>CP139753.1:13752500-15002500 GCA_034370585.1 Fragaria x ananassa | reverse complement strand
TTAGCAATCTTGTCAAATCCAATTGTCTTGCCTAACTTGGTTATTGATTAGTTTTTAATAGTAGTAAATGAGAGAGGTAATGGAAATGTCAATCCACAAAAGCATAAGCATATGTGTTAAGAGTAGTATGTAAATACATGGATCTCTATGGAACAAACTGAAGTTTCTTGGAATTGGATTTGGTCTCCTTTTTCTTTTTTTCCTTTTTTTGAATCTAAAGGCTCAGCCCTCACGCCGTTATTATTACTGAAATCGTAGAATACAAAAAGGAGACATAAAGCCTAAACCTCATAGTGTAAGGACACCTAAAATTCTAAAAACAACATTATGAGACCTTACACAACCTATGCATTCAAGCAAGAACAAATTAGCAAAGAGTGCATCATTGACGACTCTATTTGCTTTGCATAAAACATGACGATATAACAGAAAACTAAAACTCATATGAAGCCATAAAAAACTGTATGCTTTCCCATTATGTGAAGATTTCACTCTGCTGTAAGGAGGGTGTGACCATTTAACTAAACAAGGAACTTGTTGCCTCATTAGAGCCGTCATGACACTCAGCGTGCACTTGCCAAGACATAACCCATGTCGCCCTCTAGTAAATGGGCTTATTAACGGCATAAAGCCACAAGAAAATAACTAACTAAAAAAAATTGAATTACAAACAAAACTAAAATTAATTAAAATTAAAATGGCCCAGGTTGGGCTCAAAAATAGAGCCCAAGCCCAAGCTCCAAACCTAGGAGAATAGGGTTGCTTTGTAACGGCCGCCATCATCCCAAACCTGCTACCACTGTCGCCGCCCTTACCATTGCGCCACCACACCCCCTCAGTTGGACCACCGATCTCCAAAGCCTGTCGGCCACATCTCTCCTCAAGGAGGCCACGAAATACACCGGGCTCGAACCCCGATCAAAAACCACAAAACCAATCCGGAACGAAGCTTGGTTTGATTCGCGCTGCCAAGTCGTCTTGATCTCACCTTCGTTTGTCCGCCGACGGGTTTGTGTAAGCCAACCACTCCACCACCTTGCCCAACACATGTTGGGAGAAGATCAGCTAACAGTCACATTCCCCATCTCCTTAACCTCTCCTCCCCAAACCCAGAGCGATTGAGGAACCTAGTACCGCCTCTGCCAACACGAGGCAAACAAAGACCCGTCCGACAACAGTGGAAGAGCTCGCCATCGGACAGGGGACGTTCGCTCTCTCTATTGTATTAGGCACGTGGGGCACATTCTCCAATTCCCAAAATTAATCTGTAGGAATTGTGAGGGCAGAATTATTTTGCAGCAAGAAAAGACCCTCTTTTTTCATTTCTTAATCTTCTAACTTCATTATCATGACCACCAGTGTGCCCACTGGATCACATTATATCACATTAATTAACAATGCAAAATAGGAAAGATGAAGAGAGAAGAGAACTGAGCAGCAATTTCAAAACCATAGCTCATTCTAGCATTCTAGGCCTTGTTATATCATACAAAGACAAAACTAGTGAACAGAAGAGGTTAAATCATAGTAGAGCAAATGGTTCTTTCAATGATTTTACAATAGGATCCCAATCAACCAGTTCAAATAAGTATCGGACTAAGTGATCCTCAAAGTTAGTATAATATATATAATATATATAGTTCTATCTTATAACAACACCATACCAAATCTATTTCCTCTCTAGGTGAGGAAACCAGGATTTTTAACTGCCCCTGACAAAATAGAGAACACAGAAATCCACCAAGAATGCCAAATAATCTCCTCTACTTCCAGCTAACTGCTAATAATACTATACTTGATATGTACACTTCTAACAGTACAACTTACTTCACAGCTCTGTCTTCACGTGACCTGTGTGCAGAGATGCTGTGCAGCAATAACAAAAAGTTAATCTCCCTCTTTTGCTCGTTAGAAGTTAATCTGTTTTATTTCATATATCTCTTCAAGTCGCAAATGAAATATAGAAGATATGGAAAGCATGATGCCATGCCCGTTGCCAAATGTTTCGGAAGCTGGTATGAAAGCAACTGTTGTAAGAACAACAACGTTCAATTAAGTGTACCTGAATTTGCTGAAGAGTTGCAACTCATGAGTGAGGCCTCTGGAGTAATGAAAGTATGATTATCTTCTTCCCTTCCCCAACCTGGCTGATGAAGAGCATCCAAGTGCCACTGCTGTTGATACTGTTGTCTGCTCCCATTGATGGGAAATTCTGGCCACATAAGGGGTGGTGCCATATTGGAGAAGTTACTTTGCATTAGAGATAGGCTCTGAAAAGTTGTGGAGGTGATACAAATACATCATTAATAGAGATTGGCGTAAACTATTTTACTAATAATTCAAGGATAGAACTTGCTCGTTGAACTATTTTAGCCTGTCAATTAACCACAACTTTACTCCAAACAAATGTAAAAGTTGAGGTGTCATAGTAAATAATTAGAACTCCACATCGTTACTCCCCAGAAGGGACTTAGATTCCCATTGAATTCAAAACTAGACACGACTGATGCATAGGCCATCTGATGTCTGATTGTAACTAAACCAATAGTAATCCATCATAATCTAAAGAACAGCTAAAACTTTTAAGGTAGCTTGATGGCATACAGAATAGGTGGTGAAAAATTCAACACTGGCCTGACATGTTCATGACTGAATAGTGCATTCAAATTGGATAGCAATCTGTAAATCATGCAAATATTCAAATCCATAATTAAATTTGGCATATAACCTATGCATTTAATTAAGGTGATCCACATTGGACGCATTATGTAAGTGATTACAGGTAAAGAACTAAGCAAATAAAATCTAAAAGCTTTTAACATTTGATGGAACAGAGCCTTAAGCAGGCAGGCATGCATCCAAACTCAGACACACAACTCGATTAACAGGAGAACAGCCTAGTAGTTCTTACAATAGGATATAATTGAAGCAGCTATGCAATACTTACTTCAGTGGCCAATAATTGATCGAGGTTGCTATCAATTCTTGGGTCAACTGTCGCAAGTATCATCGATAAGAACTGAAATAAATGAAACATTTAAACAAAATCAGATCATGGCAGTACAGACTGTTCAAAATTAACACTGACAAATTCATTCACAGTAATCATCTGTTAAGAGTCATTTTCCTGGATGGTTCTGTCATTTCAGTTGCTGTGTAACTAAAGCGGGTAAAAGTAAAGCGGGTAAAAGTAACTGAGACCAAAATGATAGTATACAAGGACAGCTTGCAGTCTATAAGCACAGTATTTTGCAAATTTCAAGACCATAATGACATTTAGCAAGGGAAGGGATTTTAGATGATATATTGAATCATTAAATCACACATCCCAAGATTAGTCTCCACTACTCTTTTTAGATGCACATCAAGAGTCATTCAGAAGAAAAAAGCAATGAAAGATTCTCCAACCATTTTTCTTTCAAGTTCAAGCTGTATCATTGCAGCGTTAAAGCTATTACTTGATATGTATGAGTTGTGCAGCAGGTCTGACCTCAACTTGACGTTGTAGGGACTGCACATGGTTGATGATTTCATCCAGAACTAAGGCGGTACCTGAAATCTGCAAACCAGAGATGTATTAGCAAGTGACTATGGAGTTGGAATCGTAAACCAGCAAATGCACACAAACATTTCAATAATTTAAGGTATTTGTTGAAGAATGTAAAAAATTAAAAAGTCTGCTTAATTTGGTACACTCTCATTCAAAGAAACAAGTTCAACCTTTTTTCTTCTTGCTCATTTCATTGTAAAGAGCATCAACAAAACATACTACAGATACATCTTACATGAGATTTTTTTTTTTTTTTTTGTCTTGTATTTAAAATGCCAAAACTTCAAAGAAAGTGCAGGCAGAAACCTGAAACCCATATTTAGTTATTCATTCATGTTGCCCATGACTTTTCAAGTAAAGGCACTGTCATTGTATTGTTGTGAACTACAAATTACCGATATATGTATAGCATCATAAATGGCCTGAAGTACAAATGTCAAATTCCCTGAAACAATACCTGATTTCTTCATAGTGCAACACCATGAGGAAACAGCATTAACAAAACCAATCTTTTTACGATACATTGCAGAAACCAGTGATCAGATATACTAAAAGCAACAACTCACTATATAAGAGAGAGAGAGAGAGAGAGAGAGAGAGAGAGAGAGAGAGAGTAAACTATACTGATCTTAGGCCTGCATCCATAACATTTTACAGGAATCTCTCAGCTTCCTACAGTGTACAGCTCACTGGATCAAATGCATTTGGTATTCATTAATGTAAAGTAATGTTTTCACCCTTAAACCTCCCTCCTTACCCTCTGGTTTTTCAGAAAAACAAGGCTAGTGGTCCAAGTAAAGTTCATTAGCTGATATTATACCGGTAATGTTGTTCCAACCAATGCAAAGCCATCGTACAGAAGTATTCCAATAAGGGCCCAAATACTTGTCATCAGCAGTAACGAATTTTGGCATGCAATAGATTTTTGCTTCAGCTAAACTAATGATCTCACATCATATCCTACACAGTTAGGTCATGGTAGTTTGTTAAAGGAGGTTTTATTTTGCCTTCCTCTTTCCATCATCCAACTAAGGATGGATACCAAACTTGTTGCAGAAGATGGTACCATGCACCCTTAGAATAGAGATTAGCATTAAAGCTGTGAATGGGACCCAAAAATATCTAACGCAACCTGCCCACTATGTGGGTCTCCCAAGCACTTCAACTCGCTCACTCCAGCTAGCAATGCTCCCTATGACAATGTTCTAAGGTAGTAAAGGGTATTATGCTCTCTTGAAAACAAAACTCAGCTGGCTATTGATATTAAGTGATTTAAGTCTCATTTCCCCTTTTCCTCACTTGTTCGATGGCAATTCTAAGTGAGAGGTTTAGACTGAATTGGAAATGCAATTGTCATTAGAGAACAAAGTACAAAATATATATTTTTTGGCTCAGAAAAAGAAATGATTTAGAAAAACAAAATATTTTTGGATGATATTAACAAAACTAAAGGACATTCCAGGTAACAAAATTGACCTCCAAAAGGACATCTCACCAAACCCAGTAGTACCTCTCACCCCCACCACCTGTGCTTTCTATCAATAATCAATTGTCCAAGAAAAAAAAATTTTAAAATTACAGAAATACCCACTAGTACAACAGCACAAGCCAGATAGCACTTTTCTTAGTACAAAAGCAAGAACTTTCGTTAAAATTTTGAAAATGATTAAAAGCAAATTCAGATCACAAGTTTATCTGAGACTGTGAGACGGATTAATTTTAATAATCCACCAAAATTTCAATTAACCAATTAATCCAGAGATTAAGATCACCTTATTGCATCCTGGGACCAGCTCTTGTAGCAACTTCATCCTCGCATTAATTTTCTCTCTCCTCGCCTATAAAATAAAAATGAAAATGAAATTAGTAATGACTCTAAAACACGTTTAATTAAGCACTTAATTAGGGGATTAAAGGAGATTACTCGCTCTGCTAAGCTATGGCTATCGGTAGCTTGGCCACGGCGAGCTCGAACGTGAACATAGGGAACCTTGTCGGCGTCTTCTTTGACTTCCGTTTTGCTCTTCTTCGTTGACACCTTGCCCTGAAATTTGGGATCGATTGAGATTGGAGGCGTAAAGATTTCACCAAAATCGAGAAATTGGGAACCCTAGAAACCCTAGCTTACCTTCTTCTCTCGCTCCTTTCTTTTGGCCGACGACCTCTGGTTGTTCTTGGTCTCCATCGACGACGAGTTAGAGTTCGAATCGGTCTCGGCAGGCTCGCTCTTCACCTTCTCCAAATTGACGCCGGATTTCAACGGCGCGGCGACCGCTTCCGGAGACTGTTCGCCGCCGAAGATCGAGAACTTGGCGGCGCGTTCGATTAGCTCGGCGTCTCTGGGGAACATGAGGCTGGAATTGAAAGGATTGACGCAGGAGGACTTAAGCAGCGGCTCAACGGAAACCGGAGGCTCCGGCGAGAGGTGGAGGAGCTTCATGGCTTGGGTCGGTGGGAGCTCAAGAAGCGCCGTGAAGGAGCTGGCGTTCTCCTGCGGCGGCACCGTCATGAGCCGCTGGATTTCCTCGCGGAATTGGAGGGTGTCGAGTCCGGGTTCTTCGTGGTCGGGTCCGGGTAGAGCGGATCCGGGTACGGTTCCGGCTATTGGGTCCATTTAACAGCAGCAATTGAGAGCTCAATTTCAATTTCCGGTGTTCAATTCCACTTCAACAGTGCAATAAGCAAGATAGTTTATAACCAAACAGGCAAGCACCTATACAGCTGGAGAGACGCAGACAAAAGGAAATGTGGGGCGAAATAGGGAAATGAGTACAAATATAAAAAGAGAGATTTAGAGGTGAGTTTGGAGCTTGAAATGTTGAATGGGGGATCAGTAATGGCGGTCAAATAATTTTTATGCTGTACTCTGATGATGATAAGAGAGAGTAGAGGGAAAGCAATGTTTGCTTCTTCTTCTGATTCTTACCGGCACTTACTTCTGTACGGTGGTAATAAAAGGAGGAGGAGGAGGAGGATAAAAAAGAAGAACCGTGGACCACAGGATTACTGGTGGCTGGTGCTTTTGAATTTGGTTGGGTGGGGAAGAAGAACCGTGGGCCATAAACTGTTACATCGGGTCCTATTGTGGGGTGCGGGGACCGTCCACTAACCAAGGCCCGACATTGTTAGTAACAGTAGAAGATGACCCGTCATTTTCTTAGCATTTATAGTTTCCAATAATATTTCTTTGATTTCTTTCATTGTTATACCTCCTCTTCTGTAGTGCACCACACCAGATTACACAAACAGTAGGTGGTAGATTGTATCGAGTCTACTATCAGTTTACTAATAAGAGGTGTGGGGCGGGGTTGGTTCAATTCTAATCGGTTCGGTGATTAGGTTAACGAGCTTGAAAATTAAACAAACCGAACACGTTTCATTCCGTTTTGTTTGGCGGATTTTGGATGTTATTCATGGATTTGTAAAACTCTTTTGTTGCTTTATCGTTTTGCAATTGAATCCTTACAAACATTATAATCATGTTATGCGGCTATGAGAGCTCCTCAGAGATAATGAAGTAAATAAACTTAATTTGGTGTCAATGATGAGCAATCAAGAATGTCTTTTCATGTTCTCTAGTTAGAAAACACTGTTCGGAATCCTCAATTTAGATTTTCACTTCAAGATGGGTGTTAGGTTGTTGTTCAACTATTACCTATATTCTTGGGAAATGAAAACAAAAATATCTCTTTCCAAAATGAGATCAAGGCAAGTCTTTTAGCCAAGTCAAGTCAACTCAACTCAACATCAAACAAGATATACGTGAACATCCAAATTTACTACAGTAAAACTTCTATAAATAGATAATATTGGGACTATGAAAAAATTATTATTTTAGAGGGATTATTATATTATCGATCGATAAATGAATATTTATTACTTTATAGAGTGTTTTGTTGTTAATGTTTAAGAAAATTATGTTTTCGTCCTTCTGTTATGCATCTTACCCTAATACACATATGATTGGTTAATTTGGTTTCCTTATTAGAATATATTACAGTTGCTAGATCTTATAAATTTTTCGGGAGACTATGTAATGCCTATAAATAAACATTTCTATCAATGAATGAGTAGACCGTTATTCTCGTTATCTTTTCTTCTTCAACACGTTATCAGCATTTTGCTCTACCCCAAGCTTGATAACGAAACCCTAGAAAAAAATAAAAAACTCACCATTTTTGCCCTGGTCACCGTTTTCTGCTATAGTCACCATTTTTAAACCGAAAAAAATCAAACCGAATTAAGAAAAACCGAACATAACCAAATTAGTTTGGTTTGGTTTTTGGTTTCAGCCCTTGAAAAACCGAACCCAACCAAAAAACCAAATCTCTCTAAAACGACGTCATTTTTTGTCTTTATTTTCGTATTAAATATTTGATTTGAACAATATGATTTTAGGTTTTATGTTCTATATAATTATAGGACTAATTTCAATTTACTCTTATTAACTTTAAGTCGATCATCATGTTAGTCCATTTTCTTTCAATTTCATCAAAAACATTCCTCAACTTTTAATTTTCATCAGCCGTGTCCAAACATCCGTTTTTTATCCAATTTCCCCGTCATGTAATAACTTGCGTTAAGAAGAAAACCAAATTTGAAGTCGCTGAGCTCACAAAAAAAATAGCAAAATAGACAAATTGCATTTAATCCCACCAAAATCACCAAGGCTAGGGGGTTGTAATGGGTACGGAGATGTGTATCGATATGAGTGAAAAATGGTCAGAAAGGTTATTTTTTTAAGTTTTTTACTTTCTTCTTGATGCCACATCATCACTTGACGGAGGAATTGGATGGAAAACGGAGGTTTGGACACGGTTGATGAAAATTGGGAGTTGAGGGGTGTTTTTGATGAAATCGAAAGAAAAATGACTAATATGATGATCAACCTAAAGTTGATGGGGGTAAACTGAAATTAGTTCATAATTATATGTATGTCTTTTCTAATATTTTGTTTTTTATTTTCGTTTTATGTACATATATAAATGTTTTAGCTGTCGTATATGCGAAGTATAGAGAGTAATATGTTACCTCTAAAATCGAAGACCTTATTCTTGCGAGTTTTAGATGATAGACTCTAATATTTAATTTATTTTTCTCTTCTTTATTCAAATTTATGATTTTTAAACTTTAAAATTCAGAATTTTTTTAAATGGACTTTAAACTATGGAGTCTATATTTTGTGTTCAAGATGAACTTATAAGTTTTAAAATTATGGTTTCATGGTGTGCTAGTGTGGTCAATTCCTAATATTTTCGAAATTATTGAGTATTAAACTTTCAAAGTATTTATTTGGTTTATAAATTGTTGGTTTGTTGAACAATCATTGCAAAAAAATTTATTGATATATTATATGTACTTATAAAAACAAGTAATAAAAAAAAGAACAAAATATTAGTCACTTCTCTTATTTTTTAGGATTCGACAATTTAGTCCTCTTTTTCTCAATTTCAACAGCTCACTCCTATAAATTATCAATGTCATACAATTAGGTCAAATTTGGTCTAACTATTAAAATTGATTGTTAATATGAAGACGTGGCACGTTAAGTGTCCACATCGGGCTGTAAAATCCCTAAACTACCTCTAACTTATTACATCCTTATCAACGTAGGAAAACCCCTCTAATTTGATACATCAACCCACTCCTTCCCCTTCACCTCCTATTGCCGACACCACTAACATGGGTTCTCTCCTTCTCACCCAAACACAAATCGCCACTCCCCCTCCACCAAAAACCACCATCCCCGATCTCCCACTGCTACCCGCTCCGCCTTCCATGCGCCTCTACCATCGCCGCGCCACCAACCCACCATCACCAATCTCTGATTCCACCACTCTCGACCCCAACCCATCCCCGATCTCCCACTGCTATCCGCTCTACCTTCCGTGTACGTCTACCGTCGCCGCGCCACCAACCCACCACCATCAATCTCTGATTCCACCACACTCGACCCTAACCCGTCTCCGATCTCCCAATACTACCTGTTCCACCTTCTGTGCACGTCTACCATCGCCGCGCCACCAACCCACCACCACTAATCTCTGATTCCACCACTCTCGACCCCAACCCATCCCCGTCTATTTCGTCGTCGCCTCTGCTTAAACAACCACCACACACGGTTTCTTGACTTGTTACTCTGCCTTCTTCCGACCGAACCACCGCCTCTGGTGGCTCCCTCTGAAGCCTAACCTGTTGTTGCTGCACACCAAATCCAAACTCGATCTCGCTCTAGAATTTTAAAACCCAGAAATCTCACTGATGGAACCGTCAGGTATCCGGCTCCTCGTGCTCTACTCTCTGTTATCAATGATATGGAGCCTTGTTATACCCAAGCATCTCAATCCAAGGAATGACGTTCGGCTATGGCTGAGGAAATCAATGCTCTCTTGAAGAATCACACTTGGTCTCTTGTTCCATCTTACAGTTGGTTGCAAGTGGGTTTTCCTGCGTTGATAAGAGTGTAATAGGCTAGGGGTAGATTAGGGATTTTACAACCCGATGTGGACACTTAACAGTCAATTTCAACAGTTGGACCAAATTAGACCAAATTGTATGACATTGATTATTAATAGGAGTGAGTTGTTGAAATTGAGAAAAAGAGGACTAAACTGTCGAACCTTAAAAAATAAGAGGAGTGACCAGTATTTTGTCCTAAAAAAATAAAAATAAAAGAGGACCTAAAATACGATTTTTTTTTACTAAGCCCAAAGCATACAAATTTTAAGAAGAATTATTTTTAAAAAGAAGAAAAAAAACTGAAATCGAACCGAGAACCACGGTTTGGTTTGTTTCCGATTCAAGGTCTCAAAAAATACCAAACCAAACCGAACCATACCGAATTTTTTATTTGGTTTGGTTTCTGGTTTTAGGTGAAAACCGAACCAAACAAAACTGAACCCACCCCTACCCTAACCTCTCAAAAGCCCTAATCCGACAACCCTCGATGGAGCCGATCAGATCCCAAGCAGAATCGAACCTCAGCCCCAAGCGCGGCCCGGCGACCTCCTTCCCTGACCATCTCCTGCGCCACCGCACAAGATCTGCTACCCTTCCCGTCGCGGCCGTTCTCGCAACCCAACACCTCAGCCTTGCACGCTGCCCCCACAAGGCTACTGCCTAAACGAGCTGCTCGGAATCACCCCCGACCCAGCCTCCACGTGCGCATCCATTGATCCTTGTGCATAACCTAGTCCCTAACTGGCATCGTAGCCATAGCTCCGAACCGGATCTGCTGAACCCGGATTTCAAGATCTGACCCGTTGCATGTTTCCGGATGTGACACTACTGATTGTACGAGGAGCAAAACGGTAAATTTGCCCCTCCCAGAATTTTTTTACCTCAGAGTAAAAACAATTTATTTACTTTGGTAATTCTTTAATTAGTTTTACTTCTTACATTTACATATATTATATGGTGAATATGACTAACCATATGTTTTCATTTAATGAAATTTATCGCGTGACTGATCGTGATGAAATTGCACGAGTAACTTCTCTGCAAGCATGTGGAAGTACGTATGAAAATTACAATGACAACTTTTTTTACATGCAGTTTATTTGGCAAACTAACAAGTAAGCTTTTATAAAAGTTGCCGTTTTTGAATTTAATTTCATAGCCGGGCTTCGTAACCTTTTTCTACCCCCACCTTTCTTATAACATGGGATGATATGAGGAATTGGGAACCCTCATATCAAAATTGAAAGTTGTGACGGTTTGACAAGTCACGGTATTACGACGAAATATTGTTGTGGTTAATAAAGGGACAAATATCGATTTGCGATTGAAATTGTCGTGGTTAATATCGATTTGTGACGGAAATTGTCACGGTTACATCGATTTGTGACGGAATTTCTCATAGTTTACATCAAATTGAGTTACCATAAACCATGGTTTTTACCTAATTCAATACTTGGAATTAATTATCGTATCTCGATAATGGTTAATCTTCCATCTTGTTGTTTTAAGATAATTGACCGTAACATGAGCCCCATATTTGACATAAAAAAATTGACGAAATTTGTGTCACGTGTTCTGAAAAAGAGGGGGAGGCAACACCTCGAACCCCACATGTTATATAAAGATTGGGCCAGTAAAAAAAATCATGTTATTGATGTAGTTCTACATCTATTCATTATTTGAAAAGAAAGCAATAATATGGACAATGTACAAGAAATTAATGGAGTTCTTGAAATAAGAAACTCATTATATGGAAGAAGATGATAACATTATTCTCACAATTACGGATTTTAAAAGCAAAAAGTATATTGCAGAAAATATGAAGCATATGACTTCGGTTTAATAGTCTAAGTGACTACAAATCCGTTTATTTTTCCAAGTTTTGTGAAGGCATACACCTCGCATATTTAACTAAAGTTACTTAGTTGTTATGTTTTGAATTAAATTCATGGTGAAGACCTCGTTATCATTGTTGGCATATATGTTCAAATTTTGTCTAGCACATATGATTCGATCTACATAAGCTGTCACGCCCCGACCCATAATTTTTTACTTTTATTACTGGCATAGTGGTAATAAGAATTTTACCGTGATCGTCATTAAGTGTAAAATATAATTGATCCCCAGAGAGGTGTAGGAGACGATTATTTTGTGGGATTATTCTAAGGAAGAAATTTTGACGACTGTAAAAATAGTAATTTTTGCTAGTAAAAGGTAATTTTATTGGGGTGTTTATTTTGGGGTGTTGATTTTTGGAATGGGTATAAGGAGTTGTGGACCGGGCCTTTTTGGTCAAAGCCCATTTTCAGTTTTTTTTTTCCTTCTCTCTTCCTCCCGGTTTCCTCCCCGAGCCCGTTTCTACCCAGAAATTTCCCGTCGCCAGCCCGCCGCCGTCCGGCCTCCGTTCGCCACCGGACCGGTCCCGTTCGGTCGGTCTCTAAGCCAGCAGCAGTTCTAGACCGGTGGCAGCCTCCCTAGCGCCGCCGTGAAGGAGGAATCGACGTCGAGAGCCCCGACTGCCGAAATCGTTTTTTCGCCGGAACTCCTTCCTCCGGCCGCCATAGCCGGCGACCCTTGGCTCAAAAGGAAGCCCTCCTCCCGTGCTTCAATCCCTCCAAAAGGCTCGCTCCATCTCGAGCTAGGTAAGGAGAAATCATAATTTGAATTTCTAGGGCTTTATTGTGTGTTTATGTCTGATTGGCTTGATTAGGCTTAGAATTGGAGTTTGTGGTAGTTAGGAATGTTGTAGAGGAGGTTGAGAGGGAGATGCTGCCAAATTTTGGTGACTATCGGAGGTCGCCGGAGTTGGTCGCTGGCCGCCGCTGCCGGCAAAGCCGCCGCCGAGAAAATTTTTTTGGTGGAGAAAAATGTGAGGAGTTTATTGGAATAAGTTTTAGAATTTTTGGAGGAGTTTTGGATATGTTTGAGAATTGTTGAAGTTTGGTATTTTTGGCGGATTATTAATTTATAATCCGGCCATTGGTTTTTATTTGATGGAAGGTGATTTTGAGGATGTCAGTAAAATTTGTGGAGTTTTGAGGTTGGCAGTGGAATTAAGATTTTGGAGTGTTAGGCTTGGTTGAGCGCGAAGCATATTTAATTATGCATGTTTTTGCTTTAAGCGTCGGTATTTTATTTAAGGTTTTATTTATATGGAACAGGACGTGAGGAGGCTCGAGCGGAAGAGACATCCGACCGACATCAGGCTTAGGCCTAACCTGTGAGTGGACATTTGTTTTAAATATTATGTTCGAAATGCTTTATCATTTGAATGATTTTCTGTTGTTGGATATTTACCGAAATTGAGAATTTCGGTGATTATACTCGAGGTACAATTCCGAGAATAGTATGTATATGATTAAATGCTAGCTAGCTATACGTGATTTCCCCCATACGCGAGGCACAATTCCGGTATGGGTGACATGAGCGTTAGACGCGAGTGTCGTAGCCCTGTGCAACTTTCTAATTTTGCATTTATTTATTCAAAGATTTCGTACAAGGAGTAAGCATGTATATATTACCACTAGGCCGCTTTCCCCCATATGCGAGGTACAATTCCGGTGTGGAGTGATGTGAGCGTTAGACGCAAGCATAGTAGCTTCGTATGATATCTACTTTATTCAAGTTGTTCATAGATATCGTACCAAGGGTCAGGCGAGTGTGTATACATACTATACATATATAATATCCAGGCCTGAGAGGCAATGTCTTAAAGTTTGGGAGTCTAGCCAGGCTGGAATCCAGTTCAGAGTCTTTCCAGTGGAGCTTTTGTTTTTGCCGCTGATGAAAGCATTTCTTTTGGGGAAATATTTATTTGTTGTCAGAAGCATTTCGTCCACTCACTCTGACGTGTTGAATATTTTCCCCTGGGCTCTTCGCTTTTAAAAAATGCCCAGTCTGCAGAGTTCGCGTGAGGTCTAGCAGGAGACGCCGAGACATAGTGACTCATCTATCAGCTACATTTCGCCAGTAGGTTACCTATTTAATCTACTAGGGGTTTGTTAGCTTTCGCTGTATTTTATTTTATTTTTAGTAGCGCTAAATACTTTTGGAATTCTTCGGTGTAATTTGTATTCTGACTACTTTTGGAATGTAGCGGAGGATTTATTGATTTTGGAATAAAAAGGTGGTTCTTAAATTCTTAAGTTAGGGTTGTCCATTTTAGAGGGAGGTTTGCCGAGTCATCGGTAAATTTTCCTTGGAGGTGGTCCCCGCAGGACTCATCTCGGGTTTCGGGGTGAAATTCGGGGCGGGTCTTGACATAAGCTATATGTTAATGCAATATATCGTATTACAACTTGACACTACATTGGACTACAAAAGACCACCAGTTACTATAAGGTGGAGTTTATAAAGGCTGAAATCGCTCCAAGCACCAGTTACTATAAGGTGGAGTTTATAAAGGCTGAAATCGCTCCAAGTATGGCGCAAAACATACTTGGGCATCATAATTAAACCAAGTGTGGCATAATGCACACTTGGTATATCATGATGTGCACATCTGTTTTGGATCAAAAGAGGATTTGTAATGTCAAGTGTGGCACAATGCACACTTATACAATTACAAAAACATTACAAACAAGAGTAGTCTTCTATACTGAGCGGATTCATAATTGCAAAAAGAAAATTGCGTTACGCTAAATGTCATCCAAAATTAGATGTTGAAAAATTCTCTTCTTTCTTTACAAGATCTAACAGTGAGTCGTGGGCGGCGGCACCGTCTTTATATAGTGCTCACGACCAATTTTGGCATGTTTTAAGCCTTGTTTCATCCATCTATGTAGTATTACACGTCACATAATGCACTCTAAAAAATTCTAATACCTTTTTTTCAATCTCCATCGAAATTGTTAACATATTTCGGTTTTTATGTCTTGACATAAGACTGTTGTCTCTACATTCGTCTATACATTTTTGTATACGAATGTGTTGTAGAGAGATTGAGTGCTTAGCTTATTGCAAGGAATAGACAACTATTCATGAATTTAGTTCTTTATAAATCTGTTGTGACTACAATGACTAGATCATCAGAAATAACCAAAGAGCAGATTAATGCTCAAGTTTCAATGCCTAATGGCGTTATGATTCAAGTTACATATGCTCATTATGCATAAGGAAGCAATCGAACCGTGTTATGACTTAATGATATTCACGCCAACGTTTATCACCTAGGAACACAATGTGAGAATTGATAAGAATTTCTTATGTATCACTATAATGAATGCGCAACATTCATGAGTCACTAAGATTAGGTTAATTGAATCAGTTATTGTCTCCAATGATGAGAATGAAAACATTGACTTATGTAAGCTTTAACATAAATCGTCCGGGACAATTTTGGATGTGTTTTGATGATCCGTATACTAAACAGTAAAGACTCTCACGGACATCATTTCTTTTTAGCAAAGTAATCATTGAGAACAAAAATCACCAAAATACAACTTGGTCGAGCTATGAGCAATGCTCACGGCCTATGGATGACATTAAAGTCATTCGTGTTATCCTCCTATACAATGGAGGCACTACTCATGTTTTCATAAGCAAATATGACACAAAAGAACCTCATATGATCTCACATTGGTCATGTTCGTTACTTGTTTTGTAAAGCCTATTCTTTAGCAAAGATTAGGAGCGACACCCACGCTAAAGACAGTGAAATGTAGAGATTAGCATATAAACAAGATGTTAAGTCGTTGTTCACCAAGTAAGACATTAATTACAATGTCTATGAGTGATTCTACAAGAATGATACATAAGATGTTGCTCTAGATGGCTTCTCATTGTTCACCTTGAGGCATAATAATGTTATGGTGATGTTCACAATGGTTCAACTAAAGCCATAATAATTGGATGTTATGAGGAACCTTAAAAATGATTGAAAAGTTGAAAAAACCTAGAATTTTCGGTTTTTAAGCTAGCGGACCAGTCATTGTGTGAACCGATTCATCAACTTTTAGACTGGTTCTTGAGGTTCTATTATGACCACAGATTCCTAACATCCAAGCCTACCTATTTACAAAATTTGGTGGCATTTGGAGACGTGGAATGTGGTCAACCTCTCAAAATAAGTGTTCACAGATAACTCCGACAGCAGGTTTGGCACTTTTTATGTCACGCCCCGACCCACAATTTTTACCTTTATTACTAGCATAGTGGTAATAAGAATTTTACCGTATTCGTCATTAAGTATATAATTTAATTGATCCCCAGAGAGGTTGTAGGGGACGATTATTTTGTGGGATTATTCTAAAGAAGAAATTGTGACGACGGTAAAAATGGTAATTTTTGCTAGTAAAATGTAATTTTATTGGAGTATTATTTTTGGGGTGTTAAAGTTTTGGTTTGGGTATATTAGAGGACTTGGACCCGTATCAGGCCAAGCCCAATTTTTCTTTTTTCCTTCTCTCTCGCCGCGCGCCCTCTCTCTCCCTCTCCCCGACCCGTTTTCTGCCTGATCCTTCCGGTCGCCCCAGACCGCTGCGCCAGTCCTAATCGATCGGTCTCCGACCCAGCCGTCGTTCTAGACCGGTGGCAGCCTCCCTAGCGCCGCCATGAAGGAGGAATCAACGCCGAAAGTTCAGACTACTTGAAAGGTTTTCTCGCCGGAACTCCTTCCTCCGGCCGCCATAGCCGGCGATCCTTGGCTCAAAAGAAAGCCCTCATCCCGTGCTTCAATCCCTCCAAAGGGCTCGTTCCATCTCGAGCTAGGTAAGGAGAAATCGGTATTTGAAATTCTAGGGCTTTTATGTGTGTTTTTGTTCGATTGATATGGTTAGGCTTAGAATTGGAGTTTGTGATAGTTAGGAATGTTGTAGAGGAGGTTGAGAGGAAGATGCTGCCAATTTTTGGTGAGCATTGGAGGTCGTCGGAGTTGGTCGCCAGCGCCGAGAAAATTTTTTTGGTGGGGAAAAATGTGAGGAGTTTATTGGAATAAGTTTTAGAATTTTTGGAGGAGTTTTGGATAGGTTTGAGAATTGTTGAAGTTTGGTATTTTTGGCGGATTATTAAGTTAGAATCCGGCCATTGGATTATATTTGGTGGAAGGTGATTTTTGAAGGATGTCGGTAAAATTTGTGGAGTTTTGAGGTTAGCAGTGGATTCAAGTTTTTGGAGTGTTAGGCTTGGTTGAGCGTGCGAAGCATATTTATTTATGCCTGTTTTGCTGTAAGCGTCGGTGTTTTATTTAATGTTTTATTTATTTGGAACAGGACGTGAGGAGACTCGAGCGGAATAGACCTCCGACCGACATCAGGCTTAGGCCTAATCTGTGAGTGGACCTTTGTTTTAATTAATGTGTTCGAAATGCTTTATCGTTTTGAATGATTTTCTGTTGTTGGATATTTCCCAAAATTTAGAATTTCGATGATTATACTCTTATATGAGAATAGTATGTATATGATTAAATGCTAGCTAGCTATACGTCATTTCCCCTCATACTGAGGTACAATACTAGTATGCGGTGACGTGAGCGTTAGACGCAAGCGTCGTAGCCCTGTGCGACTTTCTATTTTCGTATTCATTCATAGATTTCGTACAAGGAGTAAGCACGTATATATACCACTCAGGCGCTTCCCCCAGCATGAGGTACAATTCCAGTGTGGGGTGATGTGAGCGTTAGACGCAAGCGTAGTAGCTTTGTATGGTATCTATTTTTCAAGTTGTTCATAGATATTGTAAAAAGAGTTAGGCGAGTGTACATACATACTAAAATATATAATATCCTAGCCTGAGAGGAAATTTCTTAAAGTTTGGGAGTCTAGCCAGGCTAGACCCCAGTTAAAAATCTTTTCAGTAGAGCTTTTGTTTTTGCCGCTGATGAAGCGTTTTCTTTTAAAGCATTTTTGGGGAAATATTTATTTGTTGTCGGAATCGTTTTGTCCACTCACTCTGACGTGTTGAATATTTTCCCCTGGGCTCTTCGTTTTTAAAAATGCCCATTCTGCAGAGTTTGCCTGAGGTCTAGAAGGAGACGTCGAGGCATAGTCACCCATCTATTCGCTACATTTCGCCAGTAGGTTACCTGTTTAATCTACTAGGGGTTTGTTAGCTTCCGCTGTGTATTATTTTATTTTTGGTAGCTCTGAATACTGTTGGGATTACTGTATAACTTATTCTAGCTACTTGTGGGTTGTAGCGGAGGATTTATTTTGAGTTAAAAAGGTGGTTCTTTAATTCTCCCAAGTTAGGGTTGTCCATTTTCGAGGGAGGTTTGCCAAGTTCTTCAGTAAATTTTCCTTGAAGGTGGTCCCTGCAAGACTCATCTCGGGTTTCGGGGTGAAATTCGGAGCGGGTCGTGACATTTTCGGCCAGTTCTGTAGTCGAGGTTGGAGGTTTTCGAATTCTAACTTCCATTTCTACCTGCTTACAAAATTTGGTAGCGTTTGGAGCTTTAGAGGATAGTGAACTGTTAAAGGAAGTGTAAAACAAAGGTCCGGTGATGCCGGCGGTCAGTTCAACCGGTTTTTTTGACCGGTCCCGGAGGTGTGGCCAGTAGTTTTTTGGACTTGTAAGACCAAGTTGTAGTCACATGTTGTAGCAGGGTCGTAGTTTTACTTATTCATCTTTGCCCACCATTATTCAAATCTTTATGTTACAGTTATAATAATATGTATATTTGTTAACAGATTGAGTTAACGTTCTATAATCTATATCGTCCATATGTTATATGTGCCAAATTGCACTTCCACAAACGCACAATGATGAGTTATTTGATGAATATTGTATTTGAATAAGACATAAGCTTCCAACTATAGTCTGCTTCTATAGAAACTTTGACAGACGATCTCTTTTATGTCACTTTAATAAACCAGTCTTCCCGTTGTTAGGGTGAGATAAGAACAAGAATGTTCAAGTAGAATAACTTGGAATTGTCGTGGTTTGTCCCTACTATGTCTCATCAAGTTCTTTAAAGTGACGAGATCACATACACATGCTGCAAACATGTCTGCAAGGATTTATGTCCGGATACGAGGACATCTTGATGTTCAAATAAGAGAACATGTTGATGTCCGGATAGGAGGACATGTCGTCACTCATAGATGGTGGTATGGTGACGCCATAAAAGTGGTAGATGGTGTCACTAGGTCGTGGCTCCCACGGTTTAGGGGGAGACCACTTGGTTCAATACATACTCGCCAAGGAAGAATGCGAGTTTGACACAACTTGATCATTTGATCAATGATACTCATTTGTCTGTCAATACTGGATTATGGTGATCATTGAGGGACGCCTCAATATCAATACAAATCCATATAGAGATCTCTACACTTAGAAATTACACCGGTGTATATGATGACATGGTTTAATGAGTTTGATATCGAGCCATACTTTGTTGAGAAATTACCAACATTGTAGATTGACCGAAATGGAAAGATACGATCCAGTTTAAACAAAGAGATAGTGTTTTGGTTAGGTGACGCCGACACCCTAAGTGTGAGAAAAAGAGTTTAGCCTCATTTTCTAACGCAAGGTCTTTCACAAATGCCCTGGAATCGACTACGATGAGATACACTCTCGTAATGGATGTCATTGTACTCCACTACCTTATCAGTTTGGTAGTTTCTGAAAAACTGAACAAGCAGCTTGTGGTCACAACTTATCTCTGTTGGGAACTAAGAGATGTACATAAAGATCTTGAATAGATCGGTTTTCACCCAAATCAAGTGGCTCCTGACCACGGAGTGCGTTTGCAAGGTATTTTTTACTTGATTAGGGAAGGGAAATGAAAAATTATGCATATTTGCGTGTAAATTCTAGATGAATCGTGATGAACTCTTGTTAAACTAAGAGATGTCACTAATCCAAAATTAATAATGAAAGGATCTTGGGAATACTTGGTCTCGAAAATGAGGACTGTCTTTGATGATGCTTATTCATCTGTCGGCTTAAGGCAATTTAAAGGACGATGAAGTTATGCCTATATGTATCCCTTGATCGGTCGAAGTGTTGAGAAGACATGTTTCGTCCATATGACGAAGAAGTCTTAGAAGAAATTTTTCATCTAAGTACAGTAGCACATTCATGTACTTGTTACAATATGCTCAACTCGACATCTCATTCACTATAAACTTGTAAGGCCAAGTTCTCCTTAGTCTTTTAACTCTCTTCCTAATGGTCGAGCATTTTCGCTTCCTTTTAGATGAGTGTGAATGAATATCAAGGTAGTGGTTGTATGAGCCCACATAACGCTAATGTAATTGCAGTAATTCCTTCTATGAAATGTTGTGGCTTATTCATCCCTACAGAAAGACACATTAACAACGAAATCAGAATCTGCCCAGTTTAGTATGTCAACTTCCACGAGACCTAGAGGATAACCCACTTGTTAGAAAATTGTGAAATTGGTACCATTGGAAAGGTTTATGTGTCTACTTTCCAAGGACACCAACCATTTGATAGCACCTATCATATTGAGTGAGTTATAGCTATTTTTATAAAGTATGACGGATTTGTCTAAGAATCTACTTTTGCAGAACAGTCAACTTCTAGAGAGCTTTGTGATCAGCTCAAGATGAACTAGGTTATGGACCTTGTATGGTTGGAAAACTATAGGTGTCTAGTTTCCAAAACCTTTTACGATCGTCCATACCTATTGTATCGAAGAAGTTATAACTATTTAAGTACACGAAGGTTATGCAATGTATGAACATGATTTTCAACTCGAACTTATGTTTTGTGTTGTTAGGCAACCTTCTCCTTAAAGAAGATCAAAGTAATGCTAAGCATAGCAAGTCTGATCTAAAGATGTTGTGGTTGGATTTAATAATTAAATCGTTGCCCAAGTTTACTTTTGAAGTATGTGAAGTGCATTGGTTTGCGCCGTTTATCTGTACTCCGAGATTGAGTTACCAATCAAGGGGAGTCATTGTGTAGACATCAGGAGGAGTCTACATGCATCACATGTTATCTTCAATTGTAGTTGGTGTGTTGTACTCTTTTTCCCTTCGTTCAAGTCTTTTGTTTTACCCACGAGGTTTTTGTTTTATTTGGCAAGGTTTTTATCGAGGCAACATTATAAGCACCGTGACGTATTAGGAACGCAACACAAGAGGGAGTGTTTAAGGAAATTATGTTTTCGTCCTTCTGTTATGTGTCTTGCCCTAATACACGTAGGATTAGTTAATCTGGTTTCCTTATTAGAATAGATTACAGTTAATAAATCTTCTAGATCTTTCGGGAGACTCTATATAATGTCTATAAATAGGTTTTTCTATCAATAAATGAGTATACCGTTATTCTCGTTATCTTTTCTCCTTCAACAGTTAAGAGTATCCTAAATTTGTTAAAAGTTTCCATACACAATGAACATTATTTACTCTCTCTTTTTTTTATGTATCTTATCAGTTTTTAATATTTTTGTGTGATATGTTTAAGTATTTATTTCATCAATTATTACTTTATATATTCAATAGGACTTAAAGGGATTCTAAAAAAATGTATGGTGCGTCTATTACCACCTCACAAACCACTTTACCCACCTCACATGTTGTTGATTTATTGAATGACTAATATATCCTAATGTAAAATTACAACAAGGGACAATAAGTTGTTACAAATTACAAATTTTTTTACTTATTTTTAAATAAATACGTACTTCATAAATCTTAACCCAGAATTTATCATATTTGATCTTTCTATGAAGTCTGAAGAAGACACTAGCATTCAACTGAAGATAAGGTGAACTGTTTGTATTTTTTTTCTTTGTAGATGTTTCGTCTATCCATTTACTCATTATTTCTCATATAGATTTTGTATGTAAATTTTCATGTTTAGTCGCTCACTTCTATATTCGATTTGTTTTTTTTTCATCGGCGTCAGAGCTTTTTTCAAGTAGAGTTTACAGATATTGTGCATCTTGATATCGATGTATACCAATGAGTTGTTAAGTTTGAAAGTTTTTTCTTGTTCTTTAATTGAGATTTATACTTTAATATGATTTTTATTGTTCAGTTTATGATTCCACTTACCCAAATGATATTAATCTTATGGTTTTCTCTAATTTCATTTTGTTTTTGGAGTTCAATGGCTATTGGAAAAGGTTGATACTGTATGTATTGCAAATCAGTGAATAAAATAAATTAAAAATTAAAAAAAACATATATGCGGGGTGAGAAAAAATCGAATGTAGGGTGAAAAAAACAAATCTGAAATTGAAAAAAAAAATATATATATATATATATATATATATATATATATATATAGGGTGAAAAAAAATTAGGGTGAACAAAGCAAAAATGAGAAAATGGTATTTTAGGTATTGTAAATGAGTAAACAAAGTAGACTTACAATTAAAAATATATAAGTGGGGCGTGAAGAGAACGTGAGGTAAACAACGTAGTTTGTGGGGTGACAATAGACGCACTTAAAAAGTATTATCTTATGTATTTAGCGAGAAACCTAGTAGTATACACTAGTTCAAAGTTGGGACCGGAAAAAATTATTATTTAATCGAGATTATTAATTTATCAAACATTTATTTATCGAGGTTTTAGTATCTTTTGTTTCTTCATCAAGTTGCGATTGAATCCCTACACAATTAGCATTTTGATCATGGTCATCAAGGCATTTTTATTATTCATGACATTTTTGATCAGATCTCGGATATCTACATATTATTCCTCTACTATATCTTAAGCAAATTAAGGACTTTGGCATACTAACACCATTCATTACATATTCAGTGATCACTTATTTCTAAACCAAAAGAAAAAAGCGAAAAGTACTTGGACAAAAATACACACCTTCTACTCCTAATACAAGAAAGAAGTTGGCTAGAAAAATTAGCAAGATTTGCTGTTCTGCTCTTACTGATAACTTGGGGAACTATCTTGGGATGCCTCTTATTCACTCTCATATTACTAAGCAGACTTTAATCCTATTATTGAGAAAGTTCAAAGCAAGCTCTCGGGATGGAAGAGTAAGACTCTCAATTTTGCTGGGAAGCTCACTCTTGTGCAAGCTGTTACTTCTACTATGCCTATTTATGCTATGCAAACGGCTAAACTTCTTGTTTCTGTGTGTAAGTCTTTGGATAAGATTTCAAGCGACTTTTTATGGAGTGACTGTGATGAGAAGAAGAAAATTCACTTGATGAGGTGGGATAAAATTTGCAGACCTGAGGCAAATGGGGGTTTGGGGCTGAAGAAAGCTATTCACATGAATCAGGCAATGCTTGCAAAGGTTAGTTGGAGGATGTTTCAAAATGTAAAGGTCTGTGGTGTGATGCGCTTACTAAGAAGTATGTAAAATCTCAGTCTTTGTTTAGCCGTAATTACTCTTGCCCTACTGCTTCCTCTAGTACGTGGAGAGGAGTGGTTCATGGGGCCAAGCTGGTTTTTCAAGGTCTGCGTTGGAGAATTGGTGATGGAAATAATATTAGTTTCTGGTCTGATAATTGGCTTGGTTCTGGTTCTTTAAGTTTGAAAGTTTCTACTAATAATGCTTTAGACCTTAATCTCAAAGTCAATGATTGTTGGAATGATGATGGTTGGGGCTTGGGTTTCTTACAATCTGTTCTTAATGATGATATTGTTAATGAAATTGTTAGAATTCCTGTCGGTTTTAAAGGTGAAGAGGATGATAAGCTCATTTGGGGAGCCACTTCTGATGGAAAATTTTCTGTTAAATCTGCCTATATTAGCCTGATTTAACATGAAAATTTTGACTCCTTTTCTTGGCATTATATTTGGAGATTGCCAATTCCTCCAAAACTGAAAACTTTCTTCTGGTCAGTATGTCATGGCAAGCTTCTTACTAATGTTGAGAGATCTAAGAGACGTCTCACTGCTGACCCTACTTGTTCTTATTGTTCTAATTGTCCTGTGTCTATCCTTCATTTGCTTAGGGACTGCAAAATGGCCAAGGAGATCTGGAATAAGCTCATTTGTTCTAATTCAATTGCAAGATCTTGGACCATTGATTGGAATGGATGGATTCATGATAATTCTCACGGTAAACATGTTTGCTTTGGGGGCTTGAAGTGGTCCAATGTTTTCATCTTTACTTGTTGGTAAATTTAGAATGGAGATGTCGAAGAATATTTGATTCGGATTTTAGGTACCCTTTTCATCCTGGTTCTGTTATATTAAACTCTATTACTGAATGGAACAGTCTACTAGCTCCTTGAGTGTTGAAAGAGTTGTTATTCCAGATCCGGTGTATTTACAAGTCTACATAATAGTCCACCCAATGAAAAGTCTGTCAAAACCAAACTATTGCTAGGAACCCTAGGAGACCTATAAATCCTACGTAAAGCTGCATTGGACAACAATGTAACCTAAAGTAACCAAAGTACTGCTAGGAAATAAACTGAGAAAGAAATCAAGTTAATTGAAGCATTATGCAAACTTATTGTCAGAGAATTCAAGACCACCCCTACGCCATTTACTTCCAATAATGCAGATTGTCCAGCCTCTGTGCATCTGGGGCTAGCCTATGACTCTCCCAAAGGGCTCTTTTAGGTCAATGGTGGAGAATGCGCCATCTAAAAGGTGCTGTTTGGCTCCCTTAAATAGACATCCCCTATGTATAAATGACTTCAATGAAAATAACTAGCAATGATGTTTCATTATAATGGTAGGTGTTCTGATACAAGGACTAACAATGGTCTTTATTAGTAGCTTTTGGAGAGCACAAAGAATGACAAGCTTGAGTTTTCTCCAGGATGTTCTCACTTTAATCCGTTAGCGTGTGCATACGATAGTTTTTCGTCACTCGGGTTCTCGTCTATTTGAGTACCTCTTGAACACCCTATTTGTATTTAGAAATGCTACTCTTCCATTGCTCGGATTTTCATCTCGTCGAATCTCCGGGGGAGTCGAGTGCCATAACGTAGAAATGTAGCTATAGGCCTATGGACGTTGAGAGATATAATGTATGTTACTCAGCTATAAGTGTGCTATGCTAGGTTGCTAGTAGATAGGAACATATACAGGGCATGACCATAAAATGACCTCCAGAGGCTAGAGGAACATAGATAGGGACCATAAAACATAAAACCACATAAAAATGTCAGTTCTTTTTGTTTGATTATGGTCTATACTCGTGTACATTCGTAGCAGTTGAAAGTCAATAGTGAAATAAAGTCGAAATTCCGACTACATTGGAGTCGGACTCTTTTAACGGGTTTCTGTGGTTATTTTTTCCTTATTCAATTTTCTATTTCTCCCTCGTAATTTTGGCCATTTCAGCGGCCAAGAATGCAAGATAAGATCTTGGACTATTTTTGAGTACCTATGGAAGTCGAATGGATTCTGTAATGAAGCTTATATATGAGTTCTACAAGCTCCAAATGCGTCGTGCTTCCAATTTCTGCATCCAAAACACAAAAAGCAAATAAAGCATCGGAAACTGCTCAGGCGATCATCCTCCGGCGTTTCTCACAAATAGATTGTTGCCATTGATTTGCAGATATCAAGGATCATACCCATAAGATAATGTCCACCTCACTGGGTGTTCGTCTGCGTGCAGTTCACGTGAAGATGGCCCATAAACCCATTTTGGTGTAATATTTATTTCAGCAATTTGTGTCATTTTCCGATTTAGATCAGAGCTACAATACACACTTGGAGAAGATACAATGTATATTTCTGATCAAACTCTTTTCCCAAAACCTTTTGAAAAGAAAATTCTTTTCCCGAAGGACACCCAAAAAAAAAACAGAGAAGTTCACAGTATAGATTAACAATTTGAAAACACGTCTTTCACTTCTTCTCAAAAAAGAAAAAAAAAAACATGTGTTTCGCTAAGACAACTTGACTACGATTCAATTATAAAAGAATAAATGCGGTCACAAGAAACACAACCAGAACAACAATTTAACAACATAACATATTGAATTATCAAATTACATAAAATATAAAACAGTGCTGGACACCACTCCCCAACCAGAAAAATCCAACAGTAGAAGTATCTAATTCCAATGGGACCGCTGAGAGATCAATTTCCACCCCAGAGTTGTTCAAGGAAATAACTCATAAGCCATAACCCAAACCAAATGGGAATGGCATTTTCATTTGTAGAAAACAACTAAAAATTTCCCCATCTCAAGCAGACCACAGAATAAGGTGAATCAAAAATTTGGTAGCAACTAGACAGCATATGAGAATTGTATATTGCTGAAGTTGATGCAAATCAATATGTCAAACAACATCTCAAAAAAATTGCAGAATCCATCGACACAGACAGCCGTTCCCAGCTTGATGCAGCAATGCAATTGCAACATAATGATCTTGATAGCAGCAACAACCACGATATGATTATTAATATATGGATAATGTAGCCTAGCTAGTGTGGATAGAATGATTTTCAAGGGAATATTTTAGTCAGAGAAACATAAATGCCAAAATATAATGCTATAGTAATCCTGATCCAGAATGAGTATTTAGACTTAATTTGCAAAATACCATTGTATGCAGTGGCAAAATTTCAAAGCAACCTGAACTCTATCTCACGTGCAATTTTCCATAATCCTTCACTGTCCCTAGTCATTTTTGGATAACACTACGAAGGATTTAACTTTTGACCTATCCTAATCCTGAATTATCTTCCCACCCTATCTCACTATTTGGGCCATTACCAAGGGCTTTTTTAGTCACTTCAAGGCTATATGACTAAAAAAGAAATAGTTACTTCAGGGTTAGGAATTGCAGGGATCAAACATTTATCCTAATCATGACCCTTTTTCTTTTCTTTTCATCTATTAAGCAAATTCGATCTCCAGCGACCCCTTGCAACAACGATCTAGAATGCACAAATAAACAGTATATGGAAACATTGTAAGGAAAATTGATATACCAAACACTTGGATTTCTTTACCTAAGATAAACAATGAGCTAGCAAATATTCAAGGGAAGCTTGCGAACCTAAAGTGAGTTCATCTTATCTTAGAAGTCAGAGAAGCCCATGCCTTCTTAACATGGGAGCGGAGAATGAACGCACACCACAAACAAAACCTTGTCAAAATTATTTTCCAAACAGCAAAAGACAGAAGAAGTAGGTTCCACCATACTTTTCTTTTAATTACCTAAACAGTCCTTGGGGTAAATTATCTCTAATAGAAGGATGGTACATCGGACGGTCAGATCACTCAGATGTTGTCCAGCTTACAGAGTTACAGGCCCACTCGATGGTGACCCATCCAGATTAAGACCCCCTCAATGATAAGGACCCAATCCAAGAACAGGAAGACAACTCTGGTCAGTCCAGGGCCCGAGAATGACCAGACATGCTAAAAGTCACGGACCAATGGGGATAGTGGGTCATGTACATGTGTGGTTAAAGATTTCCTATCAGCATAGGACCCACTAAGAGATGGACCCATTGGGCTTTGATGTTTTCTGGTAGGCCTAATCTAAAATTATTAGAGTACAATCAGATGCAAAGAAACGCAAGCTGTTGTCAAGCTGAGAAAGCATGGACCCCATTTTGATGCCTTTTGTCACTCTCAGATCTCAGCTTCATATGATGCAATAAAAGTTTTTTAATTTACCAATCTAGGCTGGCCTGGACACACAAATATGAAATATCTAGGAAAATCTCCGCAGACCCTAACTTGTCCACTACAGCTATGAGCAAACATATGGTTTGGGTCTAGCAATTAAACCCCAATTCATTAACGTTGGGGTTGGAACCATTCACAGCCTCTAGGGGAGGATCTACCATAGTTCATGGTACGATCTACCATAATTCATGGTACCCTCTCATCCTGATGCCTAGCTTACAGCAAGCTACTATGTCTTGAAACTGAAATACAAGCATAAGTTTTCTCCAGATCAAAGGTCCATCAATGAAGTCTTTAAATGCAAAAAGATAGATGCATTACAATTGATATAAGTTAAATTACTCAGCTGAACCCAACCTAGCAGTTCAAAGTTACAGGTAGAAAAAAGATGGTTGTGGTGAACACACTAGCACAACAGAATATTTAATGAACTAGGAAAGTTTGAGTTCAGTTTCAGCTGCAGAAATATGTTGGGCAGTATACTCTCAGGTGGGGTTTATGATGCATAGGACGACAATAAAGGTTCTTCATGCATTACTCATCAACATTTATCATAGACATATCCACAATTTAAGCCCCTGAATAAATAGATGGCATATCTAAAACATGATCACAATTTAAGCAGCTTCAAGAAAAGTTAACTACACAACAGGATCCAATTTACAAGCCAAATTACCGGTTTGTATCAGTGAATGGGAATATTTCAGATATCAAAACAACAAAGATATAGTTTCCCACTATGTAAGAGTTTAATGAAATTCGTTCTACTTTTTTTAGCTGTGAATTATCTATTCATTGTGTTAGAAATCATACTTCCAAAAGTACAAATAAGACACATGGAAAACAAACTTACATGAGTGGCCTATCAAACTGTCAAGCGTGAAGCAGAGACTAATCAAAAAAAATCCACAGCATGTTCTTCATCAGTCAAAGAATTGAAAGTAGATATTGTAAGCCTGCAAATTAGGATTTGTTATCAGCATTTGATAACTGATGGGGGGATGCAAAAATATAAAGGAAACTACCGAACATCAATTCTGCCTCAGAAATAACAAGAAACTTGACTAATAGTAAATTGTCAGTTACAAGAAATTACTTGATACATGAGTAAAATTGAGGGCATGGTGTATTATTTATTTTCACCCTTGAAATTAGCTCAAGTGGTGGGGATTGGGAATTGTGTTATGACTAGACTAGTTCAGGAGTTCCCTCCAATGTAAGCAATACAATTTTTAAGAAATCAAATAAATCATGAACGATTTCAGAATCTAAAATACACTCCAACTGTGATGATACTAATAAACAGTTATTAGATTCCAATAGCTTAATTCATTGGGTACGATAGCATACAATAAGCTAACACTCTTAATCTTATTATGGTGCATGAAAAAGGGAGACATTATGCAGACTTATAAGTAATATATAAAAAAGAAAATTATAAAGGTGCATGGAAATTATAGGTTTGATCAGGATATCAGTATCTTGTACCGTCTAATTATAATACCAGTCATGGACAAGTCTCCCAATCTCCTATTAATAAATAAATAACTGGAGAGGAAAAGTCGCCTTATGGACAAGTAATTCAGACTTGAGTTTGATCTTTATAATAACCCCAGCCACCAGGCATAGCTGCATTAGCAGCATGCACAGGTGAAGCCATCACCCTATGGCACACCCATGCATTACATGACACTAGAGTATAGCAATCTGCCCTCCCCATGAAACTAAATAAAAAAATCACATTTTCGCACACCTATGCATTATCGCACTACAGACTAGAGATTAGCAATCTGCTCTCTTCATGAAATGATACTAAAATCACACCATAAAATCACATTATACTTCTGGTTCGCGATCTCGTTGATGGCATATAATAGGTTCAAATAGCGAAAATCAGAGTGTGACCTTGTGCATCTACTGGTGTCTATGGTTCAAACAAAGCATTATAGCTTTTTTTTAAGGGGCAGAATATTCCTCAATGAGACATTTCTTTGAGATGGCCTTTTTGAATGAGCGAAGAAAAGCCCCTATATCCATTTGTTTCGGATAAAAAAGAAAGTTCCTCCAAAGCAAACGATAGCATGTAAAATTTTCACCAGGTGAATGAAATTTAAGAGAAAATAAGACTGATGAGCTTCATGTTGGCATAAGATTTGCATCCTACTACAAAATTAATCAGTACTTTAACAAGTGCAAACTTTCCTTTATCAGACATATTCACATTTGTAATATATTGGACTCAAACTCTTAATAGACCACCTGTTTTAAGAAGGGACAGAGTCTGCTGATTAATGATTGTATATATAAAGAGAACTTAAGCATGTGTGATTAGATTTCACTCATAGTAGTGTTTTTCTGATAACCTCGAAAATCACAATTCAGAAACTTATTGGTTTGGAGTGAAATGATCAACTGCTGGATCATCTCCCTTTTAGAAGGGACAGAATGCCCCTCTTAAGGAAGGACTGAATCTGCTCACTAATAATTGCATATATATTAAGAAATCAATCATGTATAATTAGATTTCACAAGTTTAATAGTATGTGTGTTTGTGAGACAAAATGGGTCACATGTCAGAATAATTGGTCCGGAGTCAGATGACCAAGTGCTGAATATAAGTAAATACAATCAAGAAAAAGAGAAGACACTAGATATTATGACTACAAGGTCATCAAGAAAAATTTTCCCGACCATCAATATAAAGCAATTTCTAAAAGTTGTTAATATCATGACAAAGAAAATGAGATATTCGATTAAGAAATTTATGCAAGATTTTCACTACACAAGAGTGAAATCAATTATGTCATTGAAAGTTACACTATCTAGGAGCCTGATATATATGTCCAGACTAGATTACAAAGTATCCGTTTCAGAATTCTAGAAAAGAGGCGCGAATGTCTAATTCCTCAGATCCGGACCACGGCACAAATATTGTAGAAATAAGTAATCTATAACCAAACAGCAAGACACATGTAATTAGATTTAACTAACCAATTAATAAAAAGCAAAGGGTAATCTTTATTTTATTATAAAAGATATAACAGTTCTGTCTATATATAAAGTAAAGAACGAACCTGATAATGATTATAGCGAGGAGACAAAAGTAGACACCAAGCTTGACAAGCCGGCACTTCTTCTCAGTATTAAGAACCCTGAATACTTCTGTGACATCAATAAGATGCTTTTGTTTTACAAACCTGGATTATAGAAAGCGGAAAGTTAGGACTTGGGAGTAATGCTAGTTCATCATCCATCAATGCACCAAGATATACATAGATGCAGCATGTAAGAAGACACTTTAAGGAACAAAAAAAGAGCTTATTGTGTGACGATCACTTAATACATTCATTTGTGTTTCACAGCCTATTCTAAATGGATTAGTAGATATAAAGTCAAAATCATCACAGATGCACCAACCATAGACTGTCCCAACCCCTAGTTGTGTCACTATATTTTAAAGAAGAAATATTCCAAAACTAACGTGGTATGTGAGTATAAATATAAGAACTCCATGCTATTATGGCAGGATGTGAGCAGTGAAAGATAAAGGCGTGGTGCATGTATTCATCATTTTTTTTAAGGTGCACAAACTGGCCCAATCAAAAGTTTCAAATCTCGGTTCAAAGATTTGGGGAAAGAATAAAGTATACAAAGGGTCGCTTAATAAAAATTGAGAGTCACTCCCATTCACCCTCAACCATCCGTTTACTAATACCAAGGAGAATCAAAGTGCATGAAGAAATCAAAGAGCCAGTTAGTCGTCATTTTGTTTCTCAGGGTAATTGTGGACCTATTAATGTTTAATATTTTAATACTTGTCCTGCCTGCCCTTGGGTTGGCTTCAACAAGGTACTAATAAGGACTAACTGAAGAAGAAGAAGATTACTCAATATCAGGTGCTCTGGCATCATACCAAAGTCTGCTGGTCTAATGTAAATCAATACCAAAAGTCTCAAAATTTAGACTAAAGGATAGTAACAAATCTGAAAAACCACCAGGTCAGTCAGAAACTCAACTCTTGGACAAAAAAAAAATAACCAGAAATTCCTCAACAATAATTCAGAAATAAATGCTTGAAAAATTGCTGGTATTCATGCAAAATATGGAGGCAAGTTCCCTCTTGTAACTAAAAAAATAAAAAAATATGGAGGCAAGTACCATTTCGCTGAGTTATTGAGATTTAGGAGGCGTAAAAGGTGAGAGAAAGCATTCTAGACCGTACTGGATTTTCAAGAGGTACAGCCTAACACCATCTTAGTGAGCCTTGATTGAAGGAATCACCTTACTTAAAGTCATTTATTTTTATCCCACCAATGCCAAACACAATGTTCACTCCCTAACTAAGGAAGTACCAGCTAGTTTGAGCTAGTACTGTGAAACAAACAAGCACTTAAAGTAAAAGGGTCTTTGAGTGCTTTTCCCGCTACCATCCAGTTCTCTTTCCATTTTCCTCAAAACATAAAAGGCATTTCAATATAACATTGACACCATTGATTGTAAATAATGTGAATAAATGTTGATAAAGAAAACCTGCATGCAGTGCATATGAATATTCAAAAAAAAAAAAAAGTGACACAAAGGCAAGTTCACCCCTTGAGAAATCTGGCACAGAATCAGAATTCTTCACATCACAGTAAAATTATTGGATCAATCCATCTTTAGTCTACTTTTTACAGACTAGCAGCTTTGACAGGTTTCCTTGTCGTAAGCAAGACGTTTCAACTTCCTTGTTCTACAATATCTCAAATAGTCCGATTGGGTTATATGCTGTTAGTTTTAGGTACGTTTCTTATCTCGCTGTATTATTTCAAACGATTATTCATGCTTAGATATCATTGTACACTTTTATATGCACACATAAACCAATAATAACTGATACTTACAGCATCACGATATAGTAAGTAAGGGGGACTGTGAAGAGGAACATGAACCAACGCTGCGCCAGGAGGAACAGAGCACAGAACACTCCATGAACAATGAACTCGGGGACAACCAATTGATTGATGCGACTTGATAATTCAAAAGGATTGATATAATCAGCCTCCAAATCCGTTAGCATCACATACTACAACACAACATTGGGAGAACAACATTAGCGGCAATAATGCTGCTTAATACAATGCCATGAAAAGTGAAGCAACATGACAACAACACCTAGCCTTTAACAGGGAGTTCGAATTGAACCATTCGCAATCAAAAAAAATTTCCACTGATTTTTCAGCTTATTACATTTTCATGAAAAACTAGTGATTTAAGTAGGACTCAGTTCTAGCTTAACCCAATGGGCAGAGCATCTAGGGTTTAGTGTATGGAAAATCCGAAACCCTGGGGATGAGAATTATCAGAGTTTAAAAGTACCTGGTAAAGGCTAGAGGCGAAGAGGGCAATGTCGAGGCAGAAGCAGATAAGCCAGTAGATCAAGTCCCAAGCCATGTTCGGAACCGGAGAGGAGAATCTCTACTCGTTTCTACTACTATTGGCTACTGGGTACTTTGGAGTTTGGAGTTTGGACCGAAGGGGCTTTGGAAACACTTTAGCCGACGCACATCAAAACACTCCCTCTTCAATTATTATTATTATTATTATTATTATTATTATTATTATTATTATTATTATTATAATATATGTGGATGTCCTTATAAATAGTCATTAGTTATGTCTTTAAGATGTAAATCATACTCTTATATAAAGGAGCCTAATGAGAATGAAAATGATACTTTTTCCTCTTCTTACATTTTGTTCTTCTCTTTTCTCTTCCGTATTCTTTAGTTTATAACACGTTATCAGCATAATATCGTTCATTCTGTTACATAAACTTCATGATGATCTATGAGATATTTGTGCAACTTTTGTTGCTAATTCATACTCACGATCTATGAGTTCACTTCTATTTTGATTATATCTTACCAACACATATACTTTGTTTATATTACTCAATTCTATGTTTACAATTTCTTATATTAGTGAACCAGAAGTTTCACTAATAATACTCGAACCAGAAATTTTTCGAGATTATGAACTTGATTTTAAATATTACATTAGACTTGTAATTCTAATTGTTTGCATAAACCTGAAGTTTTGTGCATGTACATGTGATCAATTGTTCACAAGATTCGAACATGAAGTTTCGATAGTGATATTTTTTTCTTATGAACATGAATTCTAAACAACATAATTGGATCCATGATGACCGATGTGGTCTATGATGCAAGATTATTACTTAAAACCATGATTTATGAGATTGTAGGTGGTTTGTATATTATTGATTTATATAAATAATGTATGGTTCTTATTCTCATTTGTTTGAATGAGTTTTGCAATATCATGATGCAATTTCATGCATTTCTATGGATAATTTTATGGAACTTTTGAACACATGTTCAACATGCGATATTGAGAATCATTGTTCTGCTAAGAGCCATGAATAGACGCATATGCGTCTTCTGATATATAACATAATATGGCTATAGATGTGGTTATAGTAACCACATTATGTAAAATTTAGCTTCTCATGTATCTATCCTCCACTGTTTCACATGATATATATTCTGTTATATTATTATGTACAATTGATACATATACTTTTTTTTTTGGGTATAATGTTGACCAATTGTTAATTTGTTTAGAATTATATTATAAATACAATTAAATATATTTAATATGTTTAATATGTGACACACATTTTCATATGATTAATATGTTTATTATTGCAATTAGTACATATTGAATTAATGATGTAACCGTTTCAAATTCTTTGACAGTTAACATGACTAATTTTGAGGTCATTATTAACCTTCCAAATACTGTTAAAGTCATAAATTTGACAATCAAAGGTAATTTTTGACCACTCTGTGCACCACTTAATAAGTTTTTACGTCATAAATATGTTTACAAATTATATATATATATACACACACACAAACAGTTGTATATATATATATATACAGGGCCCTTCTAATGAGGGATCCCTTTTTTTGTTCATTTCTAGAGATAGGTCCACACCATTAGATCTGTTTTTTAATAGGCTTGAATGGTTGAGATTAAAACAAAAAATTTAACACTCATGTCAAACCTCACCGTTCAATATTATTAAAAATAAATCCCTCATTTGGATGACTTAACGATCACCAAATTTTCTGAAAATTTGTAGAAATGATCTACTCATATAGCCCAACGAACTGAACGGTGAAGATTTGATTTTGTAATCGAAAAGTTCGTCAAATGATCTATCCCTAGAAATGAACAAAAAAAGGGATCCCTCATTGGAAGGGCCCTGTATATATATATATATATATATATATATATATATATATATATATATATATTTGTTATGTGCTTATTTATTGAGGATAGTTATTGTATTATTACGTTTAATTTCATTGTTGTGATAATATATTCATTGTTGCTTATCTATTTTCATTTTATTATGAATGTATGAAAAATGATCATGAACACGCTCAACTTATAAATAGCAAAGATATTTGTCTTGCGGACAATGTCATCACATATACAATCCTCCGTAATCGAAAATATTTCTTCATCTTAGTGTCTTCTTAAACTAATGTGATCATCATATCTGGAACTGCCAAATTTGGTTGAAAGCTCCGGAAGAGTCCACATTAGTCTTCCAAATGGAACACAATTGTCTTCTCCTAGATCAAGAAGGAATTTCATAAGCTTCAAGGATATTTGTTTGAAAGAATTTCATGGAAATGCCACAAATGACATGAATGTGAAATATATTTACATTAATTTCAATGTATGCAGCCAAAAGCGCATATTGAAAAGTTTGTTTGACATATCATCTGATTTATATTACACCGGCATTTAAGTTTATTCAGCCGTAACATGCCATGAATAAGAAGTTCAAGGACAATAATACATTTATGCTTTGACATGACTATTTATGATACAATACCACATTTCATTATGAATGTCGACAAAACATATTATTGGTCAAATTAGATAGAGGCAATTCTAATTAAATTGAATATTTAAAACGTGATGAGATACTTAGACCTTTAACCCTACATGATACAAAAGGGTATTAATCACAGTGAAAATTAATAAATCACTATGACACAATGTCTACAAGAGACATAAGAATTACGAATATATTCCTTATACGTGACAATTTTCTGTAAGTACAGAGTTACATATGGTTATTGACGAGAGACTTACAGCAGTTGTCATCGTATATTATGAGAATCTTAAAAGACTTTACTAAAAGTAAAATCTCAAAAGTAAAGCGTCATTATAAGCGTTTCGCTTATCAAATCCTTAAAGGATCCAAGCATATGAATGATTCGAACGTAAATCGATCCATGAATACTTGAGAGAGTCTGAATATGAGATTCCTCATCGCCTAAGGGAAATGATGTAATGTGTCTTATATATGCAAACACAACCCCCATTAGTGAGACGTGTCTTGGGTTGGAACCCAAGAAGAAAGCCATGAGGGGGAGGCCTATAAACGAGCATATCTCGTTATGTTGGGTAGTTAAACTAAAGTTAACTCATGCAATCGATAGTCTAAAGCTAGCTCATATATATTCATTCTGTTATAGTTAATTAACGTGATCAAAATTACCTCAATCAGTATTATGATTGGACTACAAAACCGAATTCGGATTATGTTACTACATATTCAAACTTTCGCGAAGTTATGAATTGCTTAAAGCTCTTGAAGAGCATATACGAGATGTATCAATAAACGAAGATATTGATATGAGTGGCTAGATATGCCATGCTGATTTTCCAATGGTTTTGAACCATACATAGTGATGTGTTAATTAGCTTCTACTGCTTAGTTATTATATAATGTATGAATTTGAACATGTGAGGTTGTTTCTAACATTATTACATAAGGTAAAATCTATTAAATTGTATAGCTCTGTTGGTATTGTCTTCACTTTGCAGGTATGAAAATCTTGTGATGAGCCCATGTATGCGAAACGAACAAGATCTCACTTCAGTGATAGACAAATCAAATTGTTATTTACTATACATGAAGCTTGCAACAATTAGGGGAGAATCTTATCAGAGGGAGCATCCAGAAGTATGCTACCTAGGACATATGCGCGTTGCACTTTTTTTCTTCTTCGACCAGGGTTTTTTTTTTTTTTTTCACAGGGTTTTTATTACCTGGCAAGGTTTTTAACGAGACAACACTAAGCAAGTCCAACATCATATTATTAATAGTCATCCAAGGGGAAGTGTTGTAAATATTATAATATATGTGGATGTCCTTGTAAATATTCATTAGTTATATCATTAAGATGTAAATCATACTCTTATATAAAATAGTCTAATGAGAATGAAAGTGACACTTCTTCCTCTTCCTACATTTTGTTCTTCTCTTTTCTCTATACGTATTCTTTAGTTTATAACATTTTTATTATTTTTTATTTTTTTTACTTCATGGACATCGAGGCACATATAAAACCTACGTGGAGTGTACGAGAAATTTCTATTAGCTTAAAACCAGAGTGACAATTCCATACCCTTGAGTAAAGACTAGACAAAAAGCTGAGGTACGTAATTATTGCTCACCTCCCAACCACTAACGCGATTAAACTGAACATTCCAAGTGCATCCAACATGAATCGAACCTACGAATTTTCGCCTTAGTTGGTATAGGTTGGGCGTTTTAACCATTAAGCCATAAATGCAAAAAGACTCAAGCAGTGAACTAGGTTTTGTTATTCCTTCTCGAGCTTCTATTTCTTCCGCTAAAAAGGGGGATGGGGAAGATGAAATAGGAAGACGTATTTCCAGAACAAACAAGATACCGGTTGAGAAGGGGGCTTCAAAACCTAATATCAAGTGTAGTCAATGTCTACGCGCTAAGATCTGTAGTTGCCTTACTAGTCGAAGTTGAAGGAGATGAAAGAGAGGAGAAGAGAGATTAAAGAGTAAGCCTTTTGTGTTCCTTTAGGGACTTAGTAGATGTAGGATATCCAACAGAGCGTAAGCGATGATCTGAAGAAGTAAGGGCCTCATCAACCCGCACCACCTCATCGAGGCCCTATTCTCAAACAAAATAGAGGAATTCCCTAACCCCCAACGCACATTGAGACTGGAGGGGTTTCTCGTCGGCGAATGGACTCGACAGTTGGACTATAGAACTAATATAGGTAAGCACATGTACTTGTCTCTCTAAACGTCTTACCATCAATAAAGAGATGAATTATTCAATCATTTATGTCTAGTGAGATTATTTCTTCCTCTCACTCGATTATTCACTCGCCCCTTGGGCCTCCCTCTCATATATATAAATCGTGTTATTGTTTGTTGCTAACATTATATTAATAGGGTCCCCTATTAATATCGTGTGGTTTCTATTGTTCCTTGCAAGGTGCACACAAAATTGACTTGCTGCCTGCTCCAGGCTAGCGAGTGCCACACGATCCATTTTGCATCTCTACAAAGTCAATGTAACTGGACGACTTTTCTACGCATCGGAATTTAAGTTGTGAGATGCCAAGGTTACTCTTAACCAAGACCAGGTTGTCTTGGTATCCTTCCTGGATAGCCTATTTTCTTTTTATATGCACCTCCTTTGTCGATCCGACTCTTCACACATCATCCTCACACTTATAGGGTTTCACCAACTAAAGCTACCCGCACTTATGTCTCACTTGGTTTTGCCATATTTCTGTCACTTTCTAGGCATGTTTTGTTTTTGAACCAGTATCATGCACAACATATAAAAAGAACCCAATTTAGGCAAGTGCCTATGCGAGGCTCTGTATGACTCTGTCTTTGGATATATGTATGTACATACCGTCAACTCGATCATCTTTGAAAATGCAAGAAACCATGTATTAAAGATTAAATTCAGTTAAACCCCTTAAACTTTAAGGCTAAAATCAATTTGGTTTATGATTTTCTTTTTTAATTACATTGATCCTTATACTCTCAAACGACATCATTTAGGTAAAAAATTTGAATTTTAGTCCAAAAAAATAACATCACTGGCTGAGTTTGGTCAATGAAAAATAACGTATCATTAAAATGTCCATTTTTTTTTTGTATGTTAAAAAGCTCAAACGTTAAAATGTCAAGTTAGCAAATGACGTTATTTATAGAGCCATGTTAAAATTTTAAACTTAATTGATGATGTTTGTGAATACAAAAACGAACGTGATTAAAAAAGAAAAAAATGCCAAATTAATTTTAGTCCTAAAATTTAAAATTTAAAAGGTGAAGCTGAATTTGTTTCTTCAATGTACGACACCTGTTTTAGTTGTTAAGGCACAGGGCCGGGTCATTACATTTGTTAGCAGAGGGGAAATATCTTATCGAAAGAGCCACTTGACGGACGCATATCCGAGAAGTAGTGAGTAGTAAGAATAGAAGAAGAAGAATAAGAAGAAGAACAATACCTCAGCTATCATCTATACATGGCTTCCTAATTGGGTACTCTCTCCTTTCTTTGTTTGGTGGGTTCCTTATTCCAACACCCAAACGTGATTTTGATGCACCTATTCTTTACTTCCACACTCTTCCTTCTTCATCTACAATTCTTATTCATTTATCCTTTTCGTGTATATTTGTTCGGCTTTTCTTTAGAGTAGTTCTTCTCTTGCTGGGTTGAATGCCACAGGTATTGCATTCCATTTTGCTCTTCTGCTCTTAGAATTCTCCAATGCCAATTCCATTCTTGGTTTGTGTATTTGTTGGGTAATGAGTTGTGGTAAATGCTAATTGACTAAAGACATATGCTTGTTGAATGTGAATTGCAAATGTTCACTTGTTTAATGCTTCTCTGTAGTATTGCATTTTCAGATTCTAGAGCGATTTGCATGGTGCTTTTATATAAATTTTATAGCTGATACTAATCAGTGAATTTGCATTATGTGGTATGCGTTTGTATTGTTGCTTGCCCCAGCTACAATAAATGCGAGGCCTTATTTTGGGAGCAGTTTTCTTTGCTACTTGAAAATAACCTTAGATTTTGAGGGGTTCAAAAACAAGGCGAACAAGAACTTAAATGGAAAAAGTGGAGAATGATATACAAGAGTAATGTTAGTATTTAAATGGAAAAAGTGTTTTTGTGTAGGAGATATGCATTAAGGAAGTGTGGCTTGTGTACAATGCTGGTATAAAAATCATCTCACATATTAATCAGTAGCTTTATTTCATCTTATTTTCATGTTCTTTGCTGGTTCTTTCTATAACTCATATTTAACTGGTAGGGAGGACCTCTATTGATGTGAAATGGGATGAAGGTAAATCTTGATTATCAAGGTAATATGACGTATTATCTTGCTTTAGTTTTGTCACATCCTTTGAATTATTCTTTTGGTTTTTGGTCATTGATCATGTTGCTGGGGTTGACATTAAATCTAAACCTGTGATTTGAGTTCAAACTCTTGTAGTAGAATTTTTGTACGTGGTGAAATTTTCATGTCAACATAATTGTGTAATCAAAATATTTTGGTGTTTGGCGTGTTGCATTAACTAGTTCCTTTCTTCTATGCCTCAGGCTATGTGAATACGGTTGTTGGTACTCAAATCAACCAGGGTGCAAAGAATGTTGTTTGCATGAGCGGCTGTATCAAAATGCAGATGGGCAGTAAGATCTGTAGTGTAGTGTCTCGAGGAGCATCCGGTTCATGTTGTTATCGGCTGCAGCCAGGGAAATCGGGAAATAAATTTGGCACTTTGTCCCTCACCAAGAGTCGTCCATCAGAAACTGGCCAAACACCCCATGGAAGCTGTTTCAGGTCTTGCTTCTCCATGGATAGGGGCAACTCACGGTCGTTGACAGTTAATGCTAAAAGAACTCAGAAATGTCTAGAAATTTCATTGGCATGTCGGGGCATGAAAACTAGAATTTTGGTCCCAAGACAAGGAATGCTTCCCAAAATCAAGTGTAATGTGGGCCCAATGTCATGGCCACAATGTGCTTATGCTGGTTTAATGTTTGGGTTGCTGATTTGTAATTCTTCTGAGCCAGCACATGCTGAAACAACTCATAAGAATGATGATAAGGAAGATGACGGTGATTTGTCATATTCACATGGAAAAAAAGTTCATACTGACTATTCCATTATTGGTGAGCAGCATATCCTTCCATCATCACCTTTTTTATTTATTTGTAGAGTAATTATGTATCTGAAACCACTAATTGACTTGGCGTGTAGCTCACTTCTCCATTCTTCACAGGTATACCTGGAGATGGAAGGTGCTTGTTCCGCTCTGTTGCTCATGGCGCTTGTTTAAGAGCTGGAAAATCAGCTCCTAGTCAAAGCCTTCAGAGAGAATTAACAGATGACTTGAGAGCTAGAGTATGCTTCTGTCTTGAATCATTACTATAATCAGTTAGTAAATGACTACAGAGGGAGTGTGTTTCTGTTTTCCATCATTAATACAATAATAAGTCCAAACTTCCTTCCATTGTTAAAAAGAGAGAAAAGCTTAATTGCAGTATCTTTTTAAAACTCAGCCATTTGATTAAGTTTGCTTTAATATTTATATTTCAACACCTTGTGTGAATTGGTAGTATTTGAACTTTTACCTGTCAACTCACTGGACCTATGCTATTTGTCAGCTAAAGAAATGAAATTTGATAATAAGTTACTTTCGTAGAGCACTCATCCACGAGCTTAGCATGGTCGATAAGGATGTTTAATGTCATTCATATTTTTTCTGTAGTTTGAGTTAATTGAGCACTTTTTCGTTGTTCTGTCAAACTTCTAGGTTGCTGATGAGTTTATCAAAAGGAGAGAAGAGACAGAATGGTAAGTTTAATGATTGCGAGTGTCAAAAACATTACGACAGCCTTCTATGCTTGGTAAAATTTCCATTTTGGATGGCATAATGTCTTTCGGTTAAGTATATATGTCCCAGTTTTCAAATAAGCATATAGACTGGAAAACATGTGATTGGCAAAAGCATAGCCGTAGTACTTTGATCGAGGAAAATGATGTGATCAGGGATTTTGAAGTTGGTTTGAGCTTGGATTCACTAATCACTGGCCAACATTTAACTTCTTTGGACGATGAAATAGGAATTCTAACTTCTTTGGATGACAAAATAGGAATTTTAACTTCGTTGGATGATGAAATAGGATTTCCTTGGTACCCCTCTTGTATTCCTTCTTTCCCCTTGCTTCCTAGTTTTAGCATTCACATCTGAGATGAATCATGAAAGCATGATACACACAGATTATTAGACTAATGTCAGGAGACCCAAAGATATGTTGACATGGGTTATAAAAGTCTTAATCCACTGAAACAGTGAACTTAGTTCTGCCTTTGTAATTGTGACATCTGATAGCTGGTATCACCAAATCATTCGACAATCAGTCAAATCCATGTTGGGACCTAACTATTCATTTTTATGGATGAACATTGTATTACAGTTACAACATAAGATATAGATGTATATTTGTCAGCTGATATATGTTTTCGTTGATTTCCAAGATAGGTTTGTTGAAGGTGATTTTGACACATATGTCTCCCAAATAAGAAAGCCACATGTATGGGGAGGGGAGCCCGAATTGTTAATGGCTTCACATGTTCTTCAGTAAGTACTCATCTATTATGTGCTTTCTAATATAGTGTTGCTGCATTAAGCTTTGTTATTTCACTGATTTATGTTGTTGAAGTATGAATCCCATGATGACTGCAGAATGCCAATCACAGTATACATGCATGATGAAAAGGCTGGCGGCTTAATAACTATTGCCGAGTACGGGCAAGAATATGGGAAGGAAAATCCAATCAGAGTTCTCTATCATGGTTTTGGCCATTATGATGCATTGCATGTTCCAGGAGTGAGGGGTGGTAAATCTAGGCTTTGACGTAAGAATTTAACAAAGTTGGAAGAATACCCATTTGGTAGAATAAAATCCAATATTCAACATGGTAGACATGCAAACTTTTACTCTCTTTTTTTCCGGTCAGATGTGTACATTATGTTGTAACTGTAGATGTTTTATTTGTTTACCGAGAGTTCGTACAATGGATGAATGGAAGTGATCTTCAGTTGTCGTGTATGATGGCCTTCACCTTCTGTCTTTTCATTAGTCAACACCATGTTCTTCCATCTTTTTCAATTTTCTCATCTTTCCAGAAAGTTGCATCAGTTGCGAAAGAATTCTAAGTATTGCCGTACTCGTTTCAACTAGTACGTTACAAGCAATTAACCATGAACAGGGTTTAGCTTTCCCTAATTGAACATTAAAAATTCAATTCATGCAACAGAATTGGTTCAAAAGAACTATGATTAGTTATTCTGCGGTGGAGACGGAGGTTATGGCTGAGACTGTTGCGGTGGAGGCTGTGGTTGAGACTTGAGACCGGTGGTGGTGATTAAGCAAACTGAGGGAGAGGGTTCCATCCCTCATCAGGAGCCTTGTAATGTATAATTTTTGTAAGGTCGCAACTACAAAACTTTTACCAAACTTTTACCAAACTTCTGTACTTATTAGATCCTGTTAACTACAGTCTACAGGTGCTATAAAATATAAATCATTAACAAACTGTGGTTGTACCATTGGGTTTTTACCGTCTAGTTCAGTCTAAATTTTACATGTCGCAGGAGATGGCTCTTTGTGTCGATCCCATATGGTGGCATGTTTTCTTGGTACTCTCCGCTGAACTTTAATATACTGATGGGTTGTAATGAGAACTATTTGGTTAAGGACTAATCGATGACTTTTTTATTAACTGGTTTATTACATTTACTTTTTAATCATATTTTTCTATCTCAATCGTTTAGTATAATGGGTCATTTTCATTTAAAAACAAATCAGTTCCTCTTAGAATTTTTACGTAGTCGGGTAGACGGGGTAGTTATTCCCTTATTGCACCAGTCGTTATTTTTCAGACTTCCAATTTTGATAAAAAAAAAGGTCGTTATTCGACTCTAGTTCAACGAAATGAAACTAAGTTAGGCCGTACCGAAAATTTGGTCAGCTGAATATAAATGCTCAGTCCAGTAAACTTCGGTTGTCGGATTCACAAAAAATCAAAACCTTAAGGTATGTTTGGTACCCGTATTATCTAAGTCAGTGTTAAATAAGGAGTAAATCAAGGCTAAGATCTCTCTCTGAATTAATATTAATGGGCTTCGGTAACACCTGTTTTTGATTTCACGTTAGGACGGCGTGGGTACGGAGTTGCTAAGACCTCACTAACCTTTGCATCGCATCGCATCTCTCTGACCCGCGCTGTCTCCGACGTCTCCCAGATCCGCTCCGTCCTCAACGCCCTTGGCCCCCGCCCCGACCACGAGGCCGTCGACACCTCCACGGCCAAGCTCGCCCCCATCTTCTTCCCGGATTCGTCAGCAGGTACGTCCATCTATTTCTTCCTTTCTCTCTTTGATAATCAGTTTTTCTCTATTCGATCCATAGCCAATCGTCTGAAGCAAAAAAACAAAGAGATTGATCAGTTTGATTGTTTTGAATTGTTCCCTGTCTTATGCTTGTTCCCTGTCTTATATTTATAAATTTGTCATTCTTGTGAATTGTTGGTTGATTCAATTCTTTTACTTTTATATATGGATGGAAGAAATCTGTGTGCAAGTGTGTTCATTATGGTTTGAAGTATATTTTCCAGCTGAAGTGGTTTGAAGAATTCATTATGTTCTCCTAAGTGTGTGTGTGTGTGTGTGTGTGTGTGTGTGTGTGTGTGTGTGTGAGTATTTGATAGATACTATGTGTGTGAGTATTTGATAGATACTATGGTCTCCTCGGATCGAATGGATTTTGTTCTTCAAATGATATCAAAGGCTGCTTTCTATATGAAATGATGTTGTTCTATATCAATGCGGCCTTCATTTGTGTGTGCTCTAGGAGTTTGGGTTATATGTTGTTCATGTTAAATGGAAAATGCAGTTAGTAGTTTGGTAGCTGCACTGCAAGTTCTGCAAGTTTAGCATTGCTCTTTAGATATTTAAGTTTCAATTACATTACAGGAATTGTAATTGAAACTTAGCGTACCTTTTAGAGGCTGATAGTTTCGTGCTGTTCTGATTACATACGAATGTGTAGATCCAAACTGTCAAGTTTCTGGGATGGTATGGGAGCTGTGCACGGTTTTTTTTTTTTGTGTGTAAAAGCTTCCAGTTTTCTTTTTTAGAATCTTCAACTCAGCTTCTATGTTCTTTAGGAGATTTTGCATATTTTTTTCACAGGTTTCCTTTCTCTCTTTTGGATTCTGCATATTTCTTTCACATGTTTCTATTAGTTGTTAAGGGCATATCCATATTTAATGTGAATTTTTTTTTTCGATTTCATGTCAAAATTTCAATGACTAGGATTGTTAGATGTTAGATTGTTATTGTTAGATGACCAAGATTGTTTAGATTGTTAGACTAAGATTGTTTAGATTGTTATGTTAGAGTAGTCCAGTCCAATGCATCACCAAACATGAGACATCTCTAATTTAGAACTTTTTTTTTTCTAATCCCATGCAACACTAAATGTGACCCAGTATTAGTACAATTTAAGGCAGTCCACACTAGTCTAAGATAGTCGTAAGAATTAAGGAGGTCTAACCCAGTACTGGTACCAAACGTGCACTAAACCCTTTCCTCTCTATCTCTGTTGCCGCCGTGGAGTGAGTCGTGGGTAGTTCTCTTGTTATCTTCTTTCTTCATCGAAACAAAAAGCTGCCGCAACCCAGTTTTCACCGCTTGACTCTTGTTTGGTAATTTACGTTTCTGTGTTTCAACCCATTTCAACATATTGTAATTGTAATTACTTTCACATGTGTATTGGTTTCATATTGTAATTGTAATTGTGATTGCTTTCATATGTGTATTGGTTTTGGGTTTAAGCGCAGAACCGTTCATCTATGTACTTATAGCATATTGGTTTGAGAATGTTGGGGAGTATTACTTTGTTTCAGTGACAGTTACTAATGTCTGTTCTTTCTTTAGAGTTTAGGCCTACGAATACGAGCGTGGAATTGAAGGGAGTCATAAGGAAATGGAAATAAGCTTGGGGAAAGTGGCGTTTGACCTTGATTTTCATCCATCGGAGCAATTAGTGACTGCAGGTCTCATCGATGGTGACCTTCACTTATACCGATATTCATCTGGTTCAGTTCCTCAAAGGTAATATATATTCAAAAAAAATAAAAATAAATAATGCTACCTTATCAAATTGATTATGTTTGATTTCGTAATATGAAATGGTCTTGACTATATGGTTACAGGGTGTTGGAAGTACATGCACACAGCGAATCTTGCAGAGCTGCTCGATTTGTGAATGGGGGCAGTGGTGAGTTCTTGTACATTCACATTGTTGTTGTTAACATTTTATGGTATATCTATTTGGGCTGAAAAGAAGCTACTGATGGATTATATAGCCATTTTGACGGGGTCTCCAGACCACACAATTCTTGCAACGGATGTGGAAACTGGTTCTGCTATCGCTCGCCTTGAAAATGCTCATGAGTCTCTCTCTCTCTCTCTCTCTCTCTCTCTCTCTCTCTCTGCTCTGTCTTTAATATGTTTTCAAGAATGCTCATTTTGGTCATATATTGAACATCACATCTTTATCTGACGCAGGGATGCAATCAATAGACTTATAAACTTGACTGCGTCCACCATTGCCTCTGGTGATGATAAAGGCTGTATTAAGGTTTTTAACTATGTCTTGTGGTTCCTTTGCCTTAGTTGGTTTGTATTACTTTTCCCTAATTATAGTTTTTCGGCCTTTGTCCATTATTCAGGTCTGGGATACCAGACAACGATCTTGCTGCAATTCATTTAATGCTCATGAGGACTACATCTCGGATATGACTTTTTCATCTGATTCCATGAAACTCCTGGGAACTAGGTAATCCTCCATGTTGTTGTTTTATTCCTGCTATTTAATTAAAAAGTTTGCTCCTGAACCTATTTATTGTTTTGCCTTTTCTAATGTTCTGTTAAGTGGGGATGGAACTCTGTCGGTTTGCAATCTTCGGAAAAATAAGGTAAAGGCGGCCTTATATTTGCTAATATTACGTGAGCTACAAAATTAACACATAGTGGAGTACTAAAAGTTTTCAGTTTAATTATTTGGTTCTGGTTATGATAGGTCCAAGCTAAATCTGAGTTTTCAGAAGACGAGTTACTGTCTGTTGTTATCATAAAGGTAATATATCTCTGTTATGTCGTAAGTGTTCCTTGTAGTAATATTATGATCCGTTACTCAAAATTTTTCTCCCTTTCGTCTGTAATCCTTATCAGAATGGTCAGAAAGTTGTTTGCAGCTCACAAACCGGGAATATATTGTTATATTCATGGGGTTGTTTCAAGGATTGCAGGTGTGTTATGTAAATCATCTATAGCAAGTCAAAATGGATAATTAATAGTCAATAGATATGATCGTTAACCATAATAGGCAAACTGTCAATTCTTATTTCCTCTCTTTCTCTCTACTGATATTGACTTGTTAATGTTTGGAATGCCAGTGATCGTTTTATTGATCTCTCTCCAAATTCTGTTGATGCTTTGTTGAAGGTGAGTTGATCATGTAACTTTTATATCATCTAGTGGCATTCAAGTCAAAGTTTGTTTATTAAAGTAATTTAAAATATTTGGCTAGCTTGATGAAGATAGACTTATCGCTGCATCTGAGACTGGACTTATCAGGTGAGAAGTCATTCAGAATGAATTCATCATAATTTCATATTTGGCATTTTTGGATGTGAATATAATTTTATGAAATTTATAGCCTAGTAGGCATATTACCAAACAGAATCATCCAACCAATTGCAGAGCACTCAGATTATCCGGTGGAGCGTCTTGGTATGTATCTGTTTTTCAAAGGCTTGAGTATTCAATGTAGGCATTTTATACATCTTTTGATTATGAAGGACAAATTTTTCTCCAACAGTGGATTCTTTCAAGTAGCAAAAATGGTATCGGACCCATTGATAACAAACTTGTAATTAGTACTTCTTAACATGTATGTACTATTGATGATGTGAGGTGAATACACCGCTTATTGGCATCACCTTAAAATAGGCCTATCTTTATTATTGTAGATTTGAATATTTACTTTGGTGTTCTAGCCCTCTCCTCAACTGGATTACGACTTTAACATATTGATTTGTTTCTTCTGCAGCTTTTTCTCATGATAAAAAGTTTCTGGGCAGTATAGCACATGACCAGCTGTTGAAGGTCTCATTCTCCCTCTCTCTCATTTATATATTATGGATAAAAAAAGGTTTTGGACGTTTGACAGGAATAACAAGTTCTTTGTGTATGCCTATTAGTTTTGGTGTTATTCTGTCTCCTGACTAGTTGAAAAAGTAAAGTAAATCTGATTCTTGCTCTGATTCTTGCTCCATATATTATTGTCTTTTGCGGAAAATGTTTGTCAACAAGTCTCCTTTATGTTTTTGTGATACAACCTCTATATTGTTTAAATATCATTTCTTTAAGAGGTATCTAGCAGTTATATGCATTCTCACCTGATTACTGTTTCATGCAGCTGTGGGATATGGATGATATATTGCAAGGCTCTGGAAATACTTCAAGGACTCAAGCAATTGTAGGGGACAGTGATAGTGATGATATGGATACAGATGACACTCCAAAGTCTAGAAAAGGTAGTCTTGCAGCACTATATAACTAAATAATCATGTTGTGGATTCCATAGATGCCCTTGATCTGCACTGTAATGATAAGTTTTAGGCAAAACTATCCATACCCTTCCATTTAAGCTCTTCACAAAAACTATTTTTTTAAGCTAATATAAGTTACAGATTATTGATTTCTTCTGCATCATTTGGGCATCATTTTGAACAAGTTTTTATATGGTTCTCCAAAATTGGAGGAACAGCTTTCTTTCATTGCTCATACCTGGAGTTTTCTATCTGCTCCATATTCATCTCTGATTAGCGACAAATAAAATGCACTTTACAACTTGATTGTCCTGCCGAAACTCAGCAGTTAACAGCTTATGGCCTTATGCTTTTTGCAACATGATATAAATATTTGATTATGTTGCTCGAAATCTACACTATATCATATTGTTGGAGGCATTTCTTCTGGGTTGTATATTTGTGTTTGATTGGTGCGACGATCTTTGCAGGAACAAAGAGAAAAAATGCAAGCAAAGATCATGTTACGGGTTCACAAAACTTTTTTGCCGATTTACAGATGGATGGTTGATTACAAATTCTCTCTAACTTTGACAGACAATTGTGCTGAAGAACATAAGCTACCCCTTTCAATCACATACTCCTACAAAGAAGTGAGGTTCCTGTGGAATTTTTTTTGTCCTATGTTTAGGGAGTTGTAAAATATTCATGTTGATATTTTTATTTATTTTGTCCTATTTATGTATGTTCAGTCTTAATTTGATTTCTTCGCTGCTCCAGAGTCTAGACGAGTCTTAATTTGATTTATTCGCTTCTACATTCACGAAGAGTCTGAATTTGATTTCTTCACTGCTCCATAGTCTAGACGAGGCTTGGTTTGATTTCTTCGCAACTCTAGAGTCTAGACAGGGACATCTGTGTTCATTACAAATATTTGCAATATTATCTTAGGAACATCAATGTGTGTAAATCTATATATGAGATTCTTCACTCTAACATGCCTCCTTGCGTGCAACTTAGATATAGATCTTGTTGCCTTGTCAAATGCGTACATCAAATACACGGTCAGTTCATATGCCAGAATTGATGCATTTTCAATCCCGGATTTTCAATCCCGGTCATTACTAATCTACTATTAGCCAAGGTATGAAGGTTAAGCTTAAACACTCAATTGTGCTGGGAATGAGACCCTCATCTAATACCATGTTCTAATAGTTTGCTTCGATAGATACAGTGATTCTTCAACTTCCTTCATCACCAAGTCTATTTATCCTTAAACTTTTCCGTATTTCTATGGAGGAAGAAATTCTTCACATCACAATGTTACCAAGTGATATAAGGATCTGGATAGTATTGGTCTTGACAATTGATGCCACTGTTTTCATGATGATCCACAGCATACATTTGAGTATATACTCGTTTAACCTTTCCGTTGTATGTTTTTTTCAGAAATAATACGTTCAGTTTTACACATGTACTTGTATGTATTCACTTGCACCTGATGGTTTGTTTCCCTTTTGGTATCTGCAATCAGTGCAATGCTTCCGTCTCTTCATTCAAAGCTAATTCACCCGAATCAGCCAATTTATAGAATAGATAGTGACATGAGTAATTGAGTATGATCTGAAACATTTTGTGGATATAGACCTGGTCGCTTATCTCTTTCAAGTCTAATTCATACTGAATCCTTAGTAGGTTCCAATGCTCACCATTTCCTGTAAAGTTAGGAGGTTCAATGATATGGTTGTCTAGTTGTCTTAGTTAGAAATCAACTACTTTATGATTAGGATTTAGGAGTAACATGTGGAACGTAGTCAAAAGGTGATTTGGTTCGTATTATTGACAAAGTAGAAATATTGGATTTCCAAATACTCTCAAGATAGATAATCAGAAACTCTTCCTGACTAGACCTGTAAATGAACCTGATATTGATCCAGACCCGCTCTGGATATGTAATTTTTAAATGGGTTTGGATATAAAATTTAATCTGTTGATCCGTTAAAGATTCAGATCCGTCAACCTGCTTATTAAACAGATCGGATACGAATCGAGGTTGATCCGATTCGTTAAGGACTCGGATCCATTTTAAAATAATTAAATAATATTTTTATAAATATAATATTACTGATACATTTTAAATAATCTAATAATTATTTGGATAACATAAACATCTAAATTGCGTCTGAATTATGATTTGAAGAAGTTGAAGGTTACTGATGCCTATGTTCTTTTTATGTTTTGCTAAAAACATTGGAGGTCTAGTATTTTGATTACATTAGCTTATTGTTAAGGAGTATTTTGGCCATGTAATTCAACTTTTGATGTAAATCTTTATTTTGTTATAATATTTCATTAGTGTTTTATGAAAATTTATGATAAAATTAAGAAATTATTATTTAAAAATTGAAAATATTTATTATTATAAACGGACCGGATTAACGGGTTAGGTATCCGTTAACCCGCCGAGTCCGGATTGAGATTGAGCTATCAATGATCCAACAGGTAACGAGTTGGATCCAAATCCAAAATTCATATTACAGATCAAGATTTTGGATCCGGATCCGGATCTAGATCGATTCGCTCCAGATTCAGTTTATTTACAGTTCTATTCTTGACTACGATGGTGTGCGAAGATGATGATGATGTACATGTTGTAGAAGGTCATGGATGACATTGGGATGGGCTGATGGGCTGGTGCATGATGTAATTATTCTGACAACTCTCTTCTTACCTTTGAGATATCTCATTTTCTCAAGAGGTTTCATGGAGGCGCTCATGGTTATGGAGCCTTGAAGTTGGATATGAGTAAACCATACGATAGGGTGGAGTGGTCTTTCATTAAGGCAGTTGAGTATGGATTTTAACCGAAAGCGGCTGGAATGGGTTATGAGCAAGGACTGTAAAATCAAGATTATCGGCGATATATTGCCGAAATTTTCGTTTTTATCACCAAGCGATATATATTTTACCATCCAAGCAATTGTAGTCAAAAATTCTCGATATATCGTAATATTTCGAGATATTTTGGAAATATTCGAATTCTCAGCGATATTTGTGCTTCTCCACGTGAGATAAGGTCATCAGTCACCACGTGTCTTTGTCTCCGTTACCCACGTGGCCATGTATCCATTAAAGTAGTGCCAAGCTGCCAACTAAAATTCAATCAAAATTGCAGCCAACGGTTCGGCTAGAAATAACCTCAAGTTGTTAACCAACCATGCTAGACATCTGCATAGTTAAACTTTGCATCTTCAAAATATATACCGTCATTTATTAATCTGAAAATTAAAAAATTAGGTAAATGATTAATCATCTAACGCACAACTATTTTTCATGTACACTTCTTAATTCCTATTTAGTATTTATCATAGGTCTTTTATGTGGTTCTAAATTATTTATATAATTTCATGTGAACTGTATCATTTTTAAAGTATACTTTTACAAGTTATCAACAGTTCAACATTTACTTATTTATCTTAAATTACTACAACTCACTAAAGATAAATGTTTATGCAAGGTTTTCCCTTCAAATCTAGTAGATAATTGAGAAAACAAACATCGCTCAAAGTTTTATAAAAAATTTCCTTGTGTCTTCAAATTTCCGTCAATTTTTTTTATAGCTATCAATATTTTCTGATATTTCTGTCGAAATTTCTATTTTCGGATGGTCGATATATCCATAATCATCGAAATTTTAGTCCTTAGTTATGAGGTGTGTGAAAACAGTTTCCTATTCTTTCATTGTAAATGGAGAACCTAGAGGTCATCTTCTTCCTTCTTAGAGGCTTGAGACAAGAAGACTCCATATCCCCTTGCATATTCTTACTATGTGCAGAGAGGTTATCACGTATGCTTACTAAAGCTAAAGAGGAGGGTCGAATATATGGTGTTGTTATAGCTTCAGGAGCATCTTTATAAACTACTTGTTCTTCGCATATGATTCTTTCATTTTCATGAGGGCAGATACTGTAGAGTGTGGAAACGTGAATGAAATTCTGAGGTAGTATAAAGAAGCTTCTGGGCAATGCGTCAACTTTTCGGAAAGTACGATCTGCTTCCTAAAGAATGTTGCCGAGATGTTCAGGTCCAATTAGCTGGTGTGTTAGGAATTGCACGAGTGGGCAAGCATGATAAAAACCTAGGGCTCCAAACGGAGGTGAGTTATTCAAAAACTGAAGCATTTCAATTTATTATGGAGAAGACGAGAAACAAGATGAAGAATTGGAAGAATAAGACCCTAAGTGTAGCAGGGAAGGAGATTATGATTAAAGCGGTGGTGCAATTGGTTACAACCTATGTTATGAGTTGTTTTGAAATTCTAACCGTAAAGCCAACAAACTTGATTTAGTATGAAATCAAGCTATTTTAAATTTACTATTACAAATATTATAATCTTCTGTCTCCAAAGACCCTCTTTAAATTGACCGTTGTTTGGAGACAGATTAGAGTCGTCCTCAACACGAAGTCAAAAATGACCACCTGAATTGTTCCAATCCAACCAGCCCTCACCACAAACCAACTGGACCAAAAGCTCACCACAACGTGGATTCAAGAAGACACAGTCGCCTTTCCATCGATGCCTGGTCCGGGCAATGTCGATGAGCCGGTGTCACAGTTGCCAATCACATGAAACCTAGGATTTCGTCCTTTAAGATGCTTCTCCAATAAACAAAGACCTCACAAAATATTTACGGCAAAAACGTCACGCCGTTAAAGTATTAAGATAACACATGACTAAACAATTCTAAATTTAACTGGTGTAAACACTTTATGCAAGATTTAATGATATCGCGACCTCTCTTTCTCTATATTTCTAGGGCTAGGGTTCCAAGACGCTCTCTCATCACCCATGGCAATGATCTCCATGGTGAAGAAGTTTGTGGCAACCTCTGTTGAGTATGTGACGGCTAGTCTCATATCCAAACTCTCTTTGTGCAACTAGGATGAGATGGTAGACTAGGGGAATCTCTAGTGTCTTAAGAGTGGCTTTGTAGCCCAAACATTTTACCTTGTCAATCGATTGAACACCTCTCGTGCAGTCGTATTCGACACTTTCTGGAGCGTTATTCGCTCCATGTGGAGACTCTCAACCCTTGTGGAAGTTCAAGCAAGGGAAGATTGATACCTATTCACCTTCCCCTTGGAAAGGGACATCAACCGCGTCAAATGTGGTGGTCCTTGGGCTTACCAACGAGCTATGATCCTCCTCAATGATTATGATGAGTTTTTAGATATCATGGTTGTGCTCTTGGATTTTGTTGGGATCTAGGTACAAATCTAGGGTCTGCCGGCATCTCTATCCCCCTCATCGACGACAAGGCTAGTGGTGGAGACAATATGCACTGTACTTCAAGTCGACAATAGAGGCTTCAAGTGCGGTCTTGAGCGAGTTCGTGTCTCCCTCCACTTATGTCAACCAGTTCAACTGGACCTTCGCATTAGGGCTTTCCCCTGATGATGTTCTTCTGGTGATCTACATGTATGATCGCCTCCAGGGCCGTTGTCGGACCTGTGCTATGATTAATCACAACAATGAGATCTATCCCCGAGAGGAGCCGTTAGACGGTAAGTGAGCAAAGCATGCACTGGCGTTAATACCATTGCCTCTAAATTTTGATGAGATGGGTTTTACTATATCGAACAAAGGTGACCTACGGATCAAGAGGACCGAAAAATCTCCGAAGAAGCGTGGATGTCTACGTGGTAACCGTAACAAGAAGAGGATCCCAATGGGGGGCATATTAGACTCCAGGATCAGTGAGTTAGCAGAAGAAGACACGGTCCCCGAAGCAGAAGCTGAGGAGGAGTAATCTCCTAGTCTGACTACGAAAGACCCCTATATATGCCACAATAGCTCTTCATCTCTCTCACAGTCCCATTTCGATGAAAGTTACACAATTTGGGGTCTAAGGCCTTTAATCGAGTAAGGAAGTTAAGACTCTTGACATGGTAGGTTGTTCTTCTAATTCTTAGATGTAGTTGTCGGATTAAGTTTTTGAACTTTATTGGCTTAAGTGGTTTTCGAGCACACTTGTTTGAATATTTCGGTTGTGATGACCTATGACCAATGAATGGAAGTAATCCTTTTCACCTCAAAAAAAAAATTATGAATTTAACTGAATTGTTTGCGGACATAATATGTGCGCATCATTAACTAAAAATGAAAGGAAACAAAAGAAAATTTGCCAACCCTCCCTTCTCTTTGAAAACCAGCATTAAGAGGTGAAGTTTTTTCTTTCTCATAATAGATGTACCAAAAAGGAACACCTCAAACGACAAAAACAGGATAATTCTGCCATGAGAGCAGTGAGTGAGCCTGGATTCTTCAAAACCTGGAAAATCCCTGGTGTTCTCCTCTAGCTCCCATTTCTCTATCAATTTGAATCCCAGAGTGAATTTAACTAAAATAACATTTGTTACTTGGTGGAGACTCTGCCAAAAGTGGAATCATTCACAAGCATGACTGCATGTGTCACAGTCAAATGATATTCTGACACCACCACTAAATTACATATCTGTCCCTACTTCCTCACTCTTTGCTGCATTAACCTTTTCCCAACCCACCAAAAAAGTCACCAGCATTTCCACTCATGAAAATTAACATCCTGTCTTCCCCTTGTGACCAAAGCCTTGGTCACATTATTCAAAAACAAAAGAAAAACAGTTATTTGCAACAAGTTTATGATCCTTGCTTCAGGATTAGGATTTGAATTTGGATTTTGCCAAATTGGGTGGAGGAAATGTGATCTTCATCTTTATCCTACAATTTTGAAAATCATTTAAGAAGGTTATAGTAAATTAGTAATTGACAAAATTGGGATAAATTCAAGGTGTTGATAAATGAAAAAGGCAGCCCCACCTGCTATTTTGAAATTTACCTGCAGTCAAATAAGCCACCAATCTTAAATTCAACACTCTTCTTCTTCCTTTATTTTGTTTGATTTAAGCTTAAAAAAATTTAAACCTCAAATTCACCTTGTGCTTGTTTTGTTTTGAATTAACAAGCTTTAACCAGGTTTGGTTTTATTAATACGGGATGATCATGGATTGTCATCTACTGCACACTGATCCAATTTAATCTTAATTTATTTTCAAAAGTTCAGTAATCAAATTTAAAAAGAATAAAAGGATTTTACCGTTTTAATATAAAAACACAAAACATTATGGGGATTTGTGGCACTACAACCCTGCTACACTACCTAACTGCTCAGTAGAATTCAAACTCCACATCTCTCCTCGAGTTTGTCCACAACAATTCAAACTCAAACTCAAAAACCCATCTGCTACTTCTCCACTCTGCAACTCTGTTCTGTAAAAACCAGAACCCAAATGATCCAATAGTCCCTGCATTGCCAAAAATGCTTCTCATTTTCCTTGTTTTTCCTGCCGTCGTTTTGGGTCTCAACTCAGACGGGCTCTCCCTCTTAGCCCTCAAAGCCGCAATCGACACCGACCCAACTCGAGCCCTGGACTCGTGGTCAGAGTCCGACTCCTCCCCGTGTCTCTGGCACGGCGTCGTTTGCACTCGGGACCGCGTCACCGAGCTGTTCCTCACCCAAAAGGGCTTCAACGGCTACCTCCCTTCCGAACTCGGCCGCCTCGACTCGCTCAAACGACTCAACCTCGCCCGCAACAACTTCTCCAAGCCCATCCCGGCCCACCTCTTCAACACCACCACCCTCATTGCCCTTGACCTCTCCCACAACTCCCTCTCCGGCCCAGTCCCGGCCCAAATCCGACTCCTCAGGAATCTCCGGCACCTCGACTTGTCCTCCAATCTCCTCAACGGCTCCCTCCCGGAGTCTCTCACCGAGCTTGACAGCCTCGCCGGGACGTTGAACCTGTCGTATAATTACTTCTCCGGCGGGGTTCCGGAGTCGTACGGCCGGCTTCCGGTTCTGGTTAGCTTGGACCTCCGGCATAATAATCTCACCGGAAAGTTGCCTCAGGTGGGCTCGCTGGTGAACCAAGGCCCGACTGCTTTCTCCGGGAACCCGCGCCTATGTGGGTTTCCGTTGGAGGTTCCGTGCCCGGAAGCCCAGAACCCGACGAAAACCGGACCCGACAAGGCCCAGAAGCCGCTCGACCCGAACCCGGATTTGCTCAATGGGGCGGAAGGGAAGGCCAAACAGAGAGGTGGGTCGGTGACGGTGCCGATAATCTCCGGCGTTTCGCTGGTGATCGGAGCTGTCTCAGTCTTGGTGTGGCTGCTCCGGAAAAAGAGAACAACGGCCAAGGAGGGCAAAATGGGGAAGGAGAAAGCTGAGAAGGAGGCGGCGGAAGATGAGGAGAGGCAGAAGGGTAAATTCGTAGTGATGGACGAGGGGTTTGGGTTGGAGCTGGAGGACTTGCTGAGGGCGTCGGCTTACGTGGTGGGGAAGAGCAGGAGTGGGATCGTCTACAGGGTGGTGGCCGGGAATGTGGGGAAGGGATTGGGTGTGAAGCCGTCGGTTGTGGCGGTGAGGCGGCTGAGCGAGGGTGATGCCACGTGGCGGTTCAAGGAGTTTGAGAGTGAGGTGGAGGCTATTGGGAAGGTGGTGCACCCCAATATCGTGAGGTTGAGAGCTTATTACTATGCGGATGACGAGAAGCTCTTGATTTCTGATTTCATTCGCAATGGAAACTTGTACACTGCTCTACATGGTAACTCACCTCTCATAGTTACTAACTCCTTTTCACTTGGTTACATCAAATTTTGCGCATTTACTAGGCACACTAAAATTACTGTGAAGAGCGCTAGTGAAAATAATAAAAAATTATCAAATTGACAATGCAATGTTGTCTGCATACACTTCTAGGGCTCCGTCACATTTTTTGCTAGTGTAACAAAAGTAAGCATTGTGTTATAACTTGGCGGGCATTGTGGATAAAGGGTCACAGAACCATGAAATGATATGATATTTTTGGGTCCCAAATTACTTTGAAGCTTTTTAGGTGCCACATGGAAGTAATCATTTCCATGTATGCTAGGATATGAAATGACTAAGGTTTATAACCTTCTTCTGATTCTTTTTACTATTTTTACTATTGTTTTGGATGATGATTTGATTATATACAGGTTGGTTCTATATACATAAACTTGTTTTCTTCCTACAGTCTGTTTTGCTTCTGCACTGAAAATTCTGCAGCGTGTTTTGTGTCTTTTGCTTTGTTTTCATCCCCTTGTTAGATATGCATGTCACCCCAGCCATTTATTTCTCCTGCAAATGACACATTTATATCTTTGAACCCCCCTACACTCATTGCGGTCCTCATGATCTGTGTTTCAGCTGAATACTGAAACTATTTCAAATTCCATTATGGTGTCTCTCACGGATCACAAGTAGGCTGGGCCAGTGGGAGAACCTGAGCAATGTTTGTCATGTTATTATAATACATCTAGTGCACCTTAATTGCTTATTTTGAATTGTGATGCCGAGTCAAAATGGGGGGAAGAAATATGCTGTCTTTCTTTGTGTTAGAATCTCAATACTTTGCTGATCTATGCTCTCATTTTCGGTGTTGCATGACACGACACGACACTCAGACTGCCAAAGATTTAGCTTAGCAATTTCTGGGTTTTGTTGGCAATGTAGTGTTGTTTTACATATTCTGGAAATCTCCGAAAACAGAAATCTCATGTATTCTAAGATTTGTATGTTTGTTTAATTTAATGCAGGGTGGGCATCCAATTCTACTACACCGTTACCATGGGGAGCCAGGTTAAAAATTGCTCAGGGGTCCGCTAGAGGTTTGATGTACATACACGAATACAGCCCGAGAAAGTTTGTTCACGGCAACATTAAATCAACAAAAATCCTTCTCAATGAGGAGCTCCAGCCTTACGTATCTGGTTTCGGATTGGCACGTCTTAACCTGGGGTCCTTGAAGTTTACTTCTTCAGCTTCCAGGAAACAGAGTTCAAGCCAAGCCAGTGCAACCTCTTGTTTTACTGTTTCAACTCACTCAACTATTTACTTGGCACCTGAGGCTCGAATTTCTGGCAGCAAGTTTACTCAGAAATGTGATGTGTACTCTTTTGGGATTGTGCTCATGGAGATTTTAACTGGTAAGCTACCAGATGAGGGGCCTGAAAACAGTGGGAAGGGACTAGAGAGTTTGGTGAGGAAGACGTTTAGAGAAGAACGACCCTTGTCTGAGATTATAGACCCTGCACTTCTGCAAGAGGTTTATGCAAAGAAGCAAGTTGTTGAAGCCTTTCACATTGCACTTAATTGCACTGAACTCGATCCAGAACTGCGTCCTAGGATGAAAACAGTTTCAGACTGTCTTGATCGCATCAAATTGCAGCTTTAAGAAAACAGAGCTGATAACTCCTAATTGGTTATGGTGGTGAAAATGGTCTTGGATGTGTGCTTCATTTTTATGTTGACTGAACTGTGGTTTTAAGGAAATCCATTACCTTAATGGATTGGATGCACAATGTATCAACTGCTTCATTGTACTTTATGAGGATCTGTGCAACGAATCAACAGGGGATCCGGATGCATACTTAGGACGACAGCAGTCTGATGGGATTAGAAGCACTGGCGGAACTAAGAAGAGACAAAAGGGTGCCATGGCACCCCCCACTCCTATGTTGACACATTTGAAACTATTACCAATTTTAATCAACTTTGTTGGAAACAATGGAAATTTTTAGGTGTGGCACCCCCAAACTTAGTTGTTAATGTGTTTGGCCCCCCGATTCCTCAAATCCTAGTTCCGCCATTGATTAGAAGGAGAAGATTAATTTGGGCAGTTTTTTCTCTTCTTTAAGACATCTTCCCATCCAGTATTTTTAGGATTTAGGAACTTTATTTCTCATTGTGAGGTTGCAGTTGCAGCTTTTGCTGAGGTTGTAATTGTACTGGTAATGCTGAACACTTGTATCTGTTAGAGTGGGAATAACAGCTTTGTAGTAATATGCGTTCAACCTCGCCCGTGATTGGTTTCCTCATGAATTTAAATGAGTAAGCATGTAGAGGTTGAGTAAAGTAACAATTCCTTAACATATTCATCTCCTAGAATATGAATGTTGACATGTTGTTTAAAGTTGAGTACATGAATAATATGTCCACTGATAGTTGGGTTTGCGTACTGGTATTGTCTCAAACATACTAGAATTTGATGCATTGAAGTTTTGCAGAGACATCTATCAACAGAAGATGTTCCTATCATCCAAACTTCATAACCGAAGAGAAAAAACACTCGCATGCCAAAGATCCCACATTCCATAAATGCTTCGAAATTCGATTGTCCGATGCCTGTCCACAGTAGTAAAGTTGGTCATTGTTACTTCATAGCCGTAAACTCGTAAGGACTATTGAGAGGAGAAGAAATTACATGTTCCCCATTCCCAACCTTAGCTAATTTGTCATTTAAGATAAAGGAAAAAAAAAAAAACCTTAGGCTAGTTTGTTTATACTTCATTGGGCCACATTTACTGGGCTTGGTAAAATAGGTATGGCCCAAGATTGAGATTTACTACGTTTTGGTCCTTGTTGGGCATGCTCGGGCACAGAAAGGAAAAGATGATCACAGTACTTTAGTGCGCAGTGTTATCTGGCATCAAGGGTTTTCCCAAAAGACCAGTTGGTTAAGGAGTAAACAATCGTTCTTTTCCTCCTCTAGTTTGTTCTCTTCTAGGGGCTGCCATAACACTTGTCCTATGAGCAAAAGATGGGGTGTCAATGAACCAAATCTTAGTGAACACCAATGTGATCAACCTCGGCTCAGTCGCTCTTTATTGATCAGGTGTAAATCATGTAATTTAGGAGAACATGAACATAAGACTACTTAAAATTCGTAATTTCGTGCTTGTTTCTAAATCGTGGCTCCGTCCTTGCTGAGTCTAGGTCTGCTAAGTGCTAACGGTAACAATTTGTGTCCCCGAAACAATATTTGATTGCCAAAACTGCAGATATGACTCGAATCTTACGGATTCCCCAAAATAGAAAATCGCCTCAACAACAGAGAGAATCAAACTGGGCTTTCAAGCAAGCTCGTTTGGGGTCCCACCATACTTACCGCAATTGCAGAAGTCTACTTATTATTAAACATCTGGTTTTCTGGATTTGCGTGGCCGTGCTTTTTTCACAAGTTAAAAAAATAGAAAATTACATATATATCTTTAAAAAAGATTTAAAACACAAATAAATCCACTTGTGTTATTGTTAAACAAATAAAGACAGTTTTTAACAATTAAGGACAATTTTTTCTCTACATGTTATGTGTCATGGTTTAATTTATCAAACTAACCCTACACTAATTAAATATATTTTTAACAAATAAGAACAAATTCTTTTCTGCTTGCCATGTGTGATGATTTAATTTACTAAACTGACTTTATACAAAATAAATCAAACCATACTATGTATTGTTTTAGTTGCTGCTGCACTTGCTAAAATATTGTTGTTGTTGTTGCTGCTGCTATTACACTTCCAATAAATGTAGTAGCAAATTTTTAGTGGTTCAGTTAGTGTAGTAGCAGATTTTCAGTGGCTCAACTAGTGTAGTAGCATGTTAAACTGGAGAGTTAGCTCGCTACTACACTTCAAATAAATGTAGTAGCAGGGTTTTAATAATTCAGCTAGTGTAGTAGCAGATTTTTAGTGGCTCAGCAAATGTAGTAGCAGCTATTTTTAGTACGTGATGTAGTAGCATGTTTTTATTGGTTTAGATAGTGTAGTAGCAGTTTTAGTAACTACAGTAGTAGGTTTTCAATGGTTCAACTAATGTAGTAGCATGTTAAACTAGAGAGTTAGCTGCTGTTGCTACTACTACACTTTTAATAGATGTAGTATGAGGGTTTTAATAGTTCAGGTAGTGTAGTAGCAGCTTTAGTAAGTGCAGTAGCAGTTTTTTAGTAACTCAGCAAATGTAGTAGTAGCTATTTTTAGTATGTGATGTAGTAGCTGGTTTTTATTGGTTCAGCTAGTGTAGGAGCAGCTTCAGTAACTATAGTAGCAGATGTAGTAGGAGGGTTTTAATAGTTCAGGTAGTGTAGTAGCAGTTTTTTAGTGACTCAGCAAATGTAGTAGTAGCTATTTTTAGTACGTGATGTAGTAACTGATTTTTATTTGTTCAGCTAGTGTAGGAGCAGTTTCAGTAACTACAGTAACAGATGTAGTAGGAGGGTTTTAATAGTTTAGGTAGTGTAATAGCAGCTTTAGTAAGTGCAGTAACAATTTTTTAGTGACTCAGCAAATGTAGTAGTAGCTATTTTTAGTACGTGATGTAGTAGTTGTTTTTTATTAGTTCAGCTAGTGTAGGAGCAGCTTCAGTAACTACAGTAACAGGTTTTTAGTGGCTCAACTAATGTAATAGCATGTTAAATTAGAGAATTAGCTGCTGCTGCTACTACACTTTTAACAAATGTAGTAGGAGGGTTTTCATGGTACAACTAGTGTAGTAGCAGAGTTTTAGTGTAGTAGGAGATTCAGTAAGTGCAGTAGCAGCTTCAGTAAGTGCAGTAACATATTTTTTGTGGTTCAGCAAATGTAGTAGCTACTATTTTATGTTTTATGCAACTGTTTAGGGTAGGAGGATGTTATTTTCTAAAACTAGAATTTGGGAGAGAGAATAAAGCTATTGCTACACTGATCATCCAATCTGTTGCCACTACATTGGTCGTCCAATCTTAGAGAATAAAGTTGCTACTACACTGCTCGTCCAATCTTGCTGCCACTGTATTGATCGTTCAATCTTGCTGCCATTGCCTGGTCGTCGAATCTTGCTGCTACTGCATGGTTATCCAATTTTAATGTTACTGGTCATCCAATCTTACGCAATCTCCATCGATTTCACCTCTGGTTCTCTGTGAATTTCATTCTTATCACCTTAATTTTAGCTTCATAACCTATCAAATCCCTAACCCCCAATCGACCCGCTTGTTCTTCCAAATCCCTAACCCTGAGCCTCTCCCCACAATAAAAAACGAATTAGAATCAATAAGAGATAGAAAATTGAAGACCTTCCCTGTAAAAAGCACCACAATTCCATAAATGCAAAACACCTTCAGATCTGTTGTAGAGAACGGAGGCGCTGGTCTGAGTGGTCGTCGTCAAGCGTCCAGCGTCCGTCGTCGTTGAGTGTCCAGCGTCCATCATCGTCGAGCGTCCGGCATCTGTCGTCGTTATCGATCAGCATAATCATCGTTGATAGTCAGAAGTCGTTGTCGTCGACCTTCAGAAGTGGTCATCAATGGCCAGGCAATGGTGCCGTTGACAAGCGTCGTTATCTAGTTGTTGGTCGTCGAGCGTTGAGGTGACGGCACCGGTGCTGGTTGTCAAAAGAGCTGTTTCAGAGAGAGGAGATAGAGAGAGCGTTAGAACTAGAGAGGAGAGAGACTGACAATTTTCTTAATTAAATTACAAAATAGGTTACTTCTGTCATTTTCCAGTGACTATTTGAAGACAGGTATAAGGATGATGGTTTTGGTTTCTTGACTTCTATCATTATTTATTTAAATCTTTTTAAATATGAATTTTCTGTTTTATACGACGGTGAGAAGTTATTTTCTCTTAAAAAAATAGAAGGGAAACTCAATGTAGGGTCACGTGTCCCTGTTTGGCTCCGCACAAGCACTCCTCTTTATTGAGTGGCCTTGAATTTTGAGATAATTGACTTTTTTTATATGTGGTTTACTTTATGATTAGGAGAGGAGGTACCCACGAGAGAGTCGAAGGGGACCACGAAATAACTCGATTAGGAAAATTGATAGCTTGCTTGATCAGATGCGAGGGTCCGTGGTTCCACAAGAGCACCGGTACTTATTCCGTCAAACAAGGCTTTAGTATCTTTCTAGATCAAATTCACAAAAACAATAATCTAGTTATTATCGACCATCAACTATAGATATATTTTTTCTAGTATTATTTGGTCTAGCAGAATGGTCTCTTTTTAAGATGTTGTGAACTCGACTGATGAAATTATAATATTTAAGTTGTTTACCTGATAAAAAAAAATGTTTAAAAATATGTTATGATCTTCATATAAACCTACACAACTTCTAGTATAGCACGAGGCTAGAAAATTTTCATGTGATACGAACACAAAGCCCTAAATCTAACGAGAGGATAGATCAATGATAGAATCATTAGAATGTACATCGAAAATCATCCATATCATCGTAAAGTTGGAGGCATTTATCATCTAAGTATACATTATTATTGTTCTTGGACTTGCGATGTATGTGTATTAGATCATTAAGTTGAAAATATCTTTCTCAATTGGATCTAAATCTAGTGGAACCAATTACCTTAGACATGCAACAGAGATCGATCGAGACATGAATTACAAGTGATGGCCAATACATTGATTCGTACATGGTGGAATAAGATATATAATGATGCATGTATAGGTGATTCTAGGTATTAGATTCCATTCGACAAAGTATCTTATCATATCATATCTCTACGTACAATGACACATACATTTAGCAAAATCGATAGTAACCCGAATATAATGACATAACATTCTTCATTCTTGCTTGCCTTTTTGTTGGTCTATCACCCACCCAAACAGCCTTGAATGTGGGTTTTCCTCACTCAAATCATGGCCGTGGAGTCTAACCCTAGGGTTTTCTCGATCTACAACATCTTGAGCTGGATTTTGAGCTCATTGCGCTTCATATATATATGGCAATATTCACGACTGCTAGTTTATACTTCATGTCCCCTCTCTCCCCCAGGTTCTTCACCACGATTTGTGCTAGCTGCCGGTCGTGTTAGAAGCTTCATCGCTGCTTGGATCAGAGGAGGCTTTCGTGGGTTGCAGATACAGTCACGACTGCAGACATGTCACTAGTTTTATTTCCTAAATTTAGCTCGCATGTTGTATGTTCGACTTCTTGGGGTTTCTGTAATATTATTGTCATGTATATTAATAAATGTATCATTTCTACTAAATTAATCTTGCTTTGTTTAATTGGTCGACCCAAATAGAAATACAAATATGCAACCTGTTTGAACGACCATTATAACGAAAGAATATATTGTTTCTGCAAATGAGGTGATGTAGGAATAACCGAATAAGTTCTTCGTTTCATGTCTGTTCTGAATGGAATCTCTCCCATTTAGTAAGAGGTTCTTGTTCGACATAAAAATGTCCAAGATATCCTAAAGGAAAGAGATATGAATAGTTAGTTCATGTCTACAGAACAAGTGAAGGGAGATGCATGCCACAAACCAACACAGGGTGTTTATATTTGGAAAGGCGGCGCCCGCGTTTTTAGAGGCAAAAGCGGAAACTGAAAGCGACGGAGAGAAGGGGTTCGATTCGGATGCCGTTTTATATGCGTGTGTCTGTGAATCTGTCCTCATTCCATTCACTGTCCTTTTTAGGATAATAATGCCCTTATCCGATCCCCTCACTACCCCTCACACGCCTTTTTACACAACCAAATCAGAAAATAAAATATACTGAAAAATCAGAAAATAAGATCGTCTAAAGAAATAAGGAAATAAATAGAAACAATTTTGCTAATTTTATGAAGTAATTGAAAATATATATATATATATATACATATATTCATTTTTTATTTTTTTAAATGAATATATTTCCAGTACACTTCACAAATAGGTAATACATATGATTCTCAATACACTGCACAACTCATATTTAGGGCTGTCAATTTAGGCCATGTCGAAACCAACCAACTAACCGAGTACCAACCGTACCAACCTAGTTGGTATACCAAAGACTTGGTAATCGACTTGCTTGGTATGATATACCGTACCAGTCTTGGTAACATGGTTGTCGGTTGATACTTGATATTGAGATTTTTATACCATCGGTATACCATACCAACCATGTATGTGTAATGATGCAAAAATACACTCATATCTATGTAGGAAATGAGAATTGAACCTCTAACCTCTTACAAATAACCTATAAAATGTATAATACATGTAAAAACAATTAATATATATATATAATATATGTATTGTTTTATATTTATAACATCCTATAGATATAAATATAATTAAAATATAAAATGTTTAAATTTTGAGAAGAGGTATATATATTTTGAAACCATGACTGCTCTGATAAAAAATATGACCACATACCACCAAACCAAAGCTATCATTGCATTATATTTGTGAAAAATTTATATTTATTACTTTATTTTTTAGGCTACAATCTAAACTTAGTAGATGTCTATTACCAACCGTACCAATCGTACAAATTAAGTCGGTATACCAACTTCGACGGTTGGTTTTGATAGAGGATTTTGCCTATCAGGCATAAATTGCTTGATACATGGTATTGGTGAATAAAGTCGGTATACATACTAATGTCAGCCCCATATTTATTACCAGGTGTGGAGCCAAGCTTTGCTTGGTTGGGCTCGAGATTTTGACATTAAATATTTTAGCGTGTGCATCACAATAATAAAAGAAACTTCAGTAGGCTTTGTTTGATGCAAGTACTAGTAGGAACCCTAGCTGGGTTCGATTCCCAGTCTCAACAGTCTTTGTTTTTTTTGTTTTTAATTTTTTTTTCACTTCTTTACTTTCTGGATTTTTTCTAAAATGTATTTTTTCACTAGGCTCAAAATTGAACAATGGGCCTCATAGCATTATTTGGTAAGATGTTAGATCTGTTGTGGTATTTGTTATAATTGAATTCTTATCTTAACCTCTATTTTGTCATATAAATAGTTCCAAATTTTTTTCTTTCTTTCTAACTATTGCTTAAATATGGTAGTTTTGGATGATTTTTTATTATTGCATCTCAATAATTAATTTGTATATCTAATATATTTTAGTTAAATATTTTAGATTGCCGTTACATTTTCTTATTGTTTCAATCAACCAAAAAAATAAAAATTCAAGCCCACCCAAGTGTTAAATCCTAGATCCGCCACTGTTTGATATTGAGAAATACTTCTCTCATACTTGGTTCTCTCTTCTTTCTCCTACCAATGACATAATAACCTTGCATTTAAAGTATAAATATTCATGTCACGTCATTAGTTGGACTTTATGTCTATTTGATGATGATAATAATGATGATATATATTTACAAAATTATGAAAAAATATATTCAAGGCCAAACTTTCCAGGTAAGGCTAGGGTGTGTTAATGCATGTGATGCATCAACTTTATCCTTCAGTTGTAAAATAAGTTCTTAAAGTTGTAATATGAGTCTTTAAAATTGTAAAAAAAAATTAGTTACACTCATTTGTCCTTAAAAATGGTAATTGGGTCCTTAAAATTGTAATATGAGTCTTAAAAGTTGTAACAACTTGTTTCTGTAAGATCTCGTTGACCTCGTAGAAGCTTTGGCGTGATCTCTCTTCTTTGATTTCGCCGACTTGCTACCTACAACAGGAGACTGACCGGGACTTTCCGGCCTTTCTCTCTTCGATGATTAAGTAAGTTGTCAAATTAGTGAATTATATTTAATGCTAGGAATTTATTACCTCTTTGGTTGACTTTGGCATTGCATTTATAACCACACGTTGACTTCTTTCTTGCCTACCAATCGATGTGGGACAAATGTGTTGTTGTGGTTTGTTTATTTCGTCCTGAGTTGCGTGCCTCCTGCTCGACCCAGATTGCTATAACCTCTAGGAGGAAGCCTGCTCGGTCTACCTCCAGGAGGAGGCCTGCTCGGTCTACCTCCAGGAGGAGGCCTGCTCGATCTACCTCATAGTGGGCCTCTGGGAGCATCGTGTGCTGATGATGTATTTATCTATTACCGACTACAAGTCCCCTCAAGTTCCCGTTCAAGACATGTCTTGAGTGGGAACTTGAAAGGCCCATGATTTGGTAAATTACCAACTGGTACCCGGTCCCAGTCTCCCCAAGTTCGTACTCGGGACATGTTTGAATGGGCTGTTGCTGTAATGGACGAAGGTAGCGAGCCTTTCCATATCATGTGTTTCTGCTCGAGCGGGAGGTATGATCCCTGCGTGGGTTATCAGACTACTATTCTTCGTGTGAAGGGAATGATATAAACTGCCCTACTCCCACTCTCCGGGAGCTATATAGGGGACTTACGGTTCTCATGGCTCTAGTTGTTTCACCCATGCTTGCTGGTGGTACGTTTCTGGGGGTGGATTTTTGCCAAAAGAAGCTTGCGTGCGTGCGTCCTGGTAGTTATTATTCAGGAAACTGAGACTGGATAGAAGCTGGCATGTCCTCCCGATAATTAATCGCCGGGATCCTTGACAAGTGGACAACGACTACCATTTGTCAGTTTACCTCGGTGGTACCATTCGCCCGTTGTTTTAATTAGAGTAACTTCGACCATGATGCTACCAGTCTCGAAGTGTCTTTATACTAGATCCCGTGGCTTGATACTGGGTTGGTGGTGTTGTGTCATAACATTAATTGCATATTCGCCATATGACACTGTGTTGGGGAACGAAATAAAATGCAATAAATGCACGTCGTTTCAACCCTCTCTTCGTCGAGAAGTTACCACTTAGTGGAGCACATTTCATGATCTTGCAGTGAAGCTCGAAAGCTCTGATTTCCTCGTTCACAGTTAATGGGTTATTAATGCGAATTTTTTTTGGGGGGGGGGGAACTGAGGCGCCTTTTCCCCCCTCTCTCTATATATGCTTCCCTTCTTCTTTCTGCATTCTCATCTCTTTCGCTTCTTTTCTCTCTTTCACCTCTGTGTGTGTGCTCTCTCTATCTACTTTATTCTCTAACCTCTCTTAATCCAACCCTAACCCAGAAACCAGAGGTGTCTGTTGTTGCTGTTTCTACTGTCGCCTGCTTTTGTAATTACTAGGTGCTCTCCTTTTTCTGCTCCGGCGAGTCTCCGGCCTTTGTTATCTGGTGAGTATTTTCTTTCTCATTTTTCCATGTTTAAAGCAAGTGTTGTTCGATTTGGATTGTGGGACGAGCCTTGGTAGGAGATAGGTGTATGTTCCTGTTTTGGTTAAAAATTGGGTTTTTCTGGGTTTCCCCTTCTTTATTTTGGTTTCGTGCTATGTTAGGCTTCTGCCTGTGTTTTGCCTCTCCGGGTTAGTGGCGGCGTGTTTCGGTAATCTGATAGGCCTTAGGGTTTTTTATTTATTTTATAAATTTTTTTAGGGCTAATGAATCCTAGAGCGACTAACGCCAGCGGCTCCAGTTCATCTCACCGGTCTCTCGCTGATGATGATGAGAGGATGGAAGACTATCTTCATTGCCCAACTCGGAGGAGGGCTCCCTCTCGCGTTGCTTCCCCCTCCTAGTCTTCATGCTCGAGTCCCGACCACCTGTCCATTTCGGCATCTAGCGGTGGCGTAGGGGAAGTATTCGAGGCTATCCATATCACCCGGGCTCTACACCTTCTGGAGGATGGCAGGGTCTACGACGAGCTGGTGTGCAATCTCACACCCAAGGAGATAGAGCAATTCCGAGAGGAATGGGACATCCCCTCAAATATCTCTTTGCGCGGGCTACGTCCCAAAGAGTTGGCTTGCGCTCCCCAAGACAATTTCATCGCGGTATATAACAACATATTTAGGAACGAGTTCACGATCCTTCTGCCCTAGTATGTGCAGTACATACTGATTATGCTCCAACTGGCTCTTAATCGGATCCCTTCCAACTACTGGCGGCAACTTCTAGGGCTAGGGTGTCTGTACTACTTGTCGAACATAGGATGACCCACGATTAATGAGTTTCGCGCGTTATACCGACTGTCATACTCTAAGAAGGTCGAGAGCTCCAAGTGCTTTCGTTTCACGGTGCGGGATTATGAATCTTTTGTCACCGATCTCCTATCGTCCACAAATAAGGAGTAGCGCACAAATGTGGTTTTAGTGGGTGGCCCATGGCAACAAAAGACGAAGTGACATACCGTTCCAAACTATTTTAGAGCCATCGGGGACCAATCGTACTCGTTGACACCTCTCGAGCGAGAACGCATCGCCCGTGTTTATGCTGCGTGGCCCAACGAGGAAGATCATAGCTCATACCATCTTACTCAGTGGGCCGTGCTGGTTTATTGTGAAATAGGTAGAGTGCCCGCTAAGTGCCATATGTCTTGTCCATGTTTGATATTTCATCCTATTCATCCTTGTCGTGACACATGTTTTTTTTTTTTGCAGGCAGAGTCCCCCGGTGCGTCCCTTATCCAAATCACCTGCTCAACATGGAGAAGGATCAAGACCTCCTGGTGAAGTTGCTAAACGTGGGGAATGTCGCCTCCCGTACTGAGGTGGATCTTGATACGCGTTCGGTGCGTATCCTGGAGTCCTAGAAATCCCTAGAGGTTCCTAATGAGGCCCACAGGATTGTCACACCTCTGCCGCCGCCTCCTCCTCCTAGAAGCTCAAAACCCGCGGCAAATCTTGGCAAGAAGAAGAAACGCCACCATCAGTCGAATAAGAAGGTCCCGGTTACTCTCGACACCCAGGTAACTTACACCGAGAAGGATGTAACCGGTGACACCGCCCCTAACCCTAAGAGGGTGAAGGTCACACCTGGAGGCGCTACTCCCTCCTTGTCTCTTCTCGCAGCTCCTACTCCTGTAGTGCCGAAGACTCTCATCCGGCAAGTCCTCGACGAGTACGGTTGTCCGGATGAGAAGTTCGTGCGAGCCAAGATCCGAGACTTCAAAGGCATTGACCTCGATCAGGCGAGGTTCAAAGAAGGCTCTTATTCTGAGTCCTGACATATTTCTCTGGAGTACTTGATGAAGGTTAGTGACTGAGACACCATTTTCCTTTTCTCATGTTGTTCACGTTGCTTTCTTGGTTTAACTTGTTGTTTTTGTTGTTTTTTTTTTCTTCTGTGTAGGCTTTCTATGCGGTGTATTTGATTGATGCCAGCAAGGATACTTCTGAGCTGAATGGGCACGTGAGCTTCCTTCAGGCTGAGAAGGGGTCCCTAGAGAGAGAGAGAACTTGCTGGCCGAGAAGCTAGCTAGCCATGTTGCAGCTGCACGTCCAAGAGCTAGAAAATAAAACCAGCTGGATCCCGGAGCTTGAGGCTGAGGTTGAGACGCTGCGCCTATCGCTCAAGAAACTTCGTCCTTTGAAGGGGAAGCTGTAGAAAAAGGAGTCCAGGATCTCGGAGCTGGATCTCGGTCACTGCAATCGAGCGGAGACTGATTTGAAAGCATCTCAAGAGTTTAAGGATCTTCTACAGGCTACCCAGGATGAGGCCATTAGAGAAAAATTCAACGAGTGGAGTGAGCACAGGTATCTCGACCGCCTTCGGATGGTGGCTGACTTGCTTGCCGCGCAAGCCCGGGCTCAGAAGGATGCCCAGCCTGTCCTCACAGAGGTCCCTCCTGAGACTCAGACCGAGTCCATACAAGAGGAGGATGATAATGACTCCGGGAGCAAAGGCGACGAGGAACTGATTGACTTGCCCGAGAGGAATCAAGCTTAGGAAATATTTGTTACCCGGACTATGTAAATTTTTTTTGGATGTTACTTGGTTTGAATAGTGGCCTCAAGCCAATCCTTGGTGACATATTTTGCCCGGTAGTCCAGGTTGATGCTATATATATTTAATTTTCTTCATTTGTTGATTGGTTCACGATGGGTCCTGTTTTTCCTTTGGCTCCCGGTGGATCTTATTTTTCTTGTGGATGATGTATCACTCAGCTTTCCCCTTTTATTGATCAGTTCCCGGTGGTTCCTTTTGATTTTGTTACTGCCCTTGCTAATAAAAATACAACATATTTGGCCTGTCGTTTAGTTTCCTTGCTACCATTGGTATATGCAGATTTTAATTTCACTGTTTTGAATTTAACATCCTCATTTCTATATTAACTGTTGCAAAACAAATTAGGGCATCCTCCCGGTTAAACAAGCTAACCCAGTGGGGACAATTTGCAATTTCGAAACCCAACTGCCTGATAAGTTTGCTTGAACAAAATAAAACCGAAGGTGCTCTGCGTTCCACGGGTGCCCAATGATTATCTCATCCGTGTCCCGTAGATAAAACGTTGCTGGGCCAACTTCTTCCACTATTTCATAGGGTCATTCCAAGGTTGGATCAAGAGCCTTAGGTTTTGTCATTACCCGCTTCATCACCCAGTCATCCAAACCCAGGGGTCGGGGTCTGACCTTGCTGTCGTAGTGCCGAGCCACCCGCTGCTTGTACACCTGGTTATGTAGATCAGCTATTTCTCTTCTCTCCACTATAAGATCCCTGTTCTGCTAGAGCCCCTCTACATTTGTCTCCTCATCATAGTTTCGACTCTTCTCGATGACATTGTCAACTTAATCGGGATGACTGCCTCTCTGTCAAACGCTATGCTGAAGGGTGTCTCACCCGTTGATTTCGTTGATGTGGTTCGAATGGCCCTATAGGGCCTCCGGGAGCTTTTGTGCCCACTGTTCCTTGGTGTCGTCTAACTTCTTCTTCTTCAACAACTTTTTGATGATCTTGTTGATTGCCTCCACTTGCCCATTGGTCTTTGGGTGAGCAACTGATGTGAACACCATCCGGGTCCTCATGTCCTTGGTGAACTGTATGAGTTTTGGGTTGTTGAACTGAGTATCATTGTCTATAATGTTAGCCTCTGGGACCCCGAACCTGCAATAAATATTTTTCAAGAGGAAGTTCTTTACACTCTCGGTGGTGATTTGACCTAGCTGTTCCATTTCAACCCATTTTGTGTAGTAGTCCACCGCTACTATGACTTATTTGAACTGTCCAGGAGCCGTGGAGAGCTTCTCGACTTGGTCTAGCCCCCACTGTGTGAATGGCCATGGAGACAACAAAATCGAGAGGGCGATGGATGGGGAATGGACTTTGTTTGTGTGCTGGTGTCATTTGTGACATCCCGCTGATACTTTGTCCACCATCTTTCCTATGTTAGGCTAGAAGTATCTCGTTCTCAATGCCTTGTGAGACAACGATCGTGACCCAGAATGAATTCCGCAGACTCTTTCATGGATATCCCGGAGAATGGTCTCGCCTTGCTCGATGGACACACATTTAAGGTTGGGGAAGCAATAACCCCTACGGTATAACTTATCATCTGTCAAGGTGTATCTAATACACCGCGATTGCAACTTCCTCGCCTGTCGCCTATTCTCCGGACGCACCCTTCCTTCATGAATTTGATGATCGGGTCCATCTAGGTGGGCTCTTTGGGGCCGGTGTTGATGGCAAAAATCTCCCAGATGTTATGCTGATACTGGGCCGGTCTAGACTCTCAATCTTGACTTTTCTGCGCTCTTTCGGGCGGGTATCGGTGGCTAGCCTTGACAAGGCATCCACATTACTATTCTCATTCCTAGGGACATGAGTGACCGTTGTCGATTTAAACTTGTGCAGGAAAGCCTTCTCTAGTGTCTCGTAGGAACTCAATTATGGCTCCTTGGCCTCAAAGATCCCACCGACCTGGTTCACTACCATGTGCGAGTCACTGAATACTTGTACTCACTTTACCTCGATTTCTTGTGCCAACTGCAGCCCCCTAATCAACATTTCATACTCGGCTGCGTTGTTGGACGTGACAAACTTGAATTCCAGGGCGTACTTGTACTTAAACCCATCTGAGCTGGCCAATATTATTCTCGCTCCGCTTTTGGCTTTGGTTACAGAGTCATCCACGTACAACTTCCAACTTGGTTTTGCCTCCATGGGGGCCTTTGTTACTTTAGACTGATCATTCTTGGGAAGCTCTTCATTGTCCTTCATGGGCGTAAACTCCGAGATAAAAATATGTAGCCGCTTGCGTTTTGATGGCTACCCTAGGCATGTAGTGTATGTCAAACTTACCCAGCTCAATCACCCATCTGACCAGCCTCCTGCTCATTTTCAGCTTCTGCAAAACCTGCCGGAATGGGTAATTGGTGTACAAGGTGATGGAATGATCTTGGACGTAATGTCTTAGCTTCCGTGTGGTCACAATGAGTGCTATAGCCAACTTTTCAATGTCCGGGTACCTACTCTCTGCCAAGGTGAAGCCTTTTCCCACATAATACATTAGGAGCTCAATGACATCGTCTTTCCTGATCAAGGTTGAACTCACAGCCGTATTGGATGCTACTAAGTACAAGTATAACATTTCTCCAGGGATTGGTTTTGACAACATAGGCACTGAGGCGAGATACTCTTTGATTTTCCTAAAGGCCTCCTATTGTTCGGGCCCCTAATTGATTAGCTTGTAGTGCTGGCTTTTTAGCAGCTTAAAAAATGGCACACACTTGTCCGTGAGCCTAGAGACAAACCTAGCGAGGGCCGCTATCTTGCCTGTCGGGGACTGCACCTCGCTCCTGAGCTTGGAGACCTCCATATCCAATATGGTCTGAACCTTCTCCGGGTTTGTTTCAATTCCCTGCCTACTTATTACATGACCCAAAAATTTCCTTTTAATGACTCCAAACAAATACTTGTCCGGGTTCAGCCTCATCTCGTATGCGAGGACGATGTCAAAAACCGTCTACAAGTCTGCTACATGATTGAACGCGGTAAGACTTTTCACCAGTATGTCATCCACATACACCCTCCATGGTTACTCCCAGTTGCTTGGCAAACATCTTATTCATCAGGCGTTGATAGGTTGCTCCCTCGTTCTTTAGACCGAACAACATTCTCTTGTAATAGTACACTCCCTTATTGGTGGCCTTATCGGTGGTGAACGCAGTGTGCTCTTCATTTGCAATGTCCATCATAACCTGGTTGTACCTAGCATAAGCGTCTATGAAGCTCAGCATTTTGAACCCGGAGGTAGAGTCAACGAATTGGTCTATTCGTGTCAACGGGAAGCTGTCTTTGGGGCATGCCCTGTTGTGATTTGTGTAGTCCACGCACATTCTCCACTACCCTACAAACTTCTTGGGGACGATGACCATGTTAGCTAACCATTGCGAGTACTTTGCTTCTTTGATAAACTGGATATCTAGCAGCCTTTGCACATCTCCTTTGATGATTTCGTACTTCGCCGAATTGAATGATCTGTGCTTTTGCCTTACTGGGGGTACACATTTTTGGATTCTTAACCGGTGTGTCACTATCTCCCTCGAGATCCCGGGGAGGTCTACATATGACCAGACAAATGCTTGTTGTTAACCTTTAAGAAGCGCGTGAGTTCCTCTCGCACCCTTGACAACAACCCTGTTCCTATCCTTGCCTTCCTCGTCAGGAACCAAGGTTCTAAAAGGTGCTGCCTTCCCCCCTAGGCGCCGCCCTGGTTGTAGGCAGAGCTTAGCCACCCGGATTTTCCCCTAGGTGTTTAGGTTAGGCGGTCAGGGCGTCGTCGAGGCATTGCAGGCGCGTCCGAGGCGGGACTAGGCGATGAAGGCGCTTCCGAAAAAAAAACCAATATAAACAACATGCTCAGCCCACTTAACCTAATTCCCAAATTGGTATCTCATTCTCCTAAACTACTCGACCTCGCCGTTTCCCCTCCCAAACTGAGTAACCTTGCCGATTCGTCTCTCCCAAATTGAGCGACCTAGCCGTTCTCTACCGGTGTTTTTGGCTGCTTGTGTTGTTGGGTTTTGATTCTCCTCCTTATACCGTTATACAGTTGAGAAGACAAGACACTAAGGCAACAAACAGTTGGGACTTGGGAGAGAACTTAGAGAAGTGAATATACTTCTTAATCTGTTGGCGGTGCGCAGTTCCCACTTCTAAGTTATATTCTGGACTTTTGGTATGAATATACTTCCCAAGTTCCCAGTTCTTTGAAAGTTTGAATTGATAACAGACTTCGATTAGTTCTGTCACGCCCCAATTTTCGAAGGATAAATTTCAAAAATTTGGGCATGATATAACTCACAAATAAGACTACATGACCTGCTCAACAAATCCCTACTAAACTTAAATGCTGGAAATGTAAATGTTAACAAAACTCATCGACTGAGTTAAACATTACATTTCCTTATTTACAACTTCAAAAGTCTAGTAAAAAGAAGATGCTCACACGAGCTTAAAACAACTTACATAATATACAAATAAAATGTACATCAACTAAACCCCAGCCACTATGCCTCTACCTCAATCCTGTTGATCAAACACCTGCAAGTCTAACCCCTACACCATGAATTGGTGCACCGGGTTGTAAACAACAAACCCGGTAAGCTAAAAAGCTCGTATGAGTAATTCTCAAAATAAACTCCACATTTATCACAGTCCAACACTTTAACACATCCAAATAAATTTTGATAAATGAATAAAAACCACACACAACAAGACATGTACCCATGAGTCCCAGATATTTAGAAAATACCCCTCATGACCTACAACAACAATATGTGTACCCATGGGTCCCAGATACCTTCAAGTATCTCCCATGACCTACACTGACAGACGGACTAGAGCTCTATTCCTAACCGTACCCAATCACCCGGCCAAAGGCTTGGGATCCCGGTTTGACTGTCTAACATCACCACAATAAAAAATATGATAAATAGCATCAGAACCGCAACCAATCACCCGATTAAAGGCTTGGAACCCGGTTTGGCTATTTAATATCAATACAAAAATGATAAATAACATCTTAACCGTAACCAATCACCTAACTAAGGCTTGGAACCCGGTTAGGCTATTTATTCAACAGTCATCATATCACAACTCCAATAACAACATCACAAGATTTACATCATAAAAATTATATCCTTCACAAGGATATAATTATATGAATAATAAAAATAAATCCAACAACATACTTCTCACAATTTAATAAAATTATGATCATAAGAGTCATAGAGTAACACATAACTAAAACTTGTTTTACCTTACCTATGAGCCGTTGACGATCAAGCTCATATATTTTTAAAACCAAACAACATAATATTATTTTTCTTCATTAAATTATTTATTTAAAATCATCAAAATAAATCATCAAAATAAATCATCATAATCCTCATCATCAAAATCAACATCACAATCATCATCAAATCATGATCAAAATCAACATCACAATCATCATCAAAATAAATAGGCCACAAAGTGGACCTTAGTGAGATTTTACTCACCTTAACTCCCGCTGCGTCTTCATAAGCACAAACGAAATCATATCACACAAAACCACGCCACAAGTCACCTATTAACAAAACGTTAACCTTAGTAACTAAGAAAACAACATTATCCGACTCGAACTGAAACTCAAGTCCTAACCCACAAACTTGTCACTTGAGACAAAACCTCTCCCTATAACTTAAAAAGGTCGCCTGAACATCCTACACAACTTATAAAACCACAAACCAGATTTCTAAAAATCAAATAAACTCAAAATGGAAACCGAACGAAACCTAGCATGCATCATCGGTAACCAAAACCTATAAACCACATAACAACATGATCGTATCAACAAGTACTACCTAACCAACATCACAACCACCACAACCACCTACGGATGCGCCGCCACGCGCCGCCCCTAGCGACTGCGCGTGGGCCCCACGCGCCACCCCACTAACCTTCAAAAACGGACAAACTTCCAACACCAAAAATATAGCTCAGAGCAAGGAGAGCAACTTCCATACCTGAGGTCGAAACCAAATCGGCCGGGAAGTCGCCGGAAACTCGCCGGAAAGCTTAGAATCCACCACCGCCGCTCTCCGTCGTGTGTCGCACTTCAAGGCCACCAGCAATCGGACCAAGACGCCAAGGGCTAACTATCCCGACCGTTTCCAAGCTGCGTCGCCGCCGCCGGAGGTAGGAAACCGATCGGGTTGCAAACCGGGTCGTCGGCCCTCACTGTGGCGCTCGGCTTGCACAGCTCGGCTCGGGTCATCCTCATCCACCAACACAGGGAAGATTGCGCCGCCAAGGAGGAGCGATTCCGACCGGTGCCGTCGCCTGGGTCGGCCGGAGATGGCCGGAAAATCCGGGTCGGGTCAACCGGGTCCGGGTCGGGTCGGCTGAGAAGCTTGGGTTCTCTCGGGGTCAGGGAGAGAGAAGAAAGGGGAAGAAAGGCATTCCGAAAAAATGATAGAACCCAAAATGAAATTTCCTATTTATCCTAAAAATTCCCGAAAAGCCACAACTTCTGCTGACCATAACTTCCTCATACGAAGTCCGTTTTACGCGTGCCACGTGTCTACGAACTCGTATCGTCGTGCTCTACAACTTTCGTGAAGGAAGTTTCTCGAGAAACCCAACGGATTAGAAAGTCAACTCTTGACCTTTCAGAACCATAAAACCGGTTCAGGCAATTTATGCATCCGAACCCTTCCGCTCTTCCTTCAAACTTCAAAACACACTAACTTCTAACTCAAAAATTCCTAAATAAAATTAGAAACTAATATCAAATTTCCGGGGTATTACACTCTACCCTCCTTAAAGAAATTTCGTCCCCGAAATTTAAAGATACTAACTCAAAAAGAAACAACTTGGGGTACTTAGCCCTCATATCCGACTCTAACTCCCAAGAATGCATCACCCTCATCTTGGTGACTCCAACACACCTCAACCAAATTGACCTCCTTCCTTCGAAGCCTCTTGGTCGATCTATCCAAGATTCGAACCGGTTCAACAACAACAAGGTTGCATCCGCATTCACCTTGATAGAACTATAATCGATTACATGAGATGCATCCGGAACATACTTCCTCACTATCTCCTTCACATACAACTTGCATAAGGCATCCACCGTGTACGACATTGACACGGAAAGGAAATGCGCTGACTTCGTCAAACGGTCCACAATCACCCATATAGCATCATGTCCAAAACTTGGACTTAGGCAGTCCAGTCACAAAGTCCATGGAAATCTGCTCCCATTTCCAAGTAGGAATAGATAATGGCTGCAACAAGCCTCCGGGCCTCTGATGCTCCGCCTTCACCTGCTGACGGGTGAGGCACTTAGACACATACTCTGCTACATCTTTCTTCATCCCATTCCACCAAAACTGCCTACGCATGACTTTATACATCTTGGTGCTCCCTGGGTGCACCGCATAACGAGATCGATGCGCCTCCCATAGGATTTCCCCCTTGAGATCACAACTATCGGGAACACATAATCTCCATCTATACCTCAATCCACCATCTAATCCAACCGACCACTCTGAAGGACAAACATCCAACAAATCCACCACTAATTCCGCCAACTTTACACATGAGAACTCGTAATGTGCTTGGCCTTGGATGATCCTGGAAATCAAAGTGGGTTGCACAGAGACGCTTCCAAGGAAAATCTCTTGTTTCCTGCCAGATGGCAGAATGCCAAACTCAGATGTAGTCTCCAACATGAGCCACTCCTGCGCCATGATAGAGGCAGCAATACCCTTAGGCTTCCTGCTCAATGCATCCACCACCACATTGGCTTTCTCAGGATAATACTCCAAGGTGAAGTCATAGTCCTTAAGGAGCTCCATCTACCTCCTTTGCCTCATGCTCAAATCTTTCTGAGAGAATAAATACTTCAAACTCTTATGATCAGAAAAGTGTTCGAACTTCTCTCCATACAAGTGATGCCTCAAAATCTTCAAGGCAAAAACTACCGCAGCTAGCTCTAGGTCATGAGTAAGATAAATCTTCTCATGAACTTTAAACTGTCTAGAGCCATAAGCCACAACAACACCAAGCCGCATCAACACACAACCAAACCCTGATAAGAGACATCGCTATAGACGACAAGGTCAACACCACTACTAGGAATGACCAACACTGGGGATGAAGTCTACCTAGTCTTCAACTCCCCAAATGCCTTCTCACACTATCTATCCACACTCCACCTAGTGGAAATTGATCAACCAGAGACACACTTCCCTATATAAAGTCACTAACACCACGTGGCTAACTATACAGAAACAAGGGTTTCTAAGGATGCGAACTAGTTCATCACTCACAATGAGCTAGACCATTCCAAAAACACTCGGCTCACTAAAGTTAACCCTCAACCAACCACTCATAAAATAAAACACGATAACACGTCTCTACAAATTACACTACCACTACTCTGCAAAATATCAGGACCCACCCCGAATTTCCCTTTTGAAATCCGGCATAAACCTTGCGGGACCCACCTCAAGGGAAATTTTACCAAAATTTTGGCATAACCTCCCTTAAAAATTGGGTAACCCTACCTGAAAGAAAATTCACCAAAACCCAACACTTCGAAAACAAATTACTCCACATCTCCTGGAGCCACCCGCTCCCCCAAATAAACATCCACCTCCTCAACAAAAGTAATAATTCAAAATAAATTCATGAATTTAAACTCTCATACAACAAACCAAAAACACTCATCCCACTAGTGTCAAACCTCAACCAACACACATACGATAAACAATTGAAAGAATAGTAATCCCTGTGCATAGCTTAGTTCAGGTGATTACTAGCAACACTAAGATAATCAATTTAGAATCACAAAAATTAAATACGAAACACACCAGAAAGAACATACAAGAAAATAATTAGTGAATCCTGCAAGTAAACATAGTTCAGGAATTCACTAAACATACAAACAAGTCTAAGAAAATAAGAAACCTACATCACAACCATTTAACATAGTCCTTAACCATTAACCCTTTTTAAAATAATCTTAATAAATTCCGTTTTACTTACCCATGGACCGTAGTCGATCAAGTCCATTTATTTTGAAAACAAAACATATTTTAACAAGATTTAGGTGGCTAATGGCCCTGGACTATGTTAACACCCTCACTACATATTCCCCACCGCAAAACAAATAACACAAAATAACCCCAAATTAACACGGCCCTCCTATCCAACAACCTTCTAAAACATTAAATTAAAATCTTTTTTTTTTTTTATACTTACCCATGGACCGTTGAGATTCAAGTCCATAAATATAACAAAACAAGTATAATTTTAAAATGCTTTAAAAGTGTTGGATCGAGAACCATGCTAACAGGCTTGTCAACACTAATATACACCCACACTCACAAACATTTCCCAAATGGCCACCGCCATGCAAAACACAAACTCACACGTCATTTGCCAAATGGCCACCGCCAAAGCAAAACACAAACTCACACCACATTTGTCAAATGGCCACCGCCAATGCAAATCACAAACTCACACCACATTTGCCACTCGGGCAACATCACACACAACATTCAACAACAATCCACAATATTGCCGGAAGGTACATTTTATTCCCTTCCGGCCAAACAAACAAACATCACTTCAACTATATAATTATCCTCCACAATCCTCCAATTTACCGAGAGGTACATTTTATTTCCTCTCGGTCCCATTCTCCTCAATTCAATATAATCCATCAAAATTACACAATATCATAAAACGATAAATATGCATAATGTAACCAAAAATATAACAATGATAATATATATATATATATATATATACATATCCTTTTACCAATTAGATATACACACACACATATATATATATATATATATATATATATCACCCAAATATATTCTCACTCTCAAAATAAACTTATGACAAACATTTAAAACGAAACTCGTCTAGTTACCGTCAAGGTAACTAGCTTGAACGTGAGGTTTACTCACCATAACACTACAAACTTTCAAAAGAACTTGCCACACAACAGAAAACAACTTCTTAAAATGCATAACAATGCTCACACATAAGACAAACACACAAATCGCATGTAGAAACACTCTACTACCATAAGAAAAATGATGTATGAGCCACAAACTACAAAGACATCACATCTACAACATAAGTCAAACACAAGACCTTAACTGCATAACTAAATCGAAACACCACACCACCACATCACAGGAATTGACACACCAAAATCACTGCTCACTAATCACAAATCCTCCAGCTTACCAAGGGCAGCTGAAGAGAAATTAATCTAGTGATTCTCAATCCTCAAAAGACTAATCCTCAAGAAACGCTACCCAACACTCGCACTCCTTACTTACAGAGCAAACCTATGCTCTAGAAACCTAACACTCGAGACAACATCCTTGCCTCCCGCATACCCAATGACAAATCAGTACCTAAGAGTGATGGTGATCCGCTGCAGTCGGGCAATCACTCAAAGATATTGATTATCACCAAATATGCAACAAGGCTCTGATACCAAACTGTCACGCCCCAATTTTCGAAGGATAAATTTCAAAAATTTGGGCATGATATAACTCACAAATAAGACTACATGACCTGCTCAACAAATCCCTACTAAACTTAAATGCTGGAAATGTAAATGTCAACAAAACTCATCGACTGAGTTAAACATTACATCTCCTTATTTACAACTTCAAAAGTCTAGTAAAAAGAAGATGCTCACACGAGCTTAAAACAACTTACATAATATACAAATAAAATGTACATCAACTAAACCCCAGCCACTATGCCTCTGCCTCAACCCTGTTGATCAAACACCTGCAAGTCTAACCCCTACACCATGAATTGGTGCACCGGGTTGTAAACAACAAACCCGGTAAGCTAAAAAGATCGTATGAGTAATTCTCAAAATAAACTCCACATTTATCACAGTCCAACACTTTAACACATCCAAATAAATTTTGATAAATGAATAAAAACCACACACAACAAGACATGTACCCATGAGTCCCAGATATTTAGAAAATACCCCTCATGACCTACAACAACAATATGTGTACCCATGGGTCTCAGATACCTTCAAGTATCTCCCATGACCTACACTGACAGACGGACTAGAGCTCTATTCCTAACCGTACCCAATCACCCGGCCAAAGGCTTGGGATCCCGGTTTGACTGTCTAACATCACCACAATAAAAAATATGATAAATAGCATCAGAACCGCAACCAATCACCCGATTAAAGGCTTGGAACCCGGTTTGGCTATTTAATATCAATACAAAAATGATAAATAGCATCTTAACCGTAACCAATCACCTAACTAAGGCTTGGAACCCGGTTAGGCTATTTATTCAACAGTCATCATATCACAACTCCAATAACAACATCACAAGATTTACATCATAAAAATTATATCCTTCACAAGGATATAATTATATGAATAATAAAAATAAATCCAACAACATACTTCTCACAATTTAATAAAATTATGATCATAAGAGTCATAGAGTAACACATAACTAAAACTTGTTTTACCTTACCTATGAGCCGTTGACGATCAAGCTCATATATTTTTAAAACCAAACAACATAATATTATTTTTCTTCATTAAATTATTTATTTAAAATCATCAAAATAAATCATCAAAATAAATCATCATAATCCTCATCATCAAAATCAACATCACAATCATCATCAAATCATGATCAAAATCAACATCACAATCATCATCAAAATAAATAGGCCACAAAGTGGACCTTAGTGAGATTTTACTCACCTTAACTCCCGCTGCGTCTTCATAAGCACAAACGAAATCATATCACACAAAACCACGCCACAAGTCACCTATTAACAAAACGTTAACCTTAGTAACTAAGAAAGCAACATTATCCGACTCGAACCGAAACTCAAGTCCTAACCCACAAACTTGTCACTTGAGACAAAACCTCTCCCTATAACTTAAAAATGTCGCCTGAACATCCTACACAACTTATAAAACCACAAACCAGATTTCTAAAAATCAAATAAACTCAAAATGGAAACCGAACGAAACCTAGCATGCATCATCGGTAACCAAAACCTATAAACCACATAACAACATGATCGTATCAACAAGTACTACCTAACCAACATCACAACCACCACAACCACCTACGGACGCGCCGCCACGCGCCGCCCCTAGCGACTGCGCGTGGGCCCCACGCGCCACCCCACTAACCTTCAAAAACGGACAAACTTCCAACACCAAAAATATAGCTCAGAGCAAGGAGAGCAACTTCCATACCTGAGGTCGAAACCAAATCGGCCGGGAAGTCGCCGGAAACTCGCCGGAAAGCTTAGAATCCACCACCGCCGCTCTCCGTCGTGTGTCGCACTTCAAGGCCACCAGCAATCGGACCAAGACGCCAAGGGCTAACTATCCCGACCGTTTCCAAGCTGCGTCGCCGCCGCCGGAGGTAGGAAACCGATCGGGTTGCAAACCGGGTCGTCGGCCCTCACTGTGGCACTCGGCTTGCACAGCTCGGCTCGGGTCATCCTCATCCACCAACACAGGGAAGATTGCGCCGCCAAGGAGGAGCGATTCCGACCGGTGCCGTCGCCTGGGTCGGCCGGAGATGGCCGGAAAATCCGGGTCGGGTCAACCGGGTCCGGGTCGGGTCGGCTGAGAAGCTTGGGTTCTCTCGGGGTCAGGGAGAGAGAAGAAAGGGGAAGAAAGGCATTCCGAAAAAATGATAGAACCCAAAATGAAATTTCCTATTTATCCTAAAAATTCCCGAAAAGCCACAACTTCTGCTGACCATAACTTCCTCATACGAAGTCCGTTTTACGCGTGCCACGTGTCTACGAACTCGTATCGTCGTGCTCTACAACTTTCGTGAAGGAAGTTTCTCGAGAAACCCAACGGATTAGAAAGTCAACTCTTGACCTTTCAGAACCATAAAACCGGTTCAGGCAATTTATGCATCCGAACCCTTCTGCTCTTCCTTCAAACTTCAAAACACACTAACTTCTAACTCAAAAATTCCTAAATAAAATTAGAAACTAATATCAAATTTCCGGGGTATTACAAGTTCGATATATATAGTTCAGTTGTTCATTACTTGTTTATTCAATCAGTTATTCTCAATTCAAAATTTCGAATCATGCAAACAATAATTCAATATATATATATATATATATATGTGTGTGTGTTAGTGTGTTACTGATAGAGTGATAGTGAAATTAATGATAGAGTGATGGACGATAGTCAGATATAGACATAAAGTGGTATTGTTAATCTGTTAATAAACTAATTAATGATAGCAATGTGTATCACAATTATCTACTATGTTTCAAACATGCTATTTGAAGTTATCCTTATTTGACAAGAAAAAAGATAGGAAGTTCTTGTACATATATACCTTCTGACTTGGTATCAATTTTACATCATGAAATTTAAAGGATTTGTGATGCGGAGCAGCTCAACACTACTATGGCATTTAGAATGCCATTGATGCACCAAAACACCAGTAGTTAACATATGCTACTGTAAACTTGTAACATGCGTAGATTCTTGTTATACATGCATAGATCTTATGTCTTTTAAATTTTAAGATAATAGATAGATACTAAACAATAAACTTATACATGGATGCAAATCTGCAATGTAAGAAACTATTGTTGTTAATTTTTATAACTACTTAAAATGTGATTGTAGTTGACTTGTTTCTTATTAGGAAATGGAGGGTACTATGTCTTCTGGGGCGTCAAATACAATATCAGAGATTGAGATATCTTTGAAGCCTAAATTCGATGATGTTGGATGGGAATATGGATCATTGGTGAACCTTTCAAATTTAGACAAGGTGATGTGCAAGTTATGTGGGAAAGTACTTAGTGGTGAAATATATCGGCTTAAGCAACATATTGCCCACGAGAAAGGGAATGTGGCTCCTTGTAATAAGTATTCGAATGAGGATAAGAAGTGTAAGAAGTCTATTGTGGTATGATGAATATACTTCCCAGATTTTTTATTTTATTTTATGACTTATGCTATGCATTTATGAAAGTTGTAAACTTACCGGTTTGCCACATTTACATTTGAACACTTGAAATATGCTATTTTGAAGTTGTTATGTGGTAATTATGATGAGGCTAATGGTGCTTTGAATTTGAAATCATTTTTGTTTGTAAATTTATAGATGGGGTTGCTCATTTTTGGATAAAGGTCATGTCAAAAAATTTATATTTATTTATATTTTACTAATTTTAAATATTATATTTATTAATTAACTGTGAAAAAGTTAATCGTCTAGTCCTTGCCTAGGCTATCTAGGCGCTAGGCTATGGGTCGCTGCCCGCCTAGCGCCTAGCACCTTTTAGACCATTGTCGGGAGCTCGTTCGAGATGCAAACCAACTCTGTCTCCTCAACGGATCTCGACCTCTCAGTCAATGTATTTTATATTGCTGCGTTAACTCTCGGATCATCATAGGCATCCGTCGCAATGGCCCTAGGGCTCCTTGAGAGCAACACTTTCGCTCTCTTCCTTCCATTATCTTCGTCGATGGCATAGCAGCCTCTTGTGGCTAGCTGATCTCCCCGGATTGTTACTATTCCAACAGGGGATGACAGTTTCATCATTAACATGTGTTCGACAATAAAGACTTTTATCTTCCGAAGGGCCGGTCTCTTTAATATCCCGTTGTAAGATGACTCGCATTCGACCAGTATGAAGTCTATCCCCGTCCTTAACGTGTTCCCTTCTATACCTTTCAAGATCACGGAAATGTGATCCGAGCCTAGGGGTTGCACCACGTCTCGTAAGAAACTTATTAGCGGCTCGTTATTCTACATGTGCTTATTGTTTCCTCTTCTCAATGCTTGCCACGCGTTTCTAAACAACACGTTCACTGATGCCCCGATGTCAACTATAATCTTCTTACATAAATAATAGTCCAACTGTGCGGTGACAAGGAACGAGTCCTTGTGAGGCTGCTTGATTCCCGGCTCTTCTTCTTCTACGAATGTCACTGATCTCCAATTCATCTTGACATGCTGATTATTGCAACTCTCGAAAGTGAATATCTCTCGTCCTCTGATTCTTGTGCACTTCTTTGTCTTATTACTCCTCTGGTCTAATTGTGCTCCCCCTGATTGTGTTGATCATCTCATAGACAAGAACTTCTGTCCCTTGCCGCTGTCCCGGCACATACTGTTGCAGCTTGCCTGCTTTTATCTGGCCCTCTATTGCTCTCTTGAGCTCTACACAGTTATTAATCACATGCATGGCTTCCTCGTGATACCCATAGTACTTCCCAGTGACCTCCTGGGTCAACCTAGATGGTGGGAACTTCCTTGTCGGGGGCTCGGGAATTACGCTCTTGTTCTTGTTCCATAATACTTCGGAAGTTGCCGTTAGGGTTGTGAAGTTCTCTCTAGCCACGAGAGTCGCCTTAGAGAACCCACTATCCTAGTATCCCCCTTTGCCTTTTCCTTACGGGCCTTCCATTTGCTTGGCGGGCTTCCTACCTCCCTCTTTGTGCCTCTTACTGGGGGTGAATACTTGTCCCTCTTGGTCCCCTTTTCACGTTCTTACTTGTTGGATTGTTCGGCCCAAGGACTCTGTCCTTCTATCTTCGTTCCACTTTCCCGTTGATTGATCCCCGTACGTGTCATGATCCGCTTGAGCATGCCTAATTGCCATTGCCATGAGCTCGTCATAACCCCGCGGGTTCTCGATTCTGATGGCATATAGGAACTTCCCAGGCAGCAGGGCTTGGATGAACGGTTCTTCAGCCACCTTCTTATTGAAATTCCTGACCATTGTCGTGGCTCCCTGCTAGCGATTCACGAAGTCCTTTAACCCTTCACCGTGCTCCTGCTTTAACTTGAACAGCTAGGTTGTGCTCTACCCGTCCGTAGGCAGTATAAAGCGGTTTACAAACCTATCTGCCAGTTGCCTGAAGCTGTATATCGAGCCGGTCGGGAGCTCGTAAAACCAACTCAACGCTTCTCTCGATAGAGTCTCTTGAAACATGTTGTAGCACACAACGTCCGTGTAACCCTTAGCATTGGTGTGAGATTTAAAACTATCGAGAAAGAGATGTGGGTCTCCTTCGCCACCATAGCTCAACTTTAAGGGTTTCGCTGCGTGTGAGCCTAAGATCTACATGATGGATCTTGTGAATGACCCCCTCTTTCTTCGAATCCCATCCCGGGCGGGTTGTGAGCCGCCCGTCTTCTTGCCTCATTCACTCTTGAGGTTAGATTTGTCACACTATGCCATATGGCCATCAACGCCACTTCTACGCCCGACGACTCTTCCTACGCACCCTCGGTGATGGGGGTTGAGAGCGGTGGTGGGCCTTCATTATCCATGCCTTCCAGAAAGAGATTGACTTCAACGTGGATTGTTTTGCGAGGCGCGGGCAACGACGTTATCAGGGATTCTCAACCTTCTACTTGTTGTTCCCGTAAGGCTGCAGCTGCCCGTTCGATTGCCTCGTCACTTTCCAACCGTGCCAACACACCCATTTTAATGGCATTATCCCGTTCCAACCTTTTCTCCTGTACCGCTACCTCTAGGCGGTCCCAGGTCTTTTCTCTCTCCAAGCGCGCCATGTCCGCCCTCAGCTTTTTGACCATGTCTTCCACTTCTTCCTAGGTGAGGTCATGCGTCGTCCCGTCCGGGGTCCTTTCCCTATCATTCCCTACAGGAGTGCACTCCAACCTCTCACCTGATCCTTCACTCCGCGTTGCAGTCCTCGGCGTCCTATCCTCGTCGGGACACCGTTGGTCCTCCAATATCGATATGTTCCCTTCTCCTAGCCCACTTGACTCAGCCATCGAGTCGCTGTGGCTTTTCGTATAGTTTCCCATAGACGACGCCAATTGTGTTTGCAAGATCCTGTTGATCTCGTAGAAGTTTTGGCGTGACCTCTTTTCTTTGACTTCGCCGACTTGCTGCCTATAACAGAAGACCGACTGGATTTTCCGGCCTTTCTCTCTCCAATGGTTAAGCCAGTTCTCGTATTAGTGAAGTATATTTAATGCTAGGAATTTATACCTCTTTGGTTGACTTTGACATTGCATTTATAACCCCGCGTTGACTTCTTTTTTGCCTGTCAATGGATGTGAGACAAATGTGCTGTTATGGTTTGTTTATTTGGCCCTGAGTTGTGTGCCTCTTGCTCGGCCCAAATTGCTATAACCTCCAAGAGGAGGCCTGCTCCGTCTACCTCATGGTGAGCTTCTGGGAGCATCATGGGCCGATGACAGCGATGAGGTATTTATCTACTACCGACTATACAACTTTTTTTTAAATCATTTTGAGGACTGAATTATTATTTTAAGCACACATTTTACCACTTTAAGCACACATGATGACTAATATTGTAACTAGAAAGTTTTACAACTTTAAGGACTCATATTAATAGTTTAAGGACTCAATTTACATAGTTGATGCATCACATCATTCACATGGATTAAAATGATTGTGACTCATTATTCACATCATTAACACATTATAGTATTTTCCAAACTTTCCTGACTCATCTCTTCCCTCAACTCATTTAAGGATTGTGACAAACACATAAATTTTTCTTCTCTTGTTTGTAGGCGGCATTCGATCTTTAACATCAATTACAGTTGTATATATTGTGATATTTGACGACTGCGCTAATTAGTTGAGGACATAGCCCATATGCTCTATAAACATGCCTAACTTAACATAATTAGTCGTTTACTAGTCAATGGTGATGCATGATGCATGCATAGTTCTTGCGACTGAGGCACATATTTTTTCTTTAAAGTCCGCTACGCATTTTGAGTTTTTCTTAAATTTCATTCTTAATTTAATTCTCTGGTAGATGTTATGATCCTCATACAAACAAAAATAAACAGAGTATGGAAGCCATTCTAATGAGGACTCTTAAGTTAAGGACTAGTTGAACAATTTTCGTCTTATCTCACTTTCCGATCTTATATCCATAACTTGACCGTTCAGTTTATATGTATTTATGAGTAGATCATTTCAGCAAGTTTTTAGCCATATTAAAAATTGTTAAGACATTTATAAGTGTGATTTACCAATTATGAACTTAAACGGTTCATGTTTAACAGATTTTGTTTGTCTATTAATTTAATTTAGTTTGTTATCTTAACGATCACCGGTTTAGCTGAAAATTTATAGGGTTGATCTACACATATGGACCTAAAAACTGAACGAATGAGATACCAAGATGTGATAGAAAAATATGTATTTTAAACCATAAACCGAAAAGTCCTTAACTAATGTTCAACTTAAATGTCATCATTAAAATGATTCCTAGTATATAATAGTATATAAAAACAAAAGGGAAAAGGAAAACAAAAATAGAGGTAAAAAAGGACTAAGTGGGCAATTTAGGAAACGAAGCAAAATGGGAACTTTATGTGCGGCGACTGAGACCAGATTCCTATCTTCTGTACTTTCGTTTCATTGGCCCGCAACCCGAACCTAACTTTATTTACAAATTTACCAAACTAAACGAAGAAGCAGAAGATAAATATTGCTTCCTCTCTCTTTCCCTCTGTTCATCACCTCTAAGATCTTCCTTACTTTCGGTGCTCTCAAAAGCCAATCTTCTGCTTCTCAAAAGCCAGTCGACCTCTCTCTTTCTCTCTGCATCCCAATCACCCTCCGTATCTCTTCTCTCTCTCTCTCTCATTTCCGTACATCACAGACCTCAAGGTTCCATATATTTACCTCCCCTGACATTATCTTCTTGCTAAGGTTTGTTGCTCCCTCTCAGTAAGCTCACGCTTAGGTCAAGCTAAGCTAAGGTAAGGTTGCTTCTCCTACAAGATCTTATCCCTCCCACTCTTGTGCTTAAAAACCAAGCTGGAGGGAAAAGAAGACAAAGAGAGGCAGAAATTCCCAGAATAATATTAAGCTACGTGAGCTCAACATAGTTATATCTTATATAATTATATGTATCTATAGTAGTTCCCCGGCATCAATCGTGACAAGCAGAGTTGTGTTTAATGGATTCAAATACCCATCTCAATCTGGAGCACCAACCCCACCAACCCAACTCTGGGTTGCTCCGGTTTCGCTCTGCTCCCAGCTCACTCTTCGCCGAGAACAACGCCGCCGATTTGGGCGTCAATAAGGGAGCTTCCATCGAAGGTTCTGACTCTGACAGACTGTTCTCGAGATTCGTGGGTTATAGTCATACCAACGACTCGGAATCGTGGCCGTCAAGCTTCCAGGAGTTTGAGGACAAATCTATGGTGACGGAGGCGGCTGTGACGGCGAGTCGTATCAGCTCACAGCAACAGGGGTTTGCTGGTCTTCCGCCTCATTATCCGAGACAGAACTCGTTTGGGAGTGGTAATGGTTCTTATGGGTTGGTGGGTTCGGCCGCAGTGGATCAACACCCGCAAACCAAGACCGTTACTTCCAATCTTGTTCGGCAGAGTAGTTCTCCTGCTGGGCTTTTCTCCAACAACTCTATTCAAAATGGTATTGATTCTTCTTTTTCTTTCACAAGCCTATGCAGTTATTCACTTTTTATTTTTATTTTTTGAGGAAATATTTGTTCTTTTACATGTCATTGTGTTGTCGGATTATTTACGCGGTGGATTCCATATACAAGTACTTGATTAGGAACATTCATTTGAGGGTGTGTGCAATCAAACAAAGACAATTTGTTTTCAGCGGCGGCCTGTCTAAAGATTTGATCCAAAAGTTGAAGGGAGTCAATGGGATATTTTGTTTTGTTTTACAATTCCGTCCTTTCTGGAAAATGAAGGAATTGAGAAAGATTAAATAAATGAAAATTCAAGAGTGAGGTATTATGCATCTACTAGGTATAATGGTTTCATCTGGCTCTGGTTTAGTAGAATTTGTGTTTCATTCTGGTTAAAATGATTGTTTCATTGTGGTGATACTAGGAAATATTTGCTTGCGATTTCAAATTTCGTATCTTTTCTTGTATACATTCCGAGTAACCTTTACTAAAAAAGAGTTGAGGAAAGGATTGTGATCATAAATTAGCTGGTAGCTTTGGATTATAAATCTTCTTAACTGTTGAAGTGACAGAAAATATGGACTGAGTGGTAGTGTTTTGGAGTACTATTTTGGATTTGAGAACCCAATCCATCTACAAATAGGTGGCAAGGGCCGAATAGCTTCTTATCACGACTCCCTTCTTGATAGTGCAAAGGTTTGAAATGGAAATGCTGATACTTGATATTATTGTACAGGATTCCCATTTGGAGCCTGGAATGATCCATCAAATTTTGCTGAGAATTTAGTTGGCATGAGAAGAGACCAAGATACTGACCAGAAGTTATTCTCCGCTCCTCAGGTATTATTTTGCATTGTATATTGTTGAGTTTCTTAGATTTCTTTTTCATTTCACATATTCTGAACAATCTTCATTATCAGAATGGTGATCTTGGGAACCGAGTTCATATATTATCCCACCACTTGAGTTTACCAAAAAATTCAGCAGAAGTTGCCATGGAAAAGTTCCTCCAACTCCAAGATTCTGTACCTTGCAAAATTAGAGCAAAACGAGGTTGTGCCACTCATCCCCGAAGCATTGCAGAAAGAGTAAATATTTTTTCTATATCCATAGCCAGCTATATTTTATTTGAATAGTGCATATCATTCCTTGAAGTATATTTCAACCATTTACTTAACATGGTAATCTTACTCTATTAATGAACATTACGGAAAAAAACCATAAGGAGTAATTATTTACAGGTGAGAAGAACACGGATTAGTGAACGGATGAGGAAACTACAAGAGCTTGTGCCAAACATGGACAAGGTACGTACAATTTTACATCACCATTAGGCATCTGATTAATAGTTTAATACTCTTTTTTGGTTTTGGAGCCTGACATTCTCTTTTTGTTCTGGACAGCAAACAAATACGGCAGACATGTTAGACTTGGCTGTTGATTATATTAAAGAACTCCAGAAACAGTTCAAGGTATTGATCAGGCCGGTTAAATCAAGAAAGATTGCATTTTAGACAACCATGATTTGCCTTTAAATGTGCATTCTTTTGCAGAGTCTGAGCGATGTTCGAGCCAACTGCAAGTGTTTGAGTATGCAGAAGCCGGTTCAAAATCAGATAGTTTGATGCTTTTCTGTACAGGGATGGAGAAGTAGTGGATGTAAACCTCATGTTAAACCCTTTCGGCTACGCCATGAACAGTAAGTAGAAACTAGTTAAGGAGCTAAATCGAAAGCGAGATCAAGCAGTGATGTAGAAAGTTGAGCTAAGATGTTGCTGTACTTTTTGGTGGGGATGTGATGTAGAAGGCTGGTAGAGTCCGCACCACAACATCTGAGGGGACCAGGTCTTGGTATAATGGTACAAGTTAACAAGCTAGGTTTCCTATTACACAAAAAATGAATAAAAGACAAAGAATGTACATGATATGTTCTCTAATAATAATGGCAGTCCTTAGTTTTAAATTTTTGCTCCATTTTTCCTGCAGTTAGATGTGCAAGTGTATGGTGATTGTATTTTGGTAACAGGACATAACATAACATAGATATTTGCCATTTTAGGCTGATTCTGCTGCTTATTTGGTTCTGATAAAGGAAAAGAATTGGGTATGAAATGATTGTGCTGAAGAAAGGCTTTGTTTTTGGTAACAAACTGAAGAAGTTGACCATCTTTTAATTATTGAGGGATGCCTACCTCATTTATGGTCTGAAGTCTGAACTACTTATGTGACTTCATATTGTCTTATGCCTTGAAAGGCTCTGTTTTTGGTAACAAACTGAAGAAGTTGACCATCTTTTAATTATTGAGGGATGCCTACCTCATTTATGGTCTGAAGTCTGAACTACGTATGTGACTTCATATTGTCTTATGCCTTGAACAGTTGAGCCTTATCTTGATTTCAGAAGCCGTATTTAATATTAAGCAGCTAGTGATGCAAAAAAGATGTGTGACTATGACTAGTTTGTCCATTTTTGTAGAGAAAAGTATGGCTCTTTATTTCTTTTTCTTTGTAGCCAAAGTTACTTTCTTTATCATCAGCAAGAAAAGCTTGAGTTCTTTATGAAAGAATGGCCCTGGCTTAGACGGTTTTGGACCATACATGGTTATTGCCGAGGGTTTTCACTCGTGAGTCTTGTGAAATAAGGGCAAGTTTAAGAGGGCCGAATCAGTCGAATTAGGATCAAGTTCATTTCCTACGATCTTTGCTACCATTGACCTTGTTATGTATGAAGGTCTTTTATCTTCTTTCTATTAAAATACGTTTCATAATTATATAAATGAAATGAAATTGTGATAAAAAAAAGAAAAGAAAAGTAATGAACCATCCAAAACACAAGTTAAAAGAAAGAGAATTGCAATTTGCATAATGCATACTTATAATTTCCTTTCTTTAGTAAATCGTGATACATGTACTTCAAATAAAATATTAAGAGAATCATTGTATAGAACATCCTAAATAACAAGTGTTTCATCCAATCAAACATTATCACGGTGAGTCAACCTATCTGGCTACACCATTGGTTTCATGGAAGATATGTCGAATTGTAACTGACTGAAAAACACATTTGAGGATTGCAGACAAGTTCCTGTCTTTACTATTGAGGATTGCAATAGAAATGGGAGAGTCGCCTTCAATATCAATTTTAGATCGTCCTTGGTGAATACTAAGAAGTAGACCAGCTCTACATGTCTCCGCTTTCATATTTTGTAGTTAGTACCGAGTGTGCATGTACGAAAGACCGAGCCAAAAGAAAAATACTCGTACACGAATCACACTAAGTACCTTTTTGATATCTAAAAAGAAACAAAATAGCCCAAAACATAGTTGAAAAAGGATTTAAAAGAATAACGAGTAATCACATTAACAAGACAAAAACACTTTTTCCATATCATAAATAAACTAATCTTTAGATCATAAAAAGTAAGATACTGCATAGACCATTTGGCATAATCATAATTGAAATTTAAGCAAGACTAATACAAAAATGGAAATAAAAAACCTGACTTCGGTGATAAGGGTAGGTGACCACAACCAATGAACATAGGACATGTGTTCATTTTAAAAGGCTTGGCTTTTTTTTTTGAGAGGAATAACAGAATTTATTCAGAAAGAAAGAGGTTACAAAACATGGGAATTATCGGTGGAGGAAGAAGTTTCCCCACTCATTTCCCTACTACCAGAAACAGTTACGGGTCTGTCGCTAACAATGACATCCATGAGCCAATCGGGCCTAACCCCTAACTAAACTAACCGCCCATTTAATCGGGCTACATACTTAGCCACTACATCAGCCGCACCATTCGCAGTCCTAGAAACATGAGAGAGTTGAGGACTACCAACAGCAACCAACAGAACTCTAACTCGATCAACCAAAATCCCCTCTTCAGCAAAACACTCACCAACATCATTCACCACTCTCACAGCCTCTAAACAATCACATTCAACCTCTGCAATTTAAGAACATAACAAAATGTTTTCGGTATTTGACATATTTGTTTATAATTGTTGTTGACATTTGTCCATCTCTTATTAATATTTGTCACCCATAAGTGGTCATAACTAGTTACTCAAGTTATTTCTGAAATAAACATAATATAATAAAAAGAGTCGCTCATAGTAAGACATGAAATTGGAACAACCCAAAAGAAAGCCTATAAGTTCAGAAAGCTTTGTACGTACCTTTAATTTTCCCTCAATCAAATCAATTATAAGAGCAGCAACTCTCAAATTCTCATATTTCTTCCCCCCTAAAATTCAATCAAAACCTCACACAATTATGTTGGTTCCCTCCCCTCAAACTATAAAAAAAAAACCCCAAACTCTCGTATTTTCTCTTTCTCATTCTCATTCGCATTCTCTTTCTTTCTTCCTTTCACATTTGGAAACTTAGCATGCAAACACGAAACTCCCAATGACGTTCGCATCCCCCCTGATTTCCGGAATCTTGGGATATATGAGAGCTGATCACACCATTGCTTTTAACATGCTTCTCAAATGTGGATTTAGGTAGTGACTTGGTGAACAAATCTGCCATAATGCTTTTAGACCAGACATGATTTGCTTAAATCTTAAGAAACTTCTGTTGTTGATGATTGAATAAAAATTTGGAGAAATATGATCAGTGTTGTCATCCTTGATGAAACCGTGGTCGGTGAGCCGTGGTTTGGTTGGTTAAGATGTTTAACTGACAACTTTGAGATCATGGGTTCAAACCTCATATATATATATATGATGTGTGAGTTATAAATAATTTATTTTTAAAATAAATCTTTTGTAATAGTTTGAGTTTTTGTTCTCATTTGTATAATTTGTCAAGTGTTCAGTTTATGTTGTTTTAAACACCCAAAACTATACATTTATATTTCTTTTCTCACTATTATCAATTAAATTCAAATAAAGATATTCCCATAGTAGGGTGGAACCTTCACCTTCGGGTTTGAGGGTGAGACTAGTTTCCTACATCGTCCACCTCCGAGGAACTAATATCGCCTAATGCTTTATTTGGTTATAAGAAATACATAATCTTTATGAGAATGAAGTTTATATAGATCAGAGAGACAACCAACATCAACAAAACGTACTAATACATCAAAAAGATAATCGGCATATGAAATGGCAAAGATGTGGTAGGTCGGTCAACGACTGTTGTGCCAGTGGCGGCAACAACGATGCAGTGGAAATCAAAGATGTTTCTGGTCCCATTTTTTCACACTTTCTTGACTCCCTATAAGGATATAACAGACTCATGTAAAAAAGATAGTTTGTTGTTAACCTGATCAAAAAAAAAAGGTTTAATTAATGGCTTTGTGAAAGCAGTACAATTATGTGAGTGTAAAGCTATATCTAGTAGAAAGTTAATAACAAATGAGATATCAAGTCTTATACATTGTGCCAAGTACAATAATACCTCTTATGTAAAAAAGATAGTTTGTTGTTAACCTGATCAATCATACCTCTTATGTAAGAAAGATAGTTTGTTGTTAACCTGATAAAAAAAAGGTTTAATTAATGGCTTAGTGCAAGCAGTACAATTATGTGAGTGTAAAGCTATATCTAGTAGAAAGTTCATAACAAATGAGATATCGAGTCTTATACATTGTGTCAAGTACAATAATGCACCTATTGCACTTAAGTACGGGACCTCAATTTCTAGAAAGTCTTGTTCATCATTCTTTTGACGAACCAAACTTTCCTTGGATTTGGGCTGCTACTAATAATGGTTGTGCTTCACATTGAAAAGAAATTTGCTTAAGTGGTTTAGAATGAAGTGATGATTAAATATTTTGAACCTCTACGGCCTCGTATTGTAAAGTTTAGTTATGTTGGAAAGTATATCTTGATAATCAATTAGAACATATATGGTAGAATATTAAGTATCAATGTACTAGCTGTATCTCATTAGTTGTAGTTTCCTTAGTTGTAATTGCCTTCTTAGTCTCCTATCTTGTTAGAGATTCTTAGTTCTACAGGAAGTAAAGTTCTGTATGTATTTTTATCATATCAATGAAAATATTTATAATGCCATAATCTTGTTTTCCATATGGTATCAGAGCATCACACTCTTGGACCTGAATTATCAAAATTTTCCAACTAGTGTTGTTATTACTTTGACAAGCTTGTACCTTCTCCTTTGTTCTATTATGGCTCCAATTCATTCTACCGTCAACAAACTTCAAGCAATTGCTCCTCATCTTACACCTGAACAATGCCTACAAATTATGACACTCGTGAAGACTAAGCACGGTTTTTCGTCTCAAACAAATGGCATAAGTTTACCAAATTCTTCATCAGATTACTTCTTCTTCTGATTTATTGATGAATATTGATGACAATCCAACTTCTTTTTCAGATTACTAAGCACGGTTTTTCATCTCCCAATCGTTGGGTAATTGATAGCGGAGCAACCCATCACATTACTTCTTCTTCAGATTTATTGATGAATATTGATGACAGTCTAACTTTGACACTAGTTTATTTACCCAGCGGAGCCAAGGCTGAAATTACTATGACTGGGTCAATTCGGTTTAGTGATTCATTCTAGTTGAATAATGTTCTATGTGTGCCGAGCTTTAGAGTTGATCTTATGTTTGTTGGGAAGACAATTGATGATTTACATTGTTCAGTTACTTTTTTTTTTTTTTTTTTTTTCTGTCTTGGTGTATTTTACAGGACTTGGCTATGTGGACGATGATTGGTGTGGGTAAGCGATGTGGTGACCACTATTACCTTGTGGCATTGGCATCAACTTCTCCTTCTTCCCACTTCGCTTGGAATCTCACACTACCAGAAAATAGATCTTGGGCGACGAAAAAAAATCGTCGCCCTGTTAAAAAATTTCGTTGCCTAAGTACTTAGGCGACGACATGTCGTCGGCCAAGACGTCGTCGCCAGAAGTGCGTCGGCCAAGAACTTGGGCGACGAAAATTCATTCCGTCGTCGCCTAAGAGTAATTCTTAGGCGACGATACGAATTTCGTCGCCTAAAATCTACTTCTCGTCGCCCAAAAATATTCGTCGCCCAAGATTTAACACCTTGGCCAACGAAAAATTTTTTCGTCGCTTAAGATCTTATAACCTTGGGCGACGAAACTAAATATTTCGTCGCCTAAGATCACTACATCTTAGGCGACGATAATTTTTTTTCGTCGTCTTATATGGTAAGTCCTTGACCGACGATTTAGCAATTTCGTCGCCTAAGATATATTTAAATTTTTTTTTAAAATATTTAAATAATTTTTTTAAATATATAAATAATGTTTTTTTAATTTTTGCTGGAATTTTTTTTTTCGGCATTTCTTTAAATTTTTCTAATACTAAAATTTAATTAAAAATAACACAAATTTATAAATTTATAAATAATTTATTACAAAAATTCAGTCCATCTGCCTATGGAGAAACTCGAAATCTAACTCATCATTCCCGTTCGGAGGGTCCTGAGGCTGAGGCGGCGGCTGGTCAGGCTGAGGAGGCTGCTGCTGAGGCTGGGGCCACTGAGGGTGGGGCCACTGAGGTAATGGTATAGGCGTAGGCATGGGCGGAAAATCAAGTCCGGCCGCATGTGCAGCGATGCAGGCAGTCATCCACTGTCCCATAGCCGCCTGGTTGGCATTGGTGACTTCATTCAGCCGCTCCATATGCGCAGCCGTGGAAGCCGCATATGATTCCGCCATCACCGCCATCTCCCTCCCTCTTTGGGCTTCCAGCTCAGACTGTAGACATTCGAACTGATCTTGTAGCCGACTGTTGCTGCTTGAGGCTCCGGCGGCTCCCTTGCGCTGAAATCCTGGCGTCGTCTTCAGGATCCCCTTTCCAGCGCCTCCCATACCCCGGCAGTAGTAGGTGTTGGAACGCTGCGCGAAGGCAGTGGCCATAATCCGCGCCCCAACGGTAGGATCTGAAGTGTCGATCCTGGACATGGCCTCTGACATGTCATCCTCTGCCGTGCCCGGCCATGTGTCGTTCACCATGCCTCTCATGACCTCTTGCTCCGCCTCCCTCACCCTCGCCTAATTGGATATATTAAAAAAATATATTAATATACATTTAATAAAATGTAATTAAAATTAAAAATTAGAAAATATAAGGAACTTACAAGATCCTTCTCAGAATGAGAATATGCCCTCTGAAAGGTCCCCACATAGGGGTTCTCCTCTGGCCACTCTCGCCGCACGTCGTCCATGATGGCTGAAAACGGCCTCGAACCGGCACGATGGTTGGTTGTGTTCTGTTGCCGGTTCTCAGCGTTCACCCGGGCGAGGTGCTTAAAAAAAAAATTATCGTTAGTAAATATTTAAAAACATACAATTATAATTAATTCACTAATTAAATATTCAAATTTGTTTACGAATTACCTGTTTGTGAGGGTTGTTGAACTGCGTGACAAGAAGCCACCGCCACTCGTACTCCCGATACTCGAACTCCTTCGGGGTACCCGAACGGTCGCTCCCGTACTGCTTCCAGTGTAACCGGAGGTCGTGCTTCCACTCCTTGAACCTACATATACAAAAAAAATATTAAATATATTATTAAAAAAAATTTTAATAAATTATTAAATAGAGGTACCTCTCCCTATGGGCCTTGTCCGCCCAGTCACGTCCCTCCTCGTTTACCACTTGTTAGTATTTTTTTCGATAATTAAATAATTTATTAGTTAAAAAAATAGTAATTGATCGAGTAAACTCACCGACATCGACTGATGGAGCATCTCCTTCACTCCATCAGGAACCTGGCTCCAGACTCCCCACAACATAGGGAGTCTGGAGCGGATGGTGCCTCCCGCGGCGCGCGTGTACCGGTTTTCCAACACGGCGTCCACCGGTTTCCCGTTGGAAAACGGGATGGCGATCTGTCCAGCGGACTCGACCGCCCTATCGAGTCCCTTGTTGCTGACGGTGCCTCTCCTGTTCCGCCTTCTCGTTCCGGTGACTGTGACATTGTGAATCAAATTTAATATTAATAATACATTTTTACAAAAAAAAAAAAATTTAAAATCGACAAAACAGTAATAATAAATTACCTGAGGATGAGGCTGAGCCGACGGATTCGTCTCCGTCCACCTGCTCGGAGACCCTCACGAGATGAAGAGGCGTGGGAAACTCCCTGTAGATATAGGCCTCGTGCGGTGCCACTTGCGGGAGCTGCTCCCGAATCGGTCGACCCTCCTCATCGACGCGAGGTATCGCCGGTATCGTCGGAGGAAGGAAGAGGCCGGACGGCACTGTAGGGACCCCAGATGACCCGCCATCACCGTCGGTCAGGGACGACTGTGTGGGGGCGTCGCTGCGGGATCGCGACCGGGGAAGTATCTCTGGATGACGAGGGGCCGTCGCTGCGGGACCCGACTGCCCAGCAGAACGCGAGCCGCTCGCGCCACCCCTAAGCGCCGCATGTCGGGCCGTCAGCTGCCACGGAAACCCGATCGACGGTGATTCCGTCCGAGGAATATTGGCTCCTCGCACCCGAACGTTGTCCAGAAGTTCTCCTCATGCCCATCCTGTTTAAAATAACCATAAATTTATTAAAAATATTTTACCGTCTTATAATTAATTTAACAAAAAATAACCATAAATTTCGAAAAATTTATCAACAATAATAACACAAATAAAAATTAATAGTTATTATAGGATTTATTATTTTTTTAATTCACATAACAAATTATTTACATTAATTCGCAATTATTACATCACAAAAATTAATTTACGAATATTTACATCCTTACTAAAAAATAATCCATTATTTTTTACAAAATTTCCACAATATATTTACAATTATAATTTATATTATTTAATTATTTAATCAAAAATTATTTAATCATTTACAATATATTTACAAATTATTTCCACAAATCCTAAACCCTAAACCCTAAACCGTAAACCCTAATATTTTACAATTATCATTTACATCACAATTTACCATAATTTACCCTAAAATCGTACCATAATTTACACAAATTTACCCTAATTTACCATTAATTTCCTAAATTACAACAACAACAACAATAATTTCACCAACAATTTCACACCACAACAATAATTTCACCAACAATTTCAAATAATTTCAAACAATTTCACAATTTCAAACAATTTCAAACAATAATTTCAAACAATTTCACAATTTCAAACAATTTCAACAATTTCAAACAATTTCAACAATTTCAAACAACAACAACAACAATTAAAATTTTCATCAACATAACCAATTTAGGGTTTTAGGGTTATACCTTAAATTGTGGGTCGGCGTCGGGGTCGGGGTCAGGGTCGGGGTCGGGGTCGGAGAGAGGGAGAGAGAGAGGGCTTCAGTGGATTTTCGGAGAGAGAGAGAGAGGGCTTGGATTTGTGAGCGGCTGCGCGAATGGTTAGGGTTCCGAATTTTTGCCTTTTATATTGGCGTTCTTGGGCGACGATTCTATAAAAATCGTCGCCCTGTTTTTTGAAAATCGTCGGCCAAGATACTCTACTTGGGCGACGATGTTCTTCACTATAAATCTCGTCGCCCAAGATGAAGAAAATCGTCGGCCAAGAGTTCTATCATAAAATTCAGAATATCGTGATTTTGGTGATCGGAGAAGAGGAACTGAAAACCGACCGTCAGATATGACCAGCATAACAAATTACGTGGGTGGGAAAAATTCAGCTCCATCTGACAAAGATAAGGGCTCGATCCGTCCGGTCAATCGGCGCGGTCAAACCCCTAAACGGACGGAAACGGCTATTCGACCCTCCAAATCACGTAATCTGGCCGGACCTTCAACTGAGAATAGTTTCCAATCGACGAGACTCTTACGGGGCTATAAAAATTTGGTAAAAAATAAATACCCGGGATAGGGCTATCACTAGGTAGAAATAAGAGAAGTTCGTTGACCGGAACAACCGGCACCGAAATTTTACCGAAATATCTTCATTTTTCACGGGTTGACGTATTTCACCGTTCTGGTCATATCTTATTTCACGACTTTTTTGCGTTTGAGGCCTCTACGTATACGTTGTCTTCAAAACGAAACTTAAACTCAACACTTATATAAAAAAGTTATACAACATTAGTACATATATCGTGAGTTTGGTGATCGGAGAAGAGGAACTGAAAACCGACCGTCAGATATGACCAGCATAACGAATTACGTAGGTGGGAAAAAATTCAGCTCCATCTGACAAATATAAGGGCTCGATCCGTCCGGTCAATCGGCGCGGTCAAACCCCTAAACGGACGGAAACGGCTATTTGACCCTCCAAATCACGTAATCTGGCCGGACCTTCAACTGAGAATAGTTTCCAATCGACGAGACGCTGACGGGGCTATAAAAATAAAAAACATTTCCTTACAATTTAAATGTGCTTTATTTATTTTAATTATTCGGATTATCTTGGCCGACGAATTACCTTAATTTCGTCGGCCAAGATAATACTTGGACGACGATATTTAAATAATTCGTCGCCCAAGACAAAAAATAAATCCTGTACAATGAAATTTTAAATGTGCTTTATTTATTTTAATTATTCGGATTATCTTGGCCGACGAAATTAGGGTAATTCGTCGGCCAAGATAATACTTGGGCGACGATATTTGCTAAATTCGTCGCCCAAGACTAAAAAAAAAATCCTGTACAATGAAATTTTAAATGTGCTTTATTTATTTTAATTATTCGGATTATCTTGGCCGACGAAATTAGGGTAACTCGTCGGCCAAGATAATACTTGGGCGACTATATTTGTTAAATTCGTCGCCCAAGAGTAAAAATAAAAAATCCTGTACAATGAAATTTAAATGTGTTTTATTTTATTTTAATTATTCGGATTACTCTTGGCCGACGAAATGAGTTTAATTCGTCTCCTGATACGCATCAGCCTCTGGCCCTGGAATGGTCACTCCAAGTGTAGCCGCCCGGTAAATGTTTCGAGGATGCACAATGTTCGCTATTTTCCACGCGTCACCCCTGGCAAGGTCATCAAGATAAAACACTTGTTTTACCGATGTCGCAAAAACAAACGGGTCATCTTCGTAGGCGCTTGTAGCAGTGTTGACCGATAAATTGCCGTACTGATCCATCTTCATGCTCTGTGCGCCTGTATCAAACCATCTACACTTGAACAGATGCACTTTCATGCCTTCCGCATAAACCAGTTCGACCACTGAATGGAGAACACCGTAATAGTCAAGGCCATGACCAAGCGCCATCACCCCAGAATTTTGTGTTCTTCGTCTGCTGTCTCTCTCTTCAGATACAAATTTGACGCCATTCACTGTGCAAGTGGGATAAACTCTAGCCCGTTGCGGTTGCATCGCAAGAAGTAATAGTTCGTGCGACCAGTTTGGATTATCATCAGATTTAATCATGTCCATCTGTAACGGATATTGAACTGTAAATATCCGAAAATATATGCAATAGAAAATAATTAGATATATATATATATATATATATATATATATATATATATAACAGGGAAGATTAAATTACGTACCCAGGTACGAAAATAATTTGCGAACGTCATGTTGTGGTACTCGAGATCACCATCAACTTCCGGAAAATATAGGTGCAACTCTTTCCAATATTTAACTTCTTCACAATTGATTAGTACCCACCAGTGCGCTATGGCTATCTCTTCATCCGACAATGCATACTCGGCGGACAGTCGTGCTCCACCAACTTCGACATCACTGGAAACTATAGAGAGATTGAACCGCGGCGCATGTTCCTCCATGGCTTGCGGAGCTCCCAACGACGCTCCTAAATACAACTTCATGTAGGTGACGCATTCATGCGCAATATATGCTTCAGCTATACATCCTTCAGGCGCGGATTTATTAGTGACATAATCTTTGTACTCACCAAGTTGCCTGTAAATATAAGATTGCAAACTATATGTTATGGTTATTGAACATGTACGTACATATATGTATTCTGGAGATGTAAGTGAATAAAACATACCTATCCATGGGATACATCCAAGTGAAGTGTACTGGACCGGTAAGCAACAATTGCTGGGGAAGATGGATCATCAGGTGAGGCATGATATCGAAAAAATTTGGCGGAAAGATCCTCTCGAATTTACACATGATGTATATGATGTCTGCCTGCATTTCCCGGAGATCGGATTTTCTCACTTCCCTTGTGCATAACTTCATGAAGAATCTTGACAGCGCTACTAACGGCTCCACAACCTGGCCAACCACACATCACAAATTTAATATAAAATTCAACAACGACAGGTTAACCGTAATTTTAACCACAAATTTACCTGACGGTGAAGGAACGGTCGAATGAAAACAGGGAAGAGACGTTGTAGCAGAATATGACAGTCATGACTCTTCAAGCCGTATATCTTATTCTCCCGCAAGTTCACACACCGGGCTATATTTCCTGCAACGCCTGAGGGATACGTCACACAACTCATCCACCTGAAGATCTGGGTCTTCTGATCAGGCTTCATGGTGTAAGGAGCCCAAGGCATCTTTTTCTTCCCCTCTTTCAGCCAAAGATGTTTTCTGATTCCCATTTTCTTAAGATCAACGCGTGCCTTAGGACCGTCTTTCGTCTTCCCCTCCAAGTTGAGCACTGTACCTACCACACTGTCGCAGACATTCTTTTCTATGTGCATCACATCTAGGTAGTGCCTGATCAACAGCGTACTCCAGTACGGGAGTTCCCAAAATATGCTCTTATGTGTCCAGAATTTGTACCTGTCTGGTCTTTCAGGAATTCTGGCCACAATATCGGGATGATTGCTGAGCTGCCCAAAATCATACTCATCCAGCACTGCTAAAATCTCTTCCCCCGACCATCTATGCGGCTCCACACCTCTCTCTTCGGTCCCATCAAATGCCCCGGTATCTATCCGCCAGGGGTGATCATGTGGTAGGTAAGCACGGTGACCCATCCGGACTATCTTGTTGCAATGATTGCTGCACCCCTGGGAGCTAAGGCACTCAGGACAAGCCTTGTATCCCCTAACAACGTTGCCAGACAACATCCCACGTGCAGGAAAATCACTGATGGTACCAACAATCATGGCATGCATCTGGAGCATCTCCTTTTTGTGGGAGTCATAAGTGGGATGACCAACCTCCCAAAGCAATTTACACTCTTGAATCAGCGGTCTCATATACACATCGACACACTTCCCTGGATAACAACAACAACAACAACAACAACAACCACAACAAATTCAGATAACGACTATATATGACCAACAATATAGAATAAAAACAATAAATGGAGAAAAAATTGAACCAACAGCAATATATACAATATGAAGGGAAAGTAGATACCTGGATAACCGGGCCCCGGAATCAACAAGGTCAACATGTTGTATTCCTTCTTCATGCACATCCATGGAGGAAGGTTGTAAGGCACCAAAATGACCGGCCATATACTGTACGAAAGACTCATGGTCCCAAAAGGGTTGAACCCGTCGGATGACAGCCCGAGCCTCACATTCCTCACCTCTGAAGCAAAATGAGGAAACTCCCTGTCTATATGCTTCCACGCCTCCCCGTCAGCAGGGTGTACCATGAGGTCTTCGTCATGCACCTCCCTCACAGCGTGCCATCTCATAGCTTCGGCCGTCTTTGAAGACATGTACAACCGCTCCAGCCTATCCCTCAACGGGAAATAGCGAAGTACCTTAACAGGTTTCCTGTTGCCTGCGGGAGTCCGCTTATACCTGTCGGTCCCACATACCGGACAACGATGAAGGCCTTCAAGGTCATTACCGTCTACATCTTTACCCCAGAATAGAACGCAGTCATATCAGCATGCATGGATCTTGATGTAGGAAAGCCCGAGATCTCTCAAGATACGACGGACCTTATGATGAGTGGTGGGATGACGATGACCGTCGGGTAGGAGCGAAGCAGCGTACTGTAGATACCTATCAACAGCCGTCACGGTCGATTTTGTGTCAACCTTGATATGCATCACCTCCATCACACACTGAAGAACGGTCTTCTCATGACCTGGGCACAGAGGGGTCTGTTGGAAAGCAATAAGTCTGTTGTACTTGGCTATACCGGCAGTGTTGACACCTCTAGGGACGGCCTGCATCGGCGCCTGCGGAATGTGCTGTCGTTCAGGGCATACACCGCTGTCATGAGGAAACATGTCGTTGATGAAGGCCGTTGTTGGATCGTTGGATGTACTGCCCGTCTCATAAAACTGTCCATGATCATGCGGGCGTGATGAGGTTTCACCGTGATATATCCAACATGTGTAACGTTCCCAGAATCCGTTACTCTTCAGGTGGTCCCATACTGTATCAAACGGAAATCGATGCATATCACTGCGACACTTACACATCTTGCACGGGCAATAGAACATGCCACTCCCGTCAGCATTGGCCTGCGCATATTGCATAAAATCCCAAACTCCTTCAGCATATTTTCTGTGATATCTTGGAAGAGAAATCCAACTCTTATCCATATCCTGAAAATAACACATATATATATATATATATATATATCAATATTTAATGAACATATCTTTTATATATATATATATTAATGTAATACAACATACTAATTATTAATTATATATATCTAGTTCGAGCGGATTCCGTGGTTTCAGAAGGCAAGTGTCAATGTCACGGAGGGCGAACCCCCTACAGGAACCAGGCAGGACTCGTTTGTGATCACGGAGGCGAACCCCTATCGACCCCTTCACCGAGAAGAGTGGTCAGTTTGTGATCTTGAGATCCAGTTAAACAAACCTGTGAACCATATCTATGACAGAACGGCCCCTTACTCAGCTTGGAACAAACTCTATGCATATATATATATATATCATTAATTCAACTCAAATAAAACTGAAAATCAATATATATATATATATATGCATATATATATGTGCATATGCATATGTACGTACCTGGGAGTAGCTCCACAAACTATGTATGGACAGATTTCCATAACACCGAACGATTTGAAGAACTAGAGAAATTTATGTTTCAAATTTTCAAAGTTCTCATTCTTCTATCCCGGCCTCTCAATATATAGAAGAATCTTGGGCGACGAAATATTTGAGTTTCGTCGCCTAAGGATTAAAAAATCTTGGGCGACGAAATATTTGAGTTTCGTCGCCTAAGATTTAAAACATCTTGGGCGACGAAATATTTGAGTTTCGTCGCCTAAGAATTAAAAACTCTTGGGCGACGAAATATTTGAGTTTCGTCGCCTAAGGATAAAAAACTTAGGCGACGATATAAATATCTTAGGCGACGAAATATTTTTTCGTCGCCCTAGTTTCTATCTTGGCCGACGAAATTTATTTTTAGGCGGCGATTTTTTTTTTCGTCGCCTAAGAGGAAACTTAGGCGACGATTTTTTTTCCTTAGGCGACAAAAAAAAAAATCGTCGCCTAAGTTCCCTCTTAGGCGACGAAAAAAAAAATCGTCGCCCGGTTTTTTTTGTTTCGTCGCCCAAGACCCATTTTCTGGTAGTGTCATAATTTCCTCCGACCTTTGGCATCTCCGCTTGTGTCATCCTTCCCTTGCTCGTGTACAATATTTGACAGATAAGTTGCTAAATTTTCTTTTTGATTCTAGTCATAAGTGGGACATTTGTCCTTTGGCAAAAAAAACTTGTCAACCTTTTCCTTCCAGTTCAATCTCCACTTCCAAGTGTTTTTTCTCTTATTCATTGTGACATTTGAGGTGGTTATAAAACCCTTTCTTTCTTTGGCGCTCATTATTTATTGACCATTGTGGATGTTTTTTCCCGTTTTACATGAGTTTTCTTAATGCGTCACAAGAGTAAAACACAAAATTTACTTCGTCAATTTTTCCAATATGTTCATACCCAATTTCAAACTAAAGTTCAACAATTTCGATCTGACAATGGAGTCGAATTTCTTTCATTATAAATTTTTTTCTTGAACAAGGTGTTATTTTTCAACGCTCTTGTTTATACACACCTCAATAAAACGGTGTTGTTAAACGAAAACATAGACACATTCTTGAAACAGCTCATGCTCTTCATTTTCAATCCCATCTTCCTATTAATTTTTGGGGAGAATGTGTTCTCACCACAACATATACAATTAATCGTCTTCCTACTGTGTTACTTAAAAAAAAAACACCGTTTGAAATACTCTTGTTTGGGCTCAATTTTATATTGGTTATCTTATTTGTAAGCTGGCCCATGGACTGATACATGCGGTCCAAATGTCTTTAATTTGTTTTCTTATTGCATCAGGTAATTACTGGCGGACGATGTGCAGGATATCTCAAAGATCTGTTGTCAGAAAGCTCGACTAGGAAAATATCTTTCCTGGTTCAATTAGAAGATCCAATCGCCTTGGTTAACAGTTCATTAGCAAACCCTAGCTGCATGGTTCTCTATAAAAGAAGTTCTAAGCGAATGAGCAAGCCTTCCCCCTGACAATTTCAACAAAACTGCATCACTGCAAATTGGACGCGTCCTCAACGAGCACCTAATTTACCAAAAGCCTCATCCTGAGCACCATCAAGCCTCGTCCCGAGCAAAAACCCGCTTCACTCATCAGCCTCGTCCCGAGCAAATAGTCCACCACCAGTCTATAAAGCCTCATCCCGAGCACCAGTCCATCATATTGTTAGAGATTCACCTCTTTAGCAAATATCCCCTTTACTTTATTGTTTTTGTTACTGAAGTAACCCCTCAGGATCTGTCCTAGGCTGTTGTGAAGAACTTAGCAGCATAACCGACCGTTTCTGCTCACATTCGCTTGAAGAGAAGTCAAGAGAAGCGCGCGAACAAGACAAGATCAAGACAGACACACTTCCTCAAGGTGTTGGCACGCTCGCACCAGACGGTTATTCGAAGGACCTAAAAATCCGATCAGAACATTTTGGCACGCTCGTCAGCGGGACACATCAGTAGCAAAATAGCAACTGATAATATATATAGTAAGCAGTATACTCAGTGTTCCTTGCCGGAACATTCACACTGTAAACCTCACAATCCTTTGAGGTGCAAAGGGTTGACCATTGAACAAGTCAACCAGCGTTTCAGTTTTGAAACGATGACTGAAGGATCTAGAGTTGAGAAGTTTGTTTCTCAAGATCAGCTTAAGGATGCAATCGAAAGGTTGTCTGCAAGCATAACCGTGACCGTGACCGCGAACGCCTCAAACATGAAGACATTACAGGAGTCGTTGGGCGCTAGTACTACCAAAAACGATGCCCGGTTCGACCAGTTGTGGGAGAAAATAGGTGATCAAGCAAAGCAAAATGCGCGTGTCGTAGAAACTGTCCACAAGATAGACACATTCTTTATCGAAAAGTATTTGCGCAAGAAGGATGTTGAGTACGAAGTAAACCCACCAACTGAAGGACCTTCAGGTGCTAAAGTTCCTACTATGAAACTGGCAGGGATAATAGTTGTCAAAGTGGTTCCACCGAACGATAAAGGTGAAGGTGGAAGCCAGTTCGAACGAGTTAATGAGCCAGTAGTCCAGGCAGGAGCACAGCTAGTGGTGGCGAATGTGGTTGGATAGCCCGTAGCAGTGAATGGCATAGTTCATCCAGAAGATATCTAGGGTTTATACGACTGTGCACTGCAGCAGCTTAGAACTGAGTTCAGGACTGAATTGAGGGAGCCTAGCGTAAACCTCACCTACCAGTCTCCATACCTAGACTACGTGGCAGGTGTTGATTGGCCACAGAATTATAGGAGCATTCGCTTTACTCCCTTTTCAGGGGAAGGGTCTGAAGATGCCGCAACACATATCTCGAGGTTCCAAAGTGAATGCGGTCCCTATGGGAATGATCCTTTGCTGAAACTAAGGGTGTTCAGTTCATCTTTGGCAGGTTTAGCTCTCACATGGTACACCAAGTTGGTACCTGGGTCCATTCCTGATTGGGCCACTATGGAACAAATGTTAAGAATGACCTTCGGTACAGTTGAGCCAGAGGTCGACCTTTCTTCTTTAACTTCAATGTACCAGCAACCTACGGAATCTCCAGTTGAGTTCCTTAAGAGGTTCAAGGTTTAGCATGCTAAGTGCAGGTCTCCTGGTCGACCTTTCTTCTTTAACTTCAATGTACTAGCAACCTACGAAATCTCTAGTTGAGTTCCTTAATAGGTTCAAGGTTCAGCATGCTAAGTGCAGGTCTCCTGTGTCAGAGGTGGATGTCGTTCGCATTGCAATTAAGGGTTTAGAGTCGAGGCAGAGGCTCAAACATCATGATGGACAATTCGCTAGCATGGCTGATTTAATGAACAAGGTTGGGAGTTACCAGATAGTTCTAGCAGTACATACACTCCTGGAACTTTGAAGCCATGGTTTGGACCCAACCAACATAGAACGGTCGGAGCTATATATTTGCATGTGGATCCATATTACCCTGCATCAGTTGCCCATTGTTACAGTATGGATTATGATGATGAGGATGAAGTTGCTGCTTTGGAGTTGGTTAGCAAGAAGCCCACTAGGTCTCAGAGTTTGAGGCTCGCCAGGAATCCAGTGAAGATCTCGGCAAGAACATTTACTAAACCATAATTTTTGTTGTATACTTATGATGCGAACAAGGCTCACGACATGCTGGATGATTTCTTCAGATAAAAGCTGATAAAGCATGACTTTGGTCAACTTCCAACGCCAGAGCAGCTAAAAGACAAAAAGTACTGCAAGTTTCACAATCTGTGGAATCACAACACCGCATATTGTGTAAAGCTGAAGGATCAAATCCAGGTTTGGATCAATGAAGGGGTTGTAACCCTAGATGAAGAGAAGACTGTGTGGCTGGTCGATGAGAATCCTTTCCCTACAATAGCCATGATAGATGTGATCCATACAATGGCCATGGTAGACATGGTCCCGGAACCCAGTCACAAAGCTAAATCCAAGTACGAGTTCTACACCTATAATGCAGATTTGGCTCATGTGCTGTTGGATGAGTTGATTCAGGCGAACTTACTCAATATACTTTAGGGAGTATACCCGTCGGAAGAACAATTGGTAGGTAAAACATATTGTAAGTTTCATAATGCATGAAGTCATGATACTTCTAAGTATGTGCAGCTGAAAGACCAGGTGCAACAATGGCTTAACGAAGGGCATTTGGTCATTGAAGATTGTTATACGAAAGGGCCACCAGAAGTGAGTTTCCATATAGCAATGGTGGATGTTGTCTGGAAGAAGAAGTTTGATCGGAAAATAGTGGAGGAGTCAGACGAAGGTGATAAAACTGAAGAAACATCCAGAAAAGGCAAGCAGAAAGCTATTCTTGAGGCTTCAAAAGTTGTATTATGCTCCAGGTGCAAAGTCGAATGTGGCATTCTGGTGTCCTAGGATGAATTTGAGACAACTATCAAAGCGGTTGAGGCGAATGACAAGCGTTTGTTGTCAGATCACTATCAGCCTTTGAAGCAGTCAGAGGTCGGATTCAGGTTCCGTGAATCCAACCTGTATAAAAGAAATGCAAAAGTAGAGACATCAGCAGTTGGATCTACACCAGAGGGTCAAAAGGACATCTTGACGAAGCCCTACATCCCTCCTGCATCAAGGAGCATAGTTAAAGATGATACCTGGTACATCAGGGAGAAGGGTAAAACTTTTGAGATTAGCCACACCAAGATCATGAATATGCAGAAGAGGTATGGCAGAGCAAAGAGGAAGCTAACAGCTCTTGAGTAGGCTTTAATCAAGCCAGAAGACCTAGGCCAACCATCAAAGCAGCTGCGAAAGACAATCGACAAGCTCGTTGTTAAGCCCTATGTACCATTGAAGAGGAACAAGGGGCAGAGCCACTTGCACCTCTTAGAGAAAGTGCTTTCAAGAGATTGTCCAGTACACCAAAGTCCCTTAAAAGGAGGTCTGTTTTAGAGAGGTTAGGTCTAGTGCCTATAGGCGAGTCTACACCTTCTAGCTCGGGAACTAAACCAATTAATATAGAACCTGAAGCGAAACGACTCAAGTCAGATCTTACACCTAGAAAAGGGGTGCAGGAAAGAAGGCTCCAGTGAGGACCTAAATTGACTCAACCTAGTATTGAGGTTGTTTTAACTTAACAAGTAAACGAGCCTATACCTGAGGCTAAAAATGGCAACACAACGTATACATCATTGGCTACAGCCATGGCCAGCCTATACAAATTGATGCAACACCAGGCGTGGAGGTGGCGGCGAATGAACCAAAGCTGGCTATGGATGAAGACGTTTCCACGAATGAAGAGGAAGGGGAAGTGCAGATGAATTGCAACATGGTTTATGTTATCTCTTCCAAGTATGCTTAGCCGAAGTCGAGAGCAGTTTGCTCTATTATTGAATCCTATGAAGCAGTAGATGAGGTAGCATCAGAGCTGGAGAAAGTTACGATTGATTCGCCAACAGGACTGTCAATGAGTGGTCCTCCAGAAATTACAGACGCTATGGGGGAATGGTATATGATGTTTTTAAGGCCTTCGCCTGCAATGATGTAACACTTTCACCCTCTATACATCACAGCGGACATTGATGGTTCAAAGGTCAGCAAGATTTTGATAGATGCTGGAGCTGTAGTGAATATCATGACAGTGCAAACAATGACTATGCTTGGGATAAAGACATTAGTTGAAAACAGCTCTTAGGCGACGAATTTGTTTTAATTCCATCTCCTAAGTAGAACTTAGGTGATGGAATACGATTCCATCTCCTAAGTTACCACCTAGGCGACAGAATACTGTTCCGTCGCCTAGGTGGTAACTTAGGAGACGAAAAATGCACTTAGGCGACGAAATCATTTAAAAACAAAAAAAATTATTCACTTAGGCGACGAAAACTTATTCTGTCGTCTAAGATTTATTTAGACGACTGAAAAATTTACTTAGGCGACGAAATTATTATTTTTTATAAAAAATAAAATTTATTATTTTTTATTATTTTTATAAAATTTATTATAAAATTTATTATAAAATTTTTATAAAATTTATTATTTTTTATAAAAAATAAAATGTATTTCGTCGTCTAAGGTTGATTTAGACGACGAAAAAATTTACTTAGACGACGAAATTATTATTTTTAAAAATAAAATACAATTATTAATATCTTAAACGACGAAAGTATAACTTTTCGTCGCCTAAGTACCGAAATTTTTAGCGGCTCATTTTCTGCCAAAAATGTCAGAAAAATTTGAACCAAATTTTTCAAAGTTTCCTTATATATTCTCTCTCCCTCCTCTCCTCTGCCCAGTTTCCACACATACCTCTGCCTCTCCTTCTTCTTCTATCTGCCTCACCTTCTTCTTCTTCTTCCCTCTGCCTCACCTTCTTCTTCCCTCTTCCTCACCTTCTTCTTCCCTCTACCTCACCTTCTTCTTCACTTCCTGCCTCTCCTTGGCGCCTTCTCTGCCAACGGACTCCGGAGTCCGCGTGCCTTCTCTGATAGCGGACTCCGGGCGCCTTCTCTTCCAGCGGAGTACGCGCGCCTTTTATGCCAGCGGAGTCCGCACCCTTCTCTGCCAGCGGAGTCTGCGCGCCCTTGTGCCAGCGGACTTCGCGCCATTCTCTTCCAGCTGAGTCCGCGCGCCTTCTATGCCCGCGGACTCCGCGCCCTTCTTTTCCAGTGGAGTCTGCGCGCCTTCTGTGCCCGCAGACTCCGCACCCATGTTAATTTTTTTAAATTTTTTTTTTCTAGTTTAGCGACAAAATAAATTTTTTTTGTCATTAAACAATATCCGTCACCTAAGTACTTAGGGGACGGAAAACATCCGTCGCCTAAGTACTTAGGAGACAGAAACAATTCTGTCGCCTAAGTAATTTTGACTCGACAAAAATCAATTTTTCGTCGCCCACACACCTACCTCACACCACTTAGGCGACAGATCTTAGGCGACAGAAATTCCGTTGCCTAAGTACTTTTCTCTAGTAGTGAGAAGTCATCTGTGATTGAGACAGCTATGATTGTTAAGAACTTTGCTGGCGGAGTTATGAAAACTTTGAGGATTTTAATGGTTAGCTGAAGGTGGGACCTTCAAATATTGTACAAGGTTTCTTCGTAACTGACTGTACTGCTCCATACAGCTGCATTCTGGGCAGAGATTGGATCCACAGAGCTGCTTGTGTACCTTCGTCAATGCATCAAGAGTTGCTCATGTGGGATCAGGCTAGCAGACGTGCGGAGCTTGTTAAGGCTGACCCTAAGCCATTTTCTATATCCGCGAATGAGATAGGTGCAGATTACTACAACAGCGATTTACATCCTTTGACAGTGGTCGGTATCGACCAAAGTGGAAAACCAATTGGGGTTACGTCCACCGAGTTAGCATAGTGGGGTCTCTCTCAAGTCAAATTTGATATATCTAGACCTATCCTTATGGTGCCAGACCTGTCTAGTGATCAATGTTAACACAACTAGAAGGAGAAGAGTTGCAAGCGTTTGAGTTTCTGCATCAGCGTTTAGTTGTACATATGGAAGAAAGTGAAGCTTACGAACGACTAGCAACTATTGAGTGTGTACTGAAAGATGTGTTGGAAGTAATAGATGAAGAAGAAGAGGTGATTCTACCGGTTTCAGCTGCATTAGATGATACACCACCTCAAGTTAAAGATCCAATAGAGAAAGTCAACCTGGGAACTGAAGAGGAGCCCATGGAGGTTGGGGTACAGGCAGGGGACTTTCTGGGTTTTTTCGTCCATCAGAGAGGTATTGAAGTGCCTGGAGACAAAGCCAAGGCCATTATTAATCCACCGGCGCCAAAGATCAAGAAGGAGTTGCAGCAACTGTTGGGCAAGATTAACTTCCTTAGACGTTTCATCTCAAATTCAACTGGGAAGGTTAAGCCATTTTCTTCGTTGCTGACGTTACAAGGTGCCAAGGAATTTTTTTGGGAGCCATGCCATCAGGAAGATTTCGACAGAATAAAGGAGTATTTGGCAAACCCTCCGGTTCTCGTGCCTCCTAAGCCCTGTATTCCTTTAAAGCTTTACATTTTAGCTTCTGAGAGCTCTATTGCAGGCCTGTTGGCTCAAGACGATACTAACCAGGAGGGTCGAACCATCGAACGCGCCATTTACTACTTGAGCAGGACCCTCTTGGATGTAAACTCTGAGACTAGATATTCGCCTATTGAGAGGTTGTGTTTAGCTTTGTACTTCGCAGGTTGTAAACTCTGGCATTACATGTTGTCTTTTATAATTGTGGTGGTAGCTCAAACCGATCTAGTTAAATACATGTTGACGAGGCCTATTCTTCGATGCCGCATTGGCAAGTGGATGTTTGCTTTATCAGAATTTTCCTTGCAATATACACCACTTCGAGCACAGATTGGTCAAGCTGTCTCTGAGTTCCTACTCCATCATCCTATTGCTGAGGATTATTACTTTCGTGACTTGGATATTAAGGCTGTTTATCTTCAGCATTGAACTTTATATTTTGATGGCTCTAGTACTGACAAACTATCTGGTGCCGGCATTTCATTGGTGAGTCCATCCAAAGATAAATATTCCTATTCATTTCAGTTGGAGTGGAGATGTACAAATAACCAAGCAGAATATGAGGCTGTCATTATAGGACTGGAGATGCTGCTTGACCTCGGCACACAGGATGTCGATATACTTGGTGACTCTTTGTTGGTCATCAATCAGTTACGAAAGAAGTTCTAGTGTATCAGCTTCACGTTAGTCCCATTCCTGGAGAGAGCTTTGGAGTTGTTGGATAGGTTTGCTACTGTGTCATTGGAGCATATCCCTCGTGAATGAAATTTTGTGGCTAATGAACTTGATCAAATTGCAACTGGAATCAGTTTGGCTGATGGCATTTACGAGCGGTTTTGAAAGTTGAAAAACGAACCTTACCCTTATTTATGGCTAGGAAGGAGGGCAGTGGCGAATGGTTGGTTGTAAAGGTTGACGCGTTGGATGTAGATTGGAGGCAACCTATTATGGATTATTTGATCAACCCTTCTACTGTAACCGCTAAGCAGATCAGGTTCCTTGCCCTTAATTATGTGTTGAAGGGTGGTGAGTTGTTGAGACGGGGAGAGGATGGAGTTGATTTCCTTTGTGTCTATGGACATGAAGCCAAGTGAATTATGCGCAAAGTTCACTTCGGTGTATGTGGATCATATCAGGCTGGTCCTAAGATGCGCTGGCTTATTCGCCGGCATGGTTTTTATTGGCCTACAATCAGTAAAGATTGCTTCAGTTTCGCAAAGGGTTGCCTAGAGTGCCAGGTCCATGGTCCGGTTCAACATATCCCTAACATCCCCTTGCAGTCTATTATCAAGCCTTGGCCAAGTCGAGGCTAGGCCTTGGACTTTGTGGGTGTTATTCATCCATACTCCTCCCAGCAACACAAGTTCATTATAGTCGGCACCGATTTCTTTACCAAGTGGGTGGAAGCAGAACTAGTCAAGGAAGCTTCAGCAAGGACTCACTACACCAATTTTGCAATCAGACGACAGAGATCAGACGACAGAAGTCGTTTTTACTGTCGTATGATAAATTTGAATGTTACAACGCACAGTTAGTTAAACTTAGCGTGTTCATTACATGACAATCATCTGTCGTCTTAAAAACAAGCCAAAATGAGTAATAAGATTGTTCGTTTTAAGACGACACTCTTCTGTCGTCTCTTCAATTGACGTAATTTTTTTGACACAACATATGGCGTTGTTTGGACACTTGATAGACTTTCTCTCTCCATAAAAAATTGTTTAAGTTCTCAATTCCCTCATTCTCAACACAAACTAAAACCTCTCTTCTTCACAAACCAAATTCTCTTCTCTAGATCTCTCCCTCAAGAGAATTAAAATCCGTCTGTCGCTAGGTTGATTTAGGGTGTTGTTGGATTGGGGTTCTGCTTGGTTGATATAGAGTTTTGTTGGATTGGAGATTTGCTTGATTTAGGATTTCTTGATGTTCATATTTGGGGGTGCACGGCTTTTTGAGATTTTCTAGATGAACACTCCCTCTCTTTCTTCTCCTTCCTTCATTCTCTCATTCTCTCAATTCCCAATTCTCTCAATTCAATTCAAGCTTAATTCGTAGTAATGGATCCTAACCCCTCCAACTTCCCTATCCTCTCCTACATCATGGACCGCATTGTTATCCTCGGCTCCACTGCCCCATGCGCTCTAGACATCTCCGACCTCGAGTCTATCCAAATCGACGGTACCCAGCCCTAGCTGATCTAACCTCAGCAACAACCCTCCTTAGGCCTCCTCCACCAGATGCCCTACTTGTCCGACCCCAAAGTCATCACCGCCATGACCCGCGCCATCTCCGACGTCTCCCAGACCCACTCCATCCTCAACACCCTCTGCCCCTGCCCCGACCACGAGGCCGTCGACACCGCCAAGGCCGAGCTCGCCCTCATCGACTCCTCTCTCTTCAATTATTTATGATCTCAGCTTCATTCGCATTCTCAATAGAATTTGATTTCAGTTTTTGACAGGGATGCCGAGCCTAAGCTATTAGCCGTCTCTACAGTTGTTGGCTTTACCATCGGATGTTTCCAATCTGTGGTAAGCTATTGGCATTCATTTTATTCTCCATTATTGATTGGACTAGGGCAAAAGACCACTACTTGTAGTCTCCATTCACTACAAAAAAAAAGTAGTTTGGCCACGGCGCAAAACCGTCGCCAAAAGCCTTTTTGCCGTGGCAAAACAGCATTCGCGACGGCGCTGCGATGGCAAAGCGTCCTTGGCAAATAGTGGCGTCGCCAATACTATTTACGACGGCAAAATACCGTGGCATACTCTTTTGTGACGGCCAAAGGCGTAGCTTGATTGCTGACGCCTGTTAAGCGAAGGTTTTTTGCTACCGGTCATGTCGTCTCCAAAACAAAATTTTACCACACGACATATTTAACCGCCAAATTTTTTACGAAATTCAAATTTTATTTGCGACAGCATAATGTCGTAGCTGAAATTTAATAGTAAGGTTTTTTTCCCTTTCACAAAACCTGCAATTATCCACATAATCTATACTAAACCAGCAACAATGGACAATGTCAACAGTAATCAAGAAAAATACCAATTCAACAAGGCAATCAAGTTTAATACATAAAAATGTAATCAAGTTTAGTACATAACAATGTCATTAAGTTTATGTGGCCATTAGAAAGTACCAATTAAACATTAACAAGAAATCCAACAACACTCACAAAACAAAACAAATTTAGTACATATTGAACTATTGAAGTGGTGCCTGAGGTGAGCCATCATTAGACTTGTTTACTCCCTTCGGTAATTGGTTGCAATGGAGCAGAAGGTGAATATGGTTGTTCGCCAATGGACTGTCTTCGGTCTGTTTCATAACCACTACTTGCATCTAGTACCTAAGCATCAACAAACCAATTACACAATACTAAACACAAGTCGAGAAATGTTTAATTCACATAGAATAATCTAAGTCATCTAGTACCTGTCCATTGTGATTTCTCTCCTCGTTCTCTAGAGAATTTAGTCGAGCTTCCATCCTCTCAAACTTTTCCTCAAAGTGCTTTGCAATAGATTCAGTTATTTTCTAAACCAAATCATTAGAATTTGCAGATGGGGTTGATGACTGTGGATACACAAAATTTCGAGGCACACCAGATCCATATGTACGACAATACCCATGTCCATCCCCCCATCACTGAATGAAATACTCGGTCTTTAACAGCCTTAAGGTTTCTCTGGTCCTCAGGTTCCTTTAAAAGACACTCCTCATAATCTGCCTACATTCAAATACAAGTATAATAACTAGATTGTACCAAAAACTTGTTGTTTAGATTATATGTAACATATTAAAACAAAAAAAGAACTTACAATTGCTTCAGCTACTTCAAGGTTCGACATGTCTCGCGCTTTTTTCCACACACTCATCTTATCAGTTTCTTCTCCAATTTGCTGAATCTGTCAATTATAAAAACCATAATGATACAGTTAATTATACAGTTAAGGATTGCTATATTTATTTGTTCCAAATAGGCCATCTAGCTAGAAATCAGTAAACTATTGACATTTGCATGATTGCTACTTAGACATTGCAAACATGTTGTACATAAATCAGTAAACTACAATATATGATTGCTACTCAGATTTTGCAAAAGATTATAAGAATCAATAAACCAGACCAACAAACCGTTCAATCTTCCTAGAAATTGCAGGAGCAAAATAGTACCTCATAGTGTAGTTGAGAAAAGTGTTTTCGACCAGTATTATGAACCGGTCCACGCAGCTCTCAGTTGCATGAATTTCTTCTAGATATCATCTGCAGTACCAAGTCACAGTCAATGTTATTAATCAAATCCCACAACCACTCTTCTCAGATTCTTATAACTAAATGAATAAAAATGGTGCCGCTAGTACCTTAGCATCCTCACTACTCCATAACAACTAGGTCCGCCCATTGCTCCATCACAATATGTGCAGGAGGATTGTTTACAAGATTTGGATCATCCTTGTTCTTATCAAAGTAGTTAATCTTTGTTTTGCTTTTATGATCTTTCCACAAAGTATTGCAAGATCTCATACATACAACTCTATATTCTTCTAGAACATTTAGCAAATTATCCTATAAAACATCTAAAAGTTAGAACTAAAGCTACATTGTGCTGATAACTCAAAAAGTGATAAGATATCAGTACCCTGTACAAGCATTCCAATATGAAGAATACCAAAAATATATATACAAAATGACAAAAGAACTAGAATTAAGCATATGGATACCTGAACCTCCTTCAATATTTCGTCTTTCACCTTCTTGCCAATAGACTTCCAATCCATTATTGTCAGGGGAATCCTTTGCCCATCTCGAACAATTTTTCCCAATTGCAACTTTAATTAGGCATCCCTATCTCCCACAGGTTGAAAGTTCGAATCAAAAAGGACTTCGACTTTAACTCCTGTGTTCCACTCTGGAATACCCTTACTATGGTCTCTACCATTTACAGTAGTATCTTCTGCTTCCATTTCTAACCATGTGTGCGAAAATCTCAAATTCTAACTTGAAGGAAAACATATATAGCTGATGAAGTTGATTGAACATTTATGTACCTGTTGTTGGAAGGGGTGGTGGTGGTGGCGGTGGAGGGAGTGGCATTTGAGCGGGTGGTGTTGGAGGCGGCAAATGTGACGACGTTGTGGGCAGCATGGATGAGGTGTTGCTGCTTGATGTATTAGATGCACTTGATTTCAAAAACTCACCCATGGTGTGCGGTCGACCAATCGTCCTTCTCTTCATGGTGAACTGAAAGGATACATTTGTAATTAATGAGTCATAGCTAATATGATTATTTTTTTTGATATAAATAGTAGTCTATCCCAATTGAAAATACAAATGTTGAAGAATATTATTGGAACAAAATAGCCAACTCAAGAAGAATACCAACACAAAAATTGGTCTTCATATATATATATATATATATAGAAGAGGAAAATCCTCAATAATACAGAAGTAGGAACTCAATTCCCAACTCATGTCAAAAACATGACAGACCACCAAGCAAAAAAGACCATAATCACATATGTCTACATCTAATATCTCAATCATCCACATCCAACACACTTGAACTACCAGCGTCTTTACTATTCTTAGTTTGCAGATGAGTTAATTCACTTGCAGGAGTCCTCACAACATTCAGCCAGTCTTGTCCCGAAGGATCTGGAGCATACCAAACTTGATGAGCTTGAGATGCTAAGATGAAGGGTTCATCTCCTATACAGTCATTATTATATAACAAACGCTTGAAGTTGACTAAAGGAAACTTAAAACGATCAAACTTTATACCTGTAGAAGAATTAACCCAGTCACACTTAAACAAAACATACTTGATATCAATGGAGTATGTGTCAGGACCTATCCTGAATTTCCCCTTTGAAACCATGAATAAATCCTGCGGGACCCACCTCAAGGAAAATTCTACCAAAATTCTCGGTAGAACCTCCATTGATAATGGGTAACCCTAACTGAAAGGAAAATCACCAAACCCAACTAAAAAAAAATAGTTCCCCACAATATCCAAAAATATATTCTCTCACAATAAACAAATGAATCTTTTCAGCAGCTCTCGATACACTTTAACCAATCCAAATATTCAGAGCATCTACTAGGAAAATAAATGAGAGAAACAAAAACATAGGTTAATTCGTAACCTATTTGAGAAAACTGGATGTAGTATGGATTTTAGACAAGCCTTCTATCCTCGCCGAACTGAACTCTGCAGACTGGGCATTTAAAATGAAAGGCCCAGGGGAGAAGCATTTAAAAATGTTAGAGTGAGTGGATAAAATAAATAACAATATATGGAGCAATGAAATCAAATCTATGCTCTCCCAACATTTCCATTTAGAAAAATATTTTGCATGCCAATCATGGGAAATCTCCATAAATACTCATAAATAAAAATGATGAACCAATCCCATTGGTTCTCATTAATTAATAAGAATTCGGGGAAAAATGTTTCACCATAACGATGAGCCTCCAATGCTAGGGTCTGAGCCTCCCAGGCTATAATAGCGTCCCACGCTAGGCGCACTACTCATCTATGGTGAGTAGCCACTAATAATGGCTAGCTAACATATATATATATATATATATATATATATATATACCGATCGGTTACCTCCCAGACTATAATAGCGTCCCACGTTAGGCGCACTACTCACTTATGGTGAGTAGCCGCTAAATAATGTTTAACTAGCAATAATGATCATAAATCAACCCTTTACGGTGAAATGAAAATAAAAATTATTCGGAAAGTCATTTCCCCGAAAATAAATGTAAAATCACTTGACATGTCTCACATGTCAAGTAAAATGCTCAAGAAAGTTCCCAAAATTTAATGGAACTCTTTACTCCAAATGCCTTTGAAAATTAAATAAACTTTATTTCATGCATGACATTTAAATCAAGGGTCCACTCATAGTGCTCGGCTAAGCCTGTCGACGACTCGAAGCTTCCTCTGAATGATCCTCCTCACGGCCTGGACAAAAATAATATTAATTCTCGAACTAAAATAAAACTTCAATAAATAACCCATAAAAAATTAAGGGCTTAAATTTATCATCTTCCTTGCCCAATTTCCAACCTTAATCCTTTAAGACTCAAAATTCACCACCATCCCCGATGGCTAAAAATTACTCTTAAAAGAATTTTAAATCCGGCTAATTCAAATACCGGTACTCCAATTTAAATACCGCCAAATTCCTTAACCATCGAAAAACCTCAAATCTTATCCAAACTCCTCCAAAAATTATAAAACTAATTCCATAATACTCCTCATCAAATTCCCTAAAACAAAAACATTTTTCCGGTGGTGGCGCCGGCGGCCGGCAACCGTTTTCCGGAGATCTCCAATGCTTCTCAAATTTTGACAGAATAATCCTCTCATCAAACCCAACAACTTCCATAACGAGCACTTAGTCCAATTCTAAGGCTAACTAGGGTAATCGAATCAAAACATCTATAAATCTCTAAAACTTTCAATTATACAAACCACCCTAACGAGATCGAAATAGACCGATTTCTTTTGAGGGAATACTCACCTTGATGAGGGCTACAAGATGAGCCAAAAATCTCGGCTTATGATGGCCGGAGAACGGAGCTCCGGCGAAAAGACGATCGGCGCTCCGGCGGGATTTTCTCATCTCCGGCGGTACTACCGGCTCGGACGGCTGGCCGGGAAGAGAGAGGAAGTGGCGGGGGTCCTTTCTGGGCCAGAGCGGCGGTCTCGGGTGGCCGGACGGCGGCAGCTGGCGACAAAGCTTTCCGGCGGGACACGGGTTCGGGAGCTCGGGGAAGAAGAGAGAGAAGAGAAAGAAAAGAAAGAGAAGAGAGACTGGGCTCGGGCTCTCCCCCCTGCCCGGTCCACTTAAAACCCCCCGACCCAAAAAATATTCTACTAAAAATTTTACTCTTTTTTATCAACACGAAAATTCCCCTCTTAGTGGATAATTTTTCCATGCTAACTCTGATTTTAACGCATAGCATGCCTACGAACTCGTAACGACGTCCTCTACAACTTTCATGAAGAAAGTTTTTCCAAATTCCAAACGAAATAAAAAGTCAACTTTGAGGTCCTTAACAGTAAACAGTTAATTAGTACGGTAAAAGACCAAAATAATACTAAAATAAATAACCGTAAAATAATTTAAGGACTGGGGTGTGACAGTATGTGATTTTAATTATGTCTGTCAATTTCCCATAGTATGGTGAAGACTCCTCACTATGATCAGCTTGCAATAAGGTTACACCACTATTCTGTGTAAAGTGATGGTTATCAATATTCTTCACGCGAAACAGAAAGCCATTAGCTTTATAAGACTTGAACCTCTTTGCTGATGGTGCAGAAAAACTAGATAAAGCATCAATTTCTTCAGATAACATTACACCACGTCGTTGCAAACTCAAAACCTGATATAGATAAACTGCATTTAAAAACTGACAATTAAAACACTAAAACATTAACTTATTCTATCAAAACATATGTAATAACATACATGTTCCTTGAACCATGTTGCAACTTCACGAAAATGAACACTCTTAACAAAGTGTTCATCAGCAGAAAGATATTGTCGTCGAATGGTAACAAGATGTTCACTACACAAGATTAAAAAGCAGCTCAATACATTTCTACCCATAAACTAATACAACTATCAACTAATTAAGTAAGCTTAAAAACATACTCAAGAAATGGTGAGACTGCTTCTGTATGGAATAAGACCCAACAATGAGCTTGTGTCCGAGTAGTTTCCTGAAGAACAATGCCTTTTCCCTTTTTTGGATCATCATCATCATTTTTTTTCCTCAATGGTCTATTAAACTTGCTTTGCACATCATCGAGGTATTGAACACAAAAGTTCATGCGCTCTTCCATCAAGTAGCCATTAGCTATTGATGCTTCAGGACAAGCTTGATTACGCACATATTGCTTGAGGGTCAATAAGTACCTTTCTATAGGATACATCCATCTAAATATTACACAACCAGCCTTGCTTTGCACATCATCGAGGTATTGAACACAAAAGTTCATGCGCTCTTCCATCAAGTAGCCATTAGCTATTGATGCTTCAGGACAAGCTTGATTACGCACATATTGCTTGAGGGTCAATAAGTACCTTTCTATAGGATACATCCATCTAAATATTACACAACCAGCAAGTAAAGCTTCATCAGCTAAGTGAATTGGCAGATGTTCCATTACATCAAAGAAAGATGGTGGGAATATCTTCTCAAGTTCACAAAGTGTCAACACAATACGGGCACGAGCCACTTCCAGATCTGCTACACAATTATCCACAAAGCATAGTTGCTTAAAAAACGTCCCCAAATCAATTAATGCTTGCACCACATTCGTAGGTAAAGAACTACGTATAAATAAAGGAATAAGTTGCTGCAACAAGATGTAATTGTCATGACTCTTCAAACTTCCAATACTACGATATCCAGGAGACATACATGACGTGCAATATTGAAAGCAGCTCCTTCTGGCATCCTTGCTGCTGATAAGCCTGAGAAGAACAAATCTTTCCCCTTATTGTTCATCTCAAAATCACCAGGATCAGCATACTCTACCCCAGCTTCATTGGTCTTTAAATGATACCGACTTCTAATTCCCATAAGTTGCAGATCACGAAGAGAATTTAAGTTGTCCTTTGTTTTTCCAGCAACTCCTAATATAGTGAAAAGAACATTGTCACAAATGTTCTTTTCAGTATGCATTACATCAAGGTTGTGACGTATTAGGTTGTGTTTCCAATAAGGCAGCTCAAAAAATATGCTTTTCTTCCTCCAATTATGGTGCCCCTATCGCATGCCTTAGCACCACATCTTCTCTCCTGTATTCTGTAAGAACACCATCTGATTCTAATTGTGCAAGAAGCTTAACACCAGATAATGACCTCGGCTCCAACCTATATTGTGTACTCCCATCAAATGCCATTAGATCTGATCTGTACTCGTGATCATCTTCTAGCCAGCATCTAATACACTTGTATGAACCCTTTTTACCAAAATACAGCCGTTGGTAACCAGTTTCAGAGTTGCATCGAGGGGGGGGGGCAGGCATACTCACCTTTTGTACTCCACCCCGACAAGTTGGCATAGGTAGGAAAGTCGTTGATCGTCCATAACAACCCAGCATGCATTTGAAACATTTCATTGCTGAATGAATCAAATGTTGCTACACCATCTTTAAACAACTCTTTCATCTCTTCAATAAGCGGCTGCAGGTAGACATCAATTTTATCGCCAGGTGCCTTAGGACCATCAATAAGAACATATAGAAATATGAAGGGCTGCTTCATGCACATCAGTGGTGGTAAATTGTAGGGAACCAAGATGACAGGCCAGGTACTATGAACTATATTCATAGACCTGAATGGGTTAAATCCATCTAATGCTAACCCGAGCCTTACATTTCAAATGTCTTCAGAAAAGATTGTGTTTTTCTCATCAAAATCTTTCCATGCAAGAGAATTTGCAGGATGTCTAAACACTCCATCATCAGTTCTTTCCTCTGCATGCCATCTCATTAGTTTTGTTGTTTTTGAACACATAAACAGCCTTTGTAATCTTGGTTTTAAAGAATTTTTTTTTGCTTGTTTGGTTGCTTTTGGTTTCACATGTTCTACATACACCATCATTTGATAAACCACCACTACCCTCTTTCCATCATGATGCATTGCACACATTGCATTAATTCAAGCTTATATCATCACTTCTAAAAAACATACAACTGTTAGGGCACACGTCTATTATCATGTATGTGAACCCGAGATCTTCCACTATCTTTTGAGCTTCATAATATGACTTGGGCTGTTGCACACCTTCAGACATTGCTTCCTCTAATATCTCCAATAAGGTTTCTAAGGAGTTATCTACCACCCATGAAGAACCTTTGCTTGTAGAAGCCGAACTATAAATGATAAGACTGTATGTTTCTTAGAACCAGGATACAAGGGAAGGTTTGCACCTTCTAAGAGCTTTAAGAACGCCTTAGTCGACTCATTTGGCCCCAAAGATGGTTCTGTTGAGTTTTTCTCATTATGCTCATCATGTGCATCTATAATAGGAACTCCTAAAGCTTCTTGGACAAGTCTAACCATATCATCCTCCATATAAGAAGACTCATTTTGATGTCCATCCACCATATCAACAAAAGCTGCAACCTTACCATGCTTCTCCCATTTCTTATACTTCTTCCAGAAACCATAATCTTGAAGATGCTGCCGCACAACTAATCTTACATACATATACCTATTTTGGCATTTTTTACAAGGACAATAAATCCTTGAACCCAAATCCCTATTGTTGTATGCAAATGTCAAGAATTTATCTATCCCATCATAATATATGCTTGAATGCCTATTTACTAGGTCTATCCACGACTTGTCCATACTTATCTTTAGCAATCTTGTCAAATCTCTACTACAAATATTCAAGAAAAGAATAGTTTATTAAATTAATATCACCAAAAACTACCAAGCAATCTAATGAATTTTATCAATTAACAAGCTAGCATTTTCCTAGAAACTTATACCATCAAAGTATAACACATACGACCATACTATACCCCAGCAAATGCACATCATATACAAAACAATAGCATAGACATTGAGTTAACGTAAAGTTTTAAGTTATGAAGAGAACATATTTAGGAAGAATATATACTCTAGTGTGTGTGTATATTCACATTTGTTCTAATTATTCATCTCTACTACAGTACTGTGCATGGTAATGTCATATGTCATAATCATACCAATTGATCAATGCATGCTTACAATAGCCTAATAATATTTAACCAGAGTACACTCATGCCACATATACTCAAACCCAAACAATAATTATCTGAAGAGATCCGCCTCTTACTTTGTGTTTTCCTTATTTCAAACGTCTTCTTGCTGCGTTGCTGGACCTAAGCAATCCACATTCTTTACTCTATTTTCATCACCCAAACAATCTACACAGAACAAATTGAACACTAAACTGAAATACCCAAATAGTAAAACAAAATTCATAAACACAGTAAAACAAATCTCACAATTTGAAATATCCAAACAGTAAAATGAAATTCATAAACAAAACTGGAGTCCCTAGTCTGACAAGGACAGTACTTGAATATTAGCATCTAATAACATCTATAAAATGGTAATCATGCCAATTCTGCTTTACTGAATATTTTCATGTGGGCAATTGATCACTACTAAGAAGACACATTATTCTTCTCATCGGGTGTAGTTCTCCCAATTACTATGGACATCCAAGATTATATCGTCTTCTAAATCATTCCATGTATCCAATTCAGAAACTATTCTTCAAATCCAATAAGACCTTTAAGGATCGACACTCATCCTTTATTATGTAAAAATTCCAATACATCAATCAATCATGAATACCCATTTTGTAATTCATTCAACTGTTATATAGCTCAAAACAAACCATTACTACCAATTTGTTGTCATACTCCATGACTAGTATGTTACCTTTAGTAGACCAAATCTTAAGTTCTCAATCACAACGTAGTTCCTCCAATGACCATATCTAAACTAATAAAAGAAGCACCAAGTACTCAGCCATTTATACAAAACGTCATACATGCCTATTCAATATTTCAAGTTGACACAAACACACCCTTGTTCCCAATAAGCAATCTAAAACATGATATAACCTTATTGTAATTCTCATTGTCCTACTGTATAGTGTTTGACACCGAAGGCAAACCGTTGAGAGTAATCCACAATTATACCATATTAATTACATCCCTTCAATTCAAACAGATCTTGTCTCTCTTCTCATTATCTCCAAAATGGAATATCAATTACACCATAAACTAGCTGCTTCGGCCTTGTAATTATAATGCATCGTATTACCACTTGATCATAAATTCATAATCATACCAATTGATCAATGCATGCTTACAGTAGACTAATAATATTTAACCAGAGTACACTCATGCCACATATATATACTCAAACCCAAACAATAATTATCTGAAGTGATCAGCCTCTTACCTTGTGTGATCCTTATTTCAAACGTTGAAGCAATCCACGTTCTTTACTCTATTTTCATCACCCAAACAGTTTGTATAGAACAAATTGAACACTAAATTGAAATACCCAAATAGTAAAACGAAATTCATAAATATAGTAAAACGAATCTCACAACTTGACATACCCAAACACTAAATTTATAAACAACAGAACCTTAACAAGCACCAAATTGAAATACCCAACCACAAATTGGAAAATTGAAATAGGTTTTCCTTCAGAAATTGAAAAACAAGGGGGGGGGAGAGAGAGAGAGAGAGAGAGAGAGAGAGAGAGGGAGGGTACCGAAGATCGAGTTCAACAATTTGGCTCAGGTATCAAAGATCGAATTCAAGAGTAATGAACAGGTTGAAGATGGAGTTTGGCTCAGACAAGAGTTTTAAAGATGGAGTTGTAAAGTACGGGTTGAGTTGAAGATGAAGTTCAATTGAAGATGGAGTTGTAATAGGAGAGGGATAAGTTGCAGTAGAGTTGTACGGGTTTAGACAAAGATTAAATGAGATAGGGTTTTTTTTTTTTTTGGTTGTCAAATTATAGATAGGCTTCTTCTTCTTCTTTTGGCTCTCAGACAAAAATTTTGGACTTGGAAATTTTTTAGTAGGGCGGAATTAATGGCGCCTGTTTTTACATAGCTTTAAGAGATTGTTTGCTACGGCAACTAAACCGTAGCAGCAAATTTGTACGACGGCATTGAATACTGTCGCAAATTTTTCTTTTCCATGCCACGGTGTGTCGTTGCCATCGTAAAATAAATTTATTTGCTGCTACCCCACGAATGCCGTAGCAAAACAAGAACTATTAACGACGGCATTTTCGCGCCGTCGCAATCTGTAGTGGTTAAAACAATTATTTTTTGTAGTGATTTCACATGCTCAACATTGTATAAGCTGATCTTTCATTAACAGGGACAACTATGATTCTCTCTGGGTTGGTTATTGCATCTCCCATGCCCCAACTTTCATGGTTATTAATCTCATTGCTACACCAGTTGAACTCTGGTACTTTTATTCTTCACTACTAGCATCGTGTTAGCTTATAGTCTAACCTTCAATTGTTATGCTTTGAGGAGTACATATTTTATTGAATTTTTGGCTCACAAGTTTAATTTTGGTTTATCATTTTCATGTGTTGTAATTGGTAGTTTGCTGGGTGTTGTACTGATTATTTTGGTTCAGTTCTTGACCTTACTAAAGGAGGAGACAGCTGAGGTAGCTTCCGCTGAGAAATCCAAGAAGGAAGTTGCTCTGACAAAAACTGTTGATACCATGGTTCGTAGTGAGGAAAGCGTCGATGCTCATTTAGTGGATAGAAGTGAGAATTATGAATATGAAGCTAAATGTCGCGAAAAATTTTCCTATACTGAAACTGAGGTTGCTGGCAACTTGGCTTGGGGTGGAAAGGCTAAAAGTGGTTCGTCTATATAGTAGCAGTTCCTTTTTTTCATTGTTAAGTGGTCATTCATGTCTGTGTCAATATAGTCAGTTATGGTGAATATTCTATTTTGCAGGAAGTTATGGAGACGATGGTTGCTTGTTCTTTCATGGCTTCCTTAAAAGAAAGCGCTAATGCAGAGAAGACAAAAGATGCTGATGCAGAGAAAAAAGAAAATGATGATACCTCATGGGAAAACTGGAAGCATGGAGGTCTAATTGGTGCAGCTGCTTTAACAGGAGGAACTTTAATGGCTATGACTGGTGGTATGAGATCTGTCAATTTGTAGTGATCACACAGCTGTCATGCTGTACAATCTTAGGACAGAAGCAGTAGATTATTCTGTTTTGTCTTCGATCTTTTCACAGGTCTAGCTGTTGAGTGCTCTAGCTCCTATCTTGGGTGACATTATTCCTGCAATAGGAGCAACTGCCACAGGGTCTGTTACTGGTTCTGTTGCTGTTGCTGCATCATTTGGAGGTGCAAAAGTGATTTTTTGTTTTAATATAATTTGAAGGATTAATTACAAATGATCCCCCGAACTATGGGGTCACTTTCATTTTGGTACCCAATTATTGAAATCTTACATTTACATACCCGAAGTTCTCTCCGTTTAACAAGTTAGTACCTCCGTCAGTTACTCCGTCAGTTACTCCGTTTTCTGCTGACGTGGCATGTCTGGGACCCACAGTTGTCAGTTTTTAATTATATTTTCTGGTGTTGCTCTATTTTTAATATTTTACTTATCTTTTTTCTCTTGGCTGACAGAGTTATTCAGCCAATTGGCGCCAATATAACTCTGTCAGCCAAGAGGAAAAAGATAAGTAAAATATTAAAAATAGAGCAACACCAGAAAATATAATTAAGTAAAGAATTGGCGGGAATGCGTAAAGAATTGGCGCCAATATAACTCTGTCAGCCAAGAGGAAAAAGATAAGTAAAATATTAAAAATAGAGCAACACCAGAAAATATAATTAAGTAAAGAATTGGCGGGAATGCGTAAAGAATTGGCGCCAATATAACTCTGTCAGCCAAGAGGAAAAAGATAAGTAAAATATTAAAAATAGAGCAACACCAGAAAATATAATTAAGTAAAGAATTGGCGGGAATGCGTAAAGAATTGGCACCAATATAACTCTGTCAGCCAAGAGGAAAAAGATAAGTAAAATATTAAAAATAGAGCAACACCAGAAAATATAATTAAGTAAAGAATTGGTGGGAATGCGTAAAGAATTGGCGCCAATATAACTCTGTCAGCCAAGAGAAAAAAGATAAGTAAAATATTAAAAATAGAGCAACACCAGAAAATATAATTAAAAACTGACAACTGTGGGTCCCAGACATGCCACGTCAGCAGAAAACGGAGTAACTGACGGAGTAACTGACGGAGGTACTAACTTGTTAAACGGAGAGAACTTCGGGTATGTAAACGTAAGATTTCAATAATTGGGTACCAAAATGAAAGTGACCCCATAGTTCGGGGGGTCATTTGTAATTAATCCTAATTTGAATTTCATTAAAAAGTTATTGTGATTATTAAAGCAATCAGCCATTTGAAGATTGGCAGTTTATGATACCTTGCGTCAAAATCTGTGTTAGCGATTAGCCGATTACCTTTTGTCTTAGACTTTGAAGTTTGTATGAAGCGTAGTCTTATTTAGACATAATTCATGCTTTGGGGGCAGCAATTAAGAAATCTTACATCTTCAATCTAAAGAAAGGGGCATGGAGCGGATACTTGACTACTTTTTTCTCGTAATCTCAGCTGCTGGAGCTGGACTAACCTGGACTAAAATGGCTAGAAGAATCGGCAACATTGAAGAATTTGAGTTCAAAGCAGTTGAAGGAACTTATAACCAAGGAGTGAGTTCAAGTTTGACATTTTAATGATTTTATTAATTACTTTGAAAGTTTTTGGGGGGTGGGGAGTTGTGATCTGTTCCTAAGGGATTCTTATGATATTGTATTAATGAATGGAGATTGTTCTTATGGCATAACCCCATCTTTTATGAATGAAAGGCTTACCAATTTCAGTAAATCTTTTCAGCGGCTAGGAGTGGGAATAGTGGTTTCAGGACTTGTGTTTGAGGATGAAGATTTTGTAAGGCCTTGGGAAGGCTACAATGACCACTTGGAGAGGTAAGAAAATATATCATATCATGTGCATCAAAGATCATGATGAACCTTAGTGTAGTTAACTTTTCTATCTCTTTGGTTTTTGCTCAAGAAGACCTTCTATTTATTTGCTAATTCTTCGCTTGGAAGTATCTTGTCCTTTAGAAGCCTTAGATAGGATCTGACTTATCATTACTGGCTAAGTAATCGGTATTGATGCACAATAATAGAAATCTTGTTCATAAGAAATCTAGTATCATTTAGAATCGACTTCTTTATTGCTTTAATCGAAATTTCAGTTATTAGTGAAATTACATTGCCTTATTGGTTCTATCTGCAGAAGAAAAAAAATTATTCGAGCTATTACATAAGGGGAATTGAGCAAGATGATTAAGCCTTGGGATCCTTGGTAGTTGAAGCCTTCTGCTAGGACAATATCTTTCAGCAAAGAAGGAACTCAACTAATCCAACCACAGAATGTCTTGTAGGTGTTATAGCTTTGGTCAAGGAAATAAGTGACTTTGAACTTGCAAATATGTATTGTATGTCATTTTAAAGTAATAACTTATTGGTGTTATAGCTTATATGTCTACATAGGACAAATTACTCTTTGTAAATATTGTTGGTTTTGGCAATGAGAATGAATTTAGATTTCTAAATTAGTTTATGCAAATGCTTTGGTGACATCCAAATCAAAATTAGACAACAGATATCCCATGAACTTTGACGTCTTACATATTTCAAACGACTTTTATATGTCGTCTTAAAGTAAAAGAAGACAATAGTGTATGTCGTTTGAGTTTTGAGGTTTTAAACTATTGTAACGATAGAAAAACATAGTAGTACTAGAATACAAACTAGTGACTAGAATACATATAAGTGACGTTAGAATAAATTTGAGACGACAGACAGATGAAATTATTTGCTGATTAATTTTTCTTTCAACTACAGAAAACTGTAGTTGTAATGTTTTCTAACAACATATTCATTTTATATGTTACGAACCTGGATTCATAAAGACGACATACAGTATGTCGTATAACCTTCCTCAGACGATAGATTACGCCTGTCGACAGAATCATTATCAGATGACTGCTGGATACACGACACGCAAAAAAGTAATCAAACGACGGGTAAAAACCCTCATCTGAAGGCAAAATTGGCGTAGTGACTGTTTGCCAATTTATTTTCAAAAATATCATTTGCAGATATGGTATTCCAAAGTGTTTGGTGGCAGACAGGGGGCTAGGGGTGTTATCGGTTTTGTTCGATTAGGTTTTCACCTAAAATCGGAAACCAAACCGAACTAAAAAATCGGTTCGGTTCAGTTCGGTTTTTTTTTTTGAAATTGCAAACCAGAAACCGAACCGAACCGAACGGTTTGGTTCGGTTCGGTTTTTTTCAGTTTTTTTAAAAAAAATATTTTTTTGGTAATTTTAATATAGAGTTCTTAATATATTGGGATTCATATTCGACAATGCATACTTCTATATAGTTCAAACTTAAAACCCACAAATTGAAAATAAAGTCTAATGTTCAAAGTTCAAACATTACAAATTGAAAATAAAGTCCACAATGTTCAAATCATTATCAACTATCAAGTATCAACATCATCTCAATGATCTCATCTTGACAATGTTGTTTGCTTCATAACCTTCATTTTAAGAGGCAACATACCACACTTCACATTTTGCCTACTTAACAATGATGACATCTCCAATATCTCTACATACACAAAAACAAAACAAAAAAACAAAAGGTTAGAAAAGAAAATCATACATGTAAATGATGTAACATAACATAAAACGAATTAATCAAATCAAACATTCAAAAATAACGTAAAACTATTACCTTTTTCCGCATCTTCACATAACTCAATCTCTTCACTTGATGACACATGATGCAAATCAATAATTTCACCTCTAAGCCAACTTTGTGTGTATATCAAGGCTTGTACCATTTTTGGACTTAAAGAGCTTCGATGTGGATTAATGACTCTCTTACTAGTGCTAAAAGAAGATTCCAAAGATATAGTGAATACCGGAATAGCTAGAATATCTTTTGCAATGCGGGCCAATATCGGGTATCTAGAAACCCCATTCACTCTCCACCAATTCAACAAGTCAAAACCTTCATCGTCTCCTTCAATAGGATCACTAATATATCGGTCAACATCATTGTTAATGATCTCGGCTTTCTTTGCTTTTCTCTTCAACTCCTTCTCCTTTAGTTTCCTTTCAAACTCGGTAACACCCGTGGCTAAAGAAATCTTAATCATATCATTAGATGATTGAGACTCACCAACCCCTCTAACATCTTTTTCCTCCTCTTTATACACATTGTAAATGTCATACAAAAGCTCTTTCACACTCAATGAGACAACTTCCACCCTATGGTACTCATCCTCATCCCCAAAGATAACTTCTAAATAATCAACAAGTTTCTCAAATTTGTGTCGTGGATCAAGAATAAGAGCAAGAAACACATATTGATTCAACTCATCAAAATCACCCCAATATTTTTTATATTTTTCTCCCATTGGAGGTGCAATATCTCCCATCTTAGGAACATTTGGTTTCTTAATTTGTTCTTCTAAAAGACCATATAGATAAAGCAAATCACCAAAAGTGTGATGAATAATAGGTACATTAGAACAACACACTCTTAATGTAACTTCATAAAATGGTTTTAGAAAATCCGAATACACTTCGGCATTCCTCCAATCAATCCCAGCGGGGGGCCCTTCCTTTGCATTCTTCTCACCTAATTTGAAATATGCACAATAATTTCGAGTATCTTGTTCACTCAATCTATCAAATGCTTTTTGAAATTTTAAAGCCGATTCTAACATCAAGTATGTGGAATTCCATCTAGTAGGGACATCCAACACCACAAGCCCCTTGCACTCTATCTTCACTCTCTCAACACATTGTTTAAAAAGTTCAAGCCTTTGTGGAGAGGATCTAACATACCTCACCGCATTACGAATAGCATCAATAGACATATTCATTGGTTTCAAACCATCATTCACAATCAAGTTAAGAATATGAGCTACACACCGCATATGCACATTCTTCCCCCCATTCAAAATCATTCTAGGATCTCCCCAAGCATCTAACTTCTTGATTAACTCTCTTATTGCAACATCATTTGCCGAAGCATTATCAACGGTGATTGTTAGAATCTTCTCTATGCCCCATTCTAATAAACAATCCTCTAAAATTTCAGCTATAGACTCTCCCTTATGATCCTCAATGGCACAAAAATTAAGCACTTTTTTATGCAACACCCAATCATCATCAATAAAGTGTGTGGTGATAACCATATAATTAATGTTTTGAATGGATGTCCATGTATCCGTTGTAAGACACACTCTTTTCCCCTTCAATTGACCCATCAACTTCTCCTTCTCCCACATATACACCTTAAGCACATCTTTTGCTACTGTTTGCCTACAAGGGATTTTCCAAAAAGGTAATGCTTTTTCCATAAAACGCCTAAAACCCATCCCATCCACATGAGTAAATGGTAGCTCATCTAGAATAATCATCTCCACACACAACCTATTGAGCTCTTCATTTGTCAAAGCAGAGGTATCTAACTCCCTAGTCTCTTTGTTAACACACAAAATCTTTTGTTTTTTAGCCACTAGGCCATATATATCATCAGACGACACTTTTCAGACGACATATTTTGGACGATTTTGAGTTTGTGTCGTCTGATTAATTTTTCGACCCTTCAGACGACATTTGTAAAGTATAAGTCGTATGAGTGCCATGCTCCCTTCATACTTCTGGATGTTGCTCAATTTGTCTGTCATATGCAAAATTTCAGACGGCATATATATGCAGTGTAAAAAAGCAACATTTAGCAACTTTATGGTAATACGTCAGACAACATATAAAAGTTGTCTGTGAAAGAATGTGAAATCTACTTTTAATCCCCTTTTTATATACTTCGTCCAACAACATATTAATGTCGTCTGAAACAACCATAAATCTTTGATTTATACCTCCATTTTGAACCCTTAAATTCACTTATTCAGACGACAAACAAATGACGTATAACAAACCCATAAAATTAAGTGTACGAACCTTGTATTGTATAACTTCAGACGACATATGAAAGTGGTCTCTCTGACCCTAAAATACTCAATTTATAATTAAATATTGAGTTTGGTTACCTTTTATTGTATTTAATAAGATGACATATAAATGTCGTCTAAGGGAACCTGAAATATAAGTTTGAAAAATGGCTCAACCTTTTAATCTATTCATCAGACGAGGTTAATATGTCGTCTGTATGAACTTAAAATAGTCAATTCATTTGAGTTTGGGAGAGGGCGCCAACCTTAATGTATTCATCGCACAACATAAAAATGTCGTCTGGACCTGAAATATTTGAATTTGGGCGCTAGAGTTTTCCCTCACTTTTTTTCAATGTGAGACGGCGATTATATGTCGTATGAGGTTGTAAATAAGTGGTCAACATAAAATGTGCATATTTTCCAAACGGAAACGCCCTTATCTCCTCCGACAAAAACTTATATTTTTGATTAATCGGTTTTCAAACTCTCGTTAAGAGTAGGAAAACAGTTCTATGTAATAGTTTGGACACTTTGATGAAACAATGATGTACTTCTCCTTGTGGAAGCTATAAGAAAGTTTATCTATATATGAAATTGACTCTAATGATTGAGACTTATAAGTTATTGAAAATGGGTAAATTTTCATCCACATACATATTTAAGTACTGCGATCATATCCAACAGTCAGATTAGGTAAATTTTGTCTCATGTATATAGTTGTCTTATAAAGATGTATGTTTACAAAGAACTTAGTAAACATGTTATAGCACATTAGTATGCATGTTGTGATTCAAATGACGGAAATAGATTTTTTTTCAAGTTTGAGTGTCAGATGTCATCATGATAGTGAATTATGGATGTAGAACAAAATTTATACATTTTCGATAAAGTTCGTGTCTCGGTCGATGCGGTCAACGTTAATCGAATCTTCCTTAGTAACTTCAGACGACATATATGTGTCGTCTGAGCAATACTTTTAAAAGTCAACACTTTTATCTAAACGAAAACGCTCTTATCTAGACCGACCAATACTTAAAGTTGGGATTCGTCAATTCTTATACCATCATCTGGTGTCAACGAAACTATTTTATGCGAACATTCAGACCCGTTTATCGACCGATCATATAGCTCCCCATGAGGAAGAATAGGAACGTTTATCTATATATGAAGTTGACTCTAATGATCGAGACCTATAAGTTATTGAAAATGGGTAAATTTTCATCCACATACATATTTAAGTACTGCGATCATATCCAACGGTCAGATTAGGTAAATTTTGTCTCTTGTATATAGTTGCCTTATAAAGATGTATGTTTACAAAGAACTTAGTAAACATGTTATAGCACATTAGTATGCATGTTGTGATTCAAATGACGGAAATAGATTTTTTTCAAGTTTGAGTGTCAGATGTCATCATGATAGTGAATTATGGTTGTAGAACAAAATTTATGCATTTTCGATAAAGTTCGTGTCTCGGTCGATGCGGTCAACGTTAATCGAATCTTCCTTAGTAACTTCAGACGACATATATATGTCGTCTGAGCAATACTTTTAAAAGTCAACACTTTTATCTAAACGAAAACGCTCATATCTAGACCGACCAATACTTAAAGTTGGGATTCGTCAATTCTTATACCATCATCTGGTGTCAACGAAACTATTTTATGCGAACATTCAGACCCGTTTATCGACCGATCATATGCGATATAACTTCAGACGACATATGAAAGTGGTCTCTCTGACCCTAAAATACTCAATTTATAATTAAATATTGAGTTTGGTTACCTTTTATTGTATTTAATAAGACGACATATAAATGTCGTCTGTGGGAACCTGATATATAAGTTTGAAAAATGGCTCAACCTATTAATCTATTCATCAGACGAGGTTAATATGTCGTCTGTATGAACTTGAAATATTCAAATTCATTTGAGTTTGGGAGAGGGCGCCAACCTTAATATATTCATCGCACAACATAAAAATTTCGTCTGGACCTGAAATATTTGAATTTGGGCGCTAGAGTTTTTCCTCACTTTTTTTCAATGTGAGACGGCGATTATATGTCGTCTGAGGTTGTAAATAAGTGGTCAACATAAAATGTGCAAATATCTGACCTTTCATTCCCCTTCAAGTACGCCCTTAACTCTATTCTTAACCATTTTTCTAGTAAAATGAGCCCAAATATCTGACCTTTCATTCCCCTTCAAGTACGCCAAATATTCTTCCTCAGTCATCTCATGATTCTCCTCTTCTTCACCGGTACTTGCTTCAGTTGCTTGTGATCCACCCATACTAGGAACCGGTGTCGGTGTTGCCGATTCACCAACACCAACACTATCAACTTGCATCTGCGTATTATACAAATATAATCATCATCAGAATATATAAATATATATATATATATATATATCATAACTATTTCAGTAACCAAATTTCAGTAATATACCTGAGAAGATGAGGAAGAATTGTTCATTGTAGAACTCGTAACACCACGGCCACGACCATTTGATTCAATGGACATTGAGGAACCACGCTTCACTGCCTTTGATGAGTTCAATCTAACCCTTTTCATTGTGAGAGGGAATGTCGTCTGCAAAAGAAAATGAATCAAAGATTTAAGTAGCTTATTATTTTAACTCTTCTCTAGCAGTAGATTAATTCAAGGTTTAACCTTCGTATACAGGTCCTTGACCTCTATCATACTGTTTATAATATAAGTACTGGTTAAATATTTACTGTGCAGCATATAGATAATTTATCATACTGTTTTATTATATATGTTAATATATGCCTTGAACCAGCCATCCGGGGGTACCAGCTATTCGGGGCCCACGAAACCTGTTATGCTGGTTTATGGTTTCCAGTTTTCAATCCACATTATTCCTTTAATCCTCCCAACATTTATGTTTATCTATACCTCCGAAAAATCTAAATCAAATATGCCAACACACCCCACACTTTTGACAAATTATACAGACATCAAAATTGTAATCATAGGTCTGAACCATAGAAGAACATGAACCATAGATATACATATTACATGCATGCAAAACAGAGCACAAAAACACACAAGAAAAAAAAACCAAAAAATTACCAAAACCGGCGAGTCCAGTGACCGGAAACTGAGTGGTCTGTTGTCTCTTCACTGAGTGACGACAGGGCGGAGGGGAGTGGCGCAGGTGGCGGAATGGCGACAGGGCAAACCGGCGACAGGGGAGAAGAGGGACAGTCCGGCGAGAAGATAGAAGAGACAGAGAGAAGGACTGGCGAGTGGCGGACTGGCGAGTGGCGACAGGCGGAGGGGAGTGGTGCAGGGGAGAGCTTGTGGAACGGTCCGACGAGAGGGGAGAGAAAGAGAATAGGCGTGAGAGACAGAGAAAGAGAGAGGCATGAGAGACAGAGAGACAGAGAGAGGGACTCGGGCTGGTTTATAGCAGAATTAGGTTTTTTTTTTTTAAATGATGTCGTTTTACCGTTTGACCGTTGACTTCGGTTCAAACGGTTCAGTTCGGTTTTCACTGACCCGAAACCGAAAACTGAACCGAACAGCTCCAGTTCGGCCCAGAATTTTTATTTTCAGTGCGGTTTTTTTTCGGTACGGTTTTTTCGGTTACGGTTTGGTTTTCGGTGCGGTTTTTTTCGGTTTTCGGTTTCGAAGTAACACCCCTACAGGGGGCAGCTTTCATGGCTGACGAAACTCAGGAGTTTCTCAATGACTATGGGATGAAGTTCTTGCACTCTTCCCCCTACTACGCTCAATCCAATGGTCAAGCAGAAGCAAGCAACAAGATTATCTTGTCCATTCTGAAGCGAATGCTGGCAAACAACCCACGCGACTGGCATAATGAACTAGACAACACATTATGGGCCTACAGAACTTCAAAGAGGACTCCTACTGGGACAACACCCTATGCACTGATGTTTGGTCACGATGTTGTCCTTCCACTTGAGATTAATGTGCAATCACTACGAGTCCACGAGCAGCATCAGTTACTTGGAGATGACTACGTGCAGGCCATGTGGCAGGAATATGAGGACTTAGATCTCCAGCAAATGGCTGCTTTGGATCACTTGGTGGTTGAAAAGAAGAAGGTAGCTCGGATTTATGATCAGCGTACTCAAAGTCGCAGTTTTGGGGTTGGCGATTTGGTTTGGAAAGTTATACGGTTGAGGAAAATGGTCCCCTAAGTGAGAAGGTCCTTTGGTGATTGATCAGATTTACGGTAATGGTTCTTACACACATAGGGATATTGATGGCGACATCCACCGCAATCCTATCAACGGCCGCTACCTAAAGAAGTACTTCCCTAACGTTTGGGAATTTGATGATCCACTTCCGACGAACACGACTGTGGGGCAAGACCCGCTTGCATAGAGTTTAATCATTCTTTACTCTTTGAACCATCACTACGTTCTACATTCGCCACATGGTTAAACTGGGGGGCAACACTCTATACTTATTCTTATGGCGAATTTTCGAAACTTTGAAGGTTTTGATTTAATTCTTTCCTTCTTTATAAACTGACACTTGCGGTTTCAATTTTTTCTTCTGTTTTTCTGTTTTTGTGACAAACATGATGAGATATATACAGTTGCAGAATGTAATTTGAAACAGCAAAGTGTTTAAAAATGCATTCACTATTTGGCTTTGTGGCCATAACTTTTACATAAAACGAAAGAACTAGAAAGTGGCTCTGATACCATGAACTGGCCTATCTTCTAGCACTGCCTAATCTTCTTATCTAGTGGTGCTGCCAGTGTCTTGGTTTGTAGCAGAACGACCTCCTAACTCACCAAGGCGGATATCTGGCATCTACTAGATCAGAAGGTCATTCTAGAAGAGAACACTTCATGGGTGTTTCCCATAATCTTCCTATGCACTCCCTGAAAAGAATCAAGCGTCAAGACAGCCATCTTCTTTACCAGTTCGTGTCAGAAGGACCACCCAATGCAGATTTGGAGTAATTGGTATATATGCAGTACTTGTGTGCAGTTGTCTGGCAATGTTGTTATTTGTTATTTTTTTTTTTTTAATAAATAAGGGATTAGACGATATTAGCTCCTCGGAGGTGGACAATGTAGGGAACAAGTCCCACCCTCAAACCCTAAGGCGAAGGGTCCACCCCACTCTGGGAACCCACCCCCCGTCCCCCTATTTAATTTTATTCGAAAAAACTTCAAAAGTAATACAGTGTCTGAAAGTAAAAAGTACATGAAGGAAGAAAAACAAAGAGAAAAGGACATTCCCATCTCTTGTACAAAAGCAGCAAAAGGAATGGAAAACAAGAAAAGTAATCCATCTAGAAGCTTCAAAAGCGTCGTTGCGAACTCCGACATGACCTTCACCATTCTCAATGCGCAATATAGTAAGAAGGAGGCACATTATCCTACCTTATAATATGGAATACTCATCGCATCCAAATATAAAGATGAGACCAGCTCTGGAGGGGGAGAATCATACCAAACTAAAGACGTGGATGCCACTCCTAAGCTTGTTATTTTATCAGCCACTATGTTACCCTCACGAAGAATATGAGAGCAAAGGAAATTCATCTTGCGAATTCGCTCAAGACAGTTTACCCAAAGGACACGCAATGGCCAAGGAGGACAAAAAGAAGAGGAAGAGAGACAAGACAAAACACTAGTTGAGTCACTCTCAAGCCAAATCTGATGCCACCCCAACTGGTAGGCTAATTCAACCCCGATAATGACCGCCATTAACTCAGAGAAGAAAGCAGTTTGATGAGACAGCCCTTGACAGTAACCGGCAATGAAATTCCCAAAACAATCCCTGAAAACCCCACCACAAGCAGCAGGACCCGGATTTCCTTTAGCAAGACCATCCGTGTTAAGTTTCAGCCAAGGGTAAAGAGGAGGATGCCAAATAATAAGACGAGGAACCCGCCGAATTTTTGGCACCGGAGTAACATCCAACCCAAGCAATAATTTATTGTCCAAGGTCCCATTATAATGGCCAGGTATGTGAGGAGCAATAAAGCGAATCCAAGCTTTAGTTGAGCGAAAGATTTTCATCAATGAAGGCTTTTTTTGTTATTTGTTATTTTGTTATGCTAGTTGTTGGTATTGAGTTGAATTCAGTTTGACGATGTTGTTGCTCTGCTAGTCCTTGTTATTATGCTTTGGAGTTGAGTTGGAATGGAGTCTCATTAGTTGAGTTGGGATTCAGGATGCAAAAAATCGATGCGGTAATAATGTCAAGTCTGTTAGCTAACCTAGTGATGGGAGATTGTACTTTGTAGATTGTAGCAGAGATCTTGTAGGAATTCAGCTATGATTTTGCTGGTATTCTACTATCATATAAATGCTCAAGAACTTGGTCAAATGAATCGGTACTTCGTCAAAACTGGGAATACAGGTTTTTCTTTTTTTAATTTTTTATTATGTATTTTTGTATCAGATCCGGCCTGATTTCAGCCCGTTACCGAACAAGATCAGGCCTCTCGATATCAATTCTTAAAAACGACATTCTCTTACTGTCCGTTTTTAAATTCTAGTTAGGATCACAATACCGTCCTTTCCCATCAGGTGGCCAACCCTAATGCTAATGACCTTGGAGCTGTTCTCACAACTATTCCTTAGTTTTTTTTTATTTATTTATCTTATGTTTTATGGTTTCTTTTGGGTCATTGTACCATAAACAAAAATTTGAAAATGCGAGAGTAAATGTGGCTCAACTCACGTTAGCACAATGTACTTTTATGATGTTGTCTCCGAAAATAATTAAGGAACAGTTTCTTTGTGTAGGTAACTCACCTTGTTAAATGGAAGTCCGAAACTAACGTCCGACATAAAAGCAGGATTAATCCTCAGTTCCTCACCAACATAACCATCTTGTTTCATAGCAGGATTTACGTGTTTGATAGGCGGCCTACTACTATAATATCTTTCGCCGCCGTGAGCTGTCAGAAGCTGCCGTCAAGATTTGCAACCCAAATATCATAATGTCTGATTTATATGCATAATGCTTTACTACAAATAATCCGTAGTGAATCTCAGTTCTTTCAAAATCCACAATCATGGACCTCAAGCTCTCCACCCTCCTCTGCTTCACTCTATTATTGTTCACCATTCTCATCCCAACTCTCTCCGAACTCTGCAACCCACATGACAAGAAAGTCCTCTTTGAAATCAAGGCAGCCTTCAACAACCCTTACATCTTAATTTCATGGAACCCCGACGTCGACTGCTGTACTACCTGGAACAACGTCGAGTGTGATCCCAATACCAACCGCATCATCTCGCTCACTATCTTATCCTATGATAGTATCTCCGGCCAAATCCCTCCCCAGGTTGGCGACTTGCCGTATCTCGAAACCATGGTGATTCGCAAGCAACCAAATATAACAGGTCCTATCCAACCCTCCATTGCAAAGCTCAAACATCTCAAGACGCTTAGACTCGGGTGGGACAACCTCACAGCCTCAGTCCCTGACTTCATTAGCCAACTCAAGAACCTGACTTTCCTTGAACTCTACTACAACAATCTCACTTGCCCCATCCCCAGCTCGCTTTCTCTGCTACCAAATTTGGCTTCTCTTCGTCTAGACCGTAACAAGCTCACCGGTAAGAAAATGAAGCTTCATATTCTCATTAACATTTCTTCTTTCAACATCTGTATTTAATAACTTGCTCGATGACAGGTAAAATTCCAAGCTCATTCGGACAATTCGTTGGTGTCATTCCAGATCTCTACCTCTCCCACAATCAACTCACAGGCAAGATACCAACCTCATTGGGCAAAATGGACTTCCGTGCCATAGACTTGTCACGTAACATGCTCGAAGGTGACGCATCGGTCCTTTTCGGGTTGAACAAGACAACCCAGATTGTAGATTTGTCGAGGAACATGCTGGAATTCAATCTGTCAAAGGTGGAGTTTACCGAGAGCCTGATTTCATTAGATTTGAATCACAACAGACTCACAGGGAGTATTCCGGAGGAGTTGACTGAAGTTAAGTTGCAATTCTTCAATGTCAGTTATAACAGGTTGTGTGGTCAGATTCCAATGGGTGGGAACTTGCAGAACTTCGACAACACCTCGTACTTTCATAACTGGTGCCTCTGCGGTATTCCACTCCCGAGCTGCAAGTAATGCACCGCTGCATGAAAGCTTAGGCAGCTGGTGATCAATAACAAAGGTGCTTGAAAATAAGCAGCACCTAGGCTTTGCCTGATATTTTTCCTTCAAAACGGTCAAGGAAATTAACAAATGCATGTTGACAGGAATTTCAATCACAACCTTCTAAAGTGCATTGTGTTGGCATGTACCAAAAGAAAAAAGGTTTCAGGTTCACACTTCAAAGTTCAAACTTGGTGAATTATTAAATATGGATCCAAAAACTATACCTCTTGCATGTATTGACTGTATCCAAAAACTCAGATGAATGCAAATTCCTTTGAAATATAAATTATAAATTTACAAAGATCCAATATCTCTACATACCAGCATAATTGGGAAAACATGCAGATTAGAGTACACAACAGGAAATACACAAGTCATGAGAGAACATTGGGAAACAGATTTTGCATTAAATACCCCCCTCTTTCCATTTGGGGGTGTTCCAGACATAAAATATATCCATTTTTTACAAGTTTGGTCAGAATTAGTGAAGATTTTTACCATTTCAGACCAAGTACAAGGTCTTATTCATATCTAATGCCAATGTCATAAAGGAGACTCTTTCCATTCTAATCTGCCAAGTCCATCAACAATTGCCCTGCGAAACTCACCATTGTGCAGAAAGAAAGATGAGACATGTCCACCAGTGACCCATCTTACTTCTGAACCAGGCCAAGCTTTCTGAAGCTCTAGCACAGAATGTTTTGGGATGTACCCATCATCCTGAAAAACAAATGCAATCAAAGTAAAGAAGCCTGTAAAGCCAAGTTTTGCATTGTATGCACATGGGTGCGAAAGAACACTAAATAATGTAGTGGTGGATTGCATTTGTCCAGAAAGGATGGCTTCCAGAAGGTATACAGACGAATCCGGCTTAGAGACAAAAAACTAGCTCTCAATAGAATGGAAGTTTAAACATCATGGGCCACATAACCAAAAACAAAAGCATGTGCACACAAAAGCAACTATGACTAAGAAACAGTCAAAATATCACCAGCTACACAAACAGCTTGTTTATCATGTCAGCTTGTCTTCAATATCACAGATTCACAGCATATGTAAAACATTTGAAACAACATGAACTTGAAGCCTCTTAAATGAGCAATGGAGAGCCTAATATTTTCAAGTGATACATTTTGCCACTAAACAACATGAACTAGAAACCTCTTACTGAGCATTTTCACAAGGATACGTGGGATAACAAAAGAAAAGAGGAGGAAGATCCTTGCTCTTTTTTTTTCCCCTTCCATAACGATTACTTCCTTTTATTTACTTTCTGATAATAATATAACGTAAATATTCTTAAATATTTATTTAATATGACAGGTTCTTACTAGGAGCAGCATGTATAATCTATTTATCACCAAAGGAGAGAAAAATTGTCCACTGAACCATGAACAAGGGTTAACAGGAACTGGAGGAAACTGCTCCCTTTATTTCTACAACACTCATAAGTTGATGTTGAAAACCAAAAAGAATACTTACAGTAGCAGAGACAAAGATCACAGCATCAGGGTTTTTTGGAATTGGAAAGCGTGTCACATCTGTGAGAGACAAAACATTGCGCATTCGTTCTCTGACCTCCTCAAGAGTCATTACTGCAAGATCTTTTCTCAGTGCTTCCCATGCAGTAGCATGCTGTAATATTCCCTCACAGAATGCCACAGTAGCAGAGTGTGGACAAAGAAAAGGAAGAGTTGCAACAGGTGTAGGGTGCAGTGATCCAACCATTGCAGCATGAACTCCTCCTAGATTTCATAGAAGTAGTCAGAATATATTTTATCAACTCTAGAAGGTGAGGGTTCCACTTCCAGGGTAAAACCATTAAATCACTTATTTTCTTTCACAATTCTGAACTAATACGTCAATTTGTGATAAGTACAACAAAGAAAAACTAATTCAAATTTTGAAAGAAAAAAATAATAATAATACAGTGGCAACTTTAAAGCTAAAATCAAAGAGCAAGGTGCTCTAATATACTTAAAGCTAGAGCAAAGGATCTGGTTAAGTCTTACCCATACTAAGTCCACAAACACCCATTTTCCCAAACCCTTCCTCAGAGTCTAACCAATGCAAGAGACTGCGGGCTTCTTCAATTGTTGCCTTTCCTAATAAAAGCAAGTCACTAACACACAATAGCTTTGCACCATGCTGCAGCATAGGACGTCTTTGTCCGTAGAAAGGGCTGCAAAAAGAAATCTACCTCAATTAAAGGCAGCGTATTGTAATAATGAAAAACCAGATTACAGTCAGAAGGGTTCTGACAATGCTGAATAGTCATACATACCTCTCAAGCACCATAGTTGCAATGTTTTCCTTCAATAATGGTCCCCCAAGTCGTAGCCTTCGTTCAAATGAATGATCCCCAGTCCCTGCAGAAAAGAGATCAAATGTTCAAATCCAAGCAGCAGAGTAATTAATTCTGTTAAATGTTACTGCAAAAACAATTACACAGGAAGTTAGAATGAATGATATCCAATACCACACTAAGCGTTTGAAATAGTATTTGTTAGTTGTTACTAAACCATTCCTTGTTAGTTAATCAAAAAAGTGACTATGTTAAAGAACAATATTTTTTTTTAAAGTCATATTTTACACTAAAAGTCCATAACTAGTGCATGAATCATCAAAGAAATATAAAGTCGGCTCAATTACAAAACCATGTTTGTATACTTTGTTGTAGTTTTCACCACTGATACCTTGTTCTTAAACAAGAACTTAAGTCAATCCCATCAGGTGAAGGAAGAATTAGCAATGTAAAGTCCATCGATAGTGCATGTATGATAAGAATTATGAAGTCGGTCAAATTATAAAACAAAGTTGGTATGCGACAACAAAGTGTTTCACCAACAAGTTGACACCTTGTTCCTAAACAAGAACCAAATTCAATCGCAACAGATGAAGCAAGAAATTAACAATGTTGGAAAACCAAGATGAGCCACAGCATAAAGGGTGAATCTACTCTTTGTAGAATCAATCATCTATATCTTCTTCATTTCTCAGCATATTCACTTTGGGCTTAGCCCCTACTAGTAAAGAAGGCTTTCTCAAGAGGGGACAAAATCTGTAAGATCCTGTGTGCAGCTTAGTAGCATTTAAAGCGACCAAGCTTCCAAGTAAAAGAACAGCTTATAATTTGGATTCCTAAAACAGGTGAACGATTTATACTGTGTATTGACTTTTCTCTTCAAAACAGATAATTTACATTTGGGCAGCAATGTCTCATTTCAATTTTCCAGCATACAAATGTAATAGTAAAATTCAAGTCTCAATTGAAGAAGGTCATCAATATGTCAAGCTCAGAGTTCATATTACCATAGACAAGAAGACAAAACAATCAATGTGAAGCCCACTCCCGTCACTTAAAGGTCATGATTTGCTACACTACATTGTGCAATCAGCAAAAAAAATAAAATAAAAAAAATAAAAATAAACTAATCCAAAGCCGAAAGTCATATAAGTATCTGAATACCTGCAAGATGAACCACACAAGCCATTCTCTGAGGGGGAACCGATTTCGGTACCAGAAAAGCAACTCTAGCAGTGTGACTCTCAGGAGGCAATGCACTAAGAAGCTGCTCATCACAAGGAGTCCTGAACACCCCTTCTCGAAGACAAGCACTCTTGCTCTCCCAAACAGTCTTCCAAGTGGGCCGGACCAAAATGGGAGGCCAATTCTGCCCTGCAGCTTCTGGAAACAGCTGATTAATCATCCTCTCCAGCAATTCGAGCTGTTTACCACCCCACCCTCTTGAAAAAAATTGAGGGCTGATCTTGGTTCTGTGCATGAATGGACCATAAACATGGTCCAATACATAATGGAGCATTCCCAGCTTCGTTGCCATGTTTGAGACAAAACCCACAAATTCAAGAATAAAGTTTTGCACGAATATGAATCGATTCGAATAAAACCCAGATGGGATTCAATATCCTAAGCACAAAGAAAGCAAACGTAATCCAAAGTAGACAATAAAAATCGAAAATTGTGAAAAATTGTAATCTTGGAAAATGGGTGAATGTGTTGGCGAGAAAAGGACTTGAATGGGTTTTGAATAGGTACTATGGATATGGAGGCATGATGGACAGCGAAGAAATCAAGAAGGGTGGGCGAGAGGTAGGAGAAGACGGGGGTAGTGAGAAAGTCGAGGGGGAGATCCAAAATATGATGAAACCGAAAGAAGGGGAAAGACTGAAAAGAAAGTATAAAACCAAACAAGCAAAAGCCATGGGCTTCACAATAACAGCAGCTTCTCATCAAGGACACGCTGGATCGGGTCCACGAGCCACCTCAGTCTTTATCCACTTTTTATCATTTTATATCTACTGAATGTGTTTGTTAGTGACACCATGTGAGAAGTTAGAGCAATTACACCAATGATAAACGATGCTGATCTGTTAATTAAATTAATACTACAAATTTATTATTTATCTGAAATTGACCATTGTCTCTTTTTTGTCAATACAGTGTAATTTGCTTGCTAATCAACTATTCACTTTTTAACCTAAAAAATTGTTAATTATAGCCATTAGATCTCGATCCAACGGCTATAAAAGTCAATCGTAAAACTTGTATGTTGAAAAGCATGTGAAACAGAGGTAGAGCCCACAAATTGGTCGGGCAATTCGATGGGCAAAAAACAGCAAAGGAATTGCCCAAGAAATTACTATTCACCTAGGGCCACGAATTGGTCGGGCAATTTATTACTGGTGCATTAGTGTTTTGGTTGAATGTTGGTTGGTCTCATCAATTGGTCACCCAATCAGCTCATCGGTGCAATTGATCTTATTGGTGGACAACAAGTCTTCACAATCCTTCCTACAACACCAGCAATTATAATAAGCAAAAACCGATAGGTCCAAATGTAACATATCTTTAACTTTATCTAGATATATCGATACATTCTTACAACCAACCTATAACCTCCCTATTACATTAACAACACATCTATACCATGCCATAATACCTTCGGCCCACTACCAAAGCCTAGATCTAAAAGGATAGATCATATGCTTACTAGCCCAACCTCACACCTCAAGCCGCTGCTCCACCACCATGGCCACCACAATTCCACCGGTACCGTACCAGATCGACCTCGATAGCCTCCGTCTACTTCCCGCCAACCGCTAATAGGGCATCCATAAACCCTAGACCATAGTCGATACCAGAAACCTCTTGCACCTCCTTCATCTTCAAACCCATCAAGCCAAGCAGTCCAGCCTTGTTAACCAGCGAGCATAATCGCTTTTTCTTTTTGTACGAGAAAGATCGTGAATAAAATTCAAAAGAGATTAGTTATAATTTTTGTTATTATTTGATCTAGTCACATATTTTTTTCTTTTTCGACATTCTTGTTTTTTCACTTGAATTTGAATAAAATGATTATGTTAATACATCATATGTGAGAGATAGAACATCAGTCATACTCGCCTAAGAAGACATATATTGCCACGTAAAAGGGCTTGGGCCTTAACTAAGAAACTAACACTCTTCCTTGAGGGCACAAGAGAAATACACTCCCTAATAAGGGCAAACAAATACTTTTAAAGTGCAATGACCTTATCTCTATAAATACATGTTTTTACCACTCATTTGAGTAAGTTTTCATTTTCCACCATATTCATACCTTATCTCTATTCTCATGTAGCTGGCTTAGACTTCGGAAGATCGAAGGTCGGCAAACCCAGTCTTCCCTCTAACGTCATTTGCTCATGATTGACAAGTTATGAGTCTTGAAGATGATGTCTTCGTTCATTCTGTGTGATTCTTCCCTCTAAAAAATCACACCAAAACATATTACAAATACAAATATTCATATATTTTCTAACATATAACAATCGTTATGATTCCAAGTAGCAACATTCATGAGTTTACTACGTATGAACGAATCAAAATGTGTGTAGGTCACACCTCATTAATCATTATTAGAAATCAATTAGTGAGTAGCTCTTAATTTGATAACGAAGGGAATTGTTTTTTTTTAAAGCTTTTTATTAATAACTCACATACTTTACATATGTCGTGAGGTTTGAACCCATGACCTCAAAGTCGTCAATTAAACACCATAACGAAGGGAATTGTAACCAAAAGTGTCTTTCTTTCTCCATTCCATTTTGTCTGATTAAGTTCACTACTATTCATCACTTTCTCCATTCAAGCACATGAAGCTGTCAATAGTCTATATACTGTAGGTGAGAGATCGAGATCGCGTTCCTGGTTTAACTGAATCTACTAAACTCACAAACCAGGATCGGAAGACCCAATCAAAGTATATGGGATTAGATTAAAAGCCCCTTCCAGGTAACTTGTCAGGATCGATCTTGTATTAGCCTATTAGGTTTGTTTGCTGAGAATGAGATGACTTATTAATAGCGCTTACATAAATCTTCCCTGGCCCTCTGGCTAGAGACGCTACATAAATCTTAACATGATGAAGCTTGTGCTTCTTGTTGTGATTTCTGATTGCCACTTTGGTTTCAAAATCATATTTGCATAATATGTGATCATCATGTTCCTTTGATTCTGGAATCTTATAGTAGGTAATTGAAACAAATCTCTGCTGTACGTGTATGTATGTGATTATCTGTGTATAGGCCAAGGACATTCTCACACTACATTTAGGAAGCTAGAATATCTATCTGTACGTATGATATGCATGAGCTGTAATATCCAACCTATTATGATCATGTGGTATTTTTTAAAAGGCATTGGAGAATTGGATTGGAGTTACATGACCTAAATTGTTATCTCCAGAATTGATAGTTTTCTAAATTTATATTGAATGTACTGAGTTCTTGCTTTCTATCATACTGTCTTGTATTGTGTCAATGAAAATATAGGGATATATTACATGAAAGACTGCTGTATAATGAAGAAAAACAACAACGAAAAAACAATCATTTTTCGAAAAACACACTCATGAAAGTGATGAGGGAGAAAGATGATTTGGCAACAAATTCCTCTTTATATTAAGCTTGTAAAACATTTCTACTCTCCCTCCCTCAAAGATGTATCACTGTCCTTACCAGACTTCCCAGCATACACCTAGCCTTTTTGATATAGCATAATCAATTGCTGATTCTTTAAGTTTAATCAATAGATGGAAAGGGACTGAGCCTAGCAACTGGAACACAAACCAATGGATGAGCTCTTGGAAGTGTTAATCCAAGGCCCTCTTCCATGTCAACACTACCATTAGGTACCTTCCATTCAAAGCACTGAATCATAGCTGCAAGTGTTGTCTGCACAACCTGCAGTGCAAGTGAGTTTCCAGGACACCCTCTTCTTCCACTACCAAATGGCAACAAATGAAAATGTTGTCCTCTCACGTCTAGTTGGCTCTTCCCATTACCTTCATTGTGTGTAAACCTTTCTGGCTCAAACTCCAGAGGCTTCTCCCAGTGGTTGGGGTCTCTGTTGACAGCCCACACGTTGACAAACAACCTTGTTCTTGCTGGAATATCATAGCCGCCGATTGAACAGGGTTCAGTTGACTCTCTCACAATTAATGGACCAGTTGGATGAAGCCTTAGTGTCTCTTTCACTATGGCTTGCAGGTATGGAAGGTTTGCAATGTCTGACTCTTTTACTAGCCTGTTGTTCCCAATTATGGAGTCGATTTCTTGTCTTGCTTTGTTCATGATATCTGGGTTGTTGATTAGCTCTGCTAGTGCCCATTCTGTTGTAATTGCAGATGTGTCGGTACCAGCAGCAAATATGTCCTGTGATGAATATTCAAGGAGAACTGATAATCATGACATGCTTGATTTGTTCTCATAACATTTAGTAATGATTTCCAAGTAGTAAATATTCCATTTACGCCTGGTATATAAAATCTCATACTATGAATATGCTGCTACATGTAACCGTGAGATTACTGAGATACCACATGCATATTACTTGTATATAATTGGCACACATTGAAGTTAGCAAAACAATCAGTTCTTTTAATTGATATTATCAGTAAATAGTCATCGACAGAATAATACTAGTGTTTGCAGGCCAAAAAAATGTTTTACTGTCTCAAGTGACACTTCTGCAGTACTCTCAAAGTTTTAGTTTGTAGTTGTCAACTTGCCATTCAACACATTGTAGATAATGTGCATACAGGATTTTATTTAGCATATCAATGAATTAGCAACAGACATTATTAGGCATTGAGAGTTTTGTGGTAAGAAGAATAACGTACCAGGATGAAGGCCTTAATGTTTTCTCTAGTCAGTCTGATCTCTGAGGACTCATCTTCAGATATATCAAGTAAAATGTTGAGCAAATCTTTAACATCATCATCACTTTCTCCCACTTCCTTCCTCTTCTTTCGCGCCTCATGGTGCTCCTTTATGATCCTCTCCATCATAGTGTCAAATTGATCACGCACTTTCTTAAGATCTTTCCCAAATCCCTGCAAATCCAAGTTCTTACAAAACCAAATGAAGTCTGACAAATTGAACTTCCCTGTTAGCTCAGCAACAGCTTTGACCAACTTCCTGACCTCATCAGCCTCTTTTTCGCTCGCAGAACAACCCTGCCCCATAAGCATTCTTGATATGATCATTGTTGGTTACATTCATAAGCTCAGCTCCAACATCAACTGCTTCATTTGCGTTGGCCTTGTTTAGCATCAAGTCAATGAAGCTTGTCATCTCTTCATGCCTCACTGGAAGGAGCTGATCAAGTGTTCTTCCACCGAGAAGTTCAGACATGCAAAGTTTCTTCATGAATTTCCAGTAGGGTCCATAAGGCGCAAACGAAAAATCAGCTGACCCGTATGTTAGATAATCAACAGCAGCCATATGTGGTATGTTGGAGAAGGAAGTGTAAACACGAAAATATCTACAACAAATGACAGAATAACACGTGTACAAATAATAATTTAATTTAATCAATGCGAATGCTGGTTACAATCTTTGTGTACTCCTCTGATTCTATCTCCGAATGTAGGTTTAACTCAAGGGTGACAAGCACTTGTTCTTGAGGGTTACGCGGGTTGATCACGTAACGAATATCTAGGATTTGGACTTCTTGTCGTGTTGACGATTTGTAGAAGTTGATTGATCAAGGGCCGTAGAGGCTTGTTCTTGATCAGATTTGATCCACGAGTGGTTTCACGTGGTGGTTTATTCTTTGTCTTGAAGTTGGTGAAGATGTCGGCTATTTGGCAGCTTGATGACTCTTCGGGGGCTTGGGAGACTTCTAGACTTGATGAAGAACTGGCTATGAGCTTGATAATTCTTCAAGGATTTTGGATTTGATGAAAAACTGACTATGAGCTTGATAGTTCTTCAAGGATTTTGGGGGAGACTTCTGAGCTCGCGGGAGAGATTTTTCTCTCTCTCTCTAGTCCGCTGCTCTCCTTCTGGTCCTCTGTCCGCCTTTGTTTCTGCCCCCCTTCCTCTTGGTATGAGAGGGGGTATTTATAGTGTTAACATGCCTCCACTTAAGGCAAGTAATGAAGATTCTGAATCAATAATATTTCCTTAATCGAATCAATGAATCTTGATAGTTTGATTTACTTGCTGATTTTAACATAATCAGATCAATCAAATCGTAAGATTTAGATATGCCCAGATCGCTTTGGATTAATGTTCTGTTTTGATCAAGATCATTAGTAAGGGGCGAGCTATCTCGCGGATATGGAAAATATCTCGCGAGGAATCTTGATTTCCAAGCAAGCGGAGATTTTTGATCCCAGTTCGTGGACTCCCTTACGCGAGGCCATATCGCCTCGCCTTCATGTAAATCCACGCGCGCGGAGCCATTTCGCTTCGCCTTCATGTGAATCTACGCGAAGTTCGTTTCGCCTCGCGACGTCTTGTTCGCCTCGCCAAGTCGTGTTCGCCTCGCCAAGTCTTGTTGGCCTCGCCAAGTCTTGTTCTCCTCGCCAAGTCTATTTCGCTTTGCCAAGTCTTGTTCGCCTCACCAATTCCGGTTCATCTCGTGAAGTCCGGTTCGCCTCGCGAAGTGCGGTTCACCTCGCGAAAGTCAGTCCGCCTCGCCTACTGTTTACTTCTATGCGAAGTCATTTCACCTCGCTACTGTTTAATTCTATGCGAAGTCACTTCACCTCGCCACTGTTTACTTCTATACGAAGTCATTTCACCTTGCTACTGTTTAATTCTATGCGAAGTCACTTCACCTCGCCACTGTTTACTTCTATGCGAAGTTATTTCACCTCGCCAAGTCTTGTTCGAATCGCGAATGTCAGTCCGTCTCACGAAGTACGGTTCACCTCGCGAAGTGGAGTCCGCCTCGCCTTCATTTATTTCTATGCGAGCTATCACTTATAAACCCAATTATTTTGTTAAATTTTACATGTCTACAAATGCCCCCACTTCAAGGTGCGTCGTAGCCATGTTGTCGTCATGTGCCAAAGGCGCGACTTGAAGTCCATGCTTGTAATACCCTAGATTTTATAATTGTTTTCCTTGTACTATTCCCTTATTTAATGAAGGATTATTCATGAAAATTCTTGGGTTTATGCGAAGTTGAAGTTTCGGGAGTTATTTAAGTTGCCTTGATTTTTATTAGGCCAAAAGTTGACTTTATTTTCCGTAAGTTATCTTCGAAAACTTCCTTCGTGAAAGTTGTAGAGCTTGTTGATACGAGTTTGTAGACACGCGGCACGCTTAAATCGGAAGTTGTGAGAGAAAGTTGTGGTCAAAGGAAGTTAGGTTCCGGGTGTGGAAAGTGTTTAAGTGGGAAATTGTGTGTGGGTTATTTTTTGGAAACCCTAGCATTTAAAGCAGCTCTCTCTCTCTCTCCTCACGCACCTCACCCGACCTCACTTTTTCTTTTTCTTTCTCTCTTCTTTTCCCCTTCACTCTTTTCTCTCCCGAACTTCCCTGAGAGCCAGTTTTCTGCCGGAGCTAGCTCCTCCGTCCGGCCGCCGTTTGGACCGCCACCGGTCCCGTTCGACTCCCACAAGGGTGCTCTTCAAGGCAGGGCAGCTGCTGCTCGGTGTGGTGCGCCGGAATCGGGGCTGTGTTGCCGGAAAGTGAGCAGCTGTGCCACGGTCGGAGCTGCCGTGTACGGCGGCGACGGGGTACTCTCTTTGGTGAGTTTTGATCCTCTCCTTTCCCTGGTAGTGTTTAGGCATGGATTGAAGCAAGTTTTTAAGGTTTTAAGGCCGGTTTTGCAGATTTGGCTTCGAAAATTCTGGTCACTGTTCGGGCGGTTTCCGGCCAGTTCCGGCCATTTTTGGTCGAAGTCTCAGGTATGAAAGTTACTCCCCTTGCTTCAAGCTTCAACTTTGCTGTTGGGAGTTTTCTCAAATTCGGAAGTATGGGTGGCGCGTGAGGCCCACTCGCCGCCGCCTGTGGCGGCGCGTGGCGGCGCGTCCGGTTGAGTTGCAGCCCTAGTTTTCTGTGTTAGGTAGTCCTTACTGCTGTGAGCCTGTTGAGGGGTAGTTTGGTTAGTTTTTAAGAAATGTTGGCATGTTAGAACGTTAAATGTGATTTTAGGTTTGGTGGAGGTTTGAGTTAGGAATGGAGGATTAGAGGCAGCCTTTGTGGGTCTCTAAGTTCCACAACTTTGGAAAGTTGTCATCTCTTGATTTAAGGGTTAGTTGAGGGTTTTGTGTTAGCCTATAGTATTTTTAGTTACTAAGGTTTTAATTGTGTGTTTTTAGGTGGTTGTGAAGTTGTGTTTCGCTTGCAAATTTTGGTTGTGGAATTTGCAGCTGGATATCTAGGTGAGTAAATCTCACCAAGGTTCACTTTTGAACCTAAGGTTTTTATGGTTATATAATGATAATGATGATGATGTTGGTTTTATTATTATGCTTTTAAATTGTTTTAAAATTATATGAGCTTGATCGCCAACGGCTCATAGGTAAGATAACAACAAATTTTCTTTATATTGTGATGTTGAGAATAATAATTGTGATCATGTGTTGTTGTGGATAATGTTGTGAAATTTTTTATGATTGTTGGATAAATAGCCAAACCGGGTTCCAAGCCCTTTTTGGGTGATTGGTTGCGGTTAAGATGCTATTTATCATTTTTGTGGTGATGTTAGACAGTCAAACCAGGATCCCAAGCCTTTGGCCGGGTGATTGGGTACGGTAGGAATAGAGCTCTAGTCCGTCTGTCAGTGTAGGTCATGGGAGATACTGTATAGTATCTGGGACCCATGGGTACACATAGTGTTGTTGTAGGTCATGAGAGGTATTTTATTAAATATCTGGGACTCATGGGTACATCTTTTGGGAAATGTGTTTGATGTGTGGTTTTGAAATTACTGATCCAATCTCTCTTATGAATATTAGATGTGATAAATGTTGTGATGTTTTTGAGTTTACTCATACGAGCTTTTTAGCTTACCGGGTTTGTTGTTTACAACCCGGTGCACCATTATTTGGTGTAGGGGTTAGACCTGCAGGTGAGGATCAGCAGGGTTGAGATGGAGGCGTAGTGGCAGGGTTTTTTGTTGGGTTTTGGGTGTGTATTTGTATATTCTTTTATATTCACGGGGATAGGAATTATTAAACTCATGTGAGCGTTTCCCCTCTTGTTCTCAAGCTATGTAAACAAGAGAATGTAATATTTAACTCAATTTGGGGTTGTGTGTAAATTTACTTTACGCATTGAGTTTATTTTTTCCTTGTTCTTTTGTTGAAACAGGTTTTGGGATGTTAATATTTTAGGATATATCATGCCAAATTTTTTGAAATTATTTTTCAAAAAATAGGGGTGTGACAATGCTTTTGTTTCTTGGCCAACTTCTTGGGCTCAAATGCGTGTAGGAATTCTAGAATTTGTAAGAATTCCTGACTTTGTTGGGACTCCTTGAGTTTATAAGGATCCATGTATCTGTAGAGACTCCTCAATTTTGTATGCTTCCTCTTTGACATGGGAAACACCTTGAGCAAATTCATTTTCTTGTCTTGATATGGCTGTGCTCAACAACCTGAGCAAACTCATTTTCATGGTTTGTTGTGACTAGACTCAGAAGCTTCTTCCAAGCTGCCTACGTACTCTTATGAGAAAGAGATCAAGTCATGACGTAGTTTAAGGAATTTTTTTTTTTAGGGCCGTACGCAGTTTATGCTCGTGCGGGCAAGGAGCATTTTTTGTCATTTGCAGTTTAAGCTCGTGCAGACAAGGAGAATTTTTGTCATTTGCAGTTTAAGCTCGTGCAGACAAGGAGCATCTTTGTCATTTGCAGTTTAAGCTCGTGCAGAAAAGGAGCATTTTTTTTTGTCATTCGCAGTTTATGCTCGTGCGGACAAGGAGCATTTTTTTTTGGTCATTCGCAGTTTATACTGGTGCAGACAAGGAGCATTTTTGTCATTTGCAGTTTAAACTCGTGCAGACAATGAGGATTTTTTTTTTTTGTCATTCGTAGTTTATGCTCGTGCGGACAAGGAGCGTTTTTTTTTTTGGTCATTCACAGTTTATACTTGTGCGGACAAAGAACGTTTTTGTCATTTGCAGTTTAAGCTTGTGCAGACATGAAGCATTTTTGTCATTCGCAGTTTATGCTCGTGCGGACAAGGAGCATTTTTGTCATTTGCAGTTTAAGCTCGTGCAGACAAGGAGCATTTTTGTCATTCGCAGTTTATGCTCGTGCGGAGAATGAGCATTTTTTTTGTGTGTCGTTTGCAGTTTAAGGTCGTGTAGACAATGAGCATTTTTTTTTTGGTCATTCGCAGTTTATACTCGTGCGGACAAGGAGCGTTTTTTTTTTTTTGTCATCCGTAGTTTATACTCGTGCGGACAAGGAGCGTTTTTGTTTTTTTGGTTATTTGCAGTTTATACTCGTGCGGACAAAGAGCATTTTTGTCATTTGCAGTTTAAGCTCGTGCAGACAAGGAGCATTTTTTTTTTGTCATTCGCAGTTTATGCTCGTGCAGACAAGGAGCAGTCTTCACTTGTTTCAAGCATAGTATTTTTTTAAGAACTTGCCGTTGATTGGGCCAATTCTCAAACCGTCTTTGGCCATAATTTTGTAGGCACCGTTAGTGTAGACTTCGCTGACAATATAAGGGCCATCCCATTTTGATTTGAACTTGGGACCGGTCTTGTGTGTCATGATGATGGGTCTGCGTACAGCAAGGACCAAATTGCCAATTTGAAAGGATCGAGGCCGAACTCCATTGTTGAATGCACGTGACATCCGGGCTTGGTAGCATTCTAGATGTTGTTGTGCATCGAGCCTCTTCTCGTCTAAAGCTTCCAACTCTTGAAGTCGTAACTTGATATTTTCTTCATTGGTGAGGCCTTCTTGCAAAGCAATCCTCAATGAGGGAATTTGCTTCTCTAATGGCAAGACGGCTTCAACACCATACACTAGAGAATAAGGTGTAGCATTTGTGGCAGTTCGGTATGTCGTTCTATATGCCCATAATGCTTCGCCCATCTTCTCATGCCAGTCTCTTTGTGACTTGCTGACGGCCTTCTTCAAGATGTTGCAGAGCGTCTTATTAAATGCTTCGCCAAACCATTAGCTAGTGCGTTATACATTGAAGAAAAGTGTAGCTTGAAACGATATTTCTCGCTAAGCTTTTGCATGGCATTATTGGAAAAGTACTTGGCGTTATCCATGATGATGCAACGTGGCACACCATATCGCTGGATGATGCATGTCTTGATAAAGTCCACGACGGTTTCTTTCTTTATTTCTTTAAGCGGTACCGCCTCTGACCATTTTGAGAAGGAATCCGTGCCTGCCAAAATGTATATGTGGCCTCCGGAAGATTTTGGATTTATGGGTCCCACAACGTCTATCCCCCAGACATCAAACGGGTGAGAAGCGATCGTAGGATGCAATAGCTCAGGCGGTTGATGGATAGAGTTTGCGTGGAATTGACAAGCTTGACATTTTTGTGCGCACTCTATGCAATCTTTGACCATTGTGGGCCAGTAGTAACCCATTCGCCTTACTTGAAAATACAACTTAGGGCCTGATTGATGAGCTCCACATATTCTAGAATTAACCTCTTCCATGGCTTTGGACGCCTCTTCTTTTCCCAAACACCTAAGGAGTAACCCGTCAAATGATCGTCGATAAAGAGTCTCCTTTTAGTTGAAAAAGCGTGGGGCTCTTCGTTTGACATCTGATCGCCGTTTTAGATCGTCAGGTAGCTTGTTGTGCTCAATGTAGTCGATCAAAGGATGCCTCCAATCTTCAACGTCAATAACATAGACGGAGACCACATTTGAATCTTCGCACAATGGGACAATTCTTGTTGAGACAACCCATCGTTGGAAAATTGACATGTCCACAATTTCATCATTCGATAATGCCAAAGTTGCTGCTAAGTTGGCCAAGGCATCCGCTGTCTGGTTTTCTTTCCTTGGCACATGTTCTAGTGTAACAACATCGAAACCCGTCAAGAGTTGTGTAGCGAGACGAAAATAAGGAACCAAATCCTCTTTCATGACTTCGTAATTTGTTAGTAGCTGATCAATTACTAACTTCGAGTCCCCGTACACTTCTAGATTTGCAATTTGCATTTCTAAGGCCGTTTGCAACCCCATGATGAGAGCTTGGTATTCCGCAACATTGTTGGAACACAATTCACCGAGAGTGAAGGCATATGGCAATATTTGCTTTTGGGGGGTGACAAAGACAATGCCTGCTCCTGCGTCATCTGTTCTTGAAGATCCATCAAAGAACATCTTCCAAGTGGGGAGAATTTCTGCAAGAAAGACTTCTTCATCCGGCAAGTCGTCTAAAATTTCCCAATCCGCAGGGATTGGGTGATCCGCTAGGAAGTCAGCCATAGCTTGGCCTTTAACCGCCTTGGCAGGTACATAAACGATGTCATGTTGATTGAGGAGCAGAGCCCATTTTGCCATTCGTCTTGATAGGACTGGTTTAGACATGACAAACTTGATTGGGTCAACTCAGGCTACTAAATGCACCATGTAAGCTTGCATGTAATGCCGCAACTTTTGGATGGAAAAGATGAGAGCAAGACACGTCTTCTCTATTGGAAAATAGTTTAATTCTGCTCCTGTGAGAGTTCGACTTAAATAGTATAAAGCCATCTCCCTTCTTTCCTCGTTTTCTTGGGCTAGAAGTGCTCCAAGCGATCTTTCCTGAGCTGCGATGTAAAGGGTAAGAGGTTTTCCAAGAATGGGCGCACCCAACACCGGAGCATTAGCCAAGTACTTTTTAATGCTTTCGAAAGCATTGTGACATGCTTCATCCCACACAAAAGGCACATTCTTCTTCATGAGTCGACTAAAGGGTTGACATAGGCCTGCGAGGTTAGAGATGAACCGCCTGATAAACGCGAGTTTTCCTTGGAGGCTTCTCAATTCTTTTAAGTTCGTTGGCTCCGGCATTTCTTGAATGACCTTAATCTTTGATTGATCTACTTCAATACCCCGGTGCTTCACAATGAAACCAAGGAATTTGCCTGAACTCACACCAAAAGCGCACTTTAATGGGTTCATTTTAAGTTGTTACTCACGTAACCTATCGAACACCTTTCGTAGGTCTTGCAAGTGATCACTCCTTTTTCTTGACTTGACAACCAAATCATCAACATAGCACTCGACGTACTTGTGAAGCATGTCGCCAAATATTTTCTGCATGGCACGTTGGTATGTTGCACCAGCATTCTTTAATCCAAATGGCATGACTTTGTAACAGTAAATGCCTTTGGGAGTGCGAAATGCAGTTAACTCCCTCGTCTTCTAGGGCCATTTTTATTTGATTGTAGCCAGATGATCCATCCATGAAAGACAAAGCTTCATGACCTGTGGTTGCATCTATCATGAGTTCGATGATAGGCAAAGGAAAGTCATCTTTCGGACATGCATCATTCAAGTCGCGAAAGTCTACGCACACACGCATTTGCCCATTCTTCTTTTCCACTGGGACAATATTTGCGATCCACTTGGGATATTGGACTTCTCTGATGAAGCCTACAGCGATCAATTTGTCAACCTCTTCTTCAATTTGAGTTTGGACCTCCGTTCGAAAACGTCGTGTCAGCTGTTTGATGGGTCGAGCCTCCGGCTTCACAGCTAATCGATGAACTGCTACTTGTGGATCAAGACCGGGCATTTCCGTATAAGTCCAAGCGAAGACATCCTTGTATTCAAGCAATAAGTCACGGTACTCTTTCTCCTCTTGAGAGCTTAGCGACGCGCTCACAAATATCGGTCTTGGGTCTTCCTCCGTCCCCAGATTGATTTTCTTAAGTTCATCGACCGTAGATTTCACCCCATCTTCAAGTTCTGGAGGAGCTGCCTCTACTTCATATTCGAAGCCTTCATGGTCATCCTCTTCATAAGCTTCCACTTCGGCTACTATGATGTGATAGGCACATTGAATAACATCATCTTCATCGCCACTAGCATCATCACCTTCTTTATCTTGACCAGTGAGTATGAAGGTATGTTGCCTCACTTTGAGTTGGTCAGTCGAATTCATCTCTAGCACACAACGTCTTTTCATGCGTGACGGGATGAGACTTTGGATTTCTTTATTTTCCGATTGGCCAACCTCTCCTTTTCTCTTTCTATTTTGTTGTTCTTTAGGAGCTTGTATCCTTTCAAGTGCCGACTTTCCAGGAATTGGCTTTATCTGTTTATTTTCTTCATTTGATGATGACAACCTTTTGAACACACAAGTTCGTGTAGTTGCAGCACCAAGACGATTGAAGATGGAGCTTCGACTTGTTGACTTATCAACACGCTTAAACACCGAAACTCTGCCTGTTGATTTAGTGGAAGTATTTTGAGAACTTGGGCAGATGCGATCGAACGCTGAAGTGCGAGAAACAGATTAGATTTGTGGAATCTCATCCTCTACCTCTTCGACGCTTATGTACTGCATGCTTGCCTTCTCAGCTTTTCTTCTACCTGAGATTTTAATTGGCTTGTTTGAGACAATACCAAGACCCGCCTTAACCGAATCACTTATTTTTCCCTGTTCTCTTAACTTCTTTTGAGACTCATTGAGCTGATGTGCTTTCTTGCTGACAACTTGACCATCCTCTTTACTAGACGAACCGAAGTCGAATCCAGCCTTTGCCAACAACTTGTAAGCATTGGGGTCAAACCCTTCATTTGTTCTTTTCTTGGGCAAAGGCCCATGCTCTATGCTTCCTTGGACTGGTTTGACAAATCCTTCCAATGGTTTCTTGGTTGGAGTTTGGTCGTTTAACTTTGTCAAGGGCAATATTGATTCCTCCTTTAATAATTATATGTCCTCTTTGTTCAACCTCCGAGGACTCACTTGACGTTTTGCTTCCAAGTCTTTTAGAGTCTTCCTCCTTGCTTGATTTTGAGTTGACTGAAACTTCTTTTGACCATTTGATTGGACTCGTTTCATGACCCTTCCAGGAGCTGTGCTTATTGCCAAAGACTCTTGATTCTCTGGTTCCATGACGTCACATTCTCTTTGGCCATGACTAGCCAAACTGAGTTCCATGTCATGAGCTCGAGTAGCAAGTTCTTCAAAGGTGCAAGGCTTTATCCCTTAAAGAATGTACAACAAATCTTAATGCATGCCTTGAACACACATTTCTACCGCAGACATCTTTGACAAGCGGTCTTTACAATCGAGACTGAGCGAGCGCCACCTGTTGATGAAGTCAATCACTGGTTCGTCTCTGCATTGCTTTGTGTTGGTGAGTTCCATCATGCCCACAGTTCGCCTTGTATTGTAGAAGCGGTTTAAGAATTCACATTCCATTTGGTCCTAACAGTCGATGGACTCAGGCTCTAAATCTGTGTACCACTCAAAGGCATTGCCTTTCAAAGAGCGAACGAATTGCTTGACAAGGTGGTCACCCTCCGTCCCGGCGTTATTGCAAGTTTCGATGAAGTGAGCAACATGTTGCTTTGGATTGCCCTTCCCTTCAAATTGCTGGAACTTGGGCGGCTGGTATCCCAATGGCATCCTCAAATTGTTGATTCTTTTGGTGTAGGGCTTGGAGTAGGTGAGAGAATCACAAGAAGGACCTCCATATTGAGCTCTGATGGAGTTGGTGATGATGTCTTGCAATTGCTGAAAGGACATTGATCCTAGCGAGCCATCATCGTCTTTATCATCGTTCTTGGAGCTCTCGTCTACTTTGGGCTTCTTTTCTTCATCTTGACTTTCAAGCCTGCTGTAGAGCTCGGCAATCTGCAGGTCTTTTTCTTCCACCGTTTTGGTGAGCTTCTCAACCGCTCCCATCAGATTGGCTATTTGCTCTTCAATGGTGGACGCGCCTGTCACCATGACTTGCATGAGGATAGGTTGTGATGAATAATCCACTGGCATGCCATACGTGTTGTCTTCATCATCATTTGGATTCCCGTTGTATGAAGCCGTGCTTGATTCATCATCCGTGGCAGGTGAGAATGATTGCTCCCTTGATTTGGAGTTTCCTTCTCTTCACTTCACGAGGCAAGTTTGACTTCACTTCGTGAGGCATGCTCGTCTTCACTACGCGAGGCACGCTTCTCACTTCGCCAGGCACGGCTGTCTTCACTTCGCGAGGAACGCTCGTCTTCACTGCGCGAGGCACGCTTGTCACTTCGCGAGGCACGACTGTCTTCACTTCGCGAGGCACGGCTGTCTTCACTGCGCGAGGCACGCTTGTCACTTCACGAGGCATACTTGTCCGCAAGATTCATCAAGGTGATGACCGGTTTGCGAGGGTTGGAAGGCAAAGCCACAAATGTTGTGGGTTGATTCCTCGTCATGTTGCGGGTGACATGACCAGAGGGCTCGCTGTTTGACCTCACGGTCGTTGGTTTAGACTTCTTCGTCGAGATGGCTTGAGTGCTCTTGGAGGCCATTACGTCGAACAAATTTGAACTTGCTTGCAGAGAAGGAGATTAAAGGCAAAGCTGTCCCACTGGGCGTGCCAATTTTGTAAACACTAAAATATCTGCAACAAATGACAGAACAACACGTGTACAAAGAATAATTTAATTTAATCAATGCGAATGCGGGTTACGATCTTTGTGTACTCCTCTGATTCTATCTCCGAATGTAGGTTTAACTCAAGGGTGACAAACACTTGTTCTTGAGGGTTACGCGGGTTGATCACGTAACGAATATCTAGGATTTGGACTTCTTGTCGTGTTGACGATTTGTAGAAGTTGATTGATCAAGGCCGTAGAGGCTCGTTCTTGATCGGATTTGATCCACGAGCGGTTTCACGTGGTGGTTTATTCTTTGTCTTGAAGTTGGTGAAGATGTCGGCTATTTGGCAGCTTGATGACTCTTCGGGGGCTTGGGAGACTTCTGGACTTGATGAAGAACTGGCTATGAGCTTGATAATTCTTCAAGGATTTTGGATTTGATGAAGAACTGGCTATGAGCTTGATAGTTCTTCAAGGATTTTGGGGGAGACTTCTGAGCTCGCGGGAGGGATTTTTCTCTCTCTCTCTAGTCTGCTGCTCTCCTTCTGGTCCTCTGTCCGCTTTTGTTTCTGCCTCCTTCCTCTTGGTATGAGAGGGGGTATTTATAGTGTTAACATGCCTCCACTTAAGGCAAGTAATGAAGATTCTGAATCAATAATATTTCCTTAATCGAATCAATGAATCTTGATAGTTTGATTTACTTGCTGATTTTAACATAATCAGATCAATCAAATCTTAAGATTTAGATATACCCAGATCGCTTTGGATTAATGTCCTGTTTTGATCAAGATCATTAGTAAGGGGCGAGCTATCTCGCGGATATGGAAAATATCTCGCGAGGAATCTTGATTTCCAAGCAAGCGGAGATTTCTGATCCCAGTTCGCGGACTCCCTTACGCGAGGCCATATCGCCTCGCCTTCATGTAAATCCACGCGTGTGGAGCCATTTCCCTTCGCCTTCATGTGAATCTACGCGAAGTTCGTTTCGCCTCGCGACGTCTTGTTCGCCTCGCCAAGTCGTGTTCGCCTCGCCAAGTCTTGTTGGCCTTGCCAAGTTTTGTTCGCCTCGCCAAGTCTTGTTCGCCTCACCAATTCCGGTTCATCTCGTGAAGTCCGGTTCACCTCATGAAGTGCGGTTCACCTCGCGAAAGTCAGTCCACCTCGCCTCGCGATGGTCAGTCCGTCTCGCCTACTGTTTACTTCTATGCGAAGTCATTTCACCTCGCCACTGTTTAATTCTACGCCAAGTCACTTCACCTCGCCACTGTTTACTTCTATGTGAAGTTATTTCACCTCGTCAAGTCTTGTTCGAATCGCGAATGTCAGTCCGCCTCACGAAGTATGGTTCACCTCGCGAAGTGGAGTCCGTCTCGCCTTCATTTATTTCTATGCGAGTCATCACTTATAAACCTAATTATTTTCTTAAATTTTACATGTCTACAGGAAGCTTCATGAGTCTTGAGAAACTCTTTCGCCATTTCCAGGGATGAAACAACTACACAAGGGACAGAACCGAGAAAGATGTGAACTAAAGGTCCAAGGCGGTTTGATAGCTTGTGAAGAGCTTGATGAGGTATTGAGGCAAGGAGGTGAAGGTGTCCAATGATTGGTAAGGCCATTGGACCTGGTGGAAGGCGATAACTGGTTCGAAATTTGGCCAATATGGTTCGGACAAGGATTGTGGAGACTAGCCAAGCATGGAAGAGAATGATGTAGCCTTGGAAATCTGTTTCCATTGTGGAATGTTTTTACTAATCTCGGAGAATTGTGAAATTTTGGGGTGCTCTATAAGAATGTCAAACACTTTGCTTTTGCAGAAGTTCAATCCTCAGGAATTAAACTCTGCATAATCTGAAGAGGGCATTCATTCTGTTGAGACATTATATAATAGGCCAGCAGCATGGAAGAGTCCCGTTTGAATCCTATTTGTTTGCATTTCAAATTGTTGGTTTCTTGGAATCACTTAATCAACTGATTTAAAAAGATTGATGTAATGTGTGTAGGGTAAAGAGCAGAGACTGCTACTCAGACTAGGTCAGCAGCCGTCTGTCATAGGAAGGTTTAAATAAAAATGCAACTTTTCCTTATAATATCTTTTTTCTCAACGTTATTCCTTTGTCCTACTAAATTCAATGATTCAATTGTTAAAAGGCTTAGAGCCGGCTATTCAAATTTAAGATTCTGTTTCATATTCCTTATCATAGCTTCCTTGCATTACCCCCCGGCTTTTAGAAGCAAGCATTTGGTCATCTTTGCTATTGTTGCTGATCAGGTCAACCACCTACACCATTTGTTGCTGGTTGATCCGAAGCCAACATCATTTATAGGTCATAGAATCTTCTGACATTGCTCTCAATCACCAAATAGTACCGTAAATTTTCTTTTGAAATCAATTTTTTTAACCATTTAAGTCATCTTTTACCAAAGATTTATTCTGTATTTCTCACTCACTTTGTACAGTGTCATATTGCATTTAACTCATTATTAGAGAATAATACTATACTGAACAGAACCCCAGATTATAAAAGTGGAGTGACCGAGTGCTTATAACTCCCCCAAATAACACCAAGCAAACTATCTTTGCCACTTGAAGAATAATAACACTGCATAGTAGCAGCTTAACATAGTTATTTATCTGAATTTCTGTTGAATTATAAAGAGAAAATTTCAGTTTACTACCTTGAACTTTAGGTCTAAAATTAGTCTGATATCTCATCTTTTTTTTTAATCAGTTTCATCCCTAAACTTTCAAAATGACATCAATCTCGACCAAAATGACTAAAATAACTCTTGTTAATTTTTTTACCCTCTCTCTCTCTCTCTCTCAACTCCCGTCACTGTTTCTACAACCAGTCGATATAAGGTTAGACCTATTTGATGTAGCCCTGTGGAATGCTGGAGGTGGTTGCTAGCTGGATAAGGGAAAACGATAATGGCAGATACATATAACTTCACAAATGGCGTCGCCCACTCTCGGAATCCTCCTCCGCCTCCTCCAGTCCATGAACTCTGCCACCAAAGTCACCGGCGACCACCGCTCCGCCCTCCTCCAAGTCATCGGCATCGTCCCCGGTCTAACCGCCTCCGACAACCTCTGGCCCAACCCCCTTTAATGGAAGCGATGGCGATCGCTCATCAGAACCCTAAACGACCCCCCCCCCCCCGACGAAATCCATCTCCACATCCTGACCTTCTTCCCAACTCTTGACGCAGTCCAAACCTCCCTCATCTCCCGCAAATGGCGGCCCCTCTGGTCCTGCCTCCGCTTCCTCCGCTTCTCCAACGAGCACCTCCCCCTAAACGATCCTCCCTTCGATAACCGTGACTTCTTCGCCGAGTTCGTTGACCGCGCCCTCATCCTCGGCCCCACCACCCCATCGACCGTTTCTCCCTCTCCTTCATCTACCACAACCGCTTCGGCCTCCACATCGACCCTTGGGTCCGCTCCGCCATCACGCACCTCCGCGCGCGTGAGCTCCACACCGTCATCGTCGCCACTGGCACGGTGGCAAAGTGGCTCGTGTTCCCTGGCTTCGGCGACGGTAAGGGAGGATTCTGGAACCGTGGTGGTTTCGAAGCCGAACTCTGTGGCGGAGCATGAAGTGACGATGGGTTAGGCGCTGAAGAAGGATCTGAGATCCAGATTCCAATCACGGCGAGGGTTTTGAGGTTGTACTAGTAGTCCTCCCGACGAGGGTTTGACGGAGCAGAGCGTTGGTGGAAGAAGGCGATTGTGAGCTTCTAGTTCGTTTTTTCGGTACGGAGGAGAGAGAGAGAGAGAGTAAAAAAAAATTAACAAGGACTATTTTAGTCATTTTGATCGAAATTGATGTTATTTTAAAAGTTTAGGGATGAAATTGATTAAAAAAAAGGTATCAGACTGATTTTAGACCTAAAGTTCAAGATAGTAAACTGAAATTTTTCCAATTATAAATAACAAAACAACTTAACAAGCCTGAATGAATAATATTCAGGTACTCTCGCAATTGACTTCGTTGTCCAAAAGATGAAGTTAGTCTTCATCTAGGTCATTCCATTGACTTCCATTAATATGATATGACATCTGATCACTTTTGTCGATGCATCAACCAAAACCATTAATATTTAACTGGTCTGTATGGTGGTTGTATATGTCCACGTATTTCCCTTGCATTCTGTGCATAAAAAAATAGTGTATATTCTAGTCTTTGCATGTGATGGTCTACTATTCAATATTTTTAACGAGCAGCTTAACATTATATGTCATTAAAGACAAGACCCTTATTCTGAGGGGATGCCCTTGCGATAATTAAGTTGAGAATACGGTGCATCATATGTTTTTCCTGGGTGCATCAGACACCAATGCTATAGCTAGTATTTGCTAAAATCATTTAGCTTCTAGCTAATAAATTTTAATATCTTCAATGTATGTTTTGGCCACACATTTGAAGGTTATGCAAAGATATTACACCATTTTTTGGTGGTTTCAACGTTTTAAGCACTGTTTTCAATGAATTTACCTTCCGATAAGATTTTTCTGAAACGTAAAGGTATTTTTCCTCGTCAGCCAGACGAGAATGCTCAGTTCCTTAATATTGATGACACATATCAATTTTGATTTAGATTCTAGGACATCAAGCCTTTTCATTTCAATATTCTCTAATTATGATTTGCTTCAAGCAAGGAAGATGTCTACTTCAAATAGTTTCTTCTAGAGACTACCAATTAACATGATAAAAACTACCGATTTTATCATGTCTGGTGAATTTTTTAATGAAACTTCAAGTTTCTTAAGGGGGTTATTATCGAAACTACAAGTTCGATTTATACATGAACTACTGGTTCATTTCTGAACTTCTGGTTCATTAGGTACATGTATTCTCAAATTATAATCATGTAACAATTGATGATATTAATTTCACGCTACTAATTTAGCATATTGAATTTGTCACGTAATTATGTGTAAATGCTTATGGCAATTAACTACATATTAAATATGATGAATATATTAACAACAACTATTATGAGAAAATATTTGGGCTGCCTTATAGACATGCATAATGACTAGGTACGAAAAACCAATGTCAATAGATTATTTTCCTTTTGTTTGATTCTGCTGGACCAAAGGAATTGACTTTAATTAAAGTGAAAGAAATAAACCTCTACATACTTTACAAACTTACATGGCACAATCTAAGAGGTATGCTGGGCTTCTAGGTCCCGTAGAGGGAGAGTGGGTCTTCTGGGCTCAGAATAGTCTACCAAGAAATGCAATGTTATTAGTCAACCTTTTCGGTAACTCCAATTGTATACAATCAGGTAAGCAATGATGAGGTGGTGGAGCAAGGCTCACTTAAGTACACATCCTCAAAAGAACTTTCCTAGACATCGCATCCAACTAGGTAAGCCTAGTTTGAGAAGAGTTATAATCATTGTCATGGACTCAAGGCGACATGTGACGAGATTCTGTGCTAGCCTTGCAGCTTAGGTTGAGCTTCTAGCTCGGGCTTGTTGTTGTCACTTAGACTTGATTTGAGCTTCTGACTCAGCCTTATTTAATATTCATCATTAATAAAACAAATTAACATATGCTACTGATTCATTACTTACACAACTTAAAGTGAAAGTAATTTTCAAATAAATCAAAATAAACTAAACATAACGGAAACAATTTAATTGACATAAAATATATGCATTAACATTGGTTTTATATACTCAATAAACACCAATAGTTATGTGCAAAATCAACTCCATTGCATCTTCAATTGACTTACTTGCTTCTGACATAATTACTGTAAAATATTTTGTATATATTTACTTTCCTTGTATGTGTAGGTTAAATATTATGTGTAGGAGTAGGAAATATTTTTCCTATTAGTACTACAATTGTATCTCTATATAAACCTTCTATATGGAGAAGAATAAAGTATTGTAGAATACCAAACCATATTGAATCCTTATTTTCTACTTGGCATCAGAGCTTGCTAGGTTCGATCCTTTGAATTTACACCCAAAACACCACAAACCGCTACGTACCAAAAAACCCCACAAATCACACACAAATTCTCAAATCCCAAAACCAAAATCTGAATCTTGAATCACACCACAAACAAATCATTGCATACATCAAAATCATAATTCCCGAATCCTTGAAATCTCAAAAACCAAACCTCCAAAATGACACACCAAATTAACTACCATACCACCGCACCATGTCGGTCTTCATGCAAACCAAATTCATATGCGAACTCAAAATGTCCGCTATGTGGAGTATTAGGTCATAGCAAGCAACGTTGCTTTGAAACAATTGGATACCCGGATTGGTGGGATTTCACCCTGAAACCCCGAAAGAATCACACAAAAGCTGTCATAACCACTACAGAGGATGACCAACCATCCAATGTCTCCAATGTCGCACAGTCAGGTATGAGTGGTAAGGTATCTATGAATAGGTCCTGGATTATTGATACAGGAGCATCAGATCACATGTGTAATGATCCTAGCCTCTTGGAAAATTTCAAATCCTCCTCTCAAAATATTGTTTCTACTGCTGATGGTACTCCAACTCCGGTTACCGGAGAAGGCTCTATTATCCTATCAAACACATTAACCCTTGATTCTGTATTAGTCGTCCCATCATTGTCATACAATCTTCTCTCAGTTGGCCAAATAATTCAAGAATTATCATGTATTGTCACCTTTTATCCGTCTTTCTGTGTGTTTCAGGACATTCTGACGCGGCAGATTTTGGGTTATGGAGTGAGAAAAGGGAAATTGTACTATCTAGATCTGACAGAGACAGGAGAGAAACATATGCAGTCTTTGGGTAAAGCTAATCAGGTCAATAGAGCTGACAGTGCTAAGAAAGATGTGTGGCTTTGGCACCGCAGGTTGGGTCATCTCAACTTCGGTTATCTTAAGAAGCTGCAACCGCAATTATTTTCGGGTGTCGACTATTCAGATTTTCATTGCGACATATGTGAACTGGCCAAGAGCCACCGTATTTCATATTCACCAAGCCTAAATAAAAGTCCTGTTCCATTTATGAAGATTCACTCTGACGTGTGGGGTCCTGCAAAAATTCCTTCTCTCTCTGGCGCCAGGTATTTTGTGACGTTTATTGATGATTGTACTCGTACGACTTGGGTATCTCTATTGAAGAACAAGAGCGATGTTTATTCTAGATTCAAAGAATTTCACAAGATGGTGTCCACACAGTATCAACAAGTTGTTTGAGTTTTTCAGTCTGACAATGGTGGAGAATATATTAATGGTCCTATGCAAGAGTTTATGAAGTTACATGGAATTCGACATCAGACTTCAAATACTTATACTCCTCAGCAAAATGGATTGGCAGAGAGGAAAAATCGGCAATTGCTTGAAGTTGTTCGTGCCTCTTTGTTTGGCATGAATGTTCCTGTAGAATATTGGGGAGAAGCTGTGACATCTGCTACCTATCTCATTAATCGTACCCCTTCTCGGGTTATTGAATGTCAAAACCCTCTACAACAGCTTCAGAAACTTCTCTTGATTCCTTCGTTGCCTAACTTGGAGCCTCGTGTATTTGGATGTACAGTGTATGTTCATATTCCAAAACAACAACGGAGTAAGCTTGATCCCCGTGCAAGGAAATGCATCTTTGTGGGTTATGCAGATTTTCAGAAGGGATATAGATGTTATGATCCTCTTACAGACACCATGCATGTATCCCTTGATGTTTCTTTTCACGAATCTGAGCCTTATTATTCAGGGGGAGCTTTCGAGTCTTCCCTTCAGGGGGAGAGAAGTCGTGAAGGGAATTCTCAGAATTTGTTTGCATTTGAAGAATTAGAAGCATTGGAATTGAAAATAGTACCGGCATAATGGAACCAGAAAAAAGCAGAAACCCAGACGTGTCTCCATGCTTGTCAGAAGTAGGCCCAGACGTAGGACCAGGTGCGTCAGCGACAGACACAGGTACGGGTCCAGGCGCGTCAGCAACAGGCGCGGTTCCTGGCGTTTCAACAACAGAAGATGACTCAGGCACTGTCGAGACGCCAAACCGAGCCGACAAGCTTCCAAGCCGAGCCGTCAGAATTGAGACACAAGGTCCACGCGTCGTGCAATCGGAGCTGCCAAACACACAGAGCTCACCACGTGTGGAGCAAATAGTGGCTGACACGCCTGGCGACGCAGAATTTGTTGGTGGAGAGCAGACAATCACTGAATTACCTAATAGACCCTCAGATATTGTCCCAGTAGTTTCAGATTCTTCTCAGTCATTTCCCTTCTCCACACCATCAACCGAAGAATCCGCCACGAATGTCCCTCCTCCTCAGGTACCTTTTATTTCAAACCAATTATATGGGGTAGATAATATTGTAACTAGGAAATCACAGAGGATTACCAAGGGTATTCCAAAGAAACAATACGAACCAGACATCAAAGCCAAAGCTAAATATCCTATAGCTAATTGCATGTCTAACCATAGGTTGGCTGGGTCACATGCTCGTCATTAATCAATTATCCAGTATTTCTATTCCTAGTACCGTACAGGATGCAATGGCGGATCCGAAGTGGACTCAAGCGATGAATGAAGAACTAGAAGCCTTGCAAAAGAACTCGACCTGGGATCTTATTCATAAACCTATTGGAAAGAAGACCGTAGGATGCCGTTGGGTATTTACGATTAAACTCAAAGCCGATGGGAGCATTGACAGGTATAAAGCCAGATTAGTTGCCAAAGGATACACCCAACGCTATGGGATTGATTATGAAGAAACGTTTGCGCCTGTAGCAAAGATCAACACTGTTCGAATCTTGATTTCCCTTGCGGCAACTAAAGATTGGCCTCTACGACAGTTTGATGTGAAGAATGCTTTCCTCAATGGAAACTTGGAAGAAGAGGTGTATATGGACATGCCCCCAGGAGTCAAATGTAGACCTTGCGATGTTGGAAAAGTTTGTAAGTTGAAGAAATCTTTGTATGGTTTGAAGCAGTCTCCTAGAGCTTGGTTTGGAAGATTCTCCAAATCAATGAAGACATTTGGATATAGACAAAGCAACTCAGATCACACTTTGTTCATCAAACGCAATCAGGGTAAGATCACCGCTCTGATTGTGTATGTTGATGATATGATTGTTACAGGAGATGACCCAAAGGAGATGGAGTCTCTACAAAAGTACCTTTCAAAGGAGTTTGAAATGAAGGACCTTGGACAGTTGAAGTATTTTCTCGGAATTGAAGTTGCAAGGTCAAAGGAAGGGATTTCTTTATCCCAACGAAAGTATGTACTTGACTTGTTAGCTGAGACCGGAATGCTTGACTACAAGCCTGTTGAGACACCAATTGAGATGAATCACAACCTTGCCATCTCTCCGAATCAAGTTCCAACTGATAAAAGAAGGTACCAACGTCTAGTAGGGAGACTTATTTATCTTTCTCATACTAGACCTGATATTGCGTATGCTGTGAGTGTGGTTAGTCAATTTATGCATTGTCCCAGCGAAGAGCATATGGATGCAGTGTATCGTATTCTGAAGTATCTTAAGATGGCACCTGGAAAAGGCTTGTTGTTTGAAAAGAAGGGTGAATTGGAAGTTGAAGGGTATACAGATGCTGATTGGGCTGGTGATAAGACTGACAGACGATCTACATCTGGGTATTTCACATTTGTTGGAGGAAACCTTGTAACTTGGCGTAGTAAGAAACAAAAAGACGTTGCAAGATCAAGTGCTGAAGCAGAGTTTCGAGGTATGGCACATGGAGTTTGTGAGATGCTATGGATTCGTAATGTATTAAAAGAATTGGGTTTCAAACCCAAGAAACCCATGGACTTGCATTGTGATAGCACGTCTGCTATTGAAATTGCTCATAATCCTGTTCAGCATGACCGGACAAAACATGTGGAGGTAGATCGGCATTTCATTAAGGAAAACTTAGACAGGAAAATCATTCATTTCCCTTTCGTGTACACAGAAGATCAATTAGCAGATGTTCTCACAAAAGGAGTGTCAAGGAAAGTGTTTGACAACTCGGTTGGCAAGTTAGGCATGATCGATATCTATGCACTAACTTGAGGAGGAGTGTAGAATATTTTGTATATATTTACTTTCCTTGTATGTGTAAGTTAAATATTATGTGTAGGAGTAGGAAATATTTTTCCTATTAGTACTACAATTGTATCTCTATATAAACCTTCTATATGGAGAAGAATAAAGTATTGTAGAATACCAAACCATATTGAATCCTTATTTTCTACTATTACCGACATAAAAGATAATATGAATGAGAATTAATTGAAATAAAACCGACATGATTTGATTTTGGTAACCTGGATTAAATATGATATAAATCACCATTATTTATGCAGCGGTTATACATAAGAAAATGGGTTAAAAACTCATTAATGCTTCTGGCATTACGTGCTTATAACCAAATCGGGTAAATGCTTATGACATAACATTTATGTAATAATCTCCTAATGCTTCAAGCACAATTTATGGGGTTATAAATGTGTAATTGCTTCAGGCATTACACCCTCATAAATATCAAATTGAAATGAATATGATTCTAATTCGTAATTGACATTAAATTAGGATCCGACATAAAATCAATAGTAAATATCATTTATGTAGCAGTTATGGGTTTAAATCTCATTAATGCTTATTACATTATGTATTACTGTATTAGTAATAAATGAGGTAAATGCTACTGGCATAACGTTCATATTTAATTACGTAATTAAACCCAAAATTCATGCTTTTAGCATATATAATGAATTTGTTTCGGTGTGATCCCTGAGGAGATGAATCACACAGAATGTGGGAACACCATCTTCCAGACTCATAACCTGTCAATCATGAATAAAGAGCGTCAGAGGGAAGACCGGGGGTTCCCGACCTACGACCCTCCAATGCCTAAGTCAGCCATATGTGAGTAGAAAATAAGGTGAGAATCGCGTAGAGATGGAGTATCCCCAAATGAGGGGTGGAAAGTGGTATTTATAGGGATATGGTAGATGCACCCTAAAAATACCATTTTGCCCTTATTAGAGAGTATATTATCATTATGCCCTCAAGGGATAGTATATGTTTCTTGAGCTTAGTTAAGGCCCAAGCTCATTTTATGCGGCAATATGTGTCTTCTTAGGTGAGTATGACCGATGTTCTACCTCTCACATAAGATGTACTAACAAGTCCCCAAATCCGCGGTCATGAGACTCTCTTGGGTGGGGACTTTATCTGATAGAATATTGAGAGTACGAGTCTTACTAGTGGCGACATAACCAGTCCCCAGTCCCCCAAGTCCCCATGCAAGGGAGGGGATGGACCGGCTCCCTCTAAGTGGGGTATGCCGTGCGTTGCTATATATGACTGAGACACTGGGGTCATTGCTCCCATGTAGTGTCTGGAGATTGCAGGGGGATCGGGGGTCGAAGTTGAGGTACCGCTGGCGAGCCTCTTGCGTGGGCAACGGGTACCGGCATGTTTGTATGCCTTAAAGCATTTTAGTAGCCTTTGATTTGTACCAGCTCTATGTTCTAGCAAGCTGAGCTATTCCAGCATGCGTTCCAAGGGGAGATTGTGGTGACATATTTTGTGGTTGCCTCTAGGTGAGTGCTAGAGTGCCTACGTACCCATTTATGGGATCAAACCAAACGTAGTTCACCATTTCGCCATCGAGGCAAGTGTGTCATCAAAGTGTGGCGAGGAGCGCCGCTGAGGCATAATGATGTTGCCGATAGGGCATGTGTAGAGCTGTTAAGGGGTGACTATCGAGAGCATGCTAAGAAGCATGGCAAGGATATCGAGAGCACGCTAGGGAGCATAACTGAGATGCCGGGTGGTGCCAAAGTGTACCGAGAGCACGTCAAGGGGTGTGGTAAATGTCGGCATATAAGGCTGTTGCCCAAGTCCCCCAATGCCAGGAGAAAAGATGGTGGCGAGGCCTGAAGGTTCACGCTAGTGGCTTAACGGTCCGCGCTGGCGGCGTGATGGTTCCTGTTAATGGCGTAACGGTCTGCGCTGGTGGCTTGACGGTTCGCACTAATGGCATAACCGTTCGTGCTAGCGGGCAGAATGGTTCGTGCTGGTGGCGTGACCGTCTGCGCTGGTGGCGTGACGGTCCGTGTTGGTGGCGTGACAGTCTGCGCTGGTGGCGTGACCGTCCGTGCTGGTGGCGTGACGGTCCGTGTTGGTGGCGTGACAGTCTGCGCTGGTGGCGTGACCGTCCGTGCTGGTGGCGTGACCGAGTGGCGTAACCGTCCGCGCTAGTGGCATACACTCGTGGTGAGATTGCACCTTTGGGTGCTGGTTATCTACACGTGTAGCCTAAGATTGCACTATTGCGTGCTGGCTGTTTACACATGTGTGTAGCCTGAGATTGCACCTTTGGGTGTTGGCTGTCTACACGTGTAGCCTAAGGTTGCACCATTGCGTGCTGGCTGTTTACACGTGTGTGTAGCCTGAGGTTACATCGTTGCATGCTGGCTGTTTACACGTGTGTAACCGGAGGTTGTATCGTTGAGTGCTGGTTGTTTACACTTGTGTAGCCAATATATGTAGCATGAGGAATGTAGCATGTAGCGCGTATAGAGAAGAGTGTTTTAGGTAACTCCCTAGGTCATGTAATAAGCATGCTCGAAGATATGTTGATGTATGAGGCATGTTATTTGTATGATAATAACTTAATTAAATAGTGTAAAGTAGGACTTATCTGAAGTCGTGCAAAGCCACTATAGATATTGTAGAAAAATTGGAGTTGTTGATATAAATCTCAATGTCGACAAAAGAGCTTGGTATAAGAATCTCAATGGAGTAGTCATGATGGCCAAGAGGATAATATTGGAGTGCATCACTGAAGATAATATTGCTTGACCAAGTAATGTATGTGTACCGACGTAGGGAAGAGAAGCCATGATGGCCCAAGTATGATAGTCTGTAGCCTGTGCCGATCATATTTGACAAGTAGAAAAGTAGACGAGGTGTGGCCATTGATAGAGGCATGACTCATGAGAGTTTATTGTCATGTTACCCACTGATAAATCATAGAGAAATATGTAGCATTGTAGGTGCAGTGTAGTTGACATATAGTGCCGAGAGGGCATGGCAATTGAGGTCTTCAGACGTTACTAAGTAATTGAACAATCTTGCTATGTGAGTAGGTGTGTAGAGCTCATGCTATGGAACAGACTTGGTTGACATGAACCAAGTAATAGATATTCTCATAACTCCATAGCTATAGATGTTTCATGTAAGTGCCGCTGCATGTACCACAAGATATGTGGTTGTCCACTAGCCTTCAGAGCCAGAATGGAAGGACATGTGTGAGGTGTGCTTATGAGCTAGTACAAGCATTGTTTCTTCCACATATTTCATTATGCAGAATCCATCCGCATATTTGCTAGAGAACTCTGGAAGAGCAGAGGTAATTGGCAAGGGCGCACTAGCTGCTCTGAGGAGTTAATAATTGTTTCTGGGTTAAAAGGTGGGTGCCGAGAGAAAGCTGTTGGGTCTTGTGACCATCCTTTTGTTTGTTTTTTTTGTTTTTGTGTGGCGGGATCCAGGGAAGGGTGGGGCTGTACGGTTGGTCGTGGGAGGAAGAGTGGTATGGCCTCGGGAGAGAGGCATTATGACCTAGGAGGGGATCCCCAGGAGAGGGATGTCAAGCAGTCCAATTGTGCGAACACGTTCCGAGAGCAAGGTAAGCCAGGGAAGGGGCTTCAGGAGCTCGGGGGGCCATGGAGGAAGGGCGCCGGGAGCTCGTGAGGCTAGGGGATGGCGCCGAAGCTTGGGAGAGGATCCGTGTACTTGGGATGGCAGGGAGGTTCGCCTGGAAACCAAGGAGACCAGGGGTGTCCGCAGGGGAACTGGTGAGACCAGGGGAGTTCGGGGACTGGCGAGACCAAGGACCGCGGGGACTAGCGAGACCAGGGGTGTCCGTGGGGACTGGCGAGACCAAGGGAGTCCGCGGTGACTCTGGCGAGACCAGGGGAGTCCGCGGTGACTCTGGCAAGACCAGGGGAGTCCGCGGGAGAACTCACAAAACTTGCTGGACCAGATTCATTGGAAGATGGTGAGCATGATGGCTGGGAAGGTGATCTACTTTTGCGGCGGTTGAAACCAACCATGGAGAAGAAAGGAAACCCAAATCTACTTTCTCTCTCCTTGTATTTCTCACTATAAGAAACTTCGAAGCTTGAAAAGCATATTTTCCCAGAGAAAGTGGAATTCCAGCCAAATGAGGAATATGCTCATGGTGAGCTATGTTGGGGTTACCACTTGAGGATGCCCTCTTTCTAGCCAATTTTTTCGCGGTGATCCCTGAGGAGATGAATCACACAGAATGCAGGAACACCATCTTCCAGACCCATAACCTATCAATCATGAATAAAGAGCATTAGAGGGAAGACTGAGGGTTCCCGGCCTTTGACCTTCTGATGCCTAAGTCAGTCATATGTGAGTAGAAATAAGGTGAGAATAGGGTGGAGATGGAGTGTCCTCAAATGAGGGGTGGAGAGTGGTATTTATAGGGTGTTTCTACATAAACCGGGAGGGCTATGCGGAATCATGATGGGGTATGAACAGTGACAACACAAGGACATATAGTGGTTCACCATGCCTCGGGGGACATGGCTACGTCCACTTAGAATCGACTATCATGGTGTTACAAGTACATCGATCCCGCGTGGGGTACAAGAGCACCCATCCCGCGCGGGGTGGAATAAGGGAAGGATGGTGGGGCCTATCCCGCGGGGTGGATTATACAAATATGGGGGAGTATGCTGCCCATCCCGCGGGGTGGAATGTATCTCTCTCCACGGGGTGGAATACTATCTTTTATCTATCTATATCTAGAGGGGGAGCCTTCCTTTTATAGATAAGGAAGGTTCCCTCTTACATTACATTTCTGATATAGGACAGACTGCATATTTATACTCTCATGGTGCCTTCTTGTGGAGCTTGGAGAAGCACCTTCCTGATGTTGCATTGATGATCTTTCACCATGATGAGGTAGCCTGGACGTCGGTCTACAAGTTTCATGACTGCTCTATGGGCAGGGGAGGTAGTTTACCGATTACCGACTACATAGGGATAGGGTGGATGCACCCTAAAAATATTATTTTGCCCTTATTAGAGAATGTATTACCATTATGCCCTCAAGGGATAGTGTAGGTTTCTTGGGCTTAGTTAAGACCCAAACCCATTTTATGCGGCAATATGTGTCTTCTTAGGCAAGTATGACCGATGTTTTACCTCTCACATAAGATGTACTAACATAATTATAATGACAATTATTTAAATTGACGTAACTAAATATTAAATTCATAACGTTTCTATCATTATTTGCACAATAATTTAACTCATAATTCAAATCAGTAACTGACAAAACGTAGATGTTAATTTATACGTAAATAACATCATCAGTGCTATGCGTTATTATTCAAATGATGTTATTTTTCTAAACAGATTTTATTCAAACTCCATTAAGAGCAATATTAATTCATTTGTATTATTAAATGCTTTAGGCATAAATATTTCATATATGTAACGTCTAGCATAAACAACTAAATTAATGGTTATGGGCGTTACTTCTAGAACGCATGCATATACTTGAATTTGACGGTGATCTTGAATTTGATACATGTACTTGTTGATCCATGTGCCTCCTTGTTTGCACTACTAGGCAGTTGCGAATGCTGATTTCAGTAGCTACTGGTCTCCGTAGTGATTTTCCTTTTGGTGCTAGATTTTCTTTTTCCAATTCTCATAACATAAGAAAACTTATATGACATGTCATGTTCATATGTATTAACCAAATAGATTAATAAAATATATTTGGTGCTCATGCATCGTAGATTGATTTTTCAATATGTAACCAAAGGTAATAAACATGAAATCACAAGATCGAAACATAAACAACATATGGTTTATGCTTTAGGGTGGTTTTTCATGTAATCAAGGTTTGAAAGAAACATGAATTATAATAGAATTTAGAAAACTTTACTCGATGCAAAGCGAAGCAATGAGTGTTCATCTAATGTGTCAGAACAGAGAATATTGGTGGACTAAATTTCTAATCCAATCCGAGAGCATGTTTGTGATTGAAATTCTGAACCATTAGGAATGATTCTTCCATCGATTGATCAACGGTCTCTCTTCCATGCTGCATAAAAACTACCTTAGCATTAGAACTATTCGTGCTGATAACATGTTGTAAAACATAAAATATAAGAGATTGAGAGAGAAGAAAAACGACACTTAGAATGAGAATGAGGGAATATGTATGTATTATTGAGTAGGGAATCATCTCTTATATAGAGATGTAATTAGTATGTAAATTACATGAATATCCCTAGTAAGCTAATTACAAGAATGCCTATTAAATAAACTATTTACAAAAAAACCCTAAATTTATAATAGGAAAATCATGCATATCAGAAACGAGAGAACCAATATCGATCTTTATGCGCATATGCTTCCAAAGCTCCACCTTTTGGCGTGAAAACTCAAAGGCTAGCTTTCTGTACCACAAGACTGCAATATCTGATAGAGAAAGGAAGAAAAAGAAAGCTTTGATTGCAATAATTGTGCAACTGAAGAGAGTTCAATCATCAATGGTGAGAAGACATGAATTGGAAGACATGGATTTAGGGTGGAGAAGTGCGAGACATGATCATTGAGAGAAAAAGAAAGAGTGAGAGAGAGAAAGAGAGAGAGAGAGAGAGAGAGACTGAATATTCGGGTTCCTTTTTAGCTATTTGACCCGCGCGGGCTATGGGTTTTCGCCCGCTTCGATCATCTAGAACCGTTGGTTTTCATTTAAACCACTCATATGCACATATATGGGTTCGTGCTCAGTTTTGCTAAAAAACTGACGTGCGCTTTACATCATCCCTCTATACATGCACTCGAACCCATATCAGCCGTTCATACTACATACAACACATATCAGTATGGAATGATTTTTGCACCGTTAACTGGTGTTAATAATCATGGGCAGACTATCATCTTTGCTTGTGCATTCTTGAATGACTAGACAACCGATTCTTTTGTTTGGTTATTCAAGGAATTTCTAAATGCTATGCCTAGAAATGCCCCAGAAAATGCCTCCAAAATGATCATTACCGACCAAGATCCTGCTATGACTAAAGCCATTTTAGAAGAACTTCCACAGACATTTCATAAACATTGCAGTTGGCACATTCTCAATAAATTTTCAGAGAAGCTAGATGAGGTTGAATATCGGGATTACTACCAAGACTTTCATAGCTGCATATGGAATTCAAATAGTGCAGATGAGTTCAACTCAAGATGGACTGAAATTGTTGGGAATGGTGGATTGAGTGATAAGAAGTGATTGGAATCGATATACGGAATTTGTTCATCATGGATACCAGCACATGTAAATCATTGTTTCTCAATTGGAATGTCAAGTAGTCAAAGAGTAGAGAGTCAACATTCTTTTTTCAAGAATTATGTTTCTCAGTCGAATTTTTTGGTGGAATTTATGGTTCAGTTTAAGCGGGGACTTCTTCACCAACACAACCATAAGTTAGAGGAGGATCATTTTAATATTGAAAAGAAGGCAAAAACTGTCTTGTTCCTTGAAATAGAAGATCATATGACCACGATTTACACACGCAAGTTCTTTTATATATTAAGTTCAAGAACAGTTGACAGAGAGCTTCAAATATAAACTAGAACTTATAAGAGAAAATAAGACTCATTGCGTGTACAAAGCAGTGAGAAAGAACATTGATACTTGTAAGTATTGTGTACTCACTTATGAAAAAAATTCTGATTTTGTGTCATGCAGCTGTAGAAAGTGGGAGAGTGAAGGGCTCCCATGTCGACATGTTTTGTCATATTTGATTAAGATCCAAGATGTTGATAAATTGCCTATTCAGTACATCTTGAAGAGATGGATTAAGGAAGTCGTCAGTGATGAGGCTAGCCAACTCTTAATGGATTCGTTGGATGCTTTCTTGGGGAATTTTAAATCACTGAATGTTGGTAATGAAAGTGGACAGAGTGCAATAGCTTTGGAGACCAAGACTACTACTATTCAACATGATTTTAATGAACCAGATCAAGTTAGAGCAAAAGGGTGTGGGAGAAGGTTGAAGAAAGGAAAAGAGAAGAGGAAAGTTAAGGCAAAGGAGAGTCAAGGTAGGAAATGCCATGGATGTGGACTATATGGTCAGTCACATGACAGAAGAAATTGTCCAACACTTCTTGGAAAGTAAGAATCTATTCTTAATTGTGTTTAATATTACTATTTATGTTTTCAGAATTTTTTGATTGATATATGTATCTCTATAATCTTGCTTATTTATGTAGGCCTACAAATAGTAAAGATGTGGATTCAAGTTCAACAAGTATGGATGAGGATAATTGTTCATCTACTGGTGAATTCGATACATGTATGATAATACACTTTTTGTTTATATGGTTGTTGCTTTATAGTTAGAACTGATCAGCCTTTTTTTTTTCTTTATAAGTATTGATTGATCAACCTATTGTTTTGTTAGAACTGAACTGATCAGCCTTTTTTCTTTCTTTCTTTATAAGTACTGATCAGCCTATTGTTTGCTTTGTTTTGCAGAATAATGAGTAAGGAGAACAATTGACAGTTTTTCTGTCACGCCCCGACCCTTAATTTTTACCTTAATTACTAGAACGGTGGTAATAAGAATTTTACCGTCTTCGTCAGTAAGTGTTTAATTTAATTGGTCCCTATAGTGGTGTTAGGGGACGATTATTTCTTATGATTTATTCAAAGGAAGAAAAAGTGACGACGGTAAAAATGGTAATTTTGCTAGTAAAAGGTAATTTTTATTCGGGTATAATTTTTAGAGTGTTGAATTTTGGAATGGGTATTAGTGGTGGGTTGGTTCGGGCCAAGCCCAAACCCATTTTTTCTCTCTCTCTCCTCCCGCTCTCTCTCTCCCCGACTATCCCTCCGCCCGGAAATTTTCGGCCGCCCGTTCGCTGTCGTCCGGCCGCCCCAGACCACCGCACCGGTCCCGTTCGAACCACCATTCTCTCCTATTCAATTATGGGTAGGTGACTGAGCCCCTAGCGCCGCCGAGAAGCCGCAGCTGAGCCCGAAAATTCTGACTGCACGGAACTTCCCGTCGCCGGAACTCCTTTCTCCGGCCGCCATAGCCGGCGAGCCTTGGCTCAAAAGAAAGCCCTCCTCCCGTGCAGCAATCCCTCCAAAGGGCTCCCTCCATCTCGAGCTAGGTAAGGAGAAATCGTTAATGGAAATTCTAAGATTTTTTGTGTGTTTTCGTTCGATTGGCATAGTTAGGCTTGGAATTGGTGTTTGTGGTAGTTAGGAAAGTTATAGAGGAGGTTGAGAGGAAGGTGCTGTCAAATTTTAGTGGGCATTAGAGGTCGCTGGAGGTGGCCGCCGCCCTGAAAAATGTTTTTTGTAGGGAATTTTATGAGGAGTTTAATGGAATGAGTTTTATAATTTTTGGAGGAGTTTTGGATAGGTTTGGGAATTTTTGAAGTTTGGTATTTTTGGCGGATTAATAAGTTAGAATCCGGCCATGTGATTATTTAAAGTTAGAAAGGTGGAAGGTGTTTAGAGGATGTCGGTTAAGATTTGTGGAGGTTTATTTGGTTGGTAGTGAATTTAAGAATTTGGGCAATAGGCTTGGTTGAGCGCGCGAAGCTCATTTTTAATTACGCCTATTGTTTTTAAGCGTAGGTGTATGTGTTAATTAAGGATTTATTTATGTTTTTGGAACAAGACGCGAGAAGGCTCGAGCTGACGAGGCCTCCGACCGACATCAGGCTTAGGCCTAATTTGTGGGTGGACCTTTGTCTTAAATAATGTGCTTAAAATGCTTTATTGTTAAATAATGATTTTTTGTTGTTAGAAATTTCCCGAAATTGAGAATTTCGATGATTATACTCATATATAGTTGTTTATGAGAATAGTATGTATATAAATAAATGCTAGCTAGCTATACGTGATTTTCCCCCATACTGAGGTACAATTCTAGTATGAGGTGACGTGAGCGTTAGATGTCAGCGTCGTAGCCTTGTACGACTTTCTACTCTTCCAATTCATTCATAGAATTCGTATAAGAAATCAGCACGTATATATACCACTCGGGTATTTCTTCCATACTGAGGTACAATTCTAATATGGGGTGACGTGAGCGTTAGACGCCAGCCTCGTAGTTTTGTATGATTATCTATTTTTCGAGCTTATTCATAGATATCGTACAAGAGATAGGCGAGTGTGAATACATACTGATATATATTTTATTCGAGCCTGAGAGGCCATTTGTCTTAAAGTTTGGGAGTCTAGCGAGGCTAGACACCAGTTCATAATTTTCAAGTTAAGCTTTTAAGCTGTCGCTGGTAAAGCATTTTCTTTGAAAGTATTTTTGGGAAAATATTTATTTGTTGTCGAAATTGCTTTTGTCCAATCACTCTGACGTTTTTGAATATTTTCACCTGGGCTCTTCGTTTTTAAAATGTCCAATCTGCAGCGTTCGCGTGAGGTCTAGAAGGTGGCGTCGAGGCATAGTGACCCATCTATCCGCTACATTTCGCCAGTAGGTTACCTGTTTAATCTACTAGGAGATTGTCAGCTTCCACTGTGTTTTTAATTTTAGTAGCTCTAAATACTGTTGGGATTTTTTTTTTGTATAACTTATTCTGGCTACTTTTGGGTTGTAGCGGAGAATGTTAATTTATTGGTTAAAAGAGTGGTTTTATATTTTGTCCTTCTGAGTTAGGGTTGTCCATTTTCAAGGGAGGTTTGCCGAGTCCTTCGGTAAATTTTTCTTGGAAGTGGTCCCCGCAGGACTCACCTGGGATTTCAGGATGAAATTCGAGGCGGGTCTTGACATTTTCTATGAATGAACCTCATTCTGTACCAAGTAGTAGATTTTGCAGAATACTTCCCATTTTGTGATTGCAGATGCACATCATTTTTGTTGGTCTTATTTATAAGTCTGTACTAGCTTGGTGAGAAGAAACAATGATGATTTGTTGCATTATCATTTGAGAGACCTCATTCAGAAGAAACAATGATATTTTGGCACATTAACATATGGTCTCTTTGAATAGATTTTAGATTCATATGCCTTGAATAGATCACAGAAACAATGAACTGTTGTTGGCCTTTTTATAGGTCTGTACACATTGAGGAGAAACAAAGATGATATGTTACATTATCATGATCTTTTCTGTGTTTCCCTTGTTTTACAGTAGTTGATATCCCAACATTAATCATGGTATATATATGCCTTGAATTGATCTCAAACATATATCATATCATGATCTTTTCTTTGTTTCCCTTGTTTTACAGTAGTTGATATCCCAACATTCATTGTATATATGTCTTGAATTGATCTCAAATACATAGCATAGTGAATTGGTTTCTGTCAAATGTATTGCACAAAGTCATAAATAAGTGAAGTATTGTACACAATGTCTTTGATTTCATATATCCAACTCTAGTAGTACATATGTTATCTATATACACAACTGAATTTAGAAGGATTCAGTTAGTTTCAACTTGTAACTTTATAGAAACACCAACAAGGGGATAAAACTGAATTCATAGGTATGAAACAATTGACAAAATTTATCTAATAGCTGTTGGATTTATAATACAATAGTCATGTACAAATTTCATTCATTCCCACAATCTATCATCTAAACCATGAATATGCCTCTACATCAAGTTGATTTACAGAGCAATAAATTGTTGAGGTAAGCTTCATTTCCTTTTAGCCCAACATAGGCAAATTTTTCTGTACACTTACTATTCGATCATGTCATATTCCTGCAGAATTTACTACCACATTGGCAGTTGAACACCTTAACAGGATCATCATGGTCGTCAAAGTCAATGCCATAATCCTTCATACAAAGCATGAATAGCAGACTTTAGTGTGGAGTTGTGGGCACATTTCAACTTGAATAAGATTTTCCAACATATAATTTACTGAAACTTGAGACAACACACCTTTTCATTCATCAATCATTCAAGTGTTTGAAATTGATAATATTAAATCTCATTGTGTCCTCATCAGGGAGATCAGCAATATGCATAGCTTAAAACTTTGAAGCATGATATCTATGTCAACAATGCTGCAACAATAAGAGTAACCCAGAACATCACCAGTATGATCGAAAAAAAAAAAATCAATTACACTATCTTTTATAACAAAAATGGAATGAACCCTATATTTTGTAATTAGCTAGAAATCATGGATATCAAAAACGTGATCAGATAACCCATAATTGAGTAACTCCATATGAGTTTTTGTGCTTCCAAATCTCCAATTTTGGGGACAAAACTCCATGGGAGGTAGACATCAAATGACCGAGAACTTCAATTTTTGTGAGAGAAAGGAAAAGGAGAAAGCTGGGCTTGTCACAAATCGTGTAATCTGAGACGAGCAAGTGTTAATGAATTCGAAGACATGTATTTCGGGTGGAGAAGGGCAATACAAGATCATTGTGAGAAAGAGAGAGAGAGTGAGAGAGAAAGAGAGAGAAAGAGGGAGACTGAATATTCGGGTTCATTCTTAGCTATTTGACCCGCTCGCTATGGGTTTTCGTCCGCTTCGATCATCTAGAACCGTTGGTTTTCATTTAAACTATTCAACGACTGATATGGGTTGGTACGCAGTTTTGCTAAAAAACTGGCGTGTGCTTTACATGGTCCCTGTATATATATATATATATATATATATATTCATTTGTTTTTTCCATCATTGATATGTGGTATCCAAACTCAGGATTAATTGCTCTTTCTTACTATTGTTAATTTTAAAGGTGTGAATAAGAAAACATCATCTTTGTCATGTTTTTATGGAGAATATGAGTTCAGGGAAATTGTCTTCTGTTCACAATATTCTATCCGTCGTACATACAATTATGTGAAGTGACAATATGACAGAGAATTCACAAGTTGCTTTTTTTCTGCAGATACTATATTACCTTCCTTTCAGTGTGTATGAATATCACCCAAAGAGGAAGATCTGAAGATGCTTTAAAGTAAAATGAGGATAATATAAAAAGAAATATAGTGTATGCCTTCAGCCGTGCGCACCGAAATGGTCTAGACAAACTGCTGCCATGCCATGCGCATCAAATGCTACTGTGACTGGTATAAATTATTGTCTTCTATCTTCTGTTGTTTTAGACTCATGACTCTCATCCAATTTTAGCTTATGATGATGGGGATCAGCATTTGCAATCATTCTAACATCTTTGGATTCTTATGCATTACAGAAACCCTCAAGATCCTATAATGAGTGGAAGCAGATGAGCAATGGGAATGGATTTACAGGTATATAAAATCTCCCTTAGTTATGAACTTTGCCAATAGAATTCATTTTATGTAAACAATGTATTATTTAAATGAATGAATGTCATTTCTGTGCTTCTAAATTAAGTACTTGAAGCTCCAATTCAAACCCGCAGCAAAGTGCAGGCACATTTTTAGTTAAGAATTAAAATGCATTTGTAGCTAATCAAGTAGTAACTTCTATAATCAAGTAGCAATTTCTACATGCACTAAAGAAAGCACGTCCCATGCATCATGCATCATTTTATTATTTCTTGCCTTTTAAATACACCATAACTTAGGCGGAGAAGTTAGCCAAGTTTTTTTTGCTACGTCTAGCAAAACTAAATAAGACTATCTACCATAGATTAATGCGGTGTATTCTCCAACTCATCAAATTAACCAAACTCCCCATTTTCTTTACAATGCATGTATAAAAGAATAAGAACAAAGAAAAAATATAATATGAAGCCGAGACTCCCCCTCCAAACCACAGAGGACACAACGAGATGCCATCATTTACTATATGATATATGTTGCAACATATCGATTCTCGGACAACACTCCACCTCGTAATATTATCTAATTAAAGAGAGATACGAGGATCGACTAATGTATTAAGACCGTATAGGTTTCCCTGTTGCTTGTAATGTACTAATGTATTCGATCTCTTTCCCTATATAAGGTGGTTTCCATACAGCCCTTTGCCCTTACACCTTTCAACTTGAGCCCTTGCCCTTACACCTTTCTTGCCCTACAGCCCTTGCCCTTGCCCTTACACTTTTCAAAAATCCTTTCATCTTGAGCCATGGCTGATAACCAACAACATCTACACTCTCTTTTGAACGCCCACCTTGCCCTCAACACCGTCACCGACCTAACCCTTGATGAGATCAAAACCGACAAGGAAAACGACAAGGCCATGATGAGTCTGTACCTTAAATTTGTGAAGGACCAAATGGAAGATCTTTCTAAATCATGGAGGAATACCAAACTAGCAGTGCTAAGAAAACCCTTGATCAAATACAAGACTTGGCGTCTAATTTTGCCGGGAAGGGGTGCAACGTGCAGTAAGAGGCTAGGTAGTTGAAGGCAGACATGAGCTTTGCCATTCGCGATCGGACTCGGCCCAGAACTTTCAGGCAACCATCGGTGTTCTGACCAACTTTGCCAAAACTTTGACAGCGATAAGCCGATCTATCTTTTTGCATGCATTGCAACGGTCATTTTTTCGTGTTTTTCTTCTTTCTGTCTTACTGACCTTGCTCATTTTCCGTAGTTATTGACACCTCCTGAGGGAGAGGAAGAAAATGTGGAGGAAGAAATCCAAGAGGAGCCTAAGAATCCGGAGGAGAACGACGGTGGTCTCTATTCCACCCCCTCCTTCTCCTCTGATGAAGACCGCATGTACGTCTCCTCACTCCCTAGAGGCCTCGTAACAAGCCATTTGTTGAGTCGAAGGATGTCGAGTCATTCATCGGAATAATTTTGTCTTCACCCTTATCTAGTTTTGTAATTCCGAAATCAGTAACCAAAGCTGTCAAAATGTTGCAATTTTGAACAACGTATACCTAGAGAGACTAGAGAGACATATCGGAGATTTTCATCGTAAGTTTCAGATAGAGAAGTTAGATTATGATTATATATGAAGTTTTCAATTCTAAAAAGATTTTAACGTCATGGAGGTTCAGAACTAGGGGAATTGATTCGTCCACAGGTCGGAATCCACCAATTGATTGACGACCTTAGGAATTAATATTTGTAATGCTGACCTCATGAAGTCTTGAGTGTGTTTGATGATTGTTTGCAACAAATTTAACCTAATTTCTTATTTTCTTTTTGTTAACGATTTAACCCAATATAATAAAAAAAAAGACACTTAATCCAAGTTAACTATGGTATAGATTAAATTGATCAAAGAGTGATGTGTCATGTTTGCAACTATTAAATTAGATAAAGAGTTTAGAATTTATGAACTTTATTAATTTCAACATTTGTTCATTTTAATGAGCTATATATATATATATATATATATATATATATATATATATATATATATATATATATGTTTCCCGTTTCTACACGTCCCAAAAGAGGGTTATTGGGACAAGTAAGATGTATGCTAAATTAAGATCACAGATAATGACTTCTGACCTCCTTCACATTTAAAAAAAAAAAAAAAAAAAAAAAAAAAAAAAAAGGAGGAAAAAACCACAGATAATAAGGTAAGACACTAAGACATAAGAGATTTATCCATAACATTATAGTGTTGTATTTTTTTATTACAACAAAAGGTGCAATATACAACTCTTGTCACGCAACGGTACATACAAAAACTGTGTCGTGTAAACTTTGAAAGTGAATCATACACAGTGGTAGGACTAGGATGTCAGCCGGTGTGTGATGACTCCAAGAACATTCTAGATTTCTTTTTCGTGAAAAAAGGCACAACTCTATGCATATTTTTTGTTGTATGAATGAATATAAAAAGGAGGTACATCTCCCTTCCAACTCGATTCAAATTTAGTTTATAACTGGTTTTTTGTCACAACACGTTGTGTGATCGAAGACATAGTTTTTAAATTGTCACACAACTCTTTTTATACTTCTGTTGAATGACATATATATCTTTGATGTCAGGATGTGCATTTCTTTTCTTCAAAAACTTTTATGAAAGATAGCTTGGTGGTTTCAGTCCAGCAACAAAATAATCACATTTCTTGTGTGAGAGTATTGTATTTTTGACAGTCACATAACTGTTTTTCTTGTTATATGATATATTTTTATGTTATGATGTCACTCTTACACTGGGCAAAATTACTTTAGGTTTTTCATCTCACATCAATCAACTATAAAATGTTGCATGAGAGTACAATTTTTAAATATTCACACAATTGTTTTTAATATCATATACAACTATGAACAATTGTGTGTGATGGCAGACCTAGGATTTTAGGTTGGGATGGGCTGAATTTTTTTTTTAAAGTTCTTTAATGTTTTTTTCTATATTTTACATATCATATCTTAGATTAAAAACATATCAAATAATCACGTAGTTAACTAATCGATCATTAGGAATCCAATATTATAACATTTTATAGAAATTCGATAACAAAAGTTAAAGACAAAAGAACTTACGTACTCAAATTGAACTTTACCCTCTTGAATAGAAGCAAAATTCTAATAACTAAGCCCACAAACACCGCTCTAACAAATACAGTAAACGAGTGTATAATCTTAAACCATTACTAGACGGAAAAACACAATCTAATAACTATGAATCAAACGTTAGTACTATTACAACTATATATCTATAGAGTCCTTTTCAAATAAGGAAATCTGTACCTTAACTAAGATAAAAATTTCATTATTATACCCATTTTTCGATCACATTTTCTCATATTAACCGTTCAATATATAGGTATATATGAGTAGATCATCTCTACAAATTTTTAGTCAAATTGATAATCGTTAAGACATTCAAAACTGTAATTTAGAGTTAAAAGAACGTACAATTCAGGATGAACATATTCAGTTCGTTCATTGATTTAATACATTTTCGATACCTTAACGATTACCAAATTAGTTGAAAATTTACAGAGATGTTCAAGTCATATATATCTAAATACTGAACAGCTATGATGAGAAAATATGATCAAAAAGTGAGTCAAATTAAGAAAATTTGTACCTTAACTAAGATAAAAAGGTTCTTATTTGAAAATGTCTGATATATCTACACACACACACACACGTATCATTAGCATTAGTCATCTATAATAAAGTAATTAAGCAAGCAATTCAGATTAGAATTAGAATATCAATATAAATACAATGCAATAGGATAATGGGATATTGAGACTATCAAGGCATTAATCAATTTAGATTTGAGATGATAGAATATTGAGACTAAATTTGATCGAGGCATTAATCAATTGAGATTTGAGAACTAGGTCATATGACAAGTACAAGACTCCAAGAGGATGCATGATCGATATAGCTAAGAATCATACTTGAAGATTAAAGAGAAAACGTTTGGCACTTGGCTTAGCTGCTTCGGCAGAAGAGAATGAAGACGTATGCAACGACAAAGAATAAAATAAAGAGAAGAAAGTTGACCTGAAATATACTAAAAGAGCAACTGCTTTTAATAAAATAAGCAATATATATGTAATAAGAAAGAAAAAAAAAGTCATATGGACCAAGTTCAATTACATATTGAGTTATAGACTAAGCATAGAAATTTGGGGTGGGCTGGTTTTCATAATTTAACTTTTTGTAATTATAATTATGCAACAAAACAATATTTTCTCAAAATATGGGTTGGGTTGTAACCCACCGTAGCCTGTGTGTATAGATACGCCTTTGGTTGTGTGAGAGTATAATTTTTTTTACCTCCATGCCGAAGTCTCATATGCCACAACTTGGTGTCATCAAAATCTATACATTCTCTTACAACAAAAACTTCACCTATTATTGGTTCTCCCTGCAATATATACAAATTACGATGTCTGGTTTCTTTCATCACTACTAGAGCTTCCTTTGACACTTTTGTAACATCATTCACCATAACAATTTTGTATCCTCTTGCTTCTAAGGCTCTCAAGGAGATTAAGTTATTCCCAAGCATGGGACCATACCATACATTGGTTAGTTTTCAAACCACTATCATGGAGTTTTAACTTGATTGTCTCAATTCCCTTTCTATTATATCATGTGGATAATCATCAATCATGAACACAAACTTCCGGTGGTACTTGTATCTAATATTGTTGCAAATAATTCTCCATTGTGGTACATATGTTGAGAACAACCACAATCCACAAGCCATATATGAATCAAGTTCATCAGATGCAACATAATTAGATGCTCGAACAGTGAGAACAAAATCAGACCCGTCCTCACTAAATGTCACATTGACATGAGTACCTTTGTTCTTACTTTTCAACTTTGGATGATCCTTCTTCTAATGCCCGTGCTCATGACAAAAGGCACATTCATCTCTCCCCTAAACTTCTTCGATTTTTCGAGTTTCCTCTTGGACGAGAATAAGACTTCTTTATGTTTCCATGACTTTTGCTTTCAATTACCATGTCTGTAACAACCAAACAATATGAGGTAAAAGCAGTATTTTACTTATTGGAATAATTCTTCAAAGCACTGGAGACTTCTTCAAACTTAATAGTCTCTTTACCATGAAGTAGAGTAGTTGCCAAATGTTCACACAAATCAAGCAGAGAATTCAACAAAAGCAAAGCTTTATCTTCAACAAAATCATTTTCGTACCTTATTTGTACTTGAAATAAAACAACCCACTCTTCAAATGTAGACGATTTTCAGCACTTTTTGCCATATATTTGTCTTCTAAATTCTGCCATAACTCCTTTGTCGCTGTTTCCCGCATCACAAAGAACTTTTGCTGCTTTGCAAGACATAAGTGAATCATAGAGCAAGCCATGTTGTTTATCTTCTACTAATTAGCATATGAGACACCCTCTGGCTTACCTTCTAAAGCCATATCCAATCTTGTTGAGCTAACACATCTTTCACTTCAAACTGTCACATCCAAAAGTTGTTTGTGCCATTGAATTTCTCCACCTCGAACTTTGCAATATGAATCATTATTCATTGCAAATCTATTGTCATCTCCATGTTCATCACCCATCTCCTTAAACTGGATTCGCAACCTAGCTCTAATACCAGTATTGTGTTCACCGCACCTAATAAGTAACAATAACAACAAAGAGATAAACAAAATATTGTTGTGGGGAAAATCCCACATACCAAATGTATGCAATCAAGAACGATAAACAAAAGAACACAAAGAGTTTAACGTGGTTCAACAATAATTTACGTTCATGGAGCAACAAGAAAATCTACTATCAAATGAGGGGTCTACAAAGGATCACAACAACTTTATTATATCAACTCCTAAAAAGGGGTTTTTAGGGCAGCTAAACCTCTTACTAGAGAAACCTTATTTCTACCTTTGTATAGCCTTAATATGGCTTTTACAATAATACTTTTAACCCAATACAAAAATTAACACAGAGAAATTGATGAGCCAATAAACTGCAAACTTTGAATTCATCATCTCAATTAAATTGATCAATTTCGGTTTCACAAGTGCATATCTAGTTACATGATCGGATGAATATACAAGTCATATACATTCATTGGTTATTGTTAACCTTAAGCCCTAAAATGTTTAAAAAAAAGGTTTTGGATCACGTTTAGCATGAACAAGTTACGCTCTAGTTATATTTTGGGAAAATGCTCAAATACACAAAAAAGGGTAATCAAGGCTCACTTGAATCAAAATCTTATGTCCTTGCATATTTCAATGTTTCTTAAGAAAAATACTATTATATCCTCATCTCATTTAACTAACCTATCTCTATCTTTTATCTCATCGAATCTGAAACTTATGACACGTCTCTCTCTCTCTCTCTCTCTCTCTCTCTCTCTCTCTCTCTCTCTCTCTCTCTCTCTCTCTCTCTCTCTCTCTCTCTCTCTCTCTCTCTCTCGACTGCTGTCGCAGCACTCATCGAGATGTGGCCAACTCCGGCAACGTCGATATATGTCCGACGAAGGTGATCGAGGTGATTTTCAGTAACACCCTGACCTCTGACGACCTCGCCCTGCTGCAGATCCCGAATTCCACCTCAATCTGAGTTGCACCGGTGATGGCGACCTCCACTTCTGTCTCCAGTGATGTCGATTACAAGTTGTCAACCTCAAAACCCGGTTCCGACGACGAAAGCACCCAACGTCCTCACAAATCTGATTTGACAACGATCGATGTCCACACCTCAATAACAATGACGACTCCAAGCAATAGAGGATGCCATTTCTGATCCGGTGTCTATCGAAGCTGGGAAAGGACTGATAGTTGGGATCCCGATCAGCGTCGTCGAGGACGGCGAGCTTTGCTGGGCGGTGACGGAAGACTGGTTATTGCTTAGTCTCTAAGAGGTTTGACAGTCAGAGGTGGCGGTCCTGAGTTGTTGTGTAAGGTTGGACGCCGGAGTCAACACGATCAGCGTCGTCGAGGACGGCGAGCTTTGCTGGGCGGTGACGGAATACTGGTTATTGCTTAGTCTCTAAGAGGTTTGACAGTCAGAGGTGGCGGTCCTGAGTTGTTGCGTAAGGTTGGACGCCGGAGTCAACACCAACGACGGTCGAGAAGTGTTTGGGCGCGAGCTTTAGGTGCCCAAACCAATTTTTTGGTTCGGGCTTTGGTCCTTGACAACGAGCTGGAGATTTGGATGTCCTTACGGGCCTCACAGTAATGTTTCAAAATTTTATTGGGGGTTAGTAACTATTATATATTAGGTCAATAACTCGATTATGTTCTAATATTTCTTCTTTTTTATTACAATAAGCTGAAATAAGTTGATTATTAGGGGTCAGTAACTGAATATTGGAAGTCAGTAACTGATTATTAGGGGTCAGTAACCAAGTTATTAGAAGTCAGTAACTGAGTTACCGGTGAACGAAATCCGACGATCGAAAAAAATCTAAGTTACTAGGAGTCAATAACCGGCGACTGAAGAAATTCCGGTACCTATTGGCGTCCGATGACCGAAGACCTGCGACCAGTGACCTTAGTCCTGAGACCAATGACTGGAGTCCGGAGAGGTTCCGGCATAGTCTTCTCACTCTTTCATTTTCTTTTTTCTTATACATGTTGAAATGATGAGGGTAAAATTGTCTTAAAATTATACAAAATTTTTTATTTTGTTATGAGTTTTATATAGACATATCTATTAAATTAATTGGAATAGGCAATAATGAGTTTAAATTAGTACTAAATGGGCATTTTATCTTCCACATGTTGAAGATTAACTCTGCCCATTCTGGATTTGACAAGGAGTTTAATGGCTCAGGAGAGCTTGTGGTTGCTACGGTATATATATGGAGCCAAAGAGATCGAGATCGAGTTCGAGGAAAGACAAAAGAGCTGTATCAAAGTGTTGTCAGTTTTGAGCAGCTTGCGTCAACCCTCCACTGAAGGAATGAGATGGTGTAGTCAATTTTTTTAACATAAAGTTACTGAAACACTTGATTTTGAGATGACAGATGTTTACAACAAGTTATGATTCTTAGGATTTGTCTCTCATACCATATGGTATGGCATACATATTGTAAATGTGTCTAATTGTATGACATATGTGAGCTTTTAAAGGGGTAATTACATGATCATTTAGTTACTTCTTCAATCAATAATATTCACACATTTTATGAGATATGATATACTAGAATTTTTCTGATTCTTGATGGGCCAATCATGCCTTTATTATGCTGGTTGAAACTTGGTTTCTTTACTGTTACCAAAGCAACCAAAATATTTGCTTGAGTACAATAGACTAATAGAGAACTAAACCCTTAATTTAGCCTGGTGCACCAAAATGGTCTTGCAATTGTTGGCCCATTAGAAGCGTCCTTTATGATTTTATTTTATTTTTTTGAACTCTGAAATACTGCAAAAACCATATAAGAAATTACAGGAGTTACTACACCAAATAGAATTGTTGTTCTTTGGAGGGTTTCTTCTGTAATGAAGCATCTCTGAAATCTCTGATCAGAATTTGTATATATCAAAGGGGAATAAAGGAAGAGAATTATGGGCAAAAGCATCTTTGTGTGCAAGGTCATCTGCCCTTGAGGTTTCTTTCTGTTATGCTTTTGCGCTTGTTTTAAGCTCACCAAGCTGCTTTAGCTCTTTAATCATCTTTAGCTGGTTTGCTTTGCTTTCTGTTAGCACTGCTGCAGAAGGATGAGAACTGTGCACTTCACACAAAATTACAAGAATGCACTGGTGAAGTATGCTGTACCTCCAACACAAGGAAGGCGAACTAAAGGGCAACTTTGGGCTGCTCATTTTGTGTACAGTTTGACAAACTCAGGCTGAAAGAATCTGGGAAAGTGAAATTGCACCAGGTCGCTATGATTTTCAAATCTAAAAGACTATCTTTGTCCTCACAAGTAGGGCATCTATCTCTTTTTTCCAGAAAAATATGGAATTTTGACAACTAATTAAGCCCTTTCTTTTCTTTACAGTTCATTTAGTGCCATTTCTTTCACATAGAAAATACCTTCACTATCACTCTTCCCTTCAAAATACTTGTTCTCCAAACCTTGTTCATTCTTTATGCCATTAAGTATAAGAAACTACTTTTTAATATATATCACTAACCAAAAAGGCAATGTCAAGCTGGTAGTGGTGGTATAGATTCCCAAAATGTTAAGCCTAAAAGAGAAGATTGAAGTCATATGTAGCTTTAGATTACAGGGGGATTTTTCAAAACTAGGATGGCAGAACTCATACTCCGAGTACTGAACATGAACCTTTAGGAACCAGAACTCCATTCTAACCAAAGCTCAAGTGCCTCATATTCACAACCTAATGCTACCAACATAACCAGAAAAGTTCGAGTACTGGGTTCAGGGTTGCTTATTTACTTGCAAAACTAGAATTCTTGGCTTTGAAACATATATAAGTAAGAGAGGAAGCAGAGATTATTGGATTGTCTACTAGAACTGAAGCTGGTCTTGTGTGTTAAAAGGTGTGAGAGGAATCTCAAGATCTATATTTGCAACGAGTGTCCATCTTCTGCAGCATATTTATGTAAATTCTTACTGATAGTATGAAATGTGTTTTTCAGGTATAAGTGCTGCTGCTAAGCTAGCATCAATACTCTGATTGTTTTCAAGCTGGAACTTCCCATCGTTCAAAAGTTTGAAATTCAATTGGTGCCACTCCCACTAAGCAGACACGTACAAGAGGTTACAGAAGACTTGTTGTAACGGTCTTCTTCCGGAAGAGAAGCATCCTTACTTGCAGAAATGAAATCACAAGCTGGCCCTAATCCCCAAGAAGACTACAAACTGAAGGACACGAAACCCCATCTCGGGGAACGATGGCCACATGGAGGAGTGCGTGGTGGAGGAGGGTGGATTAGCAGCGAAAGAGCTACGAGCACTTACGACCTTGTTGAGCAGATGTTCTATCTCTATGTTAGAGTTGTTAAAGCAAAAGATCTGCCAACAAACCCTGTAACAGGAAGTTGTGACCCTTACGTAGAAGTGAAGCTCGGAAATTACAAGGGCAAAACACAGCACTTTGAGAAGAAAACAAACCCCGAATGGAATCAGGTGTTTGCATTCTCAAAAGATAAGATTCAATCTTCCATACTTGAAGTTTATGTCAGAGAAAAAGACATGGTAGCAAGAGATGACTATGTAGGGAAAGTGGTGTTTGACATGAATGAAGTGCCAACTAGAGTTCCACCGGATAGCCCTTTGGCGCCTCAGTGGTATAGATTAGAACACCGGAGAAGTGATACTAAGGTTAGAGGAGAGGTTATGCTTGCAGTATGGATGGGCACACAGGCTGATGAAGCCTTCCCAGAAGCTTGGCACTCAGATGCTGCTTCAGTCCATGGAGAAGGAGTCTTCAGCATTCGTTCCAAAGTTTACGTTTCACCAAAACTTTGGTATCTCAGAGTTAACGTAATTGAAGCTCAAGATGTAGAGCCACATGACAAAAGCCAACCACCACAAGCTTTTGTGAAGGCTCATGTTGGGAATCAGACACTCAAGACACAGGTATGTCCAACCAAAACCCCTAATCCGATGTGGAATGAAGACTTGATCTTCGTAGCAGCAGAGCCTTTCGAAGAACTGCTTGTACTTACAGTTGAAAACAAAGTCGGCTCAAAAGAAGTACAAGTGGGGAAAATAAGATTGCCACTGACCATGTTCGAAAGGCGCTTGGATCACAGGCCAGTTCATTCTCGCTGGTTCACCCTCGAAAGATTTGGTTTCGGTGCATTGGAGGGAGACAAAAGGCATGAGCTCAAGTTTTCAACCAGAGTCCATCTAAGAGTCTGCCTTGAAGGTGCTTACCATGTTCTAGATGAATCGACCTTGTACATAAGTGATGTGAGGCCTACTGCTAGGCAGCTATGGAAACAGCCAATTGGGATTCTTGAAGTGGGGATTTTAAGTGCTCAAGGGATTCTTCCAATGAAGACAAAGGATGGTAAAGCAACAACTGATGCTTACTGCGTAGCCAAGTATGGGCAGAAATGGGTGAGGACCAGAACAATCATTGAAAACTTCAGTCCGAAATGGAATGAGCAATACACATGGGAGGTCTATGACCCTTGCACCGTGATCACACTAGGAGTTTTTGACAACTGCCACCTGGGTGGAAATGAGAAACCAACATCCGGCGGTGGAGCTAAAAATGACTCAAGAATTGGCAAGGTAAGAATCCGGCTATCAACTCTTGAAATGGATAGGATTTACACTAACTCTTATCCACTTCTTGTTCTTCACCCATCTGGATTGAAAAAGATGGGGGAACTGCAACTGGCAGTAAGGTTTACCTGTCTCTCATTAGCAAATATAATCTACCTCTATGGCCATCCCTTGCTTCCCAAAATGCATTACCTGCATCCATTCACTGTGAACCAGTTAGATAGTCTGAGATATCAGGCAATGAACATTGTAGCTGTGAGACTTGGCAGAGCTGAGCCACCACTAAGAAAAGAGGTGGTGGAGTACATGCTTGATGTAGATTCCCACATGTGGAGCATGAGAAGAAGCAAAGCCAACTTTTTCAGAATTGTTTCACTTTTCTCTGGCCTCATCTCCATGAGCAGGTGGCTTGGCGAAGTTCGTCACTGGAAAAACCCAATCACTACAGTTCTGGTTCATGTTCTGTTTTTCCTACTGATCTGCTATCCGGAATTGATCCTCCCTACGGTCTTCCTTTACATGTTTCTGATCGGAATATGGAATTTCCGTTTCCGGCCAAGAGTTCCTCCTAGTATGGACACTAAACTTTCATGGGCAGCAGCTGTTCACCCAGATGAAATGGATGAAGAGTTTGACACCTTTCCTACATCGAAGGCGCAAGATGTGGTGCGAATGAGGTATGACAGACTACGAAGTGTAGCGGGAAGAATTCAAACGGTGGTTGGAGACATAGCAACTCAGGGGGAGAGATTCCAGGCAGTGCTCAGTTGGAGAGACCCAAGAGCAAGCAGCATGTTCGTATTTTTGTGCCTTATTATTGCTGTAGTGCTCTATGTGACACCCTTCAAGATGCTTGCTCTGATTTCAGGCATAGTTTGGCTACGCCACCCTAGATTCCGAAGCAAGCTACCATCAGTGCCGAGTAATTTCTTCAGAAGATTGCCATCTCGTGCTGACAGCATGCTCTGAGACAGACATCAAATTAGTTGCTCGGCTAGAGCAGTACGGATTTCTTGTATTATTTACCTTCAGATTTTGCTTTATGTTTTTGAAATTGGATTTCCTGGAGCTAAAAGAATCAATAAATAAGAGCGCTCTGTTACGTTGTGCTATGTTTAAACTTTCCAGGCCTGAGATCATATCAAATTCTCAACAGCAAAAGTATGGGCACGGATTTATCACTACTCTAATATTTCAGTAATAATTAGAGGCATGGAGACTGGAGAGCAACAAAAGTTGGCAAAACGATGATCAGAAAATCAAAATCATAATATCCCTAAAAAGGCAAGGCCGATCAGTACAAAATCTCAGATCTGAATGTGAACCAAACATACAATCATAGTAAAATAATAAAAACAAGTGCAGGACTACGGGAGCAAGTATCCTAAGTACAGAAAAAGATGACTGTCTAAAAGATAAGCTCATGAGGCTTCATGCCAGACCTAAGAGAGAATCTTGAAGCTAGGTATGTCTTCAAGTCTGGGACAGCCTCAATGGACTTGATCAACAAAGCATCCACACTCTTCTGATCATCTTTCTTTTCTTGTGGGAACTCTTTCTTGTCCTGCAATTTGTTGTTGGGAAAATATTAATAATGAAAAGAAAATTTGAACAGAACTGATAAGAGTATTTAAGACGTCCCAATAGCAAACTTGAATATGAAATGGCGGTTGCAAAACAGATGGGGTATCATGTTTCTTTTTTTGGATCTGGTGAGAATCATGTCTCTATTACATTGAAACCAAATGAATTGGCATTGGTATATACTATACAGATATGAAGTGTCAATAGCTCAAGGACACAATTACAAAGAAACCTAAGAATTACGGCAAGCAAAATTACTATTAGAATTTCACGCCAGGATATATTATGAAACAAACTATTTACAGAACGGTAAGACAAAGATGACACATAAATTTTACAATTTTAAGTCCATGCAAATAGTATTATAGATACATGATAACTGTAAACTCAGTCAGGAAATTATAAATGATGAGTCGATAAGACTAACCTCTTTCTCTGCCTCAAAAAACTCTCCCTCTCCCTTCTTCTTCTTCTTTTCCACAGCCTTTCCAAAATACTTGTCATCAAACTTTTCCACATTAACCCCAGAAATATCAACCTTAGTGGAAGTTCCAATCACATAGGACTGATTCACACGTCTCAAAGGAACACCATTAACCTTGAATGGCCCTGCAATGGCAATCATATTAGATATACATACACTTGCTCATTTTAAAGACCAAATGGGAGACAACTCAAACATTCAGGAAATCATTGGCTAAACCAATTGAAGACATATGTCTACAAAAATAACAAAAGAAAACTACAACTCCATTCACACATTTTATGTATATGTCATATCATAGTCCCAAGAAGAAATTCATTAGCTTCACTTACTAACACTGTAAGTAAGACGTGGTGATAATTTTGCAGATTGATGGATTCAATTCTAACAACACAATTACACAAGAGATGATTCCCATCGCATCCACATCTCTCTTGTTCCCCAAGATAAAATCCTCTCTACACATTTTCAATTTATACGCAACTAGCCTAAAACAATCTTTATGCATCTTTACAACAACTAGCTTAAAGAGCCAACTACCCAATACAAACAATCGCAGTGTGCACCGGATGCCATAATCTTCACATCAAACAGTCTTAACATTCGATTAATACTTCCCTAAGAGAAAGTGAAGCTCACCAGTAACAAGAAGCAACCCAGAAGGAAGCTGCTTAAGGAAAACAACTCTCTTCCCCTTAAACCTTCCAGCCAGTATAATCAACACAGTCCCAGGTGTAATACTCGCCCTACATCCAAACACCAAAACCAAACACAAACATCAAAAACAGAACCAAACACATTTTCAACTCGAAAAGCAACAAAATCGGGGAAAGTAAGCACCTGAGCTTGGTGGGCTTAGGCTTGTGCTTGTTGGCCAGAGGTTTCTTGACGTCCTCAGCAGGGTAAAACTTTGGGGGTTTCACCGCCGGAGCCTCAGCCGCCGGCTTGGCGTCATGACGCGGGAAAACACCGCCATGTTTGGCCTTGATGGCCCAGAGACCACGCTTGTGGTACATCTGGGACCTCGAGTACTTACCCACACCACGGATCAGATCTGGGTTTCGGGTCTTTCTGGCAACTCTCGCTTTTGGTGCCATTGCGACTCTGCTGCGGCTGCGAGAAGACTCTGAAACGGCGAGGAAGAGAGAAAGAGGGTGTGATGGGGATGATGTTTAAACCCTAGTTAGATGGTTTTGTTATAGTGAAGAGGTGGGCCGATTGGTGTAAAGATGGACTGGGCTGGGCTGCCATTCTTTTGTTACTGGCGATGATAAGAGGATATGATTTTTGGATTTCCGTTTTCTTTTGGGAAAATACCTAAATGCACATAAACAGGCAAATCAAAACACACTTGAATGAAAATCTTATATCTATGCTTATTTCAACGATTCTTAAAAAAAATATCAATATATTCTTATCTCATTCAACTAACATATCTATCTCATTTATCTCACCAGATCTAAAACTTACTCACTACTGGAAAAAAGCTCTCAGGCGACGGAATTGTTTTAATTCTGTCTCCTAAATAGAACTTAAGCGACGGAATACGATTCCGTAGCCTAAATTATCACATTACATCGCCTATGTGGTAACTTAAGAGACAGAAAATGTACCTTTTTAAAAAAAAAAAATTATTCACTTAGATGACGGAAACGTATTCTGTCATCTATCATTTTCTTAGACGACGAAAAAATTTACTTAGGCGACGGAACTATTATTTTTTATAAAAAATAAAATTTATTCATTTAGACGACGGAAATGTATTTCGTCGTCTAAGATTGATTTAGACGACGGAAAAATTTACTTAGACGACGAAATTATTTTTTTTTTAAATAAAATTATTAATATCTTAAGCGACGAAAGTTATACTTTCGTCACTTAAGTACCGAAATTTTTAGCGACGCCTTTTCAGCCAAAAATTTCAGAAAAATTTGAACCAAATTTTTAAAAGTTTCCTTATATATTCTCTCTCCTCTCCTCTGCCCAGTTTCCACGCATGGACTCTATCTTTCCTCTGCCTCTCCTTCTTCTTCCCTATGCCTCTCTTTCTTCCCTCTGCCCTCTTCTTCTTCTTCTTCTTCTCTCTGTCTCTCCTTCAATTGACTTCTTCCCTCTACCTCACATTCTTCTTCCCTCTGCCTCTCCTTCTTCCCTCTGCGAGTTCTTATTCCCTCTGCCTCACCTTCTTCTTCCCTCTACCTCACTTTCTTCTTCCCTCTTCCTCTCCTTCTTCTTCGCCTCTTGCCACTCATTGGCGCCCTCTCTGCCAGCGAAGTCTACGCGCCTTCTTTGCCAGCGGAGTCCGCGTGCCTTATCTACCAGCGGACTCTGCATGCCTTCTCTGTCAGCGAAGTCCGCGCACCTTCACGCCAGCAGACTCTGCGCCCTCCTCTGCCAGAGGAGTCCGCGCACCTTTTGTGCCAGCGGACTCCGCACCCTTCGCTGCCAGCTGAGTCCGCGCGCCTTATCTATCAGCGGACTCCGCAAGCCTTCTCTGCCAGCAGAGTCCGCGCGCCTTCTGGCCAGCCGACTCCGCGCCTATGTTAATTTTTTTTTTCTGTTTAGCAACGGAATCTAGTAATTCTGTCGCCTAGGGGAAAAATGTTTTTTTTTGTCATTAAACAATATTTGTCGCCTAAGTACTTAAGAGAAGGAAACAATTTTGTCACCTAAGTAATTTTGACTCGACAGAAATCAATTTTTCGTCGCCCAAACACCTACCTCACGCCACTTAGGCGACGGATCTTAGGCGACGAAATAGTTCCGTCGCCTAAGAGCTTTTTTTCAGTAGTGACTGCACCTCTCTCTCTCTCTCTCTCTCTCTCTCTCTCTCTCTCTCTCGTCAGCGATGTCACCGACGACGCCATCACCAAAGATGCCATCACTGACAACGCCATCACCTACAAAATGTACCGGCGACGAGAGGCGCGCACCCACGACTCCGCCTCTACCAGATCAGCGCTCTGATCTCTGTCTTTCTCGTCTCCGGTAACCGCCGCCATTAACTCTGGTAGAGGAGATGCAGACGTCGTTGTCTTCACCATTTGGCATCCTCTGGCAACCCCGACCTGTTTGGCCGCCTCCTCCGTTGTAACCTCCAGATCTGGTTGTCTTCTTGGAAAAAACGTCGTCATTTAAGATCAAGCGGACGCAAGGTTATGAAGGATTTCAATGACTGGTTGGTTGAGATCTGATTGGTGTACCGAAATTTAAGGCGATTGGTCAAGCTTCATCAGCGAGGCATAAAGAGGAGGATCTGAAAATCAAGTAGCGCCCAACTGAGGAGCAGCAAGTGCAGGCTGAGCCTCAAAGACTGAGTCTATGCTTTGGATGAGGGCGAAGTTCCGGTTGGGTGTCTAGAGTAATTTTTTTTTCGACAAGCAAAAAATTTCTTTGCTTTTGTGCATTTTGTGTACTTATGCTTTGTTTATTTGGATGAAATTGTTTGCATTTAGAGCGTTATCTATATGAAAATATCAATTTGGGGGTGATTACTAGGGGTCAATAACTATTATTAGGGTCAGTAATCAAGTTATTGAATGTCAGTAATTTCATTATTAGGGTCGGTAACTTGATTATTTTCTGGTATTTCTTCTTTTCTATTACACTAAGTTGAAATAAATAGATTATTGGGAGTCAGTAACTGATTATTGGGGATCAATAACTGATTATTAGGGATCAGTAACTGATTATTGGAGGTGAGTAACTGATTATTAGGGATCAGTAACTGAGTTACTGGGGTCAATAACTGATTATTGGGGGTCAGAAACTGATTATTGAAGGTCAGTAACTGATTATTGAGGATCAGTAACTGTGTTACTAGGAGTCAGTAACCGAGTTATTCATTACCAAAATCCGGCGACCGGAGAAAATACAAGTTACTGGGGGTTGGTGACCGGAATTCGACGACCGGAAAAAATCCGGCAACCAGTGACGGGAATCCGACAACCAGTGATTGGAGAACGGTGAGTCTCCGGCAAAGTCTTTTCTCTCTTGCATATTTAAAAGGTGAGGGTAAAATAGTCTTAAAATAATATAGTTTGTTAAGACTTTAATAATGTCACATCCTGACTCTTAGTTTTTACCTTAATCACTTGCATGGTGTTAATAAGAGTTTTACCATCTTCGTTAATGGATTTTATAGTTTCAAAGGTCCCTAGAGATATTGTTGTAAGTTGATTAATTTAGAAAAATTTTTACTTTGGGAAAATTGTTGAAGACGGTAAAAGGTAAATTTTAGATACAAAAACGGTAAAACGTGATTTGTTGTTGGTGTTGGGTATTTTTGGAGTTGGGTTGGGAAAATTGAAGGAGAAGGCCCAAACTCTCTTCTCTCTCTCTCTCTCTCTCTCTCTCTCTCTCTCTCTCTCTCTCTCTTCTCTTCTTCCTTCCCCGAGTCTCTCTCTCTCCCTGTCGAAAGTTTTTTGCCTCCGTCCGACGTTGTCCGGCCAAGCTAGGCCGCCGCACCAGTCCCGTTAGAACCGTCGTTGACTCCTCTTCCTTTCTTGACCGGTGGAAGCCTTTTTAGCACCGTCGATCAAGAGAAATCTCCTCCGAGAAGCCGAATGTCTTCTCGCCGGAGCTCCCTCCTCCAGCCGCCATAGTCAACGATTCTTGGCTCATCTTGTAGCTCTCATCTAGGGTAGTAATCCCTCAAAAGGAATTGGCTCGATTCATGCTTGGTAAGGAGAAATGATTAATTGAAGTTCTAGGTCTCAATTTTATGTTTTTAGTTCGATTACCCTATCTATGCTTGGAATTGGTGTTTGTGCTAGTTAAAGAAATTGTTGTGCGTGTTGAGAGGAATGTTGTGTCAAATTTTGATGGGCATTGGAGATGATCAGAGTAAGACCGGTCGTCGCCACTGCCCACGGAGCAGACGGCGGCGCCGCCAAGTTGAAGGGTTTTCTAGGTTTATAAGTTGTATTTAAAGGGAGGAGTTTAATAATGTTAAGTTTGTGAGTATTGGAGGAGTTTTTGATAAGGTTTGGAATTAATAGGGGATTGGTTAATTTGTTATTTGTTAGATGAGAAACCGGTCTTTGGGGTAGCTTTGAAATTAGCTTAAATCCATCAAATTATTATGTCAAGGATTTTGTACGGTCCAGCCTGAACCGTTTTTGGAATTTGAGGAAGTGGGCTAAGGAGAGCGATTTAGGCTCACATTCATACTTGTTAATTTTATGATTTAAATTGGGATTAGAATTTAATAGTGTCATTTGATAAGGACGTGAGGAGATTCGAGCTGAAGAGACCTCAGATCAACGTCAGACTTAGGCCTAAATCTGTGAGTGGACTTTTATTTTGAATAACTTGCATGCGACAATTAAATTATAAATATCTCTTCTATAATTAATTTTTTTTATTTGTCAACTTTGAGATTTGTAAAAGATTACCGAAAATGAGATTTTCGGTACTTCTCAATCATAGATCCAAGTATATTTTGACATGTGAGACACGTCAAGAAGTATTGTTATATTACTTGGTTGAGTAGGCTGGGATACCTTTCTCGTGAGCTCTATCTAGTGGGCCGGGATATTTATCTCGTGAGCTCTATATGATCTTCTTATTTCATCATATAAGGGTTGTTATATATTATTATTGCTAGCTAGTCTTTAGTGTGGGACGTTATTAATAGAGTCTGGGAGGCTCCAACCCTAGCTTGGGAGGTTCATTTTTATGGTGAAACCTCTTTCTAATTTCTTGGATCTATTCGAAACAATGAGATTGGTTCGTCATTTTTACTCTTTTGAAGTATTATTGGTAAGCATCAGGTGTTGCATGCATAGTTGAATTATTTCATTGATCAAATGGGAAAGCATAAAGACTTATTTCTTTTAAATTTTATTTTTGTCCACTCACTCTAGTTTTCAAATGTTCTCCCCTGGGCCCATCGGTTTTAAATGCCCAGTTTTTGCAGGATATATTGCATAGTTGAGGTCGGACGTACATGGAGTTGAGACATAGTCCATAATATGGCTTGTGCTTATTTGTATATTATGTTTTCTTTCTTCCCTATTAGAATTGCTCTGAACCTAGGAATTCTTCGTTATGGGATTTAGTTTGGATTGGTAAATAAATTGGGTGGTGTTGTGAATTGGATCGGTTTTAAATGCCCAGTTTTTGCAGGATATCTACCACAAAGGCTCCAGATGTTTAAGATTGGATTTGGAATTTTAGTAGTGTTTACAGGTGTTTTTAAGAGGGGTTGTCTATTTTCACGTGAGGTTATGCCGAATGTTTCGGTAAAATTTCCTTGAAGGTGAATCCCGCATGATTTATCTCGGGTTTCTGAAATTCGGGATTGGTCCTGACAAGTAAAGTTATATGCATTTGGGTATAAAAAAATGTTACCTAATATTGGAATGGGCTCATAAAAAAGATTGTTATTAGAATGGGGAATGAGGGGTTTAAATTAGTACTAAATGAGCATTTTTCCTTTTTTTTCTTATTGGAAAATTATAACTTTCTTCTTGGGCAGTAAGGGTGTTGCAATCCTATAAAATCTTATATATGTGGCAATTTTCTCTCATTCTTCACTAATACCCTCATTTGCCACGCTTATATGGGAAAATGCAACACCTCTATTGCCCACACAAGATGTGTGGCCTTTGCTTCATATTGAGGTAGATTTGGTCACCTAACACTTAAAAACGTTGTTTTGATCACTAACCTTCTACTCAGTACGTTATTCAATTCAGTCACTTGTTCTGAAACCATAAGGAACTTAGTAAAAGAATTAATGGTATACAGTACACCTTAAAAGAATTCCAAAAGCGAATGAGAAGCACTAAAACTAAACTACCACAAGTGGTCGAGTTTGTAAGAGTTTTGGTATAGAACCTCCATACACAGGTTAGAATCTCGATGATACTAAATGGAGTTAAATCCCAATTTATTCTTGGTGGTCCGGACATGACTCATCGGCGTAGATTAGTTTCTAGGCCCAAAAAGCCTTTGAGGATACCGTAGTTGGTTAAAAAAAAACTAGCTAATAAAACTATAAAAAATGAAGTAGGTATAGATATTCATACACTTGATAAACTAAAAGGAGATGTATGTCGAAATTTTCCAATATCAATAACAAAAACGTAAGAATTATTGGAAATTGTGAAACAAAATCATGTACACCTGAATGGAAATAGAACACTAACCGGAGGCATAAAGTTAAAAAGGAGCGAATACATGTTTGTTGCTAACTTTGTGGTTGTTTTGATTATCTTATAATTAATTTGAAAATGAACAAGAGTTGGATACAGTTACAAGGGGTCACAAAGATTATATGCAAGAAATTTTCAATTTTATGATGACATTTACAATTCAACATGGTAATGGAGTGGAACATTTTCATTGTCCATGTGGAAAATGTAACTTAGAAGAGTGGAAGATAGTTCCGGCAATGTACAATGACATGAATGAAGTTGGTATTATACATAGTTATACTACATGGACATACACTACTAGCAAGAATACATCTCTCACAAATTTAACTCACACTGATTTTATAAAGCCACTCATCTATATGAATTGGCAATATATACATATAATCGTGCGTGATGAGTATGCTTGGGTCCACAAGACTTAATAGAACATCAATACCCACAAAGATCCATGTGAAATAACATTAGTTACAGACTTTCGTGTGAAAGACTAAAACGTTTATCATCTTTTCACACGGATAACTGTGTTATATCTAATTCACACATAAATCTGTTCAAGTTAGTAAATCAAATTATTAAAAAATTGTTGGGTTTTGTGTTGTACGAATTACTACGGGGCAATCTTTTGTGAATGAAAGTTTTAAACACAAGTATCTGTGTGAAATGAGCAATACATACATATATATATATATGTGTGTGTGTGTGTGTTTGTATATGACATACATAGACGTCTGTGAAAATTATAGATACATTTAACACGAATTTCTGTAACAATTTGACCCATTAAAGTTTTGCATTTATCATTCATCATTTATCGCCTCTCTTCTCCTCTCTCTATCCTCACTATACCAACTCATTCAACCTCCTTCCTTTAGATCTACTCACCATCTTCCTCCAACATGCAATCTTAGACTTCCTCAAGCCCCCAACCCCAAATTTCTCTCTCTCAACATAAATAGTACAATTTAATTGGAAAAAAAAAAAGATATCAAATTTGACCTTCCCCAGATCTCCAGATCGGTCTTCTCTATCTCTTTCGTTTTTTATGTTTCAATTTCCAAGTATTTTCACTCAAAATGGATTGATGGGTACTGTGGGTAGACTTTGTGACATTGATGAGGCTTGAGGAAAACGAATTGATCCAGGGCGAAAGCCATGCTAGATCCTATCTCGGATCCTATAAAGAAAAATTAGATCGATTTCAAGTATGTTATTTGATCTTATCCTAATACTCTGTGATCGGGTTTTTTTTTTGAGTATTTTTTTTATCCTAATACTTTGTGATCAGTTTGTTATTTGAATATTCTTTTATTTGTGATCTTGGTTCCAGTTGTGGTGGATTACTTTAAATCTCTCCGTTATGAAATTTTTTTTTTAATTGCTATCACTTTTCCACACTAAAATAAGTGTGAGATGTCTAATTCTTTATCACACAAAAGTTTGTGAGGGTAAAGGTTTAGGGTTTCTCACGTAAATCTGTGTTAGTAAAAAAGTTGTTCACATAGATATGCATATATGAAAATGAATTATGTTTAAAGAAAAGCATTGGGTCCCACATTAACAATTCACACAAACTTTTAAATCCGTATGTGATGAGTATTAACCCCCCCCCTCTCGGGAGAGCATGGATAGGAAATACGCGATTGCACTGTGACAAATAACTTTCTCATATTAAAATCTGTATGAGATAGTCATATTAGATACATAATAAAATATGTGTGAAGCTCTGTTTTGCTAGTAGTGATATCATATATGGTGAAGTAGCAGATTATGTTCCTACATTGGCCAATTTCCAAGGACGACAAAGTCATCATGCATGCTCATCTTACGATACGAAAACGTTTTGGTTTCTTAAAGTGTTAGGGGATGATATTGTTCATAGCCTAAATAAGCCCAAGTTCCTTGCCCTAGTGTTAGGCGACGAAAATTGTTTGGTCCGAACGTAAAACTTAGAGGACTACTACTTTGTTTTCGTCGCCTAAGTTCTTAGGCCACTAGGTTGAGGCCATGACGCTTGGGCGACAAATAAGTCCTTCATTATACTAGTGAGTGCAGTTGTTAGCAAAGTTTGAGGCCCATGACAAATGTCTAACTATCTTGGGGTCCATATATGAATATTATTCATTTTAGTGCATCTATTTTTTTTTTTAAGTTTGGAACCCAGTCAATTTGGGAGACTCATCCCACGCCTGATTTTGGTTTCTTTTTAGCCATATTGGGGTTCATTCTTTTTCTTTTTTCTTTGTTTGCTTTTCTATTTAAACACAGTTTCATACTTTATTTTATATATTTTTTCATATCGATTCATAAAATTTGTACCAAAATATATATATATTTTTTTGTTAATGATCCCCTTGTTCTTTTGTTCCTTTCATTTTCATTACTAACGTGCGTGATTTAATTTATTAATTTGTAAAATTAAATAATACAATATAAATACATCAAATTTCTACATATCAGAAAAAAGTTTGTTCGATTTGTAATAGATCATATATGAGGCCACAGTTTAGTTGTTCACCTTAAGGCCGCTCCAAAATGCAGGATCAGCCATGGGGAAGAAAAAGGTCATTGAAGGCCATGAAGACAACGCTACAAACTGAAGCAGATGGAGTTTGTAAGGCATATGTACAGCAAGATTCAGCCGGATTCATAGATTTAAAATCTACAGAAGATATATAAGGCATATTCATGTACGCTGCACGGTACAACAATTCGATCTGCACGTTTCACTTTCAACTTTCACCGGTCGAATTCTCTCTGCATGTCGTGTCTTATATATCCTCTCTATTTAAACACTACCATCAGCACCTAGGGAAGTAAATTAAAAAAAAAAAAAAAAAAACTAAGCTAGTTTCACCTCATTCTTCTTTTCAGAAGTCGTCAATATTGCTACAAACTAGGCTAGCTAGTTTTCTTGTTCATTATCAGTTTGGTCTCTTGGTCAGAATAGTCGGCGAAATCATCATATATATATATCGACCTCTCTAGCTACCCAACGAGATCGAGAACAAAAGAGCAAATTTATTCTAGAGGTGCTTGATTTGAAATTAAATAAAAACTACTGTTTAATTGTCTATCTAGCTATACATGCATCTGATCTCTAGGAAATTAAGGTAAAGACAAATACATATAAAATTACGATGGCACTTTTCTAAGTTAATATCTAATATTACATTAATTGATTGAAGCTAGCTAGCCGCGAATTGCGTAGCTCAGCTATAACTTGGATATGTTGGATGCTTAGCCTTGATGATCTTGTCTAGGACGGCCCATCCAGAGAGAGCTGAGAGCTCGGAGACGATGGAAGTACTCGGCGATTGCCAGCAAACAACGTGCCGATTGGCGGGTGGTCAGGAGTGTTTGCAGCCGGTGAATCGTCTGCAGCCTCAGATTATCAGCCTGCAGCATACAATATTACGTAAGTTTTCATTAATTTAATTATTTACATCAGAGTTATAAGACAGAATAGCATTCACCCTAAAGCAGTAGTATTTTCACTGGTTCACAATACGCTGTAAGTTTGACTTTGTTGTATAGAATAAGAAGCTGAAAAATGATAATGAAACTGGTTAACCAAATCATAATCTAATAGTGAGAAAACGATCGAAATGAATGTGGATTAGATTTTCTTGGTAATTATGGGTCGTGGGGTAGACTTACTGACCCTTTTGCAAAGAATTGACTATATTAGGTGAAGAAGAGTAGAAAAAAAAAAATACATACAGAGACTATGAAATTAACTATCTTCCTCGAGTAGTTTAGCATATATGATTTGTCAATGACTTAGACTACTTGGGTATTTCAGTATGCAGACCACGTTTTTCCCAGCTACCAATCTTAATTTCCTAAATTATTTATATATCAGTAATGACAGTGAGGAAGATCAGGAGGGTTTCTGGGTTTGGAAGAAGAGGCTAGGGTTTTGCTGAAGCCCTAGTTTATATCTTGGAAGAGAATGGGTCAAAAGAGAGTTATGGTTCCAAGGGCTAACGTGGTGTTTTTGAGTCAAAACGGTTACGACCATGACTTCATACCCAGGTATGGGTCTACGACGGAGACCGATGTATATATATCAGTGGCCGGACACCAGCAAAATGGGTTTCCGCCACGTGTCTAAGTTTGAGGGTTTATATCTTTCACAGCTGTCTGGAGAGGAAACTCGGGCTACTGCTTCTTATGCTTCTAATAAGATCTACACCTACTATGCACGGTATATATATGCAATTGTATGGAATAATATTGAAGGATGTTAACGTACAGTACTATCATTTTGTGTATATTATTGGTTTGAGCATGCATGTAATATATAGCTAGATTGCTAGCTTGAAAACATGACGTACTAAATACTGGGTATTTTTACTTTCGAAATTGGTAAAAAAAAAAATGATCTATATAAGATGTGCGTGCGTATATTGAATCTGTTTCTAACTTTTGAACTTAATGGGCATGGGCTGTGTTTGATTGGGAAATCTAAGGAAACGTAGAAGGAAGGAACTGAACTGAATGCAAAGTCGTTTTCATGAAAATAACGCATACAGCGACAACCTTTCGTTCTTTCGTGAGAGAGAGACCAAGTCATGCAGATAAAATAGATTCCCATGTACCTACCATCCACCTCATCCTCATGATCAACAGAGAGTGAGAGACATGGAGTGGTTCGTGGTTTTGGAGTAGGTATTTCCCAACCCAGACTCAACCAGATATTATTCCTCTCCTAATTTTCCCCCCACACCCCACAAGAGAGATCGATCACATACCACAATGGACCACCATGCAATTATATAATACCTAGTTATGTTACTGTCATTCTCAACTCGTCTCTCGCATAATCTAAAAGCATAATCTGAGACTGTAAATAGAAACTGCATACAGTGAGGGATAGAATGCGTACCTGTCTGACGAACCCTTCGAGGGTAGAGAGCTTGTTCATGGCTAAAGCCATCTGACCCATGTAGTTAGCCATGTTAGGAGGCATGCTGAGTGAGTCGGAGGCTATGGTGTCCGAGAGAGACTGGTTCAGAGCTTCAAGCCCTTGAGTGAGAGCGTCTTCAGCTTCACTTGTGGATTGTTGTAATGAATAAATAGCCATTAGCTGCTCCGTCAGTGGCTCGATTTGGGTCAAAAGAATCTACAAAGAAAAGCTCGACACTCATAATAACAGATAGAGCTGTGAATTGATTATCTAATTAGTGCAGTAAAATATCATGAAACAAATATTACCTCACTTTGTTGAGTATGATTTGAAGTTTAGTCATTAACTTGCTGTAAACCAAATATGTATATGATGACAGAACAAGACATTTTCTGTATGAAAGTATCAAAGAAAGAAGGAAGAGATAAATAGAGGAAGACACCCCTGTAACAGCTCTCTTTCTTTGATCTTATATCTCAGTCTCTTCAGAGATTGATCGACAATTTTGAGCAAGAGACATAAGTACTTTAGGAGAAATGAGACCTAACTCGACCTTATAGGAGAAACCCTTCACGATAGCCTTCGTCATTTATGATATTCGCTATCATGAGATTTGAAATCGATCCTTATTCTTTGCCACTGCCACCGACAAGTAGTTATAGTACCCGGCCATGAATCATTTCATTTTACATTTCAAGACATAAAACCTTTTTACCCTTTTATTAGTTTCATAATATATTTTGACAACATTAAGCATAAGCTAGCTAGTAGTTTAATGGTTAATTGTTTTTCTCCATAATTAATAGACCAAAAATGGGCATTTGCCCAAATTAATATAACTTATTTTTTTTTGTCATGGTTATGCCACTCGAACTTTGATATTTCCGCAAGAATTAAACATTTTTCTCGCTCACCAGATGAAGCGTTAATATTGAGAATTAATTCAACACAGTAGTCGTCACTATATCACATGCGAGTGGATCGATTACCGCATGACACTGAACCCACATGCATGTTTATCACCCGAAGATGGTTATATATAACCGACAAATACAATAAATTTTCCTTATCGTCTTAGGGTCGTAACTCTGTGACCTAATTGATGGAAGTCCGATAAATTCTGGTAATGTCCTTTTCTCAATTTCATTGCCACATATTTTGTGTTGCATGCACTTGAGATAATGACTTAATCACTTGGGATGAGAGAGCTTGCTAAACTAGGATTAATCAAGCTTAAGCATATATCGAATTACCTTAATGACCTCAGAGGGCCGGAATCCACCCATCCACATGAAGCATCTTTCAGCTGGAGTCTTCCACATGCCTGAAACAATGTGAAACACATCGGTTTTGGCCACCATGCTCTTGAGGTTCATCACCTCATCATAGTGTGCCAAACAGTTGTCCACAAACAGCCTCAGCTCATTCTCGGGCAAATGCTCTTGCACAGCTGCTCGGAGTTCACACATCCGGCGGTGGTGCTCCTCGAGCCAGCGAGCATACTCTATGTCGAAAACAGCAGCGTCTTGATAGATGAAAAATGAGTATCAGGTCGGCCCCTTCAAGCTTGAAAGAAATGAAAGCCAAGTTAATTAAATAAAACAATAATTTTTACCTGAGCTAATGTTGTTTATACCAACTGGAACTCCTTGTTCTGCTCCGACAAGACCACCTCCAAAGAAAATGCCCTAAAAGATAAAATAAACCCAAATCTTAGAAACATATTTGATATAAAAATATTCAAATCTAAAACCATACAAATTATTGAATTAATTGATGGATATAGATATCACCTGAGTTCTAGCTCTTTGCAGCTCTTGTTCCAGCTGTGTGAGCTTAATCCTACTCGACTCTAACTGCTGAACATATGCCTGGAATCGAAAAACAAAAGAAAATAAGACATTGAACAAGGATAATAAAAGAGAATTAAGTTTTGTGGGAGGGAACTGATGACCTTCTTTCTGAGCCTGCTTTTCCTGGCTGCCTCTCTATTCTGAGCAAGCCGTCTCAGTGTCTGCTTGATAATAACCACAGCACAAGTCGAAAAATCATCGTTACAGGTAAAGAAGAAAAGAGAGGTGAAAATATGGTTTCTATAAAAACGAAGGAGGGAATTTAACACCTTAGGGTCTGGTGTTTTATGTCCTTCTTGCTCTGAACTTGATGTAGTTGGTCCCTTGCGGTTACCCTCACGCTGCCACAACATTCAAAGTAAACACAAATCATATTCTTTAATACATTAACTAATCACATCATACTTCAGAATGAGAGAATCTCAGTTCCAATTAACTAATTAATTACAACTAGTATTTATGTAATACCTTGATTGTCTTGGCAGGTTCAAGAGGTCCAGATGGAGCAGCAGCATCAATTTTGCGTGGGTTGGCCAACTCGATGGACGGCCCTGATGGTCTCTTTGAACCACTCGTTGCAGAAGAAACTATTCCAGCAGTACTAATACCCTATTGTGTATACCAACCACAAAACAAATCCATTAGTTTACGAGAGAATTAAAATTAAAATAATAATCGTAACCGACCAAGCAAGAAATTAGAAAATTATATAAGATTACGATATATTAAAACCAAATTTAACCGTTAGAGTAAGATTTGTATGCATACTTTGGTTGATGATGGCTCTACGTGCATAGGCTGAGATGGGAAGATGTTCAAAGTTGGAGGCCTCATTCCTGAGCTAGTTTGATCTGCAGCACACAATACTCACAGAAATTAAGCATTACTTTTATGATTCCAGACTCTATATATGCATGTGTATGTACTGTGAGAAGATATAGAGAGAGAAAGGGTGGTCCAAGACAGAGAGAGAGGAAGGGAGAGGAGGACCCAATTGAAAGAAGGGAATCCATGAAAGAAAAGAGAGTAGAGGGCAAGAGAAGTGTGAGAAGCTAAAAGTGAAAAACAAAACACCCATGCCCCAAAAAAATCCAGAAAAATGGAACTAGCTCTTTTCAGTACATGCAGGATTTGCAAGAAATTCATAATGGGTTTTGGTTTGATACATAAGATATATATGTCACAGTCCAAACTCCAAACAACAGTAAATTGAGAAGGAAAAAGAGAAGTAAGAAAAATAAATAGTTAAATCTGAAAAAAGAGAGAGCCCCGGAACCCATTTCCTTGAAAAATTGAGAATTTCCTTGTGAATGGTACTTTTTTTCTGCTATAGGATCCGGTCAAAGAAAAAGTACTGAGGACAGAAGGGAGCAGATGGGGAAAAATAGTTTTGTTGAACAGGCTTTTCCTCCGTCCGGCCAAAAGTAAATCTCTTGTGATTTGATCTGATCAGGGAAAAGGGTTAAAAATATTCCCCTAGCAAGTCTTGTGATTCTCTGTGAAAAACTGAGACGACAAAGCAGCTTACGTCGTTGGTCTTGAACGTGATGGGGAGCTTGATGATGATCTTGTTGTTGTCCATCAAGGTAGAGGAAAAGGGCTTGATCTAGCTCGCCCAGATCATATGCTCCACTGTCTTTGCTGCTTCCTCTAATTTATACACATAAAATCTTATGTTGGTCAGTATAGAATAAACAAATAAGAAAACAATTAAGACGCTAAGGTAATGATGATGAAATTACATGAAGTTCACAGATGGGATGTTGGAGGATGATGGCTGCATCGTTGCGTATTGAATTTCATGATGATGCTGTTGTTGTTGCTGTTGCCGTTGCTGCTGATGATGGTGGTGGTTTTGTATTTGATGATGACTTTGATGATGATGCTCTTGTTGTTGTTGTTGTTGTTGTTGCGGGTCGAGCTGATTTCCTTGAAGACTGGAAGCCATGAAACTAGCAAGCTTTGTTTCCAATCGATATTGCTCTCCTGCTCTTTCTTCTGCCTCCTCAAAAGCTCTCGAAAACCCCATCAATGGTGAACCCGCTTTCTGTTACTTCCCACGGGCACCATAGCTCTCAACTCCTTCATATAAATCCACAGAGAGTGAGAAGGGTCGGTGATGTGTTCCTCAGGAGACGAGAGGCTTCCCTAGCTGTTATGTTGAGAATTAAAGAGGGAGGAGAGAGTGAGACCAAGCTAGCTAGAGGAATTCAATATAAACAAAAAGAGACAAAGCTTTGTTTTGCTGTATCTTCGTCTTCTCTCTTCTCTCTCTCTCTTTATGGAGTAGACGACTTTTTTTTCCTGCTGTAAACCAAATATTCAGATAAAGCGGTTCTTTTTTTTTTTTTTTTTCTTTTTTGATTGGGGGGTTAGCCTTTGTTAGATTAGGTAACACACACACCCATGCAGGGTATCCCAGCACAGCCGGACTAATCCCTGCATCGCCACAGGGCATGAAAGCGAACACCACACACCAGGCACACTTGCCTAGCACGGGCCACCGCCGGCTGGCCACCAAGGCCTTAATGGGGATTCGAACACCAGACCTCTTGGTTAGAGAAGTCAGTGTTTTTCACCCCACCGTTTCCCCGGTGGTTAGATAAAGCGGTTCTTGAAAATATCCATTTCTCTCTCTTGAGAAAAAAAAAACCACAGAAGACCTGCAGAGAGATTCCGATTTTTTTATGTTGAAAAACTGCTTCTGGCTTCCTTATGAGAGCGGACCGAGCCTCTTATCTCAGCCTCGGGTGAAATGACAAAACTGCCTTGACTGGGTTTCAAGTTTTACTGTGTTCACATTTTCATACGTACCTGACGTAGATGGATCATGGATTAGGCGGCTCTGTGTATCACTATTCACTAATTTAAAAAAAATTAAATCGAAACCAGCTCCTTAAATATATCAATTATGTATGTAAACTAATTCTATACATAACATAGTAAACTTAAATATATTAACTAAATATTTTTGTGACAAAGTAATAGACACAATATAAAATTTATTTGTGTTTCAGTCTTCAATAATAATTATAACCGTCGAAACTACTTAGACCTAAGCCTCTAAAACCCTAAGCCTCTACTTCTGACAAAACACTCGTTCGACGGCAACCAAATTTGTGATGGCCTCTGGCTGGTCCTAGGAGTGCGCTAGACTCCTATTTGATTTCAATCACGAAGGAAGTCCGATCTGAGCAAGGTTGAGGGGTTTCAAGCTTTCATGGTTTCTAAGCAAGAAGGTGTCGTCACAAGCAAGGGTGACTCGGCTAGATCTCGCAATCGGCATCAATGGTGAGATTCGTTTTCAGTGCATGGTTTGGGGGTGGTTTTCGTTTGGAGCCCGCCGACTTCACGTTGTCGTCGAATTGAGGACCTATGTTGGTGCGTGCTGTTGAGAGAAAGGGAGGAGCCCTATGGTTGGGGGGTTTGAAGCACTACATTTCGTCGGCTAAGTAGTTCTTCGTCGACGGAAACATAACCGTTGTATGGGACAACACAACCGTCGTCAAATATCTTCTTAGGCGACGAAAAATGACTGTCGGGAATTTCCGTCGGCTAAGACATTCTTAGCCAACGAATCCTTTCTGTCGGTAAATTTTCGTCGGCTTAGTAAATCTTAGGCGATGGAAACTGGATTCGGACACTATCTGTCGACTAAGATTTTCCCAGGTGATGACATATTTCCGTCGGTAGGCCAGGGATAGTTTTAGGCGACAAAAAGTTTTTCGTCGGCGTAGTACGTCTTGGGCGACAAATACTTTTCCATCAGTGTAGTCGGTCTTGGGCGACCAATTTTCCTTCTTAGCTGACGAATTTTTCCGTCGACTAAGAAAAGGAATTATTGTTGCCTGACACAATTCAGAACGAATATTTCTACCAACGCCTTTTGTCTTAGACGACGGAAAATTCTGTCAGCTAAGTAAACACATCATTCATACACCTTCTGCCCAGAAGAGAACGTAAAAGAACATCACAAAAGTCCTCCTCCCCCCCCCCCCACACACACATATCCGATTTAAATCTAGTTTTGGAAGCTTTTCTTCATAAATTTGATCGATCTTCAAGAGCTTCTTCTCTCCTAATTGGTATGTAACTAATTTAATTCAGCTATTTTCTTCATTTAGACATATTTTCTGGCGAATTTACCTGCGGTCCAATTACTGGATTCCTTGATGCATGCATGATATCGATATATATATATATATATATATATATATATATATATATATATGTAACTTAATTTGATAGTGTATATACATCTTGAATATGTTTGTACGTACATGTGTGTATATGTTTTTGTGTACGTGTTCGTATATATATTTATGTTAATTTGTATGTATAATCTATGTGAATTAACACGTATAATATGTTTGTATAATATATATTTATATATATATATATATATATATATGTGTGTGTAATATGTTTGTACGTATAATATATATGTATAATATTAAGTTTTTTTATGTGTGTGTGTGTATACATACAAAAATATATTTTTAGCTTTTGTGTGTATATATGATTAATAATTATTATGTGAATAATATGTTTATTAATTTAAATTTTTGTTTTCATGGAAATCATTTGTGTATTTAAATGATGATAAAAAATAAAATGATGAATCATGTAATTACGAATTATAATATTTTTATACGTACATTCATAAATATATTAATTCTACGTTACCTTTAAAAATCTCGTTCGAGAACCATTATGTTACGACTGTGTCTAACAAAATTGTTTTCAAATTGTCCCATATTTGGATAGTTTGGGAGCATATATAACATTGAGATTCCGTTTGTTGTTGGTGCGTTTTGTTTTCGGTTGTGAGTATATATATTTTGACAGGATCTTTCTTTATTGTTCGTCAAGTGCATATTAGGTATATAGATATTCATGCACTTGGAGAACTGTAGGGAGATGTTGCAGAAATTTTCTCACATACACGAATTCGAAAAGCCTCAACGACAAACGAAATCACAATGTCATGTGCTCTCAAACGGGATTAGGGCCCTAACCGGAGACATAAGGTGAAGATTGTAGGTGTACGTGAACAACGTACATTAATTAATATATATATTATATATATAATAGTTAAGTATATATTTATATTTCCTATTTATTATTAACGATTTTTTGACAACTATATTTTTGTTTCTTGTTATTATAGTGTACAACAAGAACAAAAAAAAGTCATAGGATTGGACGAGAATGCTAATTGTCATTATTGATTTTGTACTAGTTTAACTAGCACTACAAGAAAATTGGTCTTAGCCGATGGAACATATTCGTCGCCTAAGACAATATTTGTCGCCTAGGATCTTGGCAGACGGACAGTCTGTCGTCTAAGTTCCGTCGCCTAAGTGGCATGAGGTAGATACTTAGGCGACAGAAATAAAACCGGTCGTCAACTAAGAACTATCCTAACCGACGGATCTATTGCTACAAAACCGATAACCAGATTCGTCGATAGAGATTCTTGTCGATGGAAGAGATTTGTCGGAATGTTTCTTACACGACGAATCAGAATGTTTCCTAGCCGACGGAATATGCGTCGGTAAATATGTGTGCCGACGAATCTTGTTCCGTTCTTAGGCGACAAATAGTTCGTCGGTACATATTTTTGCCAACGAATCTTGTTCTATTCTTAGGCAACGAATAGTTCGTCGGTAAATATTTTTACCGACGAATCTTGTTCAGTTCTTAGGCGACTGAATATTCGTCGGTAAGTATCTAAACCGACGAATTCGTATCATTTCTTAGTCAACAGATATTTCTGTGTCCGTCGGTTAGGTGTTATATCTTAGGCGACAAAATGTGAGGTTTCCGTCGCCTAAGTCATTTTTTTACTGCAAAAAAAATGTTATTTTTGTGTAAATTACCTTATTCACTGTTTCAAAAAATTACATATCAGTAATTCCAATTAAACACATACATATACATATATACCGGAAGCATTAGATTTGGAAAAAATATTCATATATTGATCATGATAACTAGCTAGATGGACAAATTACATTAATGTTCACATATGGACAAATTACATTAATGTTCATATATACAAAATCAATAATGCCAATTGGCATTCTAGTCTACTCCTATGTCGCCTAGATCATCGTTGTTTTGTGGGGAAACATGTGGAGGAGGAAAAATAACAAGAGGAGAAGGAGGAGAAGGAAAAACAACTGGAGGAGAAGGATGTGGTGCCATACCTAGGCGCTCATATATGAGGGCAAACTGAGACTGCATAGCGCTATACATAGACTTCGCTTACAGGGTACGCTGTTCGGCTGCCTGCTATTTTTGTTGGGTACGCTCCTATGATTCATTTAGTCTCTGCTCATAGCGCTCCTGCAGCTCTAGGAGTTGTTGCTCATCAACTCTAGGAGGACGACTACATGAAGTGGAGCCATTTGAAGAATGGCTCAAGTCTCGCTCGCCTGCTCATCCCATCCCTCTGATCTCCTTTCCTTTCCGAGTTTTCAGCACCGTACCCAACACCTCAATTTTTTAGGACTGAACACCCTCCACAATCTCCTCCTCTGTCGCGTCAAGGTGTTGTTTCTTAAATACATCCTTTCACCTATTGACCTCATCAACTATGTCATTCTGCATTTAAAATATATCAATTAAGCGCTAACTTGACATTATGCAGAAACAAGAACCAATAACCAAATATAACTATTTACAAATAACTCATTTTATATGTACCTAATAAACTTTACATTTTGCACAATAAACTGCATAAGTGCATGCATCAAACAATAAAATAATAAAAGGAAAGACACTTACATAATGTTTGGTTGTAGCTTCATCACCGGCCCTGACATAGGTTTTCTCAAAACCTTTGATAATTGGAAGTTCCTCCCCTTGTATTCTGAGTTCCTCCATTGTGTAGATGATAAGAAAAGACCCCGTGTGGTGGTGTATAGTGTTCTCCCCACGGTTCTGCTTGTTTGCCAAGGAGAGTCTCTAATACACGAAAAAATATTAAATAGATTAGTAAAATACAAGGGAAACTGAAGGTAATTTAAAAAATCACTTTAAACTCATCTGGCTCGAAGTGAGAGCATAGAAACTCCCACTTGTCCTCTCTCCCATTGAAATCTGAAGGCATCCCAGAGGCCCCTTCCCTCAGATAAGCTTTGTGGCACTGGTACTTCCAGTCCTTGTACATCTCCTGTGCCCTCTTTAGTATCCAATTGAACATTGGCTCATCATTTTCATCCCACTCGTACTTCGTCTAAGTAACAAATAAAAAAAACAGACTTGTTAAGCACTGAAAAATAAAATAAACTTATGTAATTAAGTAAATTTATTTTTCAAACTGTTTTTAGTGTTACTTACCGACATTGCATTCCACACCTTGCACTTCTCCTCCTGATCAAGGTCATAGATAGAAAGTCCTTGCCCTCAATCCCACCAGACTTCGTATGGCGGAACCAATATCATGTGTCACCAAGCTGTTTACCCCCTCACGCTAGGGCCTTTTACACATGGGCAATACTCTAGCTTAATCTTCTGCTACGTTGCTGCAACCTCCGCCTTCTTTCCAGAACATAAACCCACTTCTTCTTCGGGGCTGGAGCTACAATTAATATACATACAAAACATAAGCACTTGAAAAGTAAAAAAAAAGGTAGTAGTAAGCAGGCACACCCCCCTGAGGCACTTACATGCGCGCCCACTGGGGCGCGCCTGCTGGCACCCTGGTGCGCGCATGCAGGCACCCCAGGCAGCCTGGGGCGTGCAGGGGTGTACTGCTACTGATTTCAAATATTTACAATAACGCTTAATTTACCTATTGGCCTTCTAACTTTCAACCGTGCGCTACCAACAATGCGTCTTGCAGATTCGGGCGTCTGTGTAGATGATGGAGATCCCGATGAACTACTGTCAACGGGAGGGGGCCGCACGATCAAAGGGGGAGCCCCTGGTGGTACTGTCCCAGTCGGCATGGGGGTAGGCTGGCTGCTACTACCCGCTGAGCTGACGCTCTGCCGTATAGACTCCATCAAGGCACTGGCCTTAGTGGCTCGATCCTTCCTCTTCCCAAAAAACATAGTCTTGCACATGAATAACACACAATTGTTATAGCTACACTAACAAAAAACTATAACAGGGAAAGCAACATGTATGAATCCGTTCCAAGACAAAAACCCCTACAATGCCAGCAGCCTAACAAAATGAATATACAACATACACATGTGCTAAACCAGCTCTATTATTCATCACAGAAACACCTCTCATTGCAGCAACAATTCAAACTAATTTCAAGAAACATACGACATACATCATGTATTTAGTCAATTATGAATACATACATTCAAGAATACTTGTATCTTTCCCAGTAGTAGTATCAGTACTAAGAAATTCAAACCAAAATTTAACACGGGTTCTTCCTAAAATTCATCACAGCAGGGTATAAGGACTGAGAACGCTATACATTTTTTGGAGACAACACGTGTTCGGACATGGGAGTGGAAATTCGGTGAGGTTATCAGCACGGTCGGAGACAAACGATGGGAGAAGCGACGAAGTGAAAGCAGCGCTGATGCGGTGGCGATGTGACGCAGTAGGAAGTGTGGAAGGTTTACAAGCGATAAACCCTATAGGATAGTGAAGGATTCTCAAGCGAAGAACCTTGGAAAATAACCTCTGGAGTCCACCAGAATAAGAGAAAACTCTCAACTTGATTGAATAATGATAAGATAGCTGTCTACACCCGAATAAGGTGTTTAAATACTGAAAACAAAGCTCTAGGGCTGCTAACATCAAACCCTAAAAGCCCAAGGATTAAAACAAACCAAATCCAAAACAAACTAGACAACATAAAAAAACTGGAAATATATAAAACTGTCGTTTTAAGGCCCTAAACGAACTCGGAAGCCCGAAAAAGCCCACACGTCGTGGCATAACCACGAGTTTGATTCCTGGCGTCGTTCCCTTCTCGGAAAGGTATAATAATTACCATTCTGACACCGAACGCCAAATCTGCAGCAAACCGGGTTTAGACTTACTACGATCAATTTGTTCTTCAATCTGCTCTGCCATTCTCCCTACATCAGTCTCCTCCACCTCTGAAGAACTCGACCCCGAGTTCTCAGCAGGATAAAGAACCTCATCTTCGTGATACTCATGAAGATCAGCAACATTAAAAGTATTGGAAATACCCATAGAATCTGGAAGAGCAACGACATAAGCATTATCATTGATCTTACGCAGTACCTTAAATGACCCATATTTCTTGGGTTGCAGCTTATTGTAAGTGCCAACAGGAAATCTCTCCTTCCGTAGAAACACCATCACGTCATCCCCTTCCTTGAAAACTTTGACTCGACGATGCTTATCAGCTGCAGCCTTGTTCTTAGCATTAGTTGCTTCAATTCTGACTTTGACCTCTTCCCGAACAGCCTGCACATCCTTAGCCATATTTTCAGCAGCAATGCTGACACCATGAGCCCGTGGAAGCTTGACTAGATCAACAACATGAAGGGGAACAGAAGTGTAAACCACGGAAAAAGGTGATTTGCCGGTAGCACGATGCACCGCGCTATTATAAGCAAACTTGACCTGTGCTAAAGCAATGTCCCATTGTCTTGGTTTATCTCCACTAACACTTCTGATCATATTACCCAGAGTTCGATTTGTAACCTCTGTTTGGCCATCAGTCTGGGGATGAGCTGTGCTGCTGCGATTCAAGGCTGTACCAAACTTCCTCCACAAGGTTATCCAAAAATGGCTAAGGAACTTTGTGTCTCTATCAGAAGTAATGGATTTTGGCACCCCATGTAGACGCACCACTTCTCTGAAAAACAATTTTGCTATGTTGGAAGCATCAGCTGTCTTCTTACAAGCAATGAAGTGCGCCATTTTAGAAAATCTGTCAACAACTACGAAGACAGAATCCACTCCTCTCTGTGTACGGGGTAAACCTAACACAAAATCCATAGCAAGGTCCTGCCAAATGTCTTCAGGAACAGGTAAAGGTAAATAAAGACCGGTGTTTTGGGATTGCCCTTTTGATACCTGGCAAGTGTAGCATTTTCTCACAATAGCACCAACATCCCTCCTCAAATGAGGCCAATAGAACCTCTCCTCCATGCTAGCAATGGTCTTGTCACGACCGAGATGGCCAGTCATACCTCCCCCATGCAAGTCTCTGATGAGCTTTTCTCTCAGTGATGAACAAGGAATGCAAAGTTGGTTGCCTTTGAAAAGATAGCCACCACTAATGTAAAATTCTGCAGCTGTATGGTTGTCTCTGCACCTGGACCAAATTTCCTTAAAATCAGCATCACCCTCATACAACTCTTTGAGGACCTCAAAACCCACAATTTCGTGAGCTAGGGTCACCAATAAGGAGGCTCTCCTACTCAAAGCATCGGCTACCTTATTAGAGACACCAGATTTGTGCTGAATTACGAAAGGAAATTTCTGCAAATAACTCACCCACCGTGCATACATGTTATTCACCGTCTTCTGACTATTTAGAAATTTCAAGGCCTGATGGTCGGTGTAAAGCACAAACTCTCTCTGAATCAGGTAATGCTCCCACTGTTTCAAAGCTCGAAATACGGCATAAAATTCCTGATCATAAGTACTCCACCTCTGACGAGCTTCACTCAATTTTTCACTGAAGAAAGCAACAGGTTTATTTTCCTGAGTTAGGACTGCACCGACACCAACTCCACTGGCATCACATTCAACTTGAAAGACTTTGTCGAAATCTGGTAGTGCAAGAACTGGTGCAGTACAAAATTTCTCTTTAATCAAAGCAAAACTCTTCTCCTGATCATCACCCCAACTGAATTTCCCTTTCTTCAAGCACTCAGTAATAGGAGCTGTAATGGTACTGAAATTTTTCACAAATCGTCTATAAAACGTAGCCAAACCATGGAAACTACGTACCTCAGAAACTGATTTTGGAGCAGGCCAGTCACGGATAGCTCGAATTTTCTCGTCATCAACCTGAATTCCATCCTCTCCAACTACAAAGCCCAGTAATAATAACTTGTTGGTGCATAAAGTGCATTTTTTTAGATTGACATACAGTTTGTTCTCTTGTAAGGCTGCTAGAACCTGTTTGATATGCTCCATATGTTCTGTCTTGTTTCTGCTGTAGATCAGGATGTCGTCAAAATAAACCACTACAAATGCACCCATAAAACGACGAAGAACCTGGTACATTAGCCTCATAAAAGTACTTGGTGCGTTAGACATCCCAAAAGGCATCACCAACCACTCGTAGAGACCATCCTTGCTCTTGAAAGCCGTCTTCCACTCATCTCCAGGTTTGATTCGTATCTGATGGTAGCCACTTCGAAGATCTATCTTGGAGAACACCCTTGAACCTGCTAACTCATCAAGCATGTCTTCTAGACGAGGTATAGGAAATCTGTACTTGATAGTGATCTTGTTTATAGCTCTACTATCAACACACATTCGCCACTGATTACCTTTCTTAGGAACAAGAAGAACTGGAACTGCACAAGGGCTCATGCTCTCACGAATAAATCCTTTTCGCAACAAATCCTCAATCTGCTCTCTTAAAATCTCATTCTCTTTCGGACTCATTCGATAATGGGGTAAGTTAGGGAGACTTGCACCAGGAACTAGGTCAATTTGATGTTGGATGTCTCTCATTGGTGGTAACTCATTGGGCAACTCATCCACTGTAATTTCTGCAAACTCTCCCAACAACTGCTGCACTTCTTCAGGGATGACTGCTTCTTCCTTCTCTGCACTCATTAACCCCTTAACTACCACCGGAAAGATCACCTCAGACTTTCTAAAAGCTTCCTCCAGTTCATGTTCATTACTGGACATAATTAGGAAATTTTCGCCAGTCTTCCCTGTAGAATTCGAGAAGTGCAAAACAGGAGCCATAGCAATCTGATGTCCTTTCCACATAAATAACATCACATTGTCCCTTCCCTTGTGAGTAACATCAACATCATATTGCCAAGGCCGCCCAAACAAAATATGACAAGCATCCATATCTAACACGTCACATAGCACATCATCTTTATAATGCTTACCAATTGACACATGCACTTTGCATGTTTGGGTAACACGAACCTGAGGACCCTTCTTTACCCATCCAAGCGAATATGGCATGTCATGAGGCTGCGTTGGTAACTTCAGATGTTCTACTAACTTTTGAGACACAAAATTTTCACAGCTTCCATTATCCACAATCAAATTGCACACTTTGTTGTTAATGGAGCAATAAGACCTGAAAAGGTTCTTGCGCTGCCCATCTTCCTCAGGAGACAGCAAAATCCTCTGCAATACAATGTTTACCTTATCTGGGGAATCCTCAACAGCGAACTCAGCTCCTTCGTAGTCACCATAGTCTTCTTCCTCTTCTTCTTCCTGGTCTTCCATGAGACCAACAGTCCTCCTCGGTAAAGTGCACTCATTAGACCGGTGACCTGGTTTGTTACAACGGTAGCATACTACTGTCATTGGTTTGGCATAAGGGTTAGGTGCCCTCTGACTTGGTGCCTTATTTTGTGCCCCACTATCTTTGGATAATGCATTAGAAGCCTTCGTGTTGCTATTACCCCCTGCATTCTGCGTGATCATCTTTCCCCTCTCTGTTGAGGAACCTCCTACTTCATTACTCCTTTGAGCATTGAACCTCTGGTATGAGGCTGTCCTGCTAGACTTCTCCATAATCTCTGCTTTCATGGCTAGGCTAGATGCTTCTTGCACGGTCCACACGGTCTGCAAACCCATTTTTCTTGTAAAGAAGGTTTCAACCCGCTAATATAACGAGCTACCTTCTGACTGTCTGATTCTCCCAAATTGTTTCGCTCCGACAGTCTTATAAATTCAGAGGTATATTCTGCCACTGTCCTTGTTCCTTGCACGCACTCGATGTACAACCTATAAAGAATCTGTTCGTAATCATCAGGTAAAAATGCCGCAGAAAGTAACTGCTTCATTCTCCTCCAAGTTTTGACTGGTCCCTTCCTTTGTCTTTGTCGAACCAGCACCAATTTATCCCACCAAACAGCAGCAGTACTCTTCAATTTGTAGGCCACCATCTTTACTTGCTTATGTTCTGGAATTCCCATGATATCGAAGAACTTGTCAACTTTAATCTGCCAGTCTAGAAATTCTTCAACGCCCATCATGCCATTGAAGTAAGGAATTTCAGCCTTCATCCTGTAATCGTGCCCAGGTTGCTCGGGTTGATCAGGTTGTGTGACCTCCTCTTCAGATTTCGAACCCGAACTATTATTGATGCGGTGAGTAATACGTAGAACTCTATTTTGCCCACTTCTCCCGCCTCTACGTTGATCATTGTGGTTGTTATTCCTGTCGCCCAACAATCCTCTCAACTCTGTTAACTGGTTGTGCAACTGGATATTCTGAGTATTCATCTGGGTAGTCACAGCCTCTAGAGCTGCGGTAAAAGCCGCAGTAACTCCATCTAGATCTGCTCTGGTAACGTTGGCCATGGATAGTCAATGATAAAAGAGACAGGAGAGAACCTGCTCTGATACCACCTGACGCAGTAGGAAGTGTGGAAGGTTTACAAGCGATAAACCCTATAGGATAGTGAAGGATTCTCAAGCGAAGAACCTTGGAAAATAACCTCTGGAGTCCACCAGAATAAGAGAAAACTCTCAACTTGATTGAATAATGATAAGATAGCTGTCTACACCCGAATAAGGTGTTTAAATACTGAAAACAAAGCTCTAGGGCTGCTAACATCAAACCCTAAAAGCCCAAGGATTAAAACAAACCAAATCCAAAACAAACTAGACAACATAAAAAAACTGGAAATATATAAAACTGTCGTTTTAAGGCCCTAAACAAACTCGGAAGCCCGAAAAAGCCCACACGTCGTGGCAAAGCCACGAGTTTGATTCCTGGCGTCGTTCCCTTCTCGGAAAGGTATAATAATTACCATTCTGACACCGAACGCCAAATCTGTAGCAAACCGGGTTTAGACTTGCTACGATCAATTTGTTCTTCAATCTGCTCTGCCATTCTCCCTACATCATGATGTGTGGAGGAGACCAATAGTGGAGTTCATGCGGACCAAGAAGGGTCGATGCGGCTGCGGTCAGGTTGATGTGGTTGTCAAGCGGTGGATGGCTGGGGTCTCCGATAGGCTCTATGGCGTCGCACAACGTAGTCGGGTTTTAGTTGTGTTTCTGGCGATGAGTGTGAGTGAGGAGGAGGCCCAGAATAGTTGTGTTTCGTCAGATGGGAGTGATAGACCCATTTTCTCTTAGCCGACAGAACTATTGAATTTCTGTCGCCCCAGACTACCTAAGGTGACGAAAACATCAAAATCCGTCGCCTAAGTCTTAATCGACGGAATATATTTTGTCGGCTTAGACAAACAATCTGTCGCCTAACAAAATCAATTTTGGCCAAAAAAAAGGCGGAAAATATACCCGCCCAATATTTTGGCATCCTACACAACGGAAAAATCACATATCCGTCGGGTTGGAAAACCTAACCCGACAAATTATTATATTTCTATCACTTTAGAAATCCAAACCGACAGAACTAGTGTACTTCGTCGCCTACGTACAAAATAAATTTTATTTACCGCCTAATATTTCGGGGATACGACGCGATCGAAAACTATACGTCCATCGCCTAAGAAATACTAAAGCGACAAAACCATCATTTTCCATCGACTAAGTCGTTTTCAAAAAAAATACGGTTGGCGAGGTCCCTTCGAGTTATGCGAGGCGAGATAGGAGGCTGGCGAGGAGACATAGTCGTTCCTAAGAGACAGAAAGTGGACCCTCCGTCGCCTAAGTATTTCTAAGGCGACAAAATTTCCATGTTCCGTCGAGTAAGTTGTTTTTTAAATAATTTACACATTTTTTATATGTACATCTGAGTAATTTCGTCTAATTTTGTAAACTAAACTCAAGTTAATTTAAAAATACATATCCAGACTTAATTATGCCAAATTCATGTTTACAACAGACCAATCATATCCGAAATAATAATATTGAACAAGTATATTAATTATACTCATGATAATCTGAGTCGTCTGAATCATCATCCTTCTTATTCTGGCCAGAATATTGATCATCCTCTATGTCCGAGTCATCTATGAACCTGTCGTCATGTGTGGGTGTGCGTTGTCACTAGTTCATTTCAAATGGTGTAACTGCCATGTAACATATGATCACCGGAATGTTTTGGTTGTTGACATGAATATCCTTAGTATCAGGGACTACATGTGGAGATTTCTCTTGATATGGTTCATTCGGTTGATCAGTTGTTGGTTCACTAGGCCCACTCTCATCATCCCCTCCCAGTGTTGCTGCACTCCAAATATTCCTATGTGACATCACCTGCACCACTTTTCATTCCTCACTCATAGCCGGATTATCAAGATAAAACACTTGTTTTGCCATGGTGGTAAGAATAAAAGGCTCGTTCTCATACCATACATTGTTTGAGTCCACTGATAACAAGCCACAATCCAAAATAGTACTCCTTCGTCTTGTTGGGTCAATATTGAACCATTTGCACTTGAACAACATGACTGGCATACCCTTGTCGTAGATTAGTTCGATCACACTGACAAGAACCCCGTAGTAATTGAAACTCATACCCTCAACCATTACTCCATTGTTTTGGGTGACATGGCCTTCATCTCGTTCTGACGTCACAAAGTTAACATCGTTCATAAAACATCCAACACAAACTCTGTGGCTTTGGGGTCCTCCAGCCAATAAGTGCAAATCTGGGTGGTAAGAATCAAGAAAATACTGTAGAATGTGCATCATCTAAAACAATTTTAAGAGCAACGTTGTTACATTATGTAACATTAAAAAACGACATATATATTAAATTTATGTAACATCATATATACAGATCGATAGATAGGTATCCAAATAGAGAAGTAATCAGGAAAATCTCTCTTGTGTATGACTTCGTTACCATCCTACCTTTTCAAATGGTCCAAATAGTACCGCTCGGCTTCGTTGCAATGTTGAAGGACAGACCAATTAGCCTCTTTGATCTCAGCATTACTTAATCTTTAAGAATTACTTAATCTGCCATATGGTTTAACATCATTGGAAACAACTGATAGATTGAATTGTTGGTTACTACCCGCTCCAGATAATTCCCCCACTGTCTTCATCATTGAGATATGTGCTGCAGTAAGTTACGCAGTCAGCCTAAATATACCCCGATGTGATCGACCCTTCAGGGAAACGTTTGTTTATGTTCTTCTTCTTAAAATCCCATAATTGCCTACAAAACATATATTTATTCTCTTAGAAAAATTTATCTTAATTTGAAAGGATGATTAATTAGAATAAATATGAGTGCATACCTCTCATTTGGATAACACCAGGTATACTGTACCAGACCAGTAAGCAACACTTGTTCAGGAAGGTGGATCATGAGGTGAATCATGATGTCAAAGAAAGTTGGGGGAAATATCCTTTCCAGCTTGCACATGATGTACACAATGCCTTCTTGCAATGACCGAACATCAGACTTGTTAAGCTCTTTAGCGCATATCCTCTGAAAGAATTTTCACAAATCCACTAACGTGTCAGCCACATCACTCTGCAAATATGGTCTAATGACCACGGGAAGAAGACGTTACAGCAAAACATGATAGTCATGAGTCTTCAACCCAGTAATCTTATTTTCCCCCGTCTTATCACATCGAGTGATATTCCCTACATACCCATGAGGATACTTAACGTTATGAAGCTACTAAAACACTTCCTCTTTCTTCTGAGGATGGACTGTGTAGTCTGCTTGAGGCATTATGGTTTTTTTTGTTCTTGTGTTCTCTACTAGCCATAGCTTAGAGCGTATACTCATTTTCTTAAGATCAACACGGGTTTTTGGGGTGTCTTTGTTCTTATCTTTGAGATTCAGAATTGTTCCAAGAACGTTGTCACAAACATTCTTCTCTATGTGCATGACGTCTAAGTTTTGTCTGATTTTCAAAGTCGACCAATAAGGCAATTCAAAGAATACACTTTTGTGCGTCCAATACTTAAACTCATCAAGCGTGGGAGGATTCAAGTCGGTTACATCTTTACTGGTGCTCAAATATCTGAACCAGTGCCGGTTAAGCTTCTCCAAAATTCACTAACCAGACCTCCCTGGGGGTTTTGGATTATGCTCTTCAATCCCATCAAATGCCTCAGCATCCCAGCGCCACTCGTGATCCTTGTCAAGCCACCTACGATATCCCAAGAAACAGATTTTGTTGGCGTGGCGACTAGAATTGATGTCATCTAAGCATACCAGGCAAGCCTTGTACCCCTTAGTTTGTTGGCCAGAAAACATCCCGTAAGCTAGATAATCACTGATGGTCCAAATAACAGCTGCTTTCATCATGAATGAAGTTTGTCCATGCCTGTCAAAAGTAGGGAGTCCATTTTCCCATAACTCCTGCAGCTCGTCAATTAATGGTCTCATGTACACATCCAAGCACTTTCCTGGAGAATACGGCCCTGGAACCATAAGCGTAAGAAAATTGTACTCCTTCTTCACACACATGTTGGGAGGTAGATTGTATGGAAATACTATCACAAGCCAAATGTTATAAGACAAATTCATGTTCCCAGTAGGATTGAACCCGTCTGTTGCAAGTCCGAGTCTGACATTTTGACAGTCTCTAGCAAATTCAGGAAAAGAACGGTCAAAATGTTTCCAAGCCTCCCCGTCAACTGGATGTGTGAGATTATCCAGATCTATCCTCTCCTCTCCTTGGTGCCTTGCCTGGTGCCATCTCATATGCTTGGCCGTATGTGAAGACATGTACAAAAGCTGCAGACGAGGACACAACGGGAAGTAACGCAAAAACTTCCTAGGAATGGGCCGGTTCTTCTATTTTGATGAAGTTGAAGCTGCTTGATACCGTGGCTCGTAGCAGTGTCTGCACTCATCTTCCGCCTCGTTTTATTTGTAATACAACATGCAATTATTGACGCAAGCGTCTATCTTCTGGACTTCCAGACCGAGGTCAACCAACATGGTTTTTACCTCGTCGTAATCAACTGGACAACTGTTACCTTTGGGAAGCACTTTCTTCATAACGTCCATATCTTCATCAAAACATTTGTTAATCTTTCCCCGCTTGTTTTTTATCATCATTTGCTCCATAACGGTACCCAACAATGTATGCTCATTGCCAGGATACAATGGGGTTTGTACTTCCCGTACAAGCATGTTGTACTTATCATAATCATTGTTGTATTCAACGTGTGAGACATTAGGAGAGGTGTCAGGGACGTTCTCATAAACAACATTTTTCTGATATCCTGAGGCGGTGAACGGGAAGACATCGTTTAAGAGGTTCATCACAGCAAGGTCCCGGTAACTTACATTGGAAGATTCTGCCTGCTAATTATGTTGTGCTTGAATTTCTGCAAGTGTAGGCATTTGAACTTGAGTTTCGCCGTGCCATGTCCATGTGGTATAACTAGAACAAATACCGTATAGTGCCAAGTGAGAATACATTTCTTCAATTATTACTGGTTTCCGATTGAGACATTTATTGCACGGATATATGTGAATAACTTTGTTTGGAGGACTATGTAGACGCACAAACTCAAGAAAATCAAAAATGCCTTGCATATAAAGAGGGGACGTTCTCCCTAATTGCATCCAGTTTTTGTTCATGTTGTACACTATAATAACATGAAACAAAAATATAGTTGTCAACAAATATACATATATTTAAGATGTATATACACTCTCAAATATATAAATATATATGCATGCATCAAGGAATACAATAATTAGATCCTCGGTAAAGTTGCCAGAAAATATGTCAAAATGAAGAAATATTAAAGTAGTCACATGCATACCAATTAGGAGGGGGGGCGACTCTTCAGTATGTTTCTTCTATGGGAGGGGGGTTGGCGGGGGCTCTTCAGTATGGTTCTTCTGCATGGGGGGAGTATTTTTTTCGTCTGGTGAGTATGTTTTTTCTTCTATGGGGGAGGGAGTTTTTTTTTTTCGTCTGTGAGGAGGGGAGTATTTTTTTCGTCTATGGGGGGCGGGGGGAGGGGGAGTATGTTTTTTCTTCTGTGTGAGAGGGGGGGGGGAGTGTTATTTCTACGGGGAGGGGGAGTGTATATGTTTTTTCTTCTGTGGGGGGGGAGTATTTTTTTCGTCTGTGGGGGAGGAGTTTTTTTTCTTCTATGTGGGGGGAGTGTTTTTTCGTCTGTGGGGGGGGGCAGTTTCTGCACGGGGAGGGGGAGTACGTATAAGGGGGCGGAGGACTATATTTGTTGTCCCGCGGGATGTATAAATGAAAACGTTAGTCCGTTGGCTAAGAGAACTTGCGTCGGGAAAAATATATTCGCTCTGCGTGTGTCAGTTAAATAATTCAATATTTTACTCGACGGAAGAATCTGTCAGCCTAGGAATTAAATTCATCGCTTGAGACACACTGTACCGACTGAAAACTATTCGTTGCTGAAAACCATCTACGCCGACGGAATATTTCGTCACCTAAGACAAAAGCCGTCGGTAAAAATATATTCGTATTGCGGTGTGTCAAGTAATAATTCAATTTCCTAGCCCACAGCATAATCCGTCGGCTTAGGAATACAATTCTTCGCCCGAGACACACTATAGCGACAAAAAATTATTCATCGCTAAATACCATCTACGCTGATGGAATAGTCTGTCACCTAAGACAAAAGCCATCAGCAAAAATATATTCATTTTGCGGTGTGTCAGGTAATAATTTAATTTCCTAGCCCACAGAAGAATCTGTCGGGTTAGGAATACAATTCGTCGCCCGAGACACGCTATAGCGACGAAAAATTATTCGTCACTGAAGACCATCTACACCGACGGAATAGTCTGTCGCCTAAGGCAAAAGCCGTCGGCAAAAATATATTCGTTATGCGGTATGTCAGGTAATAATTCAATTTCTCAAATGACGGATCGTTTCGTCAACTAGGACATAAATTCGTCTCCCAGGAGACAAACTATACCGACAGAAAATTATACGTTGCGCAAGACCTACTAAGATGACGAAAATGTACCGACGGAATATATTCATCAGCTATGAATGCCTTAGCCAACGGAAGTTCCCAACAGTCTTCTTCCGTCGCCTAGGTAGATCTTAGGCGACGACTATGTTGTCCTATATGATGGTTATTGTTCCATCGCTTAGGTAGGACTTAGCCAACTATGTTGTCCTATACGACGGTTATTGTTCCATCGCTTAGGTAGGACTTAGCCGACGAAATCCAACAAATTTCGTCGACTAAGAGGTATTTTCCACTAGTGTAGAGTGTATGAACAATTTTCTACATAATTCATTAATTATTTTGTATATATGTTCAATGTTTGTCCATCTAGTTATCATGATCAATATATGAATATGTTTTCCAAATCCAATACTTCCGGTATATATGTATCTGTATGTGTTTGATTATTCTTACTGGTATGTAATTTTTTAAAACAGTAAATAAGGTAATTTACACAAAAAATAACATTTTTTTTACAATAAAAAAATTACTTAGCACTACTGGAAAAAAGCTCTTAGGCGACGGAACTATTTCGTCGCCTAAGTAACAAAATTTGTCTCCTAAGTGGAGTGAGATAGGTGTCTGGGGGACGAAAAATTGATTTCCATTGAGTTAAAATTACTTAGGCAACAGAACTGTTTCCATCGCCTAAGTACTTCGGAGATGGAAGTTTTCCGTCTCCTAAGTACTTACGCGACTGATATTATTTAATGACAAAAAAGATATTTTTTCCCTAGGCGACGGAATTACTGGATTCTGTAGCTAAAGTGAAAAATAATTAACATGGGTGTGGAGTTCGCTGGCGTGTAAGCGCGCGGACTCCGCTGGCAGAGAAGGGCGCAGAGTCCGCTAGCACAATGGGCACGCAGACTCCGCTGGCAGGGAATAGCGCGTGGAATCCGCTTGCACAAAGGGTGCGCGAAGTCGACTTGCACAAAGGGCGCGCGAAGTCTACTTGCACAAAGGGCGTGCGAAATTCGGAGTCCGCTGGCAGAGAAGGCGCCAAGGAAAGGCAGGAAGTGAAGAAGAAGGAGAGGCAGAGGGTGAAGAAGAATGAGAGGCAGAGGGAAGAAGAAGGTGAGGCAGATGGCGAAAAAGAAGGAGAGACAGAGGGAAGAAGAAAGTGAGACAGAGGGAAGAAGAAGGTGAGGCAGATGGCGAAGAAGAAGGAGAGGCAGAGGGAAGAAGAAGTTGAGGCAGAGGGAATAAGAAGCAAAGGCAAAGGGCGAAGAAGAAGGAGAGGCAGAGGGAAGAAGAATGAGAGGCAGAGGGAAGAAGGTGAGGAGGGAAGAAGAAAGAGAGGCAGTGGTATGCGTGGAAACTAGATAGAGGAGAGGAGGGAGAGAGAATATATAAGGAAAGTTTGAAAATTTTGATTAAAATTTTTCTGAAATTTTTGGCGGAAAAGGAGTCGCTAAAAATTTCGGTACTTATGCGACGAAAAGTTATACTTTCGTCGCTTAAAATATTAATAATTTTTTTAAATAATAATTCTGTCATCTAAGTAAATTTTTCAGTCGTCTAAATCAATCTTAGACGACGAAATACATTTTCGTCGCCTAAGTAAATTTTTTTTTGTCGTCTAAATCAATCTTAGACGACGGAATACGTTTCCGTCACCTAAGTGAATAATTTATTTTTTTTCATCAAAATGATTTCGTCGCCTTAGTAAATTTTTCGTCTCTTAAGCTACCACCTAGGCGACGGAACACTAGTCCTTCGCCTAGGTGGTAACATAGGAGACGAAATCGTATTCCGTCGCTTAAGTTCTACTTAGGTGATAGAATTAAAAAAATTCCACTAGTTTAGGCAACAGAAACAGAACATTCCATCGCCTAAAATAAACCACCTAACCGACAAATACAAAGATATCTTTTGACTAAGAACTGCTACAAAAGTCGTCGGTTTAGAACTCTACCGACGAATATTCTGTCGCCTAAGAACATAGCAAGATTCGTCGGTAAACATAAGTACCGACAACATTTTCGTCGACTAAGGAAAATTATGTGTTCATCGGTTAAGAAACCATCCGACTAAAATGTTCCTTCGACAGAGATTTCTATCGACGAATCAGTTTGTCGATAAGGTAGAAAAATATCCATTGGGTAAGAACACTCTTAGTCGACAACTTACTTCATTTTCGTCTCCTAAGTGTCTACCTCACGCCACTTAGGCGACGAAACTTAGACGACGAACAATTCGTCGGCCAAGATCGTAGGCGACTAGTTGTTTCTGTCGGCTAGGACGATATTTCCTGTAGTGAAGGTGGTGGGTGGGGATGCGGCGGGGTTCCGACGGAGTTCCGGCTGTGGTTGGAATCCGACAATGGTGGCGGCACGACAGTTTTGCTGGTGGGGAATGGTCTAGTGGTGACTGCAAACTTGGGCGGATATCATGTGCCAGACCTTTTCGGCCTTTCTACATTGGTTTTGCTCTGGTCCTAATATGTCTTGGGCCTAGGGTTTTTACTCTGGGTCAAGGATGGTTATCTCTAGTTTTCTAAGCCCCTTTTGGACCTTTAAGGTTTTAAACTCGTTTTTGCTAGTTTATTTCTAATAATTTTTCTATGTAGGTTTCTAGGAATCCTAGGTAGGTTTTGATGCCTGCAGATTATGATGTTTCTTTTACATCTAGATAATGGACATTTCTTGTCGTACCGCAATTGAGCGTCTTGGCGACGTAAGTTTTCATATAAAATTATCTTTATGTAGGGTAAGATTATAACTTGCTAGGCTCATCGTCGATGAGCGAAATATACAATGTAATTGCATGGTATGTGAATCACTCCAATCCTTTGGGGTCTGTATCGATGTCATCATTATGACTGTGACTATTAATACAATAGGTTATATCCTGTCTTTGTTTCAAAAAAACTAATTCTATACATATAATAAAACGTTGTGTTCTAGTGGCAACATGGTGGGAAAATTTATAGAAATACTAATTTATTGCTCTGTATAAGCTTTGTATTTTTGGTATGTCGTCAAAGTTGTAAAGTAAATAGAGTTGTCAATGATACATTTTCTGCTAAATAATGTTTGTTACTCAAGGAATGAGTACTCTTAAGGGGTTGGTATTCAGTAATCAACTCCAATAGCTTTCCATTAGCGGCATGGATGTTCAAGAGCTAATTAGCTTTAAGCTTCTACTAGACCTAATTTAAGACCCCAAAGGGTTTCTTCTGTTAGACTTTTATTGACGAGAAAAAAGAAAAACGGTGCTTCTTCTTTTCGCTGCAAAAACTGTGCTTCTTCTGTGTCTGTAATGGGTAATGGACTTGAAAGAGTAAGAGGAAGAGAAAGAATGAAAGAGAAGAGTACACGATAGAAAAAAGAAGAAAAAGAGTGATTTCATGTCATCGGATCATGCAGATACATGTGTCATCGTCTCATACAAAGCTTAGGCAGCACAGGTGGTTTTAAAGTTAGGAGAGGTCGAGAGGATCTGGATCCTTTCATGTGTCTCAATGATGGGTCGTTTTGTGTTACTCTAATTTTCGAAACAAGAAAAACTAAGATCAATGTGCAATCAGAGATTTAACTCATTGATTAGGGCTACTAAACTTAACTTCAATCGGTTGATGGGAGAGGTGTGGTGTTCATATTCCTTCCATAACAAATTCTGTTCTTGGTGGTTTTCTATTAGCTTGAGTTTTGATTTGGATGCAATTTTGGTGATTGTGGAACAATCCTACCTTACGCAGTACTGCCTCACTAAACATGGTTCAAACTAGTGTCAAGTAAGGCTACTCAAGTGAAAGTAGGCTAAGTATTAATAATAGAGTGACTCAAAATAGTACTGAGCACCAAACATGCATTTAACGGATCTTCTAGAGTAGTAACAAAAGAAAAAAAAACCGCATTTTAATGTCCTTAATTTGTAATGAGTGGACTTAGTTCTACGTATCACTATGGGTACTACACATGTTTTTTCATATATAAATGGTAGCGGATTGGTATATAATGAACATTGTGCTTTGAGATAAATGATATTACTCAGAAGAAAGAAAAAATAAACAAGTAGTTTCTCACATCTAATATGCTTCTTAATTCTTAGTAAAAAGCACAACTTGTTACATGAAAGAAACTGAATTTTTATAATAAAAAAGTTAGAAATTTAAAGACGGACTCTAGTAACAAATTTAAAGAAACTGAATATTCTCTTCCCCCTAAACTCTAGTACCCACTACTTAATTAATGAACAAACAATGAATGGATAAAATTGGTTGTCTTTAACAAATTAAAGACGGAGGACATCAAAAACTATTGCACCATGGACTGAAATACATAGGGAAAGTAATATCTACCAAGCTATTTAATTGCTCATTGCTGATCGACAATGTGATGGGATTATATATCACGAATATATATCAAGGTGGTGTAATGGTGTTCCGCTTCATTTTTGTTTCCTCATCATATATACAAACAAGGCAGCTAGGACTATGTGACTTAATTTAATGTCGTATCAGTGGTCAAATCAATGATCTAAGAAAGTCCACTAATATCATCAATCAGATCAAATAATCTATATGAAAATTTAGCTCAGATGATTTGATCGACAAATAATGTTTGTGAAATTGCGATTGTGCCCTGAGGCATATTTAACAGCCAGGATTATCATGCAGATGCAGCTTGTAAATTATCTGATCACTTAATTAATACAGCATGCATGCAGTAATTATCTCACGTAAATGAATTATTAGATCACTTAAATTACTTAGATTATAGTCGTTTCGGTCATGCTTGAATCAACGACATTTCTGCTTCCAAAAAAAAAAAACAAAACTCGTAATTAACACTCTCTCCCTATATATATGTTTTTTTTTATAATGCATGTGTACGTCTACCCATGTATATATAGCTAGGAACATAAGGTGATTATGAATATTAATTGCTTCTAATTCTATAGACTATCAATATCAAGCTAAATGTTTTGGGGTTTAAAAATATATAGGTATCGGTCTTATCTACTATTGTTTAGTAGCATATAGGTCTTTTCTTATAAATGAGAAGTCGTAAGTTCGACTTACAATAAACTCGTTGTAACACATCAGTTGTTTATTTAATCCAAAATAGTTATATGTGTGTGTCTTAGTCCTCCCTATTAATTTGATTAATATATATATATATATATATATATATATATATATATATATATGCATGTTTTTGTTCTTTCTGAAAACCCACTCTACTCTAACCTTTAGTTCATCTTTCTAACTTCTTTTTGGTCGTTGTTCAACCCTTCCTCTTAGAAACAGACATTTGATGGAAGACGATTTATATATAAAAACAAAAGTTGGGGATTAGGTGCATTATAGCAATCCAGGACTTTGTAAACAATATATTGTAACTATGTATGATTGTGATATATCGTTCTTCTTAATTATTATTAATTAAGACTATTAATTCAAGTAGCTAGCGTTTCCACCAAATCCCTTCATTGGCATGGGTCGGCATTATTTCCAACCTGAAAATGACATTAAAATGCCAATTAGTTTAATGAGCCCTCATTTCACTGTAACTTTGTATATAATGCCAACACTTAGAAACATTGATGATCTATATTTTGACATGACACATATGCCATTGACTCCCATTTTTTAGCAATTTATGAATTTTAATACTTATGAAATTCCCACATAAAATACTGGAGTTGACAATGTGACAAGTACGTGCCTGTTTTAGAGTTTGTACTTTAGGGCATGCATTCTAAAACTGATTAATCAAATTAATTAAGTAATATATATGGTTACCTATCTACCAAGAAATCTAACCCAAGTTTCTGTAGTTTATATGAAATTCTTTGACGTGTGAATTATTCTCTCTTTATTACTATAGCTAGTTATTAGTAGATTGTTGTCAATTTGGAATTGATTAATCACATAGTTGTAATAATCTATATGCAATTTTGATTAGTCAATCGATTTATAGATAACTATGTACCGCCCTTTAACCACCCTACCATTTACTCCACTAATAATTTCTCAATGTTATCTTAAAAGTTCTTGTAAAATTGCAATTGATTCAAGCGGAAAAAGAAAAAGAAAAAAGAGTACAATAAAGAAATGATTTAGGTCTAGATTAATGAATGACGGGTCCTAAGAAATTGAAGACCTAGTACGAAGATGAAAGAAAAATGCTCAGGCCACCCTTGAGCTCGCTAGTTTTGTTAGTGAGTAATAATAATAAGGTGATCGATTTAGTGTAGGTTGAAATGTTGTTTTAATAACCGGCATTTCAAGTTCGGTTCTCACGTACGTACTTCAAAAGGATTAAGCTTTTTTGATGATTAGTGAGATGGTTGATCAGCAGTAATTAAACTGAAATACATAAGCAGGCAAATCGACCCTCTTGATTTAGTACTCGTCTCTTGTTGGTGTATACTCAGGCACGAACCTAAAGTGAGGCCCAAGAGACGGCTGTCTCAAGCCCAAAAAGATTTGGGGCACCAATTTTTTTTTTTTTTAAAGGGAGTTACCAAATTTTTTTTATTTGTATGTAAAATTTCATAAAAAGAAAAACTAAAAACCCTTAATCTTCCCTTTCTTTCTTGACTTCTGAATTCTTGCGTAATCTACTCAACGTCTTCTTCTCACCAAAATCATGGGTTTTTCCTTCTATCTGTCTTTTCTTTTCTTTCTAGTTGTTTTGCTTCTTCTGTGGCTTTTTTTTAGGGAGAGTAAACATTTGTTGAGATTGAAGGTGAGATGGGTTGTTAGATATTGATATGGTGTTGTTAATGGATCTCTTGCTTTCGTTAAAGGGAGGTAACTAGGTTCTTTGTATTGGGATTTGCCATGGAATATGGATAATTCGTTTTCAATTGATTAGCTGATTTTTGGGTTTTTTTTTTAACCAGAGATCTGATTTGGGTAAGTTTTATCTGTGAGGATAGGATTAGATTCATCATTCATGCATGAACGTTTATGTTTTGGATTCAAATTTAGCAATTTTTACTTGATTGTAGATGAGTGGTGAAGACTTTATATTGATACTGATGGTTTTGATCTAGAATGCATTGTCTCGTGTGTTTTTCTTGTTGGAAAATTTGGATTTATCAGTGAAGAATTTTATTATGCATTGTGATCGGCCATTTTTTTGAATTTTTGAATTTTTTTTGACTAAGACATCATTTTTAAAAGTCGCATTAGGTCTTGAAATCTCAGGTCCGGTCTTACGTACACTAAATTTGGGATACCCAAAAGAAAGTTGTTCTAACATTTTAACGCTGAAAAAGAAATGGCCTTCGACACTTAGAACTCAATACACGAATGTGTGTGTGCAATATGTAGGAGGATAAAGCGAGAACCAAACTAAGAAGAAAAAGAAGAGGATAATACGTACAGAATCACCCGTTCTCATGATATTACATTATCTTTTAGTAAACTACTGCTAGTCGATCAGCTGTTCCACATCAATATGATTATATGCATAACTAAATATGAACTCTAGGCTTCTCTTTTTTGCTTGACCAGAAAGGTATGGGTATCAAACACAATGCTTCCATGAATATAAGAAATATACGTACGCATACATAGAGATGAGGTACTAAAACTACCCCTTCATACATCATGTAGAATCTTGAAACTCTTCTATATGTATAAGAAATACTGGACTTTTGAATTTATAATTTAACGACATAATTATATTACTGTTTAAATTCGCATATGCTTGATCATATATTCGATCATTTTGTACGATCGATTGTGGTTATTCGATAACAACATGTATGATCAAATTCAATGAACCGAGCTAGCTAGCTTCTTATATATTCACACTGAATATGTCATTTCGAACAAACCTAATATATTTATGTCTATGCAAGGGGAACCCAGAAGAGAAGAACGCAGTGCGTAATACATTATTCTTTGACATTCATTCGTACTTTAAGTCAACTACGCACCACATCTCTGGTTAGTTGGGTTTGCAGGCTACACAAATAAACTCATACCAATAACAAAACAAGATTAGTTGATTAAAAAAATGAGTAGGATCACTCGAGAGGATTGGTAAGAATCAGAACTTTAATAATTTGCCCAAATTAGAGAATAGAGATATATAAATGTGAATTTTGAGTATAAATTAGGACACTCTCTACAAATATATATATATATATATATATATATATATATATAGTTGTTTAAATCGAATCTTGCTACCCCTTAAATAGGGAATGTTCTTTAGCTATGATTGCATACGCAAGTCATTTTAAACCACCTAAATTACTAGCTCTATATAAGAATAAATCATGTAGCAAGATATGCATCTTGATTTTCAAATTCAAGTTGCAGTTTATATTAAATATAGTCATGTACTATATATATGAATCTCAATTTATACTTAGTATACAATTCATAAGACAATTCACTGTATATTATGTATGTTGTTTTGGCCACAATCTTTAACAAGGGCAGAGATGTAACTTAGCAGTACCAAAAGTAAAAGAGGATTGCGGGCGTGCCACTGCACGGATGCGGAATGTGAATTGCATGTGTGCTTGACTTTTGATCAAATGAAAGGGGCTCCGGTGCCACCTCACAAACGAGGGATTACGAGTAGCTCACCTATTCACTTTGCAATCGATACTCACTGTGAATATCGAGCAGAGCAACTAATTGGAAAAGTAACCAGGGACGAGACCAAACGAGCTATGTAAACTAAGGTGAGATGCGCTTAGCATTAGGGTTTCGAGAAGCTCGAAGAGTTTTTTTTGTAGTTGTATGATTTGATTGTGTGTTTTTGAGAGACATTCTCGAACTCCCTTATATAGAGTTATTTAGGGCCATATGTTTTAGCCCAAAACATGTCAAAGACATGTAGAAGTCTTCAACGATAAATGTAGCTTAGGTAATATTAACCATGCCACTTGCTTGACATGATTATGTTTCGGAGAAGTAACTAACTGTCTATGTAGAAGAGTTGTATTAGAACACCTCATGAACACTTGCGAACCTTGAGGATTTCATACTACTGGATGCACAAACACTTGCATACATGTGATTAAGGAATAAAAACCTTAATACAAGCAAACTCCTCCCCTGGCGAGCCGCACACATATAGCCCTTTAAACAATTAAAGATAATTGTTTTCTTATCCAATCAAACAACCATGCGGAGCTCGCCTCATCTAATCTCCTTTTTGTATGTGAAATCCTCTTCTTGATCCTTCGTGAAGTCCTTCTCCTACGCGAAGCTGAACACAACTCAAGGAGAAGACTCCTTAATTTCGCATGCCTCTTTGATGTGCACAACTATTTGTATACATATAATGTATATACATCTTGTTAATTGAATGGACAATTGCATCAGCGACGTGCGCATCCTGAACACATAATATATACAACTAAAGATTCTCACCACATCTTCTCATGTGTCCAGCTCACATGCAACTCATGTCACTGTTTTGATATGTGCAAACTCCTCAGCTCGCCTGATAATTGTAGTCCTTCTCATATGTGAAGGTCTTCGTGTAATCAAGCCCTACATCCATCTCGCTTGATATTGCAAGCGAGGTAACCCGCCTCTAAACCCAATATTATTCGGGCTTGCTAGTGTGATGTGGGTTATAAATTTAACTCATATTCACATAGACAATTATTGTCTAGTAAAATATTAATTTGGGTGTAAACATTGCCCCCTAGCCTCGAAGTCATAAATGTCAAGAATGACTGAAGAGATTTATATTCATGTTGCTCCAAAACCACTGGCATTGGTTCGGCTCATACATCAAATGACTGAGTAACAAGCTTGCGAATAGGCTCTAAAACTCAAGTACCAAACATTAAAGTATTGCAGCCAAAACACTGTATCATTCAGCTAGTACCATAATAATCAATTGATGATCATGCATTTAACATAGGTACCTTAGACTTGAATTACTACGAATGACGTCGTGCACCTCGCTCGCACTTTGCTTGCTCTACTCAGAATATATAGTACATTGCACATACCTCGAGTAGATGTATCTCGAATGAATGTGTCTTGAACAGATGTACCTCAAGTGGATATATTTGAAAAGGAATAGTCTGACCTCGAAGGGAAGTACCCCGAATGGATGTACCTCGTAGGGATGTACCTTGAGTAGACGTTCGCTTTGAATGGATTCAAAATTGCCCTTCGGTTGAGCTCTTGGCAATGGCGACCATCTTTTTGACATTCAAATCATGGAGTGACTTCGCTGCCCCCTGTGCAAATCAATGAGAGTCAAACAAAAGGACCATGTCGGTGAACTGCTGCATAATCTTGATTTTTTTTTTGTAGAGGCCACAAGTGTTGGCCTTGTAAATATATGACCAAGACCTTTGAAGAAAGTCTAAAGTCTGAAATATCTGGAACACATCTCTATCTATAAGTGCCTCCCAGTTTTGATGTATGTTCGATGATACTTGAGAAGAATGAAGGACATCAAAACTTTAATATGCCTCCTAGTGATGGAGTTGTAGTACCATGCATCATTAAAATTGGCAAACATCTAAAAAGGTCGTGGATCGGCCGTGAGTAGATCCCCGTGCATGAATGAAGATACACAAAAGCTTATGTAGATGCCCCCCAGTAAAGAAAAGCATGTTGCAAGGTCATGAAAACACATTGAAAAAGTATATTATAAATTCGCGCGTATCCTGACCTGTCTGCATTCAAACTGCCATATATAACTCTCTCCAGGAATGTCAGAATGACAAACCGTAAAATCCTCTGGAAAATAGACATCCAGAGCTTTCTGTTGATATAAAGTTTGCCTGCTAGTTTTTCCTGGATCATTCCAGTTTAGTTCGCGAATTTGACTGTCTAGTAGTGCATGTTGCAACTTTCAACATTGCAAACATTTCTTCAATTTTTCTCTGACATTGACTTCGCTGGTAGTAACTCTAAGGCATGTGGAAATGCTTGTTGTCTTCAAGCCTCAGGAATGGATCTCTAAGTAAAGTTTAAGCCTTTTGTAGGCAAACACATTGTCTTGCATTTCAGCAAAACCAATAATCTCTTTATGTGTTTTTTGCTATTAAATTTTTTTTATATTTTCTTTTTTAATGTGAGAAAGAAAGAAAATGGAAGTAAAAACTGAAGTAAAAGCTAGGAGCAAAGAAAAGAAGGGATCATAGCATGGTTAGTTACCCTTCGTAAGGCAACGGGGGAGGCTACCAATGCTTCATTCCAAGTCTCGACGCTGTGATGTTCCTGGTATGAGACTCTTGTTTTCGAGAACTTCCAAGTGTTGAGGATAGATGTTTTGCGTCAACCACTTGGAAATTTGGACAAGGTAGGTCGTAGGGTATGTCTCGTTGTCCCCCACGTATCTTTGTCGTTTGACCAAACATGATCTTCAACTGCATTCTCGCGGATCGTATGGTGTTGAGATCTGTCTTGTCACCGACTATCATGTCATAATGCATGGTCTTATTAGGTATAGCCATGCATTGATTATGGAAGAGAACCATTTGCTGGTCTCTTTTCACCATATCAAGAGCTTCACTAAGATTGAACTCTTGTGGAATATGATTCTAAGATAGACGCACCGATATATAGTCTTCATCATATTCATCATAAATTGGCTCTGTGTCAAAAATCAAATTTGGAGTCACTACAGTTCAGCGAATCCACCTCTGCCTCTGATGTAGATATATGAAATCCATGAGCATCATGTTTAGATGCTGCCAAGTTCCTGCTGCACACTAGAGTGAGATGACACTGAAAATACTCGATTTTACACCCATGTATAATAAATTTGCAATTCTGGGTGTAAAAACATTTCCACATACAATACTAAAGCCATAATTTGGCCTTTGAACTTGCATGCAAAGACTCCAATTATATTGGAATGTAAAGCCACAGATTGGTCTAGGTATACCACCATACCATATATAATTAAGTTTGTCATAACCTGGGGTAGCTTCTTGATAACGTCCAGTAATTGGACAACACTTGAGTTGATCATGCCCCTAATCATGGTGGTTAATTAAAGAATGAAGGCGAGCTACGCCTTACCCCCCATGCATCTGACATGTGTCCACATATACGTCTCGCATAGGAAAGTTGACTCTCTGGTCACTTTTAATGTGAAATCGTGGTTCGCCATCATCAGTGTTCGAACTAATTTCTTCTTCTAAGATTGATTGTTCTGTCCTATCTTCATGCTCCTCAGCTCGCCTGATAATTGCAGCCATTCTCATATGTGAAGGTCTTCGTGCAATCAAGCCCTACATCCAGCTCGCGTAGGCAAGGTAACCCACCTCTAAACCAATATTATTCAGGCTCACCAGTGTGACGTTGGTCATAAATTTAACTAATATTCACATAGACAATTATTGTCCAGTAAAATATTAATTTAGGTGTAAACATATTAATTTAACCTAACTAGAATACCTTGAGAGAGAGAGAGAGACCACGTTTTCTACGGTAACTATCCGAACCAAACATTGAAACGATATAAAGTTATTCAATTACTATCAATATATCCGAACCAAACATTGAAACGATATAAAGTTATTCAATTACTATCAATATATCATACCTAGTTAATTTTCAATTATGTAAATGAAAATAAGCAACCAATTCTTTCTGTATATAGTGGTGTATCTATTATCAGTGTTTAAAGAATGTCGATCAGAAGTTTAAACTCCCTTGTCTCCATCGGTTCGAGACTTCGAGCTTATGGAATGAGAATAAGTACCCACATTTTCCCAAAACCTCATTTCGAGTATTCGTTTTTCTGGTTGCCCTCTTATTTAATGAAGATAGTTTCTTGGTGACCCTATATCAGAGTAGGTTCACTTGGCCGGCATCCCATTTCCAGATACGTTTTAGTGTACAAATATATTTTCAGACATTGAAGCAAATGGACAATAAGAGAAGATCCATAACTTGCTTGGAGGAACATATATATGGATATAAAACCCTAATTATGGGGAACGATATCTGTATTATGCGAATTGATGCTTTTGTTGATTAGCAGAAATTGGCTTTAAATGGTTCTCTGGGGTTAATTTAGCTTATAAAGACCAAAATTTCATGCAGTTTTTGTGTGTGTGAAGTGAGTAGTAGAGTTTGCTAAATATAGCATGGAATTTGAGCCCCTTTCGGTTTGTTTCGATGGAATAATGGACCATGCGTCGATCTGGGAGGGGGCCAACATGGGCGTTCATACTTCCCAGAATCCCTGATTACTTCTGCCTTTTCTGTTATTCTATCTATCATAAAGTGAAATGAATCCGTTAGCCTACCCATTTTCAGTTTTCTAAATAATTGAACTGGCCGGTTGGTTTTGCGTTCTGCAGTTTTTTCTGTTTCAGCTATATTAATTGAACGGCAGGTTTCTGTTCTGTTTTGGCTTCCACACAATTTCCCATAGCATTTTCCAACCAGTTTAGCTGGTAGATATCTCCAGCTACTACTTACGTAAATCAGTACATTGATTTATTTGTTCAAAGCTTACCTAGTTCATCACTTTCGTAGTTTGATATTTTTTGTTGAACGTTGTATGTTCAGGGGTGAGTGTTTTCAAAAGAAATATATATTTAGAAATAAAAAGAATGGCAAGAGGTATACGTGTTCCTTTGGAGCTATTGTTTTTGCAATTTCTTGTGGTACAGTTGTTACAGCAATGTGGTTAAAATCCAAGCATGCATATCCAAATTTGAACAAGGAAAGCAAAATAAGTTTATCCCAGAAAATATTGCTTAATAAGAGTACACATAAAATAACAAAAAGCAGATGTCACACTGACAATAAAAGTCTTGTGGTGATTGGAATGAAACATCTTGTAGGCTGTTTTTTTTTTCGGTCAAAAACATTTAGTATGCTCAATTTTCAAACAGATATTTTATTTACACACGTCAAAATACTAGATACACATTTCAATTTTTATACATTTAACAATATAATTTTTGAGTATATTAAATTACCAAAAGAGACATTTCTCACTTTTTGATATTTTCTTCCTCTCTAATTGAATGTTCGTCAATGAACATTCATTGTTCAAAACAAAATCAACAATAATAATGATTACCTATATTAGTGTTTATTAACCTTCAGTTGAGTATCTTTCTCAAAAAAAAAAAAACCTTCAATTGAGTAGGATTCCCTGTCGAAGCCAATTAGTCTTCTTTTACAGCTATATATCATATATGGAAAATATGGAAACATAACACCTCATCCATAACAGCAAGTTCTTCTTACCTCAAAATACAAGCGGTGAATAGAGATGTGTAGTTGGGTTTTTGCCCAACGGAAAGCATGAGAAGTACCACATAAACATTAACCTTATTTCTCCATCTATAGAGTCTCTCGAGAAGGTGAGAGGGTGTAGCCAACTGAGCTTCCAACATGACCGAGGGAAGAAAATTATCCTGTCAGGTTTCTATACCCGACATGTAGGAAACTATAGGAAATTAGGATGTGTATTAATGAATAGGTATGTTATTTTGTGAATTAGGATAGTTTAGGAAGTTTAAGGGTGTGTATACAATAAAACGTTAAAATAAAAAAGTTATTACGTGATGTAGTGAGTAGAGGATGTGTATCTAGTATGTAACAATGTGTGAATAAAATTTCTCATTTTCAAAAGATAAAATCAAATACATTGTACGAATCAGAAATGTTCTTTGTATGATGAAAAAAGAAAGAAAAAAAAAATTTGTACTAGCTAGAAGCTTTCTTCATATAGGTTTGTTTTATAACTGTGTTCTTCTTGTTAGTGGTTGAGTCAAATATTAAAATGAGGCCCATTTATTGTTGTTCTTCCGCATTTCCAAATGCTTCGCTTCTGCTTCAGAAGTGCGAAATGTGGGATGGGAGGCGCTTCTGTGCTTACTAGCAATTATGGTGGTCGAGCAATGATTTCTCACGTCAGGAGCGGCTATTAATAACTCTAGTGTGCTCCTTATCGGTCAGAAGGAGAAGTAGTTGGTGACTCTAGATTGGACCACGTGTAACGCCCCAGACCTTATTTTTACCGGTTTACCGTCATTTGGACGGTAAATGATTATCGTTTTCATTTTCAATTATTTTTTTAAGTTTTTAATGAATCAAATGTTGACTTTTTATTTACACTACCAGAACAGGCACTTTAGCCGACGAAAAATTTTCGTCGGCCTGTTAAAAAAATTCATCGGCTAAGACCTTAGCCGACGAGCCTTCGTCGGCTATAATGTCGTCGGGAAAAGGCCGTCTGTAATGACTTTAGCCGACGAAATTTTTTTTTTCGTCGGCTATAGTCCCACTTTAGCCGACGAAAAAAATCTCGTCGGCTATAGTCCCAGACTTTAGCCGACGAAGTATTTCGTCGGCAAAACCTTATAAAAAAAATTTAAAAATAATTATAGCCGACGAAATATTATGTTATTTCGTCGGCTAAACCTTATTAAAAAAATTAAAAAAATAACTATAGCCGACGAAATATTAGGTTATTCGTCGGCTAAACCTTATAAAAAAATTAAAAAATAACTATAGCCGACGAAATATTAGGTTATTCGTCGGCTAAACCTTATAAAAAAATTTAAAAATAATTATAGCCGACGAAATATTAGGTTATTTCGTCGGCTAAACCTTATTAAAAAAATTTAAAAATATTATAGCCGACGAATATTATGTTTGAATATCGTCGGCTAAAGTTGCTGGGTTTTGAAAAAAAAAACTTCAGAAACTTTTTTTTTATTTTTTTTTGTGTGTGTGGAGGATCTTGACAGAGAAACTGTGATATACAGTGAAAAGTTACCACCGAAACTGGCAACACGCCGGTGAGGTTGTTGTTGTAGAGGTCGAGAACACGGAGGTTAGTGAGGTTGGAGAGCTCCCGCGGGAACGTGCGGTTGGAGACGTTGAGGAGGCGGAGAGCGGAGAGGCGGGAGTCGGGGTCGTCGAGGGAAGACTTGAGGGAGAGGAGGGCGCGATAGGTGGCCATTGGGCGCGTGGGGGTGGAGAGTAGACGGTGGGGTGAGGAGAGAGAGTGGCGGAGGTGGAGGAGGAGAAGGAGGAGGAAGAGGAGGAGGGGACGCAATATTTCTAGTGTTGGGTTTATTTGTGGTGGTTGTGTGGAGGAGGAGGAGGAGGAGGAGGAGGAGGAGGAAGAGGAGGAGGGGCCGCAATATGTCTAGTGTTGGGTTTATTTGCGGCTATATAAAGAACTTTAGCCGACGAAATTATTTATTTTCGTCGGCTAAACTCTTTGGTTGACCGCCAAAAAATTTTGGTTGAAAATTTTGAAAATTTTTCGACTTTAGCCGACAACTTTTCATATATTTTCGTCGGCTAAAGTCCTTTGAAAATTTTGGTTGCCCGCCAAAAAATTTTGGTTGAAAATTTAAAAAAAATTTCGACTTTAGCCGACAAATTTTCATATATTTTCGTCGGCTAAAGTCCTTTGAAAATTTCGTCGGCTAAACCTTTGAAATTCGTCGGCTAAAAGTATTTTTATACATTTGGCATGTTGTGATTGCATTGACCGCAACTATCGGCACCGAATATTTACCGGAATAGTGTGATTTTTCAACCGTGGATGTATTTCAACATTCTCGTCATATCTTATTTCATGACTTTTTAGAGTTTGAAGGTTTTACGTATAGTTTGTTTTTGAAACGGAACATTTGCATAACACTTGGTAAACAAGTTATACAACATTAGTATGCATGTTGTGATTGTGATGATCAAACTTGAGAAACAGAATTCCGACCGTCAGATCTGACCATCATGATAAAATACATGTATGGGAAAAAATTCAACTTGATCCGAAAAGAATAAGGGCTCGATTCGGACGGTCAATCTCGTAAGTCAAACCCCTAAACGCACGGAAAAGGTCGTTCGACCGTCTAAATTACGTATTTTGGCCGGACCTCCAACTGAAAATAGTTTTAAACCGATGACACGCAACAAGTCGTATAAAAATTTTACGCAAAATAACCACCGAATATAGGGCTATAGTAGATAATAGAGAAATTTTAGGGTTTAGCCGACGAATACCCTAACGTATTCGTTGGCTATAGTATGTAATTAAAAAATAACTATAGCCGACGAAATATTAGGTTATTCGTCGGCAAAAACAATCTTAGCCGACGACTTTTCATATATTTTCGTCGGCTAAAGTCCATTGAAAATTTTTCTCCAACTTTGGTTTACCGCCTAAAAAATTTTGAAATTTTTTGACCTTAGCCGACGACTTTTCATATATTTTCGTCGGCTAAAGTCTATAAATTCACAAAAACACTCATATCTCCCCCTATGTTACGTAGTTTGGTCAAATCTTCCACACGAAAAACTCTCACGTAGATGAGACGCAACCACCTATATAAAAATTTTAAAAGATTTACCTTTCGACAATAGGGCTCCCCTTAAGAAATAATAACGGTAAATAGGGTTGACCGCAGTTTTAAAAGAAAAAGACCAAACCCTAAAAACAAAAAATTACATAAAAAGCCTCGGATCGCTAGATCCGACGGTCGGATAGGCCCCGAAAGTAAGTTAGCTTGGATTTGGGCCTACGGAGCTGCTGTCAAAATTTCAGCAATTTCTGACGGACGGATCAAAAGTTACACCCCTTTTTGCGTAGGACCATATTGCATCAAAATTTGTAAATATAAGACACTTTAGCCGACGAAATTATATTTTTCGTCGGCTAAACTTTTAAAAATTTCGTCGGCTAAACTCTAAAAATTTCGTCGGCTAAAGTTTTGAAAATTTTGTCGGCTAAACTTTTGAAAATTTCGTTGGCTAAAGTTCACAGACTATAGCCGACGAAAAAAATTATTTAGCCGACGAAATAAAAATTTCGTCGGCTAAAGTTGATCATAGCCGACGAATATTTTTAATTAGCCGACGAAGGAAAATTTCGTCGGCTAAAGTCCACTTTAGCCGACGAAAAAAAAATTCGTCGGCCTGGTTTTTTTTTTTTCGTCGGCTAAAGCCTTTTTTCTGGTAGTGTTATTTGAAATTTGAGGAATCGGTCTTCATTAAAGTTGTAGAATATGGTGATACGATTTCATTGACACGCGACACTCATAGTTTTGAGTCCGCTTAAGAAAGCTACGGTCTGTAGAAGTTTAAGGGCAAAAAAATAATTTAGTCTCGGGTTAGTATATATATAGTGTAGAACCCTAGAAGGGAGGGGTGAAACCCTAAACCCTCTCTTTTTCTCTCGGCCACTCGAGCTTAGGAGGAAGGCAGAATTTCCTGGTCAACCCGACCTGAGCTGAAAACCCAACTGGTGCTCTGCTGTCAGGCCGCCATAGGACGCGGCACCGGAGTCGGTCGACGCCCTTCGCTCTCCTCGATCTCCGCCCGGCCTTCAATTTCATCAGTTCTTGCTCAGAACAACAATTTGAAGAGAAGACCAAGAAACCTGTCGAATCGGGTGACCCAATCAGTTCTCCATTCTCCGGTCGACCTAGGCAACGCCACCACCCACTTTTTGAAGGCCTCCTCTCATATATCAATCCCTCAAAACGAAGTAAGCCGATTCAAAATATGGAAGGAGAATTGAAGGAAAGAAATTTTGAGCCCTAGAGGTTTGATCTAACCGGTCTCAAGGAAATTTTCTTTCTTTTTACTTTGATTTGGTGTTTGTGATAGTTATAGATGTTGCAGTGGGTGTTGAGAGGAACGTTTTGGTGTATGGTTTGAAGCTAGAATCGGTGATTGGCCTTGGAGGCTGGCCGCCACAGCCGGCGGCGCATGAGACGCATGCCGCCACTTCAGGTGAGCCGAATTAGCTTGTTAGGTAGGGGTAGGGTTCGTAACAACGAACCCATCGGTGTATGATCTACCAATTTTGGTGATCGTATGACTTGGTCGGAAGTTTCCAAAATGTGGACCTTGGTTTGTTTATAAGGTGAACGAACCGAATATCTTGTTTTGGTAGAGATAGGAGAGCATTTGGGGTTGTTGGGAATTTTCTGAAAATTTTATAATTGCGATGATCATATTGGGTAGATTCTATCCAACGTGGAATCGGTAGTTTTGGATTTTTAGCTTAGGTTATAAGAAATGCCTTAGATAATTAAAGTTAGTTTAGACTCTATAATATGGTACGAATATTGGTGGAGATATCTTGTTGGGTGAGTGGACACTTTGTTTTGTTAAAAGAATATGCATGCATAATTTCTTTTAGAAATTATCGTTTTATTTTCCGAACTTGTATTATAATTTCGGTTTATGATATGGTCTTGAAATATATTTGAGTTTGATGCATTGTTTAAGTGTTGGTCATGATTTATAGATTTGAGCTCGGGTTATTAATTTGGTAATTGAGTTATGATATTCTTTATGATGTTTGGATTTGATTATTATCATCTGTCAAGACCCGTCCCGAATTTCACCCCGAAACCCGAGATGAGTCCTGCGGGGACCACCTCCAAGGAAAATTTACCGAAGACTCGGCAAACCTCCCTCGAAAATGGACAACCCTAACTTAAGAATTTAAGAACCACCTTTTTATTCCTAAGTAAATCTTCAGCTACAATCCAAAAGTAGCCAGAATACAAATTACACCGAAGAATTCCACAAGTATTCAGAGCTACTAAAAATAAAATAAAATAAAATACAGCGAAAGCTAACAAACCCCTAGTAGATTAAAAACAGGTAACCTACTGACGAAATGTAGCTGATAGATGGGTCACTATGCCTCAGCGTCTCCTGCTAGACCTCACGCGAACTCTGCAGACTGGGCATTTTTAAAAGCGAAGAGCCCAGGGGAAAATATTCAACACGTCAGAGTGAGTGGACGAAATGCTTCCGACAACAAATAAATATTTCCCCAAAAGAAATGCTTTCATTAGCGGCAAAAACAAAAGCTCCACTGGAAAGATTCTGAACGGGGGTCCAGCCTGGCTAGACTCCCAAACTTTAAGACATTGCCTCTCAGGCCTCGATATTATATATATAGTATGTATGCACACTCGCCTGACCCTTGGTACGATATCTATGAACAACTTGAATAAAGTAGATATCATACGAAGCTACTATGCTTGCGTCTAACGCTCACATCACCCCACACCGGAATTGTACCTCGCATATGGGGGAAAGCGGCCGAGTGGTAATATATACGTGCTTACTCCTTGTACGAAATCTTTGAATAAATAAATGCAAAATTAGAAAGTCGCACAGGGCTACGACACTCGCGTCTAACGCTCATGTCACCCATACCGGAATTGTGCCTCGCCTATGGGGGAAATCACGTATAGCTAGCTAGCATTTAATCATATACATACTATTCTCGGAATTGTGCCTCGAGTATAATCACCGAAATTCTCAATTTCGGAAAATATCCAACAACAGAAAATCATTCAAATGATAAAGCATTTCGAACATAATATTTAAAACAAAGGTCCACTCACAGGTTAGGCCTAAGCCTGATGTCGGTCGGAGGTCTCTTCCGCTCGAGCCTCCTCATGTCCTGTTCCATATAAATAAAACCTTAAATAAACACCGCCGCTTACAGTAAAACATGCATAATTAAATATGCTTCGCGCTCAACCAAGCCTAACACTCCAAAATCTTAATTCCACTGCCAACCTCAATACTCCACAAATTTTACCGACACCCTCAAAATCACCTTCCACCAAATAAAATCCAACGGCCGGATTATAAATTAATAATCCGCAAAAAATACCAAATTTCAACAATTCTCAAACCTATCCAAAACTCCTCCAAAAATTCTAAAACTTATTCCATTAAACTCCTCACATTTTTCTCCACCAAAAACATTTTCTCGGCTGCGGCGCCGGCGGCGGCTCCGCCGGTGACCAATTCCGGCAACCTCTGATGGTCACCAAAATTTGGCAGCATCTCCCTCTCAACCTCCTCTACAACATTCCTAACTACCACAAACTCCAATTCTAAGCCTAACCAAGCCAATCAAACACAAACACACAATAAAGCCCTAAAATTTCAAATTCCGATTTCTCCTTACCTAGCTCGAGACGGAGCGAGCCCTTTGGAGGGATTGAAGCACGGGAGGAGGGCTTCCATATGAGCCAAGGCTCGCCGGCTATGGCGACCGGAGGAAGGAGTTCCGGCGAAATGAAGTTTCAGGCAGTCGGGGCTCTCGGCGTCGATTCCTCCTTCACGGCGGCGCTAGGGAGGCTGCCACCGGTCTAAAACTGCTGCTGGCTTGGAGACCGACCGAACGGGACCGGTGCGGTGGCGAACGGAGACCGGACGGCGGCAAACGGCGTCGGGAAAGTTTCCGGTCGGGAGGGAGAGGGAGAGCGGATCGGGAGGGAGGAGAGAGAAAGAAAAGAGGAGAAATGGGTTGGGCTCAGCCCAGCCGACCCAACACTACTTTTAACCCATTTTCCAAAATTCAACACCCCCAAAATAATACCCCAATAAAATTACCTTTTACTAGCAAAAATTACCATTTTTTACCGTCGTCAAAAATTTCTTCCTTAGAATAATCCCACAAAATAATCGTCCCCTACACCTCTCTGGGGATCAATTATATTTTACACTTAATGACGATCACGGTAAAATTCTTATTACCACTATGCCAGTAATAAAGGTAAAAATTATAAGTCTGACAGTGTTAGTATGTCGTTGAGTCAAGGGTATAAAATCAAGGCATGGTGAGAGTATAGAGACATGACGACTGCCCCTAAGGCTTTGAGAGTGCGTCCTAGAAGAACGGTGAGTACGCTGCGCTGAAATATGGTGATGTATGTTGCCGAGACATGGGCGATCGAGAAGCCGTCGAAGCATGGATAAGATACCACAGAAAAATAGGTAACGTATTACAGAAAGCATAGGTGAGAAATTGTTGAAGCATATATAAGATTTCAGTGATGTGTAGATAAGCTGAAACATATAGGATATACAATGGATGTATAGGAGCATATATCTGATACTTCTGAACGATTGAGAAGATGTCGCTAACGCATATAGAATAGAAAGTTGGAGGACATAAAAAGTGTCGTTGAAACATAGAGAATATAACGCTGAAGCATAGAGAATAACATTGAAGCATCTGTGATACACTGCCGAGACCTTGATAACACACACACACACACATATATATATATATATATATATATAAATCAGAGGAGAGACTTCTACAGCAAAGAAAAGTGTGGACGCCACCTGAAGGAGCCTCACGTCGGCGTCGATGGCTTCACTGATCTTGCTGGTGCTGTTCATACCTCCATCCATACCTTCTCCTTGCCGGTGGGCTTGCCGGCGACGAGTTTGAAGTTAAGAATGAAGTCTTGAAGTTTTCCGGCAAACTTCCTGACTGCACCTGTGATCTAGGTCACCATGGCCTTCACCTTGATGGTGACGATGTCAGGGATGTCTGAAATCTCTGAGGACGGAACCAGAGCTTCCATTGGCACCGGCATAAAGCTCCTTGAGGTGGCGTCCGCACTTTTTCTTTATTGTGGACGTCCATCTTTGATCCGGACTTTGGATGTATATAACACTAAGGCGTGGCAAGGAGGATGTAAAAGTCCCCCTGGTATTGAGAACATTAATTGTGGCAGGGGCGAGGATTGGTCCAAGTGGTGCGAGGAAGTATTTCTATAAAAATTGGGGTGGCCCTTGCCTAAGTTGACATGTGCTAGCGAGTGTTTTGTTTTGTTCGCCTGATCGGTAAGCTGACAAAGACCATGTACCTGGAGTGTTTATGTATCCTCCTCGGTTGGCTTACAGATATCATGTGTTAGGGAGTGTTTATTTAGTCGTGTCGGTTGGCTTTATGAATTTCATGTACGTATTGGGGAGTGTTTATGTACTCACCTCGATAGGTTTAGCGAGAGTATGTGTTTTAAACCTCTTAGGTGTCGTGGTAACAGGTGGCATAAACCGGATATACACATATCATTAATAATATCATAACTTTTTTTTCGAGATAAGTTAATAGAAGACAGGTTTTTATTGATACGAATGGAGAACTGCATCAATACAAAACCATAAGACATAAAAATTTGCAATAGCATCAAAACGATGTTTACACTACATAGTGCAACCGTCTACTGAACTGTGTAGTCGGTGATTTGACTCGTACATTTTCAATGCACAAAATGTACAAAAATTCTGATAGAGAACCTGAGGGAACTCTTCCACCTTAGAGATCAATAATATTGTTCGTGACATTTGATTTTGGCTTCACAATTAGTGTCTATCAAATTTTGACATATTAGATGTGAAGCAAATTTTCTAACCTTGGCCGTTCAACTACAGTCAATATTCAATAATTGATCCTCAACAATTTGCTCCCAAAATGGCTCTCTCACTAGTAGAAAAAACAGGCTTAAGCAACGGATATTTTCATATTTTGTCGTTTAAGTAATACATAATCAACGAAAACTAATACCGTCTTAAAGATATATTTTTCGTTGATACAATTTTCTGGAGCGACGAAATATTTTTGTCGCCTAAACTTCATCGCCACAGGTCCTACTCAGGCGACAACAAAGATTTTGTCGTAAATTATTTATGTAGTGACAAAATCTTAACACTTCAGCGACGAATAAGTTTGTCGCATAATATCCTTAACCTAACCGACAAATTTATATTTCGTTGCTTTAGTTTTAAACTAAAGCGATATAAATTTTGACTCTTGAGTGACGAAAATTTTTGTCACATGATATCCTACACCTAACCGACAAATTTACATTTCGTTGCTTTAGTTTTAAACTACAACAACGAAAATTTTGACTTTTGAGCGACGAAAATCGTAGTCGTATGATATCATGCACCTAACCGACAAATTTAATTTTTATCGCTTTAGTTTAAAACTAAAGCGACGAAAGTGTTGACTATTAAGCGACAAAATTGATTGTCGCAAGATATCATGTACCTAACCGACAAATTTAATTTTCGTCTTCTGATGTTAACACTAAAACGATTGTATGTTTGACTTTAGCGACGAAATATTTCGTCACTTAAGTGAAATATTCTTATATCCACTGCATCACTTCCAAATCGAAATACTGGAGGAAAACAAATCGAGCTACAGTGAAAAAAAATCTGCACAGATCAATTTGACAAATCTCTCGCTTATTTGATGCATGATATCATCTTCATCCACTAATTTGTAGTTTGCTGGTACATGCTTTTTCTCCCTCTTTTCTACCATTTTTTTCTGATGAGTTTTCCGATGAAGTATTCAGGTCAATTATATATTGTTATTCTTTGTTCCTAATTTTTTTAGATGTGTTGGTTTTAGAATATGAGATGGCACGGTATTCCGAGAGAAGATGACGATGCGTTAATACACCCCGCAAATAGGGAAGCATATGGAAATCCTTTGACTTATCATTTCCTGATTTCGCTGCAGACGTTTGAAATGTAAGGCTCGGGCTCTCAACAGACGGGTTTAATCCCTATGGAAACATGAACTTGTCTTACAGTATCTGGCCTGTTATTGTTGGTATGAGAATCAACTGTTTATTGTTGTCATAATGGCAAGACTAGTTTTTTATCTTGATGATCCAAAGGAGGGTGGTGGTTGGAAAGTTGTTAACGTGATGTCATATAGAGGTATTTACATTGCAACTACACTTGAGATGTGTATTGCAAATAGAGATATTGAGAATGTCACTCTTGAACCATATCAAGAAGCCTCGACGTCTAATATCTCCGACACGGAGACTATTCGCATCAACAACGACATCCATTTCCAACCCCGCGAGTACGTACGTTCCCATTTCTAATTTAGTTTGACTTTGGTTCACTTACATTCATCCGGCCGGACGACGAAAAGGAAGACTCAGACGATCATTCACATAAAGTGAGTGAGGATAATTTAGAAGACAGAGACTACATTGATAGCGATTGAAAACTCATGGTGTGTTAAAACGTCAAAATTTTGATTTAATTATGTCATGAATTTATTATATATGTAATGAATTTATTCTATTAGTTGTGATATGTATTAATTTTCTTAGACGACGGAATTATTATTATTTTTTAAATAAACTAAAATTATTAATCACTTACGCGACGAAAGTATAACTTTTCGTCGCCTAAGTACCGAAATTTTTAGCGGCACCTATTTTGCCAAAAATTTCAGAAAAAATTGAGCCAAACTTTTGAAAGTTTCCTTATCATCCTCTGCCTCACTTTTCATTTCTCTATATTTGAACTCTCTATTCTCTCTTCTTCAGACTCTCTTCTCTCTCCCTTCTCTCCTCTGCCCTAGTTTCCATGCACTAAGAGACTCCTAGAGTACTCTAGCTTTCCCTCTGCCTTTCCTTCTTATTCGCCACCGTCGCCTCCTCCCTCATCGTTGGCAGTCGTTTTCCCTCTGTCTCTTCTTCTTCTTCGCCTCCGTCGCCTCTTCTTCTTTCGTCTGCCTCTCCTTCTTCTTCCCTCTGCCTCTCCTTCTTCTTTGCCACCGTCGCCTCTCCTTCTTCCCTCTGCCTCTCCTTCTTCTTCGCCACCGTCACCTCGCCTCTCCTTGGCAGCCATTTTCATGGAAGGACTAATTTTTCTCCTCCATCGAACTCCGCGCTCCTCTCGTAATAGAACTCCGCGCCATCTCGCCAGCGGACCATCTCGCCAGCGGACTCTGCGCCCATCTCGACAGCAGACTCCGCGCCATCTCGCCAGCAGACTCTGCTCCTATCTCGCCAGCGTACTCCGCGTCATCTCCCCAGCAGACTCCGTGCTCATCTCGACAGCGGCCTCTTCCTCGCCTTCATCGATCTCGGTTGAAATTGGGTTATTTGATATTGGTTGTAAGATATTGGGGTTGATTATAAGAAGTTGGAGTCGGAGGTGGTGTAGGAGGCGGTGAGGATCTAGTTGAAATGGTTGAGGATCAGACATAATTAAAATTAAAAAAATTAATTATTTTTTCAGATTAGCGACAGAATTTCGTCCAATAATTTCGTCGTCTAGGGAAAAAATAAATTTTTTTGTCATTAAACAATATCAGTCGCTTAAGGAAATTATTTCGTCGCATTATATCTAGCGACGAAAGAAAACTTGTCATTAAATTAAAAAGTTTCATCGCTTAACACTAAAGCGACAAAATAAGATACATTGCTCAAGGAATTTAACAACCAATTAATTCGTCGCTTAAGGAAATTATTTTATCGCATTATATCTGGCTACGAAAAAAAACTTGTCGCTAAACTAAAAATTTCGTCGCTTAACACTAAAGCCACAAATAAGATACATCGCTTAAGAAGTTCAACGACAAAAAAATTTGTCGTTTAAGGAAATTATTTCTTTATCTTGATCTGTGGCGACATAAACTGTACTCGTCGCCTGTTCCGTTTTCTTAAGCAACAGATAATATTTTTTGTCGCTTAAGTAGTGCTTATGAGACGTGTCATATACAACGAAGCTTAAGCGACGCCAGTTTCGTCGCTTAAGTTTCGTTGCTTAAGTTGTATGGCGACAAAACTTGGCACTTAAGCGACGATTTATTCTCGTCGTTTAAGACTATATTTCTACTAGTGTGTGTCTTTGCCAGCTTTTAAGACTGATATGCCTTATATGAGGTTTTTCGCGTTAGTTATTCTTCTGTGTTTAATCCAAAAAAATAGAGAACCCCCGTCGATCTCCTCCTAAGTAGGAAGCCAAAATAAGGACATGCGGAAGCCGGCCTGTGCGAGCTAGTTTATTTCCCTAAATTCCCTATCTAAATTTGCTGTGGTTGAGCTATCTTTGCAGAGACATATATGCTGTCTTAATCAGCTCCACAACTCTATAAATTTGCATTTACCCCAGGTTATAGTTTTTTAAATCAACACACTCATTCTCACCCGAATCCCGATCTCTGTCTTTCAATCTCAATAGTTCACATCTTCAAGATGGCAAATTCCATGCGTTTATTTTCCTACTCCTTCATCCTCGTCTTGCTTTTGGTTGCGATAGGTATGTTTCTCTTCTCAGCTTGATCTTGTAAAATGTGGTTTAAATGACGGATATTAGTTCATCAGAGCCAACGATCTCCAGGCTAAAAGAACTTGCTAGATATAATTCACTTATACATGCATGTTCTGCAGAGATGGCGCCGAAGGTCGCTGAGGGTACATCATCATGCGAGAGACAGACCCAGAAACTCAAGGGGGTTTGCACGAGCTCCAGCTGTGAAACACAGTGTAAAAGTGAGGGGCACTCAGGAGGTACATGTCAAGGGTTGTATAAGAAATGTTATTGCAAAATTTGTTAATAATTCTCTACAATGGAGATGTACCAACCCCTTGGGTCATAGTGCTACGCAATAAGAATAAATGACCCTCTATAGTAACACGCAGACTTGATTTTTAATCTTGTTCTTGTTTTGTTCTTGGTATATACAGATCATATAGTATATTAACCCTCATGCATGGGTGACTTGTTTTATAATCTCATATATATAGGTCAATCGACCTTCTATATATCAATAGTTCTAATCTTTTAGATTCATTTGGTGTATTCGGAGTTTCGTTTCTTGCTTACAAAAGTATTGGCTCATCTTTCGGGGCTCATCTTCTAACTACATACGTACTACCGTAAACCGTTAAGTAAGCTTACATTCTCATACCTTAAATTACTAATCATCAATTAAGTACGAAACCTCATATCGAGAGATTTTAAGATAAAGTTAGAATATGGTCAAGTTTTAACGCATTTATCCTAAATGACAATAGGATGACCTGAACACAAGCAACTATGTTTCTTCTCATTATTCATGAACGATAAGATTACAAAGTACTAGAAGAGCAACCAAACTTTGAGTGACACAATTTTCTTTTAGAGAACACTTTGCTTTCACATTTTCTAAACTTTCCATGAAATACCACCAAGACCTAGAGGCTTCACTGGTCTTAGCCCAATCTATGTTGAAATTAAGTATGCCAATCTTATAGTTTAAGAAAAACATCAACTTAGGCCGAAAGGTTTAGAGGAGGCCTCAAACTAAACCGTAATAGAAGGTGCTCAATTCCTAACGTAAACATTGTCCAACATCCCAAATTTCTTTTTGATTTTTTTTGGAAGACAACGTACAAAATTAACAAATTACACATTTGGAGGACACCGGCCACCGGACTTCCCCTCGACTGCTTGCTTCTGTCTCGGTTGCAGTTCTGCTCAAATGTCAAAGCCTCCATTATTCACAGAATCAAAATGTATACAAGGCTCACTTGATACCATCACTGAAATGCCCGACCTAGGCATTACTCCATTATATATTATTATTTTTTGGCAATATTACTCCATTAATTATTAGACTAAGTTGTTAAACAGCCACAAGTGCAGCATATGATCCACCGTTATAACGATATTGTGTCAACTTAACTATTCAAAATGTGTTGAGCATTTTTTTTTAAATTATAGATTCTTTATTGAGATATCTTGTATATGGAGACGACCAATACATCAGACATTATTAATCTCTTTATCCTTTGTTCCTTTTGACGTGTAGCATTCTTACTCATATTTATATCATTGTATGCAGAACATCCGAATGGATCTTGCTAATGGGAACAAGGTGAGCAACCTGACGAAGTATCACATACTGTACATACTCTCAAGGCCACAACTCTGAGAGCAAGTCCGCCCCCTGGATCTTCGTTGGGAAGGCCTGGGTCATGGGCGAGACCTGGGTCGCCATGTGGCAGTGATTTTGAGCTGCAGTTTCCACCCATGATTTCTGTTTCTGGGTCGCCACGTGATAATGATTGTTTATTAAATTTTATATTAGGTATTTTGAATATGAATAATGATTTTATATGTATATTAATAAAATTATGAATAACGTATTGAAATTATACAAAAGGTAATAAATAAATTTAAAAAGTTGACATATTAAAATTAATTTATTTATTACATGACTTAAATTGACAAGCCAAGCCTAAGAAAAAAAATACAATAATATAAATTTCTAACTCTAATTATTGACTTCTTCATTACAAAGAAAATCGGTGTTTGAGGAGTCATTGAGATATACTGGGTTAGTCAAGTCGTCAGCCGAAAGTGGTTGAGGAAAGTAATAACCTGGAAAAAGTGGTTGTGGACGAAATCCACCGGGGAAAGATGGTTGTGGATATCCACCGGGAAAAGGTGTTTGACGAAATCCACCGAGAAAAGGTGTTTGGGGATATCCGCCGGGTAGGATGTGTGGGGATATTCACTAGTGGTGTTTTCTTGCCTATCCGCTATCTCTTTTTGTTTTAACCGCCAATAATTTTTTCTAGGCCCCGGTGACATAGTACTTGGATTTATCTCTATAATATTTTCTTCTCTCTCTTTGATACGATCTTCTCTCTCTTGGAATTTGAAGTGTTCATTCCGAATATCCATTTGTAATCGCATACATTCTCGTTGTTGTTGCTCTTGCAATTGTTTTGCGTATACCTCGTCCCGTTTCTCCCTCGATTGCAATAGTGATGATTGGTTGGTTGCAATCGTGACAACAACGGATGTCATAGGACACGCACCTTTGGCTGCCTTCTTTCCTTTTCGAGTGGCTTCTTTTGTTGCCTTCCTTCCAATAGGCCTCACATTTGGATTCGGGGGTACATCATCACTATCTTGGGCCAAGTTGATAGGAGGTTCATCAACTTCTTCATGTTGAGTTGATTGTGAAGCCATCCTTTCACAATCGGCTCCCGTTAATAGTGACTCATGCATCTCCATGTTGCTAGGAATGTCTTTGAACATTTGAAAACCTTCCACGACAGCGTAGCAATCTTGCGCCTTGAACTCGCTCTTTTGTTTCTTTCCTTTGATCCTTGTTATCTCTTGCTTCCATATATTTTGTGTTCTTTTGTACTACATTAATAAACAAAACTACAATTAATAAGATGTATGACATACAAGATAATTTATCGATAAGTAAATATTTATTTCAACGTACATAAAAAAAAATTAATATTCATACCTCATCAACGAGACATGAACCGCTCTTTACCCAAGCTTTAGCTTGCCTTATCGCACAATGTCATTGAAACAATTCTATTTTTAGAGATTTCCACCTCCCTATCATTGCACTTGTTGTTCGAGGGTAGGCATCCGGAAAATTGTCGAAGTAGTGCTTGAGAACGTTATCCCAAAATTGCGCTTTCTTTTGATCGGTGCCCTTTTCTGCATCATGGCTAACAAATCTCCACGACTTGCACAATTGAAGGTCTTCATCGGCTTCCCAAAGTTTTCTATCAGAAGTAGATCCACCGGCCATGAATCGAAACAAAAAGAAGATTAAAACTATAGGAGAATGAAAGAAAATAGCTATAAAACTATGGATCACAATTTTTTGTGTGGGATGAAAAAGCTAAAGGAGGGTGATATGTATTTATAGGGAATTATATATAGAACTATGGATCACAATTTTTTGTGTGGGGTGAAAAAATTATAGAAGTGTGATATGTATTTATAGGATTTGTATATATTTTTTTATATTTTTTTTCCTAATTGTTGACAGCTTCTTTTTACCGTTGGGAGCTTTTTTTACTCGTTGGCAGGTTTTTTTTTTCTTCTAACCGTTGGGATTGCAACGGTCAAATGACTTGAGCCGTCGATTTGTTTTTTTGAAATGAACCAATGGTCCAAATCAAAGGACTGTTGCATTTGAAATGAAGGCGTGCTCCCAGCTTGTGACGCGTGGGTCTTCTGACGCAGCCAGCGCTGCGACGCGTGAGTCTTCTGACGCAACCAGCGCCGCTAGGTGACAAAAACGCGTGGGTCTTCTGACGTAACCAGCGCAAGGTCTTCTGTGATTGGCTCGTCACCTCTATGCACTTCGCTGCTTGCGTGCTTCATCCCCACTTGCGCCTTTCATGTGGTCGACGTCTCCTCTGGCCCCACAAATTGGATTGAGCTGAAGGCGAAGGCTCAGGTGATGAAAAATGAAGGCCAGGTCTGACCCAGGTGAAGACTCAATGAAGGCTGGGTTAAAAAAAAAAATTATGGATGAAAATGAGTTTTTTCATCTGGGTCTTTAATCATAGGTGGATGAAGGCCTAGGCTTTTAAAACCTTTTGGGGTGGACTTGCTCTGAGGAGAATTCAAAATATATAATCTAAATCGAAGAGAGGGCTAAGCACCCATCCGTCTCAGCTACAAAAGTTCTTGTCCATGTGTCCAATCATTGGGAAGCAGATTTGGGTAAGTAGCAAATGACGTTGCAAGAGGGAAGAGCCGCACATTCATCATCCTCATACAAACAGCTAATACTGTAACATAAGTTTCAAGCACAGATTATAGGATTCCACTAGGACCCCATCCCATAAGAAGAAACTGAGAAAATGTTGAGAAACAAGTTGGGATCTTCCAAAAATAAGAAATAAAAATAAGAAAGAAAATAATGAAACAAAGGACTAAGAAAGTGTTTGGTCACAGGCTGTAAAGATAAAATAAAGCATAGACAGGTCCCCATCTGGCCACCAACCTAGAACTCAAAACTCCCCTAGCACTCCAAGAATCAAATAAAAATATTTACCTCAGTGGTAAAAGTATTGCTGTTAGGGTGAATAGTGAATGTAGCTATGAATCAATACACTGTAATGGGATCATTACAGCCTCGGTGCATAGCAAAGGCCAGCATTTGCTAAGCACTCTATTCAAAGGAGAGGAAATAAGAATGAAAATCAAAGAAAATCTGAAACAGACCCATAATTGCAGGAGCAATCTTTGTCTGTCCCTATAAGCTTCAAGTTTCTCAAGAATAAAGATACAACCAGCTTGAATTAAATAGGTCGTACATCAACTGTCCCCATTTTAGGGAAATCATCGGTGTCACTGTCCAAACACTACATATCCGCATGCATTTATACTGGTTATTGAAGTAAATTATCAGATCGCTATCACAGAACATGACCAATAACATAACTCTACACCAGATCACTATCCATAAAATCATACCAACCAAGGGAGATGTTGAAATTCAACATCAGGCTTCATGGTTTAATACCGTAGAAAATTTAAGTCAGCCTGCTGTATATTTTGTCACCCATCAGTCCCTATTGGACGGTAGAATAGACCTTTCAATTTCATCTTCTAGTTTAGGGGTCACTTGTCACAATGTTCTGGATACTACACTCAATCAAGACCATTCTTTGTTAAAATGATCTTTAAAAAAAGACAGGTTAAAAATAAAAAATAAACAAATATAAACAAAAAGGACCAAGATAAAATCCCAAACAAACATCCCACCTAATCAAGGGAGATGTTGAAATTCAGACTAGAGAACCAAGGGAGATGTTGAAATTCAACATCAGGCTTCATGGTTTAATACCGTAGAAAATTTAAGTCAGCCTGCTGTATATTTTGTCACCCATCAGTCCCTATTGGACGGTAGAATAGACCTTTCAATTTCATCTTCTAGTTTAGGGGTCACTTGTCACAATGTTCTGGATACTACACTCAATCAAGACCATTCTTTGTTAAAATGATCTTTAAAAAAAGACAGGTTAAAAATAAAAAATAAACAAAATATAAACAAAAAGGACCAAGATAAAATCCCAAACAAACATCCCACCTAATCAGACTGATGATTTAGCTCCAAAAATATGACTAGCAAGTGACAACATAACATGTCACATAGTTTGATAACGAGCATGTAACAATTAGGCTGCAAATTTAGACTAGAGAACCAAGCATCTACCTATCTGTTTGATGATGGGCAAGGAAACAAGATGCAGTTCAACTGATGAACTTTACATAAGGTGAATTTAGAAAAATCTAAATATACTAAAGACACCATATACTGGTTCAGCATTCCAATCACAGCCTACGAAACTATAAATGACAACAACTAGTAACCTTAAAAGTGAAGGTTCTCTTGACAGAAATCCTAGATTGGACATAATTAACAACTGAAATTTTTTAAAAACTACCTTCAGGACAAGGCCATAAATACATCGTACCAGAACGCTGCTGCAGAACACTGAAAGAAAAGAAGAGCCTCACCACCTTCATGTTCATGGCTGCAAGACCTCCAAAACAAATAGCTTGCTCTATGCTGGCCTCCATCATCGATCTCCATTAACTTAACACATTACAACTCAAAGGCAATTGAAAATACAACAGTCATTTCCTCATAGCATGCAGTCGGTCCTAGCTGGCAACCTCCTGAAAAAGTTCAGTGGCACTGATGGAAGCTTATGGCGGAATCTTGGGTGCCTCAACACATAGAATCCAGCAAGAAGAGCCACAATCTGGAATGGCGTAACATACAGAACAATAGCAGCAATCAGACAGAAAAGCACAAACAGAGCTGTAGCTCTCGGGTCACGCCAGCTCAACAATGATTGCAGCCTCTCCCCTTGAGTAGCCAAGTCACCAACCACTGTCTGAATTCTCCCAGCAATACTCCTCAATCTGTCATATCTCATTCTCACCATGTCAGAAGGACGCGAAGTCGGGAAAGTATCAAATTCTTCATCAAGTTCATCAGGATGTGCAGAATCTGCATGTGAGAGACGAGTGTCCATGTGAGGAGGATGCCTGGGCCTCCATCTGTAGTACCAGACTCCAATCAGAAACAGGTACAGAAAAATAGTAGGCAGTATCAGCTCTGGGTACATGACCAGAATTATGAACAAGATATGGATAAGCACAGTAGTGATGGGGTTCTTCCAGTTACAGATCTGATCAAACCATTTTCCAACAGCAATTAATCCACCCAGAACATTCATAATCCGAAAGAAATTAGCTTTGCTTCTTCTCATACTCCACATGTGCGAGCCCACATCCAGCATGTACTCGACCACCTCCTTTCTCAAGGGCGGTTCAGCACGGCTCAGCCTCACTGATACAATCTGAGTGGCCTGGTGCCTCAAGCTATCAAGCTGGCTTACAGTTAGTGGATGAAGATAATGCATTTTGGGTAACAGTGGTTGGGAGTACATATGCATCATGTTCAGCAACGAAGAGCAGGTGAACCTCACAGCCATATGTATTTCACCCATCTTCTTCACACCATTTGGGTGCAGAACCAGAAGAGGATAAGAGTGTGTGTACACCCGATCAGTTTCAAGGGTAGAGAGACGAATCCTGACCTTCCCAATTCGTGAATCCTTTGCCCCGGCAGCCTTATCTCCTCCATGCAAATGACAGTTATCAAATACCCCAATTGTGATGACGGTGCAAGGATCAAAAACCTCCCATGTGTATTGCTCATTCCACCTGGGAGCAAGGCTATCGATAATGGTTCTTGTCCGAACCCACTTCTGCCCATATTTTGCAACACAGTAGGCATCTGTTGTTCCCCTCCCATCTTTTGTCTTCATTGGCATCAACCCCTGAGCATTCAGGATTCCCACTTCCAGAACCCCAATGCTGGACTTCCACAACGGTTTGGCTGTTGGTCTAAGATCACTGCTATAGTGTGTTGACTCATCAAGCACATGGTAACCACCTTCTAGACAGATCCTCATATGAATCCTACTGGCAAACTTAACATCCTTCTTCTTTTCACCTTCTACAATAATATGCTTCTCAAGATTGTGCCAGCTAGTGTTCACAGGTTTATGATCATACCTTCGGGGCACATACTGCAAAGGAATGGCACACCTCCCCAGAACTTCATCCTTGTTTGGCGCGATTCTATCTTCCACACTTAAAATCAACGGCTCCTCAAACGGCTCTGATGCTACAAACATTAGATCTTCATTCCACATGGGATTTATACTCCTGCTTTGTGAAATTCGAGTTCTCAAAGCCTGATTTCCCAGGATAGCCTTCACATAAACTTCGGGATACCTGCCTTTATCACTTGGCATCAAGTCCTGAGCCTCAATCACATTAACCCTCAAATACCATAGTTTGGGAGAGAGATACACCTTCGACCGAATATTTGACAGACTATCAGCTCCACTAACTGTGGCAGCATCCGAATGCCATGCTTCAGGAAATGCTTCATCAGCTTGAGTACCCATCCAAACAGCCAACATCAACTCACCCCTAGCCTTGTCCCCCTTCCTATCCTCCAATCTATACCATTGTGGCGCCAGGGGACTATCAGGAGGAACCCTTTTCGGAACCTCGTTCAGGTCAAATATAACATATCCAATGAGGTCATCCTTCATAAGATCCTTATCCTTCACAATCACCTCAAGAGCTGAAGCCTGGATCCGGTCCTTCGAGAATGCAAACACCTGATTCCACTCCGGATTGGACTTCTTCTCAAAATGCCGAGTTGCACCCTTGTAGTTCCCCAGCTTAACTTCAACATAAGGGTCACAGCTACCGGTAACATCCTTGGAAGGCAAGTCCTTGGCCTTCACAACCCGGACATAGAGATACTGCATTTGCTCAACGAGGTCATAGGTGCTCGTGTGCTTGTCGCCGGAGATCCTCCCCCCACCAAGATGGGGTTTGGTCTCCTTCAAAGCAAAGTCTTCAGGTGGAGGCCTCTGCATCTTTTGGGTTCAAAACTAGAGAGTCCCAGAGGGACAAAACTGAAGTAACAGTTTCAACTGATTTTGAACTAATTCAAAGATTCCTGGACACCTAAAAAATCGGATAAACATAGTCCAGAAGCCGTTAGTGAAAAAGGAAAATTAAAAGCCTCAGGTATCTAAATACCCGGAATATTCATCAAACAAATCTAAACTGATTCACATGAAACAGGGTGTTATACTGTATAGTATACCGGAACACAGTGTAAAAAACAAAAATCAAATAAAAAATCCAAAACTGGACTAACATAGATCCTGGAATATTTAATGCATTAACACAGAATATAAAGGTTCAAAGTTTAGAGAGTAACCTTGGTAACTGGCGGAAAAACCCAAGCTTCAGATCTGAATGTTTATAAACCTAAGAACACAAAAACAACAATACCACACGTCAAAAACACACAAACACAACATCACGAGACTCAAGGTTGTTTCATTTACTGTGCTTGGCTACCGATAAAAGAGAAAGGACAATGACAACTTGTTGTACGATGAATTTCATCTCAGTGACTAAATCCAAAGCATTACTTTCCGATTCCGAACTCAAAATTTGCAGTTCCAAAAACATTTCTTTCATTTTTGTTAGTTCTGGAAAAAATATCTAAAAAAAAAGTCTAAAAAAGTGAAAAACAGAGCAAGAACATAAGAAAAGAGAGAAACAAACAAAAAGGGTGACCGACTCAGAGGAACCCTAACAATGTCGGTGCGGCGGTGGAGAGAGAAGAATTACCTCTTGATGAACAAAGAAGAAGAAGAAGAAGATTCAGAAGCAGAGGTCAGAGAGAACCCACAGAACTATCATTGTAGAATAATAAAAGAGAAAAATGGAAGAGAAAGAGGGAAAACGCTCCCCAGAGAGAAGCGGTGGAAGTGGGTTTCATTGGGTTTGGTGAGAGTGAGAACTCATCAAGGAGATAAGGATGGAAGAGAAAACCCTCTAGGCCATTCTAGAGAGAGAGAGGAAAAGGTGAGAGGAGCAGAGAGATGGAGAGAGCTTTTGCTTTTGGGGGGCGGGGGGATCTGATGAGAATATGTGAGAGATACAGAGGCAGAGTGGTCAGTGTTTTTGTTTCTTTTCTAATTTCTAATTTTTGGTTCTGCTTTATTCATTCACTCTTTGACAGTGGTGGGGTTGGAATATGAACCGGGGGGTGGTCAAGCATGTGTGGAGGACTGTTGTCGGACCTCGCACGTGTGTCTCGCTATTTCGAATGACGGGTGTGGTGGCCATGCGCAAATTGATGGCTCGTGGTGGTGGAGCGAAAGAGGTCTGTTGTTGGGGAGAACCAAATAGTTGTGGATGCAATTGTGTCACTATGAGGTTGTTCCGGTAGAGGGTTGGCGGCGGAAAAGTGCAGCCATTCGGCCTTGATGGACAAGATTCGTCCTTGGTCAACTTTTTCTACTATGTGCTCGAGGGTGATTGTGGTGGTTAGGTTGACCCTGTTTGATTTCGACCTTGGTCAAATTTTTTATATTATTTCTGCTACAATTCAGGTAAGGGGATGCCTCCCGTGTGCTAGACGAGGACGACGACTTGTGTTTGATGGCGGCTGGCACTGGTGGAGGGGCAGCAAGTCGGCGGCTAGATGCATTGACGCTAGTTAGGTCGGATCCAATCATGCCTTTTGGTTTCCTTTGGATGGGGGTGGGCCTAGGTCTCCTTGGACCTAGGTCTGGGTACTTTTTTTAGGTTTTGTGGTTTTTGGTTTTGATTTTTTGGTTTGGTTTGGTATTGCTTGTTTTGTCGTCCCTCTCTTTTAGACGAGGGTGTTAGGGTGTTGGTTGTTTGGTGTCATTGGTGGTTTTCGTAATGTCATGTTTGGTGTCATGTTCAGGGTCTATCGGTTTTAACATCGGTATTTTCTTATTGTCAATGTAATTGGGATGTTGCCCCTTTATATATGTTGGTCGTTTTTGGTATGTAGTGCTTAGTGGGGTTGTTTCTTCTAGGGCTGGGCTCGGGCCCAGGCCCAAAATGACAGTCGGGCCCGAGCCAAACCGACTGTCATTTTGGAAGGACCAGGCCCGGATCGGTGACTATTAAGTCGGGCCGGTCTTTGCACCAAAAACTACTAAGACCGGCAGAAGCCTGGACCGGCAAACACCGGGCCACTTCTGCCAATTTTTCGGGCGTCCAAGCATTATATTATTTCTTCAAATATGAATATCTGAAATCCAAGCCAATCGATCTACAATCCAAGAGTTAACAAAGTCTCATCGATCTGTAATCCAAGAGTTGAACAAAGTCTTATTGATCCGTAATCCAAGAGTTGAATAAAGTCCACGAACCTCTTAGTGATCTTGAATGACGCCGAACACATTCTCGCGTCGAGGTAGGCGGCGGCAACAAGGGTTTTAGTTTTTCTCAACGGATCTTGATTTTGCCCATCAACGGAGGAATTGTTAAGGGTTTATGGCGGGATCGAACTGAAGAAAATGAAGATGAATCGGTAGATTCAGGGATTTGGGGTTGTTGGTTCACTACTTCATTGGGTGTCTGATAATTAGGGTGGTATGGATGACGATTACGTTAGAGAAAGTCAGAGATTAAGATTGTGTTTGGAGAGAGTTTTAGTTTAGAGAGATGAGAGTTTTAGATTGATGTGGGTTTGAGAGTAAGAACGTTAGAAAAAGCTTTTGAGAGAACCTGTCTTAAGACTAGAGACGTGAGAGTTTGAGAATGTTTTAGTCTTCTAGATTTAGTTTGAAGTAACCTCATGTGGTTGTACCCACAATAGTAGTGTGGAACCAAGAGAATTAGCTTAAAATAGAGATGCACCTAACATAGTCGGGCTTTCGGGCTTAATGTTTTTATGTATTTCTTGGACCAGGACTGGACCGACTACTAACTAGGACCGAACCGGACCGGACGGGTAAAAAATTTACTAGGACCGTGAAAAAGCCCAAGGCCAGGTCGGTTTTGCGGCTTTTTTTTTCTTTTTCAGGCTTTATGCCCAGCCCTAGTTTCTCCTTGAGGTTGGTTGTAAAAAGGTATCGAGGCTTCTGGTATGGATGAGGTTAGGAGTAGGTTACATTTAGACCATTTTATGTTCATGTTCATTGTAATCGCTAATATGTGGGTAGGGATGAGTGTGGGGACTTGTTGTCCACTGCTGAGATCTCTCATGGTTGTAATGGTTAGTTGTTATATAAAGTTTTACATTTCTCAAAAAAAAAAAAAAGACAACGGTGCATGTATAGTGTGCTAAGATCATTTTAAAGATGTTAATGATACATTTGGTCTTTACAAATTTCAATATCTCACATCCTAAAAAGAATATAAATGTAGAAGTAAAATGCAAACAAAAATTGTTCTACCTATCTCATTAGATATCTTCTTTATATATAAAAGTGTGATTACAACAGTAAATACAACATACATAATGACAATAATGACTACTCAATGACTAATTGAGCTGTTACATTTGTTGATCATTAACTTCCTAATTTATTCTTCGTCAGTTACTTTGACGAAGGATTGACGAAGGCTTGATGAAGGCACACTTGTATTTTTACTTTAACACTCCTCATTCGCCAAGTCAAAGTTAAAACAGGGCATGGGGTGTTGTGTCATTGAAAACCATGCCTAGTAACAAAACTGAATGGGACAAAATAAATCATAGTCAAAAGGAAAAAGAGCACATCGCACATATGATAGTATGTGTGTTCCACATGAAGTATACACTCCCCTTGATTCGTACATCAATCAAGAGAGTTAGGAACGTCTTCAATTCTTAAGTTTCTCACATACTTTTCAGATAAGCCTTAGAGTGTGATTCGAGGAACAAGTTTGTCCTATTATCCTTAGACCTTACCTGATTTACTTGAATCTTAAGGAGAGACTGTTGATCACCAAAAAGAAAAAAAGGGATTTAAAAAATATATAATACTTTTCTTGTGTTACATGCACAATGCTTTTGAGTTCAAATGTGACTCTTGCAAATAGTTGTATGACATCAAAGTCCAATAAGAACTCAATCTTCCAAACCGTGCACTCTATATAAAGAGACACAGAGAAAAAAAAAAGCTACAGCAACCAGAGAGAAAGACAAAAAAAAAAAACGAAACGGCGAAGAAGCAGAGAAGCGAAGCACCAAGCAGAAAAAGAGAGGCGAACCAACAAAGGTGGAGCCCCTATTCTAAATATTTCTTTTTGCAGCGTCTTTATTTTTCTGTCTCACTCCGTCAGAAGCCCGGAAGGAAAGCCATCTCCCCTAACGCGAGATGACCTCGCGAGGTAGTCACCAGAAGAAGGCGAGATGACCACGCGGGGTAGTCACCAAAAAGGAGAGATGACCTCGCCCCCGCCTTCTCTTGCTGCAATAAATATATGGTCGCTCGGCCCTTACTCTTGTACATATGGCCTTGCGATTCTCATAACGAGCCGTACAAGAGAATGAAACAAGCATTCCAAGCGAGTTTGAAGACCATGCCGCTCAGCCCTTACTCTTGTACACATGGCCTTGCGATTCGCATAACGAGCCGTACAAGAGAAGGAAACAAGCATTCCAGGCGAGTTTGAAGAACAGGCCGCTCGGCCCTTACTCTTGTACACATGGCCTTGCGTTTCGCATAACAAGCCGTACAAGAGAAGAAAACAAGCATTCCAAGCAGGCGAATTTGAAAAGCAGGAACTTACCTTTGATGACTTGGAGAATCCCTGAGCAGATCGAAGTAAACTCAGGTAACGGAGGTGACATGTCTTTATAGAAGGAGCAGTTTCTTCAAATCCAACTCCCAAGCACATTTGGTTTTCATCTGCAAAAAGGTTTTCATCCTCAAGATGATAGATCATGGAGTTGGATTCAAGCATGGTTCGAACTGGGAAAGATGGCCCGTGAAAGCTACAAAGTTCTTCTAGCCGTGACAAACATTCTTGCTAAAACATTATCAGGCGAGCTAGATAGCAGTCCGCATGCAAGATGACCTCGCAGGGAAGCTGAAACCTTAAAGCAAAAGCCCTAAGGCGAGGTGTCTTTGAGGTCCAAGGGAGGCGAACTAGGATGGCCTCACAAACTGGAAGTCCAGGCGAGACGAGATGACGTTATAGGCAAGGCGAGATCCCTTCATGCAGAAGATGAAGCAAGTCGCGGGGTCCGCTCACAAGCATACGTGTGGAGTCCGCTCACAAGCATACGCGCGGAGTCAGCTCACAAGCAGACACGCGGAGTCCGCTCACAAGCAGACACGCGGAGTCCGCTCACAAGCAGACACGCGGAGTCCGCTCACCAACATACAAGCGGAGTCCGCTTACAAGCATACACGTGGAGTCCGCTCACAAAAATACACGCGGAGTCCGCATGAAGGAGGAGTCCACTTACACGCGGAGATCACCTACGCCACTATCAAGAACTATGGCTAAGGCAATTCTAGCCTCTTGGTGACACATGTGTCACCCATTTCAGATGCACAACTCAAATCAATGGACGCTCTATCAAATTGGGTGTCCACAAGAAATACAGTTGACGGATTCAGAAATACATCTGTCAAACCCAAAGCTAGTACTAAGCCACAAAGCCTACAAACCCTTATGAACTACGGTCGGTTTGATCCCACAAAGGGGTACGTAGGCAGTCTAGCAACCCACTAGATGCAACCACAATTCAAAATAGAGTCCCTGACACCACAACTCTGGCCAAACTCCTGAAGCACCAAAAAATCAAATCCATAACCAAACCTTAAGAACTACAATGGTTTGATCCCTTTACAAGGGTAAGTAGGCAGTTTGGATTCAAATCTGGATACAACCACACCAAAAACCAAATCCTCGTTTCTTTCCAAGCTAATCACCCTCAAACATACACATTTCCCAGTTGATACTTTGTAATTAGAATCAAAGGGTTTTCCCTTAAAAACAGGGGTTGTAATTAAGGAATTTATTTTACTCTAAATGGGTCGAACCAGACATAAATTAAAACTCCAGACATAAATTAAAACTATATCTTAATTAATAAGATGAAGTGAAATTGTGTTTGGTATATATGTGTTTACAATTTTTGCCCAACATAGTTTTTGGCGACTTCACTATGGATTCATTTTCCTTTTCATCTCTTTTATGAAGTTATTAACTTGTTTGTGTGTTTTTCAGGAAAAAATAAATCAATGGCACCACAAGTAACTGTTTTCTTCCACAAGCTCCCAGCAACTGCTGCTCACCCAAACCGAACTGGTCATCGCATGGCATTCGTGGTTGGCCATGTTTCTGTCACTTGTACAAAGACGAAGCTTGAGGCAAAACAAGACAAGCTGGATTTAGATACTGTGAAGACTCAAATTTTCAAGGCTGCTTCCAAAAATGCTTTGAGAAATCAGAGGAAGCGAGTAGCAAGAGCTCAAAGGAAGAGAAGCGCCCAAGCCAAGGCAGTGGAAGCCATCCTGTTAGAGATTACGCAACCAAAACCTAATAAGGAGGGAGTAAAACTCCCCACAAACGAAGTGAAGACCCCCCTACAAAGTCATATTATGGTAGGCACCATGCGGGTCAATCTGCCAAGTGTGGAGATTGTGATGGTAACTTCCACCAAAGAAGGTGAAGATAGCAGAGAGGATGAGCATGAACCCCAACTTCCCCTCGAGGGCTCATAATGCTCTAAAATCTCCTCACAACAAACAACATCTCACGCTAGTCAAGAACTTGATCCAAAGAAGTTGGCCGAAGAAATCTCAAAAGCTCTTGATTCGCTAACAGAAGGACCAGCAAGGTTCAGAGGATCCAAGACTAGAGAGTATCCTGTCTATGAAGATCATTCCTATGCAGGACTAATTACTCGCAATATGGCTAGAAGGAGGATGCTCGAAGCATCGTCAGCAAGTATTATGCCAGAAGAAGGGTATTCGTCTCTAAAGGATAATCATTCAATTGTCTTGTGGAAGGGTAATCCCTTATATGAGACCTCGACCCCAACTGAGGTATCCTCGCATGCATTGATACCTCAATCAGTCACCAGGTCTAGTGAATGTTTTGACTCCGATTCCGACAATGTTCAAGTTCTCATGGCAAGCTCGTCAAGCCCAGAAGAGCAGTTAAAACAGCAAATGGAGGAACTGACAAAGAAGTTAGCTCAACTAGAACGCGATGTTTTACAAAGGCAAATAGAAATTGAAGACAAGAGGATCGTGGATATTGAAAACGAGTCGAGAAGGAGAGTGGCTTAAAAAAAGGCTGAGGTTGCTGAGCTCGTAGCAAAATGTGCTGCACTCATGGAAAATAGGCATCCTGAACTTTCATTTGTTAAAGATGACGAGAATTCACTCTCGCCTGAAGGGATTAGGAACATGATCGCCGAAGGGATCAGAGACTTCTAATTGTCTTTGTCTACATCGGTTCTTGGATACCGCAAGCCATATCCAGACCACTATGATGCGATACCTTTCACCAAGGGATATCAAAGGCCGACTTTCGACAAGTTTGATGGAATAAATAGCTCCCCTCGAGAGCATTTAGCTCACTTCTATTCAGCTTGTGGCGAAACTTCACAAGTTGATACCTTTTTAGTCAGACAATTTGTCCAATCCCTCAAAGGTGCCGCGTTTACGTGGTATACTCAGTTAGAGCCAAGTTCTATTCAGACATGGGATGATATGCAAAGAGCGTTTTTGGCACAGTTTGTCAGCTCTAAGAAAAAAATTTCAATTATTGACCTGGCAGACACAAGACAAAGAGTTGGAGAAAGTTCCACTGAATTCATCACAAGGTGGAGAAGTCTCAATCTCCAATGTCCTGACAAGTTATCTGAGACCTCTGCTGTTCAAATGTATGCTAATAACCTCCTCCCAGAGATCGCGACATATGTTGGTACAGCAGAGCCCCAAATTTTTGATGCACTGGTCTCAAAGGCAAGCAATGTGGAAAGGTAAGTTGCTCGCCAAAAGTCGTCTGCAAAAATTCAAATCGCGGATAAGAAGAGTGATTCCAAGAAGTCAATCGTCAAGAAAGGAGAAACGATGGCGACCTTTGTTAAGAATGAAAGGAAAAATGACACTGTCCAAAGTAATCAAAGGAAAAATGACAATGTCAAAAGTACCAATGACAATAATAGAGTGAAGAACGATCGGCCTTGTAAACTCACACTCGGTGAAAGAAGAAAGGTCACTTATTCATTTGATGATGATGATGTCGAGGCAATTTTCGATGAACTCATTGCATCTGAAAGTATTAAACTTCCAAAATCAAAACGACCTGCCGAAATGAACAAGACCAATGATCCCAAATATTGTCGGTATCATCGCATAGTAAGTCATACCTTGAAGGATTGTTATGTTCTAAAAGACATAATTCAAGATATGATTAACAAAGAGGAGATCGTGACAACAACCGCAAATGTAACTACAACTGGTTTGTCTAGACCAGATGGTGCCATATCGGTCGCGTTCAAGGTCCGCGACGAGGTTACAATTGTCGAAGCATATCCAGACATGCCTAGTCCTGGAAACCCTAATATTCCATCCTTATACGAGCTCATGATAGCGCCCAGCTTTGATGTATGGGAGGATTTTGACGGGTTGGAAGATTCAGATGAAGAATGGAGCGTAATAGGGAATAACACAAGGCAACTTTGCCCCTACTGTGAAGACCCCTCCGCCTTTTTCAAACAAATATCGACGGAGGTCATCTTCAAAACATGACAAAAAAAGGAGAACCGCAAGGAAAACTGAAGACCAAAACATGGAGGAATACAAGCAGCCACCAAGAACTCAATCACCCTTGCGGAATTCTTACCCAAAAAATTCTTTGAAAGGGGCGCGGAGTCCGCATGCAGGCGGAGTCCGCACTCATGAAAGCGAGGAAGAGAGGTACACGCTTCAATGTTGCATGGTAACCATTAATACCATCTTGCCTCCCAACTCAGATACAGAGGTTGAAAGTGTACAAGAAGTCCAGCTACGTTCTAGCTTGGTACTTCCACCACCAGCTCAAAAGAAGGACGGATCACAGCCCATGAAGTTTAGGATAAAAGATGACGCAAAGAAGGTCATTGACAAGGTAAAAGCTGCATCACCAGAGTCTCCTCAAAAGAGCAAATGTGATGTGTTGTCACACCTGAAACGTATCCCCTCACCCTCAAGTGTGTATGACGTTCTGTGTATGTCAAGGGAGTTAAGAGAAGCATTGATTGAGGCATTGCTGAGCCCAGAGTTGTATAAAGAAGACTTTGTCAAGGTTGATATAACTACCACAAGAGTTTGTCCTCATTGTAGGGATTGCATCTCATTTCTGGAGAAGGATTTGTTGTTAAAAGGAGAGCACCATAATAGACCTCTCTATGTCACATGGCTTGTGGGTAATACGACAATCAATAGAATTTTACTCGATTGTGGCTCAGCTGTGAATTTGTTACCTCTCAGCTTCACATCATGGGAATGAATGCTAAACAACTAACCCCATCCATGCTCACCATCCAAGGTTTCAACCAAGCTGGTCAAAAAGCAATAGGTACGATTGTCTTACAAATGGAGATTGAGGAACTGCTCTCAACCGCTTTCTTTCATGTGATTGATGCTCCTACGTCCTACAATGTATTGTTAGGGCGCCCTTGGCTCCATAATTATGGTATTGTCCCTTCCACGCTGCACCAATGCTTTAAGTGGTTGGAAAATGGAAAAGTCAAAACGGTCGTGGCAGATACCGATCCTTTTAAAGGAGAGGAGGTAAACTACTCAGATGCTAAATTCTACAAGTTAACGGACTTCCCTGGTGCGAGAGAAACTCCCAAACCCGAGCTAGATGCAAGAAAATCGGAAGTGCCAAAGCCATTAAAGCCCCGGGTCAGAGTAAATCCCCCAACATTGTCCTTAAAAGAAAAGGCTCCAAGCTCAGAAGCATCGAAGCCAAAGATGGTCTTCAGGTATGTGAAAAGAGACCAACGAGAACCTGGGAAAAAAGCAATGACGCCTATCAAGGACATAATGGAGACACTCGTGATGAGCTATGCACGACCTCTTCGTAAAATTGACCAATCTATCCCAAAGAGTGGTATTGTGATCTCTACAACACTCGATAATGGGCATAATAGGCATAAGCGATTTGTTTCTTTCAAAAGCAGAAATTAGAAGCAAGCATCGGGCCCTCTAAAGATCAACCTCGGGAGTAGAAAGGCGGCTTCGAAAGCCATTCCCCTAAAGATCACAGTTAAGCAGGTAAATGGCATGCTTAAGGTAAAAGTTCATGAGTCAGATTCCTCCGAGACAGGTGTCTTACGAATCTTGAGAAAACTATGTTCCGTAATCAAGACATGGCACAAGAAGGTCGGCCTCATCTGTCTGTCTTTCAACACCTTACGAAAGAGCCCCAACATCGAGTTTCAGTGTTTCAACGATTGGGCGAAATTCATCCCAAATCACAAAAAAACAGAAAGTGGAAGCTCAAGTTTAAACGACAAAGGGTGCTCATGGCTAAACAGGTGGACGAGAGCATAGAGGGATTTGCATCAACAAACTGCACTTCCATCGAAGAAGATCAAGATAAAGACGAAGAAGAATACGAATTCATCGATAGTGCCCAACCTGCCCCGCCCCAGATAGAAGACAGAGGACAAGTGACAGTTGATGAACTCTAAGAAATAAATTTAGGCGCTAATGAAGGCTCAAAACCCATATTTGTGAGTGCTCTTTTAACTCCGGAAGAACTCCAAGACTACAAGAATCTTCTAGAAGAATATAAGGACGTGTTTGCATGGGGTTATCAAGACATGCCTGGCTTGGACCCTAATTTAGCAGTTCATAAGCTTGCAGTCTCGAAAGAAAAACCGTGGGTAAAACAAGCTCCCCCACGCTTCCGCTTAGAGCTTGTTGTTCAAATCGAATTTTAGGTCGACAAACTCATCAATGTCGGTTTCATTCGAGAGGTTAAATACCCCACATGGCTTGCTAGTATCGTACCTGTTAAAAAGAAAAACGGACAGATTTGTATTTGTCTCGACTATAGGGATCTCAATGACGCTTGTCCAAAAGATGAGTTCTCACTTCCAATCACGAAATTATTGGTGGACGCCACAACAGGATACGGTGCTTTGTCCTTCATGGACGGTTTCTCATGTTATAATCAAATCAAGATGACACCCAAGGATGAGGAGCTTACAGCCTTTCGTACACCAAAAGGAGTATACTGCTACACAATAATGTCATTCGGCTTGAAAAATGCAGGCGCAACTTATCAAAGAGCAATGACTCATGTTTTCAACGATATCTTGCACAACACCGTTGAATGTTATATGGATGACTTGGTGGTCAAAACAAGAAAAAGGCAACACCATCTAGCTGACCTGAGGAGAGTCTTTGAAAGGCTTCGGAAATATCAACTGAAGATGAACCCATTAAAATGTGCCTTTAGGGTCACGTCTGAAAAATTCCTCAGCTTTGTTGTTAGATGCCGAGGAATCGAGGTCGACCCTACCAAAATCACTGCAATAAGGGAAATGTCAACGCCAAAAAATCTTCGAGAGTTAAGAGGGTTGCAAGGAAGACTCGCCTATATAAGAAGATTTATATCAAATCTTTCTGGAAGGTGCCAGCCATTTTCAAGACTAATGAAGAAAGACGTACCTTTCATCTGGGATCGAGCATGTCAAAATGCATTCGATAGTATCAAGGAATATTTGCTCAACCCACCGGTCCTAATGGCGCCTATAAAAGGGAAACCTTTAATCCTCTACATAACATCTCTTGATCACTCCTTAGGGGCATTGCTAGCACAAAATAATGATGAGGGGAAAGAAAACGCTCTCTACTATTTAAGTTGGACATTGGTAGGAGCTGAACACAATTACACGCCAATAGAGAAGATCTGTTTGGCTTTAGTTTTTGCCATTCAAAAATTACGGCATTATATGCTCGCTCACAGTGTCACCTTGATATCCAGAGCTGATCCATTAAAGTATTTGATGACGAAGCCTATGCCCTCGGGTAGACTTGCTAAATGGTCTCTGATTCTCTCAGAGTTCGAAATAAAGTATGTACCCCAAAAGGCAATAAAAGAGCAGGCACTTGCGGACTTCCTGGCAGCACACCCAGTACCAGATGATCATGAGTTACGTGGAGACTTGCCAGATGAAAATGTCTTTTCAATCGAGATTCCCTCATGGCAGTTGTATTTCGACGGAGCAGCTAGAAAACATGGAGCTGGAGCTGGCATCGTGTTCATCACGCCTTTTGGCGGTATAATCCCCTACTCGTTTTCTTTAATGGCTTTATGTTCAAATAACATTACAGAATATGAAGCACTTATGATTGGCCTCGAGATCACCTTGGAGATGAAGATTGACTCCTTACAAGCATTTGGTAACTCCCAATTGATCATCAGACAAGTAAATGATGAGTACGCGGTCAAAAATGAGAACCTTGTCCCATACCATCAACGGGTCAAGTACCTTATGGGACAATTTCATAACATAAGGGTTAGCCACGTTCCCAGGTCAGAGAATGATAAAGCAGATGCATTAGCTAACCTCGCGGCTTCTCTAATCCAATCTGACGAAAGGGACATCCAAATTATAGTTGGGGAATGTCGGTTGCTGCCTACATCGCTTGAATGGATGGAGACCGCCAACATAGTACATGTGGTTTCAGTGTTCGAAGTTGAAGAGGAATCTGATTGGCGAATTGACATGATTAGGTATTGTCAGACAGGCGGACTACCTTTAGATCTAAAGAAAAGAGTTTACGTCAGGCGGACTGCGCCTCGATACACATTCTTTAGTAATACTCTGTATAGGATATCCTTTGATGGAATACTCTTAAGATAACTTTCAAAAGAAGAGGGAGTTGAGGCTCTTAAGGAGGCACATGCTGGTACATGCAGAGCCCACCAAGCGGGTCCAAAATTGGCAGCTCAATTAAAAAGAATAGGCTATTACTGGCCATCAATGGTACAAGACTCAATAAATTACGCACGATCGTGCAGGGCTTGCCAGCTGCATGGAGATTTTATACATCGACCTCCATTACCTCTTCATCCCACAGCCCTCTCATACCCCTTCGAAATGTGGGGGTTGGATGTTGTGGGTATCATAGCTCCTAAATCCTCACTCCTGCATCAGTATATATTGGCTGCAACAGATTACTTTTCTAAATGGAGTGAGGCAATTCCTCTCAAAACAGTAAGAGCAGAGGACATTGCAAATTTTATCAAGACTCACATCATCTATCGCTTCGGAGTTCCCTCCAAAATAATATCTGACAATGCCACGTATTTTAAGTGCAGAGCCATAGTCACAATGTGCGAAAAGTATAAAATCCAGGATGCATTCTCATCTAGCTATAACCCGACAGCTAATGGTCAGGCAGATGCTTTCAATAAAGTGCTTTGCAATATCTTAAAGAAAATGGTCTCAACCAACAAGAGAGACTGGCATGATCGCCTCCCTGAGGCATTGTGGGCATATCGGACCACTATTCGCACAACAACCGGTTGTACCCCATTAAACTTGGTTTATGGGTCTGAAGCAGTTCTACCATTAGAGGTCTAATTCCCTTCTTTGAGTGTAGCTACAATGTTGACAAATCCAAACGAAAATGCACAAGTTAGGCTTGCAGAACTTGAAGCCCTCGATGAAAAGAGGCTTGCAGTTCAACAAAAACTTGAGATTTACCAGGCTTAAGTTGCAGGAGCTTTCAACAAGAAAGTTAAGTTCAGGTCATTCAAAACAGGTGACTTAGTCTTAACAATCCGAAGGCCCGTCATCGTCACCAGGAAGTCAAAGGGAAAGTTTGAACCAAAATGGGAAGGTCCATATGTGGTCACCAAAGTTTTCACCAAAGGCGCATACGAGCTTTCAAATACAGACGAAGATTGCATCTACCCTTGTGTCAATGGGAAGTTCGTGAAAAAATTCTATGCCTTCTGAAGCTCGCTGGATTGATAAGCCGGAAGGGCGGTCCAGGCAAAAGTTACAGCCCAAAACCTCCCGAACTACGATGGCTTAATCCCCCAAAATGGGGTACGTAGGTAGTCTAGTCCCAAAATGCTAGATGCAGCCACCCCACCAAAAAAAATCATCCTGAATCAATCAGGCGAACTACGTGTAGCTTGATCTCTTCATAGGGTACATAGGCAATCTAGTTTTAAAACTGGATCCAGCTGCGAAAAAAAGTTTTCAAAAAAAAAATATTTGCCAAAATATTTAACCCTTATCTATAAAAGGAAGGCTTCCCCTCTAGATATAGGGATGAATAATACTCCACCCCGCGAGAGATAGAGGAAATCAACTGTACTCTACCCCGTAGAGAGAAAGATCGGGAATACTCCTCCCCGAGATATAGGAGAGAGATGAGATCTGGAACACTCCACTCCGCGGATATAAACCCCACCGTGCGGGATGGGTAGCCCACCCCTCCCCCATTTGTAATACTCCAGACCGCGCGGGATGGTTGCTCTTGTACCCCGTGCGGGATGGAAACTCTTGTAACACCAAAGGCCTATTGACCACGATAGTGGAATCTTAAGTAGATGTAGCCGTGCCCTCCGATGACATGGTGAACCACTATAAATATTGTCTTTGTTCATTTTCATGTTCCACCGTGCTTCTGCAGAGCCTCCGGGTTCTTGCAGAAATAATTGGCGCCGTCTGTGGGAAATGTTACTAAAAGTCATGTTACTTTACCACCCGAGAAGTATTCCACCCGAGAGGCATTTCATTCAAATCCATGAGCAATAGGAAGAGGCCTCGCATGGAAGAGAGGCGAGGTAGCTCGCGTGGAAGCGAGGCGAGATAAATCACATGGAAGCGAGGCGAGATAGCTCGCGTGGAAGCAAGGCGAAGTAGCTCGTGAGGATTCGAGGTGAGATACCTCACATGGAAGCGAGGCGAGATAGCTCGCAGGGGAGCGAAGCGAAATGACCCGCCCAGGTTCTTTTTGTCAGCGGGACAGTCCAAGAGCAAACCCATAACATCCCGCCCGTTGTTATTTTCTCTGCGGGATAGGTAGTCCGAAAGCAAAATCTCGCCCGTTGTTCTTTTGTCAGCGGGATTGGAAGTGCAACAGAATAGCTCGCATGGATGTGAGGCGAGGTAGCCCGCATGGGAGTGAGGCGAGATGACCCGCCTAGAGCTATTTATCTGGAAAAAGTCTACAACCGTACTGACAACAAGGATTTATCGTTGGGGAGTAGTACGGGCATGAATCAACACCTCCTATGTCCACCCGTTCGGCAGCTCTTTCCACAGATAAGTCCTTCACGTACGAACTATATAACATGCAATCCATGATCACTATTGTCCATTCAAATTTGTGAGTCCCGGATAAGTGTCACCAGGAGGAAGCATGCAACAACTGCGTAGGAAAATCTCGATTCCCTGATAAGAACTAACGGGAAGAAACATACCAACGTTTCATGAGATTCTTATACCCGAGCAAGAACCAACGGTACAACAATCCTCGCCCCGCCGAATCAGAGATATTTTTTAGGTGAACTCCATAGCTCGCGGGGTAGTCCTGGCACGCGGAGCGAACACAACTCGCGTGAAAGCATTACATGCTGACTCCACAACTCGCATCATGGTCCTTGTGCGCGGAGCGAACTATCCAGCTCGCGTGTAGGGCATGTTCGCGAGGCAAACTACACAGCTCGCGCGTGGTTCTGGCACGCGGAGCGAACTCAACAACTCGCGTGTGTCACCGAGACCCATCTCGCGTGGAACATGATGCACCTCGCGTGTATCACTGATATAGTCATTATAAGCGGAGTTGACTCCTCAGTTCGCTCGAGCGGACTCCTCAGTTCGCGCCAGCGGACTCGGCTTGTCAGCTTGCCCGAGTGTCAGCCCTTCTATGCGAGGCGGACTCCTCCGCTCGCGGGTGCCTATTGATAAATAACTAATCTATGTGCATTCTATATGTTAAAGTCCCCACTCAAGACATGTCTTGAGCGGGAACTTGGGGGAACTTGTAGTCGGTATTCAGTAAACTACATTTCCCACCCATAGACCAGTCATGAAACTTGTAGACCGACATCCCACCTACCTCGCCATTGTGAAAGATCATCAATGCAGCATTGGGAATGTGCTCCTCCAAGCTCCTCAAGAAGGCATCATGATAGTAGTTATGTGCATTTTGTCCCACATCAGAAACATAATGTAAGAGGAAACCTTCCTTATCTATAAAAGGAAGGCTTCCCTTCTAGATATAGGAATGAATAATACTCCACCCCGCGAGAGATAGAGGAGATCAACTGTACTCCACCCCGCAGAGAGAGAGATCGGGAATACTCCACCCCACAGAGAGAGAGATCGAGAATACTCCTCCCCGAGAAATAAGAGAAAGATGAGATCTGGAACACTCCACTCCGCGGATATAAACTCCACCGCGCGGGATGGGTAGCCCACCCCTCCCCCATTTGTAATACTCCATACCGCACGGGATGGTTGCTCTTGTACCCCGCGCGGGATGGAAACTCTTGTAACACCAAAGGTCTATTGGCCATGATAGTGGAATCTTAAGTTGACGTAGCCGTGCCCTCCGATGGCATGGTGAACCACTATAAATATTGTCTTTGTTCATATTCATGTTCCATCGTGCTTCTGCAGAGCCTCCGGGTTCTTGCAGAAACAAGGAGAGATGAGATGGAAGTTTGTGGTGAAAAAAGAGAGAAAAAAGTGTAGAGTGGTGAATGGGTGGATGATGGTCTATAACATGAAGTGATACATATATAGGGAAGAGAAAAATATGTTAAAAGAGAGAAAGAAAAGCAAAACAGCTTTTTCTTCTTCCCCATTCGAATGGTTCAAATGAAGAAGAGTTGCCATAACAATATCAAAACCAAGGCAAAAAAGTGAGAGAAATGATGACCTAATTAGAGTAGGCAATGATGCATAAAGAATGATGATGAAGTCTATTATCCAATGAATAATTTGATGGAAGTAAATATGTTACTTCATCATCTTTCTTCTCATTGCTCTTCCTTCATGGTGATCGAAAAACCTATGGCACCACCAAAGTGGTGGTGCGTCGCTACTTGTGCCGCCAATGGTGGTGGTTCGCCGGAATCATGAAATTTACGTTTTGCTCCACATTGGACGTCATTCTTCCTAACTCTGATTCTCCATATCAATGCAAAAAATGCATGTTTCTATCACTCTTGCAATATTCCTATACAAATAGAAAATGATTTAGTGAAAGCTAAAATGAACTCAAAAACAAGTTAGTCAATGTTTAAGGGAATACATATGTGTAAATTATGGTCGAACACATTCCCAGATGGATAGGTCCGTATTAATCTTCACGTTGTATTCTTTGTACGAATGAAATATTTTGGTTGATATCTTTAGCATATGGAGGTCTCGATCATACTTTTGCTAAAGAATATGCTTTACAAAATGGGTGATGTACCTTTGAACTAATCAATAAGACATAATGGGAGGCATGTTGCGCATCAGGTGTTTTAGAGTACAATGACTGCGTTGGAGCAGCACTAGCTAGGACCGGCCGGTTTCTGGCAGTTAGAGTTAGTGTCGTCACCTTACAGTGTGACTAAATTTTGTCCTTTTTTATTATTCACTCAAAAGAGGGGATGTCAGTATGAGTTCATTAAAATACGGATCATCATGTCAACCATGGTGTTGTATGTGATTATGTCAAACCTTGTGTGAGTCGGTATCTCATATTTCATTGTAGGTGTCTCATTATGTTCTTTAAAATACGTTTCCTTTCACATTTATTTGAGGTAATTCTATTATGTTCTCAAAGTTAGTTTTCGTATAATAATTGTTGACACGAATTTCTTGAAACTTTAATAAAGTTCGATCAGCTCTTGGTGCATACAAAACTTTTGTGACTTTAATTTGTGAGTATTCTCACTGTCAGCTAAACACTCGGTTTCTCTTTGATATCTTCCTTACAAGTATGGTTAAATTTAGTTTATCCTCCCCCTGAGGTTTAGGGTTAACTTTATTTTAGTCTCTATTATCTCAATTTCAAAAATTTATCCCATGAATTATTTCATCCATCGTGCCCGTTTGCTAAGATTTTATCAAATTCGGACGTTAAATGCTAACATGTAATCATAGACAATGGGCTCTAAAGTGTGATATTTATCATTAAATGATTGTTTTAGGCCTTAAAGTGAGTCATAAAATTCGAACGTTAAATGCTAAGATAGAAAATCTTTTGTCCCCACTTCCCCTGTCCCCCATTAAAATTTTGACATATGTCATTTTATCCAACTCATTTAAACCAAAATTAACTCCATTAACCTCAAATTTCAAAAATAAAATTTATGAAAAATATAATGAAAGAACAGTATATATGTTGGAGTATGACTTAACCTCGAGGGCTTCTCAACGTTGAATGCACAATAGCACACCAAGGTTTTGGTTGGGATTCAATGTGATCTTCTTTAGGATTCAATTGCGTTTAACATCAGATTGGAGATATGTTCGAAAAATTGGTTGTGGTTTCAATCCAATTTTCTCTCACACTGGGTTCCAATCTTCCTTTCTGGAATTGAATTTAATTTCTTATTTGAATTTCGCTGTCATTTTGATCTGATTATGATTGGATTCATGAGTAAGATTAGTTTGATTTTATTTTGATTGGGTTCATGAGTAGAATCATTATGATTTGGGTTCATGAGTAAGTTCTGGGTTCATGAGTAGATTTTGATATGGGTTCATGAATAAGTTCTGAGATTAAGAGTGTGATATGGGTTCATGATTTCAAGTTTTAGGTTCACTCTTAATATCAAGAATTATAATATGAAAATCCCTTGATCATATGCAAGTTAAGTAGTTTTTTACCTTTTCTGGAAGTGGAAGGATAGGTGAACCTCCTCTCTAATTCTCATCAGCAAGTGATATTGGTTTTCATGCACAACCTTTCGTCTGAAGAACAGAAGCCTTCAATTCAGTTAGATCTTCAGCAATGCGCATAGATTTGGGATTGCGATGTCGTCTTTACTTCTTCTTCTTTTTTTTTCTTTTTTTTTTTCAGGAAATAATTTGGGTTTAATTACTATTGGCTTTTATTTACTTAGAAAAAATAATTTTCTATAACTCTGTTAAGTGGATGTTAATGTGGAAGACAAGTGTCAAAATTTTAGTGGGAGACAGAGAAGGAGATAGGAAAATGAGGACAGCAGATTTTCTCCCGAATTCTAATGGGCTCTAAAGTGTGATATTTGTCATTAAATGACTATTTTAAGCTTTAAAGTGAGTTATAAAGTCAAAATTAATGTTCAAATTTGATGGAATATTAACATATTGGCAAATCTGATGAAAATTAGAAATTTAGGGGATACATTTTCAAAATTGAGAGGATGGGGATTGAAATGAAGTTAACCCCAAACATCAAGAGGTAAAATAAATTTAATCCTTACAAGTATATGAGTGTATGTAATTTGAAAGATAAACCTCATATTCTTTAAACTATTTCGATTTAGGTAGAATGATATGATTTTCATTCTAGCTAATAATTTTTCTTTCTATTCGTTGGATGCATTGCTTTGCATCGTTATAGTGATGTTTCGAACCATGTGTATATTTGTAATAAACAAAAATCTAATAAATTTAATGCCTCAAAATATAATTCAAATTTTAATAGGTCAACAATAATCAAATCAATGTCTCGTCCAGGAAATCTAAATCATCAAATCATTGTACAAATAAACTTTGAGACTAAACAATAGTCTAATTAGAGGTGATAGGTCTTCGCGAAGCGTCGAGAAAAATATGACTATTACTTTATCATAGTAGTACAATTTATATGATATGCTAATAAAATTAAAATATGCATAACATATAACTTTATAACGCCATAATGGTAAAAATAATTTGCTCACCAAACATGCTTAATATCACGTATTAATATGAACAAAATTTAACAAAAGCCGCAACTTTAACAAAATTCTAAACAATGGAAGGAAAATAACATAAATTTTTAGGAAAACATATATCCCGGAACCTAAATTCGGAACTTAGCATACCAGAGTTTATCCATGCGATCCATAAGGGAGCCCACATGCAGAAGGTTTCAAGATAACCCATGATGAAGCCCATCCCTTTGTTGGCCCCGACCCTACATTAGACCTCAGAAAGGTACTAGACACCTAACAAGATCTGGGCTCAAAGCTAATATGGACACCCAACTCGAATTGGATTTGCTACCAGATCTGTTATCCACCTTCTTCCTGATAGGGATTACCACAACCATGGCGTACCTCGTTGTTGAGTCTTCAGTCCAGTGCAATTTTGGTCCTTGTCCAGCCGCGCACACATCCATCCTTGCCGGTTCAAAGTTTCGAAGTTTGTCACAATCAACATTGATTGAAACCGTCGTACTTGGTCTTGAAACCATCCAAGCGCAGTCTTGATCCATTCCGGTCTCAACGATTGATTGCCAACCTTCTCAACCATAAATCGATCAAATAGGGTCAAAACTCATCACCTTCAACTCTTCCACTTTGAGGCATCCCTATTGTGGTTGAAGCCAGAAACCCGGTGCCCACGCTCGCCGGTTAGAGCCCATACTCAGATTTGATTGACAACCCTGATGCAAAGGCCTTTCTTATTCGCTTTGGTGGGTTGTTGTTGATAAGTAATCACCATTCAAAGGAAAGACCAGATCCATTTACAGAGGTGACGATGATGTGGGAACCAAGAGAGGAGAACGTTACCTTGCTGCAAACCGAATAGAGACTTGGTGCCAGAGGAGGCTCCAGCTTGGTGTGTCACGCCCCGACCCTTAATTTTTACCTTATTTACTAGCACGGTGATAATAAGAATTTTACCATCTTCGTCAGTAAGTGTTTAATTTAATTGGTCCCCAGAGTAGTATTAGGGGACGATTATTTGGAAGGATATATTCGAAAGAAGAAAATGTGACGACGGTAAAAATGGTAACTTTTGCTAGTAAAATGTAATTTTTATTGGGGTATTATTTTTGGGGTGTTGAATTTTGGAGTGGGTATTAGTTTTTTTAGGGTTGGCCGATTTTGGGCCAAGCCCAGTCCGCTCCTTCTCTTTCTCTTCCGCGCGGCTCCCTCTCTCTCTCCCTCTCCCCGACCAGTTTTCTGCCCAAACTTTCCGGCGTCCGTTTGCCGCCGTCCGGCCACCCCAGACCGCCGCGCCGGTCCCAATCGATTGGCCTCCTTCCCAGCTTCCATTCTAGACCTGTGGCAGCCTCCCTAGCTCCGCCGTGAAGGAGAAATCAACCCTGAAAGGTTCGACTGCCTTGGTGGTTTTCTCGCCGGAACTCCCTCCTCCGGCCGCCATAGCCGGCGAGCCTTGGCTCAAAAGAAAGCTCTCCTCCCGTGTAGCAATCCCTCTAAAGGGCTCCCTCCATCTTGAGCTAGGTAAGGAGAAATCGGTGACGGAAATTTCTAGGGTTTTTTGTGTGTTTTCTTTCGATTGGCCTAGTTAGGATAGGAATTATGATTTGTGCTAGTTAGGAAAGTTGTAGAGGAGGTTTAGAGGAAGGTGCTGTTAAATTTTGGTGGGCATTGGAGGTTGCCGGAGCCGGCCGCCGCTGCCGGCGGCGCCGCCGTCGGGAAAAATGTTTTTTTGTAGGGAATTTTATGAGGAGTGTTTTGGAATGAGTTTTATAATTTTTGGAGGAGTTTTGGATAGGTTTGGTGATTTTTGAAGTTTGGTATTTTTTGCGGATTATTAAGTTAAAATCCGGCTACGTGATTATTTAAGGTTAGAAAGGTGGAAGGTGTTAGGGGATGTCGATTAAGTTTTTGTGGAGGTTTATTTGGTTGGTAGTGGAATAAAGATTTTGGGCGATATGCTTGGTTGAGCGCGCGGAGCTCCTTTTTGATTTCGCCTGTTTTTCTTTAAGCGTCGGTGTATTAATTAAGGATTTATTTATGTTTTTGGAACAGGACGCGAGGAGGCTCAAACTGACGAGGCCTCCGACCGACATCAGACTTAGGCCTATTTTGTGAGTGGACCTTTGTTTTAAATAATATGCTTTAATGCTTTTTGTTGAATAATTTTCCTGTTGTTGGAAATTTCCCGAAATTGAGAATTTCGGTGATTATACTCATATATAGAAGATTATGAGAATAGTATGTATATGATTAAATGCTAGCTAGCTATACGTGATCCTCCTTCATACTGAGGTACAATTCCAGTATGGGGTGACGTGAGCGTTAGACGCCAGCGTCGTAACCTTGTACGACTTTCTATTCTTTGAATTCATTCATAGAATTCGTACGAGGAATTAGCACGTATATATACCACTTGGACGATTCCCCCATACTGAGGCACAATTCCAGTATGGGGTGACATGAGCGTTAGACGCCAGCGTCATAGTCTTGTACGCTTATCTATTTTTCGAGCTTATTCATAGATATCGTACAAGAGATAATCGAGTGTGAATACATACTGATATATATGATATTATAGCCTGAGAGACATTCTTTCTTAAAGTTTGGGAGTCTAGCGAGGCTAGACACCAGTTCAGAATTTCTGAGTAAAACATTTTCTTGAAAGTATTTTTGGGGAAATATTTATTTGTTGTCAGATTTGCTTTTGTCCACTTACACTGACGTTTTTGAATATTTTCCCCTGGGCTCTTCGTTTTTAAAATGCCCAGTCTGCAGCGTTCGCATGAGGTCTAGAAGGCGACGTCGAGGTATAATGACCCATCTATCCGCTACATTTCGTCAATAGGTTACCTGTTTAATTTACTAGGAGATTGTTAGCTTTCGCTGTATTTTTAAATTTTAGTAGCTCTGAATACTGTTGAGATTTCTGTTTAATTTTTCTAGCTACTTTTGGGTTGTAGCGAAGATTATTAATTTATTTTGGTTAATTAAGTGGTTTGATTCTGTTCTTCTTAGTTAGGGTTGTCCATTTTCAAGGGAGGTTTGCCGAGTCCTTTGGTAAATTTTTCTTGGAGGTGGTCCCCGCATGACTCACCTCGGGTTTCAGGGTGAAATTCGAGGCGGGTCTTGACATGGTGGCTGCGCAAAGCACGACGACTTTAGGGTTTAGGGTTGGTGGCTGCGCTAGAGCGATAACCTTAGATGCTATTTGCCTAATCCTCTATTTAGAAAAAATAAAAGTGTGATTATTTTGTTTAATTGTAAACTTGTCAAAAATAAGATAAAACGATTACGTAACGAATGTATTTACCAAATTTTTTTTTTACCTCTACTCACAAAGTGTAAAGTGTGAACATTCCTATAGTTGGATTTAATAACAAATTGTTGCAACACTATGATCTACACAATTTTGAACCAAAAATTCTTTATCAAAAAACAAAAAAAAAACAAAAATTGAAAAAAAAAATGGTCCAAGTTAGTGACGACGATGATCGGACTTGTCCTAAAACATATTCACGGGGCCTTTCCACTGTAACCCCTTTCAGAATTGGACACAGTGCAACACACTATTGGTCACCGCACCAGTACACTCCACAACTACCCAATCGAAAGCCTCCACGAAGTCCATAGCTGAAGCACCCTGCCCGCACCCGATCATCTCCCTCACTCTTTCCCCAACCTCTCTCTCATTATTCATTTCTGGAAGATCTGCAACTCCACAAATCTGACTCAACAAAGCAAAGCCATGAGCGAGCCAATTGAGGCCTCAACGTCGTCGTCATCCGCCGCCGCCAAAGACCCGGCCTTTTTGATTCATCCCCGGCGCGAGCCTTTCGAGCATGGGCTGCTCTCCATTCCCAAGCTCATCTTCGCCGACCCCACGCAAACCCTAATTCCCCTCAAGCACAAGCTCATCGAGCAGTCGCCGTCTCACCGCGTCAACGCCGCCGCGATCTCCGAGTCGCTCCAGATCTCCATTGATCTCGCGAGGCTCGTCCTCGATACCCTAGCGTCGGTTCTTCACTTGGAATCGGACCCGCTCGTCCTGGCCAAGCCGGATGTGATTGATGAGGTCGGAGCCGATGTGCATGATCTGGTTCTGTTCCTCTACATTCAGTCCTACAAGAAATTGTTGCCGAGAACGCACAAGGATTCCGCCGCCGTCGCCGATGTTTGGCCGTCGACGTCGGCTTTCGACGGATATCTGTCGGCTCTGTCGCCGTTGCAGGTGATGATTCGTCGCCGGAATTGATTGCTTTGTTTTGTCTGGGGTGGTGGATATTGCAATGTTGCTGTGATTAGTTAGAGTGGTGAATTTGGGAGGATAGGATTGAATTGCAAGATTATTGCTTTGAATTACTGGCAGTTGGTTTGGAATGTAGGGTGTAGTTATGTTAATTTAGGGCCCAAAAGGTACTACTTTGGAAGGCATTAGCATTTCAAGTGGGGTTTTTTGGATGGTGGGAATACTTTGTTGCGGTTGGATACAATGTGGGAGTGTTAAAGTTGATTCTGATTTGATGTGCTTGTTTTTCTAGCATTCCCTTTTGTTCTGGCTGGAGTTTATGATCTATTGTGTGCATAGGGTATTAAAATAAGAGTACTGGTATGAGTTATAGCAATTCATTGCCTTATCTACAATGATCATAGTATTGGCCCACACTGCACTTTAAGTAGAAGTTACCTGCTGTGTGGGGATCTGCTTGTTTAAATCATGTAGGATGCATATTTTAAGACTTCTCTGTAGATTCATTCATTTTCTTTATTTACACTGTTGCAAAATTGAGCTTATAAGGTTATTGTAATTGTTGGGAGGAGGTTTTGTTTATTCGGTTTCAATGGGATGAATCTCTGTTGTACAGAGGGGCTATTTGGTATCTGGAGATTTTGGAGTTGAAAGTCAGCTTTGTTCTTGAAACATTGATTTGAGACATTTTGTTTTGTTACAATAAACTTACGTCAATCGAACACAAATTGCAGCTTGTGCGAAGCAATAGCCGTCGGTTTGTGCCATCACAGGCTGATGAAGAGGCCCATCAGTTATCATATCTGCAAAAGCATTTGGCTAACCTGATCTCACTATTAGCAGAACCTGTAGAGGGGGAAGGCGAAGAATCTCTGGTTTGTGAAATCACCACTTACCCTTCTTATTTTAATGTAATCTTTACCATGTGTTATCACATTGCTAGTTGTATATATTAGACGGTAACGGTAACATTTTTTAAATTACTTTTGCCTGTCGGTCGATTTCTTCAAATTGGTAGGAAAAGTTTATTCTCCACAAGCATCTACTCCTCCCTTTAATTCATTGTTTGGTTATTTCATGGGTGCCTCTGTAATTAAGGTCACTTATGAACTGTATGTTGGAAAGTGATTTCTCCATGATATATCTTGGAGCATGAATGTTCCACTATTCTTATGCAGTGAATGTTGCTTATGGTCCGCCTAACAAACGGGTATAGCAAAACTTATTGGAAACAGAATTAAGTTAGTCCAACAATCAGTTAACGCAATTCTGCTTCATTATTTATTGTTTACCTGGTTGAATTGTTACTATGCGAACAATAAACCCTGGCATATTAAGTTAGACCATTAGCACTACTTTTTTCTATCTGGCACTACTGCTGTGAGTTCAGAATGTTGGAATGAGTCAGGTATTTAATGACAGATCAATCACTTGTTTGTGTCATGAGTCCTGACAGAACAACTTTTTGTATCGGTCGACCAAGCATTGTTAGTATATTTGTTAGAATGAGAAAAAAAATAAAAATTCTTTGGAAGGACTTTACAACCATTCATTTGCAGCTAACTTCACTTATGAGTTCCTGTTGCTATTGTATTGTGGCATATGTAATTGTTGATTATTGTCAGTATCTTCAAGGCCCACTTGTACTTATCTAATCTGACCATATTGTCTTAGGTTCTAACCATGGAAAGATTTGAGCACGTTGGGTTTCTGATCCAGTTTGGCGATAAAGGATCCGAAAGTGGTCAATTGAGCCAATATGCTCCCTTCTTTGCAAATTCAGATCCTGATATGCCTGCCGTTCCTGTCCCTGCCTCACAAGTTCATGAGTGGATTTTAAGTAACATAGCTTCTGCTCTGGAAAATATTTCTGAAAGAATTTCTCCTAAAGAAAATGGCATGCCCAGTTCCTCAGATCAAGATGTTCCCATGGCTGATGCCTGCACAAGTTCTACCAAAGGCTCGACAAGTGTTAGAGGTTCAAGTTTTATTGAAGGGATCTCCAAATCCTCACTTGTAAGGCATGCATCTGATCTTAAAGGTCCTTCTGTAAAGGTTAGTTTGTAAAACCCTTTTGCTTCTGCTTGTTACTTATGTAAATATCAGTTCCCATTTGTTTGTCTAGCTTACATTATCAATATCTTTCAATTCAAACATTTCTAGGAGCTCAAAAGAGCTACATAATCAAAGGAACATAATGATAAACATAAGTCGTAATTTTATCATAAATTTGGCATCTATGCGAGTAATATAACAGTTACATCTTATGGACACCATATTCTAGCTGACTTGTGTGTTGTTAGCCACCGTGGTTGGATGCTGTGCAATTGCATATTCTATGAGTAATGAGGGATATAGAAGTTTGAAGGGCTTGGCTAATATGTCCGAACAAACTTACTTCTTTTATCCTAGTTTAGATGCTTCAGTTTCTATATTTTATTTCATTCATTCAATTATTTGGAGTCTTTCAGCACAGTCTTATATGCTTTATTGGATGTGAGGTAGCTTCTGTTTCAAGCTGATCATAATGTTAGTTATACAACTCCTTGAAATGATTTTGAGTCTCATAAGCTTATCAGTCCACTGATAATGCATCTTTTAATGGTCCGACTTAGAATTATCAACAAACTTGCTGTCATGTTCTCAATAGCTGTCATTCATGCTTTATGCATATAACGTTCAAGTGAAATTAGATTGTTCTATGCCAGAGGTATATAAGATTGCTCTTAACTTGTTTGCAATTTTAGGTTTTAAACTGCCACGATTCAGTGATCTATATATTAGCACCTCTGAGATATGCCACCGTGTATGGATGTTCTGATGCGACAATTGTCCTTGGAGCTGTTGGAAAGGTAATAGTAGTGAAATAATCTGTGTTGGGTTGGACTACAGTGCTAAATGGTATCTATAGTATGCTTTATTGAGTACCTGGTAAACAGATGGATAATAAAACATAATTTAAGAGGTACTGAAGTTGATGATTTAGAAACTAGTACTCTCTGTAAGTTATAGACATTGTTTCAGTATGACTTATTGTGGAATTTGAAGAATTTGGATATCCAAGGCATAAAGAAGTCAAGATTTTTGGTTTAAATTGGCTTCCTGTTCTTAATCTACTTTATTAGCACTATGTTAATTTTAACTTCATGCTTATGTCTCAGTAACATCCTCACCTGCTATAAAACAGTCATCTTGGATCCTAAACAATAAGTGGAGAAAGTTACGGCCCAATTGAGCATACTTAACTGCTGTGTTTTGTTGCCTTGAGATAGAACTGTTGAAGTGATCCTCTTTTTCACCAGATTTAAGACTAAATGTTTGTACCTTACAAAAAGAAATAGTTTGACCAAAGCTTATTGGATAATGCTCATATCTGATACCTTAAGTGCTATTGACACGTTGCGTTGTTGTTTCCCCTTCCCCATAAGCTTATGGCTGCTTGATCTACTGAACTTGGGTTCAAATTTTACTTTCTTATGTCGAGGACACCAGTCTTTTCTCTTCTTTTTATTTTTTATTTTTATTTTTATTTTTGATTTTTAATAACTTATCTTTATTTAACTGTAGATGTAGTAGTAGTATGCCAAGATGACCTGCTGGCCTTATGTTCATAGGTATTGAGGTCAGTAAAATGAAAATGTAACTATGTGAGGTGAAGGATCTTTAATATTGGTTGTGATCAGGTAGCTTGTAGCCTAAGTGCCTAACTAAGAAGCATGCAGTCAGAATCTATCCCAAAATGCTTCGGTCTCCCTCATTTTCTTTTATCATGCTAAAAAATGAATTTAAGTCTTTAAGCCCTTATCTATTGAACCTAGTAATTACTGTTATAAATACAACGAATGTGATCGTGGTTGACTTGAGCACATGTGTGTGTGTATTGTATTATTATTATATTTTTTTTAGTGGTGAAGTATGTCTTTGATACTTATTGTCTCTTCTACAGGCCGTAAGAATTGAGCACTGTGAGCGAGTTCATGTGATCACAGCAGCAAATCGAATCTGCATAGCTAATTGCCGCGAATGCATGTTTTTTCTCGGGGTAAACCAACGACCACTTATTGTTGGGGATAACCATAAGCTGCAGGTGAGTTCCACTCTATAGCTAATTGCACCATTGTAACGTGTGCCTGTCTTTCTCTTTTGGTCCCTTGGAAGAGTGAAGCTGGAATTTTTTTTGTTTTGTCTACTTGAACTGGGAGTTTGTATATAAAAGCCTGGTTTCTATATGCATTTTGCTTCTTCATTGTTGGGTCTAGGTCTGGAAAGTATTCTTCATATGTCTTGTTGTATCCGACATAGATAATGATGTTTCATTTGATTTTTTATAACCACTGCTAATTTTATCGCGGTTTATATATTCAGCAATACACTGTAGGATCTTTACATTTTTAGTTGATAGTTTACCTTGCCAGTAGATTTTTTATTCTCCTTGGAAGCAATTGGATTTCTTTGATACATTAAACTACAGTTTATATATGAAAAGTGTTTGCATGCATGGTTTGTTTGTGAAAAGTTGGACAGTTTTTACCGTAACGTGGCAATAATAAGTGTTGGGTATTTCATTCTTAAATTTCCAATGATAAATATTTTAATGTTTTCAAAACTTTATCAGGTGGCACCATACAATACATTTTACAGTCAGTTGGAGGAGCACTTGCGTGAAGTCGGCATTGATGCTACTATCAATAGATGGGGTGAACCCCTGCCACTTGGAATGGTTGATCCACATGATTCACTATCTCACCCAGCAGGTGTTTCTGATGCTCAGGCTGAGTCTGCTAGTCGCTTAGACCCTGACCAGTTCACAAATTTTTTGGTAATTTTTTGCGTATTTATTTTAAACTTGATGTTTGTCTCCAGGATATCGACCCTACTATAGGGAATTAAGACTTTAAGAGGCTTCCTAAGTGGATAGCTAATTAAGTCCCAATAAGTCTTTAGACAAAGCTATTTTGTTTTCGGTAGTCGTGGTTTTGTTCTCTCTATATATTTAGGTTGAGTGAAGGGGAGGGTTGAGATGGTCTTCTAATTTTCATATGTTGCTCGGTTTCTTTCTGAAGTATTAGTCCAGTCCTGTTTATGTTTTGTTGATAGCAGATTCCAAACTGGTGTGGAGGTGAAGCACATGGCTCCACAAAGGACAACCCGTTTCCATTACCAGAAGCTTATGTGGAATCTCAAGAAAGAAATGTATGTCACTCAATAGTTATATTTTAGTTTAATATGTTTCCTTGTAATATGTTCTAATATGTTTTTATGTGGAATCTTAAAAAAGAAATCTTCCTGATCATTGATGATTGAATCAAGTGTTTCGTCTTATTTATTATTTTTCTCCAGCAGAAGAATTTAGGGGAGGTAAAGCAATTATTGAGAGAAACACCTCTTGAGGACAACAAAAAACAGGAACTATCGACTGCTCTTCACGTATATTTTAAAGACTGGTTGTATGGTAATGATCCTTACTACATAAAGGCATGCTAGAAAATCATATTTATTTGGAGCATCTTGGACTCTATTTCAAATGACATGGTGTCCAAGTCTCTGTACTTGGGATATATATTAAGAATTGTTTTTCTGCCTACATGTTCAAATGAACGCTTGTGTGTTGTGGAAGCTTAGTACTATATAACATCTTTGCTCATATTATATGTTCTCAAATCCCTGGTTTGTTTGTGTGAGTTTTACTCTGTAGCATAACTGTGAAACCATATTTTCTGGACGAATTTGCTATATTTTTTTTATATAAAAGGACACAAGATAATGCAAATTGAGAGGGCTGTGGAGATTCTATTGAAAGAAAATTGTGTTGAGAAGTTTATTCTTAATATAGAAGCTATGGTTTTCGATATTCTCAGTTGTTACTTGTTAGATTCAAAAAGAAGGGGACCTAAGGACTTTCACATTCACACTTAGTTAGGTCATCACATCACCATCACCTATTATAAATTTGTGAATGCAGTCTATTTTGATGCAATTCCATGAGCTTTTCTTGTTATAAAGATGTGTATGGTTTGGTTTAATAACTGTTCATATATGTGACAGCTTCTGGAAACATTCGACAGCTTTATTGCCTACAAGGAGAGTGATACATGCTTCAATCATATGTTGTGGAGCTATTAAGATCCCTTGTCATAATCATTGTGCCAGTTTAGATGGTGCTACAGGCAGCTCAGAATCAAACCTTTGTACTTTGGAGTGATACATGGCAGAATTATGCATTGATACGGTGCACAGGATGGAATTAGAATTACATTTGCTAATCTTACTGTAATATTTTGTTAACCTAGGTTCACAGCCTTGTGAATTTTCCTTTTCTATTTTCTTGTGGGTCTACAATACTGGATCTCTAACCGTTTTGAGTTTTTGTTTTTCACTGCGAGGTATTCATAGCTTGTCTTTAGAGGTGTAGTTATTTGTTAAAATTTACTTGGAATATGATCCTTCCTGTCATCTAAAACGGTCCTGTGATCCTCTTTCCAGGTAGCAGGTCTTGTTGAATAATTAATAATCCTTTCTTAATTATATACACTGGAGTAAAACCTTTATATCACTGGCCTCTTCTCTTTGCATTTCAATTGAACTAATGAAGTAGTTTGGAATTATTAGTAAGTAGTAACTTTCGGCATAGATGGAAGATCTTTCTGTTCATAATGTACATAAATTTATGCCTTGTTGTATTGGCGTAGATAGAGGATCTTTCTGTTCATAAAGAACATAAATATTCTGACCTATTGTATGCTGATTAGGGCTGGGCACGGGACGGGATGGGCTGGGATTTAGTGAATCCCGTCTCGTCCCGTCCCGTCTTGAAAATCAAAGAACGGGACGAGACATGAATGCGTTTTTAAAAATCTGTCCTGTACGTCCTGATCCCAAACGGGACCGGGACGAGATCAGGATTTTGATAAATTAACTGTAAAACAACAACTGAAAAATATTAAAAATCACACAAGAAAAAAAAAAAGAACATGAATCAAATTAAAAGTATTGAAATCAACAAGAATGTAAGTGCTAAATTACATCCTATTGTAAAAGTATTAAACATCTCATATTAAAAGTACTCAATGAACTTGAAAAACTTAAAGTCTCAAAACCAAAATTTTCTCAAACATCAATAGGACTAGCAGCAGTGCATTTTCCCTTTGCTTTTGCTCTTGAAGGTGGAGGTGGACACGCATTAGCTTTGCTTGTTGTTGTGCTCTCATGCTCTGCAAATGTACATAAGTTAAAGATTAGTTAAGTCAAAGTTATCAAAGTAAAAGAAAGAAAACATTAAAACTTACAAATGTATATACCTATCTCAACACTTTCATAGAATTCATAGTTTTCAATTGTGCAATCATCTATATCCTCTGCAATATCATTACCAAGCAACCAATTTTGCATGCAAATAAGTCCCTCAACTGTTTTAAGAGTTAATGAACTCCTAAAACAGTCAACTACTCTGCCCCCAGTTGAGAAAACTGACTCCGAGGCCACTGTGGACACTTGAATTGAAAGAACATCCCTAGCTATTGCTGCAAAAACTAGATACTTAAATTGATTAAGCTTCCACCATAGCAGAATGTCAAAGCGATCTAAATCATTGATGAGCTCCAATGCAGCTTCTAAATACTGATTCACTTCATGTTTTGCGACTGCCTCTTCGGTTTCTTGAACAACATTCTTCCAGTTACTGAGCAGATTGCTCCTTCTGCTATTGGCGCTTCTATTACTGCTAATAGTGCTATTTGAAGAACTTGGAGATGGCTCCTTCTATAGGTGTCTACCTCCATCGACCACAAGCACATACTAAAAAACAATGCATAATTAATATATATATATATATATATATATATAAACAATGCAATACTTAACGATTAAAAGTTTAAAATGAAGTAATAAACTAAAATTAATACTTGATCATACAGAGAATATAGAAGGTTTTTGATCTCCTTGGTTCTTCTCTCCACCTCCTCATCACCTAAACCTTCTTGGTTAAAGGATTAAGTCACATTCTTTAACTTGAACCTTGCATCTAATACTAGGCCAATGATCACTGTGTGATTGAGCTCATAAATGAACCATAGTATTTGAACCATCTATTTTTCATATTGGCAGCCATTTCATTCAAGATTTTTCGTGTTTCTGCTCCAGTAACCAACTTAGCTGATACATACATGCTCTTGATGTTCTTTTCCATGGTAATAACATCTTGGAAAGTGGTGTGCACAGTAGGGTGCGTAGATGCACTAACCTTCAATGTGATTTTGTAAAACACGCCTAAAATATCCACAAACATCTTAGCCATTTCAAAATCATCATCTTCAGGAGGTCCAACCCTGTTTCTCTTGTTTGTGTTGCTTGGCGGTGGCACAACAATATTCCCATCTTCATCGATTTCTTCTTCTGGTTCATCAAAGTAGTTTACATAAATACCACCACAATCATCTTTCATTGCCATAAATACTTGTTGGAACCTCAAAGCTGCTCCAACATCAGATAAGTGTTGTTCCACCTTGTTTGGACATCCAAACACACAAGTCCCTTACATGGAATTTTCTCTCTCTCCACAGTCTTCTTGAAGTATTCCAATCTGTTTGGAGAAGATCTAACAAACTTAACAGCATTCCTAATAGCTAACACATACTTCTGCAACCTCTTTAGACCATGCCCCACAATTACATTAGTGATGTGAGCTGTGCATCTCATATGCATGTACTTGCCACCCAAAATCAGCTAGTAACTTGCAGACCTATTCATTTTAGCAATAAGCCATTGCATTGCAGACTTGTTTGCAGATGCATTATCGACTGTAATACACATCACTTTCTTGATTCCCCAATCCGTTAAATATGACTCAATAAGCCTTCCTATTGTTGCTCCTTGATGATTCTAAATCACAGCAAAATTTATTATCCTCTTGTGCATCTTCCAATCAATATCAATGAAATGGGCAGTAAGCACCATGTAGTTGACATTCTGCACACTTGTCCAAGTGTCTGTGGTTAAATTCACCCTCACCTTCTTCAAAGTCCTTTTCAACTCTTTTTTTGGGTGTCATGAATATCTAGAAAGGCTCTACATAATTTTCTTCTAGAGGGAATATCAAATAGAGGACATATTCTACCACAAAATCCCTTAAAGCCTTTCTTCTCCACAAAACTAAATGGAAGTTCATCAATTACAACCATCTCTACACAAGCTTCTAAATAATCATCTTGGTCAACTGCTACCAAGCTCAGTGAATTAGCCCTAGTCTTATCACCTTGTAACTTTTTCTGCGACTTATCGACAACTGATGGAATATATCTACAATTTTGATTGATGTGCCTAATCATACCAGACGTGTCATTCTGACTTTCACAAGCATAATCCCCAATCTTTCCCCTAGGACAATATTTGCAGTAAGCCCTCTTATGAACTATTTTATAATCTTTTCCATCGACGTCTTTCACAGTTTTAGTCTTTTCATACTCTATAAAATGGTCCCAAACAAAGCTTCGTTTTACACCTAATGTTTAAGAATCAATCTCCCTTGTGTTAGATTTATATCTAATGTGCTCAATATCAGATCATAAGAATCAATAAAAACAGATAAAATAACAGTGTTCTGGAAGCACTTAATATAATGAAATCTAAGGCAGGGTTTATGTATATATAAACAAGGTCTAGCAGGGTCTATATTCATATAATTTTCCCAAAAACAACTTGCTGTCTACAACAATGATATGATTGTTGCCTATCAATATATGGTGAAACAAAGCAATATCAACAGAGATAGAACACTGTTAAAGCTACATTGCTGCAAATCATATTAGTCTAAAAAAAAACATCAAATGTTAACCCTTTCCCTAAGCAATCCAAATCCTTTTTCATTCCTTTTACCTTTTTGACAATATTAGACTAGAAAAGTGATAAGTTGACTAGATGCAAGACCTCTTAACACGAAAGGATCATGAATGTATCATGAATGGATCATGAATGTATACTTGGTAAGAATCTACCATTTACTGAAGAAAACAGATACAATGCCACAAACCTGGATTCAAAGAATGAAGAAAGTGGGAAAGTATGCTCAATGATACCTAACATCAATGATACCTATCAATATACTCAGTTCTTCATAAAAAAATGGTGAAACAAACCATCTACACCCGTAACAATTGCTACCAAACACAAATTTCAACAGTTTTTATCTGCCTATTTGATTGTTGATATTTGATTAATATATTTTTGGTTAGTATCAACAGTTTTTCAATAGGCCATGATCATTATGCAAATATCAACAGTCTTTTTGGTAATCAACATGATCATTATTCATTAATCATTAGTATATACATAAATATCAACAGAGATTAGTATATACAATTCTACAAACCTTAGAATTATACAGAGATTAGAATTATACCTGATGTTTCATAATTAATCTCCCCTGTAGATGCAACTGCTTCACTTGGAGGTTGGCTGGCAGCAGGTTCGGTCGCATCAGGTTGATTTGCAGGAGTGGGTTGACTTCCAGCTGGTAGGAGAAGTGCAGGTTGAGTTGATCGACTGGTTGTTGATGAAGGGCAATCCGGTTGAGAAGAAATTGCTTCGGAAGAAGCCTGCAGACCAGAAGCACTCGTTGAGGACGAATCGGTGTTTTCTTCCCTCTAGCCATTAACAAGCTGGGAATCAATTTGAGGTTTAGGTTTCAAAATCGAATTGGGGATCGAATTTGGGAAAGACAAAATAGGTTTCAGGATTTTGGGGATCGAATTTGGTTAAGAGGCTGGAGGGAGTGGAGGACTGGAGGGAGACAAGGAGTGGAGAACTGGAAGACCGGAGGGAGACGAGGAGTGGAGGACTGGAGGGAGACGGGGAGTGGAGGATTGGAGGGAGACAGGGAGTGGAGGACTAGAGGACCGGAGGACTGGAGGGAGACAGGGAGTGCCGGAGTGGATAACTGGATATTGAATTATTGATATCGGATATGTTTGACTGTTTGAGGTTTGAGTCCGTTTGACTGTTTGAGAATGAGATGAAATATAAAATAATTAAAATTATGTATTCTAATATTACGGGACGGGACGAGATTTTTCGGGATAGTCCCGATCCCGTCTCGTCTCGTTTTAACATTATCATAACGGGACGGGATGAGATTACCATTTTCAAAACCTATCCCGTCCCGTCCCGTCCCGCTAACTTTCGGGACGGGACTGGTACGGGAACAGGATTCAGGTACTAAGTGCCTAGCCCTAACGCTGATCATGTAACAGACAAGCAAATCAATCCAAAGAAACATGATACCAAAATACAAGGTACGTGCAAAGATGGGAATCAACAAACTTTTACTTCCATTATCAACACCGCCTAGAAAAGGAAACCTGGGAGATGATGAAACATCCAAAGTGGTCAAATCAGGTACAGCCCTAAAAAGAGAGGCCATGGCTGGCACAAGTTTATCATCGATACTGCACCAAATTGGCATGAGCAAGTACCAAACATTGCTCAATGGGGCAGGAGTGACCTGGTTTCGAATGGTGTCCTGACTTGGATTAATTTTACTCTTGTATTTTGGTATCATGTTTCTTTGGATTGATTTGCTTGTTTGTTACTTTTTCAGGTTTCTGGATTTGATAAGATGAGTTTGAGGTCGCGTCGGGAAAGACTAGGGTTAGTATCTTCTACAAAGACAAGAGGAACACGCTTTTGTTATGACAAAAACAGATTTGAGGAGGTGAAATATGGTTGCTAACTTGATATGGCCGAGAGAGGAGATTGCAATCCAAAACTTTTGGTAAGCCATTGATTGGTGTCAATACACTTCTGTGCAAAAGCTTCTGTCAACTTAATGTAGTCATTTAAACTTATAAAGTGTATTTTGAAGGATGATTGAGAAGCAAAAACCTGATTTGGGAGATTTCAGTTAATATCCAAGTAATAAATTTTTTATTGCCCCCAGTAGAAGTAATATTGCCACCCAATAAACAATTTATTAGCTTCTATAAATTTTTTCGAGATGTTTTGGTGAGATAATATGTTAATATCTGGGTAATAATTTTTTTATCACCCTTAATAGAAGTTTATTACTCTTCAGTAGAAGTTTATTGCCCCCAATGAACAATTTAGTGTAAAAGTAAAATGACAATTAGAAATCTTCTACTCATTTCATTATCAATCCTCTTTATATAGAGGTTAATTACAACGGAAATTACGCGCACATAATTGTGATATTCAATGCTAATAACAACGTACATAATGACTAATATGAATAATTGAAATGTTACATCCGTCATTAACTTTCTAATTTGCTCTCATTAGTTACTTCTATAAATTCTTTCGAGATGTTTTGGTGAGATTTCATGTTAATATCCTGGTAATAATTTTTTTATTGCCCCCTAGTAAAATATTTTTCTACTTTACTGCCCCTTAATAAACTTCCAATAGGTGTATGGTATGCTTCCGGCAAGGCTGGGTGACATTTTAAAAAGTTGGCAACTGTTTTAAGGTGGCCAGTGTCACGCCCCGACCTATAATTTTTACATTTATTACTGGTATAGTGGTAATAAGAATTTTACCGTGTTCGTCATTAAGTGAAAAATATAATTGATCCTCAGAGAGGTGTAGGGGACGATTATTTGATGGGATTATTCTAAGGAAGAAATTTTGACGACGGTAAAAAGTGGTAATTTTTGCTAGTAAAATGTAATTTTATTGGGGTGTTAAATTTTGGTTTGGGTTTATTAAAGGACTTGGACCCGGATCGGGCCAAGCCCAGTTTATCTTTTTTCTTCATTCTCTCCCCGCGCCCGCCCGCCCGCCCTCTCTCTCTCTCCCTCTCCCTCTCCCCGACCCGTTTCTGCTCGGATTTTCCGGCCGTTCTTTCGCCGTCGTCCGGCCGCTCCAGACCGCCTCGCCGGTCCCAATCAATCGGTCTCCATCCCAACTTCATTTCTAAACCAGTGGCAGCCTCCCTAGCGCCGCCGATCGGGAGAAAAGCCGCCCGAAAGCTTCGGCTGCCTGAAGCCTCTTTTCGCCGGAACTCCTTCCTCCGGCCGCCATAGCCGGTGAGCCGTAGCTCAAAAGAAAGCCCTCCTCCCGTGCTTCAATCCCTCCAAAGGGCTCGCTCCATCTCGAGCTAGGTAAGGAGAAATCGGTTTGTAAAATTCTAGGGTTTTATTGTGTGTTTGTGTTCGATTGGCTTGGTTAGGCTTAGAATTTGAGTTTGTGGTAGTTAAGAATGTTGTAGAGGAGGTTGAGAGGAAGATGCTGCCAAATTTTGGTGACCATCGGAGATCGCCGGAGTTGGTCGCCGGCCGCCGCTGCCGGCGGAGCCGCTGTCGAGAAAATGTGTTTGGTGGGGAAAAATGTGAGGAGTTTAATGGAATAAGTTTTAGAATTTTTGGAGGAGTTTTGGATAGGTTTGAGAATTGTGGAAGTTTGGTATTTTTGGCGGATTATTAAGTTAGAATCCGGTCATTGGATTTTATTTTGGTTGAAAGTGTTTTTTCGGTAAAATTTGTGGAGTTTTGAGGTTGGCAGTGAATTTAAGATTTTGGAGTGTTAGGCTTGGTTGAGCGCGAAACATATTTATTTATGCATGTTTTGCGTTAAGCGTCGGGGTGTTACTTCGAAATGTTGAAAGCTAAAAAACAAAAGATTTTGTGTGTTAACAAAGAGACTAGAGAGTTAGATACCTCTGCTTTGACAAATGAAGAGCTCAATAGGTTGTGTGTGGAGATGATTATTCTAGATGAGCTACCATTTACTCATGTGGATGGGATGGGTTTTAGGCGTTTTATGGAAAAAGCATTACCTTTTTGGAAAATCCCTTGTAGGCAAACAGTAGCAAAAGATGTGCTTAAGGTGTATATGTGGGAGAAGGAGAAGTTGATGGGTCAATTGAAGGGGAAAAGGGTGTGTCTTACAACGGATACATGGACATCCATTCAAAACATTAATTATATGGTTATCACCACACACTTTATTGATGATGATTGGGTGTTGCATAAAAGAGTGCTTAATTTTTGTGCCATTGAGGATCATAAGGGAGAGTCTATAGCTGAAATTTTAGAGGATTGTTTATTAGAATGGGGCATAGAGAAGATTCTAACAATCACCGTTGATAATGCTTCGGCAAATGATGTTGCAATAAAAGAGTTAATCAAGAAGTTAGATGCTTGGGGAGATCCTAGAATGATTTTGAATGGGGGGAAGAATGTGCATATGCGGTGTGTAGCTCATATTCTTAACTTGATTGTGAATGATGGTTTGAAACCAATGAATATGTCTATTGATGTTATTCGTAATGCGGTGAGGTATGTTAGATCCTCTCCACAAAGGCTTGAACTTTTTAAACAATGTGTTGAGAGAGTGAAGATAGAGTGCAAGGGGCTTGTGGTGTTGGATGTCCCTACTAGATGGAATTCCACATACTTGATGTTAGAATCGGCTTTAAAATTTCAAAAAGCATTTGATAGATTGAGTGAACAAGATACTCGAAATTATTGTGCATATTTCAAATTGGGTGAGAAGAATGCAAAGGAAGGGCCCCCCGCTGGGATTGATTGGAGGAATGCCGAAGTGTATTCGGATTTTCTAAAACCATTTTATGAAGTTACATTAAGAGTGTGTTGTTCTAATGTACCTATTATTCATCACACTTTTGGTGATTTGCTTTATCTATATGGTCTTTTAGAAGTACAAATTAAGAAACCAAGTGTTCCTAAGATGGGAGATATTGCACCTCCAATGGGAGAAAAATATAAAAAATATTGGGGTGATTTTGATGAGTTGAATCAATATGTGTTTCTTGCTCTTATTCTTGATCCACGACACAAATTTGAGAAACTTGTTGATTATTTAGAAGTTGTCTTTGGGGATGAGGATGAGTACCATAGGGTGGAAGTTGTCTTATTGAGTGTGAAAGAGCTTTTGTATGACATTTACAATGTGTATGAAGAGGAGGAAAAAGATGTTAGAGGGGTTGGTGAGTCTCAAGCATCTAATGATATGATTAAGATTTCTTTAGCCACGGGTGTTACCGAGTTTGAAAGGAAGCTAAAGGAGAAGGAGTTGAAGAGAAAAGCAAAGAAAGCCGAGATCATTAACAATGATGTTGACCGATATATTAGTGATCCTATTGAAGGAGACGATGAAGGTTTTGACTTGTTGAATTGGTGGAGAGTGAATGGGGTTTCTAGATACCCGATATTGGCCCGCATTGCAAAAGATATTCTAGCTATTCCGGTATTCACTATATCTTTGGAATCTTCTTTTAGCACTAGTAAGAGAGTCATTAATCCACATCGAAGCTCTTTAAGTCCAAAAATGGTACAAGCCTTGATATGCACACAAAGTTGGCTTAGAGGTGAAACTATTGCTTTGCATCATGTGCCATCAAGTGAAGAGATTGAGTTATGTGAAGATGCGGAAAAAAGTAATAGTTTTACGTTATTTTTGAATGTTTGATTTGATTAATTCGTTTTATGTTATGTTACATCATTTACATGTATGATTTTCTTTTCTAACCTTTTGTTTTTTTGTTTTGTTTTTGTGTATGTAGAGATATTGGAGATGTCATCATTGTTAAGTAGGCAAAATGTGAAGTGTGGTATGTTGCCTCTTAAAATGAAGGTTATGAAGCAAACAACATTGCCAAGATGAGATCATTGAGATGATGTTGATACTTGATAGTTGATAATGATTTGAACATTGTGGACTTTATTTTCAATTTTTAATGTTTGAACTTTGAACATTAGACTCTATTTTCAATTTGTGGGTTTTAAGTTTGAACTATATAGAAGTATGCATTGTCGAATATGAATCCCAATATATTAAGAACTCTATATTAAAATTACCAAAAAAATATATTTTTTTTTAAAAAAACCGAAAAAAAACGAACCGAACCAAACCGTTCGGTTCGGTTCGGTTTCTGGTTTGCAATTTCAAGAAAAAAAAACCGAACTGAACCGAACCGATTTTTTAGTTCGGTTTAGTTTCCGGTTTTAGGTGAAAACCGAACCGAACAAAACCGATAACACCCCTAACTTCAGCACTGCTTTTCATCCTCAGACTGATGGGCAATCAGAGAAGACTATCCAAACTTTGGAGGATATGTTGAGAGCTTGTGCCTTGCAGTTTAGGGGGAGTTGGGATAAGAATCTTTCCTTGATGGAGTTTGCCTATAATAACAACTTCCATTCGAGTATCGGTATGGCTCCTTTTGAGGCACTTTATGGGAGGCAGTGTCTTACGCCATTATGTTGGAATGAAGTGGGAGAAAGAGAGCTTTGTGGTCTTGAGATTATCCATGACACAAATGAGAAGATCAAGGTGGTCAGGGATAGACTCAAGGCTGCTCAGAGTAGGCAAAAGAGTTATGCAGATGTCCGCAGGAAGGACCTTGAGTTTCAAATAGGCGTTTGGGTGTTCCTGAAACTATCTCCTTGGAAAGGGGTAGTACGTTTTGGCAAGCGTGAGAAGCTTAGTCCGAGGTATATTGGGCCTTATGAGATAATAGAGCGAGTTGGCTCTCTTGCCTATCGGTTAGCTTTGCCTCTAGAGTTGTCTAGGATACATAATGTGTTCCATGTATCCATGCTTTGCAAGTATATTGCCGATCCTTCTCATGTGCTGGAAGAGAAGCCGATTAGTCTGCAGCAGGATTTGTCCTATGAAGAGGAGCTGGTTCAGATTCTAGATCGGAAGGAGCAAGTGCTTAGGAGCAAGTCTTTTCCGCTCGTCAAAGTGCTTTGGAGAAGCCACCAAGTAGAGGAAGCTACTTGGGAGTCAGAGGAGCAAATGAGGCAGCAGTATCCTTATCTCTTTGAGTAGCGAGTTTGTAAATTTCGAGGACGAAATTTTTGTGAGGGGAGAATTGTCACGCCCCGACCCATAATTTTTACCTTTATTACTAGCATAGTGGTAATAAGAATTTTACCGTGTTCGTCATTAAGTGAAAAATATAATTGATCCTCAGAGAGGTGTAGAGGACGATTATTTTGTGGGATTATTCTAAGGAAGAAATTTTGACGACTGTAAAAAGTGGTAATTTTTTCTAGTAAAAGGTAATTTTATTGGGGTATTTTTTTGGGGTGTTAAATTTTGGTTTGAGTTTATTAAAAGACTTGGACCCGGATCGGGCCTCGCCCAGTTTCTCTTTTTTCTTCCTTCTCTCTCCGCGCCCGCGCGCCCTCTCTCTCTCCCTCTCCCCGACCCGTTTCTGCTTGGATTTTCCGGCCGTCCGTTCGCCGCCCCAGACCGCTGCGCCGGTCCCAATCGATCGGTCGCCGTCCCATCTTTATTTCTAGACCGGTGGCAACCTCCCTAGCGCCGCCGATCGGGAGAAAAGCCACCCGAAAGCTCCGGCTTCCCGAAACCTCTTTTGGCTGGAACTCCTTCCTCCGGCCACCATAGCCAGTGAGCCATAGCTCAAAAGAAAACCCTCCTCCCGTGCTTCAATCCCTCCAAAGGGCTCGCTCCATCTCGAGCTAGGTAAGGAGAAATCGGTTTGTGAAATTCTAGGGTTTTATTGTGTGTTTGTGTTCGATTGGCTTGGTTAGGCTTAGAATTAGAGTTTGTGGTAGTTAAGAATGTTGTAGAAAATGCTGCCAAATTTTGGTGACCATCGGAGGTCGTCGGAATTGGTCAACGGCCGCCGCCGCCGAGAAAATGTTTTTGGTGGGGAAAAATGTGAGGAGTTTAATAGAATAAATTTTAGAATTTTTGGAGGAGTTTTGGATAGGTTTGAGAATTGTGGAAGTTTGGTATTTTTGGCGGATTATTAAGTTAGAATTCAGCCATTGGATTTTATTTTGGTGGAAGGTGTTTTTGAGGATGTCGGTAAAATTTGTGGAGTTTTGAGGTTGGCAGTGGATTTAAGATTTTGGAGTGTTAGGCTTGGTTGAGCGCGAAGCATATTTATTTGTGCATGTTTTGCATTAAGCGTCGGTGTTTTATTTAAGGTTTTATTTATTTGGAACAGGACGTGAGGAGGCTCGAGCGGAAGAGACCTCCGACCGACATCAGGCTTAGGCCTAACCTATGAGTGGACCTTTGTTTTAAATATTGTGTTCGAAATGCTTTATCGTTTTGAATGATTTTCTGTCGTTGGATATTTCCCGAAATTGAGAATTTCGGTGATTATATTCTTTTATGAGAATAATATGTATATGATTAATTGCTAGCTAGCTATACGTGATTTCCCCCATACCGAGGTACAATTCCGGTATGGGTGACGTGAGCGTTAGACGCGAGCGTCGTAGCCCTATGCGACCTTCTAATTTCGTATTTAATTATTCAAAGATTTCGTACAAGGAGTAAGCACGTATATATTACCACTCGGCCGCTTTCCCCCAGCCTGAGGTACAATTCCAGTGTGGGATGATGTGAGTGTTAGACACAAGCATAGTAGATTTGTATGATATCTACTTTATTCAAGTTGTTCATAGATATCGTACAAAGGGTTAGATGAGTGTGCATACATACTATATATATAATATCCTGGCCTGAGAGGCTATTTCTTAAAGTTTGGGAGTCTAGCCAGGCTGGACCTCAGTTCAGAATCTTTTCAGTGAGGCTCTTGTTTTGCCGTTGATGAAGCGTTTCCTTGGAAAGCATTTTTGGGGAAATATTTATTTGTTGTCGGAATCGTTTTGTCCACTCACTCTGACGTGTTAAATATTTTCCCATGGCCTCTTCGTTTTTTTTTAAAATGCCCAGTCTGCAGAGTTCGCGTGAGGTCTAGCAGGAGACGTCGAGGCATAGTCACCCATTTATCCTCTACATTTCACCAGTAGGTTACCTGTTTAATCTACTTGGAGTTTATTAGTTTCCACTGTATTTTATTTTATTTTTAGTAGCTCTGAATACTTTTGGAATTCTTCTGTGTAATTTATATTCTTGCTACTTTTGGGTTGTAGCGGAGGATTTATTTTGGAATAAAAATGTGGTTCTTAAATTCTTATAAGTTAGGGTTGTCCATTTTCGAGAGAGGTTTGCCGATTCTTCGGTAAATTTTTCTTGGAGGTGGTGCCCGCAGGACTCTTCTCGGGTTTCGGGGTGAAATTCAGGGCGGGTCTTGACAACCAGCGAGATTCCCGACGACCGACAAAAGTCTGTCCACCGGCGAGATTCCGGTGACCAGAGTCCGGCGACCAAAGTCCGAGTCTTCTCTCTCTTCCATTTTCTCCCTCTCTCTCTCTCTCTATGCATGTTTCAAGATGAGAGCAAAATTGTCTTAGAATTAATATAATTTCTTAAGATTTTATTAAAGATTTGTTCGTTTGAGCATAAAAATAATTTCCTTACATTTAAATGGGCTCATAAAAAAAATTGTCATTGGAATTGGAATTAGGAATGAGGGGTTACAATTAGTATTAAGAGCATCTTCACTAGATTCTCCATTTTCTCAATTTCCTCGATTTTAGGAAATATTAAGCATTTTTTAGATCCAACAGTGTTCTTATCTCATTCTTTAAAATGAGGATGAATAAGAAAGAGAAGTCTTCATTCCCCAAATTTACAACTGTTTTAAGGTGACCAGCGAGATTCCCGGTGACCGACAAAAGTTCGTCCACCGGCGAGATTCCGGTGACTAGAGTCCGGTGACCAAAGTCCGAGTCTTCTCTCTTCCATTTTCTCTCTCTCTCTCTCTCTCTCTCTCTATGCATGTTTCAAGATGAGAGCAAAATTGTCTTAGAATTAATATAATTTCTTAAGATTTTATTAAAGATTTGTTCATTTGAGCATAAAAATAATTTCCTTACATTTAAATGGGCTCATAAAAAAATTTGTCATTGGAATTGGAATTGGGAATGAGAGGTTAAAATTAGTATTAAGGGCATCTTCACCAGATTCTCCATTTTCTCAATTTCCTCGATTTTAAGAAATATTAAGCATTTTTTAGATCCAACAGTGTTCTTATCTCATTCTTTAAAATGAGGATGAATAAGAAAGAGAAGCCTTCATTCCCCAAATTTACAACAAAATATTCATTCCTCAAAATTAAATTTTTCACGTGCTCCAACGAGTTTAATATAACAATTGAATATTTTATTAAATATTTTATTGTTACAATAAAATATATATAATATTTTTTGTTATAATTAATAATGATATAATATATTTTATTGTTGTATTAAATGCTAAAATCTCTAAAATAGAAAAACTGTTGTGTTATAAACTAAGAATGAGATAGAGAGAAAAGAGAAAAACAAAATGTAGGAGGAGGAAGAAGTATCATTTTCAATCTCATTAGGCTCCTTTATATAAAAATATGATTTACAGCTTAAGGACATAACTAATAAGTATTTACAAGGACATTCACATATATTATAATATTTACAACACTCCCTCTTGGATTTCTATTAATAATATGATGTTGGACGCGCTTAGTGTTGTCTCGTTAAAAACCTTGCTAGATAATAAAAACTATGTGGGAAAAAACAACCCTGGTCGAATGAGAAAAAGAGTGCAACGCACATATATCCTAGATAGCATACTTCTAGATGCTCCCCCTGATTGTTGCAAGATTCATGTACAGTAAATAGCGGTTTGATTTGTCTATCACTAAAGTGAGATCTTGTTCGTTTTGCATATAGGGGCTCATCACAAGATTTTCATACCTGCAAAGTGAAGGCAACACCAACATAGCTATACAATTTAATAGATCTTACCTCATGTAATAGTGTTAAAAACAACCTCACATGTTCAAATTCATGCATTATGTAATAACTAAGCAGTAGAAGCTAATTAACACATTACTATGTATGGTTCAAAACCATTGGAAGATCAACATGACATACCTAGCCACTCATATCAATATATTCGTTTATTGATTCATCTCGTATATACTCTTCAAGAGCTTTAAGCAATTCATAATTTCACGAAAATTAGAATATGTAGCAACATAATCCGAATTCGGTTTTGTAGTCCAATCATAATACTCAATGATGCAATTTTGATCACGTTAACTATATCAAAATAAGTATATATGAGCTAGCTTTAGACTATCGATTGCATGAGTTAATTTTAGTTTAACAGCCTAGCATAACGAGATATGCTCGCCTTTGGGCCTCCCCCATATGGCTTTCTTCTTGGGCTCCAACCCAAGACAAATCTCACTAATGGGAGTTGTGTTTGCATGTATAAGACACATTATGTCATTTCGCTTAGGCGATGAGGAATCTCACATTTAGAATCTCACATTATAATGACGCTTTACTTTTAGGATTTTGCTTTTAACAAAGTCTTTTATGATCCTCATAATATATCATGACAACTGCCGTAAGTTTCTCGTCAATGTAACACTGTACTTATAGAAATTGTCACGTATAAGGAAAGATATTCGTAATCCTCATGTGTCGTAGACATTGTGTCATATATAGTGATTTATTTTAACTGTGATTAATACCCTTTTGTATCATGTAGGGTTAAAGGTCTAAGTATCTCATCACGTTTCATATATTCAGTTCATTGGAATTGCCTCTATTCAATTTGGTTAATAATATGTTTTGTCGATATTCATAATGAAATGTGGTATTGCATCATACAGTCCTTAACGATTTTTGGTAGCTATCATATGTAAATTTTCATCAATGATCATCATTCATAAATCTCACACATTCTTATATGCATGCATTAACTACTATCAGCTTATTAATATTGGATACCTATGTCACTTGTATGACAAACATCTCTCATAGATGAATTATATTTAGTGAATGTGGATCTATATTCCTAATACCATAAAACATTATAGGACATGTATAATCTTCCATTTTCAGGAGCTTAAAACTTTAGACCTGGTGGATAAATTCCACTTCAAATTCACGTCGTTATTCAAATGACAGTAGTTTTTTCTCTCCCTTTAACGGTGGGAACACTGTCTTATTATGACCATGCATAAAAATACGTTTAAATGTATATCACTTCCTTTCAGTGAAGATTTCTATTGGCTGGTGGCGAACCCAAACCAAGTTTAAGGTCAAAAATATTAAATTCATGAATATCAACAATATTGATGTATAATTGTATCACTAAGATATCATCTTCTGATGATGTACTTTTAACCTTTGTATGTGTAATATTGTAGCCGCCATATTAGGAACTCAGACATTTTTAATAACATTCTCGTCAGGAGAACCATGTCACTTAGATACTCATTCTGCCCACAAATCAAACGGGGGCAAGGTTATTTTTATTAATATGGTTGGTCTCAGGGATTTTACCTAAGTAAATTTTCTTCCTCTAGCATATAATTTTGTCATCAATAGTTTTTTATTAAGTCACTAGCTGTGATATTCCTCAAGCTCAAAATGTCAAAATGAGACAATAGGTAAAATATTCCACAACAATTCATGTTGTTCTTCAGGAACAATCTTTCTCCCTTTCATAACAAGAGAAGTGTCTCATTAAAGTGACAAACCAACAAAAAAAATGCAGCAAATAAACAATTTGCTATGAGAAGCGTTAGCTAGCAAGCATCAAAAGTTGTTACTGTAGGTAAAATATGATGCAACTAGTCATGCCAAAATAATTAATTTGGTTCAATGAACTTTTGGTTCATGACATTATGTGTCTCACTATATTGTAGAATTTAACACACGTAATAGGTGATATAGCGAGATACTGTCCGCTTTGGATCTCGCTCCCTCTACAATTTTGTGCTTTAGTTACCAACACAAAATTAGTCTCACTATGAGGGGTAGGTTTTCAACACATCTCCTTCTCTCCTTCGGGCGATGTGGGATCTCAATACATATTCTGGAACCATATTGAAGCCACTTGTTGTAAAGAGGATATATTATATGCTCTTCCGGAGCCATCAATCATATGATGTGTAATCGAATCTTCAAGTTGAAATTTATAATGTTAGAATTAAAAGTTCTCAGATTTCGTATGTTGAACTTATAGAACAAATAAATTTGGTGCCGAAAACTTCAGGTTCCAGATAACTAAACTGAAACTTTAAGTTCACTGATTTAATTTACATACTCAGCTTCGGGCTTGAGCTTTTACCATTAGAACTTATGTTCTATAATTTAGTAATTTGAACTTCTGGTTCAAAAACATGACATTTGAAATTCATATGTTCGTACTATAAAGTTGCTGGCCCGTATGAGTAACAATAAAACTTAGAAGAGGAAAATAATTAACAAACTCTAAAACGGTAAGGAACAAGGATAAGTAAAATGTGAGAATAAAAACTTATAGTTCCATTGGTAAAAAGTAAAAGAACTTCTGGTCTAGTTACCTTCACGAATATGATAATCTTGTTTCTCTCCTCTAATTTCACAATAACATTGTATCAAAATAAATTGGAGCTTTATGCTCTCATATAATTAGGGATTACAAGAAAACCATATTGTATAGCTCTAAGAAGCTTCTGGTTCTTGTTGATTACATAAGTTTTGAGAAACTTCATTTCAATAATTTGACAATATAACTTTCAAAGAACTTCAGACCCTCATATTGTTTGATCAAGAAACTCCGGGTTTCGATCAATATTAATTATAAAACCGAATAAGGTTAAGAAAAATAAACATACTTGAATTCCATAATCTCATACCATAATATTGCTTCTTCAATATATGTGGGCCGAATCAGTCATATTTTCATGACCTGCACAATGAGTGTATATGCAATGGGTACTTGTAGAGCTTATATAGCTACGTGTTTCCTCCGATTCTCATAAATATGGATAAGGACTATCTTTCAACAAGATGAATAATCGAGAAAAAATTGTCGGTAGTCAGATTTTTGACAAAAACATCTTGTCAATAGTCAGATACTCTGGACAACATCACAAAAGATGCCTGGTAGAGGAAAGACAACAATATATGTGCCATTTTCTATATGAACCTCTAATCTTTCTACTCAAGTATAAGGCGAGGAAGTCTCAGCCTACAAAGGACCGAGAAACATGGTCACGGGAAAACACCTCTTATGTCCTTCTTTTATGTCCATGGTGTTACCATGATACACTACATCTCCCCACTTATAATATTACTCGTGAGGAACTTCATGCCCTCTATAGTTGGATAGAGAGATTTCACTACTACAAAAAAACTTTCTATGACAGTAAATCAATGACGTTTGCCCGAAAACGTCATCGTATGTTATTTTTATGACGTTTTCAGAAGCAAACGTCATAAATCTGAATTTATACTTTCTTTTATGACGTTTTATGACCGTCATTGTAAGTCTTGATTTTTAATGACCAGTATCGACTGTCATAAATTTTATGATTTTTTAGAATCGTCATCATATATATTTCCATGACATTTTTCAAACGCCATGCTTGAAATATTTTATGACAGTTTTCAGGCGTCATGAAATCATTCGGCCCAATTGTTAGATGATGTTTTTCGAGTGTCATTAATTTTGGGATGCGCTATGACTCTTTCCCAACGTCATAAAATCTTTTGGCCCAAATTTTTGAAAACCCGCTTATTGGAATTTTCACTTGGCACCTAACCCAAAAATCATTTCAGCCATGAGATCTTCCTCATTTGATCCCCGCCCTCGGTTCAAACTATAAAGAGAAAAGAGGTCTGAACCCTAAGGCTAGATTTTGAGAAAGAGAGAGAAAGGGAGAGAGAGAGGCAGACCGCGCCGCTCAGCCTTCTCTCCACCATATCTAAATCCTACTCCGACGACCCCTCCTCGACGACTCCTCCCTCCAACTCTACCACCTCGACTCCCTCTCCTCCAAACCAAACCCTATTCGAGCTCTTTCACCCAGACTGACCTCGGTCTGAATTGCAATGCAGTGACAGAGACCTCCGACCGCTCCGTCTGTCGTCTGGCCGCCTCCCGGTGCAAGGCTGGCGTCCACGCCTTTGTCTTGCCATCCCTGACCTCCCTATATTCTTCGTTTTCAAAGAGGAGCTCTAGATAGTGAGAATTGTAGACATGTAAAATTTAACAAAATAATTGGGTTTATAAGTGATGGCTCGCATAGAAATAAATGAAAGCGAGGATGACTCCACTTCGCGAGGTGAACCGTACTTCGTGAGGAGGACTGACATTTGCGATTCGAACAAGACTTGGCGAGGTGAAATAACTTCGCATAGAAGTAAAAGTGGCGAGGTGAAGTGACTTCACGTAGAATTAAACAGTGGCGATGTGAAATGGCTTCGCATAGAAGTAAACAGTTGGCGAGGCGGACTGATCTTCGCGAGGCGAGGCGGACTAACTTTCGCGAGGTGAACCGGACTCGCGAGGCAAACTGGACTTCGCGAGATGAACCGGACTTCACGAGGCGAACAAGACTTGGCAAGGCGAAATAGACTTGGCGAGGCGAACAAGACTTGGCGAGGCCAACAAGAAGTCGCGAGGCGAACACGACTTGGCGAGGCAAACAAGACGTCGCGAGGCGAAACGAACTTCGCGTAGATTCACATGAAGGCGAAGCGAAATGGCTCTACGCGCGTGGATTTACATGAAGGCGAGGCGATATGGCCTCGCGTAGGGGAGTCCGCGAACTGGGATCAGAAATCTCCGCTTGCTTGGAAATCAAGATTCCTCGCGAGATATTTTCCATATCCGCGAGATAGATCGCCCCTTACTAATGATCTTGATCAAAATAGGACATTAATCCAAAGCGATCTGGGCATATCTAAATCTTAAGATTTGATTGATCTGATTATGTTAAAATCAGCAAGTAAATCAAACAATCAAGATTCATTGATTCGATTAAGAAAATATTATTGATTCAGAATCTTCATTACTTGCCTTAAGTGGAGGCATGTTAACACTATAAATACCCCATCTCATACCAAGAGGAAGGGGGGCAGAAATAAAGGCGGACAGAGGAGCAAGAAACAGAAGCAGCAGACTAGAGAGAGAGAAAAAAAAAAAATATCTTTCGCGAGCTCAGAAGTCTCCCCAAAATCCTTGAAGAACTATCAAGCTCATAGTCAGTTCTTCATCAAATCCAGATCCCCCTAAATCCTTGAAGAATTAACAAGCTCATAGCCAGTTTTTCATCAAATCCAAAATCCTTGAAGAACCATCAAGCTGCCAAATAGCCGGTTCTTCATCAACCTCAAGTCTAGAAGTTGTCAAATCCTGAAGAATCATCAAGCTGCCAAATAGCCGATTCTTCATCAACCTCAAGCTTAGAAGTTGCCAAATCCCGAAGAGTCATCATGCTGTCAAATAGCCGACATCTTCACCAACTTCAAGTCAAAGAATAAACCACCACGTGAAACCGCTCGTGGATCAAATCCGATCAAGAACAAGCCTCTACGGCCCTTGGTCAATCGACTTCTACAAATCGTCAACACGACAAGAAGTCCAACCTACAAACAATTTGTCTCAAGAACATGTGTTTGTCACCCTTGAGTTAAACCTACATTCGGAGATAGAATCAGAGGAGTACACAAAGATTGTAACCCGCATTCGCATTGATTAAATTAAATTATTCTTTGTACATGTGTTGTTCTGTCATTTGTTGCAGATATTTTCGTGTTTACAAGAATCAAAGGAGAGAAGGAATTCTGGGTTTCCGGTCTAGTTCGTGATTCCGGCCACGGCGGCGAGCGTGACTAGTACTGGTAGCTTCATCTCAGCCTCGTGATTCTTTCTATAGTCTCGATTTTGTCGATGGAGCTTCAGTGAGAGAGAATCGAAGACAGGAAGCTTCTGAGTTTTCCGGTGAGAGTTCTGCGTATTCCGGCCACCGGCGGAGGCAAGTGAGGTATGAAACTTGATCTTCTCGTCGATCTCTACCTTTTTGTGTAGTTGAATTCAATTTTGGTTGGGATTTGAAGAAGTTAGGTTTTGGCAGTGGAGGATTGCCGTCTGTGCTACTGTTCATGGCGGCGGTGGCGGTAATAGGTGTTGTTTTCTGGTTTTATTAATTTACTGATTATGAAGGAGTAAATTAACATGTTTGGATTCTAGAAATTGGAAGAGTTTGGTGTTGGAGAGGAAAGATATTGGGAGAAAAGAGGGCTACGGTCGTTGTCGTAATAAAGCCTGAAAAGTCCCAGAAAAGATATTGATCAGAAACTAGTGCACACTTTAGGGTTTTGATCAACATTGGCACACTTTAACTGAGCCAATGTTGTCGTAATAAAGCCTGAAAAAGTCTCATAAAAGATATTTGAACAATAACATGAAGACTTCAGTTAAAGTATATTCTTTCATTAAAACTAGTATGTCAAATTACACTATGCATCAAGGGATAAGGATTTACTCTCTAGCTTTGATATTGGTTATGTTATTGCCCATTCTAATGTCCTAAACAGTATGCAGGAGTTATTGCCTAAGAAGTAAGAGAAAGACGTGGCTACTCTAGTCAATTCAGATGTTTCTATTGCAAGTCAGAAGTCATCCCACCATGTTTCATAATTTTGTCTGAGGTAAATGTTGGAACTTGTATACAATTAATGCAGTGCCTAACAACCAATTTAAACTTGTTATCTTATTGGTGGACTGACATGATGATTGTATGCATTTGATGACGATGACATGTAAGCTGCTGGAAAACAACATTAAGGTGTAGGGAAAGACACATAAGCTGTTGGAAAATTACATTGAAGTGCAGGAAAAGAATAATAAGCTGCTGGAAGAGGAAATTAAGGTCCTGAAAATGAACCATAAGCTGCTGGCAAATAAATTGGAGTTACAGGAGAAGACACTTCAGGTACAGGAAAAGACACTTCAGGGTCAGGAAAAGTTGTTTGAGCTATTGAAGAAGACCAATCGAAATCCTTCTTTAGAGGAAAGACCAAAGACAATTATTGGTCCTTGTAGAGAGAGGCAATATATAGATTGTGGTTTTCCAGCAAAAAAGATGCCCCAACCTGAGATCTCAGCTCAAACAAAAGCATCAGAATCCCAGCTGAATGAAATGTCTGCCTCTCTTCGTTGTCATATGGAAAAAAATTAATGATGTTTGGGAAATGTTATGAAAGATTTTCAATGACGGTTCAAAAGCGTGATGGATGTTTTTCTATGACATTTGAAAAATGTCGTGGAATTCGTTTCATGTCGTTGAAACATATTCTATGACACTTAACGGACGTCATTAAAGATATTTAACGATGTTTTTTAACATCATTAAAAAGGTATGGAATCCATCACTATAATAAAGACGGCGAAGTAGATGACGTTTGACAAATGTCATGAAATCTCATTTTTCAAACGTTTAGGTCTTGATTATCGAATTCATTGTAATTTATAAAACGAAGTATGTCGTGAAATAAATAGATTAAATTCAAATTATGAAATAGAAAAATAATGAAATAGATTAAATCCCTTAGTCTCTTTAATAAATCTGATATTATGAAAACAATAAATTTCATGAAAGACCAATACCACAACAAATAGGTAGTAAAAAACAAATTACTAGACCTGAATTGATAAAACAATAAATAGAGGTTATCAATGGTCATAAAACTCTAAAACTACTACTTATTATGGAAACATACATACAAGCTATGTAATAAAACCAATAAAATGTAATTAATATACATACAATTCAAAACCTAAGAATGATGATGTTTTAGGTTGTTAATGGGCAAAACCGCATAAAGAAACTGATGAATTTCCATGTTATTAATAGCTGAAATTTGGTAAATATAAATGTTCGTAAAAGATGCACATAATTGTGAACAATGGCCTTTGATTACCAAATTATAATCTGAAAAGTATTTATGTGCACATATTAGGAAGTAAAGTAACCATATTCACTCGTATAATAACCTTATATTAAGGCACTCATATCAATCACAATAATTCGGTGTCTAAAATAATGTTATGATATGTTTAATATTAATCGATATTAAGAACACCTCCATTGATTATGTCTTTATTTGGCCACAAAAATATTGTCAACTTGGGTGATGTGACATCCACTGATAACTCAAATTTCCCACCAGACTGATTAATATAATTAATTTTAGTCTTATTGTCATTCAAAGAGGGCTTTGTAAATTGCCACTAAATGTTAGAGCATGCGTCAATGGGCCGAAAATGGTTAAGCCATAACTATAGGCATATCATGATCCATATTAGAAGGCGCAAATACGTCCATTCACATCGTGCTCTTAGTAACCGATCAACCAATACTTGTCAAAACTCAAGCGGATCTTTCACCGTTAGATACATGTCTTTCAGGCTCTTTTTCAAGACCACATCGATCATCATGGATCTAATTATGTTGTTTAGACCTTCATGTTTATATGAAAGAAATATCAATATCGAAACTTCAGGTTCGAATTTTGTGAACAATGGATCATACGTACATGCATAAAACTTCAGGTTTATGCAAACAATTAAACTTGCAATTCTAATGTAATATTTGAACTTCAGGTCCATAATCTCGAAAATTTCATGTTCGAGTATTATTAGCGAAACTTCTGCCTCACTAATATAAACAATTGTAAACATAGAATTGAGCAATATAAACAAAATATATATGTAGACAATATATAATCAAAATAGAAATGAACTCATAGATCGTGTATATAAATAATAAGCAACAAAAGTTGCACCAATATCTCATAGATCATCATGGAGTTCATAGAACGAATAAGTAAAATCGTGTTGGTAACGTGTTATAAACTAAAATTGAGAGAGAAAAAAGAGAAGAACAAAATGTAGGAGGAGGAATAATTGTTACTTTCATTCTCATTAGACTTCTTTATATAAGAGTATGATTTACAGCTTAAGGACATAATTAATAAGTATTTAAACAGACATCCACATATATTATAATATTTACAACATGTTGGATTTTAAACATAATTTTTAAAGACTTTAACTTTTACTTCCCATATTAGAGAAATTTTAAAAAGCTGCTTTAAATAGACATTTTTCCTAAAATTAATCACAAATTCACAATGGCAAAGGAGCAATTAAGTACTAGATAGTGTCTCTTTACCAAGGCAGTCACTTGGTCTGGAAGAACTTTCACACTGCTAATACTGCGCATCAAGTGTTTCACATGGAAAAAAAAATAAGAGCCTGCACAATAGAAGTTTCACAAAAGAAGCATCAAACATTCATTTCGACATGGGATTTGGTCATTAAACTCGATGATGAGGCAGTAAACTTGACTAATTCATATCCTACACTTGACTGATCGGGTGTAGTACTGGAAGTACGGTTGGGTCTCCGTTTTTCAAGGATGACCACTGTAGCATTGGAAGTACGGTTGCTTCTGCTTATTTCCGGTACTAAACTTGACTGATCGGGTGTAGTAATAACCCACATCATCTTCAAATTACAAGCATGCTCAAGCAGGTACTTAGCTAATTCATATCCATTGGACCCAGAGGTAAGCTCCATGGTTACCTGCTCTAAATTACTAATAAAATCAAAGCGCTGGAGTTCCCAGTATCCCTTATCAAATCCAGATAACTGAAAAAGTAACAAACAAGCAAATCAATCAAAAGAACTTTTATACCAAAAATACAAGGCGTGCCAAGATTGGAATTCCACTAAATAAATAAATAAATAAAGTATTAATCTCGCTAAAGAGATATAAAAATCTAGAGAGATTGAGCGAAATTTCGCCCAAAAAAAAATAATGGTCTCCCAGCGGACTCCGCGCCCTTCGCTTGGGCGAAGAAATAGAAACATCTAGAGATACTGAGAGAGTTCGCGCAAAAAAATAGTAATCTCTCTAGATTTTTATATCGCGAATGGAGAAGAGAGGAGACGAGGCGAACCGAGGATAGGCGAGGGGAGGCGAGGAAAGGATAGGCGAGGCGGAAAGAGATTAAGGGGGGTGAGGAAAGGATAGGCGAGAAGAGAGGAAGCGAGGCGAATCGAGAAAAGAGGGGGCGAGGCGAGCCAGGAAGAGAAGAAGCGAGGCGAGGTGAATCGAGAAGAGAAGAAACGAGGCGAGGCGAACCGAGAAGAGAAGAAGCGAGGCGAGGAGAGAATAGGCGAGGCGAGAAAAGGAGAGGATAGGCGAGAAGAGAAGAAGCGAGGCGAGCCGAGGAAAATATTGGCGAGAAGAGAAAAAGCGAGGCGAGCCGAGGAAAGGATAGGCGAGAAGTGGAATGACGAGGCGAGGAAAGCATAGGATAGACGAGGCGAGGATAGGCGAGGCGAACCGAGGAATGGCGAGGCGAGGCGAGGCGAGGAATGGCGAGGCGAGCCGAGGAAAGTGTTGTAACGAATGTAAGAAAGAACACAGATTTACGTGGTTCACTAACGATGTGTTAGCTACGACTACGGGAAGAATGAGAACAGTTTTATTATCTTGAGGAAAACACTGAATACACGAATATAATTAGGTTTTGGTCGTCTATACAGCGAGATCCCCGAATAGCTGGTATCCCCGGATGGCTAGTTCAAGGCATATATTAACAAAAAGGATAGGCGAGACGAGCCGAGGAAAGGATTGGCGAGGCGAGGAATGGCGAGAAGAGGATAGGTGAAGCGATGAGAGGCGAGAAGAGAAGAAGCGAACAGTAGTTTTTAGAACAAATCCTCTATGTCTCTTTATATTTCTCCACCAAAAGAGGAGAGAAGATGGACGCGGAGTCCGCTGGAAGTTTTTTATTTTTTTATTTTTTTTATTTTTTATGTGGAGATATTAGCTATAACTATACAAATGTTTTCCATGCACTGTATACACCGTGACAAGGCACGGGTATCTTTCTAGTGATGATACAGCCAAAGTAGTCAAATTAGGCACAGCCCTAAAAAGGGAGGTCATGGCTGCCACAAGTTTATCATCAATATTGCACCAAATCCACATACGCAAGTAGCAAACATTGCCCAATGGGGCAGGAGTGAAATCTTCCCTGAACACTGTCTACAACAGTAAAATTAAATCAAAGTCAAGACAACTTTCAAAACAGACAAATCTAATCAATCACAATGGTAAATGAGCAAGTATATATTAGATAGTGTCGCTTTACCTTGGCAGTCACTTGATCTAGACGAAGATATTTCACACTGCTTATACTGCGCAAAAGCTGCTCACAAACGCGATCCAAGTCATTTACATGATAAGAAGACAGAGAAATCTCAACTTGTTCCAAACGATGCATTTCCCCAAGATGCTGATGATTCAACATATTCCCATACCATTTCAGATACTTCAGATTTGGAGCCGAAATATACAACACACAAGTATTGTTGTTCCGGGTTGGATCATACTCCCAATTTATATCTATATCTTTAATCCTATTACCAGATATTGCAAGGCGATCAATGTCAAAATAACAAGGAAATCGGACCGAGAATGACTCCAAAGAAGAACTTTCAATGGTTATGTCTTCCAACCCATAAACCTGTTCCAGCCTCAAATCCGTAATAAACCTACAACAGTAGGAGACCCATTTGCAAAACCCTTTATCATCTTTTATAGTTACATGTCCCAAATTCAAGTACACCAGATTAGAGGTAGGAGAAGTAGAAAAGGAGGGAGCCTCAAAATTTGCAGACTTCATGTGTAGGGTTATGTTTCTACCTGCTTCGTCCCGAGCCGGGAAGGGGTCGCGAGTCGGGGCGAGGTAGAATCCTTTGGTCCTGCACTAGGAACCTGCACAAGTGATAGCGTCAAGAAGCCGGGACTGGGGTGGCCCAGTCTTCGACTCTCCGATGCTTAAGTTAGCTTTAGGCACTTGCAAGGTAAAGGAGTGTGGAAGAGAGTAGTGTGTACCTTTTATGGTAGCTTGTGCCTGTTTTATAGGCCAAGGTTGGACACTTTGGCCTTAGTCTCCAATGTGAGACTACTTGTTAGTCTTTGTAGTGTCTCCCCTTTTGGGGGTGTTTTGCCGCTAGAGTGATTTTGACGAGCGGTTTGTTACCGGCCCTTCACTCCTTTGATATCCGTGAGGGGCTTACCAGGGCGATCTTGTCTGGAATGACCTTCGGTGACCGGGTAAGTGCACCTTATTCTCGGCTCAGCCAAGTATTTTGGTTATGTACTAACAAGTCCCCAAGTCCCCAAGTCCCCAGTCCGAGAGAGCTCTTGGGAGGGGAGTTATTCTATAGATGCCGAGAATAGGTTTTACCCGGGCGCTAGAGGCATGGTGTCGAGTCTCTAAGTCCCCACGCGAGGGTCGCGAGGTGACGGGGGTGAAGTTCCGAGTTAGGCTGTCGAGAGGAAAACGTGCTAATGGCGTTGCGTGCCGCTACGGGGCGGCTTAGTTCGCGCTAAGTGGCTAGACTCTCGGGTGGCGGGCCGCTGCTGGGCGAGTCAGTCCGCGCTAGTTGGCGAGACTCTCAGGGGGCGGGCCGCTGCTGGGCGAGTCAGTGCGTGTTAGTTGGCGAGACTCTCGTGGCGTGGCGGGCCGCTGATGGGCGAGTCAGTCCACGCTAGTTGGCGAGACTCTCGGGGGTGGGCCGCTGCTGGGCGAGTCAGTCCGCGCTAGTTGGCGAGACTCTCGCGGTGTGGGGGACCGCTGATGGGCGAGTTAGTCAGCGCTAGTTGGCGAGACTCTCGCTTTTTTATTTTTTTTTGTAATAAACGAGGGCGACGTGGCTTTGCCCTGTCCGTGCAGGTTTGTGGGGTCTGGGGGAATGTCTATATATAGGGTTGGGGAGAACTGGAGGGGGGAGTGCGTGATTTTGAAACTGAAAACTGGGTGAGCCGCAATTTACGTTTTAGGGTTTCGGCAGTTCTATAAACTTCAGACTGGGAAACGTCCAATTTCATCCTCGATCTAGAGGGTGCGAGCGCTCGGCTGTTTGCAACCAGCTTCACTACCACTACACAAATCCGTTGTTTCAAGGTATGAATTTATCGCCTTCTTTGTCTTTGGATTTTTGTATGTGGTGGTGTTGTTGTTTTGGGTTATTTGGGGTGAGTGAGATTGTTCACATGTTTGTGATGTTGGTAGGCATTCTAGGATGAGAGATTTGTTGTCGGGCTGGTTAGGGTTAAGGTAGCGGGGTATGGCAGATCCGGTGTGGGTGTCCAGCGAAGAGATTGTGGCTGTCTCTAGTTCGCCTAATTCGGATTCAGACACTTTGCACCGGATGGAGCAGGGATTGGATAATCTTATGGCAGAGATTGTCCTTGACTTGGGGAAAAGCATTCTTGTGAAGGATGCCGGGTCTCACGTGTCCTCGTGTAACCCTCTCTTGCAGGAGGTAGAGGAAGTTATCATGGTGATATCTCGAGAGGAGGATGATTCGTTTTGGGAACCCCCTGGCGAGAGTATGACATCGTCGGAGCTTGAAGCGCTTCGGCAGAATTGGAGTATACCGGAGGAGGTCTTGTTGCGGCTGCTTGGCAGGGGGTGAAGTTTTGGGATCCCCCGGGTAACTTTACGTTGGTATACGAGTACCAACTGAGATGCGGGTTGATATTCCCGCTACCCCCGTTTGTGCAGTACACCTTGGCGTGTTTGCATGTCGCCCCGGGGCAAGTTACCCCTAACATGCTGAAGCAGATTTTGGGAACATGCGTGCTATTTCGCCTGCTAAAGCAGGAGTTCCCAAATTGTGAAGAGTTCAACGCGTGCTGGCACATGGGGTGGTGCGCGAAAAAGGGCAGCCGGGGCTGCGTGACGATGAAGTCACGTGGGAAGTTTAAGGTCCTGGTGGAAGACTTGCCCACCTCAACAAATGAAACCTGGAGGCGTAAGTGTTTCCTTGTTGGGGGCAGTGGCAGGAGTGGCACGGGCACCCTTTCCGGGTCCCGGGAAGTTTCCAAAAAATAGGTACCGTGTACTTGTGCCTTTTGTTTTTTGTTTTGTTTTGTGCTGCTCTGTCGCTGCTGACAACTGGCTTTGTGCAGTGCCGCAAGAGTATAATCTAACTGAGCTGATGGAGCGCCGGATTCGCCGGGTGATATGGGCATTTGAATGTAGGAGCTCGTATCGGATATGCCGCCTTGGCATATACAGCCACTTCGGCTATGCCCGGGTTCCGGGTCTGTATTTTAGTGGTAGCGTTCTCTGTTTTAGGCTTGCGAGTCGTTGTCTGACTATTGTTTGTTTGTTGTAGTAACAATGCCACGCGACGGTGGTTCGCGGAAGAAGGAAGGTCCGTACGACAAGGTGTCGGACGAGGACGTGTTGGATGGGTTGCTGGCTGAGGCTGACCATGCCAAGCAGTATGACATTGATTTGGAGACGGGGGAGGGAAGGGAGGTGGAGCTGGGCGATTGTGAAGATTTTTTGAGGTTGAATTTGGCAGATGAGGATTACGCCTATGTGCCTCTGCTGGTGGCGGAAGCGATGGGTTTAGGCGTCCAGGAGGTGGAGTTGGAGGAGGCGCAGGTAGAGGGTGATCACGAGGGTGAACCCGACCAGGCACAGGGGGAGGAACCGGTCGTGGAGGAGGTTGCGGACCGTGAGGAAAATACTAGCGCAGCTCGGACTCGGAAGAGGAAGGAGAGAGCGGAGCCGGCTCGCGAGGGCCAGTCTAAGAGGTCGCGGAGGGACAGTCGGTCCGGGGGATCGGCAAGCTTAGCTGAGGTTGCCCAAGCCTTGGAAGGGACAGGGGACGCGCAACCATACTTGGCTCAGATGGCGTATGATATGCGTCACCGCGCTCGCGATATACATGTGTTGGAAGAGGTGAATCCGCCGGCGGGCATGGCTCTTGCCAAGGAGAAATTGACTCGGGTAAGTGTATGCACGCTTTTGTGTTCCACTGTTTTGAGCTTGGGGTTTATGCGTTGTTGTGTGACTGCAGGCTACATTGTTGATGTATGCCGCGAGCGAGCGGGCGGCTTCCTACTGGCAGGGTGATGCTGAGGCGAAGAGTCAGCAGTTGAGGGAGGCTGAGGAATGCAATCGGGGCCTTTCGGAGCAGCTAGCGCAGGCGGAGCAGAACGCTGCTATCTTCCAGGCCCAGGTGGCGGAGCTGAAAGAAGATATAAGGAGGAAGGATGAGCAGGTGGTGGCTGGGGGAGTGGCAGCTGCTAAGGTAGCATCTTTGGAAGCTGAGGTGGAGAAGTTGACGCAGACACTTGCAGAGCTGGAGGTGTCCTGGAAGGCGAAGTGTGAGCGGGCTGCCGGGGCAAGACAGAAGTTGTTCCGGGAGGGTAAAGTGTATAAACAGCAGCTGAAGGGTGCCTATAATAAAGGGCACGATGATTTAAGCCGACTAGGCTACCAGGCGGGCTGGATTAACGAGGCGGCCATGCGCAAGTGGTACGCAGAGAAGAATGTTGCCAAGGTGGCGTGGGAACAAATGACGCCTGAACAAAGGAAGCAAGCCGAGATCTCGTGGTCTCTGGCGAAGCAGCATGAGGCGTGGCGCGTAACGTCTGCTGGGCAGAAGGGGATGCCAGCTGCGGGCGATCCGCGACCTCTTGTAATTGGGGCTGCGTCATCTGTGAGAGCCACCGGCCCCGAGGGGTCTATACCTACCCAAGTAGTGGCGTCGCAGGTGGCTTCTTCTGCCATCCCGTCTCGCGATCCTCGGGCTCCGGGGTTGTTGGCACGTGCGGGCCTTGAAGCTCAGAAGACTCCAGTGAGGGGGCGCTATGGCCCTGAGGGGGTTCCTGGCAGTTCACTTGTGCGCCCTGCCGTAGCTGTGAGACCTTCATTTTTGTCCCGGGACCAGTCGAGGCAGCTGGTTGGACAGACGATGGCGGGGAATGTGAGCCAGGTTCGTGGCCGTAGTGGCGGGTCGAAGGGGAGTGTCAACAAATCTAGCGGCTCATCCGCTCGGGGAGAGTGAGATGTACTTGGGCATTTTGATAGTTGTAGGACTGACTGTTTTTTTGAACAATGTAAGTGGCGTGGTTAGTCATTGTAATTAGTTTATACTAATTTGCCTGGGAGTCCAGGTTGATGTTTTGGCGTTATGTGTAGCCTTTGTGTTTGTCTTGCTGTTGTTTACTTTTGTATGTTTGTGGCCCTGCGTTGCGGGGGCAAAGTGTAGCATGTTGAAATGACAAAACACTTCATTGCACTTAGATTTAGCCGCTAGCGGGCGAAGTGTACAATATTGGAGCCGCTACTGGGCTATTGTACATATACAATGGCTTTTCAAAGCCAAGGTTAAAATTGGTTAACTGGGGTAGAGATGGTGGCGAGCGTTCCAGGGGTGGGGGACGATGTTTTTGTTGTAGGACTAGGTCACGGGGCTCTCTTTCCCGCTCCCCTTTGGGTCGTCCCGCGGGTCATTGATGGCTTCCGAGGGGTTGAGAGGTAACATCTCATAGGCTCCTCGCCTTTGCTGGATGGCGTTAAGATGGCAATGCTTAATGGCTGCTCGATCCCCTTAAATGGTCAGGGTGCCACCTGGGGTGGGAACTTTCATGAGAAGCATGTGACTGGCTATGAAGCACTGTAGCCCCTAGAGGATGTCCCGGCCTAAGATGAGATTATAGGATGAGGGGCAATCGACAATGAGGAAGCAGGCCGTAATGGAAGAGCGGCAAGGGGCTGTACCCACTGACACGGTTAGGCGGTCTGAGCCTAACGGTTGCATTGTCTCGCCAGAGAAGCTGACAAGGGGGTCATGGTTATTGTACAGCTTAGTTCGGTCTCGCCGGAGTCCTTTGTAGCAATCGGAAAACATGACGCTTACGGCGGCCCCTGTGTCAACTAAAGCTCTGTGGCACCTGTAATGATCCACCTGCACATTGATTATGAATGGTTCACAGTGGTGGCAATTTATGGTATCCTCATCGCTGCGAAATGTCACTTGATCCCACGCTGTTGGGGTGATCGTGACACCGCGTTGGATGTCTAGGATTTCTGAGGGTATCGTGCATTGCCGTTTTACAGAAGGATTGCGTGGGGGGAACCGTGGGGCTCTACCATGCAGGGTTAGGATCTGGCCATGTACTTCAATGGCGTTAGCGCTTGTGGCGGGAGCACAATATTGGTGGAGTTGCCCATTCTGGACCAAATGCTCGATTGCATTGCGGAGGCCATGGCACTGCTCTGTTGTGTGGCCGTTATCATCATGATAGGCACAGTACCTGTTGTCGGTTGTTCGCCGGGGCTTTTTTGGATACCTGCTTTTAGGAGGGGGGGATGAGATCTTTATGTCTGGCCCATATGTCCTCATATGTGGTGGTTAGAGTAGTGTGAACCTCGTAATGAGGCGGCGGGGCGGAACGGCTCTGTTGTTGTGGAGGACTCTGGTCCCTTGATTTATACGGGTGGTCGTGGTTTCTCTGTCCCCCATGGCGACGGTCGGAGCTGCGTCCTTGGTCTCGAGAGGATCCACGTGACTGCCTTTTATCTTGCCCGCGGTCAAAGTGCTCATCTGGTGGCGGGGCGGGAAGTGCTAAAGTGGCGGGGGCGGAACGTCTGAAAGTGGCAAATTCAGCGCAGGCCCACCGCATAGCCAGGTCTATCAAGGCGTCGTAGGATCCTGGAGGGTTCCTATTGATCTCCATTAGGAAATTGCCCGGGAGTAGGGCCTGACGAAAAGCTTGTTCCGCTACGTGAGGTTCCAAGTTGTGGCATCTCGCTGTGGCAGATTGCCATCGGGACAACAGTTCATGGAGGCCTTCGCCATCTTTCTGCTTGATGTGGAACAAGGCATCTACACTGCGATAAATGCTGGTGTGTAGCATGAAACGGCTGAGGAAGCGTTCCGAGAGTTGGTCGAAGTTGTTAATGGAGTTGGGCGGCAGATTGAGGAACCAACTGAGAGCCTCGTCCGAGAGGGTCTCTTGGAAGGTGTGGCAGGCTATGGCGTCACTGTAGCCAGCGGAGTTACAGAGTGAGAAGAATGTCTCGAGGTGGAGATGAGGGTCCCCAGTGCCTTTATACTTGTCCATCTTGAATGACTTGGTTCCCAGAGGCCGCTTATCCATCTGCACTCGGGGTGTGAAGGGGCTTGGGCGATGTCCATAGCCAGAGAACAAGGGTCGCTGGGCCCCGCGACTCTCGACGCCTTCAATCCGCGAGGCTAACTGTGTGACTGTTTGGCTGAGTTGGAGCAGTAGGCGGATTGGCATGTCGAGAGGTGGGTTAGGGGAGTTAGTAGTGGTTGAAGTGGAGATAGGCTGGGCAGATGGATTAGGCTGATGTGGCAGGGGGAGTCATTGGGGATTGGAGATGGTTGGGGGGCTGGTAGTGGAAATGAGGGGTGGGTAAGGGGATGAGATACGTATATGATCTGGCTAGGCCCTCCCGGTAGCACGGAACCAGTCTGGCCTTGATTAGGAAGGGCGTCCGGGGTTCCGGCAACTCGTGCCGCGCTGTCCAAGGGTTTAGATCATATATCTTATTCATATTATATTTTACCTTATGTATAGATAAGAGAATGAATTCCTTTAATCTAGATTTTTTTCATAAAAATAAAGAAAACTACATGATTCTTGCAAATTGATTAAAAAATGTTAGTGTTAAAAGAAAAACTCATAATCAAGATATTTAAGACAATATCAATTAAACTTATTTATTATATTAATATGTTATAGTTGAATGGTGACAATTGTGTAAAATTTAGAAAAAATAGGACATAATATTTATCATAATTGATAATTTTAGATGTCTATCATATAAGAATATTATGTAAATTTTATTTAAAATCATTCTTCTTCGATGGGTGTGTATGAAAATCCTCCGATTGTAAATGGCTTAGTATATAAGAAAAACACATCAATCACATCAAGGAAAATAAGATGAAAATGCTACAGGCATCCAACAACTTCTTGTAGCCCAGTTACTTTTACTTGAATTCCTGCCTAACTTGTACCTCCAGCATTGACAGAATTCCTTGATGAAATGAACCCTGTATCAGGCAAAAATTGTATATAAAATCAAGATAGCTAGGTATCTTCTCTTACTCAAATCTGTAAAAGACTTGTGCATGGCCTGCATATTTTGCTAGAATAGTGACTTCTCTTAATATTTGTTCACTTCTTTTCTTTGTAGAATCTTAATTAAGGTTGGTATTAAAACCCACAGGTATGGGTACCTGTGGGTAATTATTCCTTTGGGTATTAAATTCTGGGTATGGGTATTGTGTATGTGTTTTTTATGGGTAATGAGTAATTGAAAAATACTCATGGGTTTTTTTTATGGGTATGGGTAATACTCATGGGTACCCATAAATTACCCAATTTCAAGGCCACCCAAAACTTAGAACCCCCTACGCTCGACTCCGATTCAAACTTCATCTTTTACCGCCCTACATGGCCGAGACCGACGCCACCAGTCAAAAATCCCTTTGTCGAGTCTGCCACTACTGCGTCCCCGCCACCGGCGAAGCCCGAGGTAAAACGCTGGGCTGACAAGGAGGATGATCCGCCTGAGGAGCCGCAGACTACAGAAGCTCCGTCTACTTCAGAGCAGCCAGAGCTCAATATCTCCGCACTGAAGATCACCGAAAACAATTTCCTCGACGAGCTGAAAGACTCTCACATCAGCATCGTACTCTCTCTCTCTCTCTCTCTCTCTCTCTCTCTCTCTCTCTCTCTCTCTCTCTCTCTCTCTCAATTCTCAATTTTTGATTGTTAGAGATTTGATAGAGATTTAGGGATTGGATTGTTACTTAATTTGGGGATTGAATTAGATTTAGGTCATGTCCGGCTGACTCCTCCACACAAACATCTGGTTGCTTAGGCCCACAATGGTTATGAGTTGAAGAAATTCATAATACCCAGACGTGAAGAAGTTTCCCTCCTTCAGACAAAACCTTCTTCAACATCATTTTTCCTTCAGACATGAATACTTGGAATTTGGAGATCGAGATTAACAAGAGGGTGGGGGTTGGGGTTTGGTTTTGTTGAAGAAGAAGACCTGAGGACTGGATGAAGACTTGGGAAAATTCGATCTTGCTCTTTTAGCCTTTTCCATCATCGTTGTTATCGTTGAATTCAGATTTTGGATTTCAAAGACATGGTCAACTTGGCTTCAGGCAAGGTGGAGCTGCAGAGATGTGAGAGAATCGGACTCCATTGCTCATTGAGTTGAAGAATATTTTTTTTTTTTTTGTCTTTTGATAATAAAATATATAATGTGTAATAGGTGAGTAAGAGTTTTACCCATTTAAAAATAGATGGGTAAGAGTTTTACCTATTTAGAAATGAGTGGGTAACTACCTAAACCCAGCACATAATATAACGGGTATTTACCCATAAACATTTTGGGTGGGTATAAACCTACGGGTTTTACCCATTGGGTAGGAATGCCAACTCTAATCTTAATATTTTTCTCTAATCTGTTTCTAACAGTGGGTAAACAATGCTGCATTTTAACGAAGATTGCATTGATGGGAGCCGAGTGTTTTCACCCTATCTCCATTGAAAGAAGGTCCGTTGTAGAAATATTTAGTGGAACATTTCTCGTTAACCAGCTATTTCCGAAAATTGAGAAACTGAAAGGTGGATGCTGTAGCTGGACTTTTATTGCGACCTTGTAACATTGTTTAAGGAATCACTTGCCCTTGCATGCAAAAGCATCATCAGTGCAATAAGAGATCAAAATCTTATCGGTTAGATGAATATTTCAAGTTTTAGTTAATACTTTTAAATTCCAAACACGTCATCAAACCATTCATTTAAAAGTACTCACTTAGTCCTTATTATAAAATCCTCATTAGAAACTCTCTATATAAAATTAAGGAAACTTTTAATATTTAAGCAAGTCACTAGTTAAGCGTAGTAAACAGAACTATCAAAGTTGGTCACTTCATATTGAACCTTTTCCAACTTAAGAGGCAGAAATCTGGATCAGAAGGACATTTCTCTTGTATTTAGAGTTGGATTCACAAAACACAGTTTCAACTTTCAATCACCATCTATTTTGCATCTATGGAGAAATAGTACCCACCGAGCCCCAATTCTCAAGAATGAAAATAAGAACCAGTGTAATTATTGCAATACCCTTTCCACCAACATGCTATGAAAACATTTCAACAAGGGTCCGGCTCAAGGGACACAATTTTTTATACCAATTTGTATCCCTTAGATCTAAGTTGATATAATGGTTGTTATAAACTATGGGTATGATTAAGCAAGTGACATAACAATAATATTATTCTCAAATTAAAAAGATAAATTAATTTATCTGAACAAAATTTACAAAATTGAGTGCGGAAGAACACCAAATAAACACTAGGTTTTTATCGAACCCTTTAAATACTACCCAGGAGTCCAAGATCATCTTCTTGTAAAATGGGAATGACTAAAGAAGAGTTTATATATGGACAATTGGAAATTCAGTATCAAATATAATGTTTGATTGCTTCCTATATACTCTACAAGCAAAATATTAGGGTTTGCCCAGGTGAGTTAGCTCTACAAAGGTACTAACACCAAGGTATTTAACATGATCAATTGAACTGCCTATTCAATTAAGAAGATTATTGATTATGCTTTATTAGGGATTTTACAGATTATTGTACGTATTTGATAACTTCATTCTCAGCTATATGAATACGAGTAAATACACCTCTTTGCTAAATATGTGAATCTGGAAGTTTTTTTTCTTTTCTTTTGATCGATGCAAACTTTAATCTTTGGTTTTCATTGAAAAAAAAAATTAGTTTGATTAAATTCAGTTATCTTTTAAATTTGAGAATAATACTATTGCCATGATCATACACACATTTAATAACAACCATTAGGTCAACCCAAATCTAAGGGATAAAAATTGGTGTAAAAAATTATGTCCCTTGAACCGGACCCTACAGTATGACAAATTAACAATTTTATTCAAAACATCCATTCAAGTCAAAAACTTAAATGTAAACAGCAGAGGAAGAGAGCTAAGAGTATGATTACATCTCCAGAAATACCGCCAATTCAAGAAAAGTGCTGTTTTCATTAGCTCGTCAATACCTTCCTCCGAAAGCAAAACATTGGTGAGTTTATGAATCAGCAGTGGATCTTTTTTTGGTGGTATAAGGATAGTACTCCTTTCCGTTATCAATTCTTGTGGTCTGGCCCCCAGCATCAATGAGTGCAGAAGTGACTGCCAAGGCTGCCCCAGCAGAAATTGCAGTTGGAATGCTCCTTCCTTTAAAATGGACAGCACAGTTATTAGTATAATTCAATACGTTTTAGAAATATGAGTACAACTTCCCTACACGTTTAGAAAACTGAAGTCTGGAGTCATGAATCACCATGTAATAGACTGATATCTGAATACTGTACAATCAAATTAAATAGCAACCAATTATGGAAAAACATTCTCATTGTCTGGAACAATACTTGGGTATGAAGTACAAATTCTTCACATGCATGGGAGATCTATAGGGTATTTCTGCATGGGCTGGAAGTAAGCAGGAATACTCTATAGTATGATTCTCAGACACTAGGAAGTTTACAGTCGTAAAAACTAATCCCTCTTGATTGTTACTGAAAAGAAGTTGATCAATCTCAATGAATGCTCTTCAAATTCATCAGCAGATAAGAACACGATCAGCAGCCCCCTATTTTAGTATATAAACATAAGTGTTGGACACCTTTAGCTGAAAGTACATTTTCTTTGAGATGATACCTGAAAGTACATTATTTTTCTTTCAAGATGATAGCTGAATGTACATTAAATGGCTCATATCAGCTGCAAATAAATGTTACCAGCGACATGCCATTTTTAATTTAGGAAATCAATATCTCAATAGATATTTAGTAGCAAGATCAAATTAGTTTTAAATATGTAATAAGCATAAGTGTCAGAATAAGTGTCTCTATTTCTGAGTGTATGACACAAGTAAGCACTTTCATCTCTCGATATCATAGTGCCAAAGTAACATCTTAATTCTATCTTGTCATGTTTACACTAAATCAAACTAAACCATTTGTAAAGATTCTAAATGAAACCTGTCAAGAAAATGCAGAGCATTAACCCCTCAAGAAAAGGTTCGACTTACTCTGACAATAAACATTGAGCACAAATCTTTTGTTTAGCGAACAAATATTATTTTTGGGAGCACTTCCCTAGTTCCCTAATTGACTAACAGAATTACATGAATGTTTGATAAGATGATGTATGCAGAAGCATTTAATCATGAACATGTGCAACAATTGCTGAGAGAGCCACTCATAGCAGCAGAATTTAAATGTTTGAATGCAAAAAAATAAAAATTTGGGATAAAAAAGGATGTTCACCTTTGTAACCTAGAATAGTTGACCCAGCAACAAAACCACCGACAGCTCCATTAACAAAGTCTCTCTTCGACCTATAATGCTCCACAAGCTGCTCCACACCAATGTAAACTCCCCCAATTGCAGCAAACGTCAGCCCATAGTTTCCCATCATCTTCAGGGTCCTTAACAGCCCTGGAAGAGCTACACTTCTCTCAACACGCGGCACATCATACCAGGTCGCCACTACGGTCCCAAAAATAGTTCCGGTAACCAGTCCAGTTGTCGCACCCTTAATTGTCTTCATCATAGGAGTATCCTCATCCTCCAAATACCTACGCTCCGCAGGGTCCAAGGCATCCATAACCGCCTTACTATATATATCTACTCACCGAAACTGCCAGCCAAATATACACAAAAATCAGAACATTGAGTGTGTTTTCCTTTAGACTCTATTCATTGCATTTACATGTATATCTCTAAGCACCCAAATTTCATTTCGTAATGAAAACTCTTCCGAAGCAGCAAACTAATGCATTCCGGAGACAAATCTAAATATCCCATTATAAAAGTAAAAGGACCAGAACCAGAACAAGCCATTTTTCTAGCAGTCAATTCCAGTACAAGAGCAACAATCAAAGCAAGCTTGTTTTAACCAACATACCACTAAATCCAATCAACCCCAAAATTCCTAAAACCCCTAATTTTCTCAACTCATGAAACCCAGAAATTGTCAGCACACAAAAATGCAGATCCAATTTTAACAAATTACAAAAAGAATTCATGAATCGAAACCCTAAATAAGCAACTGATTATGATCGATGATTAATACATGAAATCCATGAAAGCCCAAACAAAAGCCCAGAATTACCTTCGCGTCGGAGAAGAGAGAGAGAGAGCTACTACACTTCCAAAGACTCAAACTTGTACAAAATGAAAATGGAAATTCGTCTCCACCAGATTAAATTACTTCCCACACTGACCGTTTTGCCCCTCTCTCCAAATTGGGCCACCGACCCGACCCGACCCGACCCTGCCTTCATTTCAGTCTTTCAAGTCTCTCCCACTTGACAAATCCCAGAGAGAGACCTGAAAATGCCGACCGCGGACGACATTGGGAACCTCCCAATCGACATCACCTTTTCTCGTCTCGGAGGTACGTAAACCACCCCAATTCAATTTTTCACTGAATTTTTGTTTTTTATTTTGGGAATTTTGAATTAGGAGCGGAATATATTTGGGGATAATGAGGGTTTTGATTTGGGTATTGAATTTGAAGAGTGGCTTGTTGATCGGAAAAGAATACCGGGAGATTGGAGGAAACGATTAGCGGCAGTGAGAGCTCGAATTTCCAAGGAGTTTGCTTCCCTTCCTAAAGATATCAATCCCTATTTTCACACCTTAGACCCTGATGGTTTGTTTTTATTTTAACATGGTTCATGTGTGAATTTCTTATTGTGTTTTGGGATTTTTGTGGTTTTGGGTTCAATGGGTTGATTAGAATGGTATTTACAGGGATTGGGTACTTGGAGGCCAAGCAGATATATGATATTCTGGTGAAGTCTGTTCCAGAAAGCCGAAATATATTCGGCCGGCTTTCCGGTTCTGCTGTAAGACATTGGACTCTTTGTGTTTTTGTACTAGGCACTGTTTTGTGGATATGGTAATGGGAATGTTGTTAACTTTTTGTTGGGGGCAGGGTGCTTGGGAGTCGATAGTGCGTGCTTTCGAGAAGGATTATATTTATCTCGGCGAAGCTGCGCAGATAATGGTTCAAAATGTGAACTATGAGATGTAAGTGTGTGTGTGTGTGTGATTGGTTTGAGATGAGATTAGTCAAGGGGTCTGTCTTTGGTTTGTGGGAATAATTTTTCTTTTGTTGTGAAGTCCATATCAGAAAAAGCAGGTGCAAAAGATTCAGCAACAACTAACTGAACTAGAGCATAAGGAAGCTGATATTAAGAGAACTGCAGCTCTATCAGCAGCCAAGTATGTTGAAGCTTGCCAAGAGCTCGGATTAAAGGTTTGATTTCGGAATTCTCTACTCGTGACTTCTAAGTGGTTTGATAGATTTCTGTTTCAATATTGATATGTAATGATAATTTGTTCATTGTGCAGGGAAAGAATGTAAGGTCGGAACTTTTAGAGACTGCAAAATCACTTCCTTCCACATTTAGCATGATATTGGAAGTGATAAATGGTGATTCCGTGTCGAGGGCTCTGGAGTATTATTCTAACTTTGTTAGAGATGCTCACACTGAAAAGGATGTAAGCAAGCATCAGAAATAACAAAGAATAGTTTAGTTTTCTTTAAAAAGCTGATGGAAAGTTGAGACAAATTTTAATAATATTACTTTTCATGTGATTGCAGAAATCTTTGGCCGTGTTAACAAACTTGAAAGATTTATGTGAGCATCCCCCATCATTGGATGTTTCTGTGGACTTGGAAGTTGTTGATTCTGGGAATGTTCAATCAAGTGACTCAAACAATGTGACAGCGGATGCAGATGCTAATGCAGACAGTATTGACTGGGATTTTTCTGTGGACAGTTCTCAGATTGATTGGGATATTGGTACTGTGGAAGAAGCAGAAGATGCTGGTAATGGTTTGGGTCCTTACGAAATGGTTAATGCCAGTGAGATCTTGCAGAGTTCTCCAAATGAAGCTGCACAATCTGATCTTGTTTTAGAGGTTTCTGTGTCAGAGATATCTTGGGATATTAGTGTTGAAACTCCTCAATTCGATACAATTGATGATGTAAATTTGTCTAATGTTGTGGAAAATCAAACATCTGTTCTTGATACTCCAACTCAAACAACTGAAATCAAGGAAGGTAGGAACCAACTTTTGGAAACAGAGTATAGGAACAACATTCTGGATGATCTGAATGAGGTATATGACAGTTTGTTGTATGGATGTATCCCTTTGGTTTATTGCTTCTTTTTGTTTTTTGTTTTTTTTTTTTTGTTTACTTTGCGCTCGTGAAATTGTCTTTTCTTGAGATTCCTTGTGATGATTGTTGATCATTCTGCTGTCAGATCAAAGCATTTCTAAATCAGCGGTTAGTTGAGTTGAAGAATGAAGAAACTTTGTCATTGCAACATCAAGTCCAGTCAGTTGCTCCCTTTGTGCTTCAGCAATATGCTCATGATGCCATTGGGACAATGCTGTCGGATGTTTCCTTGGCCATTTCTTTGCTGACGAATAGGAAAACACGGGACCTGATCATGATACTTAACTCCAAAAGGTAATACCATATACTTGGACCAGACTTGCGTGCGTGCAATTTTTTTTTCTTCAGATGTTTACTTTTTGTGAGAAGAGTATTTTAGCTTTTATTTTGTACTAATCAAGACTTGGTTATTTTAAAAATATTTTGGAATTGGCCGATCTTACTTATACTCTTAAATTTTAGTTTACTGCTGTTCGGTTAATATAAAATGTAATATTCGTTGCTGTTCTAGCTGTACAGCATGCTCATGTATATATGTGTACTTGGGTTATATCCTTTAACTAAATGATATACAAAACTTGGGTTATATCCTTTAACTAAATGATATACAAAACTATTGATTTTTGTATCTGTTTCTTGTAATGACGGAGAATACTTGAACTTACTTCAACCTTAATTCAGATTTCTAGACAGACTAGTGAGTTCATTGGAAGAAAAGAAGCATCATGAAGTGAAGTTGAAAGATGGTTTGAAGGGATTAGCTACCAAACGCATGGAGCTGCACAATTCATTGTCTTCTTCCTGGCCAAAGCAGGTGAGTTCTTTCTCGACATGTTCTCAAGTGGTTAGATAAAAAGTTACTCTAGTATATAATGGGGTAAGTGGGGTGGTGCCTGATCAATTTCTGTCTTTTCCCCCACAGGCCCTCCCTCCAGCTTACTTCTGCTATAGAGTTTTACATAGTAGTTATTTTGTATTAAAAAACTTTGATAATCGTCTTTTCGCGCTCTTGCTTCTCTTTATATTGGTGTTCTTTGTGTTTCAAATACAAATATTTGAGAAAACCAAAAATCTAGCTTTCTCTTGTTATTGGCAATTCAATTTTTGGGATAAATACCGACTCCTGTTTCAATTACAGGAAGCGGCTCTTGCAAAAACGCGTGAGCTCAAGAAGCTTTGTGAGAGCACCCTTTCCTCCATGTTTGATGGAAGACCTGTTCATATAATTGGAGAGATTAATGCCCTTCTGAATAGTGGTGTTGCTGCATAGGAAAATATATTTGGGCCGGCTGAAGAAGCTTTTTGAGAGCATCCTCTCTTCCCTTTTATGTGGATGAGACCTGTTAACCCTTTAGGAAGGCCTTGATGCACAATGCGACACATGCTTCTGATGATAGTACAATGTTCTCTAATTCGACAATTACGATTGTAAAATGACAACGTTAGCATTTTCAAAAATCATAGGGCCTGTACCGTTTGTTGGAAACATAATATGAGAAATCTTGGTGACTGCAATATGGAATGAGCAGTTTAGCTTAATTTATAATTTTTTCTCAATTGAATGACTTTGCATGACCAAGTGGTGGTTTCAAGACCTCTTTCATTGGAGTTGTCAAACTGACTTATGAAGAGTTTTCAGTTGAGGTATAGATACTCATAGATAAGGAAGAAGTACAATGACCTCAAAGCCAAGCTTGTCAGTCCTGAAAATGGTTTTGAATCCAAGTTTTTTTTTTTCTTCTCTCAATTTGCACTCTGAAATTGCGTTTGAACAAGATACAAATTTCTCAGTGAAGTGCGGAGTAGTCTTCTATGGGAGTTACAGTAACATTTGCTATACCGATGCTAAAGAACACCATCAAGCTTGACTATGAACAAATATTTCTCATTTCTGTTTCAAAATCTTCCAATCCTTTAAGAAAGACTGGAATTAAAATCTGTCGCGTAACTACTTTGTAAAATGTACAGAATGACAGGATCTGTGTGGTAAATTGGTATTCGAATTGAATACCACCTCTTAAGGCTAAGACATCAAGGAAATTAAGGGTATAATGTCACACAGACCAAGCCTCTGACAATCTAGCTGAATTCAGAGTGCATCTATTACCAAACATCCAATCCAGTAGATGAAGCTGTGTGCCTGTACTGATCACTAGTAGTGGCTATTTCAAACGGAAAAATAGCTCAATGTAGGTGAGCCCATGAAGCGGGTGTTGGTTGAACGGAAAGATCTCTCAAAGGAGTCAACTTGGGTACCATCTGCTCCATTTCCTTTCCCCATGTTGAGCTTCTGCATCAGTTGTGTTAGAGATCCCACAACTTCAGACATTGGTGGTCGGAATTCCTTCACTGGCTGTTCAAGTTTCAGTGAGACAGAAAAAACAATTTAGTCTTGTTAAACAACTAAGAAATAATTCAAATTTTGCTATACAGATATTAAGCTGTGTTATAGAATTGAATACTACCTGTATACAAAGGGAGATAATATCAGCAAAATTTGAGAGAGCCTTGGAGGAACATGTCTTTCTAATGCCTGGATCGATCATCTCTTCCAAACTCTCATAGTCATGAAGCCGCAATGAAGCCCATTTCACCAGCGATTGCTCTTCCCTTGGTTTTGAACTATGTCATAAAAAAAGGAACAATGTTCGAATCAAGAAACATGACAATTGTATTTTTAGATAGGAGAAAGGCACATGAATAATGCATACCTATCAGAAGGTTTCCTTCCTGTCAAGAGCTCCAAAAGCAGTACTCCGAAGGCATAGACGTCACTCTTTGTGTTATCAAATCCTGGTAGGCCATGCTCAGGTGCAATGTAGCCAGTGTCACCAATAGCATCTTCTGAAGCCTGTCACCAAAAGCAATTACAGTTTAGACTTATGCAGTTTGATAGCAAATGTTTTGAATCAAGGTGTCCATATAAACAAGCTTAGAGAAAAAGATGATGACTATTGTTTTGTGCCAGCAAAGGAAGAAGAAAATCTTCAATATTATTTTCGATTGAAAAATTACAACTGGATTTATTGTAAGTATATATATATACCTTTAGTTTAAGACTATTGCTTGTAAGTGGCCTCAAAATAGCAAGCCCGCAGTCACAGATATGAGGAGCAAGTTCTTCATCAAGTAAGATATTGGCACTCTTCAAGTTGCCGTGACCAACTGGAGGCGACAATGTGGAGTGCAAATAGCTGACAAGTGAAATGCCAATTGCAAAGAGACTCAATTAAATCTAAGAAGTATGCAGAATTCATTGTCTGATAGCACTATAGAGAGCTTACTCCAAAGCTTGAGCAACACCAAGAGCAATCTGGAGACGAAGGCCCCACGACATAGCCTTGTATAAGTCACTGTGAAGTGCTTCATCAAGGGATATATTTCTGACATATTCATACACAAGAAGGTGTTGTCCATGCTCCACACAATAGCCAAGAAGTGGTACGATGTTTGGGTGCTTCAAACGCGATAGAGTCCAAACAAGATCCAGGAACTTTTCTTCTTCATGGAAAGATAGTCCAGACATCTTCATGTTCTTGACAACAGAAATCTAAAACAAAGAAATTGCAGTCAACATTTCTCATAAAATTTCAAAGAATTGACTGTTACATAGTGTCTACAATAATTCTAAAGGAAAATTCAGGTTTATACTTGGCCATCAGGAAACTCAGCTTTGTAAACAGAACCAAGTGATCCTTGGCCCAGAAACTTTTCTTCCGTAAAGCTGTTCGTAGCTGACTGAAGCTCTGCCACGGTATATAGTTTGATTCTCACTGGGAATCTGCTTTTATCAGAGAAACTTTTTCTTCTACTTTTCTCTACTCTGCTATGATAAAGTGGAGGTAGTAGTCGCCTTGGAAGTAAAATGGGTGACCTGAGAGCCAGTATAGGTGGGCTTTCTTCTCTTGCACTCATAGGACTATCTATAACCAGATTAAAGGGATAAAGGTAAAAGGCATTAAGTAATAATAATGCCACACAAGAAGTAACTAAAACAAATTCATTAAAAATCTATCATTTGTGTTATTAATCAGATATCATAACATGATTTGTAAAGTTTGTTTATATTCATGTATTTAAAAACAATGTCTTAAAATCATGTACACAATCACCTTTCTTTCACAGCTAAAATTATTTTAAATCCTGAGATGATACTAGATGTAATTAGATTTTTGGTTTCTGACTTACAATAGGGTCCGCAGACTGTGGCTCATTTACAATTTACAAGTCAGGTACATATACTTCACTATCAGCAGAATACTACGTAATTTGAATTATTTATACTTGACATATTATCAGTATGTAAGAAAATAAAAGTTCACCTTTAGCCGTTATGACTGTGAAAGAGTGGCTTGAACTATTACTGCGCCCCAAGGTTATAAGCTTCTGTGCACGTGATTGCTTGATATGATGTGCAATATAAAGTGCCACACATGAAGCGACTAGAGTTCCTCCACCAATCATAAAAGCTATTCCTCCGGGGCCAAGCCTCCTCTTCTTGTGTCCGCCTAATTTGGTAGAGGGGTTGCTCTTCTCCATGGCACTTGACTGAGTTGCTGGAGGAGGGTGGATGTTCGGTTCAATGATACTTCCTTGCGTTTCTAGAGGGAAATTCCAGGGTGGATAGTTGTCCCCTGGCAGATGAAAACTATTCCCCCCAATCCTGAAAGGAAATCAACATTTGATGTCTATTTCTTTATTTAAACTGCAGGCAGAGGAGAGGTAACCACAGTAGACCACTTACCATAAATTTGGTATGGACTGAAAATGACTGGGGATGATACCACTGAAATAGTTATCTTTGATATTCCTGATTACAGAAAGTGCCAAGAAATCAAAAAAAACAGATCAATGCAAAAGAAAAATGCTGTGAAGAAAATGGAAGTAAAAACCTACAGATCAATTAGTGGAAGTTCATCTAGGTAAGCAACTGATCCAGTGAATTTGTTATTCTGTAAGTACCTGCAGATACACCAAATGAACATACAAGTTTTATATGCCACGCACTAAAGTGTAGCAAGTTGACTAGAACAAAAATGAAAACTAACAGTCCAGTGAGATTTGTGAGGGATCCAAATGAACTTGGCAAATCTCCAGTAAAGTTATTATACGACAAGTCCCTGAAACAAAATCACAAGAAAGACATTTCATATTGCTGTTTCTGACCATCTTCCAAACTTGTAATTTAATTTCTCAACTAGATCTCACTTTCATCCAATGATAACAGAAAAATTCACAGATTCAAAGCAACATTTAAAAACTATGCATCTTTTGTATAATGAGTAATGACGAGTTCACTCCACACTGACTAGCATATTTCATGTCACTCAAGTACAACATTAAACAACTATGTGAAATAAGCATACATTTCTCTTAAATTCTGTAGGCCAGTAAAAACATTGCCAATGGGTCCAGACAACAAATTGTGGCTTAGATTCCTGCATTAAAAAGAAAATAATGATACTAAGTACAATGAGATCATGACTGTAAACACATTAATGAAAACCAGAAATATTAGCAGGGTGACGGAATAGACACTCACAAGTGTCGGAGACTTTTCATGCCAGGTAAGGATGGGGGAATATTCTGGATTAAATGGTTGTATGCCATATTTCTGCAGACGCAATATACCAGAGTCATCAACCACTAAATACTTAAATTAAAGAGTTGAATGAATGAAGCATATTACTTACATATGAGTAGCATTGGGCGGTAAGACATAGGGAATTTCACCACCAATGCTATTATTGGAACTAATATCCCTTGAAGAAGAAGAAACATGAAAAGATTCAGCCACAGGTTGCTTTCAGTACTACAGTAAGTTGGAAAAAAATAAAAAAATAAAACAGTAAAACCACTTACAGTTGCTTCAAACTGTAGAGATTATAGATCTCGGGAGTAATATACCCAGAGAGGTTTAGTCCATTGAGCTTGCTGCTTAAGATCAAAGGAGAAGTTATTTCTTCGTAATACAGCACTACTCCAAGGGCACAGAATGAAATTTAATGGTTGAGGGTCAAGTGCATTACAGGTATATTACTGAAGAGCCAAAACACGATACTCCATCCCATGATTCATCGCAGGGATTCCCTCCATCCAACTTCCAGCCCTTCAGCTGCGGCGGTTGGTTGAGGGTCTTGAAAAGATCTCGAAGAGCTACGACTGATAAGGGAGCAATATATAAATTCAATAAATGTATGATCTAACTGATATGGTAGCCAGTAGTATATACTACATTACGACTGTTGAAAAACTTTGCACACTTTTTTTTTTCAGTCACCTGGAACTTTTATCAAACAGGTGGTGTGCATGTAAGGCCAAACACATTTAAGCAGTTTAACCAATTCCTCACAATTGCCTCACATTTCTAAATATTCCTATGAAAATTTGGACAGCCATTTGGAAACCCTGCCTATCACGACAGATAATGGAAACCATTTCATTTACATGCATGTCTCTGGAAAATGAAAAGGAGCATGTCTTTGTACCTTTGATCTTTATATTATATGATCAAATGTGAATAAATGAAATTGAAGAGTGATTGACTGATTCTACTTTTCCTTTCTGATAGATTTAAGATGCTACTTTTCAAATAAACCCAGAAAGTCCAGAACACTCTTTCTATACTAGAAATACGACAAGTCGTCTCGCAAAAGCAACTTTTGTCGAATACCTAACTGATTTAGCGGAGTCAGCAGCGATCCCTGAGTCAACTCAGGTCGACTCGATGCCGACTCGGTTATTTTCCCGCCAAAATTTTCTTTCCAGAAAAACACAGAATTTCCGTGACCTTTTCCGTTTGGCTACTGAGAAAATTACCTAAAGCGGAACTCTGTTTCTCTTTTTCTCCGGCACCGGAAGTTTGAAGATTCCGATCTACCTTTTTTCTTTAAACCTTTCTATTTTCTAGTAATTATAGTGATCAAACAGAGAATTACGAACACTATAAGAAATATCTTAACCGAAGTACATAAATTCAACAAATCCGACGAAGAAACTCCAAGAAATCAAGAAGAAACAGAAAGATTCGAGAAGTTACCGTCAAGCAGATCAGTAAAAGCTCCGGCCAGCGGTGCCGACACGAACACGGCGACGAGAATCGCTATGAAGTACAGGCTCCGGTACCGATTCGCCATTTTCTTGAAATTCCGGCTAATCTCTGCTGAGAACGAAGAGAAAAACCGGTCAGAAAAACAGAGAACCAAGCCGGAAAACGAGAGTTCCGGAGAAGAAGAAACGATGTAACTAAAATAAAAGCTCCATTTTCTCAGAAACAAAGAAGAACGGCGATCGGTGAAGAAGACCGTAAAACGAACCGGAATCGCAATCAAAGAAATCAAAGCTATTACGACGAAGGAAATTCTAGGGTTTGAGATTGAAACCTATTGGACGAAGCAAATAGACGAAGCGAGAGAGAGAGAGAGAGAGAGAGAGAGAGAGAGAGAGATTATAAAGAAGCGAGAGAGGGTTTGGAATTGTGTGCAGTGGACGTTGAAGAAAGCAGTGAGACTCTGGTAATGTCTAAACGGAGCTTGAGAATCTCGCTGAATTGCCAGCTGGACGACACGTCACCACCCAAAACCGTTTTCTCGTTAGCACGTGCCGCCTTCTCGAGTTTGTTACAACCCAAATTGATGCGGGCCTGAACAGAACCCGACCCGGCCCACGCTCCAGATTTAAATCTGGAAAAATCCCAAGCTCTGTGAGAATGAAAGCTCCTCAGCTATGGCGGAACCAGCCAACGGAGGAGAGGAAGACGATGACTACATGGGGGACCTCTCTCGGTTTCTCTCTCCAGAAACTTCCGGTCCTCTCCCGAAAAAGGTAATGCAGTGTTTAGTTCCGTTGAATATTTAGCCTAAGAATCAGGAAAACCCTAATTTCGATTTAGAAAGTATGATTAAGCTAATTTTGATTTTGTTGTGAGAAAAATTTGTAACTGTAGTGGTGTGTATCTGTTTTAGGTTTCGAATAGCAAAGCCTCGATTGTGCAACCCTCTAGGAAAAAACCTAAAGCACTGAATTGGCAAGAGCAGCGTAAGATTGATAGGGAGAGAAAGCAACAGGAAGAGGATGAGAAAACCCTGGCGAATATAGAGGCGCCGATTCCGCAGTCCAACATAGGGTTTAGGCTTTTGAAGCAAATGGGGTACACACCAGGTACTGCCCTGGGGAAGGAGGGGGCGGGCCGGGCTGAACCGGTGAAGGTTGATATTCGGCGATCGAGAGCTGGAATTGGGAGGGAGGATCCGAGTAAGGAGAAGAGGAAGAGAGAGGAGATGAGGAGTGTGGAGGAGAAGAGGAATGAGGAGAGCTTGATGGAGGAGTTTGGGACGAGGAAGAAGTCGCAGTGGCGGATTCGGAGAGTGGTGGTTAATTTTAACAAGGCCAAGGCAGTTTTGGAGCAGTTGGAGAATAAGGACGTTGTGCCGGTGGAGAAGGAGGAGGATGAGGAAGAGGAGGGCGGAGAGGAGGAAGAGGAACTGATTACAGAAGAGGTATGTTTCTTGACTTTCTTTTATTCGAAGTTGGGTCTGGTTAAGAGTATTTTGAGATTGATGTCTAAAACCATGTTTGGTAGGAATAGGGCAGACTGTTGGATGATATTGATAATTGTCATTCAAATCGAAACTGATGTTGAGTTTCCATAAATGAATTGATATAGCAAATTGAAACGCATAATAACTTTTTTTGCTTGAGCTATAGCTATTATGTAATGATGTGTGTGCTTGAAGAATTTGAATAAATTTTTCATCCGCATGTCGCTTTATGTACTGGTATTCGAATTTTCACTGTCCTTACATGTTTATTGATCAAGTTGAGGCTTAAATTGGACTTGCGAGAAACTTGAAGAGGATGGTGTTAAACGGGTAGTGTAATGGCTTAAATTTAGCTTGGAATCCCTTTTGAAGGTCGAAAGAAAGTTTCAGCTTTGTGCTTGTAACAATTAAGATCGAAAACTAAGGCCTGGTTTTTGCAGCTCTGCTATTCCAAATTCTGTTTCCTTGGTGTATTAGCATTTAGGTCATTCTCCATTTGCATATGGATTTCAGTGTGTGCTTGTTCAGTCAAGTTTGTTGAGCATGTGCAGTGCTTCCTCCTGTTCCTATTTAACACCTTTTCTATTTATTACATTTTCATTATTACTTGATATTACTCGGTAGTATTGAAAATTATTTGTTCATCGAAATAACCTGTCCTGATGATTTCTTTATTCTTGTATGTTCAGTGATCTAGTGGAGACTTAAATTGGACTTGGAAAAATTGTTTGAGGAGATGGTGTTAAAAGAATAGTATAAAGACTTATATTTTGGCTTGTAATCACTTTAGAATGTCAAAAGAAACTTTTAGCTTTATGCATGTAACAACTAAGAGCGGAAACTAGGGATACTTGTCCTGGATTTTGCTGCTCAGCTATTCCACATTATCTTTCCCCGGTGTGATAGGATTAGATCATCCATTTGCATACGGATTTTGGAGTGTGCTTGTTCAGTCAGTTATGCGGAGCATGTGCAGTGTTTCCTTTCGTTCCTACCTAACTTCTGTTATCATTATTACCTTTTGATTATTGCTTGATATTACCGGGTAGACTTGAAAATTATTTGTTCATTGAAATAAACTGTCCTCATTATTTCTTTGTTTTCGTCACAGGATTTACAAGATATATTGATGAAACTGAGAGATGAGCATCGATACTGCCTCTTCTGTGGATGCCAGGTAAGCATAGTACATGGCTGTGCAAAAACTTGTTGTTTACTTTCCAAGAGGAGTTTGACCTGAAATTGCTTGTGTGCATTGTGCAACAATAGAGATCCAAGTCCAATTTTTCTGATACTCTAATTACAAATTTTGGTTTTCATTTCAGTATGAATCAATGGAGGAACTATTATCCAGCTGCCCTGGAACTAATGAAGACGATCACTGAACTTAAATCCTGATGTGTGGAGAAGCCCAGAATGTATTTCGTGTTTGGCAGAGAATACCTGCTTGCAATGAAGGATTCTTTGTGCTCACAGCCGGCTTACTGTGCCTTAATATGCAACTCTCCGAGTCAAAAGCCAGTAAGAAGACAATGAAGTTGCACACAGAGAACTAAATTCTGCAGGCCTGGAGCTAACCCCTAACCTCAGAGGGAACTGCCAGCAGGAATGCCTCTGTGAGCAATGGTTGAGCTGTTGAGTTTTCTCATAAGGGGTGTATATGATGTAGAATTTGGCATGCATATACCTATCAACTAGGGTACTTAGTTGAAAGGCTGAAGCGGAATGTACAACTAGTTAACATTGATTTGTGGCTCTGGCAGAGCCCTTTTTGCAGTTTTGGACTGCAATGTAACTCTTGAAATGTTGATTTATCCGGAAAAGAATTTCAACTCGTAAAGGTTTTAATCTTTTTAAAGGGATTCCAGAAAGTCAGAAACCATTGATAAAATAAGGTTCCAAATTATTTACGATCTACAAGGACTCGGGTCTCCCCGGTAAACGTAGCGTTGTAGATCGTAAATAGCCGAGATGAATAAACTATCATCTGTGCTCTAAAAAGATGCGAAGACAGAAAAAGAGCTTAAATTGCATTACGGCTATTTATAACCGAGTTGAAACCTCCGACCTACACAGTTGGACCAATCCATAAATAGGTCGGAGGTTTCAACTCGGTTATAAATAGCCGTAATGCAATTTAAGCTCTTTTTCTGTCTTCGCATCTTTTTAGAGCACAGATGATAGTTTATTCACCAGCTCCATCTTTCATATGGCTAGCCCAGCACCTGATCATATGAGTGAACCGAAGTGTTTCAAAATAAACTCAAAGACTACCACTGATCACAGTTAAGCAGTTCAAGCCTTGAAGGCTAAACCCTGATAAATCATATTCTTAGTCTTAACACATAAAAGTAGCGTCAACTCGGGTACCAATGAAAGTTTTAAAGTTTTAGGCCTGGATTACGAATCGACACTGAAAGGCCACTTTTAAAGAGACCAATGAATCTGCTGACTGGAGGAGTCGTAGCCCCTGGAGTAACCCCTGGAGTTTCGAAGCTCCATATTTTGCTGCCTCCTTCCCTGTTGAGACAACTCGAGCTCACCAGAGTAATGACTGTTAAGGGGCTGCGAGAATTGACCAAGACCCAGATCAGGAAGCATCTCATGCGAACTGCTACCAGCCTCATTTCCCTTAAAACCCCAGGATGTGGTTGGAAATGGATTGACGGGGCCAGCATTAGCTATTGATTGAGCCATGGGTGCCCCTTGGGTGTTTAAGAAGGCATTTGTCCCAACACCTCGGTTTCTAGAGGCCCATGGTTGACTTGACAGAAGAGAGAGAGCACAACTCGAGTCAGTGACTCCTGTGACACATTCTCCCGGAGGAATTCCAGGACCAGGATAACTGGTACCACCTGCTGACCCTTGCAGGTAAAGATTGGATCGATTATTCTCAGGGTTGCTCTGCCATTGATGTTGAAGAAACTTTCCAGTAGCAGTGACAGTTTGATTTGCAGGTGGCCGCTCAGAAGTTCTTGCAGTTGCCCATGCATCTCTCCCATCCCTTGGATATGCCGTGAAGTCCATTAGAAAGCTTCCAACCCGGTTGCTGTTTTCTATCGTTCCAAGTAAAGTTAGAGTAGGATACAAGAAAATGAAATGATCCAGAAAGTATTGTTGTTATATAGTGCAACTTGAATAATGATGTGGTAGTGGCTAACCATAAATAGACGAAGAGAGACGACCAAAACGTGTAGACATCATGGATCCAGGTTGTGGCTTTCTCCTACGCTCATTATGACCAGCCAGACGTCTACGGCAACTACGCTTACCTTGGTCAAATTCAGGAAGCTGATGAAACCTGGAGAGAACTCAGATTATTAGCTAAGTTTGCAATGAAAAAAAATCATTTATCATCTTACTGGATCTCAACCAAAGACAGCACATTGTAAACTAAACAGAATATATATATATATATATATATATATATATATATATTGGAGCACTTAGGGTTCAATACACAATTGTTTGTGTGGTTTGGCTCTGTGGAGGATCTGGAAGTTATTTTGTACGGGCATAAATAGACTCAACTGACGAGACCTTGAATTCACTGGTTCCCAGCAGTGAAATGTTGTTTCACAAACCATGGCAGAAAGAGCTAGACTTATTTTGCAATTGTATATCCTAATATACATGTATTCAGAGCACACTAGTTGCACTACTAACAGACAAAAACAGTGGTCAACCACCACAATCAAGCACAATACATTATTATGAATTTACAAATTAAAGAGCATCCAACTAACCTAATCAAATGCTGCAAATTTGAAAGGATAGTGTAACGGTTAATTATGCAAGACTGGTGTGTAAAACTTCTCTATAAGACTTGCCATATCTAAAATTTCTTATTCCGTAGCTCTCAGGTTACACTTATGCTTTTATATGTACGTAGATACGCTTTAAAATACACAGTATCTATATATATAATGGTGGACCTACCATCACATATATCCAATAAGAATGTTTGAACGCAAAACAGAAACACCATAACTGTAGTGTTTATTCTATGTGATTTGTAAAGTAATATAACAAAAAGGAAAATATTAAAATCATCACATTGAGTTATATATAAACCTAGATTATCCTGAAAACCATCCAGAAGCCGCATGTAAGAATTTCATGGCTCCCACATATGTGAGTTCAAATCAGTTATAAAAACAACCATAACTTATTGAAATGTGAGTTAAATAAATATGACATCACATAGCTACAAGCAATTTATGACTCATCATATCTCAAGTAGAAATGCAAACTGCTTTAAACGGTGTGCAGTGTCGATGCAGCAAGTGAACTCCACCGTATTTTTACATGAGACTTGCCAGGATTCAAATCTAGAACCTGATGGATCTTAAATAAAAGGAATGCACATTATATTATCAGATTCTTGGGGCTGAATTTGGTATTTGGACATCACTGCGGGTTGTATTCCCTACAATTTCCAGGATATAACTTTCCTCCTCATTCATGAGGATTTGAAGTCTCTTACATAACGAGCTAGTTAAGCTGTTCGCTTCCTAAGAAAAGGAAGTCTCTTCAATAGTATGTCAGGATTTAAGAACAGATTAGGTAGTTGTGATAACCTACTCTTCAACATCTGGTGGTAGGTTAGGTGATCTACCTGTGTGACTGTGGCTGTAAGTGCATAGCTTCTATTCTAACAAGGACTTTGTGTTTCTCTTTATATGTAAATATGGTCCAACAAAAATAAATTTTAACAGTTTTTTCCAAACTCAGAGATTCACCTAAACTCATTATGAGCAATAGTGGAGAATGCCAACTACCTAAATGTTTAATATGAAGAGATAATTATGTCTACACTATAACAGAACTGTTATAAGTCATAATTTTAGGATAATTAATCAGACTTCATCAAAACTGAGCCTTTTTCCAAAATCAAGTAACTCAGACAACGAAATTAAATGTTCTCCGAAACCATTAAAGGTTAAGATGAGTATGATATAGCATGCCTGATATTGTGGTAACTTCAGAGGACCCCAGAAATTTCCATGAATAGTAAAAGGAGGGCAGATTTCTAAGGCATGATAATCCGAATCATCAAATATCTACCTTTAAGCAGAAGGACTCCAAAAGACAAACATTCAGTAAGTCAAGGTGTCTAAATTCATCATACAGCATCATATGTTTTGTGAAAAAGGATGCTCTTCCACAACCAAAAAAGAACCCTTTTTTTTCTTCTTGTCAATACACCAAAAGACAAAAACAGGGCAAGAGCCAAACTTGTAGAGTAGCCTCTAAAGAAGACAATCTGGAAGAAATCCCAGATACTCAATGCAGGAGGCAAACAACAACACAAATCAACAAAAACAGGACTAAACTACGCGCAGCTAATCGGAAGACAAACGAACCCAAAACCCCACATTTAAGTCTAAAACAGAAAGTACACACATGACCAATGTCCAACAAACAACATAACAATCAAAAATCTATAACCAGAAAAACCGTAAACAAGTACATTTACAAAAGTTTAGCTCAAACCGTGAAGCACAAAATGTACTGAAGTATTAAAAACAAAGCAAACAAATTGAAAGAGCAAAAATGGTGTAGAAGTAGTACCTGCTGCACTGCTGGCAAAAGCGCTGCTCAAGTCCGGCAACAACAACGGTAGGGGTCTTGGAGTGCATGGCACACACTTTGTGCCGGGAATAGTAAGCCTTAACATCACTCAGATCTACGTTGCACCCCTCCACCTGGCACCTCGGGGGCTGACCATGATGGACGAACCCACCGCCGCCGCTACTCCGCTGCTTCTTGGCCCCGGCGGAGGAGGAAGAACCGGATTTGGGGGGAGCGAGAGTTCCATCCTCGAAGTAGATTTTGCGGCCGAATTTGAGACCGTGGAGGGAGTCGTCGGTGGAGTTGTTGTTGGGTGGGGAGGAGGAGGAGCTGCCTCCTGAGTCTGTTGTAGTAGTGAGAGAGGTCGAGCCCATTATTTTTCCGTAGGAGTGAGAAAGAAAGAAAGAGACGTTCGCTTACTGAAGCTCATTCATGATAATCATAATTGCGTGAAGAAATGAAAGGGATGTAGAGAGAGAGAGAGAGAGAGAGAGACTAGTGTTGGTGACTTGGTGTAAAGGAGTGGTAGTGAGGGGTTGATAAAGTTGATGGCTCAGTGTGGGAGGAGGAGGAGGAAGAGGAGTGTAGAGAGAGGGGCAGTGAAAAGGAGACACCTGACAGTTGCCCATGCCAGCTCAGTGAGAGAAAGAAGAGAGAGAGAGAGAGTTTGTTTTGTTTCTGAAATGGTGTGGGCACTTTGTCTGAGAGACACTGTGACTGTGTACAAAAATAATGGAGCAAAATGCAAAAAGTGAGAGAATTGATTGATGGGTAATAAGACTGCTCTCTCTCTCTCTCTCAAGGAGGTAGCTTTACCAGAAGCTCCTTTCAAGTGCTTGATAATTACACTTCCTCAATTCTCCAATATTATACAACTTTTCTCTCCTTTATTCTATGGGAGGAGGTATATGGTGCCCACATGACAATGAGAAAAATACATGTCTCCCGAGACACAAATGTGCGTAATAGCGATGCTAGCTAGAAAAACAATTAAGAATGTCATTCTCAACTTAAACACTTGTACAGAAATATCAAAACTAAAATAATTATGTATTGATCGGATCCAGTATTACAAATTTTTTATTTATCTATAATGGATAGAGAAATGATATGTAATCTATTTTCTTAACTTGAGATGATATTCTCAATCAAAAAAAAAAAAAAAAAAAACTTGAGATGATATTTATTCAAAACAAAACAAAAAGACTAAAATAATTATTGATCCTCGTCGATTATGTTCTTAGTCTTTTATAGAGAACAAGACTGAATTATCATAAAAGAGATCAATTTTAGGTATCGCGAGCCAAAGATATTATTGCTTGTTCATCCACGCAAATAAAAGAAAATAGCACTAGTCTTAACTCTCACATAATACCACAAGAAGTGAAGTACTTGAGATCAAATTGGTGAGTCAAGTTGGTTTCTAAAAAGTACTTGAGGTCTTCCGTTCATAAGAAGGCCGGGAATTCCCTTACTTGGAAATGTATCTTAGAATATAGAGATACTCTTTTGGAAGGTATTCGTTGGATTGTTGGTGATGGTAATTCTATTCTTTTTTGGACGTTTAATTGGGTTTTGCTTTTTCATTTGTATTTACTCATTAACGATGACCATCGAAATAATTGAATTTAATCTAAGAGTCTCTCATTTTAGTACAAATGGTATTTGAAATGTTACTGCTTTATCGAATCTTTTACCTGTGGAAGTAGTTGATCAGATTTTGGCTATTGTTTTACCTCTATATGCCAGCGAGACAAATTTACTTAGGGACCTTCTCCTTCATGTAATTTTTCTATTGACTCTGCTTCTTTTTTACAAGTTCAAAATTTGGCTATCTGTTGAGACATAAATAACTTATGTAAATATGCCCAAAACATTGGATATTGCCTTGTACTTACATGTGATTTTATTACCGTTAATCTATTTTCTTTTGTTTTTAGGAAATAATGCAATGAGAGGAAATCATCCAATTTTTGGTTTGAAAGTAAAGCATTCAAAATTAGGAGCACATGGAATTTGGGCGAGAAAACACAAGTCAAGATTTTTCGGTAAACATTTCCGGCGAACCACCACTCATGGAGGCCCTTGTCCCATCCATGGAAGAGCATGGTGGTGAGACTATGCCACATTTGAAATTCAAAGCAATTCCCACCATTTTGTGTTTTTGGAGTGTTGCACCATACTGAGCCAAATTGTGTAAGAGCATCTTAGCATCTTGTTCCCTTGGATACCTAGCTGATTTTTGGGAGCTTTAGAGACGAATTCCACACACCACACTTCATCCAATCTGCATCTCTCTCATCTCCAAGATCCTCTTTTCTCCTTACACCACCACAACACCATTTTCCACCACCAAATCTCCATCCCCACCTCCGTAACCACCAAATCCATTACCTTTCACCACTATACAACTCACCTACAGCCTCAATTTCACCATTCATACATCCTAAAGTGCTTGGAACAAGGAGGAGAAAACACACCATTCATGACATTGGAGGCCCGTCTCCACCACCACTTCCATCTTCATCATTAGTAGTCTCTTACCTTATACTTTTTTACTTTTGATGTATTTTTAAATGTTGAATGTTGTTTCTTTAGACATGAGTGAGTAGTGATTTTGTTGGGGCTAGGGGCAATCTTGTATGAAATTAATGTTATATTATGTTTGATGCAACTTTCCAATATCATCTTCACATGTTTATTCAAGAGTTGAATGCATTACTTAGGTCTACTCAATTTAAGTTGATGTGTTTGTCATGTCATGGAATTTTGTTAAGAGATTAAGGACCTTTTAACAAGAGAAAGAATGAAAGCACACCATGTGTGCATGTGAGGGTAGTGAGTTAAAATCATCTAGACTTAGGATTGGTTTGCTTGCTTGGTTATCTAAACTTTGATATTTATGCATCTAGGAACATTGAATTGAGACTTACTCGGTAATAGGATGTGTGCTTAGGTAGTCAATTATAGACTTAATCGGTTAGAATTGATAACATTAAAGAAGTTTAGGCCTTAGTAGTCATAATCGGATGCTAATAGGGTAATTGGGTATTGAGATTGCATTACTTGTAGCTTGATCATCAATGCATGCAAGAGAGGCTATGGTGGACAACCTAAACTCTAACTCCCATCCATTTATCAACAACTTATATAGTTTAGCTTAGTTCATTTTACTTGCTTTAATAGTTTCTTTTTGTTCCAAACCAAATCAAACCAAAATCAATCACCACACATTTGCACATACCCACAAGAACTTTGATTCTCTTTTGAGTCATTGTTTGTGAATTTATTTTTGCATATTCTTCTAGCTTACCTTAGGACTCCCCTAGCTAGGGTGGGATTTCCTAATCCCTTGGGTTCGACAACCCCTACTCTAAACCCCACTATTCTATTACTTGCCCCTTATACTTGGGGTGGCTTTAATACTAACACATTTTAGTTCCTCTTTCCATAACAAGATTTAACAACTTCTATTTCAAACAGAGGTCATTCAATTCAATAAAAAGCAAGCTATACAAAAATGACGCACCTCGTATGGTCGTCAGAAAGCATCGTTTTGTAGAATTGCAAATCATATACTAGATAAAGCATAAGTTATGAAATCCCAAGTATGTCCACCTTGTAATGGTTAATCACTTTTATTTTACAAGTAAATTAGGCTCCATAGAAACTATCAAATACTCTACGAATGCTAACAAGTTTACGTGGACCAAAACCAAGTCTGAACCGTAGCGATAATTAGAGCACTAGTCGCACCCCTTCCTTCACTTTGAGGTTGATCAAATGCCTCTACATTCATCCCCAGAGAAGCCCAACTAAGAAGACCAACCTGAGCAGCCTAATAGGCTGAAACTGACCAGGCCCATTGAGGCCCACTAGGGCAAAACACATTCCATCCCCTGGCAGTATCGCCATTAACTAGCAATCTCCCTTCGGCACCTCAACACCACCTCCAGCCCCAGTATTAGAGAACCAGCCATCTTCCACAGCCTTAGGCGAAAACAATGGCAACCACCTACCTTTGACGACGATATTAGCTTCATCTAAAACTTCACCACCATGCCGACCAAAATTGACAAATCTGGATTGTTGCACATCAAAACCACCATCATCGAACCGGTCGAATCCTCTTTGCACCACCGTTATAGGGCAACGTGGACCTCTCAATTGCAAATCATTTTCTAATCATCCTCATTAGAACTTGGCCAGAGAGGTCTGAATGCAAGAGTCGACCAATTTGTCGGACCAAGAATTGACTTGGGTAGGACGTTACTTTTCAGTTTTCTAAAAAGGAAGGGGTGCAAAATGACCGTAACCTTGCTCCATTGAGTATAGAGGAAGAAGTTGTCGTAACCAAGGTCGGGCAGCGTGCCCTTATGACCTAGGAGAGGAGAGAGCAAATTTTTAAAGTAAAGATTTGACATATTCATTTACCTCCTAAAGTAAAGATTTTCTCTTGGCTTCTACTTAGAAATCGTTTGCAGATTCGTGACAGACTTGTTACTTATAATTCGATCATTCCTTGCACCTATCCCTTTTGTTCTGATCATGTGGAATATATAGATCATTTGTTTCTCCAGTGTTCTTTTGCTAATTAGATTTGGACCCTTTCTTTTGATTATCATTTGTTGGATTGGACTAGTGATTTTATTTCATGGATAAAGTCTCTTGTCACTTATAGACTGAAAATCCTTAGAAAGCTATTCTTATTGCTTGGTCTATCTGATATGCTCAGAATTGGTTAATTTTTAGACAATTAGATGTTTCTCTTACTAGAACTTTTTTCAAGCTGCTGTGTTTTGGTGAGAATTATTTGAAGGCTAACAAGCTAGGGCTGAAGGCGGCCGCCTTTGGCCTAATTCCTCTGGTAAATCTCCCCCATCTTCAATGAGGGAACAAAGCAATCTCAGCGATTCAATCTAAACCAGCGGCCAAGGGCGTTCAGCGATCTAAGAGGCCTTTTCCCTTCTGAACAAGTGGTGGTGTGCAGCGACTGCCTAAGACAACCACAACAAGTGGCGGCAACGATGGTGACGCTCGTTGTTGTTGCATAGAGATTGAATTAGAGGGTTCAGTTTCGGGACTATGACGCATGACCAAATCTGTGGAGTCGTGATGATTGGGGCGAGGAGATTAGGAGGGGCGCGATTACATTTCATAACTTATTTAGGGCTAAAATTTGTGTCATTTTCTCCTCCTCCTGTGTTCTTCTATTTGGCTGAGATCGGGGTGGCTTCTCTCATCATTGATGGCTTTGAATCTGTCAATTGCGTCAGGACAAGTGATGGGATCCCTGTGGGTATGGCATCGTCTATGTGGCTGCTTTCGATGGGAGGCGAGGCGGCAATTCTCTCTTTTGTCATCTAATCGAAGATGGCGGGGGGCCGCCTTCCTGTGGAGCTTGTCTTAAAGATAGTTTCGTTGTCGCCGGTTGGGGCGTTGTGCTCGACAGCGAAAGCGGTGGCTGCAAGGGCAGAGGGAGGCTAGGTCAAGCTTGGGTTGTGTACGACATCGGCCGGGGAGAGGTGCTCTGGGGCAACGGCTACATCATCTGGAATAAGCGGCGTTGTCCCAGATTCTAACCCAAAAGTGAGTAGGCACCCAAGTCAACTTACCTAGGCCCACAACAATTAAGGCACATAGTTTGGCACCCAACTCTGCTCTGTGCACCCAGATCTGTCATGACATCAAATTTCATCGTCGCCCTGACGACGACATCTGCCATCACTCAGACATCGCCATCTGTCGTCGCCTCGACATAGCCTTCTCACTAATACTATTACAACCTTAACTATACAAAAAGTATATGAGTAAGAAAGTTTTCAATATCAATAATATTGTGTACATTTAATATCAATTACCTAGTAAGAGTAACGAAGCACAAACCAACAAGAGGTTGTTTTTTTTAGGGAGCTTCTATTCATACCTCCAAAATGGCACTTAGACCTCCTTAGTAAATATATCTCAAACTGAACAAGAATAAAGTGTAGAGATAAAGAGATCTAATAAGAGAATAGAGAATCATCATTTTATTCCTTGATATGAGCCTTTTATATAGAGAATTACAAAGTATCAATATGATAATGATAAGGAATACATAGTCTTATTTTAACTATATATCATGATGGCATAAGGCCAAGGCACACCTATGGAATATCCTAGAACACTCCCCTTGTGCCGCGCGTCGGTATGCCGGTGGTGCTGATATGTCGCCTCGTTAAAAACCTCGTTAAGGAACAAAAACTTTGTGAGAGAAAAACCAAACCTTGATTGTAGGAGAAAAAGAGTACAACACACCCTTCACATTTGATAGTGACATGTATGTGCTAGACTCCCCCTGAAGTTCGCACCTCCTCTGGTCTTTACATCAATCATAGGGTTCTTCCTGATTCTTACTAATCACAGAAATTTCAATAACTTAGCATGTCAATGCTCTTTAACATTTCTTCAAATGTGGCATTGAGCAATGATTAACTAGATCATGCCATATTGTTCTCAAACATGATCTTTTACACTTAGATGTCGAGGAAAAGGCCGCTTATGAATTCAAAACATAAGTTCATACAGGAAATTAGATTTCCGCACAGCATGACATCTAGGAAATACAAACTAAAATTTCCAACCGCATATTATACACATTTTGGTTCATTAGGAGCTGTTCATAAAGTTCCGTCGAAGTTGACTATTTAGCCAAAATTAGATTCTCGGACAGATTTGTCCTACATTACAAAAAGGGGAATAACTCATTCAATATGATAGGTATGATCAAATGGTTGGTGTCCCTACACATAGATCTTTCTAATGGTACCAATTTCACCATTTTTCAATAAGTGAGATTTCTTGTAGGTCTCGTGAAATTTGACCTATGAAACTTGGCAGATTCTGATTTCGCTTTTAATGTGTCTTTCTTATGTAGGGATAGAATAAACATCAATCTTTCATACTATTAAGTATTGAAGAAGGAGTTAATGTCATTACATTGGTGTTGCGTGAGCGCATAGCTACACTTGGCTTTACAACTTTTCATAACGAACGAGATGTCAAGTCTTTCTTATTATGTTGAGTACATTGATGTGTCTTATTGTACTTAAATGAGAATTACATCTCTTAACTCATATTTTTTATATTTCTTTAGACAAAACAACTGATCTCTCTTTAGAGTAAAGACTTTGACTAGTCATGAGGTATAAGTAGGCCTCACTTTCGTTAGAGCGCCTAAGCCGATTGATGAAAAATCATCATCAATACAGATTCTGATTTCGCTTTTGATGTGTCTTTCTTATGTTGGGATAGAATAAGCACCAATCTTTCATACCATTAAGTATTGAAAAAGGAGTTACTGTCATTACATTGGCGTTGCGTGGGCGCATAGCTACACTTGGCTTTACAACTTTTCATAATGAATGAAATGTCAAGTCTTTCTTATTATGTTGAGTACATTGATGTGTCTTATTATACTTCAATGAGAATTTCATCTTTTAACTCATATTTGTCATCTTTCTTCAGACAAAACAACCGATCTATCTTTAGGGTAAAGACTTTGACTAATCATGAGGTATAAGTAGGCCTCACTTTCGTTAGAGCGCCTAAACCGATTGATGAAAAATCATCATCAATACAGTCATCGAGTGCCTTATCGAGACCGTGTCTTCCCAAGATCTTTTTTATTCTAACTTCGGATGTTAATACATATTGGCATCTCTAGATCCACCAAGAGTCCATGTAAATCTGAAATGAACACGCAAAGGCATAATTCACCATATCCCTTCCAAATCAAGTAGTTACTTAGTGTGCATTTCAACCTCTCTTGCAAACGCATGCTCCTGTGGTTTGGAGCCACTTGATTTGGGTGAATGAAGTTCGTTTAAGACCTTCATGTATATCTCTAATCCCATAAAGATGTTATTATGACCACATTCATAGGCTGTATGTTCAATTATTCAGAAACTACGAAATTGACAAGGTAGTGAAGTTCAACATCTATTACGAGAGCATATCTCATCGTAGTCGATCTCAGTGTGTGTTAGTGAGAGACCTTGCGCCATAAGGTGAGTCTAAGTTCTTGTTCTCACTACACTATATAACAAAGACATAGCTGATAGAGTTTAGATCGCGGTGTGGGCATCACCTGCCCAAGGACCTATATCTTTGTTAATGTTGGATCGCATCTTTCCATTAGGTCAATCAACTAAGTTGATATCCATCAACGAAGGGTGGTTCAATAGTAGACTCATTATCCCACGTTCTCATTTACGCTAATGTAATACTTGTAGAGATCTTTATATGGATTTGATTTGACATTAAGGCGTCCCCCAACGATAATCACAATTCAGACTTCATGAGATGGATTTAAGTATCACTGATCAATGGATCAAGTTGTGCCAAGCTCGTTTTCTCTCTAGTGCGAGAAAGTATCGAACCTAAGGGCCTCCTTCCTTTTTAGGGAGCCGCACAGCCTTGTGACACTAATTTTACCACTATATGGCATCACCATATCACCATCCATGGTGATGGCATCAAGACCGACTCCATTTGGTCGTGTCATGTCCTCTTGATAGGACATCAATCTTTACAGACATATTTGCAACATATGATCTCATCACTTTAACACTTGAAGCATTAGATCAAGATGAGACTTAGTGGGTACAAACCACGACAATTCATGTCGTTCCACTTGAACACTTGTGTTCTTATCTCCTTCTAAAGGCGAGAATATTGTCTCATCAAAGTGATAATCCGTAATTTAGCAATGAATGAGATCGCCTGACAAGGTTTCTACATAGGCAGATTATAAGTGGAAGTTCATATCCATCCTAAACTTATTCATCTCAAATAACCCATCATTGTGCACAATGACATTGCAATTTGGCACCTAGAAATAACTTTTAAACAAACTCAAAGATTGGAGATCCTTTTCAATCCTGTTTAAGGTTAAGGATTGGAATTTTGTGTCAACCCTCGTACACAGTCACGAGCTGTAGTACAAAAATATTCAATGGTAGTGGGTCGTAGATAAATAGTAAAGCTGCATCCAAATATTGCATAGCCCCAAGACGCAATAGAAAGATTGGTGCGCATCAATAATGTTCAAGCGATAAGCTAAAGTTGTTTGGTCGTAGCCTCGGTGAGACCATACTGCGTGTGAACATGGGGTGTAGGACACTTCAACCTATATCCCGATAAACTTCTTTAAAGAATGAGTAGTAAGCCCGTAGAAGTATAATCAGCATAAACAGTAGATAATAGTGTAACACGTGATCAGTGTATTAACACTTCAACCAACACCATAAAACATAAAAAGATGTCCGCAAGTTGGTTGTATCTATCTACATAGTTTGATGTAAGAATGAAATCTTCATTTTTGCGTCATTTAGCGTAGGAGGGTCTCACTCCTAATTTAGCTAAAAAAATAGGCTTTCAAAACAAGCAATGAGCAATGCATGGGGCCAATGAGACATCAAGGAAATGCCGGTGCACCTCAATTGCTTAAGGAATTGACCGGACGGCCTCCGGGAAGTTGGAGCCGTGTTCGGGTGACGTTAATTTCCCAACGGTGCCACCATTTACAACTATAGCATCACCATCATGCTTCATGGAGAAGCTAGATCCTTAATGTTTTCATTTTGAGCAGAAGAATGGATGTCCATGAGAATTTCTCAAAGTTTGGACCATTATATCTTTTTTAGGATTACCGATTTGGTCAAACCAAAGCCTATATGAGTCGGTGTCCCAAATATCATGTTTGGTGACAACACATGATTTAATATTCAAATCATAGTGACATACAGTCCACTAGATTAACTCGTAAACTTCCCTAAAATGCATTTCAGTCTGTATTCATGAGAAAATATAAACAAAAGAACTCTTATTCATTCTCACAATATGTTTTCAAATGAAAACTATTAGCATGAATGTCTTTAAAGCTTAACATGGTTTGGTTGTCTCTCAATGCATAGAGGGTGTTTCTACCTGCTTCGTCCCGAGCCGGGAAGGGGTCGCGAGGCGGAGCGAAGTAGAATTCTTGGGTCCTTCACACGGAACCTGCACAAGTGACAGCGTTACGGGGTCGGGACTGGGGTGGCCCAGTCTTCGACTCTCCGATGTTTAAGTTAGCTATGAGTACTTGTATGGGTAGAGGAGTGAAAGAGAGAGAGTGTGTGTACCTTTTATGGAGGCTTGAGCTTGTTTTATAGGCCAAGCTTGGGTACCTTTGCCTTAGTCTCCAATGTGGGACTGATTGCTATCCTTTGGAGTGTCTCCCTTTTTGGGGGTGTTTTGCCGCTAGAGTAACTTTGGCAAGCGGTTTGTTACCGGCCCTTCATTCTTTGGATGCCTGTGAAGGGCTCACCAGGGCTATCTCGACCGGGTAATTATACCTTATTCTCGGCTTAGCCAAGTATTTTGGCTATGTACTAACAAGTCCCCAAGTCCCCAGTCCGAGAGAGTTCTTGGGTGAAAAATTATTCTAGAGATGCCGAGAATAGGTTTTACCCGGGTGCGGGAGGCATGGTGCCGAGTCCCCAAGTCCCCACGCGAGAGTCGCGAGGTGACGGGGGTGATGTTGCGAAAACAGGTTGGTGAGAAGAAACGTTTGCCGCTGCCCTGGCGAGTCAGTCCGCGCTTGGTTGGGGAGACTCGCTATTGAGCGTTGCGGGCCGTTGCCTTGGCGAGTCAATCCGCGCTTGATTGGGGACTGTCGCTATGTGGCGAGTCAGTCCGCGCTTGGTTGGGGACTGTCGCTATATGGCGAGTCAGTGCGCGCTTGATTGGCGACTATCGCTATGTGGCGTTGCGGCCGCTGCGTGGCGAGTCAGTCCGCGCTTGGTTGGGGAGACTTGCTATTGAGCGTTGCGGGCCGCTGCCCTGGAAAGTCAGTCCGCGCTTGGTTGGGGACTGTCGCTATGTGGCGTTGCGGCCGCTGCGTGGCGAGTAAGTCCGCGCTTGATTGGGGAGACTCGCTAATGAGCGTTGCGGGCCGCTGCCCTGGCGAGTAAGTCCGCGCTTGGTTGGGAACTGTCGCTATGTGGCGAGTCAGTCCGCGCTTGGTTGGGGACTGTCGCTATGTGGCGAGTCAGTGCGCGCTTGATTGGCGACTGTCGTTATGTGGCGTTGCGGCCGCTGCGTGGCGAGTCAGTCCGAGCTTGATTGGGGAGACTCGCTAATGAGCGTTGCGGGCCGCTGCCCTGGCGAGTCAGTCCGCGCTTGGTTGGGGACTGTCGCTATGTTGAAACTGAAAATTGGTGAGCCGCAATTTGTGTTCTAGGGTTTCGGTGGTTCTACAAACCTCAGATTGGGAAGCGTCCCACTTCACCCTTGATCGAGTGGGCGCGAGTGCTTAGCTGTTTGCAACCAGCTTCATTGCCACTACGCGGATCCACTGTTTCACGGTATGAATTGGTGGCGTTCTTTGTCTTTGGATTTGTATGTGGGGTGAATGGGGCGGTTCACATGTTTGTGATGTTGGTACGAAGCCCAGGGTAAGAGCTTTGTTGTCGGGCTGGCTAGGAATAAGGGGTGGGGGGACAGGTCATGCGAGTTGGCCAGAGGAACCGCGTTAGCAGCGTGGTAGGCCGCTATGGGGCGAATAGGTGTGAGGCGCTGTCTTATGGGAATGAAGTGCAGCATGTTGGAATGACAAAGCACTTTGTGGCATTTATAGTGAGCCGCTAGTGGGCGAAATGTACATTGTTGGTGCCGCTGCTGGGCTAAAATACATAAACAATGAAGTAATTAACTGGGATAGAGATGGAGGTGGCGAGCGTTCCAGGGCTGGGGTAGGACGCGACCATCACAATCGCGGAGATAGAATATGGCTGGTCCCGGAGCGTCAACTATCTCGAGTGGGCCTTCCCATTTTGCCTTGAGACCAGTAGGGTGGGGAATGACCTCTTTCATGACCTAGTCGCCTACCTTCAGGGGGCGAGGGACGACTTTTTGTTGTAGTATCAGGGCTATTTTCTGTTTGTTATTGATGGCTCTAAGGTATGCATTGTCTCGGCGTTCCTCTAGGAGGTCCTTATTAAGTCGTAGCCCTGTCGCATTGGTTTCGGGGTCATAAGTTGTGATACGTTCACTTGGGACCTCCATTTTCACCGGTACCACCGCCTCGGTGCCGTAAGCCAAGAGGTATGGTGACTCGCCCGTGGCCATTGTGGGGGTGGTGCGGAGTGTCCAGAGGACGTCCGGGAGCTTTGCTGCCCATAAACCCTTGTCCTCATCCAGGCGTTTCTTCAGGTTTTGCTTGATGAGCTTGTTTATAGCTTCTGCCTGGCCATTGGTTTGGGGATATGCTGGGGAGGTGTAAAAGATTGTTGTGCCTTGATCAGACAAGAATCCCTGGAATGTGTCATTGTCGAACTGGGTGCCATTGTCAGTAATGATGGCTTGGGGCACTCCAAAGCGACAGTATAAGTTTCGCCAAAGAAAGTTGATTACTTTTTCAGTGGTGATTGTGGTGAGGGGCTTTGCCTCAATCCATTTTGTGTTGTAATCTACAATGACAATGACATACTTGAATTGTCCCGGGGCTGTGGGGAGTTGTCCGATGAAATCGAGTCCCCACTGGCTGAAAGGGACGGGTGAGATGATGATAGAGAGGGGTATCGGGGGATGATGTGCAAAATCTGCAAATTTGTGGCACTGAAGGCACGTTTGGACGACCGCTTTGGCATCACGCTCTAGGGTTGGCCAATAATACCCCACGCGAAGCGTTTCGAACATGAGGTTCCGGGCTCCCGCATGGTTCCCACAAATGCCACTGTGGAGCGATTTCAGCACTTTGTGCCCTTCTGCTGTGGGTAGGCACCGCGGTAGGGGACATGATTGGCCTCGACCGTATAGCTTTCCACCTCTGAGCAAGTAAAGGGAGGCTTTGCGGCGTAGCCGCTGTGCTTCATGCTTGTCCTGGGGCAGGGTGCCATCCGAAAGGAAAGCGATGAATGGGTCCATCCATGAGGGCTGCTCCCTGGGCTCAAAGGCAAAAATTTCTGAATAGGCTCTTGAGATACTAGGCTTGTCCAGTGTTTCGATGTGGACATCCGGGGGCGTGGATTCGGGAGGAGCCGTGGCGAGTCTTGCGAGGGCGTCAGCCTTGGAGTTCTTGGCTCGCGGGATTTGGGTGAGTTTGTATGAGGTGAAGCTTTGCAGAAGTGCCCCCGCGAGACTTTTATAGGATTCCAAGTTGTGCTGGTTAGCCTTGAAGTCCCCTGCCACCTGACTGACAACAAGTTGGGAATCGCTGAAGATGTGAAGGTGTCGGGCTCTGAGCTCTCGGCAAAGTTGAATGCCTGCGATAAGAGCTTCATACTCAGCAATGTTGTTGGAGGCTTTGAATTCGAACCGGAGGGCATACTCATACGAGTGACCCTCTGGGTCCGTGATGATGATTCCCGCTCCGCTGAGTTTGCTGTTGGAGGATCCATCTACTTGGAGTTCCCAGATGGCGTCCCCGGCGAGGGTGTCTGGGTGGGAACTGTTATCGGCCAATGGGATGAATTCAGCAATGAAGTCTGCAGCTGCCTACCCTTTGATGGCCACTCGCGGCTTGTAGTGCAAGTCAAATTCTCCCAGCTCAACTGCCCATTTGACCATGCGGCCTGAGGTTTCAGGTTTCTACAATATTTGCCGTAAAAGCTGGTTGGTGAGTACATGGATTGTGTGGGCATGGAAATACGGCCTGAGTTTCCTGGCGGAAGTGATGAGGGCAAGAGTAAGTTTCTCTATGTCTGGATAGCGAGTCTCTGGATCCGCGAGTCCTCTGCCACAATAGTAAACTGGGAGTTCGTGATCATGGGCATGGCGTGTGAGCGCCGCACTGATGGCCATGGCGGAAACAGCCAAGTATAAATAAAGCACTTTTCTGAGAATTGGCTTGGAAAGGAGAGGAACAGTGGCGAGGTACGCCCTTATGCTGTTGAAGGCTTCGTCATGTTCCGGGCCCCAAGTAATATCTTTTTTATGCTGTGCCTTGAGCAGTTGAAAGAAGGGATTGCACCTGTCTGGAGGCGGGAAATAAAGCGTGCTAGGGCTACCAGGCGTCCTGTAAGGCACTGGACCTCGCTCCGGGATGTCGGAGCAGTCATGTCTAGGATGGCTTGGACTTTTTCTGGGTTGGCCTCAATGCCTCTTTCACTGACCATGAAGCCAAGGAATTTGCCGCCTCCCACAGCAAGGATGCATTTCTGAGGGTTGAGAAGCATCCCGTGTTCGAGAAGCTTAGTGAATACTCTGTCGAGGTTGGCAATGTGGTCATCTTCTGTCTTGCTCTTGACCAACATGTCGTCGACATATACTTCCATAATCTCGCCAATTTCATCTTCGAACATGGCGTTAACGAGCCGTTGATAAGTTGCTCCCGCATTCTTGAGGCCAAAGGGCATAACCTCGTAACAGTACAATCCTTTATCAGTGACAAAGGTTGTGTGAGTTTGGTCAGCGGGATGCATTTTGATTTGGTTGTAGCCTGAGCGTTTTGAAGCCGGCTGTGGAATCAACCAACTGGTCTACTCACGGCAAGGGGAAGCTGTCCATGGGGCAAGCCTTGTTAAGGTTCGTGTAGTCAACACACATGCGCCACTTACCGTTAGGTTTGGGGACCATGACGACGTTGGAGACCCATGTCGGGTAAGAAACTTCCCGGATGAATTTGATTTCCTTGAGCCGTTGAACCTCGGCTTGGATAGCGCGATACTTGTCTGGGTGGAAGGCGCGTCTCTTTTGCTTGACAGGGGGTGGTCTTGGAGGATGTTGAGTTTGTGGGTGATGATGTCAGGGGAGATCCCCGGCATGTCGGCGTAGGACCAAGCGAAGACTGCTTGTTTTTCTTGGAGGAAAGTAATTAGCTTGTGGCGGAGTTCCGGGCCGAGACTTGAGCCAATGCGGACTTTTCTTTCCGGGGCAGTGGGGGACAGGGATATCCATTCCGTGTCTTCAGCTGCATTAGGTCGCGGGGCCCTCTTTTTTCCACTCCCCTCTGGGTCGTCCCGTGGGTCATCTATGGGTTCCGAGGGGCTGAGAGGCAACATCTCATAGGCGCTGCGCCTTTGTTGGATGGCGTTAAGATGGCAGTGTTCAATGGCTGCTCGGTCCCCTTGAACTGTCAGGATGCCACCTGGGGTAGGAACTTTCATGAGGAGCATGTGGCCGGCTATGAAGCACTGCAGCCCCCAAAGGATGTCCCGGCCTAAGATAAGATTATAGGACGAGGGACAATCAACTATGAGGAAGCGAGCTGTAATAGAGGAACGGCAAGGAGTAGTTCCTACCGCCACGGTTAGGCGGTCTGAGCCTAGCGGTTGTACTATGTCACTAGAGAAGCTGACCAAAGGGTCGTGGTTATTGTACAGTTTAGCGCGGTCCCGCCGAAGTCCCTTGTAACAATCAGAAAACATGACACTTACAGCGGCCCCTGTATCCACTATAGCTCTGTGGCACCTGTAATGATCCACTTGCATATTGATTATTAAAGGCTCACAGTGGTGGCGATTGGTGGTATCCTCACCTCTGCGGAATGTCACTTGATCCCACACTGATGGGGTGATCGTGACACCGCATTGGATGTTAAGGATTTCCGAGGGTGTCGTGTATTGCTGTGTTACAGGAGGCTGGCATTGAGGGAACCGTGGAGCTTCGCCATGCAGGGTTAGAATCTGGCCACGAGCACAATATTGGTGGAGTTGCCCATTCAGGACTATGGCGTCACTGTGGCCAGTGGAACTATACTGCGAGAAGAGTGTCTCGGGGTGGAGATAGGGGTCCCTCGTGCCTTTACACTTCTCCACCTGCAGTGACTTGGTGGGAGTGGGGATGAGTTGGGTAGATGGATTAGGTTGATGTGGCAGGGGGGAGTCATTGAGGATTGGAGATGGCTGGGGGGCCGGGAGTGGAAATGAGGGGTGGGCAAGGGGATGAGATATGTATACGATCTGGTTAGGCCCTCCCGAGAGCACGAAACCAGTCTGGTCTTGAAGGGAATCCGGGGTCTTAGAAATTCACGCTGCGCAGTCCGAACGATCGTTGTACACGTTACGATGCTCTAACGTGGTGCAGAGCGAGGATTGCTCTTTCTCCAACTCAGCAATGCGTACCCGGTACGCTTCCGCTTCTGCCCTTTCTTTCGCAGCTTGCTCGCGGAACAAATGGAAGTCTCGCTTGAGTAATTCAAGGGCTGTGGCGGGGTCGGGATGGCTAATAGGGGCTGGGTTGTTGGTTTGGGGAAGGGATGTGTCGCCGGGTTGAAGTTCCACTTGAGTGCCAGGGTCCACAGGGTCATCAATGATTTCCACTATGGTGCTGAGTGCCGAGGCAAATGGGAGTTCCACAAGATAGGGGCCCTCCTTTTAGCGCCAATTGTTTCTACCTGCTTCGTCCCGAGCCGGGAAGGGGTCGCGAGGCGGAGCGAAGTAGAATTCTTGGGTCCTTCACACGGAACCTGCACAAGTGACAGCGTTACGGGGTCGGGACTGGGGTGGCCCAGTCTTCGACTCTCCGATGCTTAAGTTAGCTATGAGCACTTGTATGGGTAGAGGAGTGAAAGAGAGAGAGTGTGTACCTTTTATGGAGGCTTGAGCTTGTTTTATATGCCAAGCTTGGGTACCTTTGCCTTAGTCTCCAATGTGGGACTGATTGCTATCCTTTGGAGTGTCTCCCTTTTTAGGGGTGTTTTGCCGCTAGAGTGACTTTGGCAAGCGGTTTGTTACCGGCCCTTCATTCTTTGGATGCCTGTGAAGGGCTCACCAGGGCTATCTCGACCGGGTAATTGTACCTTATTTTCGGCATAGCCAAGTATTTTGGCTATGTACTAACAGAGGGCATATGTGACGTTGATCATGATGCCATAAGCATCAAGATGCAAACTAAACCACGTCCGTGAATGACCAATATGATTCAATCATTGTAGTCACAGAAAATTTACAAGACACAAAATCCAGAGATAGTTGCCGGTTCCTTAGAATGATGTGGATAGTTCCACTATTTATAAGACACTCAATTCTTTATGAGACATATTTACAAAAAAATAAGTAGATAGGCGAGTAAATAGTTTTACTTGAACCATTTAGATAGATTGAAAGAAGCTACAAAAAGCTGCAATCTCGAGAGTGCATTAAAATTTCCGCGCAGAATGACCTTTACGTACTAAAATAGCCATAACGTCTTTGTTAAAATAGATATGGACAAACCGTAAAAATTCCTTAAAACTAGACTCGTAGAGCTTTCCAATGATATAAATCTCACTACATGGTTCATCCGGCGCTGTTCACAAAGCTCAAACGAAATTGACTGTCCAGGAGGGACAGATTGCTGTTTTCGCATATTTGGCATTGGCAAAGCTTTGAAGCTTGCGGATGGCATGTGGGCATAAGCCAAAGCCAAAATGATGTATATATGATCAAAATCAAGTCCTTTCGGTCTTTCTAAAGTCGTAAACTCCATAACTAGTTAGCGAAAGCTTCCTGACATGAACATAAACTAACTCAGAGGACCTAGAAAATTCGATCATGATAATAATTGTCCGGTTTTGATAAGTCTTCAATGTCTTTTGCAAGACAGAAATTGGTTTAATAGCGTAGGGGGATCCAAAATCAAAAGCTTTTGATAACTCCAAGTCAGTATGACCAAGCATGTCCGTGGAGAGTCAGTAGTGCGAGGCACACTTGAAACCACTATCTCCTTAATTTTGGACAATTCTAAGACAACACACTGAGTTTGGATGAGCCTAATTGAACAGTTGATGATGAAAAATATGCTATAGGGTAGAAAACTTAACCAGAAAACATGTCGGCGATCCTCCTTGAGGATGCGGTGCCGTGAGTCATCTTTAAAGGAAACGACAAAAATCAGCAAAATATGCCATGTTTCTAAGGACGATGTAAGAATGTACATCTTTTTTATAAATCAATTCGAACCATAAGAGGAGAATAGTTTCATAACTTTGAAAAAATTCTCAAGGCATTCATTATTGCTAATACTGGTATATATCAAGGTCTCGAATAAACAAAGGACATCGATACGACGTCTTATTACATATAGCTTGGAAAGAAAATCAAAATCGATCTAGCCAATAATGTTAAAATTAGGAGTAGCTAGAGTTGGATTTGAATCTTTGGAATCCACAGTCGTCGGGCCACATTAGCACTTGTTTTCTTATAAGGATCGCAGCAGATGGATTACAGTAAAGCTGGACTGTACTTAAAGTAGGACTTGGATTAATTCTATATATATGTTTTCCTAGCCAAATGTACTAGCACCTTGACGTTTATTGGAATTTGAAGATCGAGTTAGAAGGAGCTGGTGTCGTCGTGTCGAGGAGGAAGGAAGTGACTGCTTCATCGGGAATGCATGCTAGGATTGCTAGGCATGTGAGACACACAGTGCTTTTGATTCTGTTTAAGATTTCACAATATCCTGGCAGTACTTGCCTCCTTTCTTTTGCATATTTCATGGCAAGAATTAGAATCATACTCTGCAAGTCTCTGAATTTTTTGAATTTTCTTCTGCGGTGGAAACTTACTTGAAATTAGAGTAACTATAGGGTTCTGGAAAGTGGGAAACTTGATGGCCTAAAAGGGGTAACTCTGGTTGCAGTTCTAACAGTTCTGGTTACAGTCTATTGGTTGGATTTGAATATGAGAAATATATGATTAGATAATAAATTGTGGATATTAATCTCGACCCGTTAATTAATTCTCTTCTCCTTCCGTAAAAGAAGTAAAAAAAAAAACCAGCTACCAGAATCATCATCAGAAAATGAACCCACCTCAACTCAAGTTCCCCCTTCTGGTTCATACGAGCTTAGCTACCTGGTTTGTTTCACCTAAATAATGGAAGTTTAGACTGGCCGGTGACTTTTGGTTTTGCAACAGTGATCTGTGATGGGTAATTTTCACTGACCACTGCAGTAATGGCTGTTCTTGCAGGTAGGCAGGTCGTGGACCTTACCCTGTTAGGTTAATAAATATGATCACAGCAGTGAAGTTGAGCAGTCAATTATTAGTCTCTTTTATTAAAAGTAGCCTTCCATTAAATATTTAAATCTGTTTCTTTCTTTTAATTTTATTATTATTATTATTATTATTATTTGGTTACAAATGTGTATATTTTTTCTATTATCATACAACCATTGGAATGACTACATAATAAGTAATACACATATTATTATTAATGTTTTGGGATGGTCAAACATGACTTTGGACCATCTTGTACCGGTTGGATCGACTTGTAGATGATGAATTACTTCATTAGTCCAAGTCTTTATGCTTGTGAGTTTGTGCATGTTTTGACAAACACAAAGATAGTCGAAGATTTTTACCTAAAAGACATGGAGAATTCTGCTTGTTATCAAGCTTATCTTTGTACATTAAGCGAGTGAATTTGCTTATTAGCTCGAGTTCCGACTTTAGCCAGTAACTTTTGGTTCATAATTGATTGCATAATCAATTTTTTCTCTAAAGAATATGTATCATTGGTCCAATAGCCATGAATATTTTAAATCTGAAAATAAATAAGCCTATAGGCTATATGCATGCATACTAAGAACATCTCGATGCAAGTCATCTGTTTCAGCCCAATTGTTAGGCATGCATGACTACCGAAAATGCTCTGGCCACCCACATACCTTATGTTGAATGCTAGAAGGATAAGGATCCGTATCCATGATAGAAACGAAAAAGATGCATATAATGTTACCTCGATCAATTGCTAGCATAGGCATGTCATTCCTTTCCCAAATTTGTAAGCTCGATGACAAAAGCTAGCCGGCCGCTCTTTATTATTCCATGAATGTGGTGGTTACTTAGCTGCCGCTAGATGCTGGTCGAGTGCCTATGAACATCTGGCTTGGAAGAAGGAACTGATGAGGAAGAAGAATAGAAGAAAATCATGTCACTACTCATGTCGATCGATAAAGAGTGGCATCAAGGATGAGTCTCTGCAATGCAGAAACAAAATTATCACCTCAGATGATCAAGCAGACAAGCACTTCAGTCACCAACATTCCATCACCTTGGACAAAGATGGTATAGTTTCTCTCGTGTGATGCTTGGATGCCACCCATTGTCAAGAATAGAGGTATGATATAATTGCCCAGATGTATTCTTCTTTAAACTTAAGGATATTTATACTAGTACAGTTTAACCTGCAACTAAGTATGAAAGGGGAATACAATAGTAGAGGCGTAGAGCTATGTATGAAAAATAATACTTTAAGTCATACAAAGCATGCAACTACATTAATGCAGTAGAGATCTTGTCCGTAAGAGTTGTCTAGATTTGCTCATATAGGTGTGTTGAATGAAGCAGCTCTAATTTGTCTAGTGAGATGTGAAACACTTTTGCAGAAACGGTTTTGGTCAAAATATCTGCAAGTTGATCTTCAGTAAGTACACGTGGTATGTTAATAATTTATGTCTCCAACTTCTCCTTGATGAAATGTCGATCAATTTCAACATATTTTGTTCATTCATCTTGGACTGGATTCTATGGCTGCTTAATTGTCACAAATCACAATACAAATTCATAGCATACTTGGATTTGTACCCCAAGTCCTTCATTAAGTGACAAAGCCATAACATTTCACATACTCCATAAGTCATTCTTCTGTATTCAGCTTCTGCATTGGATCTTGCAACCACTTTTCTTACTTCTCTATGTGACTCAGTCACCTCCCACCAAGTTAAAGTAACCTGAAGTGGATCTTCTATCAATGTTATAACCAACCCAATTTGTGTATCCTGCTATCTCTGTATGGTTATTCATGGAAAACATAATCCCTTTACCTGGATATGTCTTCAAGTACCTCAGAATTCTATGTACCGCATCCATATGATCTTCACTTGGTATATGTATGAATTGACTTACAATGCTTACAACATATGCAATATTAGGTCGGGTATGTGAGAGATAAATCAGTTTGCCTACTAACCTTTGATATCTCTCTTTATTAGTAGGCACTTGGTCTGAATATTCTGCTAACTTGTGATTTTCCTCCATTAGTCAGCAGGTTTACATGCTAGCAAGCTGGTCTCTATGAGTAAGTCAACCATATACTTCCTCTCCATATACTTCCTATGAGATAGGGTAATGCCTTCATTTGATCTAGCCACCTCAATGCCCAAGAAGTATTTCAATCCTCCAAAAAGATGATCTTAGAGTCTCTTCACTTCTTTTGGGTCATAACTTGTTACAATCATATAAGTGTAGTAAGTTTATATTTCCTTTGCTTCAAAAACAATGTATGGTCAGAGTTGCTTTGTTTGTAACCCAATTGTTTCATAAATTAGCTGAATTTTCCAAAGCACGCCCTATGGAACTGCTTTAGTCCATTCAAAAACTTCTCTAACTTGCACACGATTCCTGCTTGTTAAGGTAGAGAGTAGCCAGGAGGTAGTTCCATAAAAGCTTCTTCATTCAATTCTCCATATAGGAAAACATTATTTACATCAAACTATTTTAAAAGTAAGTTTAACTTAGCTGCTAATGACAGTAATACTCGAACAATATTCATCTTGGCCACTGGTGCAAATGTCTCCTGATAGTTAATATGTTTCATGATAGTCAATATCATATGTTGCAACCAATCTGGCTTTGTATCTATGCAGCGTACCATCAGCCACATACTTCAATGTATAGATCCATCTACACCTCACTATTCTCTTCCCTTAGTGCCGGTTGGTATGGGCTGGGCACATCGGGTTCTGGTGTTGTTGTGGCTGCTTGTGAGGCATGAGCTTCAAATGATCTAGGGGTACCCCCCTAAGAGTAGCTTGAAGTTCTTTCCCATTAATAAATTGAGGTAGAGAATTGGCTTGTTTTGGTATTAATTAACCTCGATAGCGTCTTGGTTTTTGTTTTCTTATGAGCTTATGGCCTAAGGTTATTTGCTTTTGGTCAGACTTAGGTTCTTATCTAGTTTTTGTCTTCACGGGTCGCTTATGACATAGCGGGTGAGTCGTGTTGCTATATAATCTTCTTTTTACATTAATGGATTGATGTCCCATTGATTATAAAAAAGATAATTATTTTTAATCCATATTTCGTATATCATCTTTTTTTTTTAATGGGGTATATCATTCTTAATAAATAACTCTAACTTTGTCAATTGGCCAACTAACTAAGAGATCCCGACGAGGTAAACATATAACTTTGCATTTGTTGCACTCCACCTTATTATTATATAGTGCATTCATTTATGATATTATAACCTATATGATGACTGATGAGTAATTAAGCTGAATAAGATGTATGTTTTTTTTTTAAATTTTTTTTTTTCTCTTAGAAGAGGTGATCAAACTCAGTTTGCAAATGTCAAAATCGAGGAAATGTTCCTCTTGAAAGAGGCATGAATGCCTCTCCTACATGATGGTGGTATGCTCAGTGATGTATATATCTTTAGAAATGTAGAGGGGCCGGGATATACGTGAGTGAATATGAAGGTCACATGCAGACTCAAGGTATCACAAACTTATCAAAACTTCAAAAGGAAAAGAAGAATCTTCTCTCTTTGTTTTTTTTTTTTTTATAATACAAATGGACCAACAATAGAGAAAGAAAAAGAACTAAAATCATGGATATGAAGAACAAATCTATGATTAGATCATTCATCTTTTTTCAGAAAATAAACAATAAAATTGGTCATGTAATTTCCAATTATCAACTTAAGTATTTTAAAAAAAATTAAAATTATCAACTTAAGTGAAAGAACTCATACAAATTGATTACCAAGAATAAAGGCAAGTCTAATTATTCCAGACAAAAGAAAAGGGAAAGAAGAATAAGATAAAGAAGAAAGAAGGAAACAGAAAGAAGCTAACTAAAGGAAAATATTTCGTAACTGCAAATATATAATTAGAGGGCTTTATTATCTACCGAGCTGTCTGTCAGTGAGCTGTGGCTTGGTTGGTTAAGGTGTTTAACTGACAACCTTGAGGTCATGGATTCAAACCTCACGACATATGTAGGGTGTGTGAGTTATTAATAAAAAAGTTTTTTTTTTTAAAAAAAATATCTACCGAGCTGTCTATATATTTACATGGTGTTGCGCTATCGCTACATATTCTGCATACTTTTATAAACATCTTTGATCTTTCCATGACTGTATCACAAGATTTTGCTATTGCTCTTCTAATAATACAGTGGCAACTGGCAAGGTTAGCTCCAAACTCTTCAGATAGGTGCGGAGCCCGCTGGCGAGATGGCGCAGAGTCTTATTGCCAGATGGGCGCGAAGCACGCTAGCGAGATAAGCGCGGAGCCCACTGGCGAGATAGGCGCGGAGACCACTGGCGAGATAGGCGCGGAGCACACTAGCGAGATTGACACGGAGCACGCTGGCGAGATAGGCGTGGAGCCCACTGGCGAGATGGCGCAAGGTCTTATTACGAGATGGGCGCGAAATCTGATGGAGGAGGAAAATTAATCCTTCCATGAAAACGGCTGCCAAGGAGAGGCGACAGTGGCGAAGAAGAAAGAGAGGTAGAGGGAAGAAGAAGGAGAGGCATAGGGAAGAAGAAGGAACGGCAGAGGGAAGAAGAAGAGGTGACGGTGGCGAAGAAGAATGAGAAGCAGAGAGAAGAAGGAGAGGTGACGGTGACGAAGAAGAAGGAGAGGCAGAGGAAAAATGGCTGCCAACGATGAGGGAGGAGGCGACGGTGGCGAATAAGAAGGAGATGTAGAGGGAAAGCTAGAGTACTCTAGGGGTCTCTCGGTGCGTGGAAACTAGGGCAGAGGAGAGAAGAGAGAGAAGAGAGTCTGAAGAAGAGAGAGGAGGGAGAGAGAAGAGAGTCTAAAGAAGAGAGAGTTCAAATATAGAGAAATGAAAGAGGCAGAGGATAAGGAAACTTACAAAAATTTGGTTCAAATTTTTCTGAAATTTTTGACGGAATGACGGTATAGGTGCCGCTAAAAATTTCGGTACTTAGGCAACAAAAAGTTATAAATTTCGTCGCTTAAGTGATTAATAATTCTGGAAGTGATGCAGAGGATATAAAGAAGATTTCACTTAAGCGACGAAATATTTCTTCGCTAAAGTCAAATATATCGTCGCTTTAATGTTAACTTCAGATGACGAAAATTAAATTTTCGGTTAGGTGCACGATATCATAAGACTATGATTTTCGTCGCTCAAGGGACAAAATTTTCGTCGCTTTAATTTAAAACTGAAGTGACGAAATATAAATTTTTCGGTTAGGTTAAGGATATTATGCGACAAACTTATTCGTCGTTTAAGTGTTAAGATTTCGTCGCTACATAAATAATTTGCGACAAAATCTTTGTTGTCGCCTGAGTAGGACTTGTGGCAACGAAGTTTAGGGGACAAAAATATTTCGTCGCTTCAGAAAATTGTAGCAACGACAAATATATCTTTAGCGACGATATTAGTTTTCTATCGACGATATTAGTTTTCTAAGATATTGCTTAAGCGACAAAATATAACAATACCCGTAGCTTAAGCCTTTTTTTTACTAGTGGGCTATCCCATATGGTCCTTGTTGACCGCCAAAAGATTACTTTCCTATATAATGGAAAGGGTCAAGCTTAGGGTTCGCATGTTCAATTGGCTCATAGATCATGGAATAGCTCATCCTGGTCTTTTGTTGAGCACTGTTATTTCTTGCTCAGAGAGTTATTTTATAAAGACTTATGTACATCGTCATCCTGCCGGTCCTCAAGTTTGGCATGATCTGAAGAATGAAATTGAATCTGATTGGTAAAACATTACTTGTTTCTCCTGTTATATTTTTGCGTTGCTGCTTTTCCCAAGTTTGGCACTAACCTACTTTTTAAAGTTTCATTGACATGACAAGATTTGGTTAACACGTAAGATCACACATCAAGAGTACAAAGAAGCAAAGTTCAGTTAACACCAGGTTATTTGGAGAAATTTTGAGAAATAACTTTTTTTTGGTCATCAAGTTGATTTCTAACCATGTTTTCATTTTTAGTTAAAAAATGATCATTTAAGATGGTAAAATGTCATTGAAACCCTTATTATACTCTTACGCTATATCTATGGATTATAATCTTATATTTATATAAATTTTGGAAACAAAAACCCTTCTATTTGCATCAAAAAAAATCCTTTTTATTCCTGCTCACGGGCAAACCCCAAAACCTCAAACATGAAGTAGAGAATCCTTGATGTAAAGTATTCGTCAAAGGACTCCATAATTCCAGGAATGTTTTCCATACGTTGAAGCAATAATGATAGGGATATTGAGAGACGCCAACGACACCATATATTCCAGCTTGATTCAAGACATCTTCAAAATTGGCTAGAACGAATTCCGTCCACTCCATGATGGCTATCTCAAATGTAGCACAACCTCGGAAACAAAGGCTCGATGACCAATCTTCTTTGGTACTTAGCATCTTGTAAAGTACCAGATAAAAGTTCTCTTCAAAAATGAAAGGGACTCCGTCATGTTGATTATTCACTTTCTCCAAAGAATGCCCTTTAAATATAGGAGAAAAGTTGAGGGTTATTTTTATCACTTGATCCTCCAAATCCTGAAGAAATGTAAGGGAGCCTGAGTTCATTTCAATTTCTGTTACCAAGGTAATGATGTCTTTAGGAGGGTCATCAACACGGATGGAATTCAAAGACCGTGATCTCATGTATTCTATGCTCTTTCCTACCACCCTGCCATATTTGTCCAAAGCTGCTTCACAAGAGATACAGCCATATGCATCCATTACCTGAGATTACAACATCAAAAAAAAAATGTTAGAAGAAAGCAATTTCAGGTCAAGTTTTGCGCGCAGAAAAAACAGGTTCCACACACAAAATTTGAGGGGGCATTGTTGATCGGCAAAAAAAAATATATAACAATAAAAAGAAAAAGAAAAGGGATTTAAAAAATATATAATATAAATATTTTTCTTGTGCACAATGTTTTTGAGTTCAATTGAGACTCTTGCAAACAGCTGGACAACAAAATCCAATTCGAACTCAATCTTCCAAACCGTGCACTCTATATAAAGAGACACAGAGAAAAAGAAAACAGACACGAAGGGACAGAGAGGACAGAAGAAGGCGAGAAGGCAAAATTAGAGAGAAACAGAGAGAGAAAGAAGGCGAAACGGAAAAGAAGAGAGCAGAGCAGAAGAAGAGCGGCGAACCAAACAAAGGTGAAACCCCCATTCTAACTATTTCTTTTTTTTTGCAGCGTCTTTATCTTTCTGTGTCACTCCGCCGGAAGCCCGAAAGCAAAACCATCTCCCCTAATGCAAGATGACCACGCGAGGTAGTCACCAAAAAGAAGGCGAGATGACCTCGCCCCCTCCCCTTCATGTTACAACAAACATATGGCCTTGGTTCTCGCATAACAAGCCATGCAAGGGGAAGGAAACAAACAAGTAACGCGAATCTGAAGAACAAGAACTTACCCCTGACGACTTGGAGAGTCCTTGGGCAGATCAAAGAAAAGGAGGTGACATATCTCAATTTATAGAAGAGCAGTTTCCTCAAGTTCAACTCCAAAACAGACAGGGATAGACGATCTCATCAACTTCATCAAGGAGAAGACGATGAAGTCTTGTTAAGCAGAGTTCGTGTGTGAAGAAGACCTCGCGAGATGACTAAAGACCTAGAGCAAAGGCGAGCTCATATTCGCACTACAGCAGAAACCCTAAGGGGTGGGGAGGTGACATTCGCGTTAAAGCATGAACCCTAAGGGGTGGCGAGTTGACATTCATGCCAAAGCAGAAGCCCTAAGGGGTGGCGAGGTGACATTCACGTTAAACCATGAACCCTAAGTGGTGGCGAGTTGACATTCGCGCCAAAACAGAAGCCCTAAGGGGTGGCGAGTTGACATTTGCGCCAAAGCATGAACCCTAAGGGGTGGCGAGGTGACATTCGTGCCAAGACAGAAGCCTTAAGGGGTGGCGATGTGACATTCGTGCCAAAGCAGAAGCCCTAAGGGGCGGTGAGGTGACATTCGCGCCAAGGCAGAAGCCCTAAGGGGTGGCGAGGTGACATTCGCGTCAAGGCAGAAACCCTAAGGGGTGGCGAAATGACTTTCACGCCAAAGCACTAAGGCTGGATGACTCTCACGTTAAAACAGAAGCCCTAAGGCGAGGCGTGATTGCTTCACAAAATTAGGAGTCCAGGCGAGGCGAGATGACGTCATAGGCAAGGCGAGATCCCTCCATGTAGAAGATGAAGCAAGTCGCAGAGTCCGCTCACAAGCATCCACGCGGAATCCGCTCACAAGTATACACGCGGAAGCCGCTCACAAGCAGACACGCGGAGTCCGCTCACAAGTATACACGCGGAAGCCGCTCACAAGCAGACACGCAGAGTTTGCTCACACGTATACACGCGGAAGCCGCTCTCAAGTATACACGCGGAAGCCGCTCACAAGCAGACACGCGCGGACTCCGCATGAAAGGGGAGGCCGCTTACACACCAAGGCTGGAATTGCAGGAAACACCTACGCCCCAAACAAGGACTGTGGCCAAAACCATTCAAGCCTTTTGTCACACTGCTGCATCACCCGTTCCGGGTACCCAAGTCAAATCAACAAACACTCTACCAAATTGGGTGTCCACCAGAAATACAGTTAACGGATTCAAAATACATCTGTTAAACCAAAAGCCGGCATATAAAGCCTACAAACCTCTTATGAACTACGGTTGGTTTGATCCCACAAAGGGGTACGTAGGCAGTCTAGCAACCCACTAGATGCAACCACAATTCAAAACAGAATCCCTGACACCACCAGTCAAATTCGTCCAGTCCAAATAACTCTGGCCAAATTCCTGAAGCACCAGAAAATCAAATCCATAACCAAACTTTAAGAACTACAATGGTTTGATCCCTTTACAAGGGCATGTAGGCAGTATGGATTCAAATCTGGATACAACTACACCAAAAACCAAATCCTCATTTCTCTTCAAGCCAATCACCCTCAAACATACACATTTCCCAGTTAATACTTTATAATTAGAATCAAAGAGTTTTCCCTTGAAAACATGGGTTGTAATTAAGGAATTTATTCTATTCTGAATGGGTCGAACCAGAAATAAATTAAAACTCTATCTTAGTTAATAAGATGGAGTGAAGTTATGTTGGGTACATATGTGTATACGATTTTTGCCCAACATGGAGAAAGTGAGATTCGTTGTGGTCAAGCCTGTTTAGATTTTGTTAATATGTTGACATGACACGTGTGTACACATCTGATGCGGTTCAAGTTCTGAAATTAAGACGGTAACCAAGGAAGTGATATTTTGCGCGGTTTGATCTCATGATGGTGTTATGGGAATGATCATGGGATATCTGAAATACGTAAGTGTCATACCAACTATCCGCTCTGAAACGCTACAATTCGAATGAACAAGATTAGAGTGGAGACTGGACGGAGTCGATTGTTCACCCTTCGACGCTCAAGTCAGACCTCATAGCGGATAGTTTGAGGAGTTACGAGGAGGGAATAAGTGAGTTACTTAAGATGGTGAGGCGGTGATCAATTTATAGACGCACACAAAGGGTATAACCAACGTTAGGGATCAAGTGTTTGACATTTATGTTTTCAAAAATGACATTCCAAAATGGCTCAGAGAATCCATACAATGGTTATTTGCTCAATAAACTTAGGTTGTAAGGTCATCTCCAACCGATGTGCTAAAGTGTCAAACAATGGGATTATAGCACACTCTCATCTTCAACTGATGATCTAAAGTGCAAAAGAGCTAAAAAAAAGAAGAAAAAAAAGAGAGATAAAGTGTCATCCCAAGAGCCAAATTTGACTCACTGAATGGCTCTTTAGCACATGTCATGTGGCAGTCTTCCACTGGTTGGGTGAGAAGTGCAACACTTTTTGTCTTAAAAAAATATACTTAACGTGAGGAATCTCACACTATGATCAATTCCACTTTTTAACTTGGCCTAGATTATGTTGGTTTCAATGTGATAAAAAAATTTACCGGTTTTTGCAATGGCTACATCCGGCCTACGACTATTTTTTTCTCTTTAACTAATAGTTTTATTCCTATATATATGCACAATGTTTAACTTGTGTTTCACATCTCTATTTTACAATATCATCTGTTCTACTCTCTTACGACATTTTATCTCTAACTAGTTTCATTTCAAAAAAAACAAAAAATTTAAAAAATTCAAACGCACACGTACATACTAATATAAATTTTATTATAATTAAATAAGAAAAAAAGATCGATAATATATGAAAAATAATAAATATATTAAAGTGCTATAATTTAACACTTACCGGTGATAAGTGGTATTTTGATTAAAGTGCCAAACGTATGTGCTAAAACTTAACACAGGTGCTATTTTTAACACTTTCGGTTGGAGATGGCCTAACATTCATCCAAAAAGCCAGGATCGGAGATGGTTCTTTTCATAGATTCGCTATTTCTAGAGCACACCCTCGATCATTTGGCAGGGTATGCTCAAGCATGAGCCAAACAAGTGCATCTTCTGATTTCCTAGCAGCTTCCTGAGTAGAATTTCTTCTGGAAACTCATTGAAAGAGAACGTGCGCATTCAACATAAACTCAACTGAGAATATGTGCAAACGAAGAAAAATAGCATTATAGCGTACATGATATTACTAATCACATGCATCGGCAAAAACAATCTTGATGTTCAGAGAATAAAAACCCAAATAGAGCATTGCAAACAACACAGGTATAAATTTCCAACATATCCACCGAATGCCAATCAAAGTTCTTGTGGCATGCTCCAACTTCAACATGGTACCGGATCAGATTTGAAAGTTTGAAACTCAAGATAAATGATAATGACCCTATTCCATGTCATTTGTCAACTAATAAATATATGGATGCACATATATGGTTCAGTTACACAACACTCGGAGAAAATATCAGAACATAGCCATGCACACAATATTCGAAATTGTGGGAACTCTACCTAATTGCCAATTGGTTTTTAGTCAGATGATTCAAATCTAATATTTGGTATCCTGTCTAAAATTCAGGTAGTCATTCAACTCAGGATGAAAGATTATAAGATGTAATATTTAGTATCCTGTCTAAAATTCAGGTGGTCATTCAACTCAGGATGAAAGATTATAAGACTTGAGAGTTGAAATAAGTTGGTGTCAGCTCTTGCATCTACTCTGTTTCAACTTATTCTTGTGTGCCGTATCACCCATTAACTGTTAATCCTCAAAAGAAATCAGCGTGTAAGAGAAAAACAAGTATGTCATTACCAACTTGGAATCATCAGCAATGGAATTATGCAGAACCACGGAAAGGTTGCAAAAATAATTTATCATACATAATATAATTTACTCTTCAATTCATGCCAAACTTGAGGACCACAAGGATGATGATTTACATATTGCGATAAAAATTGTTTCTCTGCCATTGCGATAACAGTGCTCAAGGCAAGCGTAGGGGATATTGTTCCTTGACCTCTGAGCCAATTGTACATGAATACTCTAAGCTTGACCCTTTGAGTTGTATAGGATAGATATGATGGGAAGTTCACCAACGATGATACAGGATATCCCAGATGATTTACAAGAACATCAATCTTCATTTGTAACACATCCCTTTGCTGGTTAAGAATCTGAGGAGATACTTTAATCATATCACAGACATCTTGGCGATTTAAACCAGCATTCACTAGACAATTAAATCTGTCTTGAAGTTCCCCTCCCTTGCCTCGGAATAGCTTTAGTGCTACTTCCATTTTGTTCGAGTTCTCTACAAATCCTACATCTAACAAGAACTTAACTCTCTTTCCCTTCGAGTCCTCTTCCGAGTCTGGAAGTGGCTCAACTCTTCTACCTAGAACCCATTTCTTCAATGCTTCTGGGTTCTCCTGTATGTACCTAGACAGACGCTTCTTCCCAATCTTTAAGTAAGAAAGTAAGCTGTTAGTGCTTTTCAGAGCACATGAACCCAGTAGCAGGGGGTGTGAACACACAATCTTCTGAATCTCTGCAACCTCCATCTCAATCTCATTTAGGACCAAAACGCATTTCCTCAAATTCAGAACAAATTGCACAATCTGAATTTGTGGGAACTGCAGAAACATTGAACATATTTGGCTCCTTGTGGATCCAAACTTCAGTAAGAACCCAATTAACGAAAGTGTCCTTTCTCCGGAACTTTCAAACAAAATATCCGGATGCTGGCCCAGAAGTTCAACCAACTGCTTGTTGCTGCAACCCATTTCATTGAACAACCTTAGCACCTCAAGTATCCTGTTCCAACTATAAGAATTGTCTTCTGATAAATTCTTTTCAATCCAATGGGTCTTGAATCCCAAACATTTCAACTTTTCTAGTAACTTAACAAATGGCACATTTACATCCCCAACTAAAATATAAGGGCTGCAAACAATAAACTTAACTAAAGCAAATTGGCTAAGACCTAGTTCTTCATAGGCCTGCAGTTTTGATAGCAAAACCTCAAAATCATATCGAAACACTTCTCTTGCTTCTTTAAAAATCTTCCCTATCTTCATGCGTGCAACCCCATAACTACTCAAAACAGTATAATTGTGAAGCAACAAACCATCATCGGCCAAGAACATCAAATTACATGGAAGGTGGGGGATATACTCCGAAGGTTTCAAGCCCAAGCTCTCAAAGAAAGGCTCAAATTCATTAATGGGGTGATACCTCAAATACCGGGAAAGCAAACCCCCAATATCCTTATCAAGTTTACCATCAATACTTCTTAAAAGCTTGTTAAGAAACTGCGGTGAGTTTTTACTCATATTCTCTGCATCCATGAACTGGAAGCCCCTAGTACAATGCAAATACTCCAACAGTGCAGCCTGGGCTTCTTTCAGAATAACTCTAGAAGTCCCACCTCCATTTCTTCCAGTGGAAGTCGAAGTTATATCCAACATTTCAGGTTTTTCAGCTTTAAAACTTGTTTTGGTATTGTAAAGCTCAATGGTATAAGAACTGAGGAAATACCCAATTGGCTGAAGTGGGGTTCTTGAAGGTCTAAGGTGGTTTTGAGCAATATTTGAAGAAACCCATTTGAGAATTGATGCATTATTGAGTTTACGCAAATGGATCATGACCAGTTCTATGAGATTAGTAATCCAAGAATTGATTTTTAGAAAACCTAGAAGGCATCCGGATGAGTATATATGGACATGAGACTTGGGACGAATGTTACCTTATGATATTGATGGATATGAATACTACTGAAAAGGAAGCTTCCCCTGCAAAGTTTGAAGTAATTTTGCTGGTTGCTGATTGAGTGGTTGCGTCTCCTCACTCGTCGCTCTTCGCTCTTCGCTCTTCACTCTTCACTCTAGTATAGACGGGAGGGTGGCCAAACAAACAAGGACCTCCTTGTAATTTTCATTGTATTTCGTTTTAAATAAAAATTCACACTTCTACAAGTTTTCTTTTTTGTTTCAGCGTTTTTTTTTTCGATTAGAAAATACAAAATTACAAAGATTTTATTTCAGCGTTTATATATCTATATTTAGGCATTTCATGTAGTTGAGGCTATCAACAACTAGCACATTTACACGAGCTTGAGCTTGAGCTTGCCTGATGTTTGAAACTTCACTACATTCATTGCTCTTTTTTTGACACTGAAGTTGCTCCTATCATATGAAGGAAGGCCGGGAAGTTTAACCGTGAGTCCGCTACATTGGTCTTTCAGCCGATCAAGCAAAGGTCGACTACTGCTGCAGCTCGTGTGAAACCACATTTTAGTGTTGGGGTTGTGTCGAGTCAAGAAGGCAATCCAATGGGAAGGGTGGGAAATCAAAGCTTAACTGTAGTACTTACAATGTAGAGTTTATGCAGTGGTTCAGGCCTAGAAGCACTTGAGTTCGTACAGAAAGTTTGTGTTTTTCTTTTACCATGATGCAATCAAGACATCAATGCAAAAGATGAGCTCTCAATATAGTGAACATTCTAATGGGGCAGTTTACTTGCTAGTTGCTACACTTAACACTTCGCCTTTTTCACTTCTGAACAAAATCAGAAGCCCTGATGCCAATGCTCTCAATGAGAATTCTTGTCCTTTTCACCAACAAGAACACTTAGGCGATGGGTTTTGCAAGTTTTAGACCGTAGTCTTTTTCAGTTTTTGGAAGCAGGTTTTTAGGTGGTAGGTGAGAACTTGAAGTCTTGGACCAAAAACTGTGCTACGTTCAACCGGTCAGTTGATCAGAACACCGGAATTAGCCCTTTCAGTGTGAGTCATGGCTACAATCCAGGCAAATCAGGATGTTTAGTTAATTAGTTATATTTCTCGTTTCTCAATTCTCCCATCATTAAACCTATACATTCCTAACTTTCAGGGACTAAACTTTCATACATGTGTGAGATGGTGCCTTTGTGACAAAAGAGCCATCCTTGGTGCGTCTAGGTTCGTCGCTATCTCAAAGGACGATTTGGTGTAGAATTTTTTCACTTTTTCATCCTTCTATTGGGCGTGCTAGATTGCCAATGATCACATAATAGTGGTTTTCTTTGTGTTCTCTAGATCAGGCATGCAAAACACCTCAAGCAAAACCTGATGAAATTCAATCAACGACTGAAATTCCGGAGAGAATTTTGATCTAATTGCGGAAATGATCACAATGAGAAAAGATACAGAAAACTTTACAAAAGATGAACATAAATCAAAGAAAAGGTGGATCAGTGGATGTTACTTCCGTTGTTGGCAATACAATCCAAACTGCAAAACATGATTATATTGCTACCAAGATTGGCATTAGTTTAAGCCAAACTCTATGAGCATCAAACCAATGTTCACCATGTCACTCTTCATAACTTAAGGTATCAGAACACCCGCCAGGAAACTGAGTAAGCCGTGGCCAAGGTATTCAGTTTAGACGTCGCACAATGACCTACTACATTGAGAATAAAATCAGTTGCCAACTTCGGGAACAGAAAACAACATTCAACATAAACATCCTGCTTTACATCTATTTTTCTCACAGGTGAAGCTACATGTCATCCAGCACGGTGCATTCAATTGAAACATTAAGGTACACACAATCCTTCAGAAAAGCGTCCTTTTCACTTCATTACTCGGGCTACTATCTTGAAAGTTTGATTCAATTATGACATTACTTCATGTATTTATGCAGAAACTTGCGGTGGAAGTCATTCCTCACCGTGTCATTGATAAAGCGCTTGGGAGTTTTGGTTTCACCACGAGCCTGATTTTTGAACACCACATCATCATCCCATCTGCGCCCAAACAAGATATGCATAATGAGTATTGCATATTAATTAAGTTAACAAGATGAAAATTCTGACTTGATTACAGAACTGATCAAGGAAATATCTTTACTAACCTTCTATTCACACTGAAAGAGGAAGCGGTTATAGGATTATTAAGCAATGGGTTTCCTTTGAGAAGCTCTGCTTCCTTGACTTTAAGCTCTTCTGCCAACTGTTGTTCTTCCTACAGAAGCATAAAGTATTTTGGTTACAAATAGAGATACACCGAAGCTTTGTAACCTCAATGTCATATCAGTTAATTAAAGCTCACCTTTCGCTTCTTCTCCTCTGCTCTTTCCCTCTTTATTTGTTCGAGCTCAGCCAAAAGAGCTTCTGTATCATCCTCATCATCATCCTCATCTTCATCACTGTAACCATAGCAATTATATCAGCAAATCTAGGTAGCAATAGAACTCCAAATGCAAAATGTGGCCGAGGAACTACAAAGACAAATAAAACATAACTACCAACAAATGAAACAGTTGTTGAGAGTGTATAATCTTTCAGGTGCATAAATCAATTTTGGTCCAAATGGAAACTTTACAAAACAAAAGGTTGCAAATGTACAGACATAAAATTAAGAGTAGAAACCCCTACAAACTACTGGGAAAGCTGGACACCAACAGACATTAATCTAGTTCAACATTTGCAAAAATAATCAACAGTGCTTTCTTAATTTTCAAAACTCATCATTCAAATTGATATTGAAAGCTTGCAAGGAAAACTGTAATAAAAATTTGATGATTTGACATCAAAGCTTATAATTCGCAGGAAAACATGTGTGAAGTCTGATTCAGATATATCTGGCAATACTGACCTGTCTTCATCACTTTTGACATCCACATCAGAATCATCAGCATCTACATTACGTGGTACAATGCGGTCTTCAGCGTGCCTTCTTGCCCCTATTAAAGAACAGTTTAGTATAACTAGACTGAACAATTACTTACAGGAAATTTTACATTAAAGTATGAATACGGAGCTGGGATACACACCTTCCAACAAAAGCTGGCTTCCTCGCTTGCTGCGATCTCTGTCATCTGCACAATGCACATAATGATTAGAAAGAATGAAGAAGTAACATTAAATCCTCATAGAATTGAACTGACACCCAACCCTGACTAAAGGGGCGAGTTCAAAATCCATGACTTCAATAAACGTAAAAAAAAAGTAAGGGAAAGATATCATACAACTATATTTATCCTTTGATGAAAAATGCCTCCTCTCACGGTCTTCCAGCTCCTCCTGGAGGTTCCTCTTCTGCAGTTCGTCCTGGGTGTCCTGGCCTTCCCTCCTGTTTGTACATACCATCAAACAGAAAGGTTCAAAACTCAGCATCCAAGGGCAGCTTACTTGCATATTAGTTAATAACATATGCAGGCATGGCTTTAAAAATTTACAACGGTACATACTAACACTGGCAAGAACAATAAAAACCAACCTGGGTTTTAGAGTTGTATGCGACGCAATGTCCCTTGATGAGTACTTCTGGGATGGACCAAAAATCCGAGTACCACCTTGTTCATTACCACCTTTTGCAGGAGCCCATGTGGGTCGAGCTGCAGTGGTCATCTCTTCTCACAATCTTTTTAACACCTATCAAACCAATCCATAAACATTGAATCTATCATCAGTATAATTCCCATGGATCCTCTTAAAGATTACTTATTTACAACACTTAATAAGTTAATATAAACCAAAAAAATAAAACTTTACAATCTTTGTCGTGTTTTAGGATTTGTTCAGCAAACAATAAACATGAAATTCAAGTCTATATACAACTTCGAAGTACTTCTGCGATGTAAAAACCCTGAATCAAATTGACTTCTTGTTCCTGATGATTTTAACCGAGCCGATTAACAGAAGAAGCCGCAGTATTAAAGAGCAAGACCGAATTCGTGTCTAAAGCAAAACCTAGATTTTCATCTCGTCTTCGTTTCTATACGTTTCTAAGCAAAAAAAATTCCAGGAAGAGACAGACAGAGAGAGGAAAGAGATAACTTACCGGCGGTGACTGCCTAGATGAACGGCGTTCCTTCGCCGGAGATAGAGCTAGGGTTCGTCGCTTAAATTTCCTTCCGAGATTCAATTCGATTTCGTACCAGGGGAGTCGTATCTAATCTGCGTGCTTCGTCTACATATAAACAACCCGGATTGGGTTGTCCGGGTCGGTTTGTTAATTGGGCCATTAGGACCATTGGGTTTTTCTGGCAAATTAGTCTGTCTCGGTTTGGTTCGTCACTTTTTCTTTCAGCGTAAAAATAGGGCTGGGCTCGGTCCCACGGGCACCAGATTATCCAAGGACCGGGCCCGGATCGGTCAATGACAAAACAGGCCATGTCGTCTGATGCTGAACATTGGGACCAGTTGAAGCCCAGATTGGTCATATCGGACCTTCCGGTCCTGTTTTCAACCAATTTCATACTTCATCTTGCAATTCTGTAGCAAATTCAACTTCGATCAAATATTTAATCAAATGATTCATTATGACATGAATGAGAAACATAGAGAGAAACTATAAAGTTGATTTGTTGAACATCAATCCGGTTGAACACTAATGACGATGAAATTGAACCAAGATCGGACCTGAGATTTGAAGATCTAAGGCGAGTTCAAAAATGGTGCCCCCTAACAGTCATATGAGAAAAAGAAGAAAAAAAAACAACGAAATAGCTCCAGACAACATCAAAACATTTAAAGGCACCAGAAGTAGTTATGGATACACACCACCAGATTTTGTTTAGGCAACATTGAACATTTATACAATGTTTTTAAAGATCAACTCTAAAACTTTGAGGCTTTCATAAAACTTCTATACATATATATACACACACACACATATATATATATATAATTAAAAGAAAGAGAAAAGTATGGTGCCCCCGTAATATTGGTGCCTGAGGCGGGTGCCTCTTGTGCCTCTATTCAGGTACGGGCATGAATTGAACTAGAGAACAATTGAATTCATGACTCACAAGAGAAGGAGGTTGACGAATAAATGGAACTGAAAAGGTCAGAAGGCTGGGACTATACAAGAGAATTAAAACGAGACCGAGAATCGAGAACTAGAGACAAAAATGACAGAAGGGTTGTGAGTTTGGAACTGCCCGATAGAATTTACTCTTCAAGATTTAGGGCTGATTTAACAAAATCCAATATGGTTATCCTATAATAATATTATCGGCTTGAAAATTTTGCCGATAATTAGATGCCACGTACAAACTTCGGGCTTTCGAGTCAAAGACATCTTTGGAAGAGATAATGAATCGGACTAGGTACGGATCAGAAGAGACAATGAAACGAACCGGATCAAACAAAGGCATAATTATTTAACAAAAATCCCAGCCTAGACTTGCCTGCTATTGCAATATATTACATGAGGTATGATCATAGCACTAAAATTCATCTGTTTATCTCAAACATTGATGTTAAAGTGAGTGACTGCATAATTATTTATCACCTAGTAACTGAGTGAATATTAATCTTCTTTTTTTTTTTACAAAAGAATAGAGAAATTCATTAATTATTCATGATCAGAATGCACATACATGAATCATTGTCTTGTGCCCAAATTCTTGAACAACAAGTTAACAAACTAATTGACATGCAAACCTCAATGCAAACATATTAGCTCAAATTATTCAGCAAAATAGAAGTAAATTAAACCTAATCACCAAGAGAACGCAATTATTACAACTGAAACTACCAAAAATTACACCAATAAGATAGAAAAGGGTACGTTGGATTCTGTTAGCGGCTTTTTTGGCCAATAACGTGTATCAGCCGACTTATAATTGATATGAAAAATTTGCTACCAATACTAACCGCCGAAATCGGTATACCGACCTCTCAGTAATGGCTGGTACCGGTTGGAAGTGGCTGGTAATGGGATTGTGCCGAGATAATGGGCATGGAAAAGAATATACCTTCATTTCGCCCAAACAATATATTGATTATGTAAAGCATTAGAGATTGCCCAAATCATTTCGCCCAAAGAAGGTAAAAATCCACGTTTGGTCTTAATCTATCCAGACTGATTTCGTGTTCAGGATTCGGAATTTCTTCCATCTGATTTAAACCCAAATAAAAATCAACCTAAGAAACGAATCACCCAAATAAAAACCCTCATTTATTTCCGATCCAAAATCCCCATTTTTTGATAACTAAGAGTTGATCGTGGTGGGAGCTCTTATTAATCGATTTGAATCATGTGTCATGTGGTGTTGGGAGGAAAGTGGATTTAGCTGAGAGCAAATCAAGATAAAGAAGTATACAAATCAGGGAGACATCATGGGACTCCTTGAAGAGGAAATCGCTGACGGTGGGTGGAGCACCAGGAGAGGTGATGCTTAGGCTTTGTTGGCTAAATCTCTAAATAGCTAAAGCTTTTGAGCTTGGAAGAAGCCATGAAGAGAAAGATGAAATATTGAAAGTGAAAAGAAAGAGACGAGCATATCTAATCTGGATGACAAAAAACTTCCGAGGAGGAGTCTTACTCACCGATAAATACGAACTATAGCGGGTGCTGACCTGGATGAATCGAGAAGCTTACGTTGAACTTTTTATCCGCTGCTTGATCGTTGGCACCATGAGGGGGGTATCTGCAGAAAACCATCAGATTTCAAAGTTAATACGTTTCTTAGTTAAGTCATGTGAAAAATATTCCGAATGATTTCATATCAAGTCGATTCACTACTTACTTATAGGTGAGAGCAGTGGCGGAGGCAGAACCAAGCATACATGGGGCACACTTTTTTCATAATATTCATAACCCCAAATCAATACATCAGTGTGGGCACAGAGAGTATAATAGCTTACTATTGGTGGGATTTGTCAAAATTTGGTGTGGGCAAAGACCCACAGTCGTCCTGAACTGCCTCCGTCTCTGGGTGAGAGGCTACTTATTGCACCGCAAGTAAACTTGCTCGGCAAGTAAACTTGCTCGGCAAGCAACCCAATAGCTTGGGCTGTATTTTTGAGGAACAATTCATTTGTCATTAACTTGCTTTATGACAACTTTCATTGCCATATTGATGTGCCCCTAAGCATGTCATTAACTTTGGTTAACAATTGACGTTGTTTAATTAATGCTTTCATTACCCATATATTCAACCTGAAATTTATGGTCAGTGTAACCTTCGCAATCATTGCCACGTAGAATATCTTCATTACTCGTTAATATTTGCTGACCACTCCTTTTTAGAGTCGGTTTGGATTTCTGTTGGTAACTTGCCTTCCCCCTCCAACTTTTCTAATCCAACTTTTCTAATGTGAAGATTATGGATAATGAGTCTCGCTCTGTCTTTGAAGATTGTCTTCTAGTGTGCTGGTAGATTTGAAAGTCTCGAAACAACACCATCTTCCGATCTTCTCAGTCCACTCCCGCCTTAGTTGTTTATGTTGCGATCTCTATTGGTGTTTTATTCTGCAGTGTTAATGGTTCCTTTGTTGCTCCTACTTCAAAAGCTGTTGAAATCATCTGTTGGATCCCTCTTGCTCCAAATTGGGTGAAGCTCAACTATGATAGGTTTGTCCTCTCCACCTTTGGTGCTGCTGGCTTTGTTATTTGAGACTCTTTTAGGGTTCCCTTAGTTGTTGGTGCACGTCGACTCCATACTTCCAGTGTTCCAATTGCTGAGTGTTGTGTCCTTAAAGATGGTCTCACTACTACCAAAAAGTTCAACTTCAAGTCTATTGTGGTTAAAGGTCTTTCTTAACGATTAATTACGTTAAGAATGTTTGTGAAGTCCCTTGGCATCTCAAATCCCATGTTAGATATGTCATTTATGTTGCTAGTGAGTTTGATAATATCAGCTTTGGTTATGCCTTCTAAGAAGCTAATTTCTTAGCTGATGCTTTTGCAAATCTCAAGCATAGTTTACATTCTCCAAAGATTTGGCTGGGTGCGCTTCTTCCTCAGGCTACGCAAGCGTTACATTTAGATACTGTTCGCGCTAGAGGGCAAGAGAGTTCGCGCTAGATGGCGAGAGGGACCGCGCTAATGGCGTGGCAGGCCGCTACGGGGCAACACAGTTCGCGCTAGCTGGCGAGGGAAACTGCTCTAATGGCGTAGCGGGCTGCTAAAGGGCGAGAGAGTTCGCGCTGGTTGGCGAGACAGTTCGCGCTGGATGGCGAGAATAACCGCGCTAATGGTGTGGCAGGCCGCTACCGGGCAAGACAGTTCGCGCTAGATGGCGAGAGTTCGCGCTGGTTGGCGTGACCGTTCGCGCTAGATGGCGAGAGGGACCGCGCTAATGGCGTTGCGGGCCGCTACCGGGCGAGACAGTTCACGCTGGATGGCGAGACCGTTCGCGCTAGGGGGCAAGAGAGTTCGCGCTAGATGGTGAGAGGGACCGCGCTAATGGCGTGGTGGGCCGCTAAGGGGCGAGACAGTTCACGCTGGATGGTGAGACCGTTCGCGCTAGGGGGTAAGAGAGTTCGCGCTAGATGGCGAGAGGGACCGCGCTAATGGCGTTGCGGGCCGCTACCGGGCGAGACAGTTCACGCTGGATGGCGAGACCGTTCGCGTTAGGGGGCAAGAGAGTTCGCACTAGATGGCGAGAGGGACTGCGCTAATGGCGTGGCGGGCCGCTAAGGGGCGAGACAGTTCACGCTGGATGGCGAGACTGTTCGCGCTAGGGGGCAAGAGAGTTCACGCTAGATGGCGAGAGGGACCGCGCTAATGGCGTTGCGGGCCGCTACTGGGAGAGACAGTTCGCGCTGGATGGCGAGACCGTTCGCGTTAGGGGGCAAGAGAGTTCGCTCTAGATGGCGAGAGGGACCGCACTAATGGTGTGGCGGGCTGCTACCGGGCGAGACCGTTTGCGCTAGGGGGCAAGAGAGTTCGCGCTAGATGGCGAGAGGGACCGCGCTAATGGCGTGACGGGCCGCTACCGGGCGAGACAGTTCGCGCTGGATGGCGAGACCATTCGCGCTAGGGGGCAAGAGAGTTCGCGATAGATGGCGAGAGGGACCGCGCTAATGGCGATGCGGGCCGCTACCGGGCGAGACAGTTCGCGTTGGATGGCGAGACCGTTCACGCTAGGGGGCAAGAGAGTTCGCGCTAGATGGCGAGAGGGACCGCGCTAATGGCGTTGCGGGGACGAAGTGTAGCATGTTGGAATGGTAAAGCACTTCATTGCCTTTAGATTTAGCCGCTAGCGAGCGAAGTGTGCATTATTGGAGCCGCTACTGGGCTAAAGTACATAAACAACGAAGTAACGGCTACGAAGCCAAGGTTAAAATTGGTTAACTGGGGTAGAGATGGAGGTGGCGAGCGTTCCAGGGGTGAGTTAGTACGCGACCACCACAATCGCGGAGATAGAATGTGGCGGGTCCAGGAGCGTCAACTATCTCGAGTGGGCCCTCCCATTTTGCTTTGAGACCAGTAGGGTGGGGAATGACCTCTTTCACGACCCAATCGCCTACCTTCAGGGAGCGGGGGATGACTTTTTTGTTGTAGTATCGAGCTATTTTCTGTTTGTTATTGATGGTCCTGAGGTATTCCTTGTGTCGCTATATATGATTGAGACACTGGGGTCGTTGCTCCCATGTAGTGTGGAGATGGCAGGGCAATCGGGGGTTGAAGTGGAGGTACCGCTGGCGAGCATCTCACGAGGGCCGCGGGTACCGGCATGTTTGTATGCCTTGTGTTTTAGTAGCCTTTGATATGCACAAGCTATATGCTCGAGCTAGCTGAGTTATTTCCGCATACGTTCGAGGGGGGAGATTGTGGTGGCATATTTTGTGGTTGCCTCTAGGTGAGTGCTAGAGTGCCTACGTAGCCGTTTATTGGATCAAACCAAACGTAGTTCACCATTTCGCCATCGAGCTAGGCAAGTGTGCCGTCAAGGTGTGGCGAGGAGTGCCACTGAGGCATGACGATGGGTGCCGCTAGGGCATAATGATGTTGCCGATAGGGCTTGTGTAGAGCTGTCAAAAGGCACGCTAGGGAGTGTAACCGAGATATCGATGGGGCAAGGCGGGTGTTGCCAAAGTGTATCGAGCGCACGTTATGATGCGTGGTAAATACCGGCCTATAAGGCTGTTGCCCAAGTCCCCCAGTGCCAGGAGAGATTATGGTGGCGAGACACCAAAATGAGGACTGAGTTCATATGGCTTGTTCGAGGGGGTAAGGATAATATCATGTGTCGGGAAGTGTCTTAAACACGTTGGTGATTTATATGTCACGCGTCGGGGAGTGTTTATTGACTCGTCCCGGATGACTGATATGTGGTAGATGTCGTGTGCTAAGAGTGCTGCTCATCACAAGGTGTCGGAACCGCACCTTATGAGGGGCATGTGGCTTAACGGTTCGCGCTATTGGGCGTAACGGGACGTCGGAACCTCTGTGGCTTTGTATTTAGAGTAACGAGGTGTCAGAACCTCACACTTAGAGAAGTTATTCTGGAGAGCAATGATAGAGTCGCTGCGTCGAGTCCTTAGGTCCCCATGCGAGGGTCGCGAGGTGACGAGGAAAAGTACCAAGTTAAGGTCGTAACGATTTACGTATGGTCTGCGCTAGTGGCATAACGGGCCGCACTAGTAGCATAACGGGCCGCGCTAGTGGCGTGTCTGTTCGCGCTAGTGGTGTGTCCGTTGGCGCTAGTGGGCGTGACAGTTCGCTCTAATGGCGTAACCATTCACGCTAGTGGGTGAAATGTTTCGCACTGGTGGCGTACACTCGTGGTGTGTGTAGTTTGAGATTGCACCTTTGGGTGTTGGTTGTTTACACGTGTTTGTAGCTTAAGATTGCACCTTTGGGTGCTGGCTGTTTTACACATGTTGTGCGTAGCCTGAGGTTGCATGTTTGAATGCTGACTGTTTTACACATGTTGTGCGTAGCCTGAGATTGCATGTTTAAATGCTTGCTGTTTACACATGTTGTGTGTGTAGCCGTCGATGGCGTAGTCGAGATAGATATAGGTAGATGTATAGCAATGTTTGGCTTGTAATCATGTGAAGCAAGTGTCATATGGTTTGCACATGGTTTACAAGCATGTGTGTTTAGCATGTACATGAGAATATATGTAACATGTGATAGAGAATGTTTGCTAACTCTATGTCATGAGAACATATTATGATGCATGTGACATGTTATTTGTATGATAATGACTCAATTGAATAGTGTGGAGTAAGACTTATCTGGAGCCGTGTAGAGCCGCTATAGTCATTGTAGAAAAATTGGAGTTATTGATATAAGTCTCGATGTCGACAAAAGAGCATGGTATAAGAATCCCAATGGAGTAGCCATGGTGGCCAAGAAGACAATATTGGAGTGCATCATTGAAGATAATATTGTTATGTTGCCCACTGATAAATCATAGAGAAGTATGTATAACTGTAGGCGGAGTGTTGTTGGCAACTTGTTGTTGGAGCTTGGCTTGATATGATTATATAGTACTGATAGGAGCATAAAATGCGATGATTTTATAGTTTAACCTTTGCATTTAACTTTGCTATTTTCCTATAAAAAGATCATTTTAACTTTGTTATTTTCTTAGGTACTTCGTGGAGCAAGATAATGCAAATATGTGTTCAAGTGATGCAAGCAAGGCTTCCAATACGAAGTAGAGATTTGAAGGATGGAGTTTGATCATTCACATGGTCAAAAATATCAAGGAAAGGCGATGGAACCACTTCACCAAAACAGAAGCTGTAAACACAAAAAGCTGAAAACTGGTTTATGCTTATTTTCTCCGGTTTTCAAGGCCTATTTCCATGAGGTTCCGAGAATGGTTTCACTGAGATTACTACCCAGATTTGTGAGGTGCGTTTGTAGATCAATTTGGACTCAAGAATCATCCAAATCAGTGATGACATCTTGGATTTATGAAGCGTCGAAATTGGACAGAAAATTAGCAGTTCTGGGAAAGCTGTGCAGCAGTCAAGTTCGAGGCAGTGTTTGGGCTGGATTCTGAGAAGCTGTCTTGGGGGGTTTTTGCACGATTTTGAAGAGTGACATCATTAATATAATTCTCCCAAAAGCCAAGTCCAGATTATATATGGAAGACATTCAAAAGATAGCCCAAACATTGATTCTAATCAAAGAAGGAAACATAGTTTGAAAAGGAAGCTTTCAAGACTTGGAGACTACTTAAGGCAAAACCCTAATACCATAACGGGGGGGTTCTTTTGGAGGAAAAAGCCAACACACAAGGGAAGAGGGAGCCATCAAGAAACTCAAGGAGAAGAAGTAAAGTTCAGAGCCCAGAAGAGATTGATCCCTCGACTCAGAAAATCGATCTTTTCCCTTGTTTTTTTTTATCTTTAATATTTTCTTTTCTTCCCGAACCTCATGAAATTCTCTGGTGTGCTTTCAAAGATGATAAGTAACTAATTTTACCTTAGTTAGGGGCTGCTTCCAAGCCCTAGACATGGTGTAACTATGAAGTTGGCGTTTATTTAATTTGTTCCATGGATTTCGGATATTCATTGGTTTATCGTTATATCATTGATCAACTTTGTATGTTTATTGATGGTGGACAACATTAGTATGCATGCTAGGTTGTAAATCTATGAATGTTTTGTATGATCATCATGTCTACTTGCATTCTAGAGTAGCGAGTGAGTGATTAGAGCCCATTCACATAAATCAATGTCTAGGTAGATTAGGACAACATCAATACCGACATTGCCTAGCCTTATTCATAAACTTTTAGACCTTAATGACTTCTAGGTGAGAGCTGTGCGAGAACATCACTCTAGGCTCCATTCTAGATGCTAAGTTAAGTTGAAAACATCATTCTCTTAACATACCAAGTAAGAAAGATTGATAGGTTAAGTTCAACACATCATTGGCTTAGCTTGAGTAAGGATATCCGAATGAATTGAACATGTTAGTAAACACATCATAGGTGTAATCATTGTCTAATGGTGAGGAGTAGTTCCTAACTAGTTTTTGTTATTTGAATTCCAAAACCAAAATCCCCAGATTTAGTTTTCTGTTTTTGACCATTTTGTCCGTCATATTTCTGAATTTTGTTAGCATAGCCTAACTACACAGTTTTCCCCTAAATTTTGTGTGTCTTCGTCAGTGTTCCTAGTTTCTCCAGATTTAATTTCATAATTTTTCGCTGAGTCTAGCTATAGTTTTTAATTGCGCCTTTGTCTAGTGTCTGTTCAGTTTTTCAGAGTCATATTTGCAATTGTTAAGTCATAATCCTCTGCGGGAGACACCCTATTTTTCTATACTACCATCGATAACTTTATTGTGATTGCAGGGTTATTTATAAGTCTATTTTAGGCTTATCAAATTGGCGCCATGTCGACGGGGATTGTTTTCCCTTGATAATTGCAAATCTTTCGTTGTTTTTGTTTAGTTTATTCTTGTTACTAATCTTCTTTTGTTTTGTGTCTTTAGGTACTCTTAATCGTTGCGTATGTAAACTCGGAGCTGTGGGAGCACTAACCTTGTTCCCTTGGATCGTGAGATTGAACGCACAACTAGGTCACATCGGAAACCAGCGTCGCAGCGTGTGGGAGAGGAAAATAAGACGGAGTCCTTGCCTTTTCCACCGTTTTCAACACAGTCACCTATTCCACCTTCACCTGTTGAGCTACAACAAGCAATGAACACACCCCTTCCTCTTGTGCCTTTGCATTCAGACTTGGAAGACTCTTTCAAATCTAGTGAAAGCGAGGAGGAAGAGCAGCAAACAGACATGGCAAACGCAAATCGCACCTTGAAGGAGTTGACAGCACCAACTGCGGTACAAAAACCACTTTGCATCACCTATCCTGATAAAGCTCAAAGCTTTGAGCTCAAGTCAGGCATCCTTCATCACCTGCCTAAGTTCAATGGCTTTGGAACTGAGGATCCTAATCTTCATCTCCATGATTTTCACATGATCATTACGGGGATGAAGCCTGACAATGTGCGAGAGGATCATGCTAAAATGCGTGCCTTTCCATTCTCTTTGGAAGGAAGGGCAAGAGAGTGGCTATACTATCAACCTGCCAGATCTATGACAACATGGGATCAAGTTCAACAAGCTTTCTTGGAGGAGTATTTTCCAACAACTAAGGCAGCGAGCATTAGAAGAGAAATATGTTCAATAAAACAGATGCAAGGAGAATCTTGTGCAGAGTACTATGAGAGATTCAAGCGGTTGTTAGCTTCATGTCCCAATCATCTAATAGCTGAGCATCTTCTCATAGTTTCGTTCTATGAAGGTCTATGCAAGTCTGATCGTCTTATGATGGATGCCGCAAGTGGAGGAGCTTTTGTGAACAAAACACTTGCACAAGCTCATGAATTGTGTAAAACCGTAGCTGCCAATACTAAGAATTATGGAGGGAGAGATGTTGTGCCACAGAAAAGTGTCAATGAGGTAAGTTCTACTTCTAATTTGGAAACTCAGATTGCTAACCTCACTGATCTTATGAAACAGGTGGTGCTACCTAAACAAGTATGCGGAGTATGTTGTATGGTGGGACATTATTCTGATCAATGCCCATCATTGATGGATCAAGGTAGCTTGGAGCATGCTAATGTGGTTGGAGGATTCCAAGGGCAACAAAGGCAGAAGTACGATCCTTTCTCCAACTCCTATAATCAGGGATGGAGGGATCATCCTAACTTTCGATGGAGCAACAATGATAATGTTTTGCAGCCTCCAGGGAACAACTTCAATCGTCCTCCACCTGGGTTTCAACAAGCAAGGCAACAAATGCCTTACCAATCTCCTCCCCAACAACAAGCACCAAGTAAATCTCTTGAGGATTTAATTGCTTCTTTGGCTAACTCTTAACAATCTTTTCAACAGAAAACAGATAAGTCCATTGAAAATCTTGAGCGTCAAGTGAGTCAACTTGCAAACATGATGAGCCAACAACATCATCCCGGAAAACTACCAAGCCAAACCATCATAAATCCCAAATGAGGGTTTGAGAATGCAAATGCTATTAATTTGAGGAGTGGCAAAGAGGTTCCAGTGGTCTCGAGGGTGAGCAAAAGGGCTAGGAAGGCTAATGATGGAAAGGAAGAGAAGAAACAAGTACCAGCTATCGGAAAAGATCGATTTCCAGAATCAGAAGATACCAAGGTAACTCGTGAGGTTCCGATTTCTACTAATTCTTCTTCTGTTCCCTTCCCCCATAGGTTTGCTAAGTCAAAGAAGGAGGAGCTTGAGAAAAGCATCTTAGATACATTCCGAAAAGTACAAGTGAATATACCCTTGCTAGATGCGATCAAACAAGTTCCAAAATATGCCAAGTTCTTGAAAGAGCTTTGCACTAATTAACAAGAGGAGGCTAAAGGGGAATGAAACCGTTGTGGTAAGTGAGAATGTCTCGGCGGTTCTTCAAAGAAAGCTGCCGCCAAAGTGTAAGGATCCCGGGAGTTTCACCATCCCTTGTACAATCGGTAACACTAAATTTGAACGTGCCATGTTAGATTTAGGTGCATCAATCAATGTAATGCCATATTCCATTTATGCATCACTAGATCTAGGTGAGCTTGAAGATACAGGTGTTATTATTCAATTAGCTGACCGTTCTAATGCTTATCCAGAAGGAGTTGTAGAAGATGTTTTAGTGCAGGTTGACGGTCTTGTCTTCCCGGCAGATTTTTATGTGCTTCAAATGGAAGATGATAAATCATCTCCTTCATCTACACCTATACTTCTAGGCCGGCCTTTCATGAGAACTGCTCGCACCAAAATTGATGTTTATGCAGGAACACTCACCATGGAGTTTGATGGAGAAATTATAAGCTTCAATGTCCTTGATGCAATGAGGTATCCATGTGATATTCATTCATGTTTTTCCATTGACATTCTTGACACTTTGTCACATCAATTCTTTGAAGTTATGAAGGAGGATGCTTTAGAAACTGTCATTGCTAACGCAATTGAACATGAACTCCCAAATAACCCTAAGAGGGCCGTGAATTTCATGGACGCAATCAATGAGGCAGCAGCATCTTTGGAGTCATTACCTCAAGTTCCAAGTAAGTATAATACTTCTTATATTTCTCTTCCAATCTCTAATGAAAAGGTACTTCCTTCTGTGATTCAGGCACCCAAATTGGAGTTAAAACCATTACCTGAGCACTTGAAATACGCGTATCTTGGAAAGAATGACACATTGCCCATTATCATAGCCTCAAATCTCACAGCAATTAAAGAAGATAAGCTGATCCGTGTGCTTAGAGAGTACAAAACAGCCATTGGTTGGAGCATAGCTGACATCAAAGGAATAAACCCGGCCACATGCATGGATAGGATCTTATTGGAGGCGGATGCAAAGCCTACTAGAGAGTCACAACGTCGATTGAACGCACCCATGATGAAGGTAGTGAAAAAGGAGGTCCTTAAACTACTTGATGTGGGTATCATATATCCTATCTCAGATAGCAACTGGGTGAGCTCGGTGCAAGTAGTTCCCAAACGATCTGGAGTAACAGTTGTGAAGAATGAAGCTAATGAGTTGATCCCTACACGTGTGCAAACCGGTTGGAGGGTATGTATTGATTACCCAAAGTTGCTTGCCACCACACGAAAGGATCACTTTCCTCTTCTGTTCATCGATCAAATGCTTGAAAGGTTAGCTAGTCATTCTCATTATTGTTTTCTTGATGGTTATTCTGGATATAATCAAATTGCTATAGCACCTGAAGATCAAGAAAAGACAACCTTTACTTGCCCGTTTGGCACTTTTGCATATCGTCGTATGCCATTTGGGCTTTGTAATGCCCCTGCTACATTCCAAAGATGCATGGAAAGTATCTTCTCTGATATGGTTGAGAAAATAATTGAAGTTTTCATGGATGACTTCTCGGTTTATGGAGATTCTTTTGATGCATGTTTAGACAATCTTACCCTTGTTTTAAAACGTTGTCAAGAAACTAACTTGGTTTTAAATTGGGAGAAATGTCATTTTATGGTACGACAAGGGTTGGTTCTAGGGCATGTAATTTCTGAAAAGGGAATAGAAGTTGATAAATCTAAGGTAGAACTTGTTAGCTCTTTACCCCTTCCTGCATCTGTTAGGGAGGTCCGTTCTTTTCTTGGACATGCAGGTTTTTATCGCAGGTTTATCCTTGACTTCTCAAAGATTGCTAGGCCATTGTGTCGCTTGCTTCAAAAGGATGTCATCTTCAAGTTTGATGAGGAGTGTGTGGTAGCATTCAACAAATTGAAGGAGCTGCTTTCTACCGCACCCATTATTCAACCACCGGATTGGAGCCTTCCATTTGAACTCATGTGTGACGCATCTGATCATGCCGTAGAAGCTGTGTTAGGGCAACGTGTTGGAAAGACTCCCCATGTCATATACTATGCATCCAGGACTCTCAATGATGCCCAATTGAATTACTCCATAACAGAGAAATAACTCCTTGCTGTGGTTTTCGCTTTAGAAAAGTTTCGTTCTTATTTAATTAGTACTAAAGTTACTGTATTTACTGATCATGCAACATTGAAGTACCTACTTACCAAGAAAGAAGCGAAACCGCACTTGATTAGGTGGATGCTTTTGCTCCAAGAATTTGATCTTGACATCAAGGACAAGAAAGGAAGTGAGAACGTGGTTGCTGACCATTTAAGTAGGCTCGTTCATGGTTCAAAAGAGGAGGAAGACATCTTGCCATTGAAGGATAGTTTTCCAGACGAGCAACTTTTCATGTTGAACACGAAGACAAATTCAGGAAAAGATCGATCTCAAGAGACAGAAGATCGATCTTCAGCTTTCAGGAAACCCCAAAAGATCGATCTCTCGGTTCTGGCGATCGATCTTCAGCAGCATGGGCAGAAAAGTGCAAGTCCTTGGTACACCGATATTGTGAACTACAAAGCTTCCAAGTTGATTCCGGATGACTTAACTCGAGCACAGAAGGATAAACTCATCACAACTTCCAAGCAATATGTGTGGGATGACCCATATTTATGGAAGTATTGTGCAGACCAACTGGTAAGAAGGTGTCCTAATGATTCTGAATTTCATTATATTCTTACCTTTTGTCATTCATATGCATGTGGTGGACATTTTGGAGCAAAAAGAACAGCTCATAAGGTTCTTGAAAGTGGTTTCTATTGGCCTACCTTGTTCAAAGATGCCTATATCTTTTGCCAATCATGTGATCGTTGTCAACGAACAGGTAACTTGGGCCCTAGAAATCAAATGCCACAAACCCCCATTCTGACCGTTGAACTTTTTGACCTTTGGGGCATTGATTTCATGGGACCATTCCCTTCATCTTATGGTAATCTTTACATTCTTCTCGCTGTTGATTATGTGTCTAAGTGGGTGGAGGCTAAAGCCACCCGAACTAATGATTCTAAAGTGGTTTCAGATTTTCTTAAGTCTCATATCTTTTCAAGATTTGGAACACCGAGAGCGATAATCAGCGATGGAGGATCCCACTTTTGCAATCGAACATTTGAGGCTCTCCTTCGGAAATACAACATCACTCATAAGGTGGCAACACCTTATCATCCTCAAACTAGTGGTCAAGCAGAAGTGTCTAACCGTGAAATTAAGCAAATCTTAGAGAAGACCGTTGGCCTTAGTAGGAAAGATTGGAGCTTAAGACTTGATGATGCTCTCTGGTCATATAGGACTGCTTACAAGACACCAATTGGAATGTCCCATTTTCGGTTGGTGTATGGTAAGCCTTGTCATTTACCAGTAGATCTTGAGCATCGTGCATGGTGGGCAGTTAAGCAATTCAACATGGATATAGACGCAGCTAGTGTGCATAGAAAGCTTCAGTTGAATGAATTGGAGGAAATCCGTAATGATGCTTATGAGAGTTCTCGAGTTTATAAAGAGAAGACCAAGGCATTCCATGATCGAATGATCTCTCGTAAAGATTTTTTTGTTGGACAGAAAGTCCTCCTCTTCAACTCTCGTCTCAAACTTTTTCCTGGAAAATTACGCTCTAGATGGTTTGGTCCTTTTATTGTTATTAATGTTTATTCTCATGGTGCAGTGGACATCCAAAACTTGAGGACCAATGAAACATTCAAGGTCAATGGACACCGCCTCAAACCATATTATGAGGCCTTTCAAGAGCACAATGTAGAGGAGGAGAACCTTTGCAATGCATCACCCCCTGTGGACTAAAGAAGAAACTTCGTCTGGCAACAAGATGTAACTACACAAATAACCCTTCAATCACCGAGGGCATGACAATTGAAGTCATTGAACTAGGCAGCGAGCTAGGCATAGCAATTGGTTAAGCTATGTGAACATGTGTCGAAGAGATAACAACCTCTTCCATGCGTTGTAGGATCAAGTCGGTGGTAATAGAACATGAACTTGTGTAGTATATATATATGGTGAACTTCATGAGTGAAACGAGTGCGAACTGGAGTATCAATCAAGGGGTTGATGGTTGAGCGGAGTGCGCGGGGACTCTGGCGAGACCAGCGGAGTCCGCGACTAGTGGAGTCCACGAGGGCTCTGGCGAGACAAGAGGAGTCCGTGAGGGGTTGGCGAGACAAGAGGAGTTCGCGAGGGATTGGCGAGACAAGCGGAGTCCGCAACAATGTGAGTCCACTAGGGGATGGCGAGACCAGGAGAGTCCGTGAGGACTGGCGAGGCCAGTGGTCCGCAACAATGTGAGTCCGCGAAGGGTTCGGGAGAGAGGCACCGAGATGTGGGTGGGCGTCCCCTAGAGAGAAATATCAAGTGGGTGCCAAAGGCGAAGGCATGTCCCGGGGGGAGGGTGCCGAGGTTGGGGTCGCGAGACCGAGAGCGTATCCCTGCTTCGGTTGAGGGAAGCTGGGTATCCAGATCAGTTTTTCTGGAGGCTGCTCACCGGCGCGTGGGCCTTGGCCGGAGGTCGGGGAGGCCCCGCTGGATTCATTGGAAGACAGTGGGTACGACGGCCGGGAAGGTGAGCTACCTTGCTGTGGGACACCTAAGTGAAGGAGAGAGAGAAAGTCAGATCTACTTTCTCTCTCCTCGAGATTTCTCTAAAACCAAGCCAGAAGGACTATCATGAAGCAAAAATTAATGGGGTGAGCTCCTTATATGCGGGCAGGGAGAAGCCTGAGAAAAGGAGGAGGTTGGTGACCGGATAAAGAAAATTTCCAGAGGGAAATCTGGGCAGATTATGGCCATGGTGAGCTATGTGAGGGTTTCCACTTGAAGGACCCTCCTTCTAGCGCCAATTGTTTTTACCTGTCTCGTCTCGAGGATACGAGCCGGGAAGGGGTTGCGAGTCTGGGCGAGGTAGAATCCTTTGGTCCTGCACTCGGAACCTGCACAAGTAACAGCGTCAGGAAGTCGGGACTAGGGTGGCCCAGTCTTCGACTCTCCGATACTTAAGTTAGCTTTGGGCTACTTGCGTGTACGAGAGTGCTGGAAGAGAGTTGTCTACCTTTTATGGGAGTTTATGCCTGTTTTATAGGCCAAGGTTAGGCACTGTGACCTCAGTCTCCGATGTGGGACTATTTGTTAACCTTTGTAGTGTCTCCCCTTTTGGAGGTGTTTTGATGCTAGAGTGATTTTGGCAAGTGGGTTGTTATCGGCCCTTCACTCTTTGGATATCTGTGAAGGGCTCACCAGAGCTATCTCGCCTAGATTAATGATCTTCGGTGACCGAGTACTTACGCCTTATTCTCGGCTCAGCCAAGTATTTTGGCTATGTACTAACAATATGTTTTGAGAAAATTGACAATTTTATTTATTTGTCCACAAGCAGAAAAAGCTTATATCAATTTGCCTACTCACAACCAATATGTCTAATTAGCAACAAGCATTAACAAAGAGACAGGTAACCCTCATTATAAATACGCTCAATTAAGCTTATCACACCTAGCTAACTTCCAACTATTCCTATCTAAATTCCATGCAGCGATAATATTCGTCGCCTACGGATCTCAATTGGTGTACAACAAAGTAAAACTGAAATCTAAACAAGAATAGTCTTCCATCAGATATCTAAGTAGAAACAACGAAATTAACCAACATCTTTGCCCTTGTTGTTAGGGTCGGTCACACCCTTCCCAAACTGAGGGGTTGTCATATGTGACGGAGGTGCACTCGACTTCTTGTAGGGCATCCTCTTGTCAAGAGACCTCCGCTCCTCCTAGGACATGGATGGCCAAGGAAACTGAAGTTTGATCTCCAACGAATCTAGAACACAGCCGCTGTGAATGTTGATAACAAGGCCGCCGGAAGAGAGAAAGACAAAACTAACCACATAAATTCCAAAAAGACTCGCCGGGAATGAATCTTCACTCATATCTAAAGGATGGTTGTTCGGCTCACACCGTTGGGATCAACACGTATGTGTAGCTGGGATGGCGTTGAACGCCACTAGGATCAACTAGAGTCGCTGGTATGGCGACAAGCTTCATAAAGAAGGTGCTAGACGCCGAAAGAGAAAGTAGTGCAGCTAGGGTTTTTTTAGAGAGTTACTGGGTGGGTGTGGATTCCGTGTTTTTTGAAAATAGGAAAAATCCATTGATCATAGATCAAAACGACTAAAATGGTCAAGCAAGAATAGCCCGAAGAACATACAAGTAGTTACCAACTACGAAAACAACCAAAAAGAAAACTGCAGAAACAGAAACCTATACTACCAACAATTGCAAAAGCAATAGAATTATTCACTAGCCTAAACATGCAACCAACAGGTGCTGCCAAAAAAAAACATAATGAAATAGAACCTACCTTACCTCGGCACCACTCAACTTTCAATCGATTAAGACCTAAGACCTAATGGTGTACCTGTCATCGAATAAAAAGAAAGAGAGAAAATGCAAAAATTTGATAGGGGTCTTTCCACGCTACTCTCCGATATTCCGTGTTTGATATAAAAGTTTGCATGTTTTAATATGTTGCTCCAAGTCCAGATTTATAAACAAAAAACGAACCTATTGAGGGTGATCAACTACCTATTTTTATCATGTAATTTTTCTTCAGATAATACCACCATGTTTTATTTCCAATGCTGAGGCTTTTTCAAACTATAAGTGCCGGTCCAAGCCAGTTCATTGTTCGATACTAAAAGTGCTAGTTTTATGGCCCCTGATGATAAGCCTGGTTAAGGTTTGATTAATCTCAATTTCTCAACTATGTGAAGAACCATTGGGCCAAACTCTTCCGGGCCTATTCTAGTTAACATATCCTTCTCGGTAAGCTCTGTTCAAACAAATTCCATTCTCTTTTTGTAGGAACTTTAACCTAAACAAAATAAGGTGTGTCATTCTCAAAAAGAAATTACAATTATTTTTTTGAATTAAATTCAGTTTACCCCCCAAATCTTTGGTGTCAAAATCAGTTTAGTCCTGTAACTTTTTTTAAAATCAGTTCGCCCCCTCAACTTTCGTAAACACATTAGTTTAAAATCAGTTCGCCCCCTCAACTTTTTTTAAAATCAGTTCGCCCCCTCAAAATCAGTTCAAAAATTGGACCAAACTGATGTGTTTACAAAAGTTGAGGGGGCGAACTGATTTTAAAAAAAGTTGCAGGACTGAACTGATTTTGACACCAAAGATTTGGGGGGTAAACTGAATTTAATTCTATTTTTTTTGTAGATTGTAAAGCAAATAGTATGAATTTCGGGCTTGTCTATGCCTCTGCGGTACAGGTTTATTCATCATTTTTACACTCCTTTTTACAATTAAACAGACTAAACTTACAATTTAATTGAACTAATTAAACTTACATCATTTACAACAATGTTATCACATTGTTTACATATTGACAACAATTTTGCTTATAAACTTGTAAAAATATCACTGGTAATGTCTTTTTTTGACAGGAATGTTAATTTCAATTGATTAACAGCCAGTTTAAAATTGTGGTATATGATAATTTATATAAGACGCCCGTGTAGCTGGACAAACCTATCTAAAATTCAAAAACTGACTGTTAGTTACAAATTTGAAAGCGCAATTGTGGTGCAAACTCATGTTTATCCTTCTTTACAATGTTCGTGTGTACGTGTCGACGTTAACGTACTACTGATAATACTGCATTTAGGGGAAAATCTTCTGTACTTTCCTACAGGCAACGTTCTTCTCGATTAATTCCTATCTGCTGCCAAGACCTAGAACTCTAGAAGAGTCTGCTATTACATAGTTCTCCTATTCCACGCCTTCTACATGAGCCCTTCTATATAATGAAACTTCCAACTCCCTGCAGACTCTTGACTGAACTACTCCCTGAAGACTTGACTGAATTATCAACTATATACGTAACAACCGAGTCATATATCAAAACCATCTTCGTGGTGATGAAACTAATTCATGCATATCAAATAGTCAATTGAGATTTAGTATTAAACCAATTAGGAGGAGGGGAATCACTACTAGAACAAAGGACATATGCGACGGAGAAAATTACCTTCGTCGCTTAGGTAAATACTTAAGCGACGAAAAGATAATTCGTCGCTCATTAAATTATTAAGCGACGAAAAAATTAAACCGTCTCATAAGATGTTACCTAAGCGACGAAACTATCCCCTAAGAGACGAAAAATCCTTCGTCTCTTCAATCCACTCCTAAGCGACGAATTTATAAATGTCATCGCAATAATTAAGCGACAAATTAGTAAATCGTCGCATAAGATATTACCTAAGCGACGAAGTTATCACTTAAGAGACGAAAAATTCTTCGTCTCTTAAGTACAATCTGAAGAGACGAATTTATAAATTTCGTCGCAATACTGAAGCGACAAATAACTAAACCGTCGCATAAGTATTATATAAGCGACGAATATTTGACTTAAGAGACGGAATATTTTCGTGTCTTGAGTTTCATCTGAGGCGACGAATACATTATATTCGTCGCATAAGATCTGAGTAATGCGACGAAATTTAATACTAATACGACGAATTTTTCGTCGCATAAGTGTTTTCGACTTTATATCTGCTTCCTCTCTGCCCAGATCTAAGACGGAAAAAAATTTGGTAAAGCTGAAATCTGGCGACAGAAATCATCAAATCTGGCGATGGAAAGCTTTGTCCACCTTATATGAATCAAGATCATCATTAGCTAGCTAGCTAGCTATAACTTGGTATAATCTCATTCTCTTCTTTTCACCATTTATAGTTATGAGGCCGGATGATACATACCTTGTTTGTTGATGATAATTTTGGGTTACCCATCTTTAATGATGATAATGTTGTTGTTGATGATATACAGCTAAATCTCCTCCTTGTTTAGATGGAAATGTTTTCCTCCTATTAAAAAAAAAAAGAAAAAAAAAAGGAAGACCATGTTTTCCGGTGAAAAATTCCGGTAAAATGAAGACTATGTAGTTTTCCAGTATAAAACAATCTATATATATATATGTATATATTTTGGTTATTAATTATATATATAGCTATATATATTTTTTGGTTGGTTATATATATATATATATATTGGATATATAGGTTATATATATATATATATTTTTTCTTTGCATATATATATAACTATAAATTTTTTTTGGTTGGTTATATATATATATATATATATATATATTTTTTTTGCATATATATATATATATATATATGCAAAGAATGATGTTGTGTTTTTTTAGCGCGATGAATGTAAGAATGATTAAATTCTTTCATTCACGTTTAACCTTAGAAATCCCGTTCGAGAATGATTTTGGTTTGGCAACAGACTAAAATGATTCTTGAATTGTCCCATTTTTGGACAGTTTGGGAGAATAAGATTTTGTTATGTGGTTTGCCGTTATTTTGTTTTTGGTTTCGATTATGGGTATATATATTTCGACAGAGTCTCCTGTATTGTTCCTCGAGTGCATACTAGGCTTAGATATTCGTGCACTTAAGGAACTGTAGGGAGATGCTGCCGAAATTTTACCACATCGAAATCAAAACAAAAAAACAGCAAACCACATAACAAAGTCTTATTCTCCTAAATGGGATTAGGACCCTAACCGGAGGCATAAGGTGAAGAAGAAACGAATATTATTAATGTTGGTTTGTTGCTATATACTTGGTGCTTATTTGTTGTTTCTCTTATATGACAGCAGATGCAAAACATGGACAAAAGCTGGATGTTATACGACAGGTGTCACCACTTGTATATACAGGGAATCTTTGATTTCTTGAGATTTGTTGATTATCATACTGCCCCAGGAACTGAGTGGCACAAGTGTCCATGTAGAAAATGTATGTGCAATGATTGGCAGACACGATCGGGTATGGAACAACACTTGTCACATTTTGGTATGTGGAATAATTATACTATATGGACAGAACACGGTGAGATGCTTGAAAATAATCCTACACTAGCAGAATTTCGAGCAGGTTACATTCATGAAGTTGGGTCATCTAGTGGTACTGCCGACCCTTCTATATACCCCGCTATGAATATGCTACATGATGTTTTCCCGTATGCTTCAAGATATGAAGAAGAGGCAGTTAATGATGATGCCCCCAATGTCTTTGAGGCAGTTGACATGTCTGAGTATGAGAGGTATAACAGGCTTCTCGAACAAGCTCAGACACCAGTGTATGACGATTGTCCAGTTTCAGTTTTAAGTGCCATCATGTCACAGATGGATTTGAAAGTAAAGCACAGAACGAGTAATGAACATTATGGAGACAATTCAAAGTTTATCAAAACTTTGCTTCCTCCTGTAAATAGACTTCCTGAGAGTCATTATAAAACAAAAAAGATCCTGGACGACCTCGGCCTTGATTATGTAAAGATCCATGCCTGCAAGAATAATTGCGTGCTGTTTTACGGAGATTACAAGCATGCTATTTACTGTCCCATTTGCAATGGGCCGAGGTATGATGAGGAGGCTTCTTCAGATAAAGGGAAACCTATTCCTGTGAAGGTGCTTCGCTATTTCCCGTTAACGAAGAGATTGCAACGTTTGTACATGTCATCAGAAACTGCAGAGGAGATGAGATGGCACGGTCTTCCTAGGGAAGATGACGGTGTTCTGAGACACCCCTCAGACGGGGAGGCTTGGAAATCTTTTGACGCTTCATTTCCTGATTTTGCGGAAGACATTCGAAATGTAAGGCTCGGACTAGCAACAGACGGGTTCAATCCTAGTGGCAATATGACTCTGTCTCATAGCATTTGGCCTGTTATTTTAATGCCGTACAACTTACCACCGTGGATGTGTATGAAGAAGGAATATAATTTTCTGGCATTGTTAATTCCAGGTCCCAATTCTCCAGGAAAATGTCTAGATGTGTATTTGAGACCGTTGATTGATGAGCTAAAAGAATTATGGGAAAATGGAATCCCCACTTTTGACAGACATAGTAAAACTTTATTTAGGATGAGAGCAGTCGTGATGTGGACAATTAGCGACTTTCCTGGCTACGGTATGTTATCTTCTCATACCACTCAAGGGTACAAGGCTTGTCCCATCTGCTTAGAGAACGTTGATGCTAGTCGTCACGCGGACAGGATTGTTTACCTGGGTCACCGTAGATGGCTTCCAATGAATCATGAATGGCGGCTTGATGCAGATGCATTCGATGGCAAGGAAGAGCATCGTGAACCACCCCCTATTCAGTCTGGGGATGAAATTTTATACAAGTTGAACTCTTTTGATTTTGGATATTTGAGTAGTGATAAAGATGTTTTGGCCCAAAATCCTGTGCGTCCTGCTGCACTTGACAATTGGCATCATAAGAGTATTTTCTTTGAATTACCTTACTGGTCCACTTTGAGAATTAGACACAACCTAGATGTCATGCACATAGAAAAGAACGTTTGTGACAACGTGGTGGGAACAATTCTCGACATTAAAGACAAGACAAAAGACAGTATCAAAGCGCGGGATGATTTGCAAAAGATGGGCTTACGACGTCACTTATGGGTAAAAAGGACGGCGTCAAGACAAATGTTTATGCCGATTGCACCTTACACGGTGAAGCCCGCTTTCAAGCCTAAAGTTTTCAGTTGGTTCAATGATGTTAAGTATCCTCAAGGATATGCAGGAAATATATCTCGATGTGTTAAGGTGGCGGAACAGAAGATACATGGATTGAAGAGTCATGACTGTCATGTTTTATTGCAACGTCTTCTTCCCGTGGTAATCAGACCATATTTGCATCGTGATGTGGTGGAGCCGTTAGTAGCCTTGTCCAGGTTTTGGCAGAGATTATGCAGTAGAGAGCTGAAGAAGTCAGATGTTGTTGAAATGAAATCAGACATTGTCTACATCCTATGTAAATTGGAGAGGATCTTCCCCCCAACTTTCTTTTCGATCATGGTTCACCTCATGATCCATCTTCCCGAACAAGTGCTTCTTACTGGTCCAGTACACTTTACTTGGATGTTTCCCATAGAAAGGTATGATTATAACCCTAAATCCCTAATCATGCATTATTATTATTTACATATTTTCCCTATTTTTTCATTTGTACTAACTATTTTATTTTTAGACAACTTGGTGGGTATAAAGGTTTTGTTAAAAACAGAGCAAAGCCGGAAGGATCAATAGCTAACGCATACATTGCACATGAGTGTGTAACGTATTGCAAGTCATATCTCCATAATACAGACGGCACAGAGGGCCTTGACCCGATAAGAACACCTACATTCAACCTCTCAATTGTCTCTGAAGATATAAGAATGTTTGGTAACTTACCTAATTCAGAAATTTTAAGAGAAGATGAGTTATGTGAGGCTCATTGGTGGGTACTGCAACACTGTGACGAAGTCAAGGAATATAGAGATGCTCATTTGGGACTTATTCAACTTAAGTATCAGAATAGGCATGAAGAGAGGCATAAGAAAACGTTTCCTGTCTATTTCCTAAAATGGGTACGTTTAATATCCCCATTTCAAAATTTTGCACCAAAATTGTGCTCTTTTCGATCATAATTTTTAACTGATAATTTTTATTTGCTTGTAGGTGACGAGGATGCAAGAACGTCAAGAGAATGATTACTCTCCGCAGTTGCATCATTTGGCGTGTATGCCACAAGGACATAATGTTTATGCGGCTTGTGTAGTCAACGGTGTTAAGTTCCTTACCGAACGACGAGATCAACGTCGAAAGACACAAAACAGTGGCATCATGGTAGTGGGAAATGATAATGTTGCATACTATGGAATTGTTGTTGCCGTCATCGAACTACTATATCCAGCAGGTATGCCAGTTGTGTTGTTCAAGTGTAGATGGTTCAATACTGACCCAGATTTTCCGAGGAGTACGAAGATAGATCACGGGTTATTATCAGTGAATACATCCACAAGCTGGTATGAGCATGCCCCGTTTGTGCTTGCCATTCAAGCAAAACAAGTGTTTTATCTTGATGATCCGAAAGCTGGTGGGGGTTGGAAAGTAGTTAACGTGATAGAGCATAGAAGTATCTTTAACGCAACCACACTTCAAGGGGGCCGGGTAGAACAAAATATTGAGAATGTGGCTCTTGAACCATATCAAGAGCCTTTAACTGCTGACATCCCCGACATAAGCACTATTCGCATTAACAACGACATCCACTTCCCACAAGGCGAGTACATTCCAATTTCAGGTTTAGGGTTCGATTTCGGTTCACTGCCGTACATCCCATCTAATGACGACTTCATTAACGATGAAGATGAAGATTCAGATGAAATTCCTGAGGATGATCTAGAAGATCCGGATTACGAGGATAGCGATTGAATATTACATTTATTATTAGACCTATTTCGATGTGCATGTGAACATATAATATTGTACTGTAAAACATATGTATTCGTACTGTTAAAAGATTAATTATTAAATAAATGTATTTAATGAAAATATACATCAATTTACTTTTTTGCGACGAAAAACTATACACTCGTCGCTACAGACATGTCCTAAGCGACCAAAAAGAGTTGTTCGTCGCAAAGGGCCCAAAATATAGCGCGTACGAGTTTTGCGCCAAATATTTGGGCCAAAATTCGAATACCTCATTGGGCCATGAAATATCTAACTTCGTCGCTTGATCTATAACTAAATAAACCAAACCCAGTTCGAACTCTATCATGAAAAACTCCCCGGAATCACTGCTTCGACCTCGTCGTCGTTCATTGCTTCGACCTCGTTCCCAAAATCACTCGAAACCCTAATCCCTCCCCAGTTTCGAAACCCTAAACCCTAATCCCAATTCGCCTCCCCGGCTTCTCTCCCAAATTCGTCCTCCCAATTCCAATCCCAATTTCGGCCTGAATCCCAATTCGACTTCGCTCTCCCCTCTACCATCTAAACCGAGTTTCAATCCCAAGCATGGCACCATTGTCGAATAAAAGGGCCAGGGAGATTGCGTCGGAGAGATTACGATCGGCTTGTGCAGTCCAATTTGGTTCTAGCACGACGACGAATACGGCGGGGTCGACGGCAGATGTTGCTGAGCAGTCACCGACGGGAGATGGTTTCACCACTCCACCTCCACCACCAGCCTCGATTGCCTCTACAGCTCCTCCACTAGATGAGGACGACATCGACGATGTCGCCCCAGAAGCTCAGGCGACACTGTCCGATGGTTGTAGTGTTCGACGTGGTACTCAGAAGTCCACCGGACCTCCCCCAAAACGCCGACGAGGGTTCGGCAACCTGGACAAGGTGAAACGAATTGTGAAAGTTTCCGGCTTGATCGAAGTTGTGTATGACGACTTCATCAGAGGACCGTCTTCATCATCAGTGAACAGCCTCCTGGTCAATAGCATTGGTGGCATAATTCGATCCAAAGTCAGATTGTCGGCCGGAAACTGGGAATGCATCGGTGACTCTGAGAAGAAGAAGTTGATAGACGGGCTTACGGTAAGAATCTAATACACTGATGTCAATTTACAGTTTAGTAGTGATGATGATGATGTGTTATAGGTGAATGAGTTGTATGTGTTATAGGATGAATGAGTTGTTTGTGTTATAGGATGAACATCAATTTTCTAGTGTTTATTATGTCAAGATTTAGGAAAGAATTCTGTTGTCTTTTCTGTTGGCCTTTGAAGTTGTGTATGTTGTGTATGCTTGTATAGTTGTCAAGGATTTGCATAGCTCCTGATATTTTCTGTTTGCATAACTGCAAACATATCCTGTTTAGCTCACTTGTGTTCTTGATTCTGCATTCACTGCATTGGCATTCAATTAAATTGATTCATTTCGGGTTCATTTTGTATTACAAAGATAAATTAGAACCAGCAATACACTTAGTAGTTACTAGACATAAATTTTATTAATGCAGCTGGTCAGCTGTGAAGCAATTTAGCCATATAAATATAGTATGCATTAGTATTAAGGTCTACTCTTCCATTGTTTTTCATGAAGAGAAAGAAGAGTGGTTCTTCACTTCTTCCTTCTAGCTTTTTTTTTTTTTAGTTGCTGTTTTTCTGTAATTTTTTTTGTCAGTTGCTGTTTTTCTGTATTTTTTTGTGAGTTGCTTTTTATTTCATCCCTATGATTCACTCATTGACATCAACAAGTTTTAGTTGCTGTTTTTCTGTAATTTTTTACACTTGAAATACAAATAGGTTTTACTCTATATAATCAAAACTTTCTCATGTCTTTGGTTGTATTCTCTCTTTTTTTTTTTTTACTCTATTTATTAATACATTTGTGAAGTTCATGTTATCTCTCCTCGCATTGCACATTTACCCATTTTGTAGGTAATATGCTTTTGCAGAATACTAGTTTTACAAGTGAGCTGCCGCTCCTATGTGATTAACCTATGGTTACTCATGTCAAAGTATTCTCTTACGGCTGGTAGAACTAGCTTGGTATTTAAGGAAGGGTTATCAGGAATTATATTGTTCTAGCTGTTAGAACAATCTTTGCTCCAGTTTAAGAATTCTCTTCTTTTTGTATTGCTGCCTCCATTTGATTTTAATTGAATGAGTTGTTTATGCTATAAAATATAAAATTCAAGTTAAGCAAGATTAATCATTGTCATAGAAATATGATGTCGCAGACAATTTTTCTAAAAAAGGAATGGAATGGGGAAAGGAGCTTGGCTTTGGGTGAAGGGTAGGAGGGGCAATCAGAAAAAGAAATTATAAATAACAGAAAAAGAAAAGCAATCTGCTGTAATTTCATTTTCGCTTCAGTGATTTCCATTTTTCCGCCGTGAGGTGTATGCACTTGAGGTTTAAACCGTACTCATGATTTCTTTTGTTGTATCCATGGTGGTTACAGAAGCTGCTGATTAGTTCCTCAAATGTTTCTGTACTTGCTGAGTATGGTTTGCTTTTGTTCACATTATTCAGCATCTTTGTATGAAGTTTGAGTGAAGTTGGTGGAGGTGACTAGCACAATATAATGAGTAACCAATTAGAGTAACCCAAATCTGAACCCTTCAAACTCAGAAAAGAAAAGGATCATAATTTGAATGTATGTGCACATATATGGGTTATCAGGAATTGTATGCTCAACTCAATTATTTCCTCTTTGAATCACAAACAAGAAAGAATAAGCTGCAAAATGCTGTAATATACCCATTATTTTTCAGACTGTTTAGCTTCTTCATTATTTCAATTTGTACTCTAATGAGAAGTTGTTTTGTTTGTGTTGTAGCCGTATTTTAAAATTGACTTTGGGGATAAACGGATGTGGGCGTGGCTTGAAGATAAGGCGGGTACCATATATCGAGATTGGAAGTGGGACTTTTCAAGGCACTATAAGAAGTATGGGAGACAAACAATTCCGCCTGATTTGATACACAGGCAAGATGAGTGGGACTGGCTTTGCTGGCATTTTGAGTCGCCTGATTTCAAGGTAAATTTAATTGAGATTAGCATTCCCTTTACCAAGTTTCAGTTTTGAAACTCTACTATACAATTAGCTGAGGTTGTCAAATATCTTGTTGCATCAAAGATTATGTGTATCAATTTACTATGGAGTCACAATTCGAGTAAAAGTAATAGTAAATGCACTTTAAAGGAAAATATATATAGGATTGGCATTTGATGCATAGGAAAATATATAGTCAATATTTTTAGAATGATTTTTCTTCCAGCTGCACCACTACTGAAATATGACTTTGGCATGCAATATGTTGGTACCTTCTCTAGTTATTTTCTTCGTGCCATTTGATGCATCTTCCTTATCAACAAGCAAGTTGTTCGATATTCCAAGCTTGTGCTATTGGAAATTTTTCCATAGCTAATGTCATTGTAGAAGAACATAATTTTTCTGTTAGACCAAGAATTATTTGAAAACTGCCCAGAAATTCCCTTTATCTGATTATTTGCTAGTTTTTTGTTAACTAATAAAATGTTACTATTGCTATCTCGACCTGACTGCTTTAGCTTTGATTGCTTGCATTGATACTGCTCAACTTATCAGCTTGTAATCCACAACACAACTATGCTTGTTATGTGGGGTTATATTGCTCACTTTAATCCAATAGCATAATTATTTTTCCTTAGCTCAATTGCTTTATTTCCTAATATCTATTGTTAATGGCATTGTTAATGGCCAAGAGAAACTGCCATTAATATGAAATACATACTTTGTGATTGGCAGACACGATCGGCGGCTAACAAGACCAACCGTGGTAAGAAGGAGTCGGAGCACCACACGGGGCGGCTACCTATCATCTACAGGGTGGTCCACCACAAAGAGAAGGGTAACGAATTTCCTGTTATCCCAGCTTACATAGAGACGTATGACACAGTCAACGACCCTAAAGCTGCCAAAAATCTTGTAAGTTAATTAAATCTGCTGCAAATAGCTTACATATATTGTGCAAATAATTTTCAGTTGGTGCAATTAAATAATTTTCAGTTGGTGTAGAGGCATTTGTGTTTCGTATTGTGAATGTGACTTTGTTATGCATGTGATTAAGTAGATCAGCTAGTTGCTTCCCTTTTAGATGAAGTTGTATGTCTTGCTAAGTTTCATAACACAATAACTATTGTTATGTTCTGCAAAACATTGCTTGTCTCTAAGTTCAATTCTTGATTTAGTACATTTACATGCCTGCAATATGTAGCAGATTCATAACAGTTCCATCATTCTACAACTTATTTTTCTTCACTGCTTACCCTTAATTGTTTTGCAACTGCAATATGAATTTAAATTCCAAATCTAATTACAAGCTTATCTCTTATCTCTTATCTGCAGGAGGAAATGCAGAAAGAGGCAACTGAATTGAAAACTGCACAGCAGAATGCAAACCCTGACATCCCGGAGGCTGAGCTCCCACCTTTGGAGTGGTCAATGAATCTTAAGGTGCTTGAAGCAGGAGTCGGCAGAAGAGCCGGGAAAGAGATCCGTGGTCTTGGAAGAGCAGGTGTCCGACAGTTATCATCTTCCACTCCACGTTCTCGAGTTCATGAGGTGGAGGAGAGATTACATATTGCTGAGGAGAGGGCCGAAAAAGCTGAGGCGGTTGCGCAAAAAGTTAGTGAAGAGATGACATTGGTGAAGCAGCAACTAGCAGCAGTGATGGCTTTTATGGCGCAGCAGACTGGGTGTCCTCCACCAGTCCCTTCCCAACAACCTCTAGAAGAAAATGTTGATGCAGCTGAGAGGAACTAGCTAGGTACATCACTGCGTTCTTCACTATTTTGGTTTTATTTAGATGGAGAAGCCTTTGGTTAGGTTGTTGTGCAGTTGGTTTTGTTTAGATGGAGAAGCATTTAAGGTTAGGCTGTTGTGCAGTTGGTTTTCTTTAGTTGGAGAAGGATAGGCTAGCTAGATGGAGAAGCCTTTAAGGTTTGTGCAGTTGGTTTTGTTCAGTTGGAGAAGGATAGGCTAGCTAAGCTAGGATGAATGAATGGTTTTGTTTAGTTGCAATTCAAGGTGTTACTAAAGAGTAAAGACTTTGTATGAACAAATTATGTATATATGAAAATTTATTGTTTGCTAAATTTGCACTTTTTTAGTTTCTGTAGATGATGATGATGATGATGATAGTGAAACAGGGAGGATAAGGAAAAAGCAAATAAAACTAGCCTCAGTGAACAAACTTATGCGACGAAAATATATGTTTTCGTCGCATAAGTGAACCATCCTTTTGTCGGCAATTGCACCCATGTTTCGTCGGTACAGAATTACGGACGACGAAAATTTTTTCGTCGGAACACACATGCGACGAGATTCGTCGTATAAGTGGATACCAGTGTCGTCGCTTCTTTTCTGTGCGACAACGATTTATTCGTCGCATTATATGGAGTGTAGCGACGAATACGTTTTTTTCGTCGCATAGATTCTTATGCGACACTACTTATGCGACGACTCTTATGCGACCGACTTTTCGTGGCATAGGTATATATGCGACGAATATTGTATCTTTTGCTTCGAAATGGATTCGTCTCTTAAGTTGGCCGTCCTAGTAGTGAATGCGAACTTTGGGACTCTGATTATACCCTCATCCCCAATATACGTACGATTGATACTGTAAGAGCTAGACACAGCTGGCTTTGATTTTAACAAACTCCAATAATGGAATAGTTGAAGTCCATAGTACAGACTTCTCTCATCATCGATCCATTTTCTGGTCTGAAACACTGCCTTTAAGCTCAAGTAACTACCAAGTTGAAACATTAAACCTTCAAACATTACCAAGTTGAATCGATATGATTCAGTATATATCTTTTCATCATCTCAGTCGACACAACAAATAATCAAATATTGTTTAAAAGTTGGAAACTTGTGTAGGCAAAATGTGAATGTCACTTGATGATGTACACACCAGTGTCACTGACCACACTAATAACACACTTCATGTGCATGAAAAAAATCAAATATCCATGGGTGAAAGCGATGTGGGATTTGATCGTATCATGCGAAGTTTGCGTTTAAACTACCCCAATGTGCAAATGATTGTTGGGGTGAAATCATTTAGGCATGTACAACGAATTATACGTATTACTTTTCTGTGCACTACGCAGTTGCATTTCCGAATGCAGTTAGTATATTACCTTTAGTTTCATCATCATCAAGCTAACTGGGTGTATATACCGTATTTCGCATATTGGAGAAGTGGAGTAGTTCAAGGAGTCAGCCTCTTCGCCCACAATCTTGTTCCGCAAGTACATGCCCTCAGTGACCAAAATGATCACTGAGCACAGGCAGCTGCTAGCTAGAGACAGCTAAACCAAAACAATACTGTAGATCTCAACTGTACGTTCTGATGAAATGGATCCTTTACTAATCTTTTTGGTATTGGATACGCGGCTAATGTTTGTTTCGGGGTTTAGGGATTACGAATTTTGAGTTGAGGGTTCATGTTGGAAAGATGATTGATTGATTGATCGGAAATCTAATAAAATTTACTGAATTTAGTTCTAACACTACCAGAAAATGGGTCTTGGGCGACGAAACAAAAAAAACCGGGCGACGATTTTTTTTTTTGTCGCCTAAGAGGGAACTTAGGCGACGATTTTTTTTTCGTCGCCTAAGTTTCCTCTTAGGCGACGAAAAAAAAAATCGTCGCCTAAGAATAAATTTCGTCGGCCAAGATAGAAACTAGGGCGACGAAACAATATTTCGTCGCCTAAGATATTTATATCGTCGCCTAAGTTTTTTTATCCTTAGGCGACGAAACTCAAATATTTCGTCCCCCAAGATTTTTTAATCCTTAGGCGACGAAACTCAAATATTTCGTCGTCCAAGATTCTTCTATATATTGAGAGGCCGGGATAGAAGAATGAGAACTTTGAAAATTTGAAGCATAAATTTCTCTAGTTCTTCAAATCGTTCGGTGTTGTGGAAATCTGTCCATACATAGTTTGTGGAGCTACTCCCAGGTACGTACATATGCATATGCACATATATATATATATATATATATATATATATGCATATATATATATATTGATTTTCAGTTTTATTTGAGTTGAATTAATGATATATATATATATATATATATATATGCATAGAGTTTGTTCCAAGCTGAGTAAGAGGCCGTTCTGTCATAGATATGGTTCACAGGTTTGTTTAACTGGATCTCAAGATCACAAACTGACCACTCTTCTCGGTGAAGGGGTCGATAGGGGTTCGCCTCCGTGATCACAAACGAGTCCTGCCTGGTTCCTGTAGGGGGTTCGCCCTCCGTGACATTGACACTTGCCTTCTGAAACCACGGAATCCGCTCGAACTAGATATATATAATTAATAATTAGTATGTTGTATTACATTAATATATATATATATAAAAGATATGTTCATTAAATATTGATATATATATATATGTGTGTGTTATTTTCAGGATATGGATAAGAGTTGGATTTCTCTTCCAAGATATCACAGAAAATATGCTGAAGGAGTTTGGGATTTTATGCAATATGCGCAGGCCAATGCTGACGGGAGTGGCATGTTCTATTGCCCGTGCAAGATGTGTAAGTGTCGCAGTGATATGCATCGATTTTCGTTTGATACAGTATGGGACCACCTGAAGAGTAACGGATTCTGGGAACGTTACACATGTTGGATATATCACGGTGAAACCTCATCACGCCCGCATGATCATGGACAGTTTTATGAGACGGGCAGTACATCCAACGATCCAACAACGGCCTTCATCAACGACATGTTTCCTCATGACAGCGGTGTATGCCCTGAACGACAGCACATTCCGCAGACGCCGATGCAGGCCGTCCCTAGAGGTGTCAACACTGCCGGTATAGCCAAGTACAACAGACTTATTGCTTTCCAACAGACCCCTCTGTGCCCAGGTCATGAGAAGACCGTTCTTCAGTGTGTGATGGAGGTGATGCATATCAAGGTTGACACAAAATCGACCGTGACGGCTGTTGATAGGTATCTACAGTACGCTGCTTCGCTGCTGCCCGACGGTCATCGTCATCCCACCACGCATCATAAGGTCCGTCGTATCTTGAGAGATCTCGGGCTTTCCTACATCAAGATCCATGCATGCAGATATGACTGCGTTCTATTCTGGGGTAAAGATGCAGACGGTAATGACATTGAAGGCCTTCATCGTTGTCCGGTATGTGGGACCGACAGGTATAAGCGGACTCCCGCAGGCAACAGGAAACCTGTTAAGATACTTCGCTATTTTCCGTTGAGGGATAGGCTGGAGCGGTTGTACATGTCTTCAAAGACGGCCGAAGCTATGAGATGGCACGCTGTGAGGGAGGTGCATGACGAAGACCTCATGGTACACCCTGCTGACGGGGAGGCGTGGAAGCATATAGACAGGGAGTTTCCTCATTTTGCTTCAGAGGTGAGGAATGTGAGGCTCGGGCTGTCATCCGACGGGTTCAACCCTTTTGGGACCATGAGTCTTTCGTACAGTATATGGCCGGTCATTTTGGTGCCTTACAACCTTCCTCCATGGATGTGCATGAAGAAGGAATACAACATGTTGACCTTGTTGATTCCGGGGCCCGGTTATCCAGGTATCTACTTTCCCTTCATATTGTATATATTGTTGTTGGTTCAATTTTTTCTCCATTTATTGTTTTTGTTCTATATTGTTGGTTATATATAGTCGTTATCTGAATTTGTTGTGGTTGTTGTTGTTGTTGTTATCCAGGGAAGTGTGTCGATGTGTATATGAGACCGCTGATTGAATAGTGTAAATTGCTTTGGGAGGTTGGTCATCCCACTTATGACTCCCTCAAAAAGGAGATGTTCCAGATGCATGCCATGATTGTTGGTACCATCAGTGATTTTCCTGCACGTGGGATGTTGTCCGGCAACGTTGTTAGGGGATACAAGGCTTGTCCTGAGTGCCTTAGCTCCCAGGGGTGCAGCAATCATTGCAACAAGATAGTCCGGATGGGTCACCGTGCTTACCTACCACATGATCACCCCTGGCGGATAGATACCGGGGCATTTGATGGGACCGAAGAGAGAGGTGTGGAGCCGCATAGATGGTTGGGGGAAGAGATTTTAGCAGTGCTGGATGAGTATGATTTTGGGCAGCTCAGCAATCATCCCGATATTGTGGCCAGAATACCTGAAAGACCAGACAGGTACAAATTCTGGACACATAAGAGCATATTTTGGGAACTCCCGTACTGGAGTACGCTGTTGATCAGGCACTACCTAGATGTGATGCACATAGAGAAGAATGTCTGCGACAGTGTGGTAGGTACAGTGCTCAACTTGGAGGGGAAGACGAAAGATGGTCCTAAGGCACGCGTTGATCTTAAGAAAATTGGAATCAGAAAACATCTTTGGCTGAAAGAGGGGAAGAAAAAGATGCCTTGGGCTCCTTACACCGTGAAGCCTGATCAGAAGACCCAGATCTTCAGGTGGATGAGTTGTGTGACGTATCCCTCAAGCGTTGCAGGAAATATAGCCCGGTGTGTGAACTTGCGGGAGAATAAGATATACGGCTTGAAGAGTCATGACTGTCATATTCTGCTACAACGTCTCTTCCCTATTTTCATTCGACCGTTCCTTCACCGTCAGGTAAATTTGTAGTTAAAATTACGGTTAACCTGTCGTTGTTGGATTTTATATTAAATTTGTGATGTGTGGTTGGCTAGGTTGTGGAGCCGTTAGTAGCGCTGTCAAGATTCTTCATGAAGTTATGCACAAGGGAAGTGAGAAAATCCGATCTCCGGGAAATCCAGGCAGACATCATATACATCATGTGTAAATTCGAGAGGATCTTTCCGCCAAATTTTTTCTATATCATGCCTCACCTGATGATCCATCTTCCCCAGCAATTGTTGCTTACCGGTCCAGTACACTTTACTTGGATGTATCCCATGGAAAGGTATGTTTTATTCACTTACATCTCCAGAATACATATATGTACGTACATGTTCGGTAACCATAACGTATAGTTTGCAATCTTATATTTACAGGCAACTTGGTGAGTACAAAGATTATGTCACTAATAAATCCGCGCCTGAAGGATGTATAGCTGAAGCATATATTGCGCATGAATGCGTCACCTACATGAAGTTGTATTTAGGAGCGTCGTTGGGAGCTCCGTAGGCCATGGAGGAACATGCGCCGCTGTTCAATCTCTCTATAGTTTCCAGTGATGTCGAAGTTGGTGGAGCACGACTGTCCACCGAGTATGCATTGTCGGATGAAGAGATAGCCATAGCGCACTGGTGGGTACTAATCAATTGTGAAGAAGTTAAATATTGGAAAGAGTTGCACCTATATTTTCCGGAAGTTGATGGTGATCTCGAGTACCACAACATGACGTTCGCAAATTATTTTCGCACCTGGGTACGTAATTTAATCTTCCCTGTTATATATATATATATATATATATATATATATATCTAATTATTTTCTGTTGCATATATTTTCAGATATTTACAGTTCAATATCCGTTACAGATGGACATGATTAAATCTGATGATAATCCAAACTGGTCGCACGAACTATTACTTCTTGCGATGCAACCGCAACGGGCTAGAGTTTATCCCACTTGCACAGTGAATGGCGTCAAATTTGTATCTGAAGAGAGAGACAGCAGACGAAGAACACAGAATTCTGGGGTGATGGCGCTTGGTCATGGCCTTGACTATTACGGTGTTCTCCATTCAGTGGTCGAACTGGTTTATGCGGAAGGCATGAAAGTGCATCTGTTCAAGTGTAGATGGTTTGATACAGGCGCACAGAGCATGAAGATGGATCAGTACGGCAATTTATCGGTCAACACTGCTACAAGAGCCTACGAAGATGACCCGTTTGTTTTTGCGACATCGGTAAAACAAGTGTTTTATCTTGATGACCTTGCCAGGGGTGACGCGTGGAAAATAGCGAACATTGTGCATCCTCGAAACATTTACCGGGCGGCTACACTTGGAGTGACCATTCCAGGGCCAGAGGCTGATGCGTATCAGGAGCCGAACGCAGTAGGTATTCATGATGTAGCTACTATTCGCGAAAATAATGTTAAACATGGTCGAGTGCTCAGAATTCGTGATGAAGATTCAACCTTTATTGATGTTGATCCAAATGAAGAAACAGACGACGACTCTGACGACGAATTAAGGCATAGATTACCAGATATTAATTCCGATACCGAAGAAGACTCATCGGATGACTCAGATTACGAGCCTTAGCTTAGTTATAATTGAGCCTTAGCTTTGTAATTGTTGTCCAAATTAATATAAAGATTTCCGGGCGTGTTTGTGAGCCTTCCATGGAAGGCTGGGTTCCAAACCCCTTAAAAGAATATGTTTGTACTAAAAGAATATGTTTGTACTAAAATAAATAAAGCACATTTAAATTTCATTGTACATGATTTTTTATTTTTAACCTTGGGCGACGAATTTAACAAATATCGTCGCCCAAGTATTATCTTGACCGACGAATTACACTCATTTCGTCGGCCAAGAGTAATCCGAATAATTAAAATAAAATAAAACACATTTAAATTTCATTGTACAGGATTTTTTATTTTTACTCTTGGGCGACGAATTTAACAAATATCGTCGCCCAAATATTATCTTGGCCGACAAATTACCCTACTTTCGTCGGCCAAGAGTAATCCGAATAATTAAAATAAAATAAAACACATTTAAATTTCATTATACAGGATTTTTTACTTTTACTCTTGGGCGACGAATTTAACAAATATCGTCGCTCCAGGTTATAACATCTTAAGCGACGAAAAAAATTTTCGTCGGCCAAGGTGTTAAATCTTGGGCGACGAATATTTTTGGGCGACGAGAAGTAGATTTTAGGCGACGAAATTAGTATCGTCGCCTAAGAATTACTCTTAGGCGACGACGGAATGAATTGTTGTCGCCCAAGTTCTTGGCCGACGCACTTCTGGCGAAGACGTCTTGGCCGACGACATGTCGTCGCCTAAGTACTTAGGCGACAAATTTTTTAACAGGGCGACGATTTTTTTTCGTCGCCCAAGTTGAAATTTCTGGTAGTGTAAGCAGAAAATCCACAACAGAAACGAAAATTAGAAAGCAGAGGAACTAAACCCTAATATATGCGAGACACCGAGACGTCTGTGACACTACAATAGTCCAGTGATGGAGTAATTACTAAAATTTGGGAATTGTTCTAAGATATTCCATATGTGTGTTTTGGATTTATGTCAAAAAGATATGTAGTTAGAATAGAACTATATTCCTTATCATTATTATATTGGTACTTTGTAGTTCTTTATATAAAAAGTTTTTATCAATGAATAAGATGATTCTTTTATTATCTCTCATTCTCTACAGTTTATACTTGATCACGTTATATCGTATTATATTGGTACTTTGTAATTATTTATATAAAAGGTTTTTATCAACGAATAAAATGATTCTTTTATTATCTCTCATTCTTTACAGTTTATACTTGATCACGTTATCATGCACTTTGTTCTAACCCTAGAGCCAATAGCCCACTATTTGTTTTCCGAAACCCTAAAAAAGTGTTTTACGGCTCCTATGTCCGACCACTGCCACCGCCTGTTATTTTGGCTACCGTCTGACATCACCGGCTGCCAATCCCTTGGCCGCCGCTTGCTGATGATTCTTGATTTCCTCCAACTACAATTTTTGACTTCTTCAAGTGTTTGAAATTTCAAAAGGTATATTTTGAAACCCTAAACTTTTCCAAGATCAATAACTTGGGGAGGATAAAATCATTTCCTCCTTTCTCCATCTCCATTCTATGCTTCAGATTTTGTGCGTGTAGGTAAAAGTCTCATAATTTTATTTGCGGGTCAAGAGTGTGTTTGATTACTCTTGTTTCTTTGTTCGGGTTGTGTATGATCAAACCCGACCTTTCTCCGGATTGTGTTTGATCAATCCGAGGCCTTTTTCCGAATTGTATTTGATCAATTAGTGGTTTTTCTGGATTGTGTGTTATCAATTTGAAGCACAAACCATTAAAAACATAGTTTATGACCTCTATCGAGTCTCATAACCGCTTGGTTTTGTATGCAAGAGCAATGTAACATTCTGCTCCTTTGATTTTTTGACATACTCGATGCCTAAGGCAAATTTTCGCTAGGTATTTGTGTAGGTACTTATGGAACCTCTCATTGGAAAAAATTAAACCATATATTTTGACCCCAAGGCTAACAAGCTTAGATGCCGATATTTCATATCTCACGCGCTCAAAGTTTTAAGGCGCTACATCGACAACAATTTTCAACGGCAATCTGTGCAAAAAGTAATGACCACAAAAGTATCGTGAAATGCACTTATGGAGAGTTTCTTGAAACATTATGTCAGGACCTACCCCGGATTTCTCCCATGAAATCCGAAATAAACCCTGCGGAACCCACCTCAAGAGAAATTATACTAAAATTATTGGCATAATCTCCCTTGATAATGGGTAACCCTATCTGCAAGAAAAATCTACAACCCAAACACTTCTAAAACAAATAAATTCTCAATTCCTAGAGCCACCTGCTCCCTCATTTAGACAACCACCACTCCATACTCAAAATAATTCTCAAACAATAACCACAATTTAATCTTTTTCATCCCTCCTAACTGGGGTCATAAGCTCTTAACACACATTAAAACATCTCATAGTTATCAGAGCATTTACTAGGATAATGAGAAGAAATACACAATAGGTTAAACTAGTAACCTATATGGGAAAACTGGATGAGGTGGGGATTTATGGCATGCCTTCTATCATCGCCGAACCGAACTCTGCAGACTAGGCCTTTAAAAACGAAAGGCCCAGGGGAAAAGCATTTAAAACGTTAGTGAGTCGACAAAAATAAATAACAAAATATGGAGCAATGAAATCAAATCTATGATTTCCCATCATTTCCATTTAGAAAAATATTTTGAATGCCAATCATGGAAATTCTCCATAAATACTTATAAATAAAAAAATGATGAACTAATCTCATTGGTTCTCATTAATTAATAAAAATTGGGGAAGATGTTTCACCATAACGATGAGCCTCCCAGACTATAATAGCGTTTCACGCTAAGCGCCCTACTCACTTATAATGAATAGCCGCTAATAATGGCTAGCTAACATATATATAAATACCGATCGATTGCCTCCCAAGCTATAATAGCATCCCACGCTAAGCGCACTACTCACCTATATATGGTGAGTAACCGCTAATAATGATTAGCTAGCAATAATGAACATATATCAACCCTTTATGGTGAAATAAAAATAACAAATATCCAGAATGTCACTTCCTCGAAAATTAATATAAAATCACTTGACATGTCCCACATGTCAGATAAAATGCTCAAGAGAGTTCCCAAAAATTAATGGAACTCATTACTCCAATATGTCTTTGAAAATTAAATAAACTTTATTTCATGCATGGCATTTAAATCAAAGGTTCACTCACAGTGCTCGGCTAAGTCTACCGACGACCCGAGGCTTCCTCCAAATGATTCTCCTCACGACCTGAACAATAAATAATATTAATTCTCGCACGAAAATAAAACTTCAATAAATAACCCATAAAATGAAGGGCTTATAATTTATCTTCTTCCTTGCCCAATTTCCATCTTTAATCCATTAAGACTCAAAATTCACCACCATCACCGATGGCCAAAAATTAACCTTAAAAGAATTTTAAAACCGGCTAACCCAACTACCGATACTCCAATTTAAACACCTCCAAATTCCTTAACCATAGAAAAATCTCAAACATTATCACAACTCCAAAAATTCAAAACTATACTTCATTAAACTCCTCTCATTAATATCATTTTAAAAACATGAAAAACAGCCCCTAAGGGGCGGCGGCCGGCAGCGGTTCTCCGGTGACCTCCAATGCTTCTCAAATTTTAGCACAACACTCCTCTCAACCCACACTACAACTTCCTTAACTAGCACAAAGTCTAATTCTAAGCATAACTAGGCTAACCGGACCAAAACCTTAAATTGAGCCCTAGAACTTCAATTATACATTTCACCCTAACAAGATCGAATTAGGCCAATTCCTTTTAAGGGATTACTCACCTTGATGAGGGCTACAAGATGAACCAAAAATCTCGACCTATGGTGGTCGGAGGATGGAGCTCCGACGAAGAGACAGTCGGCGTTTCGACAGGTTTTTCTCCTCTCCGGCGACACTACCGGCTCGGACACTAGGCCGGGGAGAGAGAGGAGATGGCGGGGGTCCGAGCTGGGCTGGAGCGGCGGCCCATTGCTGGCTGGACAGCGGCAGCTAGTGGCAGGAATTCCCGACGAAGAGAAGGCTCGGGGAGAGCTCGGGAGAGAGGGAGAAGAGAAAGAAGAAAGAGAGAAAGGATTGGGCTGGGGCTCCTCCCCACCCGGTCCATCACTTAAATCCAAAAAAGAAAATACCCACTAAAATTTTTTACCCCTTTTTACCAACTCAAAAATTTCTCTCTTAGTGGATATTTTTTCCATGCAAGTCTGATTTTAATGGGTAGCATGTCTACGAACTCGTAATAACATCCTCTACAACTTCCATGAAGAAAGTTTTCCCAAATTCCATACGGAATAAAAAGTCAACTTTAAGGTCCTTAACAGTAAACGGTTAATTAATACGGTAAAAGACCAAAATAATACCGAAGTAAATAACCGTAAAATAACTTAAGGACTGGGGTGTGACATATTAAGTCAAGTGGATTGCTTACCACCTTATTTAACTACATATTGTCGATTATATTCCGTGGCATCCTGACCCATAATTTTTAGTGGATTCGATCATCATCAAGTTCTTTAGGCCCTTCAAGTTGGTTTGAAATTACCAACGAAGCTTGATTTTGATCATAAAATTGCAAACGAGAATTGCATATACTCTAATACGATAAACGTATTGGTCTACGCACATGAGATTGTCCCCTAGTTTGTGGAAAACAATATGGGTCACGGCAACGGCAGAAAAAACTGCACCGATGTCTAGAAAAGATGGGGAGGTGCCGCTGGCTCTAATGGTGACAATCCTGGTCTAGACACCAACATGTCAAAACTACTCATTTCAGCTTATGACAATACAACCGACGTGGATCTTCGGATCACTAGTTCAAGAGTTGTCGAGCTCTCCTTTAAATTGTGAATGCATACAAAAAAGTACGGAAAATCAATATGAGGACAAGAACGTCATTCTCATGATCACGGATTTCAAAGATTCAAATCATGTTCTAGCTACCCCTGACTTTGGCGTCATCGGCTACACATTGATTTTCGTTCCAAGCTATATGTAATAAGGCGTCGTATTGACGTCTTTTATTTATTCAAGACTTCGATGTACTCACATTAGTAATAATGAATGCCTTAAGAATTTTTCAAAGTGAAATTATTCTCTTCTTACGGTTCGTATTGATTTACAAACTAAATATACAATTTTTACATCGTACTTAGAAGCATGGCATATATACAATCTACATGGTTAGATTGTGCTAATTTGGTCACTTCCAAGTGAAAACGACGCACGGCCTTGCATCCTCAAGGAGAATCGCCAACATGTTTTCGGTTAAGTTTTCTAATTTATTGCAGATTTTCCATCATCAATTGTTCAATTAGGCTCATCCAAGTTCAGTGTGATGTCTTATAATTGTCCAAAATTAAAGATAAAGTGGTTTCAAGTGTGCCTCGCACTAACGACCCTCCACGGACATGCCTGGTCATACTGACTTGGAGTTACCGAAATCTTTTAATTTTGGATCCCCCTACGTTATTAAACCAATTGTAGTCTTACAAAAGACGTTGAAGACTTATCAAAACCGCATATAATCATCATCACCAAATCCTCTAGGTTCTCTGAGTAAGTTTTTGTTCATGTCAGGCAGCTTTTGTCATGGAGTTTACGACCATGGAATGACCAAAAAGGACTTGATTTTGATTATCAACAGTCCCTATGGCTGAGCATAAGTCTCCATGCCGCTGGCAAGTTTCAAAGCTTTGTCAATGTCAAATCTGCGAAAAACAGCAATTTGTCCATTCTAGACAGCCAACTTCGTTTTAGCTTTGTGAACAGCTCCAAACGAACCAAACAGTGAGCTTTATATCATTAGAAATCTCTACGAGTCTAGTTTTCAGAACTTTTTGCGGTTCATCTATATCTATTTTAACGAAGAAGTTATGGCTGTTTAGTGCGTAAAGGTCATTCTACGCAGAATTTTTTTATGTACTCTCGGGATTACAGCTTTCTATATAGCTTCTTTCAATCCTTCTAAATGGTTCAAATTAGAGGTGGCAAGCTGGCCAAGCCGGCCCGCCTAATCGGGTTTCGGGCCTTGCTTGGGCCAGCCCACGACGGGCCACGTCTGAACGGGCTCGGGCTTGGACCGGCCCATTTACTCAAATGTAAGGCCCAACCCAACCCACGGCCCAAGCCCATAACATGGTGGGCTGTGCTCGGGCCAGGACGGCACAGGCCCATGAACGGACTGTGTTAGGCTTGTTTCGTGCCAAAAATTGAAAATGATTTAGGTGAATGTTCTATACCACCGTTTCTATTCTTATAATCTCAACTTTTAATTATACATGATACGATTACAAATCAAAACTAATTCACACACTCTATCGATCATTTTTTTTCATTGTCAACAAACTAAAGAAATAAGTGATAAATTCTTATTGTTCATAATTAATAAATTTTTAGGCAAAACTTCTTATAAGTCTAGGGGAATCCAAATTCATACTCAAATAAATAACTATTTGTATATAAGTATATTGTTCACACTTAAAACTTAGTTTATTATTTATAAATATGTTATCTTCATATTAGAAATGAAAAAAAATTATATTTTATAGCGAGTCGGGTCGGGGGCCTCAAATTATCTTGCTCAGACCGGGTCGGGCCTATAATGGGCTCGGACCGAACCGGGCCCATGGGCTTTTTTTTCTAAGCCCAGCCCGACCCATTAGAATAACGTGCTTGGGCCGGGCTGAGCCGTTTTTAAACGTGTTGTGGTCGTGCTTAGCAGCTCGTTTGCCATCTCTAATTCAAATGAAACTATTTACTCGCCTATCTACTACATTTTGTAGATATGTCTCATAGAGACATTAAGTGAGTCGCAGATAGTGGAACTACCCACAACATTCTAAGGAACCGACAACTATCTCTGGATTTTGTGTCTTATAAATCTCTGTGACTACAATAATTGAATTATACCAGTCATTTAGGGATGCGGTTTAGCTTGCATTTTAATGTCTTATGACACCATGATCAACGTCACAAATGTCATCTATGCATTGAGAAGCAACCAAACCATGTTGAGCTTTAAAGATATTTCTCCTAACAGTTTTCATTCGAAAACACATTGTGAGAATGAACAAGAGTTCTTTTGTGTATACCTTCTCATGAATGCGGACTGAAGCGCATCTTAGAGAGATTTATGAGTCAATCTAGTGTACTATATGTCACTACCATTCGATTATCAAATCTCATGTTGTTGCCAAACATGATATTTGGGACACTGACTCATATAAGCTTTGGTTTAACCAAATCGGTCATCCTGGAAGACATATAATGGTCCAAATTTTGAGAAATTCTCATGGATATCCATTCTTCCACTCAAAACGAAGACATTCAAGATCTAGCTTCACCATAAAATATGATGGTGATGCCATAGATGTAAATGACGGCACCCCAGGAAGATTGACGTCACTCAAATACAGCTCCAACTTCCCATTAAACAATTGAGGTGCACCGGCCTTTTCTCAATGTCTCATTAGCCCCCTCTGTGATGCTCATTACTCATTTTGAAAACATATTCTTTAGTGAAATTAGGAGCGAGACCCTCCTGCGTTAAATGACACAAAAGAGAATATTTCATTCTTACATCAAACTATGTAGATAGATACAACCAACTTGCGGATACTTATTTATGCTTTATGATGTTTGTTAAAGTGATAACACGCCGGCCATGTGTTATACTATTATCTATTGTTTATCATGCTTATACTTCTAGAGGCTCACTACTTATTTTTTTTAAAGATCCGGATCCTCTCCTAAACTAATCTTTTGCCTAGCCTGCCTCAGCTTTTCGTTGTAAGCTGCCGTGTGTATAATCTACATCCAACGGCTTATATTTCTTCCTAAACACGCACTTATACACTTATACTATTTTGGTATGGAATTACACACTACTTCTACAGTTCTACTTATGCTGCTCACTTCTCATATGAGTTCATCATCTCATCACGTTGTGAGAAATCGCACAAAGAGGTCGAGATGAATCTGGGCTGTCGTTTTGGGTTCATAGCAGCTTCTCAAGCCTGATTGTCACATGGTTGTTGTGTAGTGTGGCGGTAAAGCATTTATTGAGATGGCAACAACACAACAATCCCTCCATTGCCAATGAAATCAACTTCTTTTCAGTTAATCAATAAACCAATGTATCTTTTTGGATCTATTTCTTTAATCTCCAATCTTTAGGAAGTATATGTTTTCTTGAATCTTATATCTGGGATAAACATTGATCATTAAATATGTCATATGGAAGAGTCTCAAATCTGAAAAATTGATAACTTCTAATGTTGGGTTTACAACATAACTTTCTTCTAATGTTGGTGATTTACCAAGTTCTAGGTATGAGGCTTGCAGAATGATGATCTCTTATCATGACAGGAAAGGTGGGGAGATGGATACTTTGGCACAGAAGAATACAACAAAATTATACAGGACTTTTTCATATAATCACCATAATTTTGTGTGGTGGAGACATGTAAACCATTGGATATAAAATTTGACAGCTGTCGTCATCCCAATAAAAGCTTAGGTAGGTTAGAAGAGGATCTAGATCCGATCTTTTTTTTAAATAAATTATTTACAAAGATTGAAGCAGGACAACGATATATCTTGTCGTCCCTGAGGAACTTAGGATAACAGATATACCTGCCATCCTATAACATATTCTCACGAAAAATGACTACGATAATAGTCTTAAGATTGGTAGATGCACACCAATACTTCCATTCAGGGTTATATCACATACAACTTTTATATTCATCTACAACCCACCATCATTGAATATTGTTGTACTACAGCTCGTGAATGTATACTAGGATTGACATGAAATTGCAATCTTTGAGCTCAAACAGGATTGAAACAGATCTCCAATTTTTTAGCTCGGTTAGATGTTATTTCTAGGTGTCAAATCGCAATGTCACTACACACAATGATGGGTCATTTGAGATGAATAAGTTTATTAGGTTGGAGATGAACCTCCACCTATAATCCGCATATGTAGAAATCTTGTCAGACGATCTCATTCACTGCTAAATTGCAAATTGTCACTTTGATGAGACAATATTCCCGCCGTTAGGGGGAGATAATAAGAACACAAGTGTTCAAGTAAAATGACTTGAATTGTCGTGGTTTGTCCCTACTAAGTCTCATCTTAATCTCAAATGCTTAAAGTGTTAAAGTGACGAGATCACATGCTGCAAATATGTCTACAAGGATTGATGTCCTATCAAGAGGACATGGCGTGACCAAAAAGAGTTGGTCTTTACTCCATCACCATAGATGGTGAGAGGGTGACGCCATATAATGGCAAAATTGGTGTCACAAGACCGTGTGTCTCCCTAAAAGGAGGGAGGCCCTTAGGTTTGATACTTTCTCGCACTAGGAAGAAAGCGAGCTTGGCACAACCTGATTCATTAATCAGTGATACTCAAATTCATCTCATAAAGTCTGAATTGTAATTATCGTTGGAGGACGCCTCAATGTCAAATCTAATCCATATAGAGATCTCTACAAATATTACACTAGTGTACATGAGGACGTGGGATAAGTCTACTATTGAACCACCCTTCATTGATGGATATCAACTTAGTTAATTGGCCTAATGGAAAGATGACATCCAGCATAACAAAGAGATAGGTCATTCGACAGGTGATGTCGACACCACAAGTGTAAACTCTATCAACTATGTCTTTGTTTGATAGCGTAGTGAGAACAAGAGCTTAGACTCATCTTATGGAGCAAGGTCTCTCACTAACACGCACTGGGATCGACTACGATGAGATATGCTCTCGTAATGGATGTCATTGCACTCCACTACTTTATCAGTTTGTAGTTTCTGAATAATTGAACATGCAGCCTATGAATGGGGTCATAATAACATCTCTACGAGATTAGAGATATACATGAAGATCTTAAACGAACTTCATTCATCCGAATCAAGTGGCTCCAGACCACAGGAGCATGCGTTTGCAAAAGGAACTTTGAAACGCACACTAAGTAACTACTTGATTTGGAAGGGATATGGTGAATTATGTCTTTGCGTGTTTATTCCGGATTTACATGGACTCTTGATTTGGAAGGGATATGGTGAATTATGTCTTTGCGTGTTCATTCCGGATTTACATGGACTATTGATGGATCAAGAGATGACAATATGTATCAACATTCAAAGTTAGAATAAAAAATATCTTAGGAAGACACGGTCTCGAAAAGGCACTTGATAACTGTATTGATGATGATTTTCCATCAATCAGCTTAGACGCTCTATAACTAATGAGGCCTATATATACTCCCATGATTAGTCAAAGTCTTTATTCTAAAGAGAGATCCATTTTTTTGTCTAAAAAAAGATGACAAATAGGTGTTAAGAGATGAAATTCTCATCTAAGTACAATAAAACGCATCAATGTACTCAACACAATACGAAAGACTTGACATCTCATTCACTATGAAAAGTGTTAAACCTAAGTGTAGCTATGCGCCCACGCAACGCCATTGTAATGGAAATTTCATTCTTTCAAAGACTTAAAAGTATGAAAGATTAAGACTTATTTTATCCCTACATAAAAAAGACACATCAAAAGCGAAATCAGAATCTGTCAAGTTTCGTAAGTCAAATTCCACAGGACCTATATGAAATCTCACTCACTGAAAAATGATGAAATTGGTCTCATTAGAAAGTTTTATGTGTCTACTTTTCAGAGACACAAACCATTTTATCATACCTATCATATTGAGTGAGTTATAGCTATTTTCGTAAAGTACGATAAATTTGTCTGAGAATCTGATTTTGTCATAACAGTCAACTTCGAAAACACTTGTGAATAGCTCCTGACGAATCAGAATGTGTGTAATATACAGTTGGAAAGCTAAATGAGTCTAGTTTCCAAAACCGTTTATGGTTTGTTCATATGTATTTCTTAAAGGAAGTTACGGCTGTTCTAGTACCTGAAGTTCATGTTGTGTGAAATTCTAATTTCCAGTGTGAACTTATGTTTTGAGTTCACAAATGGCCTTCTCCTCAAGATCTAAGTGTAAAAGATCATGTTTGAGGATAATGCGGTATGATCTAGTTAATCATTGTCTAATGTCACATTTGAAGACATTTTAAAGAGCATTGACATGCTAAGTTATCGAAACTTCCGTGATTAGTAAAAATCAGGAATAGCCCTATGATTGATGAAAGATCAAGGGGAAATGCGAACTTCACATGGAGTCTAGCACATACATACATGTCATTATCAAATGTGAAGGGTGTGGTTGTGTCGTATCAACCTTGTTGTGCTCTTTTTCCCTTAAACTAAGACTTTTGTCCCACTGGGTTTTTGCTTGGCAAAGTTTTTAGCGAGGCAACATCGCATGCACCGTTTGTCTCTTACAGAAATCATTGATTAACATGAAGTTGTTCATGAATGTGTTTGGTTAAGGTTAATCATTACACATGGCAGACTTGCTTAAGTCTTTGTCTAAATCTAATTTTGAGAAACATGTGAAAATATTGGAATGCGGCGTTTATTAAGTCTCTCTGATTAAGATACTTATCAGAGAGAGCATCACATGATTGAGTTCTCAATGAAGTAGTTGATGCGTTGTACTCTTTTCTCCTTTGACCAAGGTTTAGCTTTTCCCACATGATTTTTGTTATTTGGCAAGATTTTGATGAGGCAACACCGTATGCACCTTTCGGCATGTAGACACGCGGCACAAGGGGGAGTATTCTAGTATATTCCATATGTGTTAGTCTTATGCCAACAAGATATGTAGTTGGAATAAGACTATGTATTCCTTATCATTACTATATTAGTATATTGTAATTCTCTATATAAAGGACTCTTATCAATGAATAAGATGATGATTCTCTTGTTATCTCTCATTCTCTACCGTTTATACTTAATCAGGATTAATATTATTAGAACATGGTTTTTTTCCGATCTATAAGTTGGTATAACGTCTAAACTAGTTTTAATTACAGTTCAATTTCGATTGAGGAGGCAATTCTCTTCTCTATAAAGGGCTTAGGAATATATAAAAGCTTAAAAGCTGGAGATGCCGCCATGTTCACTGGGCCATCTCCTGCATAAAAATTAAATTGCAGGTAAACATATACATACATATGCAGTACTGAAGTGTTTTGTCCAAATGATCAACATTTTTATTTTATTAGCCGACTTGGATTTTATTGACTGAAGATGAAAAGGACTACTAATATATAGTAGGTTCCTTTTGGGATCTCACTAGAATTTGAATTCTAGAGTAATATGTATATAGTACTAGGAGTAGTGACTAGTGAAAATTTATATTTGTTGTTGTTTATCATAGATATTAATTAATTTAGAGCAAAAATTTGGTTACTGTGGGCGCTTTGTACCAAAGTAATTTAGAATCTGGAAGCAGATAAGAACACAAATAAAAGAGAAACACAGAAACTGCGAAGAAACATAGAAAGCTGAAATGTTGAATTACATGGGACTTTCACTGATGGAGACAAGTGATTCTGAGAGAATATAATAAAGGAGAGGTGATGTATACCAATCTTCCAATGTGATTGAATGTGATCTTTTTGTTACTAAAGGTTAGAGGAGGGCCTGAAATCTCCCCTTACTGTGACTACTGCTTCCTTTGCTTTATTGTTCCTTCTCTTTATTTGTTGATGTTTCTTCAGATTCTCAGCGCACTTGCTTCTGTCAGGACAAGCACACTAAAATCTTGCCTTGTACTTCTTGATGACTCTTTGGAAGGATTTGATTTGAAAATCAAGAGTGAAAAAGGAGAATCAATGAAACTAAGTAATAAATCCAGCTTTGGAGCACATTGTATATATTATGTTTATGTTACAGTTGCAAATAATTGATATTGATATTAAGCTATTGTTTATGAGAACTTTCTTATATATATGTGATACCCACATTTACGCATTGTTTATGATACTAGTTTAGAAAACTTGATCGTCAAGTATTAAGTCCAAAGTTAGGCATGGATATAAATCGGACTTTTTACCTACCCAGAAAATAATTGAAACACGGTCGACACTGAAAAGGATCGGCTGCCAGAAGATGATCGATCGCCTTGGTTAATTCCACTTCAGTAGTTGAATATATATACCATGGTTAGTTAAACAGCATACCTACTTTACCTATTGTATATACGTAACCTCACGTGCATAAGAAATACGATCAAATTAATTAATTTCCGTCATGAATATAATTTCTTTTCTGTGCACAAGACCAGGGTCAAAACCCAGCACTTGCAAAGCAATTGTTAAAATGTGTACGAACTTGTCTCTTTCATCTTCACCAGCAAAGCAATCGTTAAAATGTCCTGATGATAATCTTTAAATTTTCCATTTAACAAATGCAAGTGACTTCTGTATATTCATCTACACATCATTTCAAAGCAAGTTACTGGAAATTGAGGATCAATAAGATAGTGCATATTGCTATAGCTGACTAGTAATATTTCATATTTTCAATGTTCCTGTATCGATCACCAAGCTATTGGGAACTAACTTTACTCTTGACCTTAACAAAAATGACATACATCATCAGCTTCAGACCTCTTTAATTAAATTAGGGTTAACTTCTCGAATTGTATAACTTTCATCATCTGTTTTGGATCTTATTCACATTGTCAAATGTTTTCTATGTAGCTGCTCCCCAAGTCCACAAGAAACCTTGTATTATTGTGGTCATTTCCTTTTCCTCAACAAAAACGTTGGAAGATTAAGTTGAAGTTAGCTGACAGATAAGATCCATCCTAGTAATCACTGATATTTCTTTCGATCTCGATCTGCAGTAAGTCAATGCTTCTATCGATCTAAAGTCTTGAGCAAATATCTACACAAACATAATTAAGATTGGTTTAAGATATATCATGCAATTAAGGTTTAATTAATAATTGAATATGTTACATTGTTACATCAAGGTTTGGCCGTTTGGCTGGGTTCTATTGAGACCATGCATATTCCACATCGATCGAGCTAAGTCTTGAGTCTACAAACCTGCAATATCTTGATCAAGTTGTTACCCTGTGGATTTTCATAAATCAGAGCTTCTTGTACGTATTATAAAACATAAAATATGAATATATATATATATATATCTCTATTTTGCTACAATTTTTCACAAAAGCTAGATGATTCCAATAGTAATGATGCCTTGTTTTTAGATCGATAAATAATGACTTAGATGGTGTCATATTTCTCAAAACAGTAATTTGATTGATAGCATTTGATATGACACGGATGAAATTGAAGATACTGATTTAATATTCAAATATTTCGTCTTCGAACATATTGATTTAACCCAGAAGTGGGAGCATCACCCTTTAGCATTTTGCTATCAGTATATATTTTCCTACAAAATCTTCAAATTGTTCCACAACAACTAGAAATAGATTCAGTAATTAACTAGAAACAATTAATTCAGATGGAGGATACATATCTCGAATTTGAAGTTGTCTAAGTACATCTTTTAAACTGTACGTGTTTTGAAATTTGGCAAGAAACTTGCAAATAAACAATACGTGTTTTAACTATACATTTTTTATTACCTTTGGCCCTATCGGTCTTTTTTATCCGCCGATGAGATCTCGTGGTATCAAAGCCAAACCATTCGCCGGAAGAAATTACGGTTCTGGCAAGTGCCGGGTGCATTATAATATTGTTAAGCTTGCAATTTCGGCGAAGCTTAAGCCTTAATAGTCGTTCTCGAGCTAGCTACTTAATTACTCTGTTTGTATTTTGGACCAGAGAGCTGCTTAATTTTCTTAATTTGAAACTCCCTTGCTCTCGGGATCTTGGCGCCAGCAACACACGTCACACCACGCCCTCTCTCGTCCCCAGAAACCAACCCTAATTTTCCGTAATATTACAGAAACTGCCACTATTTCAAATAAACCGACCGCGGCCTTGGAACGTAAACAGCTTTCAAATTCCCATAAAGGGCGAAAGTGCCATTAGGTCGCCAAAGTTGGATGGCATTTCGTTAAATAGACCAAAAGTCAAGTGGCAAGCTTGTAATCAAATCCCTTTATAAATCCGAATTTCCAATAGGGCCACTCGGGCAGTCACACAGTCTGCAACACAGACAACAAAAATGGTTGGACCCTCCAGTCTAAAAACCCTTCCTCCTCTCCAAGTTTTCTCCACCTTACCACCACCGTCGTCGTCTTCTTCCTTAAGCTCCATGACCAAGCTCAAAACCCTAATCCACACCCTCATATTCTCCCACGTCTGCCGAGCAATTCGGTACCTCAACAAAGCCAAATCCAAAACCATATCCTTTTTCATTCAAGTCATCAAGGACAGCCAGCCAATGCAACTTATTTATCCAACAAAGAAGAGCAGGAGGAGCAAGAACAAGAACAAGATCTTCTTCGGCTCGTTCCGGTTGCACTACAACTGGTGCTCCTCCACGCACGTTCTGCCCGTGCCGGCCCGCGTCTACGAGGGTCTGAGCTCAACAAGCCATTTGTACTACGACTCGAATTGGAATTCCGTGATTTCAACCGACGAGAAATGCAGTGGTCATGACCAGAACAGTGGCGAGGCGCAGCTTTCGGGGTACTTACAATGGCTCGAGGAAAACAAGGTGCATGAGAAATCCATGGATACTACTGAGGCAGATGCAAATGAGATCGATAAGCTTGCGGATTTGTTCATTGCGAGCTGCCATGAGAAGTTCATATTGGAGAAGCAGGAGTCCTACAGGAGATTCCAGGAAATGCTTGCCAGAAGCGCTTGAAAACATGTTGAACGATGGATAGTTGTTTAGTGTCGGTGTGGGATCAAATTTCTCTTACCTTTCTCATTCTTCTATGAAAACATGTTTAGAGGGAGGAAAGTGTAGTGATTGGCTGGACTGAGTAATTTCTTCTTTCTCGCTCTCTATTTTTTCTTTAATCATGTAGTTACTCGATTAGCTTGTGTCTTTTTGAAAATGGTGGGGTTTGGAGAAATATTGTACATGATGAAGCGAGGTACTTTTCTGGGTATTTGTGAAATTCTTCTATCTTCAAATGCTGATGAACCTGCTTGTTGATTAGTTCTTGGCAGTTTTGAATAGAAAGAATTGTGCTTTTGAAATTGCGTATTTCTGGTTTCACACAAGTTGGATGATCAACTTACTGATCACAAAAGATTGATGAAGGAAGTAAACTTCTATGAAAATACTATATGATCTTCAGGATAGTATGACTTAGTCCATACATTTTTACACCATTGTCTTCAGTAAAGTAAAAAAGAAAGGTAGATCCAATGATAAATTATCGGAGAGTGTCATATATACCTGAATATTACCATAGACGAAGGTTCCAATATATACTAAGCTTAGGTAGGTAACAGTAGTTAATTAAGGATAATGATCAATTTTAATAAAGGGTAGCAGCATTATGTAATCTGCAGATTTTTTCTGTGAAAAGGTCTCATAGCTGCAGAAAGAAAAAAAAATTACATACTTCCAAGCTAGTTGTCTATAAGTCTTTGAATCCTTATCTAGCTGGTTTTAAATCTTGGGGACAAGTTATCAAAGATCTAGGAAGAAATTCATGGTACGTGATTAGGTATGATGCCAGTACTCTTTTTGTCAATGGCCTAGCAAGAAACCAAACAAGATTAATAATTTGACTGTCCCTTTTCCAGACATCTGATTTTTTTGTTTTATTCCTAATAAACAAAAATTGCAACACCTATTTTTAAACCTCATGATTAATATGGTGATTTTGGTAATCAGTTTCTAAAAATGATTGCATAAGAACAAAACAAGAGTGCACTGGGTCAAGAAGCTTGCGTACAGTACATGTCAGTAGTAGTCAGTATCTCTCTCTCTCTGCGTGCCTAATTTACCTGTCAGCAGCAGACATAAGCGCGCGGTTGTTGGATCCCAGCTTCACGTTTGTTTCTCAATATTCATCTTTGAAGTCTTTGTGTATATAATAAACGTGCATATGATCAGCAAGCAAGATCTTAAGAAACTTGGATGGAAGAGATGTGAGAGGGATTCTAAAGGTATTATATATACGCATTCCAGCGATATATAGGACAATATATCTATTAGGAATTGAGCAATTTGCACTACTAGCTATTTTAGGTTGTACATTATACACACACATCTCTTAGTTCAAGGAAACTAGGTACCTTAGTTAGGGCTAATTATATTATGCCATATAGGCGCTAGAGTTTTCCTTCATTATGATTTCTTTTTAGTTAGCTAGGTAGAGCAATTGAGAGCATCTTATTTTCATGATACCATGCAGGAAACTTATGCGTATTCGACATGTACATATATATAATACATAATCCGGAGTTTGAATAATTCTTGTCAATATAATGTAGGTACATAAGAGCTTCTAATGAGGACCTTGTAATGAGGATCAAATAAGGACTTTTGAATGAACTGTTAGATAAGTGTTTTAAGTTTTAGTTGATATTTTTAAATTCCAACATACACATCATTCAACCGTTTATTCAAAAACTCTTACTTGGTCATTGTTATAATGTCCTCATTAGAAGCTTTCTTTATAATGTATAGTTTCAATTACGAAACACATTTAGCTTTTACATGCATGGAAGTGATCTGATATGTGGGTAATATACTTTTTAGATATGCTGATCAAAATTGGTAAGGTGGTCGATCGATTACTAAACTTTCTAGTTCGTAGCTCTGGAAATCATCATGAGTGTACGGATGAATTCGTATTCCTTCATTGAGAACTAGTATTACACAAAGTTGAATTGCACAAAGTTGCTTGGTAGCTAGCTACTCCAATATTTCATCATTATATATAGGTGATGAACTGATGATTGATTGATCGACGCGATCTCAAAGGCAAACCATCGACCACATGCACATGACGACAAGAGTCAATATGACATCATAATTAACTATTATCAATACATATCTACATCTCAATGTTAATTGACAAATAATCATATAAATCAAATTAACTATATAGTAATGATCGAAGAACTGCAAATTGATAATGTATTTAGTGTAGTCTAGTATCTTATATGTTACACTAATATCGATCTGCTACACAAGCATGCATGTGAAGCCTGAAACCGCGCCTTCGAACATTCAAAAGAAGTTGATTTTTGGCTTCCGTTTCACTTCTTAAACTGACACACATATTCATCATCATTGGTAAAAGCGACGAGATTCTTACTCGATCTTAAGAAATGACACACTTGGAAGCTTGCCTTGCTTGCAATTAAAATAGCTCTAGATAGATATCAAGTTATTAAGCCTCGAGGAATATGTTGGAACTAGTAAACAACATTTCCCAATTCTAATCGATCAAGTTTTTGGCTCTACGTCATTGCTATTAGACCATGCATATTGCATATCTTAGAAGAATGGTGATCTTAATATGGAAAAGATCGACGTAACCGGTGGTTGGCGCCTTGTATGACATGGTATTAGAATCGGCTATTCATCATTTCAATTGCATCATTTTAGTGTTTAACTAGCTTATTATGCCGGAGTACGTTATCTTCGATGCTCTAGGACTCCAAAGGAAACGGGGAATGATAGGACGTCACATTGGTATAGGTAATTAAGGTGACCGGACAATTAATTGATAAGGAAAATATCTCCTAGTTTTTAATCCATTATTTGAAGTTAGAGCTTGAAAGAGACAATTAAATTTGTGTTACTTGAAAATATTTCAATCCTGTGTGCGTATTCATCGATTTTTTTATTTTTTTTCCAATAACTTATTGAGCAAACTGAATCTGGGTAATATGTCAGCTGGTTTTGTGATCACAGCACATGGATTGACCGAGTTTAACATTTAGCAGGCTACCTGAGTTGAAGAACTGCTGAATTAGCTGGAAACTAATTGGAATCTAGCTACGTAATTATCATTAGCTTGCAGCAAGATACCCATTATTAAGATGCTAAACAGAGCTTGATGATGCATATAATATATACACTAGCGTGAGATGCATTAGTGCTGAGTACTGATCAGTACGTAGACATGGCCAAAGACAGTAGTCAAGCTCGGATTTCTTAGTTTTGTCTGTAGAGAGATTGCTGATTATTAATCAAAGACTCGCTCTAAAAGATAGTTAATTAGCAGCTAAAAGGAATCAATATTGATGCTTTCTTTATGTACATATTCTCCTGTGTTTTTCTTTATTCCAAAACATCTTGGCTTGCTTTCACATTTGTGCAGATCGACTACATGCATAGAGAGACAGCCAGCGAGAGAGAGAGAGAGAGAGAGAGAGAGAGAGGAAATCAACTTTAGCAGGACCATTTTGGTTCTTTTGGTCTCCTGCATTCTTATATATGGACTAACTTTACATAAAAGTGAACTAATACCTGGAACTTCCAAAGGGGTATTATTCTCTTTTTATCTATATAGGATAGGATTAGTTACTACTTAGTACACTTACTTTAGTGACAGAATAACAGGGAACTGTTAAACACATCAAATTAAGTTCTAGTTGTTAAAACTAACCCGAGAAAGGGTTAGGGACCTGCGGTTAATGTGACTTAATAAGCTGATTTGATAGTGCAGAAAAACCTAATTAAGATCAGGGTTAAGCGATTAGCGTTGAGAAGTTTACATCGATCTGATGATTAGATGAGTTGGCTGTTGTTCTTTGTGCTCTGGATCATATATATTTGTCGGATTTATGTTTGCCTGCTGCATATGTTTAGTTGTCTTCTAATACCATTTTGATTGTGGTCCAAGAAAGCGATTGAGGGTGAAATTTGTTTAGGTCGTGATTTGCGTGCCAAGTTTTATGTTGCAAGAGAGCTTAAAAAAAGGGTCGATCTTTATAAGTGATACAGTATCTTGATTAATGTTTGAAATTTGGATTTTCCCTTCATATATGTCAAAAATTGAAACCCACAATTATATCATAATAATATCAGTGAAGGATTTAGCAAACTTCAACAACATATCCGTCCGGATAAGAATAGCCGAATTGGGAGTTGGTGAGTGTGAATGTGTAGCAAAGTTCCACACGAATTATTGAGTAGAAGATCTTGAACGTCAAAGGTGAAATATGTCCAAAGTATAGTAAGTCTCTCCTACCTTGTTGCAATTTTAATATAAACCATATAAGATCTTTATGCTCATTAACCATATAAGATCTTTATGCTCATTAAACTAAGAATAAGATAGAGAGAAAATAGAAGAATATAATGTAGGAGGAGGAAGAAGTGTCACTTTCATTCTCATTAGGCTCTTTTATATAGGAGTATGATTTACCTCTTAAAGACATAATTAATGAGTATTTACAATCAAAACAGAAGTGAACTCATAGATCGTGAGTGTCACGCCCCGACCCTTAATTTTTACCTTAATTACTAGCATAGCTGTAATAAAAATTTTACCGTTTTCGTCATTAAGTGTACAGTTTAATTGGTCCCCAGAGAGGTTGTGAGGGGCGATTATTTCGTAAGATTTATTCTAATGAATAAATTGTAACGACGGTAAAAATAGTAATTTTTGCTAGTAAAATGTAATTTTTATTGAGTTATTATTTTTGAGATGTTAAATTTTTCGAAATAGGTATATGGTGGTGGACCGATTTGGGCCAAGCCCAAAACCGCTCTCTCCTTTCTCTCTCCTCCAGCCCGTGCTCCTCTCTCTCTCCCCGAGTTCCTCCTCCCGGAAAAGCTTCCCGAGCCTAACCTCCCCTGTTCGGCCTCCGTTCGCCACCGCACCAGTCCCAAACGGTCAACCTCTGACCCAGCTCTCATTCTAGATCGGTGAGAGGCTCCCTAGCGTCGCCGATCGAGAGGAAAACTCGCCGGAAGTCCCGATTGTCCGAGTGTTCCCGTCGCCGGAACTCCCTCCTCCGGCTGCTATAGCCAGCGATCTTTGGCCCGTTGGAAAGCTCTCCTCCCGTGTAACAATCCCTCCAAAGGGCTCTCTCCCTCTCGAGCTAGGTAAAGAGAAATAGGAGTTTGAAATTCTAGGGTTTTTTATGTGTTTCCGTTGGATTGGCATAGTTAGGCTTGGAATTGTGGTTTGTGCTAGTTAGGAAAATTGTAGAGGAGGTTGAGAGGAAGGTGCTGTCAAATTTTGGTAGGCATTGGAGGTCGCCGGAGATATCTATAGCTAAAAAAGTGTTTTTAGTATGGAATTTTATGAGGAGTTTAATGGAATAAGTTTTAGAATTTTTGGATAAGTTTGAGAATTTTTAAAGTTTGGTATTTTTGGAGGATTAATAAGTTAGAATCTGGTCATTTGATTATTTATGGTGGAAGGTGATTTACAGGATGTTGGTTAAAATTGTGGAGTTTTATGGTTGACAGTGAAATTAAGATTTAGGGCGATATGCATGGTTGAGCTCGCGAAGCTCATATTTAATTACGCTTATTTTTTTTTAAGCGTCAGTGTTTTATTTAAGGATTTATTTATGGTTTTGAAACAAGATGTGAGGAGGTTCGAGCTGAAGAGGCATTCGACCGACATCAGGCTTAGGCCTAATTTGTGAGTGGACATTTGTTTTAAATAATGTGCTTGAAATGTGTTATTGTTGAGTATTTTCTTTTGTTGGAAAATAACCGAAATTAAGAATTTCGGTGATTATACTCATATATAGATGATTATGAGAATAATATGTATATAAATAAATGCTAGCTGGCTATACGTGATTTCCCTCCATAATGAGATACAATTCCATTATGGGGTGACGTGAGCGTTAGACGCTAGCGTCGTAGACTTGTATGACTTTCTATTTTTCGTATTCATTCATAGAATTCCTACAAAGAATCAGCACGTATATATATCCACTCGTGCGTTTCCCCCATAATGAGGAAAAATGTCATTATGCGGTGACGTGAGCGTTAGACGCCAACGTCGTAGCCATGTATGATTATCTATTTTTCGAGTTTATTCATATATATTGTACAAGGAATAGACGAGTGTAAATACATACTGATATATATAATCCTAGCCTGAGAGACCTGTTTTTAAAGTTTAGGAGTCTAGCGAGGCTAGACACCAGTTAAGAATTTTTGAGTTAATTTTTAAGCTGTCGCTTGCAAAGCGTTTTTCTTGGAAATATTTTTGGGGAAATATTATTTGTTGTCGAAATTGGTTTTGTCCACTCAATCTGATGTAATTGAATATTTTCCCCTGGGCTCTTCGTTTTTAAAATGTCTAATCTGCAGCGTTTGGGTGAGGTCTAGAAGGAGGCGACGAGGGATAGTTACCCATCTTTCCATTATTTTTCCCCAGTATGTTATCTGTTTAATCTACTAGAATATTTGTCAGCTTCCGTTGATTTTCTTTCAGTAGCTCTGAATACTTTCGGGAAAATAGTTGTGTAATATATTCTTCGGATAATTGGGTTGAGTTGAGGATTAATATATTGGTTAAAAGAGTGGTTCTATAATTTTTCCGGGTTAGGGTTGTCCATTTTCGAGGGAGGTTTGCCGTGTTCTTCAGTAAATTTTCCTTGGAGGTGGTCCCCGCAAGACTTACTATGGGTTTCAGGGTGAAATTTCGGGACGAGTCCTGACAGTGAGTATGAATAATAAACAACAAACGTTGCACCAATATCTCATAGATCATCATAGAGTTCATAAAACGAATAAGCAAAATCGTGCTGATAACGTGTTATAAACTAAGAAAGAGATAGAGAGAAAATAGAAGAACATAATGTAGGAGGAGGAAGAAGTGTCACTTTCATTCTCATTAGGCTCTTTTATATAGGAGTATGATTTACCTCTTAAAGGCATAATTAATAAATATTTACAAGGACATTCACATATATTATAATATTTACAACGATATGAGTTTATCTTAAAGGATGTCTAATATTTTGAGTTTTTATCTAATTTTCTCATATAATGCTGCATGTTGAATTTTAGGTCTCATGCTTAATCCGGATTTTATATAATTGAATATATATATATATATAATCTAAAGATGATCTCCTTATTTTAAAAATTTGAGGATTTCTACTATTTTGCATTAGTAGATGACTTCATTTAACGATCTCAACCGTTGATACTCTAGATTCATATGCAAGAAACATGTCTACAAAATTTTAACTAATTCCATAATCATTTGGTCATTTAAATTGACGTAAACAATTGTAGGTCGTTAGATAAAATTAAAACGAATATTGTGCTAATATATATATATATATTAAAGTGAGGATGTTTTTAGTTTTAGCATATATTTTGACAATCAAAACTACATATTCCCTGGTTATTTACCCACATATGAATCATACAAAAAATTAGCCAAATTGAAAAATGTTTAACTACTAGATTAGCACAATATTCGTTTTAATTTTATCTAACGACCTACAATTGTTTACGTCAATTTAAATGACCAAATGATTATGGAATTAGTTGAAGTTTTATAGACATGCTTCTTGCATATGAATCTAGAGTATCAACGGTTGAGATCTTTAAATTAAGTCATCTATTAATGTAAAATAGTAGAAATTTTCAAATTCTTAAAATAAGAAGATCCTCTTTAAATTCTATATATATATATTCAATTATATAAAATCCGGATTAAGCATGAGACCTAAAATTCAACATGCAGCGTTATATACGAACCAATGAAAATATGAGATAGTTATGCCGCATCCGCATGATCAACGAAGAGAACAAACAAAACCCTAGTGTCATGTCGTTGAATCTGTAAAACGAGAGTAGCAAAAGGATTTTGGGATTCTATGCGTTATTAATTCTTAGAACGAAGAGTACCTGGTTGATGAATTTGGAGAGATAGATTTGTTATTCTAAATGATCATAACTTTCTGTTAAAATTATATGAGAAATCTCTCATAGAAAAACTTGGTAGAAATAAACAATACTCTGAAATAAACAATCATATTGAAGGTCTGCATAGCCCATGTGTTATGAGTGTTCTTGTAACACCTTATGCACGTAGTGCTCCAGAGGTCGGGCAACAACATATCCCAACAGTCTCTTTGTCTAATTATTTTCAAGTCCTTTCAGCTGAGCGAGAAAAAGATCATAGAGAGAAGATTGTTGCAGACTCCTCTAGAGACAAAAGAGACGATTCTAATGCAATTTTGGTTTCGAATGATACTGAACTTGAAAAGCACAATAACATTATGGTTGAAGTGAATGATGAAGATTCTGGTTTGGTGGAATCTAATCATCAAACTACGTTTTGTTGGGGTGATTTGGAAAATGAAGAACCTTTTAGTCGTCATACATATACTAAAAATGAGATGACTGGTCCTATGAGTTCTTGGTATGATGAGGGTGAATCAACTCTAGAGGATGAGAATCTTCTCAAATCTCTCCCAAAGTCATAAAAGAAAAAAGTGAAGACCAAAAAAGATTCGTGATACCCTTACCTTGCCCGTAATCGGACGCCCATAGGGCGTCTTGATATATGATGCAACCAGCTCTAATCATTCTTATGTTTTGGTTGTTTTATGTTTTGTTGTTTGTTTCTAAAGGGTTTTGGTTTCAAGCCCCGGCCCCCTCCCCAACCACACACATAGGTACTACCTATTTTATTTAATAAAACTTTTGTTTGCCAGCACTACCAGAAAATGGGTCTTGGGCGACGAAACAAAAAAAACAGGCCGACGATTTTTTTTTTCGTCGCCTAAGAGGGAACTTAGGCGACGATTTTTTTTTTCGTCGCCTAAGTAAAAAAAATCGTCGCCTAAGTTTCATCTTAGGCAACGAAAAAAAAAATCGTCGCCTAAAAATAAATTTCGTCGGCCAAGATAGAAACTAGGGCGACGAAACAATATGTCGTCGCCTAAGATATTTATTTCGTCGCCTAAGTTTTTTATCCTTAGGCGACGAAACTGAGATATTTCGTCGCCCAAGATTTTTAATTCTTAGGCGACGAAACTCAAATATTTCGTCGCCCAAGATTCTTCTATATATTGAGAGGCCGGGATAGAAGAATGAGAACTTTGAAAATTCGAAACATAAATTTCTCTAGTTTTTCAAATCGTTCGGTGTTGTGGAAATCTGTCCATACATAGTTTGTGGAGCTACTCCCAGGTACGTACATATGCATATATATGCACATATATATATGCATATATATATATATTGATTTTCAGTTTTATTTGAGTTGAATTAATGATATATATATATATATGCATAGAGTTTGTTCCAAGCTGAATAAGGGGCCGTTCTGTCATAGATATGGTTCACAGGTTTGTTTAACTGGATCTCAAGATCACAAACTGACCACTCTTCTCGGTGAAGGGGTCGATAGGGGTTCGCCTCCGTGATCACAAACGAGTCCTGCCTGGTTCCTGTAGGGGGTTCGCCCTCCGTGACATTGACACTTGCCTTCTGAAACCACGGAATCCGCTTGAATTAGATATATATAATTAATAATTAGTATGTTGTATTACATTAATATATATATATATAAATGATATGTTCATTAAATATTGATATATATATGTGTTATTTTCAGGATATGGATAAGAGTTGGATTTCTCTTCCAAGATATCACAGAAAATATGCTGAAGGAGTTTGGGATTTTATGCAATATGCGCAGGCCAATGCTGACGGGAGTGGCATGTTCTATTGCCCGTGCAAGATGTGTAAGTGTCGCAGTGATATGCATCGATTTCCGTTGGGGACAGTATGGGACCACCTGAAGAGTAACGGATTCTGGGAACGTTACACATGTTGGATATATCACGGTGAAACCTCATCACGCCCGCATGATCATGGACAGTTTTATAAGACGGGCAGTACATCCAACGATCCCACAACGGCCTTCATCAACGACATGTTTCCTCATGACAGCGGTGTATGCCCTGAACGACAGCACATTCCGCAGGCGCCGATGCAGGCCGTCCCTAGAGGTGTCAACACTGCCGATATAGCCAAGTACAACAGACTTATTGCTTTCCAACAGACTCCTCTGTGCCCAGGTCATGAGAAGACCGTTCTTCAGTGTGTGATGGAGGTGATGCATATCAAGGTTGACACAAAATCGACCGTGACGGCTGTTGATAGGTATCTACAGTACGCTGCTTCGCTCCTGCCCGACGGTCATCGTCATCCCACCACGCATCATAAGGTCCGTCGTATCTTGAGAGATCTCGGGCTTTCCTACATCAAGATCCATGCATGCAGATATGACTGCGTTCTATTCTGGGGTAAAGATGCAGACGGTAATGACATTGAAGGCCTTCATCGTTGTCCGGTATGTGGGACCGACAGGTATAAGCGGACTCCCGCAGGCAACAGGAAACCTGTTAAGATACTTCGCTATTTTCCGTTGAGGGATAGGCTGGAGCGGTTGTACATGTCTTCAAAGACGGCCGAAGCTATGAGATGGCACGCTGTGAGGGAGGTGCATGACGAAGACCTCATGGTACACCCTGCTGACGGGGAGGCGTGGAAGCATATAGACAGGGAGTTTCCTCATTTTGCTTCAGAGGTGAGGAATGTGAGGCTCGGGCTGTCATCCGACGGGTTCAACCCTTTTGGGACCATGAGTCTTTCGTACAGTATATGGCCGGTCATTTTGGTGCCTTACAACCTTCCTCCATGGATGTGCATGAAGAAGGAATACAACATGTTGACCTTGTTGATTCCGGGGCCCGGTTATCCAGGTATCTACTTTCCCTTCATATTGTATATATTGCTGTTGGTTCAATTTTTTCTCCATTTATTGTTTTTGTTCTATATTGTTGGTCATATATAGTCGTTATCTGAATTTGTTGTGGTTGTTGTTGTTGTTGTTGTTGTTATCCAGGGAAGTGTCTCGATGTGTATATGAGACCGCTGATTGAAGAGTGTAAATTGCTTTGGGAGGTTGGTCATCCCACTTATGACTCCCACAAAAAGGAGATGTTCCAGATGCATGCCATGATTGTTGGTACCATCAGTGATTTTCCTGCACGTGGGATGTTGTCCGGCAACGTTGTTAGGGGATACAAGGCTTGTCCTGAGTGTCTTAGCTCCCAGGGGTGCAGCAATCATTGCAACAAGATAGTCCGGATGGGTCACCGTGCTTACCTACCACATGATCACCCCTGGCGGATAGATACCGGGGCATTTGATGGGACCGAAGAGAGAGGTGTGGAGCCGCATAGATGGTCGGGGGAAGAGATTTTAGCAGTGCTGGATGAGTATGATTTTGGGCAGCTCAGCAATCATCCCGATATTGTGGCCAGAATACCTGAAAGACCAGAGAGGTACAAATTCTGGACACATAAGAGCATATTTTGGGAACTCCCGTACTGGAGTACGCTGTTGATCAGGCACTACCTAGATGTGATGCACATAGAGAAGAATGTCTGCGACAGTGTGGTAGGTACAGTGCTCAACTTGGAGGGGAAGACGAAAGACGGTCCTAAGGCACGCGTTGATCTTAAGAAAATGGGAATCAGAAAACATCTTTGGCTGAAAGAAGGGAAGAAAAAGATGCCTTGGGCTCCTTACACCGTGAAGCCTGATCAGAAGACCCAGATCTTCAAGTGGATGAGTTGTGTGACTTATCCCTCAGGCGTTGCAGGAAATATAGCCCGGTGTGTGAACTTGCGGGAGAATAAGCTATACGGCTTGAAGAGTCATGACTGTCATATTCTGCTACAACGTCTCTTCCCTGTTTTCATTCGACCGTTCCTTCACCGTCAGGTAAATTTGTGGTTAAAATTACGGTTAACCTGTCATTGTTGGATTTTATATTAAATTTGTGATGTGTGGTTGGCCAGGTTGTGGAGCCGTTAGTAGCGCTGTCAAGATTCTTCATGAAGTTATGCACAAGGGAAGTGAGAAAATCCGATCTCCGGGAAATGCAGGCAGACATCATATACATCATGTGTAAATTCGAGAGGATCTTTCCGCCAAATTTTTTCGATATCATGCCTCACTTGATGATCCATCTTCCCCAGCAATTGTTGCTTACCGGTCCAGTACACTTCACTTGGATGTATCCCATGGAAAGGTATGTTTTATTCACTTACATCTCCAGAATACATATATGTACGTACATGTTCAATAACCATAACGTATAGTTTGCAATCTTATATTTACAGGCAACTTGGTGAGTACAAAGATTATGTCACTAATAAATCCGCGCCTGAAGGATGTATAGCTGAAGCATATATTGCGCATGAATGCGTCACCTACATGAAGTTGTATTTAGGAGCGTCGTTGGGAGTTCCGCAAGCCATGGAGGAACATGCGCCGCGGTTCAATCTCTCTATAGTTTCCAGTGATGTCGAAGTTGGTGGAGCACGACTGTCCGCCGAGTATGCATTGTCGGATGAAGAGATAGCCATAGCGCACTGGTGGGTACTAATCAATTGTGAAGAAGTTAAATATTGGAAAGAGTTGCACCTAAATTTTTCGGAAGTTGATGGTGATCTCGAGTACCACAACATGACGTTCGCAAATTATTTTCGCACCTGGGTACGTAATTTAATCTTCTCTGTTATATATATATATATATATATATATATATATATCTAATTATTTTCTATTGCATATATTTTCGGATATTTACAGTTCAATATCCGTTACAGATGGACATGATTAAATCTGTTGATAATCCAAACTAGTCGCACGAACTATTACTTCTTGCGATGCAACCGCAACGGGCTAGAGTTTATCCCACTTGCACAGTGAATGGCGTCAAATTTGTATCTGAAGAGAGAGACAGCAGACGAAGAACACAGAATTCTGGGGTGATGGCGAAAGGTCATGGTCTTGACTATTACGGTGTTCTCCATTCAGTGGTCGAACTGGTTTATGCGGAAGGCATGAAAGTGCATCTGTTCAAGTGTAGATGGTTTGATACAGGCGCACAGAGCATGAAGATGGATCAGTACGGCAATTTATCGGTCAACACTGCTACAAGCGCCTACGAAGATGACCCGTTTGTTTTTGCGACATCGGTAAAACAAGTGTTTTATCTTGATGACCTTGCCAGGGGTGACGCGTGGAAAATAGCGAACATTGTGCATCCTCGAAACATTTACCGGGCGGCTACACTTGGAGTGACCATTCCAGGGCCAGAGGCTGATGCGTATCAGGAGCCGAACGCAGTAGGTATTCATGATGTAGCTACTGTTCGTCAAAATAATGTTAAACATGGTCGAGTGCTCAGAATTCGTGACGAAGATTCAACCTTTATTGATGTTGATCCAAATGAAGAAACAGACGACGACTCTGACGACGAATTAAGACATAGATTACCAGATATTAATTCCGATACCGAAGAAGACTCATCGGATGACTCAGATTACGAGCCTTAGCTTAGTTATAATTGAGCCTTAGCTTTGTAATTGTTTGTATACTAAAACAATATGTTTGTACTAAAATAAATAAAGCACATTTAAATTCATTGTACAGTGTTTTTTATTTTTACTCTTGGGCGACGATTTTAACAAATATCGTCGCCCAAGTATTATCTTGGCCGACGAATTACCCTAATTTCGTCGGCCAAGAGTAATCCGAATAATTAAAATAAGATAAAACACATTTAAATTTCATTGTACAGGATTTTTTATTTTTACTCTTGGGCGACGATTTTAACAAATATCGTCGCCCAAGTATTATCTTGGCCGACGAATTACCCTAATTTCGTCGGCCAAGAGTAATCCGAATAATTAAAATAAGATAAAACACATTTAAATTTCATTTGAATAATTAAAATAAATATCCCGGGTATTTATTTTTTACCAAATTTTTATAGCCCCGTAAGAGTCTCGTCGATTGGAAACTATTCTCAGTTGAAGGTCCGGCCAGATTACGTGATTTGGAGGGTCGAATAGCCGTTTCCGTCCGTTTAGGGGTTTGACCGCGCCGATTGACCGGACGGATCGAGGCCTTATCTTTGTCAGATGGAGCTGAATTTTTTTGCACCTACGTAATTCGTTATGCTGGTCATATCTGACGGTCGGTTTTCAGTTCTATGTCTCCGATCACCAAACTCACGTTATATGTACTAATGTTGTATAACTTTTTTATATAAGTGTTGAGTTTAAGTTTCGTTTTGAAGACAACGTATGCGTAGAGGCCTCAAACGCAAAAAAGTCGTGAAATAAGATATGACCGGAACGGTGAAATACGTCAACCCGTGAAAAATAAAGATATTCCGGTAAAATTTCGGTGCCGGTTGTTTCGGTTAACGAATTTTTCTCTTATTTCTACCTAGTGGTAGCCCTATCCCGGTTATTTATTTTTTACCAAATTTTTATAGCCCCGTAAGAGTCTCGTCGATTGGAAACTATTCTCAGTTGAAGGTCCGGCCAGATTACGTGATTTGGATGGTCGAATAGTCTGAATTTTATGATAGAACTCTTGGCCGATGATTTTCTTCATCTTGGGCGACGAGATTTATAGTGAAGAATCTCGTCGCCCAAGTAGACTATCTTGGCCGACGATTTTAAAAAAACAGGGCGACGACTTCAAAAATCGTCGGCCAAGATGCTCTTGGCCGACGATTTTTAAAAAACAGGCCGACGATTTTTACAGAATCGTCGCCTAAGAACTCCAGTATAAAAGTTAAAAATTCGGAACCCTAACCATTTCTTCAGCCGCCAAGCCCTCTCTCTCTCTCTCTCTCTCCGAAAATCCTCTCTCTGCCCTCTCTCTCTCCCTCTCTCCGACCCCGACCCCGACCCCAATTCGGAACCCCGCCCCGACACCGACCCAAAATTTAAGGTATAACCCTAAAACCCTAAATTGGTTTTAATTGTTGTTGTTGTTGTGATAATTGTAAATTGTTGTTGTTGTTGTTGTGATAATTGTAAATTGTAAATTGTTGTTGTTGTTGTTGTTGTGATAATTGTAAATTGTGATGTAAATTATGGTAAATTGTGATGTAAATGATAATTGTAAAATATTAGGGTTTACGGTTTAGGGTTTAGGGTTTAGGATTGTAAATGATTAAATAATTAAATAATATAAATTATAAATGATTAAATAATTTGTAAATATATTGTAAATGATTAAATAATTTGTAATTATATTGTAAATGATTAAATTATTTATGATTAAATAATTAAATAATATAAATTATAATTGTAAATATATTGTGGAAATTTTGTAAAAAATAATGGATTATTTTTGAGTAAGGATGTAAATATTCGTAAATTAATTTTTGTGATGTAATAATTGCGAATTAATGTAAATAATTTGTTATGTGAATAAAAAAATAATAAATCCTATAATAATTATTAAATTTTATTTGTGCTATTATTGTTGATAAATTTTTCGAAGTTTATGGTTATTTTTTGTGAACTTAATTATAAGACGGTAAAATATTTTTAATAAATTTATGGTTATTTTAAACAGGATGGCCATGAGGAGAACTTCTGGACAACGTTCGGGTGCGAGGAGCCAAGACGGCTCGGACGGTACCTCAAACAACCCGTCGGAATCACCATCGATCGGGTTTCCGTGGCAGTTGACGGCCCGACGTGAGGCGCTTAGGGGTGACGCGAGCGGCTCGGGTTCTGCTGGGCAGTCGGGTCCCGCAGCGACGGCTCCTCGTCATCCACCCATACTTCGCCGGTCGCGATCCCGCAGCGACGCCCCCACACAGTCGTCCCCGACCGACGGTGATGGCGGGTCATCCGGGGTCCCTATGGTGCCGTCCGGCCTCTTCCTTCCTCCGACGATACCGGCGATACCTCGCGTCGATGAGGAGGGTCGACCGATTCGGGAGCAGCTCCCGCATGTGGCACCGCACGAGGCCTATATCTACCGGGAGTTTCCCACGCCTCTTCATCCCGTGAGGGTCTCTGAGCAGGCGGACGGAGACGAATCCGTCGGCTCAGCCTCATCCTCAGGTAATTTATTATTACTTTTTTGTCGATTTTAAATTTTTTATATTAAAAATGTATTATTAATATTAAATTTGATTCACAATGTCACAGCCGCCGGAACGAGAAGGCGGAACAGGAGAGGCACCGTCAGCAACAAGGGACTCGATAGGGCGGTCGAGTCCGCTGGACGGATCGCCATCCCGTTTTCCAACGGGAAACCGGTGGACGCTGCGTTGGGAAACCGGTACACGCGCGCCGCGGGAGGCACCATCCGCTCCAGACTCCCTATGTTGTGGGGAGTCTGGAGCCAGGTTCCTGATGGAGTGAAGGAGATGCTCCATCAGTCGATGTCGGTGAGTTTACTCGATCAATTACTATTTTTTTAACTAATAAATTATTTAATTATCGAAAAAAATACTAACAAGTGGTAATGCAGCAATGGTTTGTGGTTCCCGAGGAGGGACGTGACTGGGCGGAAAAGGCCCATAGGGAGAGGTACCTCTATTTAATAATTTATTAAATTTTATTTTTTTAATAATATATTTAATATTTTTTTTGTATATGTAGGTTCAAGGAGTGGAAGCACGACCTCCGGGAACACTGGAAGAAGTACGGGAGCGACCGTTCGGGTACCCCGAAGGAGTTCGAGTATCGGGAGTACGAGTGGCGGTGGCTTCTTGTCACGCAGTTCAACGACCCTCACAAACAGGTAATTCGTAAACAAATTTGAATATTTAATTAGTGAATTAATTATAATTGTATGTTTTTAAATATTTACTAACGATAATTTTTTTTTGAAGCACCTCGCCCGGGTGAACGCTGAGAACCGGCAACATAACACAACCAACCATCGTGCCGGTTCGAGGCCGTTTTCGGCCATCATGGACGACGTGCGGCGAGAGCGGCCAGAGGAGAACCCCTATGTGGGGACCTTTCAGAGGGCATATCCTCATTCTGAGGAGGATCTTGTAAGTTCCTTATATTTTCTAATTTTTAATTTTAATTACATTTTATTAAATGTATATTAATATATTTTTATAATATATCCAATTAGGCGAGGGTGAGGGAGGCGGAGCAAGAGGTCATCAGAGGCATGGTGAATGACGCATGGCCGGGCACGGCAGAGGATGACATGTCAGAGGCCATGTCCAGGATCGACACTTCAGATCCTACCGTTGGGGCGCGGATTATGGCCACTGCCTTCGCGCAGCGTTCCAACACCTACTACTGCCGGGGTATGGGAGACGCTGGAAAGGGGATCCTGAAGACGACGCCAGGATTTCAGCGCAAGGGAGCCGCCGGAGCCTCAAGCAGCAACAGCCAGACCACTCGGCTAGCGGATCAGTTCGCAAGTCTACAGTCTGAGCTGGAAGCCCAAAGAGCGAGGGAGTCTGAGCTGGAAGCCCAAAGAGCGAGGGAGATGGCGGCGATGGCGGAATCATATGCGGCTTCCACGGCTGCGCATATGGAGCGGGTGAATGAAGTCACCACTGCCAACCAGGCGGCTATGGGACAGTGGATGACTGCCTGCATGGCTGCACTTGCGGCCGGACAGCCGTTTCCGCCCATGCCTACGCCTATACCATTACCTCAGTGGCCCCAGCCTCAGCAGCAGCCTCAGCAGCCGCCGCCTCAGGACCCTCCGAACGGGAATGATGAGTTAGATTTCGGGTTTCTCGATCCATAGGCAGAATTTTTGTAATAAATTATTTATAAATTTATAAATTTGTGTTATTTTTAATTAAATTTTAGTATTAGAAAAACTTAAAGAAATGTCGAAAAAAAAAATTCCAGCAAAAATTAAAAAAACATTATTTATATATTTAAAAAAATTATTTAATTATTTTAAAAAAAATTTAAATATATCTTAGGCGACGAAATTTAAAAATCGTCGCCCAAGATTTAACACCTTGGCCGACGAAAAAAAAATATCGTCGCCTAAGATGTAGTGATCTTAGGCGACGAAATATTTATTTTCGTCGCCCAAGGTTATAAGATCTTAAGCGACGAAAAAATTTTTCGTCGGCCAAGGTGTTAAATCTTGGGCGACGAATATTTTTGGGCGACGAGAAGTATATTTTAGGCGACGAAATTCATTTCGTCGCCTAAGAATTACTCTTAGGCGACGACGGAATGAATTTTCGTCGCCCAAGTTCTTGGCCGACGCACTTCTGGCGACGACGTCTTGGCCGACGACATGTCGTCGCCTAAGTACTTAGGCGACGAAATTTTTTAACAGGGCGACGATTTTTTTTCGTCGCCCAAGAACTATTTTCTGGTAGTGCAGAAAAAAAAAAGTATAATAGAATAGAAAGGAAATCAATTGACAAAAGCTAGCTAGTGAGCACTTGAGAGGAAATTTTACGATACCCATTCATCGATCTATAGACTATATATATATATATAGATCGAGAAAATTTTCAAACTCAGTTGATTCATGTAGCTTGCACAATTAACCTAATCAAGTTAATTGCAGTATTGGTCGAAGACTGCTTATTGGTTTAATTTGCATCACTCTTAAGAGTGCCAGTTAGGCACTCGGCAACTCGGGTATCTAGCCTGTTCACATTTTCTCGTCTTTTTCCCCTCCAAGCTATCCATGCATTATCTCTTCGTCCTCCTACTTCATTTATTAGCTAGTTATCTCCCTCAAGTCCATGAACTCTTTGAATATCCATCTCTATCTACTTTACAGACTCGTTGCGATCGCTTCGAATTTAAGTTGGATATCCATCTCAATTTACTTGTTTTTTTTAGAGTTGAAATTTGTCTAATAGTTTGAAGTTGACATATGTTCAGTCCTTATAGTTTCATTTTAATCTGAATGGTTTTTAAAGTTATAATTTTCCTTCTAAATAGTTATTCCGTTAATTTTTTCCATTATAATACTGACATGGTCGTCAAAGACAATATAATTTTTAACGGTCACGTTAGCAATCTAACGGAGAAAATTGACGGAATGACTATTTAGAAGGAAAATTGTGACTTTAAGAACTATTTATATTAAAATAAATTAATAAGTACTGAACATATGTTGACTTCAAACTATAAAGACTATACAATATTTTAACTTCTTTTTTTTTACTTCCGTTAACTACTTAGCTTTTATATCTATTTTTTTTTCACCATGAGACTAAGTTGGAGGGGAAAAAAAACAAGAAAAGTAGGCGTTTTGCTCTCTCCTCGGGTTTCTCTAGTGGCGGCAAAATTAACCAAGATGGTGGCATCTAGCTGGAGTGAGAGAGAGGAAACGATGAGCTTGATTTGAGACGGTGATTCCTATTTTTACCTTTGTGGACAACTGCCAGGCATTAGCAAGCCGGTGGTGATGCTTGTTTTCACGGCAACGGGTTTTAGGATTTGGAATTTCAAGGAGAAGAATTTGATCAAAGAGGGAGCCGTTTTTCAGTTCAAACACAGGGCGGAGAAAGACCGGATCCTTGGCAGAGGGCTGTGGTATTTCAGCGGCTCTATGATCGCTTTGGCGGAATACGATGGTCTTAGTCCCCCAGAGGCGGCTCCCCTGCATCACCTAGAGGTTTGGGTGTTGGTATCTAGCCCCCGAATGGACATGAGAATGAGAGGGTCATCTCTCGCATTGGGAACGATTTAGGGGTCTTCGTGTGAGCGCATCCGACAGTGGTGTAGAGGAAGGATATGATTCAGATGGTCGTGCGCTCTTGGGCGTGCGACGTCGAATTCCGGCGAGTCGTGCTTTCGATTTCTGATCGGATATCTCTGTTAATCTAGACTTCAAGCGTGAGAAGTGTCATGGGATTTACCGTGAGTGTGGTTTTTTTGGCCACGACGGTAGAGGTTGAGATAAGTGGTTGGTTATAGAGTCGACGTCACTGACTGTGGTTTAAGCGACGTAAGCGAAGGTTGTGAACGAACAGCTCTCGATGGTGGGGATAGAGGAAGGACCCCTGCCTGTCGGTGCTGAATTGGTCGTTGGGGATGAGCTGCTAGTTGGTGATGTCCAGATGACGAGGATGGGGATCGTCACAGTGACGGCGATTAGCATCGATGGAGTTCCCCCGTAATTTTCTACAGAAAAGGCTAGGTTTGACTAGGGTGATGTTGGTTTGACCGGTGTAGTTGTTGGGGCTGTTGGGCATGAAGTGGGGATTGATGTGTTTGGGCTAGGGCTGCCACTCGGTCGGTTTGAATCGGTAATGGGCGTTACCAACTTCAAAACCAAAGCTTTCGGTAATGAAATATGACTTTCAATTACCAAACCAAAAACTTCGGTATGAGATAAATCTTACCAACTTCGGATGTCAGTTTTTCGGTATTACCAAACTTCACAACAAATATATTTTCAAAATATAACAAAACAATACAAAACAATAAAATTTAAATATCACTTGAGTTTTTAGAGTCTGATAATACATATACAAAAGATAGTCATTTCAGTACACATTATCGAGTATGGTTTAATTTTCTACCGAAATAGTCAGGATGTAAATGTTTCCAAATTTTTATATGAACAAGTTATGTGTCATCTATGTGAAAGTATGTGTGTGGAAGAGTCGACCAAAATAAGTCACATAAGAGCAGTAAAAGCTTTTTCGTGTAATAGGTGACGTTAAATTATGGTTGACCGCTTTGATCAAGACCCGAGCATTATTGAGTACAATTGAATTTTCTATCATAATTGTATTATACTATAATGATCACATCAGACGGTCGAATTTTAATTTTATGAATTGTAATTATTGGAACCACAACATGCCTAGTAATGTGGTATAACTTATTTAGTAAGTTATATGCATATGTACATCTTTGTGAACCAACTACAAAGAGGAAGCAAAATTTTCAAAAACCTTGTGAACTATGATGTGATCAATATAGTGAAATACGACTATGGTAGAAAAATTAGGTATTTTTGATAATTTTTTGGCCTTGATCAAGGCGGCTAACCGTATTTACGCTTGTGCTTCCTATGGGGAGCCCTATCATCAAGAGAGGTAAAAACATTCCTAAATTTTTACATGGGCGGTTACATATGTCATCTAAGTGGGTTTGTCTATGTGTGTGTGTGATGAATCGACTAAGACGGGTAGGTAAGAGCGTTTTTATATAACAAGTAATATTGAATTAAAGTTGATCGCTTTAATTGAGACCCGAATGCTACCAAGTATAGTTGAATTTTTTTATTCATTGTCTTGTTTTTTACTAAATGGTATATATAATTGAAAACGTGAGATAAAATTATTAGTCTGTGTGTTTTTAGAAATATAAGTCTTTAAATAATTAGAATTTCGGTAAATTCGGTATTTACCAAAAACCAAACCAACTTTTTCGGTATTTCTCGGTTTCGGTTTTTTCGATTTCGATTACCAAAATTCGGTTTACCAAATCATAAATTTTCGGTCGGTTTTCGATCGATTTGGTATTTACCAAACCAAGTGGCAGCCCTAGTTTGGGCTCAAAGGGAATCTACATGAGATGGTTTGTGTTGCTGAGGAGGATACTCCTATGTCTGACAAGGATATAGGGTTATGGTGGTGCCCAAGTGGAGCCGCAGTGTGGAGGTTTCGCGGTTGAAGCCCCATGAGTTTCAGTTAGGCGAGTTGATCGAGGTCCCAGTGGTTAAAGGGAAGACCCCTAAGAGCATGTCCACCCCCTGGGTCTTCGTTGGGAAGGCCTGGGTCATGGGCGAGACCTGGGTCGCCACGTGGAAGTGATTTTTTGTTGCAGTTTCCACCCACGATTTCTGTTTCTGGGTTGCCACGTGGCAGTGACTGTTTATTAAATTTTATATTTGATATTTTATATGTTCACTGAGGTATTTGAATTATTTTTCGGTACGTCGAACTATTTTCTATGTTTTATCAAAGTTTCGATAAAACAAATTATTTTTCAGAAATTAGAAATTCTGAAAACAAATTTTTTTTTTTCCTTCAATTTTGCATGTCCCATTTATCCCCTTCATTTTGCATGTTTCTTAATTGGCCGGGACCCATTTGTGTTGCATGTCTCGACAAAAACAAGTGTTGCACGCAGCAGCCTTTGGTATAATTGAATGCCGTTGATTGCTTCTTTAATTACAACCAACGGTCCAGATCAAATGACCGTTGGGTTTGAAATGGAAATTGACGGCAGCTGCTGACGCGTGGCCCAGCCGAAGAAAACAGCGTCTCGCCACGTGTTGCTGGGCTGTGTTCAAATCGCAAGCGCGCGTCTCCTTGCTCCTCGTCACGCGAACGCGCCAGCCAGTGACGCCCGTGTCCTTCACGTGAAGACACAATGCGTTCTGCTTTTCCCCCCACGTGGTTGACGTTAGCCACGATCTCTGAGCTGGGCTGAGCTGGAAACGAAGGCCCGGGTGATGAAAAACGGAGGCCTGGGTCATAGGTCTGACCCAGGTGAAGACCCAGGCCTGACCCAGGTCAAAGAAATTTAAGGGGTGGATTTAGTTTTTTTCTTCTGGGTCTTCTTTTGAGGTGGCTTAAGGCCTGGGTCTTGTTTTGAGGGCTGGGGTGGACTTGCTCTAAGAAGAGAGGTCGTCCAAGTGGCTGCCGGAACAAGGCGAAGTTGCTTAAGGTAGAGACGACTAGGGAGAGGGCAAATGATGATGGTGGTAAGGAGGGTGCCTTGACACTCCAGCTAATCACTTAGAAAAGATGCGGAGCGTGACCTAAGAGTTGAACTATATATCTTGGGTGGTCTAATTGTTCCACGTTCAATCGTTTTGGGTCATGCATGGCTTCAATCGGTGTTGGCAAGTATCTGAAATAAGATTGTCGTTCATGTGACTTATAGATAGAGATTTGCATCTATGCGTTTGGAGAGTAAGTGACTTACCATACCAGAATTCCGCGATTGGCTAATGGGGAGTTCAAAGATGATTTTGCTCTTGCAGACCTAAAGGTGTTTCTTTATTTTGTAAGTAGCTTCTAGACTAACTGCCTCACCGCCGTCACTTTCACCACTGCCCACGTCACGGTTAGAAAAATTCATAATACTCACCTGCGCATACACCAACTGTTGCCCCCACCACAGTCTGTCGCTTGCGCATTAAACACCACCAATAGCCGTCGTCGCCTGCCACAAGCCTGCACACAACCATGAACAACCACGACACCGAATACCAGAAGATCTCCCCCAACATGCCAACAACTTCCAACTGGGACTAAACCGCACCACCAACACCAGCTGCAAATCAGATTGACGAACAACAGTCAATCTAAGATGCCAAAGCGCTTATTTTATCCCAACGCCCACTCCCAAAGGAAGAGAGCGACGTTGAGATCATGGGTCTCGTCCGACGACGACATTAGGCGACGCGTAGCCTAACAGAGCAAAGAAGAGATGGTGACTGTCTTTTAGAGAGAGAAGCGGCTAGGTTAAACTTTTTACAGAAAGAAGATTGCGGAGCAACTTGATTGGGTTCAGTTTAGTAAAACTGTAGAAGGAATTTCGTTTAGGATTCTTGGTCCAAAATGCATTGAAGAAGCGTCAACTTAATTATTCATTTTTCAAGAGCCCGAAACACCCAATTATATGGCCCAATCTGAAGAAGAATCTTATAAAAACCCACAACAGTCATTTCCATAACAGCCTCAAATTGCCGGAAGCACATCAACTGTTCCTATTTTCACCGGTCATATCATACTACATATTTCTTAATTAGTTGACAGAAAGCTAACAATTTACGACTTTTGTTTGAGCCTAGTAGGCATTTTCGGTCCAAGACTCGAGATAGGCCTTGGATAGCATTTGGGCCAATACTTGTGGCCTTTTTAGCCCACGAAGGGTGACGAGGTCTGGCAGCACGTGACGAAGACTTTGTCCAGAAGATTCCGATACCCCGCGGGATTCAATGTCCTCGCGGGATCTTTATTTCCAGTTCGCGTGAGACTCTACAGTGCATGGCGAGGAAGAGTTGGAAACGGACGTAGATACCCTCGGGATAAGCTCGTTTAGCGTTCGAGTTCGCATATGACTCTACAGTGAAATGATGCGAGGCGGAGAACGAGACCTAAGCGAAGATGGTTTGACACGTGTTGCATGAGCGCACGGTTGGCGAATTGATCGTATCCTTGTGGGATTCTGATTGTTGAGTCCGCATTGGATTGTGATTAAGTCTCCACGGGTTGCTTACGGATGATTATATAAAGAGGCTCGACACAAACAAAGACACACAATCAATCAATCAACAACTCTCTCAAACAATACAACTGCAAACCTTCGAGCATCCTCGAAACCCTTACGTTCTAAGCGCACCCTGCCATAGATCTCAGAGCCCGTCAGGACTCGTCTTCGATTTCCCTATTGTTGCTCTGCTCACTCTAACAGTGAGTATCGATCGACAGGTAATTGAGAAAATTAAGCTCGTAAATATTTCCTCGTCCGCGAGGTGACACCGGAGCTCTCTTTCGCTTGGTTAGAAGTCAGAACGCGCATCGTTCTCTTTCCTCATCCGCGAGGTGGCACGCCCGCACGCAACCGTTTTACTTTTGTTCCCTCTCTACCTCCAGCTGAGGACGTGGGCCAAAACATTTGGCACGCCCAGTGGGACCGGGAGTTTAATTTTCTTTTCCAGTCATCATTGGGAAGTCAGAAGACTCCCCATACCGGAGACCTTCGATTTCTTGTTTGAAACATAAGGCTCCGCAATACAAGCCTCATAACAGCGCGGCTTGCAGATCTCTCACTAAAGAAGAGATTCTCACTCGGTTCGGCAACCCCGACCATACTAAGTCCACAATGGCAAACTCACAACCAACCCCGGAAGCAGGACCTACTCTGTCCACAGAGGAGGTCCGCAAGATGTTTGAAGAACTAAGGAGCGATCTCAAGAATGAGATCGGCGCGCTCAGGAGTGAGCTCGGCTTGAAAGTCTAAGACACCCAGCAGAATGTCCAGGACCTCTCTGCGCAGGTCGCTAAGGACAAGGAGATCTGGCTTGCGAACCAGGAGAACCACGCTAGGCTCAGCGAGGAGTTCAACTATGTGGCTGGCACAATCAGGGAGGACAAGGACATATTGACCAGCTCTCTGCAAAGGATCCAGACAGAACTGGATCAGAGCAAGGTGGCCTTTACCAAAGCCTTGGAGGTCCAGACCCGCCGCCTGAACGACCACGACACCAAGCTGCAGCAACAGCAGGACGCTTCCTTCTTCGGGAGCAAGAATAACATGGAGAAGCTCGAGGACTACAAAGAGCGCCATGATACCCTGAACACAAGGGTCCTGCAAGTGGAAGACTGGATTCGGGCCCAGGCGCCAAAGAATCATGCTATGAACTATGCCAGTTCAAGCGCAGCTGAGGGCTCAAGGTACATCCCGCCTAATGAGCGCCCTAGAGGAAATCCGAGGGTCGGGGCCCAGAAAGCTCCCCAGTTCACATTGGGGGCCAGTTCGTCAAAGACGCCACCCCGTCTACCCTCGCCATGCAGCCCTGGAGTCACACTCAGGGGCGCTGGTGTTTTCCCGTCGCAAGGAATTGGGACACCAGATGACCCGATAGTAGCCCATTCCAGTTCAACCCTTAAGAACGTCGGGCAGGCCCCTAGCCTCTCTGCATGGCATGGCCACGACCAGGGGGCAGAATCCGCACCAGTAACGGCAGCTGATTGGCGCCAGCTCATCTCAAGCATCGTCAAGGAGCACACCGGAAAGGGTGATGCTAGCTTGCATTATCGTGACCCCTATCCTGATAGCGTGGCACAATATCCCTTCCCCCACGGGTTTAAGAACATCGTCTTCACCACATTCTCTGGGGAGACAAGGGAAGATGCAGCAACTCACATGGCCCGCTTCAAAGTCCAATGCGGCCAGTACGGGAATGATGACATGCTCAAGCTCAAGCTCTTCGGGACTTCTCTGTCTGGAGCCGCTTTCACCTGGTACTCCAGATTGAAGCCGGGGTCAATACCAGACTGGCCCACAATGGAACGCCTCTTCCGGGAGACATATGGCACAATTGAGCCCGAAGTTGGCCTCGACTCCCTCACGCAGATGAGCCAGCAGAGCATGGAGTCCGGGGTATCCTTCATCCAACGCTTCAAAATCCAGCAGGCCAAATGCGACTACCTGCTACCTGAGCAGGAAGCCATTAAGCTGGCTATCCGGGGGCTGGAGCATCGCCAGCGGCTGAAGCATCATGGAGAGCGTTTCAGCTCCATGGGCGACCTAATCAACAAGGTCGGTAGCTACGAGCTCATCCTAAACGAGTTGGATGACAAGGCCAACGCTTCCAAGGGAACTTACGTACCAGGCAAGAACCGGATAGTGGGGGCACTCAGCATGCAGACCCTCGCTCATGATCCATACTATCAAAGGCCGGAGGCAATTCACACGGAGCAAGATCTGGACGATATTGGCGCGGTAGAGCTGACTGGTAAGCAGGTCGCTCATAAGCTGAAGAACCTGAAGATGACCCGTGAGCCAATCACCATCCAGTCCTTTGCCTGGACCAAGCCGGAGTACGAGTCGTACACCTATGACGCCAAAAACGCCCATTTGGTCTTTAATGACCTAATCGAGGCGAAGTATGTGCGCCTGGATCACAAGATACCGCCTAAGGAGGAGCTGAAGGACAAGAAGTATTGTGCTTTCCATAACGTCTATAATCATGACACCAAGGATTGTGTCAAGCTCCGCGACCAACTGCAGACATGGTTGAACTCAGGCGAGCTGAAGATGAAGACACCGGGTAGTACGGCCTCATTGGTCGATATAGACCCTTTCCCGCCCGTAGTGGGCATGGTCGAGGTCAATTGGGCTGATCAGGCCCAGGACGATGAACGACGTCGAGCGCCCAAAAGGGGTCGCGAGGAAGGAGACGACAGTGCCCGCCAGCCGCGTCGTCAGTACACCTACAACGAAAGTCTGGCACATGAGGTCTTAGAAGATCTCAGAAAGGCCGGGCTCGTCACGGTTGCCAGGTCATTGCCCTACATCGAGTATAAGGAGGGACGCGTTCATTGCAAATTCCATGACAGCTGGGGGCACAGGACCAGCGAATGTCGTCAGCTCCGAGACCAGGTTCAAGACTGGCTTGACCTCGGATACATCCGCTTTAAGGATGAGGGCGGCTTTACGATCGCAACTGCTGGTTTCGCTTGGCCTCGCGTTGGCCAGCGAATGATCACATTAGACCTGTCACCAAATGCAGGACCACCCGAACCGCCGGGCCGAAATCGCAAGCGGCCGGTGAATAACTATATGGTCCCGGATGACCAGATGGGGAACACAGACTACCCAGCTCGACAGTTGGTTGCCAAGCTCGAACCCGACCGCCCCTCCCGCAAGGATAAGGGCAAAGCAATTATGAGGGACGATAGACCGTTCCCCGTCAGGGATCCCCAGCCTACGAGCCCTAGGACTCGCGAAGAGCTGGAAAAAAGGGTAGCACGTCTTGAGACGTACGTCGCTGCACATTGGGCAGCAGCGATACCTGCATCCCCTGCCGCGAGCGAGATGGATATGTCAGATTCCAGCAGTGAAAGCAACAGCAGCGAAGCCCCGAGCCCTCATGAAGTCGTCTTAACCAAACCCTACATTCCCCCGACGTCCAAATTGGCGATCAAGGAAGGGGTCTGGTATACGCAGCAAGGGGGCAAGGCAGTTACCATCAGCAGGTCCAAGAAGCGCAAGCTCCAGAAGCGCTATGGCAGCATCTTGCGCGCCTTACGGGCTGTTGACGAGGACGCCGTCCGCCCCTCACAGCTCGCATAGACACCCGAACGAATGTGGCGGGAAGCAGAGGGACTGCGCGCAGTCCTTCAAATGCCACCAGTCACACCTCCAAGGATCTGCGGGCAGTTCAGCGACGAGCCTGCACCCAAGGCAAACGTCTTCTGCCGACTCACGGTTCCACCGAAGGTAGATCCGCAACCTTCCAGGCGCAGGCCATCACCAACACCTGAAAGAAGGAGGGATCCACAGCCTTCCAAGCGCAGGCCGTCACCTGTACCTGAGAGGAGGAGGGATCCACAGCCTGCTAGGCCCAACCCGTCACCAGAGCCTGCCAGGAGGAGGGATCAGCAGCCTTCCAGACACAGGCCATCACCGGAGCCCGAGCAACGCAGGGCTCCGCCTTCTGGTCCTAGGCGCAAGTTGTTCATGACTCCGGACTCAGAGTCCAAACGTGAACCCTCTCAGCCCTCACGACACCAAGAGGCTGACGCAAGACGGGAGCCACCACCGCCACAACAACCTCGGCCACGGCGCACCCCGGAACCCGAGACTCGGATGGTTCCCCGAGTATCTGCCCTGCAGCGGTTAGCAAAGGAAGACAACGACAAGGCTCCTGCGGCAGCAGACAAACAGCCAGCCAGGGACCAGCATCCTTCAACCAAACCAGTGTGGCGTCCGCGGCAACCAAAGGCCCCAGAGCCACCAGCAGCGACGCCCTCCAGTCCCAACCTTGCCGAACAAATGGCCCAACGTTTCCGCGAGAATGAGGAAGCTGACGAGCACTCAGAACCGTGCCTCAACCTAGAGGAAGACCAAGACGAAGAGCAGACAGACTCTTTCACCTGCAACATGGTCGAGGTATCAGGATGGGATGCTGATGAAGGGTTCAGCGGCGAAGCAGACGCCTTTGCAGTGCTCGAAGGGAAACACGGGATCGTTGACACACCTTTGGTCCCAGTCCCAGAGCAATTCTCTTTTCAGGTTGGGATGGTGTTCTTCATTTCGGAACGATACTCTCTTCCACCAAACACAACCTGCAGCGCGGCGGATATCACCGTCGGCAGCGAGGATAACAACACCTTACCCCCGCCATGCAGCAGCGAAATGGGCCCAGTTCCGGCCCCAGCCGATGACACCCCACAAGTGGAGAATACGAGCAGCCTCACACAAAGGCCGACTCTAACCTTTTCCACGCCAACTTTGGACATGGCCACCCACATGCGGCCATTGTATATCACAGCAGAAGTCCAAGGCAAACTGATCAACAAGGTCATGGTGGACACCGGTGCCGCGGTCAATGTTGTCACGACCCGTACCATGGGACTCCTCGACATCCCGCGCTCGATGGTCCAAACCACGTCCTTAACAGTGAAGAACTTCACGGGGCAGGTGTCCAGAACCCTCGGTTTGCTGTTTCTACGGGTCAAGGTCGGGCCGGCATCACGGGTTTACACCTTTTTTGTCGCCGAATGCGTCTCCTCTTACAGCATGATTCTCGACCGAGATTGGATCCACAGAAGTTTTTGCGTGCCTTCCTTAATGCACCAAGAACTCATGATCTGGGATACCGAGAAACGTGAGGCAGTCATTGTCAAAGCCGACCCACGGCCTTTCTCTATTTCTACCAACTTCAACGATGCCCGATACTATACTACGGACTTGGGCCCGTTGGACGTTCAAGACGTCGATCACAAGGGCCGCCCATACGGAGTAACGGCCTCCAATCTAGCACGATGGGGACTTACCCAGGCGAAGGACGATTTGCAACGTCCTCACACCATCGCGACCCTCACACCCCATTTTGATGGATAGTGCCTTCTCAGAGGAGGCACGCGAGGCTGGCGAGTCCTTGTGCGAAAGACTCCTTTCGTACTGGGCAGAACGCGAAGCCTACGACAAGGTCGCGACTATGGAATATGTAGACGAAGTGGTGGATTATTCCGATACCAAGAAGGAAGTTATTCAGTTAGCTCCTGCCGCCTTGGACGACACTCCACCTCAAGTCCGTGACCCCGTTTTACAGGTTGACGTAGGGACTGCAGAAAAGCCCTTACTCATTTCCATCAGTGCTAAGTTAGCGGAGGACGAAAAGGAAGCTCTTCTTGCCCTGTTAAGCGAATACAGGGATTGCTTCGCCGACAAATACGAAGATATGCCCGGCTTATCCCCGGACTTGGTCTGCCACCGGTTACCAACCTATCCCGACCGACGTCCAGTCCGGCAGGACGGCCGATTCATGCGAACTGAAACTCAGATCGTCGTCAAGGAAGAGATCGAGAACATGCACCGATCGGGTATCATTCGCGTGGCAAAATATAACGAGTGGTTGTCCAACGTCGTCCCCGTCCACAAGAAAAATGGCAAGATGCGTGTCTGTGTTGATTACCGAGATCTAAACAACGCAACACCGAAGGACATATACCCCATGCCTGTGGCTGATCTACTCATTGACCCCGCCGCGGGGCACGAGGTGTTATCCTTCATGGATGGAACGGCCGGGTACCATCAGATTCCCGTAGCCGAGGAGGATCGACACAAGACCGCTTTCCGCTGCCCTGGGTTTGCTGGCGCGTTCGAATACGTAGTCATGCCCTTCGGACTCAAGAACGCGGGGGCAACGTACCAGCGCGCCATGAACCTGATCTTCCATGACATCTTGGGAAAGCTGATCGAAGTATACATTGACGATGTGGTAGTCAAAACCAAATCGCGAGCAACCCACGTGGAAGACCTACGGCAGGTGTTCACACGGATGCGCAGACATAACCTAAAGATGAACCCCGCCAAATGTGTTTTCTTCGCGGAGGCTGGGGACTTCCTTGGTTTCCTAGTGCATCAAAGAGGCATCGAGATCCCAAAGGACAAAGCACATGCAGTTATCACCGCTTCACCCCCCACCACCAAGAAGGAGCTCCAACAGCTGCTAAGGCGAATCAACTTTCTCCGCCGCTTCATATCAAACGCAGCAGGGAAGGTCCAACCTTTTTCACCCCTACTTAAGCTCCAGGGGGCAACCGAGTTCGTATGGGAACCGCAACATCAACAGGCCTTCGATCGAATCAAGGACTACCTTACAAACCCACCTGTCCTGATCCCGCCTCGCGACGGCGCCCCGCTTAAACTTTATATCGCCGCCGCCGATTTGTCTATCGGTGGACTCCTGGCCCAGGACGATGAGAACGGGGTAGAACACGTCGTCTATTACCTCAGTAGAGTTTTGACGGACTGTGAGACACGCTACTCGCCCATGGAGAAGTTATGTCTCGCTCTATACTTTGCAGGGTGCAAGCTGCGCCATTACATGCTTGCCTTTACCACGGTCGTAATCGCTCAATCCGACCTGGTCAAATACATGCTCTCTCGCCCTATCTTGCGGGGACGCATCGGCAAGTGGATCCTCGCCATGTCCGAGTTCTCGTTGCAATATGTTCCGCAAAAGGCAGTAAAAGGACAGGCAATAGCGGATTTTCTTGCCCATCACCCACCATCAGAGCTCACAGCGTTTCGCGAGTTGGACTTCGCTACCGTGACACTCGCTCCCTGGACCCTGTACTTTGATGGTTCACGGACTGATACAGCAGCCGGAGCTGGGATAGCCATAGCCAATCCCGCTGGAGATCGTTTCTCCTACTCGTTCCAGCTCGATTTCAAATGCACCAACAACCAGGCCGAGTACGAGGCACTGATCATCGGCCTAGAGATTTTGTTGGATTTGGGAGTCCGCGAGGTTCAGATCTTCGGCGATTCTTTGTTGGTCGTTAACCAGCTGGTAGAAAAGTTCAAATGTTTAAGCTTGTCAATTGAGCCATACCTGCGCAAGGCATTCGAGATACTGGATCGATTTGACGACGTTTACATCGAACACATACCACGTGAATTTAACTTCGCCGCCAACGAGCTCGCCCAGGTAGCGTCTGGCCTCAGCCTACGAGACGGAGTACGCGAACGTTTGCTCAAGGTCGAACGCCGTACTCTCCCATCTTTCATCGCCAGGGGGCAATTTCAGGACACCATTCCTGAAGTTGCTGCTTTGGACCCCATCGACGAGGATTGGCGGCTGCCATATATTGCCTACCTCCAGAACCCCAATGACGCCGCCCACTCCAGGCAAATCTGTTTCCTCGCCTTAAACTTTGTGTTACGCAATGGCGAACTCCGGCGGCGTGGGGAAGATGGAAACGACTTCCGCTGCGTATACGGGAATGAAGCTAAACGTCTCATGCGCGAAGTACATTGCGGAGTTTGCGGCTTGCACCAGGCCGGGCCCAAAATACGATGGCTGATCCGCCGCCATGGATACTACTGGCCAACCATTCTAAAAGACTGTATTGCCTTTGCCAGAGGTTGCCAAGACTGCCAGGCTCACGGACCAGTGCAACATATCCCCAACATCCCGCTGCAGCCCATCATCAAACCTTGGCCGTGTCGCGGATGGGCAATGGATTTCGTAGGCATCATTCATCCCCATTCCTCTGAGCAGCATAAGTTCATTATCGTTGCCACCGATTTCTTTACTAAGTGGGTCGAGGCTGAACCACTCAAGGTCGCCTCCGCTAACTCGGTGCGCAACTTCATTTTCTGCAATATCATCTCACGCTTTGGTATCCCAGAGTGCATTGTTACGGACAGGGGGCAGCTTTCATGGCCGATTTAGTTGTTACGTACTTAAACGATTACGGCATCAAGCTTCTCCACTCCACGCCGTATTATGCCCAGTCCAATGGCCAAGCAGAGGCTAGTAATAAGGTCATCCTTGGCATCCTCCGCAAAATGTTGGAGTTGAACCCGCGCGTCTGGCACGAGGAACTCTACCATACATTGTGGGCCTACCGCACCTCAAAGCGCGGCCCCACGGATACCACCCCGTACGCTCTCATGTACGGTCACGATGCCGTCCTGCCTCTTGAGATCAATATCGCTTCGCTCCGCGTTCAGGAACAGCATCAACTACTTGGCGAGGATTACGTCCAAGCCATGTGGCAGGAGCTTGAAGATCTGAACGAGCACCGCGTCACCGCTTTCAACAATCTCGTCCTCGAGAAACAACGCATCGCCCGCTCTTATGATAAGATTACGCGCGGCAAGAGCTATGCTGAGGGCCAGAAGGTGTGGCGTGCGGTACTCCCGTTTGGAGATAAAACAGAGGGTCGGGGCAAGTGGTCCGCTCGCTGGGATGGACCCTTTATTATTCACCGAATACTTCCCAAGGGGGCATACCACTTGCGCGATTTGGACGGCACTATTCATCGCAACCCTATAAATGGCCGCTTCCTCAAGCGCCACATTGCAGGAGTTTGGGAGCGAGAGGATCCTTCACCTCCACCGGATCCCGCCACTACAGTCAATAGTGTTACGCGCCATCGCGTTTTCACTCCACCACCTAACACTAGGGGGCAACCCGGGATAGAAGATTAGAGTACATTGTAACATACCCGCCTAGAAAGGCCGGTATAAGATTGGGGCCTATTCCAGAGGCCTTTAAAAATAAAATAACTCTATTTTTTCTCCATATCCGCTTCTTTGTAAACGTGCAAAGTCTAGACACAAAGACTAGTACAAGATTCGGGCCTATTCCAGAGGCCCTAAAAACTAAATTCATTTATTTTTGCCTTTTTGACTTTGTTCAATACATGTTTCGAATTATGGCTTTGCGGCCAAAGCGATTATATTGATCAGAAAAGGTGAAATTAGACTATGTTTACATTCAAAAAGCATAGATCTACAGATACTGGAAGCCTCGTCCCGCATGTCTCGCAAGGCTAAAGAAAAGTCTACCGCCGCGCCCTTCGCTCAAAGTTGACAAACGCCTCGCGTCTTTAGACCAGCATGAGCCTTGACGCCGGCCTGGACCTAAGAGAAATTGTTGGGAAGCTAGAAGTCCAGTGGGTCAAGGTCCCTCATGCTACCACCGGTCTTCGATTTGGAGGGCAGGCAGAGCCTCACGCGCGGATAGAACAGCAGGCGCAAGGCAGAGGGTACCCAACCTTTGGTCAGGCCGAACAAAGGCTTAGCCTGAGAGTAGATTTCCAGAATCACTCTTGGCCTGAGAGTAGATTTTCAGAATCAGCAAAGGCGAAGAATGGGAATTTGTGGTTGGGGGCTTTGCTCTAAGCAGGGACAAAAGGATGAACAGTAGGGAATAAGAAATTATGGTGAGGGGGCAAAGACTTCACTGATACTTCACCCCAGCCAAGCGTTTCTTTTTATAGGCGGAAAGGGCGATTGTACGTTCGACAGTTGTCCTCTACACAATATTTGCTCCGAGATACGAGTTGTGGAGATAAGGCCAGACGCGTTTTTCCATAATGACTACACACGTTCCAAAGCGAGTAGTTGCATTGGAAACCCTCACCAAATCTCGGAAAAAGATTTGTTTTTCCTGACAGTTATTGCGCGTAACAGTTGGTAAAGTGCGGGAGAAATTCAATCAGGTGACATTATCATAAAAGATCGTACAAAAGGGAGCAGATCATTAAGCACGCCTACAGACCCTATACAAATCTAAGAGCATGCCTTCTAAGGCTAATTCTTCATTATAGGCCTGGGCTTGAACTCCTTCGGCAGCAGCGATGGCCGAGTCCAAAGCTTCATGGGCCTCCTCTGCGGCCTGCAAACGGTTTTCCACTTCCACAGCGCGGGCCAAGTCTTGGCGAGCTTGAGCAAGTTGAGCCTACAGCTCTGCTATCTGAGCCTCCAGGGCCTCCACTCGCCGAGCATGGCCAGCACTTGGATTCTCTGAAGACGCTCCCGGGATGCCAACGTCACCAAGCTCGGCCAAGAGGTTTGCCATCCGATTGTCTAAATTTCGGCAAGCTTGCTCATGGGAAGCTGATTGAGCACCGATATCCAGGACTCGGTGAGCCTGCGACTCGACAGCGTCGGCCAACTCCAACGCTTGGACCAGAACAGGGTTGCCGCCAGTGAGATGTCGATCCAGAGCTTCATGAGCCTCGCGAACACGTCCTACCAAGTCAAATACGTTCGAGCGAGAGCCGTGGTGCAGCAACCCATGAAGGAAAGACCGAGCTAGGCGGATGGGCTCTGGATCAGCTGGCGGAGTAGTTCGGGCCCAAAGACGAGCGGCCCGGGTGCTGAAGGAAGAAGACTCCTCGCCAGGTGTTCTCGTTGGGGCCGGAGTGGTCGGTTCAACCTCAGCAGCCGCCTCAATCTCTGGAGAGGACGGCGGAATGCCACAAGCGGTTTCTGTCTCCGCTTCTTTGGCCTGAGCCGTCGGGTCCGGTTGCAGTGGAGAAAGCTCGAGCAGCGGCTGGGGATCCTCTGTTGGAACCGCCGGAGGCACTTCGTTGGTCCGACCCGCTCGGCCCAATCGCAGAGGAGGGGCCCAAAGTATCAATTGGAGGCCTTCAGGCGGAGATGCCAAGGGGGCAGTAGGATCGGAGACCTAGGAGGACTGGTCAAGAGCTGCATCTTCAATGGGAGCCGAGGTGGGCTCTAGGATTGGACCAGTTTCGCTTGAAGCGGCGGTTGGAGAAGTCGGTTGCACGGTGACTTCCTCAGTAGCCATGCCAGCCTCCTTGGTGGCTATGGTAATCTCCTCCGCAGCCGCACCAACCTTCTCAATGACCATTCCCTCGCTAGCTTCAACAGTTTCTTTGAAGATCATCTCCTCGTTGGCTTCGGTAACTTCTTCGAGGGCGATCCCCTCGCTGGCCCCACCAACTTCTTCGAGGACTGCCTCCGCGACTTCCTTGATGGCCAAGGGTACTTCTCCAACGAGTGGTTCCGGAGGCGGGACTTCCGCCATCACTGGCGCCTCTTTAACAACAGCGAGGCGAGGTCGGGTGCGGCGAACCTGTCAAAAGCAAAGTTAGCGAGTCGTTGATTAGCTTTTGGAAGTTTAATCCAAAGATGGTCCGCTTACCGGGTTGCTTACCAAACCATACTCTCGCTGGTACCGCGCATCTTCGAGCAAGTCTTCCTCGTCCTCAATAGGACGCTTCCGCGAGCTTCCGCCGCTCGATGGCCGAGGAACGACAGGAGCAATCTCACTGTCGTGGCCCGCCACAGTTTCCCTCTGGACAGGTGCTTTTCCTCTGGCACCTTCAGACTTGTCGGTTGTTCTCCGGCGGGGGGCAGACTAAGAAGTAAACAGGAGGGTTAGAAAGAAGCATTTTATCAATATGTCAAAGGAGGTTTGAAATTTATACGTTTAGTGACATACCTCGAGTGCGGGATCGCGTTCTCGAATGACGATCCCCGTCGGGCGGCGAGTAGCAGGAACTGGCGGGAGCGCGAGCCTAGTTCCCGTTGCAGCCCCTGAACCCCTCTTTGCTCGATCACGCTGGGCATCGAGGATGCTGCGGTCTGACTCGCCCAGAATGTCGTATAAGGGACGGAAGATGGCTACGAAGACCGCATCGTCTGGGAACTCCCAATGGTTGTCGGACAAGGATCGCCACCAAGTGAGGTAGGCGGGGTCGACGCCCTGCGAAGGCTCAATCTCCAGCAAGTTGGGAGAAAGAGGGTAGAGGTTTTGCAGCGAGGTAACCCGGTCGGACTCGCCAACCTTCCTCCACGAGGTGTACTTATTGACCGAGTGGAGAATCGGATAGGGAATCCCTTGATGAAAGCCCAGTTGCCTCGCAAAGTGATTGGGGGCATACAGCTCGAAGCCTTGTTCATCCTCGGCGAGCTGAAGGTCACAGCACGAGGTCGCTCTCACGAAGGCAGTCCTCGCATCGTTGTCCGAACTATGGCGGGGGAAGAAGCCCGTCGATAGGACTTCAGGATGGCGCCGGCAGACCATCATATCCATGGTGGGAGGCGGCTCAAGATGGTTGTAGAGGATGGAAAGGCTGGCGAAGAAGGACAGCGGAGTTCGATTCGCAGCGTTCCTGCACACCACAAAGCCGAGCAGCCTATCCTCGGGCAGGAATTCCACCGGGGCTCGCCGGAAGAGCGGAAAGTACAGCTGCGTCCACAGGTCTAGGATCCACAGAGGGCCGCCGGAAAGATGGAAGGGCCTCAGGGACAGCAGGTGCAGGGTCCGATAAAGCGCGCCCAGTACGGGTTGCCCTAGCCCGACTTCAACCCCATTGTACAGCGCTTCGGCCAGCTTGGTCCACTTACTTGTCGGTTTGTGAGCACTGCCGCAGAAAACAAATTTATCAAGCCAATACTCAAGGAAGGCGATGCCTCCTTCATGCTGCTCCTCGTGGCCGATGTAAAATTTCCTCCACGCCCCATATGAAACTCTCAGGACGCGGCGGGCCCCCAGGTTGTAGGCATATGTGAACTCGGTCGACGCAAAGTCGTCTGGCGCGTATGGCTTCGCGTGAATCGGTAGCCCGGTGATGGTGAGGATGTCCAGCAGAGTGATGCCCATCTGCCCGAAGGGGAAGTTGAAGGTGTTAGTGGCACTGTTCCATAAACAGGCCATGACAGCAATAGGCGCTCGGTCGGTGTGAGGGGGCAGTGAGAAACTCAGACCAATGGCTTCGTGGATGCCGGTTGCTTCCCAGATCGTCTGGTCAGTCTGGAGGCGTTCCGCGTACCACGCCCGATCCTCCGCAGTGGCGCTGGGCCACTCCCCGACCCGTACGTTTACATGAGAACGGGCTTGCCAGGAGGAGAAGTTCCCCGAATCGCGCCGTTGGGCTAAGATTGGTCGGCGCACGGAGGCAGTGTAATGGTTAAGGTCAGCGGCGGACGGAGCCTGTGACGGAGTCGGACCGAGCAGGGTTGCCCCTGTCTCAAGGAAGTAAATGGGCGTTCCTTGAGGCGGGTTGCCGGCGAAACGGCGAGCGAGGCTGGTCGACCAGGAGGTCGCCGCCGTGAGGCTAAGGTTCGGGTCATTAGCAGCGGGTTTGGGTGCCATGGTTTATGGTCGGAGTAAGGTCGGAGTTGGAGTTTGGCTAGTTGCAGAAGGCAAAGGCTGATTGGAAAGCGATGGTGAGATGTGGGGACCCGCGTCGAGGTTTATAAAGGAGACGAACCGTAACGTCCCTTTCAATCAATGGCCGCAACAAAAAGACGCAATGACGACCGAAACGTCAGCGCGTTTCAAAATTCAAAAAGCCGTAATGATGAAGGGAGGCGATGACGCTGAAACGTCAGTAACTTTAAATTTAATATCAGAAATAATCAGATAATTAATCATAAAAGCTAAAATTCTCTCTTTATATATCTCAAACATGGGTTCTGGGTACCATCGAAACCCAGATCCTTCTAACCTCTTATGATTGCGAAATTGATGATAGAATTCCTTCTGAAAATGATCTTCCAACCTCTTTTCTTTGCGGAATTGATGGCAAAATTCTATCATCATAGCTTCAGAAAGAAACATGACGGCAAATTGATTTGAAGAAAGAAACCAAAATTTTGGACTAATAGAAGATAGACCCATCCATCCATCGATCTATTATTTTTCTATAGGAATATCAGTCTGATGCTCTCATCCTATTCGTATCTTGGGGATTTTAAGTGATGAGAGATAAGCAGAACGATCTGTAATAGGTGATACGTGGAAGATATTCTGAGGAATGAGATTTATTTTCCTCTCTTTCTTTTCCAAAGGTATGAACCAAGAAGACTAAAAAGATTATAGTCCCCAAATGGTGTTGGAATTTTGTAGATTTGTACCATGCTTGAAGCTTCGCTGAACAATATATGATGAGATGATGAAATTTCATTTTCTTTTTTTGCCTAATAATTATTTTTCTATTTTTTTGTTAAATGAGAAAGTTGTTTTAGTTGAAAGAGTTAATTCTATGTTAATAGAAGGACAGATGTCCCATTTTCCATTGGGGAAATGGGAATAGGTGATGTGCTTCCGAAACTGCCCTTTTTTGTCAGGCAATTAAGTATTCACTGTTTCCATAGATGATGTTTTAGTAGGAACTGTTGAAGTAATGTCCCATTTCGAAACTGATTAAAACGAGCCCAGACATTAGTTAAGCCCAAGCCCCATGAAGAAATGCTCCAAAAGACACAAACGAAGACAACGTACGGCCAAGACGACGACAACTACAACTGAAAATCTCAAGTGCTGCTGCTCAAATGTTTTGTTTTGAATAAAAGCTCGTAGCTTTCAACTCCCCAACTCCGTCCTTTCCTCTTCCCTCCACCCTCCTCTTTGATTTCTTGCCAGATCTACCCACTTGTCCTCTCCCCCCTTATTCCCAACCTAATCTGTTTCCTCAGCTCTCTTGCTTTGGTTCCTTCCTAGGGCAGATTCACTTGACCGTGTCTGGCGCATGGACTATGGTACCTCCGACAGCACTGGTGAGATTCTCCTCGACGTCTAACGTTGTTGTTTCGACTCTGCCTCGCTTTTCTTTTCCGATTTGGGTTACTGGGTCTGGGTTTAATGTTGGTAATTACCCGATTCAGATTTCGTGCCCTGCCTAATGTTCAGTGGGTTTTATCCGAATTAGGGTTTTGGGCGTTTTTGGGTTTGCGCTGGACAATTGCTTAGGTGAGGTTGGGTTTGTGTTCTTGTGTCATCTGTGGTGTTAATCTCGGGGTTTTGTTGTTTCGAATTAGGAGAATATATTGGGTTTTTCGTGCTACTAGGGTTGGATTTTTCTCGCTACTGCTTTTCTTCATTTGTGTCATCTTGCTTTCTGGGCTCTATTTCGATGTTTATGTACTTATTTACTGCAATTGTGAATGGTGGTGTGTTGTAATTGCCATGCTTCTGCACGTAGTAAACGTAAAGCAAGATGAGTAGTATTCAATTTGACTCTGCCTTAAGGTTTATTATGTCTGAGATTGAGAAACTAATCATCTTTGTGTTAGCAATTAGGTTTTAGTGACATAGGCTTCACAACTTAGAGTGGCTATCAAATTCACTTTTTCCCCTTCCTTTTACTTTTTCGGTTCAATTTGGCAAGATTGGAATGTTCTTGTTTGAATTTTTCGCCAACTTGAACACATTTGGTATATACTCATTTGAAATATGAATGACAGATTGATATATTCATTCATTTGTCTATATGTTCATAAACTGCATGGATATGTGAGTGTTTCATGATATTCCTGTCTGTATACTGTGTTATTTTCATTTCATTTTCAAAAGAAGTAATGTGTGTCCTTTGTCGTATAAGTAATTTGCCAACAAATTCTGCCCTTTTGCTTTCTTAATAGTATGGAATGAGATCAGTTCTAGCCAATGATGGGGAATTCATGTACTCATTTGTAACTTTGCTTCAGTTGGTACTTGATCACTTATTTAACTCGTGTTCTTGGTCAAGAACTGATTTCGATTCAAATTGTTCCCATTCTCTACATGTTAAAATAGCTAGATATACAGATCATAAGTAAACAATATATCTTCCACACGTGATGCTTCAACCTCTAATAATATTTTTTCGCAAAATTTAATCTTGAGACTATATAGCAGTAGTTGTTCATATACAAGAATTGTCATCCTTTAATGGAGTCTGGGTGACATTTCTTGGGAGATCATATACATCTTTATATGGAATAACTGTAGGTACTGATGATGATCTTCCTCCATCTGCTCAATACAGAATTCCAAGAAGGGGTCAATTTTCTGGAATTGAAAGATCTGCTGTAGGTTCTATCTCGTTTGCTAGGAGGTATACTGACATGGAGGCCCAAATTCATTACCTAGAGCAAGAAGCATACTGTGCAGTCCTGCGTGCTTTTAAAGCTCAGTCTGATGCGATTACTTGGGTATTTGCTTTTGTCTCTTTCTTGTTATCTTGATGATTTTTTGAGAATAAGCCTTAAACTCTGATTTTTCAGGAAAAGGAAAGTTTGATTACAGAACTTAGGAAAGAACTGAGAGTATCAGATGATGAACACAGAGAGCTTCTTGGAAGGGTTAACTCTGATGATATCATCAGTAAGATAAGGTTAATCTCTTGAAATTAAAGTTATGTTACACTACTGCTGATAAACAAGCCTGGAGTTCAATAATTTTTTTTCTTCTAATTTACATTTTGGCAACTAATCAGAGAGTGGAGAACGACAGGGGGGCTTCAAGCTGCGAGGTTCGGTTCATCACAACCTGTTTATGATCTTGTATCCAGTCCTACTGTTTCAGCATCCCGAAAGAAACAGAAAACATCTCAATCGGTATTCTCCAAATTCCATATGCCATTGCTATCTGTAATCTAGAATTACAATCCTGCAGCCTCTATATTTAAGAATATGAGGAGCTAGGAACCTTTTTGATTTATAAATAAATTCAATTATCAATGTTGACTAATCTCCATTGTAGTGTGAAGACTATAGAATGATATTAGTTTAATTGTTATTCTTGGCAGCAGGGTCAGGCTTTCCCTGGTTTGTCCTCGATGAAGTCTATGCAGTACCATTCTACAGTGCCTTCTTTGAGTCGGCAGCTCACTAGCCTCAATTCTACTGGTCCCCTTGCAATATCTGAACCTGCTGAAGCATCAAAATATGATTTGATTGGAAAGACAGTGTGGATGAGATGGCCTGCAGACAACAGCTTCTATGAGGCCCATATAACAGATTACAACCCTAATGATGTAGGTCTTAATTTTCTACTAGGTGTTTCTGATTCAGGTCGCCTTTACTTGTTTAAAGTTTTAAGATGTGGTTTTATTATTATTGCATTTCACTTTTGTTGAAAACCAACTGTAGTAATATAAAAGAAAAAGGTTCTAATCATATGACAAACAAGAATTCGAATGGATTAATCTTGGGGAAAGAAATAAGTTCACTTTTATGGTGGAAGACATTGATAGATAAAAAGTTAGAACTGCACAAGTCTGGACTCTTGAGCATGTACCTAGTATAGGTGCAGCTGACTCCAAATACCAAATGAAAGAATGAGCATCTCTCTGGTAACCTGCTGCTATAAGTAATTGGACAGTCAGTTTCTGGTATAGTTTAGTCAGACATATTCTTTGTGCCATACGGCAATAGTATTTTAAATGTTGGATACCATTTTCAAATATAAGTGACAATAGATACTAGTCTTCTAAATATCCATAAGTGACATTCTTCTGTTTAATCTTTAGATTTCATTTGTTTTTTTTTTTTTCATGTATTTGCAATGATGTATGAGAAATGATATATTCACTGTTGATTTGTGCTTTTATACCTATAAAATGTCAACCTAGTGATTCAATAAAATAAAGGTATTTAACCCTACAGTTCACCCACCATCCTCACTTGCTGGATTTGTTCTTCTTAATAGCCATTGAAACATAAATGCAGAGGGGAAATATACTTTTGACATCTTTAGTCAAAACATAGCTGACAGGAGTATAATATTATCGACAAGGAATGACTGTTTAATTATTCTTGATTGTGCTAGATTCTTCAATGATTTAAAACCTGTTATGTTTTTTACAGGGTCGACATGCTTTGATCTATGATAAAAATACAGCAAATGAGACATTTGAATGGGTAGATTTCAAAGAGGTATGTGACAGCTCTTATCGTTACATGTATATGTATGAATTGGAGCAATAATCTGTACTATGTAGTGTTTACTACCAATTTGGAAACAATCATAGATTTTTGTTTTTTTTGTTTTTTGTTTTTTGTTTTTTGTTTGAGAAGAAAAAACAATCATAGATTTAGAAGTAGGATCCATGGGAAATAGCATTGGCCAATCTTTCTCGTTTTAAGTGCATAAGTAATCCTGGGGAAGAAAGCACTAGAGAATTTGAATTACACCTCCGATTTCTTATATTGACCTGTTCTTAAAGAATATGTGCTTTATAAGTTTATATGAAATATTCAGACACAGAAGTTGATCTTAGATGAAAATGTATGAAGATAGCTTTAAAGTGGTTGAACTGTATATATATTTAATCGAAGAGATTTGAAACTGTGCTTGTATTAAAAAAGAAGAATATTGTTTGTATTTCTTAGAGAGGTATGACTTACATCCATTGACTGTTTGCCATTTCCTTTTTGTGGTATCCTAATCTGTTATATCTTGTCCTTGGTAAAACTGACAAAACATTCTATACCAACCATGATGATCATTAACAAATAATGATTTGATAAACAGCATTGACCGATTACTGATTACAGATATCTCGTGAGGATATCCGTTGGGAAGGTGAGGAACTGGGGCTCTCTCATCAAGGGAACCATGGCAGCGGACAAGGACGTAGGGTAAAGAAATCAACAAATCATAGTGGTCCAGTTACTGGGAGAGGTCGAGGACATATAAAGCCTCAATCAAAGAAACAACTTCTTCCTTCACAAAATGGCCTAGCAAACAAGTTGCCAGATGATCTAGAATTAGTGAATACTGATTCTCTGGTGAAGGAGGTAAGTATAATGCACTTGATCTACTTAACTGATGGTAGCAATCATGTTTGTTTTGTTTAATTTCTGCCACTTTTAATGTATTAGGTCGAGAGAGTTTTCAATGCAAGTAATCCAGATCCCTTTGAGCTTGAAAAAGCAAGGAAAATGCTGAAAGTAAGATTAAAATCATTCACCCTTTCTCCCTGTGCTCTTGGTCTAACATTACAATTTTGACATTTTCATATAACACGCGCAGGATCACGAACAAGCACTTGTTGATGCCATTGAAAGGCTTGCATACGCATCGGATGGTGAAAGTGGTAATGGTTCTATGTGCACATAATAATCCTTGGATCATTCTGTTTAGTGCTTGCTTAGTTTTTTTTTTCCTTTTTCAAGCTTAACATAAGTTAAATAACTGGTTGTTGTATGAATAGCAAGTTAATTTCTGAGCGTATTGAAAATTCTTGTTTTCACGCATCGGATGGTGAAAGTGGTAATGGTTATATGTGCACATGATAATCCTTGGATCATTCTGTTTAGTGCTTGCTTAGTTTTTTTTTCCTTTTTCAAGCTTAACATAAGTTAAATAACTGGTTGTTGTATGAATAGCAAGTTAATTTCTTAGTGTATTGAAAATTCTTGTTTTCAGTGGTACTTGTCGTTCCCTATGCTTTGCGTTTGCAGTGCATTATTTAGTTACTTGATTAAAATAGCCTGTCACACACTGCACATTTAAGTTGAAGCTGAGCAGTTTTGAAGTATTTTGAGAATGGGACATTTTCTAGGCAACTCTCTCAAGACCATGAAGACTCAGAACTATAATGGGACCTTGAACATATAGGGATTTTAAACCATAATACATTTACTGAAAAAGATGAATGTAACTGTCATTGGTTCTGATCACTTGTATTGCAGTCTTGGATGAATTGAGCATTCCACATTTGACAGTAATTTCTTTGTATTAGAGTCAACAATTTTTCCTTCATCTCTGATATAATTTACTTACAAGGATCCATCCAATGTTCGGAAAAGTCCCTTCATTTGCCTAGCCAAAAGACCAATTTTAAATTTGACTGGAATTTCTTGTATTAATCTTTTCTACTTGGTACTTATTTTTCTTTTTTCTTTTTAATGCTTCCCCACAGATGGAGAGCATGCATTTATGCATGGTTGATCAATGGATGGACAAAAATGGTGCAACATGCACTGTGGTTGAAAAGCTTGATTGGCAGCCACAAAGATTGGGTTGGAAAGGAGGCACCAAAAGGGTGATGATGGTGACACAGTAGTTTTAATTTGATCAGATTAGTAGATCTTTTTGTTCATCTGGGTTTCTTTGAGCAATCTCAATTGCCTTTGACGATAGCAATGCTATTATGCACATCCACTTGTAAAAACGTCTCATTTTAGTATTAAGGTATGTCAAGAAGTCGAGTAGAAATTGTGTTTCTTTCAAGTATAGTTTCCACATGAGGGACAGCATTTAATTGTAAGATTAGTCATAGCAGATGAAATTTAAATGTAAAATTTTGTTGATGTGATCCTGCTATTTGATCTTGCGACTTGTATTGCTTACTCTGATCAGTTCCTGCCGACACCATTCCTGCATTGAAAGCAAGGAAAATCATAACTCTGCACAAATATTCACAAGCCAAAATGTCATGAAGAATAAAGTTCTTAAGCCTTATTAGCAATTTGATGATTGATGAGTGGCTAATTCAGAAAAGATATAACTAAATATACCTGAAAACCAGTATGGCCAACAAACTTCTGCGACAACAAGTGATGAAGTTCATCCGGGCTTCAAGTACATGATCTTCGACTTTGAAGTGTGAATGTGGCAGACATCAGAGCTGGTCCAGCCGGCTTCATATTTGTTGAATCTACTGGCTGCCTGTAGTAGACAGCTTTAGATTTAATTGTGTCTCCTCTATCTTAAAAGAGGATAACTGCTCATATAATACAGATAAATGAATGTATGTTCCATACCAATCAATTTGCAAAGCATGAATTATGATTTCTATCGAATTAAACTTGGGAAGTGATATTTTCTACAATGAACATAGGAGGTCAGGAAGATGAGACGCATTAGATGAAGCATCTCTATCACGGGAGTTATTTGTGGTTTGCTACTCATTCTTATCAGGTGGTGACCCTACTAACCTAAAGGTTTAAGGGAGTAACTAATGCGACTTCAACAAAGTGGACCAAATCAAGACCACCGCACCCCACCAGGCCAAGTAACATAGCCACCAATCAGTTTAGTAACCTTCCTAGCTATAAGTCAGCATATCTGTGGATTTATTCCATTGATTTACATGTCCTTTTGACATTAACAAATACAAAGGGTAAGAAATAAACTGAGAACAATTTATGCAAAAAGAACATAATGAAAGCACCTCCTAATCTATGTTAAACATGGTGATATTCAACCTTAAGACTTGTTACATAACAGAAAATAAGCAAACTGAACCGATGAGAAAAGGACATGAAAGTAAGCATATGAACTAAGCATGACTCAAGACAAACATCTGATGGAATGAAAACAAATCCCAAAGACAGACATTAACCTCAGTAGAAGTAATCTTTTACATTCCAGAGGTAAAAGAAGCTCTGCAAAAAACAGCTAGCAGAAGACCAAATTATTTTCCAACTTGAAATCAACTATTCGCCTCTGCCATTGTATGAGTATCCTCCTTTTTGCGTATGTGGTTGCCTAATTGGGAGCTTCTACTAATTGGGAACTCCTAATAAGATAAAGATGATTACCTAACAATCTAGGCCTAGCAGACCACAAACAATCGTTTAATGTTGCACCAACTGGACCAGGACATAAAGGAGACAAACATCCCATGTGTTTGTAGCTTCTGATCCATATGCCAAAAAAGGCACAAACATGGATAAAATGAGAGCAATAGTTTTATAAATCCAATGCCATTGGATCTTCTAATCCATACAAGGGTTGGTTTTCTTCAACCTACTCTCCTAACTACACTCCCCGAAAGACTGCAGAGAACAATTATGTTTACCATGAGCTGGACTAATCTAAGATTGCGTTTTCATCACAGTTTATTTATTATATGTCTGTGAGTCCATCTTGTATAAAAGGGTATTTTCTATCTTGTACAAAAGCATTACTAATAACTAAGCAGATATATTATCCTGTAAAGTAGTTCACATGCGATCGTGTTCATTGTAAATGACCAGATAAACTAAAGTTGGCATCAAATGTTAGTCCCTGCAAGATTACACACCTTGAAATCAAAGATTTATGGAGACAAAAGAAAACCGATGGGGAATAACCAAGAACAAATACTCAATCATCTTTGATGGAGCACACAAACTGATTATCTACTATAAACTTGGATATCGAAAAAACCCCAATGCAGTCATAAACATATCAGTTAAAGAGTTATAACAATCTATTATCATTGATCACCACACAAGCAACAGATCATCAACAGAACAATAACCAACAGAAAGATCATGAAGTAACAATCAACTAAATCATGAAGGAAAATCTCACCGGCAGGAGAACACAGCATAGAAATCAAGGACCTTTTTAGGCAGAACCAGAAAAAATATTCAATGCTGTCAATCTGCCAACGCTTCTCATATCAAGAGAGATTGTCCATCTGAAAGGGTACCCATCACAATCATTCTGGGATTCTTTTGGTTGGTTGGAGGATCTGGGTATGGAGTTGGGATTGTGCTTGATTATTATTGTATGAAGGTTCATGAAAAGAGTGTGTTGGGAAGTGGTTAATATTGGAGAGGAGAGAATAAAGAGAGTTGGGATTGGGAGAAAGATGACTTTGTTTTGAAGAAATGCTATCCACTCTATCATTTAGTGTTGAAATTGCATTTGCATTTGCATGCCATTTTGACAAGAATGCCTGGAATAAAGGCCGCCCGTTCACAAAATTGATAAAAGAAATTGAAGAAAAAAATTGGTGACTTGTACATTTACCAACCCCAGCTTGAGTTTCACATTCATACTATATTTAATTATTTATATATCCAAGTCATAAGAATTAGAAATCCGAACAATTTTCGTGCAAGACAACGTATTCATCAGTTAAAATGCAAGATTATACATAATGATTTCCCTCTTGAATGTGATGTCGCAAAAATATCAAAATTTAGAATTCATTATACAAGAAGTGTCGTGAATTCTTGTTTTCGCAACCAATACATAAACTCTTTAAGTCTAGTACAATTTGGTATACTTACATAGCTGTGTAAGTAAAATGTATTGAGTTAAACTTCAACTTAAAGGTAAAAACCTAAAATGGTACAGGAAGTATTGCGAAAGGTACAATTTGGTATCTACGAATTTTTATCACCTAAAATGGTACCACAACTATTACACTGTTACCAGATATGGTACATCCGTTAATTTTTCAGTTAAACTGATGACATGACATATATTTAAAGGGGTAAAATAGTCTATATACAATGTTTCCCTTTTAAAATGATATATTTTTTTCTCAAAACTCCTAATACATTTTATTTTATCTCCAAAATTCTTCTCAACTATTGTACACAACGCTTCTAATCAAGGATAAATTGTAAGTTAGTACATCTTCACCTATTTATATATGAGAAATTTTATTAACACATCCTCAAACGCCAGATATATATCATTTTTTTTATATAAATTATTTAAGACTTTGTGGGTATGTAAAATTACCAAAAGAGACCATATCAAAAGTAAAGAAATCTAATTGAAATAAAATATTTCACTTAAGAGTTTTCTTATCCTCTTCGAGAACAATGTGTGTGAAGATACTAAGCCCTAAGAAATTGTTAGTGACTTTTATCATTAACAACTATAGTTTTAAGCAAAAACTAAAAATAACGTAATGAATTATAGTGATATTTCTTAACCCCTAAGCGATGTATGACTTCTTTGTCTTTGATTAAGTTTGATCTAATACAAAATTTAGAATTTAGGGTTTGTTGTTTGATTAGATAGTACAATTTGAAGTTGAAATTTTATATTTAACTGTGAGAAAAAATAAAACTTTGAGAAAAATCTCACTAATGTGATTTTTTTTTTTAATAATTGAGGAGTAGATTTAGAAAATATATGTATTTAATAAATGAGTTGTGTATTTAGTGAAAAGTTGTGTATTTTAAATGAGGGTATTGTAGGAAGTTTGAGTATGTGTATGTAGTAAAATGTTTAAACAATAAAGTTAATATATAGTGTATTAAGTATGCGATGTGTATCTAGTAATTAGGAATGTGTTAATAAAATTTCTCTTTACATATTCATATAAAAAATAAATAAAAAACTAATGTATATTGATTTATATTTAAATGATAGATTTTCATTTTTTGTTTGTATAAAAAATAAATTTTTATTTATTTATCAAAGGACGTTAATTTTTATCATAGTAGATACAACAACATAAACACGATCCACCCACATTGTGAGATACGAAAAAATTGAATCATGCAAAATTACCTAGTAGAACTACCTAGTAGACACTAAACAATCTTTATGCTGCAGACCATGGGATGAAGCGCTATGATCAATCTTCCGTGGTAGAAAATCGGAGAAGTAACCAGCCACCGAAACACAAGAAGGAAGGGATAAGTCCTCAACTTATCATTATTGACCACTTCCGGGACCACCCTACGTAGAGAGGGCAACCCCAAAGCATCAAAAGAACCTAATTAAAGACCGAAGCTAATAACTAAGAAAATACTCTAATCCACAAGCAGTCCTAGTCTAAACTGAAAAAACATTAAATAAACAGAAATCAAACCAGGGCCCAAAAACGAACCCTAGCCTAACTCCTACCAAACAAGAGCCCAAGCCCAAAGAAACTGAATAGATGGGCTGAGCCCAACTCCCCGGCCCAAAGCTCTGCTTCACCCTAGCCCCACCGCCACCACCTGAAGCCAAACCAGCAGTATACCGCCGGCGCCGTCCCTGTCTCCACCATCCATCCAACGACACACACCAGCCAACCGCCACCCATCACCGCCTCTGGTAAGAACTTCAAAAATCTGAACAAAGACCAATTATCACTCTTCAACCTGCAAGCAACATCCGATCGAAAGAAACAGATCCAGCCCGCCGGAATCTAAGATCCACTCATCACCGTCGACCCTACGTAGCCCTAACCAACCTCCGATCTGCACCCACAACCTAGGCGACAAAGCCTTCAATCGAGAGAGAAAAGAAAGCCATATGATCTTCATCCTCGAACCCAGGACTCTCCCCATGACCCGTCCGGCCGACGCCGGCGACGAGGCGCAGCCAGACAGGCGAATCTGGTCTCTGCAGTGTCTCTCTCTCTCTCTCTAAGGTTCCCCCCCCCCTTTTTTTCAATCAAGGCATGTACCTTATAAAAAATAAGTTACAAAACATATGATAAATATATATTAGTAACAAACTTAATATCAAAATTAAAGTATATATTTTAATCAAAAAAAAAAACTAAAGTATATATTTTGAGGAAAAAAAATAGATATAAAGTATATAGTCTTTGAGCAATAATGACAAAATTAATTTTAAAATTACTGTTTTACCCATGGCTTATTGAGCAAAAAAAAAAGTCTAAATACGTGTCATATCATCGATTTAACGGAAAAACTAACGATATGTATCATATTTGGTAATGTTGCAATAATTGAGGTACCATTTTTGGTAATAAAAATTTTAGGTACTAAAAAGTACCTTTCATAATAATTGGGGTACCATTTTAGGGTTTTACCCTAAACTTAATAAGTTAATTTTGTACATCATCAATTATCTTTTGAGACGAGATTCTTCTGTGATCACATGTAAATTCGGTGACGAGGCCATTTCAGAAAAGCTCAATGACATGTAATTGTCTTGGGTCTGGTCACAACAAGCGGCGATGCAAAATCCCTCCCACCGGTGTCTGATGTATGCGGTTCCGCCAACATTGTGGAGTTGCCCATCAAATTAAAATTACACACATCAATCACCACAAACTCCTTGAATTGCATTAGCTGCTTAGCACACCATGCATCAGGTTCCATTTCAATGTAGTGAAATCTAAGCTCTAACGAAAGTAGGTAAATGTAGAACAAGTGTTCCGGGTATCTATAGGGTGTGTTCAAATCGGCCAGATTGCCATGAGGGGTCCGGACTCTTGCTTTTAATTTACTATTTGCTTTTAATTATCACTGCTAGCTGTGATATCCCAAGTCTGGATTTGGAATCTCGTATAGTACGTAGTTTAACGAGCAGTTAAAAGAATATCCAGTCTCCATGACTGTTACAAAATCTAAATTTCTTTCGTTAGGAGGAAAACAAAACGGTTGATCCACTTTACGCTCGGACTACCATTAGTTCCTTTATAGAGTTTCTTTGCATTTCCCATGGCACTTGCTTCACTTTCATATCCATTACCTTCTCTATCTAGTTTCTAGTTTTCTACGCCGTTTAGCTGGAGGAGTTCTTGTTGTTTCCGCTGTTCTCTTTGAGGGCCTTCCTACGCTCCTTTTCGAGGGGCTTTCTTGCTCTTTCGCAGCCTGTCTCCCACCAGAACCTCTACGTGAAGCTTGTTGTTTCACCGCACTTCCTTTTCCGTTTCCACTTTTCTTTTGCTCTACTACTTCTTTCCGTGCATTTCCTTTGCTGTTTCCATTCTTTCTCTGCTGTGCTGCTTTCTGTACATTCCCTTTGCTGTTTCCATTCTTTCTCTGCTCTGCTACACCTATGCTATCATTCTCAAGAATTTTCAACGTCTCTGACTTGTTGTTAGATGGGGAGCTCCTCTTCATTCTACTCAAGAATTTTTCTGCACTTTGCCTTTTCCCAATTGTAGTACTGTTCTTCTTTTCTGTCTCGGCTAGGGACTCTGAATTCTCATTGCTTATCATTGCTCTGTTTGAAGATCCAACATTTGCATTGGCATCTAGATTCTTCTCCTTGTTAGCATCACTTCGGCTCTTGCCATTTTTGTTTGAGTTGTTTCTTGAATTGCTCCCAACTCTATCTTTTCTTCTCTTCATTGTGACAGGAAGTTGCTCCTCAACTTCATCCAAGGATCCTTCTTTTTCCTTCCAACTTATAGCTGGTTTGACATCATGCAACGATGTAGTCATTTGCTCTTTCTTTATGTCTGGTGCCAAAGAAGAGGTGGATGCTCTGGCCTTTATTGAGCTGCGCTTCCGACAAGCAATCAATGGAATTGATAGTTTTGATTTTGCTAGCAAGGACTCTGATGATTCACTTGCAGGCTTTAATGGTATAGCTGGTGGTGTCGGGATTTCATCTTCAGATGGTGTCTGAGTTTCTTGTTTAGGTGATGGATCTTGATTAGGATCCTTATGAGCCATTTCCTTTAGAACAAGTAATTGAAGCTCACACGCCGCCTTGTATTCTGGAGTCCTTTTCCCGAAGAAGACAACGGCATTCTTGCAAATAAGCAAAACATCTCTTAAAAATTTACTCTTGCAGCTTGAGTACCAACCCGCATTAAGTCTGGTTTGTACCGATTCAAAATCCATATGCTGCCGAATCATGTTTGTATAAATGGGTGTGTCCTGCAACGTATGAGATCCATAAACAACATTGGCATTTTGCTATTTATTGCACAAAAAAATTGTACCAATAAAGCAAGACGCAAAGAATGCTTATCCTATGATTAAGTAAAAATTCAGAAAACAATAAACATGACATTGGTTACATTGGAGGAAATTGAACCCATCCTAACCCAGCCTTCATCACCACTTGGGGGTCATAAATGTGTGTTTCACTACCAAACCGGCCAAACGTATTATTTTCTGCTCGGTAAAGCGGACATATTTTTCCATAGTACAATTAATTACTTCTAAACATCAAAATTCACCTTCCTACATGGCTACATTTTTAGAGTGCCCATTTGTACCGGAAGAAGAAACAAAACAGAGAATAATATTGGTATAAAACTATACACAACATTTAAACGGAAAAAAAATTAACATACACGATATCAAATACCGTATCTTGTTTTATGTGGTTGTAAAGTATAAAATACTAAAAATAGCGATCTATTTTTCTAGACAAACAACTTCTTTTTTTCATGTAATGGTTATGTATATATAAGAGAATCAATCGTGGAAATTCTTGTATGCACGACGTGTATTTACACGACACAATCTTAACCGTTCATAACAATTCATATGTTTGACCACCATGTTTCTATATTATTTCTTCTAATCCTGACCATCCATGTATGTATGTGAAGATACACGCCGTGTACTAAAGATACTCTCGATCAATCGTGAGATATTACTCCTTTAGAGTACAAAACTACAAATATTTCCTTATCAGGTCCCCGGCAACCCGTTCATTTCCCAAAATTTTTTTTTTTTTTTTGAGAATGTTCATTTTCAAAAACTTGCTGCAAAAGTCTCCAGAATTTGGTATGAATGATCCTACTTCTATTATTTTTTAATTAATGTCTCTCTAAAAGAGGAAATAGAAAATCTAGTAGAGACGGGCGCACCTCAATCCCCAATTAATGAAAGATTTTAAAGAGAAAAGGCCTACAACTTAGTGGGCACCTAGCGGATCCACCCACCTTACATACTGTCCTTCTTTGACAAAATTCCTACCCTGCACCATCACGTAGGATATAACCCCTTCAATATCACATAGGGCAAAGAACACAAATTTTTTAACTTCACCCACCCCGTCCTCACATGTGTCACGTCCTTATTTGATTCTGACCTCCCAACCCAAAACGTCGCCGTCTTACTTGCGTTGTTATGATTCCAGCAAATAATGCCCCCAATTTTAATAAATTCAAATTTAAATTAAGGAAAATATGAAAAACCTGGGACTGGAGCCGGCGCTCGAAAAAAGAAGAGCCCTTGTGAGATCGGAGCATCCCGAGGAACTCAACCAACGGCTGAGATTCGACAAGGACCTGATTCATGGCGGGAGATTGGTCCTCCTGGTCCGGTTCAACCGGTTCGCTCGGCTTCACTTCCGGCCCTAATTTCCTCGACAAACTCGCCGTGCTCTGCACCTCACTACTGCTCCGACACTCCCTCAACTCGCCAGAGTTCGCCTTCTCCGACTCCGCAACCGGCGCTTCCTTCACCACCGAATCGGAACTCCCATTACACGAATCCTCCACCAATACCGGATTACTCGACTTCTCGGCCGCTCGGACATTCCCGGCGGCCGGTTCGACCGGTTCGGCGTCCTTTACCGCCAACTCGATTCCGGTTCCGGGGATCTCACGTTCCGGATCTATGGTGTTGGACTCGTCGAATGACCGGCCATCATTCCCTTCGCCGGGAAAAAAATTGGCGGCCACATTTTCCGGCGAGATGTTTTCCGGCACGACGGGTTTATCTTTGATCTGTTGGTCCTCTCCGCACCTCTCCAGATCCGATTTCTCGCGCACTTCTTTTAACCTTTCCACCTCCAGTTGCAGAGACCTAACCACAAATATAAATCAGATATAAAAATAATTATAAATTAAAAAAAATTCGAGTCTGTTATGGATTCGGATTTTACACGATGGAGACGTCGTAGCGTTGGACCTCGCGGCGGAGCTCATCGAGGCGGAGTTGACGTAACTGATCGAGCCACGGAATAGGGGAGGCCGCGTCTTCGTCGTCGTCGTTGTGGTGGCTGAAGCGGAGACGGAGGTCGTGGAACTTGCGTTTACAGGTCTGGGGGGAGAGGTGGAGGAGGTTGGAAGAGCGCTTGCAGAGCTGGGCGGCGACGGAGTCCCAGCTCTGAGTACCGTAGCGGTGGACGGCGCAGGCGAGGAGGAGCTCCTCCCACGTCGTCCATGAGGTTTGTTTTTCCGGAAAACTGGGCTTATCCATAACGGAAAATAATCCTGAATAATTTTTCGATTTGGATTCCGGGGTTTGCTGGGTAGTGATTTTATTGTTTAATTATGATTTGGTTGGGGGTGGTGAGTCTCTCTCTCGGTTTGCTTTGTTGTGTTGTTTTGGTCTCTCACGAGTCACGAAATTCGTCTCTCGCGCTAGGTACTCATCTCGAGCTAGCTATACGGTACGCCTCGTCCCTAGCATTTTTTTTTGTTGTTCTTTTACAGGCACTGGTTCTACTGTTCTAGTTGGCTTGTGTCGGCCCAAATTACTGTTTTCTCTTCTGTTGGAACTTTGAATATTTATGTAAATGAATTTCCTTTTTCAGATTAATTTAGTTTAGATAAGGAGAGTTTTGGAATGCATCTAAGGATTCCAATATCCAGATGGCCATTTACGGTTTTGTATTGTCCCTTTGGTGTATTGTTAAGTAGTGGGTCCGTAGATGTTAAGTATAAATACGGAGTATTAGATGCTTTTATCGTCGTTTACCTTACTTGCGCTCGTCTGGCTGCCCAGCGGCGCTTGCGCCAGCCTCTTGCCTCGTCTACATTCGCCGAGTGTGGCCGGACGGGTTAGCCTTGCCCCGCCTAACTCGCCTCGCCCTAATCATGAACATAAACTCCCTCACTCGCCTCGCATCACTCGTCTCTCTCGCCTCCGCCCCGCCTCGCCTCACTCACTCTCCTCGCCTCGCTTCACCCGCCTGCTCCTCACCCCGCTTCGCTTGTCTCTCCTCGCTTCACCCCGCCCCGCCTCACTTACTCGTCTCGCCCAATCATGATGTCTAATTTTTTTTTAAAAAAAATACTTAGTTGATGGAGACTTGCCTAGACCCGCCTCCTCCTCGCCTCGCCCCTCACTCATCTCGCCTCGCCCAGTCTCCCTTCACCCGCCTCCTCCTAGCCTCGCATCTCCCCGCCTCACTCGTCTCACCTCCTCCTCGCCTCGTATCATCCCGCCTCACTCGCCTCGTCTCGCCTCATCTTGCCTCAATCATGATGTCCAAATTTTGAAAAAAAATACTTAGTTGATGGAGACTTGCCTTGACCCGCCTGCTCCTCACCTTGCTTCACCCGCCTCACTCGTATCACTCGCCTCACTCGTATCATTCGCCTCACTCGTCTCACCTCGCCCCACTCGTATCACTCGCCTCACTTGTATCACTCGCCCCACTCGTATCACTCGCCTCACTCGTCTCACCTCGCCCCACCTCACTGGCCTCGCCTCGCCCAATCATGAACATAAACTCTCTCACTTGCCTCAATGGGGTTCTGTCGAGGATGGTATTTCGGTGGTGGTTGGGATCCAACAGCGGCGGCGGCGACCCCAAATACTAACCCCGTATTTATCCAAGCCTTAAACTTAACGGATACTATCTCTAAATTTTTTTTAAAAATACTTAGTTGATGGAGACTTGCCTCGACCCGCCTGCTCCTCACCTTGCTTCACCCGCCTCACTCATCTCACCTCGCCCCACTCGTCTCACCTCGCCCCACCTCACTCGCCTCGCCCCAATCATGAACAAAAACTCTCTCACTCGCCTCAATGGGGTTCTGTCGAGGATGGTATTTGGGTGGTGGTTGGGATCCAACAGCGGCGGCGACGACCCCAAATACTAACCCCGTATTTATCCAAGCCCTAAACTTAACGGATACTCTCTCTATTTGCACATGTTGCATTTGTCTCGCCGACACGTGTCCAGTCATGGGGGGTGTTGGACCCCGTGGGTACATTCTATACGTTTCCAAATATTAATATGTGTATGAGTTTCGGTTATTATCCGACGTGTATTACAATATTCCCTTTGGACAAATAAGGACATATAGTCAGAGTTTACGTCACCACAATGTTCTTTCTGTTCAGACTGAATTAGGCCTGGCAATTAATCCTTGGACGATCAGGATTCGTACACATAATGAAGTAATGAACCACCACATTGTTTTGCTTCCCATATAACAAAATGTAAAATTATTTGATGAACTTGGACCTGGGTATATAGGTTATCAGTTTATGGGAACCCTTCTAGTGAGGACTCTTAAGTTGAGGACATTTCGGTTTATGGTTTAAAAGACTTATTTTTCGATCACATCTTAACATTTAATCCGTTCAGTTTTTAGGTTTATATGTGTAAATCAACCTTATAAATTTTCAGCTAAATCAGTGATCATTAAGATAACAAATTAGATCAAATTAATAGACGAACCAAATCTGTCAAACATGAACCGTTCAAGTTCATAATTGGTAAATTACACTTATAAATGTCTTAATGATTTTCAATATAACCGAAAATTTACAGAAATGATCTACTCATAAATACCTATAAACTAAACGATCAAGATGTAGAAATAAAATCGAAACGTGAAATAAGCCGAAAAATTCTCAACTGGTCCTCAACTTAAGAGTTCTTATTAGAAAGACTTCTATCAGTTTATTGTCTATACGATATGTTTTTGGTAGTGATTCGCTCACTTACTCTAGTTACTTTTTTCTTTTTTTTGGTTACAAATCTTGTTACTTTTTTCAACTTAGGCCGTGTTTGTCTGCCAAGATTAGTAGGTTGATATGACTAAATAATATCCAAACTAGTGTTTGGTGGTGTAGATTACTCTAGGATAGGAAACTATATCTTGTCAGGGCGGGAGATAAAAAATCCTGTTGGAACCATGGGATATGAGAAATCAGTACAGCATATAACGATTCATGAATCATGACCACCGACCCTTTGACCAAAACACAATCGATCTGATCAATCTCTCCGATTCTTGATATTGAGACTCAGAAGCCTTCTCTCACTCCTCAATACCATGACCTCAGTCAACACCTTAACCTCCATCTCCGTGGCTTTCCAGAAGAGCTCCCTGTGCACGCTGCGAAGTTGGAGCCGGATGAGCCATTTTTGGTCGTCTTTTTCACACCGTCGACGATTACATCGGACGAAATCACCAAGGCGCTGCCGCTAATCGTCTTTCCAAAAACTTTTCTGACCATGGTGGTGAGGTTGGGGTCCGGGGAGGGATTGGAATTGACAACGGCATGTGAGGAGGAGAATGGGTGCTTGGGCTTTAACTCGCCGGAGGAGGAAGGTCGGAGAGGTGGGAGGTGGTGATGTTGCAGGAGCGGTCAGAGGAGAAGCAATGGAATCTCTTCGTTTTTTCTCTGTTGTTTTTGGTTTTTTGCATTTATCCATTAGCCAAACAGAAGGTTCTTTTCTTGGCTTTCTTGCCCTATCGGTCAGATCAGGTGAAAGCAAGCAAATAAACGATAAACGATAGGTAAACTTATTCAACGGCCGCTTGCGCACCAAGACTAAAGGAGGGTTCCGGATAGCCATCATAAGACTGCTTACCTTATATTCCGCTACCAAAGAAAAAGGCTTCCTTTCGCAATCGAACCTCTAGAAGCAAGGTTGCGAAGCTGGGGTATTATATATCAGCTGAAAACGAAGTGGATGACTCTCTTTTAGTTGACTTTGAAATTTGACCAGTCTACATCGTCCGCCCCGAAAACTAAGTAGCTCACTAATGCCAGCGAAAGGGCTTCTTTTTGACCTTTCTTGCGGATGTCCTAATTAGTTTCTCTGAGGCTCTCATTCCATCTAAGAGCAACTCCAACAGTGGTGTCAAAATCCACCGTGGATGTCAAGATCCGTCCCGAATTTTACTCTGAAACTCGAGATGAGTCATGCGAGGACCACCTTCAAGAAAAATTTACCAAAGACTAGGCAAACCTCCCTCGAAAATGGATAACCCTAACTTAAAAATTTAAGAACCACCTTTTTATTCCAAAATAAATCTTCAGCTACAATCCAAAAGTAGCTAGAATACAAATTACACCGAAGAATTCCACAAGTATTCAGAGCTACTAAAAATAAAATAAAATAAAATACAGCGAAAGCTAACAAACCCCTAGTAGATTAAACAGGTAACCTACTGGCGAAATGTAGCTGATAGATGGGTCACTATGCCTCGGCGTCTCCTGCTAGACCTCACGCAAACTCAGCAGACTGGGCATTTTTAAAAGCGAAGAGCCCAGGGGAAAATATTCAACACGTCAGAGTGAGTGGACGAAATGCTTCCGACAACAAATAAATATTTTCCCAAAAGAAATGCTTTCATTAGCGGCAAAAACAAAAGCTCCACTGGAAAGATTCTGAACTAGGGTCCAGCCTGGCTAGACTCCCAAACTTTAAGACATTGCCTCTCAGGCCTGGATATTATATATATAGTATGTATGCACACTCGCCTAACCCTTGGTACAATATATATGAACAACTTGAATAAAGTAGATATCATACGAAGCAACTATGCTTGCGTCTAACGCTCACATCACCCCACACCGGAATTGTACCTCGCATATGGGGAAAAGCGGCCGAGTGGTAATATATACGTGCTTACTCCTTGTACGAAATCTTTGAATAAATAAATGCAAAATTAGAAAGTCGCACAGGGCTATGACACTCGCGTCTAACGCTCATGTCACCCATACCAGAATTGTGCCTCGCGTATGGGGGAAATCACGTATAGCTAGTTAGCATTTAATCATATACATACTATTCTCGGAATTGTGCCTCGAGTATAATCACGGAAATTCTCAATTTCGGGAAATATCCAACAATAGAAAATCATTCAAATGATAAAGCATTTCGAACACAATATTTAAAAACAAAGGTCCACTCACAGGTTAGGCCTAAGCCTGATGTCGGTCGGAGGTCTCTTCCGCTCGAGCCTCCTCACGTCATGTTCCATATAAATAAAACCTTAAATAAAACACCGACGCTTAAAGCAAAACATGCATAATTAAATATGTTTCGCGCTCAACCAAGCCTAACACTCCAAAATCTTAATTCCACTGCCAACCTCAAAACTCCACAAATTTTACCGACATCCTCAAAATCACCTTCCACCAAATAAAATCTAATGACCAGATTATAAATTAATAATCCGCCAAAAATACCAAACTTCAACAATTCTCAAACCTATCCAAAACTCCTCCAAAAATTCTAAAACTTATTCCATTAAACTCTTCACATTTTTCTCCACCAAAAACATTTTCTCTCGCGGCTGCGCCGGCAGCGGCGGCCGGCCACCAACTCCGGCGACCTCCGATGGTCACCAAAATTTGGCAGCATCTTCCTCTCAACCTCCTCTACAACTTTCCTAACTGCCACAAACTCCAATTCTAAGCCTAACCATGCCAATCGAACACAAACACACAATAAAACCCTAGAAATTCAAATACCGATTTCTCCTTACCTAGCTCGAGATGGAGCGAGCCCTTTGGAGGGATTGAAGCACGGGAGGAGGGTTTCCTTTTGAGCCAAGGCTCGCCGGCTATCGGCCGAAGCTTGTAGCATGAGCTGGCGTGGGAGCTGAAGGCACGCTGCGGTGGCAAAAATTGAACTGCGTTTTGAGGAGTAATTTCTAGGAAGGGATCTGGTTTTCAAAGGACAGGGATTTGGAAGATGTCTGGAGAAGGGTTTTTTGGCTTGAAGATTTGGAAGCATGAAGGCTTGAGTGTTTTTTTTTGGGATTACTGGTTTGTGTTGCTTGATTCCTTTGCAGCTTTCCAAACCCCCATTTTTATAGAACGAGATTGGAGGGTTTTGCTATGGGTCGCGACGCCTAGTCCGCCATGTAAAAGGATCACTTTCCTCGAATACCCCGCGAGCTAGCAGAGAGAAGTTGACTTCGCGGAGTGGAGGAGACAACTCACCACGGGGAGGCCGCGAGGACGACTGCAGGGACGGAAATCTAGGGACAGGACGAACCACATAACTTGAATCTCGTGATCTCGCCGTCCAAGGAGGAAAGAGCTGCCTTGCAACTAGTTGCCGACCTTCTCCTTCCATGTAAAAGGATCACTTTCCTCGAATACCCCGCGAGCTAGCAGAGAGAAGTTGACTTCGCAGAGTAGAGGAGACATCTCACTACGGGGAGGCCGCGAGGACGACTGCAGGGACGGAAATCCAGGGTCAGGACAAACCAAATAACTTGAATTTCGTGATCTCGCCGCCTAAGGACGAAAGAGCTACCTTGCAACCAGTTGCTAACCTTCTCCTTCCTTGGATTGGGGGGGGATGACATTTTTTCTGTTGTGCAAAGCTTGTTGCCATACTGCTGTGAGGAGGGGAGATGAAATAACTGACCGTGTAATCGGTGAAGGAGAAGGAAAGGAGGGTTGGGCTTTTTCTAAAAGGAGTTTGTAAAGTAAAAAAGGTGTTGGGCTTTAGATTAAATGTATTTTGGGCTTAAAAGATGACCAGTCCAATCTTCACGCTTTTTACCAATTCGTCACCGACTTAAGTCGTTAGGCCTGAATTTCGGACCCAAGACCGACACATTTTTAACGACATTAAATCAGTGGACGAGCGTTACGTGCCTCCATAACCGTCCACACCATATCCACTTCTACAAGCCCTAATGATGCGTGTATGGGGCTTGGGCCCACATGAACGCATGTGCGTGTTTGCTTGAGTTAAATCAAGGGTTTAACCTAAGATTGCATGAAATTATCGCGTGACGAAGTATTAATGGGTCGTATGATTTTTTGGGTATCAACACCATCTATGTAACTATGCTTGTAACTATCCATGTAAATACAAATTTCTAGTTACCTAGGTAGTTACATGGATTTTAATAGATTTCTGTTCTAATATGCAGCGGGACATTGCCGTTGATTCATGTAACTATCAATGTAACTATTCATCTATATAACTATGCATGTAACTACAAATTGCTAGTTACCTAGGTAGTTAAATTGCTAGTTACATGAATTTTAATAGATTTCTGTTCTAATACACAGCGGGATGCTGCCGTTGCGGTGCAGCAGCACGCTGCAATTATTATTAAACAAATTCATGTAACTATGCATGTAACTAGCCATGTAACTATCAATTTTCCATGTAACTATGCATGTAACTATCAATTTTCCATGTAACTATGCATGTAACTATCAAACTGTAGTTACATGCATAGTTACACAAGTGTAGCATGTATGTAACTACCCGTGTAACTATCAAACTGTAGTTACATGGATAGTTATGTCACGTCCCGACTCTTAAATTTTACCTTATTTACTAGCATGATGTTAATAAGAGTTTTACCGTCTTCGTCATTAAGTTTATAGTTTAATTGGTTCCCAGAGAGGTTGTGAGGGACGATTAATTCGAAGGAATTATTCGTAGGAGAAAATGTGATGACGGTAAAAATGGTAAATTTTAGCTAGTAAAAGGTAATTTTTATTGGGGTATTATTTTTGGGGTGTTTTGGAATGGGTTAAATGGTGTGTGGGCCGGTTTGGGCCAAGCCCAATTTCTTTTCCCCCGCTTCTCTCTCTGCCTCCCGACTCTCTCTCTCTCCCCGAGCCCTCTCCCTGTCGGTTTCCTTTCCCGGCCGTTCGCCGCCGTCCGGCCGCCTCAGACCGCCGCGTCGGTCCCAATTGATCGGCCGTCGACCCAGCCATCTTCCTGGGGTGGTGGCAGCTGTCCTAGCGCCGTCGAGAAGGAGCAACCGAGCCTGGAAGTTCTGATTGCCCAAAACTTCCCGTCGCCGGAACTCCCTCCTCTAGCCGCCATAGCTAGCGATCCTTGGCTCATTGGAAAGCTCTCATCCCGTGCTTCAATCCCTTAGAATGTTTCTTCCCGATTCAGCTTATGTAAGGAGAGATCGGTGTTTGACATTTTATGGCTTTATTTATGTTTCCGTTCGATTGGCATAGTTTGGCTTGAAATTGATGTTTGTGCTAGTTAGGAAAGTTGTATAGGAGGTTGAGAGGAAGGTGCTGTCAAATTTTGGTAGACATTGGAGGTCGCCGGAGCTGGCCGCCACTGAAAAAGGGTTTTTAATGTGAAATTTTAAGGGGAGTTTAATGGTGTGAATTTTAGAATTTTTGGAGGAGTTTTGGATAGGTTTGAGAATTTTTAAAGTTTGGTAATTTTTGCGGATTAATAAGGTAGAATCCAGCCATTGGATTATTTATGGTTAGGGCGGTGGAAGGTGATTTTCAGGATATTGGGATTTTTCGGTGAAATTTAGTTTGCGACGAATTTAAGATTAGTTTGCGAGGCTAGGCACAAGTTAAGAAATTTTGAGTTAAAGCTTTTAAGCTGTCGCATGCATCGTGTTTTCCATGGAAATAAATTTTGGGGAAGCATAAATATTTCATTGGAATTATTTTCGTCCACTCACTTTAACATTTTTTGAATGTCTTCCCATAAGCCCTTCGTTTTAAAAATTCCCAATCTCAGAGTTCGTGTTGGGTCTAGTAGGAGGCGACAAGGCATAGTCAGTCGTCTCTCAGCTACTTTTCACCTGTAGGTTACCTACTTAACCTACTAGGGTATTTTTCTACTTCTGTTGTTTTAGTAGCTCTGAATACTTTTGGGGTTATTTGTATAATTTTATCCGGTTATTTATGGTTGAATTTGAGGATGGTTTATAATTGTTAAGAGGGTAGTTATGTAATTTTCCGGGTTAAGATTGTCTATTTTCAAGGGAGGTTTACCGAGTTCTTTGGTAAATATTCCTTGGAGGTGGTCCCTGCAAGACTTATTTCTGGTTTCAAGGTGAAATTCGGGGTGGGTCTTGACAAGTTATGTGCATAGTTACATACATAGTCACACAAGTGTAGCATGTATGTAACTACCCATGTAACTATCAAACTGTAGTTACATGCATAGTTACATAGTTACATCAATTCACATGCGAAATGGACTTCGCATAGAAGTATATGAAGGCGAGGCGAGATGGCTTCGCATAAGAGACTTCGCGTAGAAGCAAGAGGAGGAGTTCGCATACAAGTGCATGATTATACAAAATTTGCTTCGCATGACGCTTGAGTAGATAGGGAGGCAAGTGTCCTTAATTGCTTGAAGACCATGTCGAGCTAGGATAATTCTGGGTTGAGGAGTACGCATGCGCGTGGAGGTGTATGTGTTGGTTAAAAACTCTATTCCTTAATTGCATAGATTGTTACATGGATAGTTACATGACTTATGGGTAGTTATATGGATAGTTACATGCATAGTTACATGCATTTGCATGAGAAATGGACTTCGCGTAGAAGTACATGAAAGCGTGGTGAGATGGCTTTGTGTAGAAGTGGAGTCCTAAAACATGAAGGCGATGCGAGATGGCTTCGCATAGGAGACTTCGTGAAGAAGCAAGAGGAGGAGTCGATCTAGCAAGTGGAGTCGATCGACGAGCGGCATCGATCTAGCAGGTGGCGGAGTCGATCTAGCAGCAGGGGAGTTGATCTAACAGCATGGGAGTTGATCTAACAAGCGATGTGACGTGACGAGGAGGGGGGACACAGCGGGCCTTGATGGATCTGACGAGGTGGAATGGATGATGCCGCTGGCGAGCGCCGGCGATTAGCGCGGCCTAGAGACACAAGGGATGGAGAGGGAGATGCAGCGGAGATGCCGAGAAACATTTGAGCTTCGATTCTCTTTCACCGGAGCTCGTCACCCCCAAAGCACAGACATGACTGCGACACTAAGAGGGAGCTATGTCCACCAGTGCGACGCCGTGAGAAAGGGCAAGACGGAGTCGGGTTTTCAGATCCTCGAGACGCTCTAATCTTAGAGAGATGGGAAAAATAGAAGGATATAAGCGTCAATAAAAAAATCTCAGATAGACTGTTATATCATTTAATAACTTTAGAGGTAACAATTTTATCATCTAATATGTTCGGGAGGTTACTTTTTTATCATGTGGAACAATTAATTTTTTTTTATTATTTGTATTTGTAAATGGTAGTTTTGTGTTATATCCTCTGCTTAAAATATATGGTTAAATTATTAATTAATAGCATTTGAAACGGCACACCTCGGTTAGGCTATATCTAGATTATGATCAATTTCTAACTAATCCTTACTGGACGTTGTACAACTTAAAACACTTGATAAGTTCAAAAAAGAAGAAGCTTAAAACACTTGATTATGGTGCAATTGAAAACAGATAATCACATCAAATCACATCCATCATTTAAATCTTGATCTTCTCCTATTCGCCGGCCTATGTTTTTTTTTTTTGGGTCAGATCGTAGGCCTTGTTTATTAACCAATATTCTTCAACGAACCGAAGTGCCCTCTCATTAGAGAACGTTTGGACGAGCACCTATTATGTGATGTGACCTTGATATTTGTAGTTAGATTAAAAAATAAAAAAGATTATTAAAAAACAAAACTGGTTGATGTTATTAACCCGTTAAGTGCTGAGCTCGGGTTGGATGGGTTTGGGTTTTTGGAAAACCTGACTTGAAACCTGAAAATTTGGAGTCGGGTCGGGTCATTTTTTTTAAAAAAATATGAATCTAATTGAGACCGACCTGATTCGGTTTTCGGGTTTTTTTCATTCCCAGCATTACTGTTATTTTATGACATCAAGTTAAGAGCAAGTTCACTCTAAATTTTTTTTGATACGCTCAAGTTCACTCATTTTGTTTATATTGATTTACTGCAAGCCTGTATAATTGCACTACATTCACTGCTATAGTCTATACAATGTTTGGAAATGCCATTTCATTCGGCAACCAAGAACTGCACTCAAGTTTTGTGCATCCAAATTTGATTGACTGGATTCCCAGTACAACGATATTTACTCTATGCTAAAACGCGTATAGACCGACGTTCTGTTCACAAGAGACCCCAGGAAGATACCTTTCCGTCCCTATCTCCTGTTTAAACACGAGTTTGCCATTGTGCCTCGCTTTCCTCCACGCTAGCCGCTCTTCCTTGGCTCTGCAACAAACAATTCTCTTCAAAAAACCACGCACCGCTTTGGGAAGTGAGAGAGAGGCAATCGGAGAAGATATATAGCATGTGAATCTGAGGGAAAGAGGCGATTGGGAAGAGAGAGGGAGAGAGTGGGAAGAGAGAGGGAGAGAGGAAGAGAGGAAGAGAAAGGTTTGCCTGGGAAGGATGGGAAGCAACTGCCTGGGAAGAAAGGTTTGTTCTTTTGTCTTTCGTACTTTCAGGGTTTATCTGCTTATCCTGTTTCTGATTTGGTTGGTGGTTTTCGTATTTGGATAGTGTAATTGAGTTTCTTATGTTTTAAATAATCAAAACATCAATTACAAGGATGAGTTTTGATTAAATGAAGTAACATAGTAGGCTCAATTTAAGCAAAACACTTGAAAGTGCACATGATTATGTTTTGATATTAGCTATTTAAAGGCATGAAAATGATAATGTAAGAGTAAGAGTTTTCTGTGTTATGAGAAAAGGTAATTGAGTTGGGCCATGTATGTGTCTAAACTAGGGCTGCCACTCGGTCGGTTCGAATCGGTAATAGGCGTTACCAACTTCAAAACCAAAGCTTTCGGTAATGAAATATGACTTTCAATTACCAAACCAAAAACTTCGGCATGAGATAAATCTTACCAACTTCGGATGTCGGTTTTTCGGTATTACCAAACTTCATAACAAATATATTTTCAAAATATAACAAAACAATATAAAACTATAAAATTTAAATATCACTTGAGTTTCTAGAGTCTGATAATACATATACAAAAGATAATCATTTCAGTACACATTATCGAGTATGGTTTAATTTTCTACCGAAATAGTCAGGATGTAAATGTTTCCAAATTTTTATATGAACAAGTTATGTGTCATCTATGTGAAAGTATGTGTGTGGAAGAGTCGACCAAAATAAGTCACATAAGGGCAGTAAAAGCTTTTTCGTGTAATAAGTGACGTTAAATTATGGTTGACCGCTTTGATCAAGACCCAAGCATTATTGAGTACAATTGAATTTTCTATCATAATTGTATTATACTATAATGATCACATCAGACGGTCGAATTTTAATTCTATAAATTGTAATCATTGGAACGACAACATGCCTGGTAATGTGGTATAACTTATTTAGTAAGTTATATGCATATGTACATCTTTGTGAACCAACTACAAAGAGGAAGCAAAATTTTCAAAAACCTTGTGAACTATGATGTGATCAATATAATGAAATACGACTATGGTAGAAAAATTAGGTATTTTTGATAATGTTTTGGCCTTGATCAAGGCGGCTAACCCTATTTACGTTTGTGCTTCCTATGGGGAGCCCTATCATCAAGAGAGGTAAAAACATTCCTAAATTTTTACATGGACGGTTACATGTCATCTAAGTGGGTTTGTCTATATGTATGTGATGAATCGACTAAGACGGGTAGGTAAGAGCGTTTTTATATAACAAGTAACATTGAATTAAAGTTGATCGTTTTAATTAAGACCCGAATGCTACCAAGTATAGTTGAATTTTTCTATTCATTATCTTGTTTTTTACTAAATGGTATATACAATTGAAAACGTGAGATAAGATTATTAGTCTATGTGTTTTTAGAAATATAAGTCTTTAAATAATTAGAATTTCGGTAAATTCGGTATTTACCAAAAACCAAACCAACTTTTTCGATATTTCTCGGTTTCGGTTTTTTTGATTTCGATTACCAAAATTCGGTTTACCAAATCATAAATTTTCGGTTGGTTTTCGATCGGTTTGGTATTTACCAAACCAAGTGGCAGCCCTAGTCTAAACTGAAGAACATGATACTTCAGCAATCTGGACAAGTTGTAATTTTATGTGGGATTAGTGTTGTTGCTGTCATTCTTTCTTGGTTTTAGTATGATGGGACATTGTTGAGGTGTGTCGTTAGGTGTGTTTTATGTCCTACAAAATTATCAGGATACCATTTTAATTAATTTGTAACTAATGTAAATTGGAGACTTTCATATTCTTCCATAGGTTTTAACTGTTACGAATAATCACTAATGCAAATAGATAATACCTAAATGTGTGTGTGCTGTATTGAAGTTATGCCTGCATTCTGAATGTTGTGATCATAGTACCGAGAACCGGGAATCCGTGGTTGCTGAATTTGTGTTTCATCCTATGTGTTGAGTATCTAACCAATGGCGTCGTTTCCCCCTTTTTCCTTTTAAATCGAAACCAAAGCAAATTTTTAGACAATTGGGCACATACTTTGTACTTGAGCAGGTATCTAATTCTTTTAGGAAATTGGTAAACAAAACATCAGTAGTTACATTACACTTAATGGATCATAAGGAGTCGGGATGCATATTCTACTCCTCGCATCTATTAGTTCATATGATGAGAGACAATCATAAGTATTTACTATATTTTGGTTCACATCTTTTTGTCTTTAGACCTCAAGTATTTACTATATTCTTGCAAAGCAAAATGCATTCTGAACGATACTCCTAATACTATTAGTAGTTAAGTTACTTGTACATATACTTGGATATAATAAGCTAAGGTTTGGTTATAAAGCTGACTGTTTTGTTTAGAGATATCTGCAAAATACTACTGAAACTTTTTTTTTTTCAATTCCATTTGTTTTTGTTGCAATAATCTTGGTGATCAGTTTTCTGTAATTTCAGGTGAAAAGTTGAAACTTTTTACGCCATGTTTAAGCAATATCTTCGGCATGTGTGTGGCAATCTGTTATGATCTTTAATGGATGCCAATTTGGATCTGCTAGATGTGTCTCCCATAGAGAGCATACCTCCAATGTCTTCACATCCGCTTCTGCTTTTGAATATCTTCTCTTCATAGCAGTCTCAAATGGTCTGACATCAAGGTCTCCTATTATCTTGACACCGATATGAATTCCTTGCTAAATTTCATTCTTTAACTCTACCATAGTAATTCCAAGTCTCCACCTTTCTATGTATGCTGCTAACAATTTGATTAATTGGGCAAGGTACACAGTTATTAGGATAGACCATAACCATATTCTAGAATTATTAAGGATATGCTTTCTTTGCTGTGATGTAGGAGAGAAGAAATAACAATTAGAGGATTGTGAAGAGAACATGGAGGAAGGGAGAGAATTAAGAGAGAACATGAGATTTAGGAAGTTTGATGAAGATTATAATCAAGTCTGCCTTTTTCTCCTACTACAATGCCTCCTATTCTAGGAGCCCGAGAAGGCCTCATTACAATAGAGGTTACAATTTGAAAAATTCTAAAGAAAACCAAAAGCTCAGTCTCCAGCTTTACATGAACATAATCAAGGTATATATATCAAGATGGGAATTCTCAGTAGCTCTCAGTTGAGACCTGTTGAGCTTCATTGTAGGGCTGGCATGGTATGGGAATTTACCACGATTACCGCAAAACCAACCGAACCAATTAAATTGGTAACCAACATAGTCGGTTACCGACTTTTGCGGTTGGTTACCGTACCAACTATAGACTTGGTGGTTGGTAGTGGTAATAGATTTTCATTACCACGGTAATTACCGTACCGACTGTTAATTTTTATTTATATTAAATTGTATTAATCCTAGCCGTTGAATGGAGATCCTGTAATCTTAGCCGTCAATTCCTAACCCTAACCTCCTAAACCTATTCCTCATTTCCTCATACCTCATTCGCAGCTTCACCTCTCTGTCTCTCAGCCCTCTCAAGTCTCACTCTCGCTTCCTCTCAAGCCGTCTCAGCCGTCTCCGTCACTTCCTCTCTCCGTCGCTTCCTCTCGAGCTCGACCGCTCTCAGTCGCTGCCTCTCTGGTCTCTCGATCTCTCTCGATTCTCTCGATCTCCGTCGCTTCCTCTCGAGCTCGACCACTCTCAGCCGTCTCCGTCGCTTCCTCTCGAGCTCGACCGCTCTCAGTCGCTGCCTCTCTGGTCTCTCGATCTCTCTCGATTCTCTCGATTCTCTTCGATCTCTCTCAGACAAGCTTGTCGCTGACCTCAGACAAGCTCGACCTCTCTCGACTTCTCTCTCACAGGTAATTGAACTTTGATTTGAACTTTGATTTGAGCTTTGATTCGATTCTCTCTTAGATAACTCTCCCTCTTTCTGCATTTCTAGGTTTTTGAGCTCGATAACTCTGCCTCTTACTGCACTGCGACTGAGCATTGTTGAGGATTTGAAGGCCGATTTCAAGACAGAGGCAGAGAGGAAGAAGGTAGTATACTGTAAATTGCTGGAAATTGCCATTTGTTGTTTGAATAATTGATGGAAATTGATGGTGTGTTGGTGTGTTAGTGTGTGTTGGTCTGATACTCTGATTGGTTTGTAAATGTATGAATGCCGTTTTATTGACTCAATTATTGTAGGGACTAGGGAATGCGATTTGGAAACAGTGCTGATCATTTGGTTATTGTAGCTTTTGGTTATTGGTTTGTAAATGTATGAATGCTGAGTTGCTAAAATTGTCTAGATGCCTTTTTATAATTTTATTTGCTGAATTGTTGTCTGTGTGTGAATTGTAGATCGAGGATGGGTCACAGAAAGTGGTTTCAATGATGGTCAAGTGTTCGATGCACCAACCCCAATAGAGCTTACTGGAAGTTCTGGGCAAAACAGTGTGTAGCAGTCAATTGAGGTTTGTGATCCATTTTTCATATGGTTGTTTTTCAGTTATTTATGGAACTGAATAAATGTCTAGCTTTTGTACGTGTTGCAAATAGTTGAGCTAGCTTGCTAGGTTAATTTTCAAACAGATTGATGTTGAAGGAGATTAAAAAGAAAGCCTATTAGTAGTTTAGTAATAGGTTGCTGGCTTGCTGCATAGGTTGCTGGCTTGCTGGCTTGCTGCAATCTGCATACTATACCTTTCTCTCATTTTTGTGTTTTCTTGTTTGTTAATGGCAGAAGAACTCAAGAACTACAAGGGATGGTTGGATACTTGGATGACTAGGCAGACTAGCAACACTGCAGCCTTGCAGCAGTCCAGGCGTCCAGCAGCTTGTTCTCAACTATGTTTGTGATTTGTTAATGTGTTATTGAACAATTTGAAGTTTTGAATTGTGTTTGTGACTTTGTGGTTGTATGATTTACTTGTATGAACCTTGTTAAGTTGGTTTTATAATTTTTTTTATTATTTCATATCAGGAAAACCCTAAAAGATTTGGGCCAGGTCTTATTTTTCATGAAAAAAAACTGGCCCAAATTAATGTTGGTAAAGGCCCAACCGTACCGTACCAACATGTACTGTACCGTACCAACATGTCGGTATACCGACTTTGGTGGTTGGTAATGGTAATAGAATTTTGATTACCGATTATAGTTGGTTGGTAATTGGTAATGGCAAAAAAAAGTTGGTAACCGTACCATGCCAGCCCTAGTTCATTGTGTCATTCTGGATTGACAGTTTAACTATGTGTTATTTCTACACATTGGTGTTTAGTGTAATGGAATATTTCTGTGTGTATTCCCACTTTGTTTGTTTTGGAGATTTTTTCCCCGCTGGGTTTTGTTTATTTTTTTCTTTGATTTGTTTGTTTATTTGCTACCGAGCTTACCTTTTCGTTCCTATTTTTTTGTTTAATCACGTATTTGCTACCGCTATTTTTTCTTCACGAATTCGGATGAGATCAAATCAGGCATCATATCCGGAAGAGGTTTTTCAGAGTCGCCACGTTGATCTCCTGAGCGCCCACCTCATTGTTGGTTCATCGCGTGTCGTCCTCACAGAGACACAGCTGAGGAGGTTTCTTTTAGGGCTTTGCTTATTTTCTCAGCACAGAGAGAAAGAGTGAAGGAAACAGGAACAATCGAATGTAAGTGAATAGGAGTTCATACTACAGAGCCAATAATTGTTGCCTGTTATCCTATTCTTCACAATTTCTCTCATGTTTGCAATTCCTCTTCTTCCTTCGCTATGAATTTCTACAGTCTGGGTTTTGGGTCATTGGTTTTCAATTAATGTTTATTCTTTTTTATTTAGAGTCTATCTAATCGATCGATTAAACCTTTAGGTGGTTGGTTTCCAGGTCGGAGGTGGGGCGGGAACGACAGCTGAGGCGGTGGAGACCGCGGTGGTCGAGAGGAGGCCGAAACTGCGTCGTTTTCAGGTCTCCGAAGGTCATCCGAGTCCCTTTGGCGCCACGCCGCGTGACGGTGGTGTCAATTTCGCCGTCTATGCCGGAAATGCGGTTTTTGCTACTCTCCGTTTGATCACTCCCGCCATGTTAGAGCAGGTCTGATTTGCGCTCCTCAATTTCTCAATTTTTCTGTGGAAGCTTGCTCTTGGTTGATTTGACTAACAAACATGAATCCTGGCAATAAAAATACTGTTGTTAACATATGATTGATAAGAATAGAAAAGTAATTGTTTCTATGACTAAAGAGAGCCGAAACCATTATCTTTGATGAGTCTTGTATGTTTGTTTTTCCCAGGAATCAAACTCTTGCTCATTGTTCTTCATGATATGAGCTTAAGAAAGGTGTGTTACTATCTCTAACTCTCTCTTTTTTGTATTCATTTCATTTGGATGGATGCATGATGAATTTTATATTTCAGAGACGGATTATTTCTCACCTTTTAATGATTGCCTAACTGTTACTTTGTCTCTGTAATTCAGAAGGATGAAGTATGCGGAAAGCAATTAGACATTTGGGACTTGCGGATGACATTGAGAATATGGCAGGGCTTTCTTTGGACAGGCAAAAGCAGCTTCTAGATGGAGAAACACCAGCTCTCAAGGAGCTCGATTTTTTGACCAAGTTTCAATCTGAGGCATTAGAAAAGAGCAGGTAACAAATAAATTGTGTAGTCAGCTCTGCAATATGTGTAGAATCAATGATTCAAATTCATTAATCAATTGCAGGGGAAGCTTACAACTGTTAACTGAATATGGCCAGGGACAACAAGAAGAGGTTTTCCAGAAGCTTCTACAGCTTCAAAAATTTCATGATCACCTGATGGATAACTCAAAGTCAATATTGGAGGCACAGGTTTGTATAGCTCGCGATGTCTAACTAATTAGAGTTGTTTCAACTGATATTAATTCGTATGTTGACTCGATTTTTGCTCATAGAAAGCTTTGAATCAAAGCAAGCCAGCGTGTTCACTGCATTAGACAACCTATTCGCTTTGTTTAATGCAATGCTGCTTGAGTCACGCTTGATCAAAGCTGTCTGTATTTACTTTATATTAATCTCTGTAATATACATGTTCACAAGCACAAAGTGAACATACACAGTTAGACCTCGGCTATGTATCGGTACATAACTCTCTCACTATGAAAAGTAAAACTTCTACACACTTATATGGGTTCATAAACTTATATCGACTTCGTATATGTAATTCTCTTCACAGGGCTGTGTTTAACTCTCTTAGTAAATGTAGCAATACTTTGGTTCACAAGGAATGATATTGAACAATAAACGTAGAAGATAAACCTTCTCAGGCCTCTCTTTGCAACGACTGCTTTAGTTCATATAATGCATGCATTGATTGAGAAGATTAATGGCATGCAGAGATACCAGAATTTCACATGGGATGAAGATAGTGATTTAAGCTGGTCCTCTTGTCTTGACAGCAACTTACCAGAAGATGAAGACTGTTCTGAAGACCCTGACTACTTAGTTCCAGAAGCAGTAGCAATTTTTTCTACTGATTAATGTAATATCAGAATAATTTGGTTAGTCTTTCATATATTTTTCACTTCATCCTTCCCTTTGAATCTTGCTGCTTCCTTTGCCCCTTTCATCTTAGTTGATTTAGAAATTGATATGGTATCATTTCTTTGCTTGGATAAATAATGATATGTACACTTCATTTAGTTTAATTTTTCTAGATAATGCAATAAGTGGGTACAGATTCTAGACGATACAGACTGAATTTACTTATTTATCATTTGATATTTAAGTTGCAAGCAAGTACCAATACGATAGTGATCCTGTGATTACTACATGCGGTATTTCTGTGGAGAGTACAAGTTGAAAAACACGTTGTTCATAATCCAGAGGTAAAATAATGATTTCAATATGGGTGTTTGTGGAGGGACACTTTTCTAATACCATGCCATGTTCTCTTCTCATAATATGTCCATCAGCGCTCTTTTTAATGTATATTTGTTTTTAATGAACAATTTAATGTAGGTAATGGTGAGAATTGTGCTATATGAGGGATGATGGAACTTCAACAACAAGGTATTAATTGTCTTTTACATGTCATCTATTAGTTACTCGTGACGTACAACTGATGGTGAAGGAATCTAAGTCTATTGCCATGAAAATTTTCCCCTGCTCAAGTTTTTTATGCCTCTTATTATTAAATCTAATCTTTTACTTTTCTCACACTAAAACATGAAATTTCCAGACGATATTGGCCTTTAGATGAATGCGTTGCAAAACCTGATTTACTTCCTTTATTTTCTGTAAGCTTTTACTTATCAATACTTTGTTATGTACTTGGCTAAACTAACATTTCACTTGATTATCTAAATATGATTTTTTATATAATTTAGGTACCAGGGCAGTACATCTGTGGTCTCTATAGGTAGAGGTGAAGATGCAATAGAAAGAAACCCAATAGGAACCCAACATAACTAGGCAATGCGAGTACCGATTAAACAAAACACGTGATGATAAAAGAGTGAACATATGTGTTTGTTTGTTGGTGACACGGTATATTGAAGGCTGCATAGGTTGGATTTGGCGTGATGCAACTGAAGACATAATGGTTCCGCAACCTTCTGCAATGACTTCCTATGACACCTTCCAATTTGGTAAGTTCAGTTTTCAAATTCTGTTGTACAACTAAAACATCTCATGATATGATTATTTTCTTTTATTAACATCATGATATGATCATAACAAGACCTAATATATTGCTTCTGTTTTCGTGTTGTATAAGACTTGTGTGTGAATCTAACATGCCCACTATCAACCATGTATTGATGATGTTTTTAATATCCCTAGATTTGCATGTTTTTGGCTCAAAGGAGAACTCATAATCACTTTTGGAATTTGCAGATATCATCACTAGATGTTGCTGAATGCTTCTTTGATGGCAAACTGGGCGGGTGCAAGAGTTGTAACTAAAGATGTATCGGAAAAAGACGAAAGAGTTATAACTAAATAGAAACTTGATTCAACAACTCTTGATTCTTGAAAATGCAATTGAAGAGATTCGGCAACTATTTGTGTCGTCCTATCTTTGTCTGAAGGATTAGGTTTTCATCTTCATGGTTTTCTTGCTTGGTTTTGAATCGCTGGGTTTGGTTTCGGTCGGCATTCGACGATACCCACTTTGTTTGTTTTGGAGATTCCCCCCCCCCCCCCCCCCCCAGGTTTTGTTTATTTTTTCTTTGATTTGTTTGTTTAATTCTTTGATTTTGGTTTTTTTCAGATGCTTTTTTCTTTGATTGTTATCTTTTCTTTTTTGAGTAAATGTTGGTTTATTATGCACAGGCTTTTGGTTAGACTGATAATTGCATCTACTTTGTTATGCAAGAAAAACAACCGTCTGTTTTGATTCATATTTAGCTTCCCCTCAACATCGACAGCACCAATTGCTGAGTGTAGGTATATGGTATTCAATTTTGATTTGCTTATAACTTGCTCATCTTTCTTGCTTGCTTTTGCATCGGGTTGTTTATACCGTATAATTTTACATGCTCAGCCTAATTTTGATGCATGTCAAATTACTTCTCATTTATTTTAAGAAGTAAGTTGTTTCATGTATGTATTGTATGATTTCATATACTCAACCTAATTTTGATATAAAGTTATCTTTTCATCAGGTTTACTAATTTGAGGTTCTTTCCATGTGTGTGGCTAATCTGTTTGTGCTCTGTGTGATTGGATGTGACTATTACTGTACCATTTTTGGCTAATTCATTAAATATATAGCACTGGCTATTTTTGGCAAATGAAAGCAGCTTTTGAAGCTTTTGTGTAGAAACAGAAACTAGGTTGTAATGTATGTTATGTACAGTAATGTATTGTGATATGATGTATAGTTATCAAAAAGGAACTTTTATGACTTCTTTTCTGCAGTAAAGCTCTTCCTTCATTTGATTGATAGGATTTTTTGTTTTACCCTTTAAAAATGCATTTAACTAGCTGTACAACTTCTCCATTTTCCTTATGCCTACTGTTTAGTACTCTGTGGTTATTTATGTCAGACAATTGGCTGGTGTATACCAGATGATGAGCTGGATGTATCCAGCTCTGTGCTATATGTGGCTTCTTTAATATTCTATAACCAGCTATACTACTCAACACTGTGATGACTTTGTCAGAATCACAGTACCTCTGGAATGAGCATTTGATAATTGGAGGAATCTCTCACTTTGTTTTTGCCTCATAGTGTCGTTGTAAGTATGCTCTTCTTTAACTTTGAAGATAATTTAATAGAATTTGAGGTGTGTATTCAACTATTCATGTAAAGGCTTGATTGTAACATAGTTTCTGACTGATAATTCATTGAAACAACATGTCGGCATGTTTACAACACATAGTTAACTTCTTTCTGTTAATCCTTCGATATCAATTCGAATCATCATCTTTGGTGATTGTATTCATGGAAGATGAAAATTGATTACAAAACCAGAAAAATAGGATTGTATTCTTGAAGATATCAGGTATATATCTTGGGTTTGCTGTTACAGCTTCATACACCAGTGTTCATTCCTGATATGAATGAACGAGGAAAGTGCTGATCACAAGTACAATATGTTCTGCTGCCCCCTAAATACAAAACCTAAATAGCATAAGAAAATAAACAAAATAAATTTTTGTAGTTTATTTTTGGCAGTTTATATTCACAGTTATTTATCAGCTGTTATATGAATTTCAGGTATGACCTTTTATGGCGACTCAAGCAAAAGGCAAAAATTCTTCCAACAATTTGAAGATACTGGAGGACAGTTGACATAAAAGTATAAGCGGATCATTAATGACTGCCTGGAGCTTTCGGTGAAATATTGATTCATTCAAGAGCCTACTTTTGTACACGACTCCGGATCAGACTCCAACATGTGGCACAGCCATTTTTGGCAATTGAAAGCAATTTTTGAAAGTTTTTATCTACAAACAGAAGAATGTAATGTACAATTATCTAAACTGTACTATAATGTATTGTCATATGATGTACATTTAACAGAAGAGCACCTTTCGAGTTTTATGGGTTTTCTTTTGCCATAAAACTCGCTCCTATTACAATGAAAGTTTTTTTTTTTTTAGCGTGTTTATCACACATTGCATCACAGTTAACACAGAAAACATAGCTTGGAGTGCCATGAAAACCCGCGGCAAGACACGGGCATCTTACCTTGTTTATCTCTAGTTTCAGTGCAAGGTGTTTCTGAGTGCAATCCACATCTTTCATTTCTAATTTCCTCACTTCAGTCACAACTCATGAGCTATGACCGCTTCAATCAAAAAAAAGAAAGAAAAAGTTATGACCACATTCTGCAAAGAGGACAAAGATGCACTCTTCATCTCAGGTCATGATCACCTAAGAAGGATCTGGCACCGGACTTGTTTCTAGTTTTGACAGTGTTTGACAATGTCAGTGGTTGGGCTTCGACTTAGACATCTACAAACAGGGATTTCTAAGCAAGACTGGAGGATACTCAAACTAGGAAGAAGTAAGAAGGGAACAAAGATGCACTGAAATTTTAAAACTCAAAGATGTTAGAGATCAAAATGAGTGTTGAAGGAGATGCAATTGAATTTCAACATTTACATGTAGGAAAAGACAGAACCCGGCTTCAGTGTCATCTGACCAGGAGAAAAACTGAATCGAAACTGCTTAATCAAGCTAAACCAAGGCTACAAGCTGAAGATATTGCATAACTAACCAAAAAAACATATAAATAGCATGATTTCAATCCAAAATTCATTACTATCACCACCCTACCCTTACTAAGCAGGCAGCAATGTACACCCCCATAACAATTTTAAGCAACAACAAAAACCTTATAAATCATATAAGCATTACCGAATTGATAAAGAACTTAGAATTGAAATTTCGGCTAATTCAAGCACCCATCAGTGCCTTCTTCAACTCCTCACTCACATCTCCCTCCTGCGATTTCTTCTCATTGTTGCTAGATCCCCATTTCCCACGGAAACTCCCTCCGGCAATCTCCTGCCGAAGATCCTCCACAGCCTTCCTCAGCAACCCATTCTCACTCTGTAAAACCTCCAACTGACGCTTCACAGTGAAACAAGCCTCCGCAACCTCCACATTCCCCGGAAACGTCACCGCCCCACCAGCTTCCGTGTTGCCTCCCTTCGAATCCCCACCGTCCACGTGCTCGATCCCGATCTTGTTCATCACCAGGAACGGGATCTTCTGAGACGCAATCCCCGCCGTCCCATAATCTCCGCTCTTCAGCTCCGCCGGAACCCTCACCCCCCACCGCAAGCTCACCACGGCACGATTCCTCACCGGCACCGACGTCCTCGCCGAAAACTCCATCCCGGAGAGCAGATCGGCCACAGCCCCGGAGGCAGTGCTCTGGGAGGGCAGAACCGTAATTTTCTTCCCGGAAAACAATCCCTCCACGGCCTTAATCGTCGGAGGCTCCGGCGAAACGACGCCGTCTTGCGACCCGAGCATCTTATCCAAGACAGACGACTGCGACGACTTCTTAATGGAGAAGTCCCCAAACTGAGGCTTGAAGTGGAGCATGAAGCTAGGGTTGTGGTTAAGGAGATTGAACTCGGCGCTCATGAGCATGGAGGAGTTGATCGGAGAACCGAGGGAGCCGGTGCCGGACTTGACGACGAGGGAGAAGGGGTTCCACGTGTCGTTGGGGCGATAGGCGACGCGAATGGAAGGCCCGGATTCGAAGAAGGTGGCGAGGTTGAGAGTGAGCTCCTTGGACTCGCCGGCGACGATTCCGGATTGGAAGGGGAGGCCCAAGATGCTGAGGGGGACTTTGGCCCGGAGCAGTGGCTTCTGGTCCTCCCGGAATTTGACTGAAGCTTTCATTTTTTGTTGTTGCTGAAATTGAGAATTTTGGTCTGTGAAATTTATAGGAGGGGATTTGTGCTACAAATGAGGAAATTAATTGTGGGCGTTAGGTCGTAATTTAAGGCTCTGTTTTTGTGAGGAATTACGGAAATGGTATTGGGGATTTAGGGAAGGGTCTTGGGGAATGGTGTGGATTTTTCATGGAGGAGCCGGAGTGAGTCCAACAAGGACGGACCCCAAAGCCCATTAAACATCAACACCAAAACTGAGTTGGGCACCCAAAGCCCAAGAGATGATCTCTATATCATGTTTCTGACATCTAGAAACTAGGCTTGTAAGTTTTAACTAGCAGTCACTTGGCTGACGTTAAGGAGTTACTGTATGAACATATAACAATCGCTCCAGCTACCAGTCCATTAGGTCTGTCGTCAGAATTTTGTGCTTATTTTTGTTCATATATAGACTGCCTAGGACTCTATCCTCCCTCCTATTACATTTTCTTTGATGTAAATTTCATTTTTCCCTGATGCTTGTGTATACAAAATAGTCGGGTTTTAAAGACGATTCTGAATTTTACCTTTCTTAGCTTTGCCCCAGGTGGGCATCGAGCTTGGACAAGCAGTACTTCTTGATTATGTATTTGAATGGCAAAATGTTTCATCAGTCACCTTGTGGATCAATCCTATTAAGGATTAAGATCTAGTATATGTTGTGGACAAAAGTAGATGATAATAGCTGGAGGTCATGAAATAGAGGTCTTAGATAGGACTGACAAGGGTCGCAGCTCCCATACCTGCCCATGACGAGCTTTCTTTAACATAACGAGAACATCAAAATCTTTAACATAATGAGAACATCAAAATAATACCGTGAGAATGTGCAAGTTACAATGAAAATCTTCACCTTAGCTTTGAGTCGGGCCTGAATTGTGATTAATTTAAAAAAAGATAACTGTCTTGTGATGTTATTCTGGATACATGATACATAATGCAAAGAGCAAAAATGGGTTCTAGCTAAAAAGATGAGAAAATTGTTCCATAGTACAGATTGACCTACACTTTGACCTCAATACTTGATAGAAAACACAGCACTACAATAACGCAATCCTTGTTATCTCAACCTCTATAGGGTCTATAGAGCATAGCACTAGGCTTCTTTTGGAAGCTCAAGATTTTCAAAAATTGGGCTGTCAACTCCCACGCCCATTGCATTTAGACCATTGTCGACATATACAACACTGCCGGTGATTGCTGACGCCAATGGTGACACAAGGAAGGCAGCAACGTTCCCCACCTCATCTGTTTCCGTATGTATAAAGTTATGTAAGGTCAGAGAAATAGATAATTAAAAGATATGTAATGGATGCACCAGCATCTGGTTTTCTTGCAATTATGCATTAATTCTGGGCTAACTAGTATGATAAGTCAAAGATATCATGATCCTTGAAGAAGTTGTGTACTTGATTACTCACCAGCAGATAACTCTTTCGGTAAGGGAGCATTGGCTGATGAATAATCAATCATCATATCGATAAAACCAATAGCTTTTGCAGCACGACTTCTTAATGGGCCTGCATATAAGGAAAGAGAACATAAGTATAATAAAAGTGACACAGAATTGAGAAGCAATCAAATCATCAGTTTGTGCAGACTATCTCTGTGGAAAGCATAAGACACAGCATACAAGAAGTGCATCCCATTTCTTCTGAGAGATGTTGATAAGACTATGCTTTCATAAGAACAAGTTACCAAGAAGATGTCTGTTTATCTCTATGAAACACATTTTCACCCCAAGAGTAGGATGAGAAAGATGTTAATAGACCTTGAGAGCAAAAACACGGTAGTCAGATTCACATTCATCCAAGAAGAAGGCTCCTAATTACTTCATCAACAGCATATCGCCATCATATTGATCATTTGACATCAAAACACTTATTGTCATAAGCTTAAGTCTCAAGATGGTAATGTCCATGTTTGGGGTAAGTTTCAGACTGTTCTGTAAACATAGGTTATTTTTACCTGCAGATATTGTGTTGACTCTGACTCTGTGCTTTCTTCCAGCTTCAAATGCCAGCACCTATATCAAGCACAGAAATGAGGCTCATTAAATAAATAAAAAGGTATAAAACTAAAAAATATATATATCAACAAAAGATCAATTTAAACATAACTAAGTGAAATGAAACCAATTAAAAAGAGACTCACACGTGTGTCACTCTCTAGAGCAGCCTTAGCTGAACTCATACCTCCTCCATATCTGCAAGTATACAAGACAATCATTAAACTTTCTTCTGAGAATGCTGCCCACTGATAGTTGCAATGCAAGAAGATACATACCCGGGAATGATCCTCTCGGAAGCAATGTATGTCAGAGAGATTGACGCACCACCTGTCATGTTAACATTGATCCTTAGATTCTAGGCTTTCTAACAACACTTGGTGGGACGTCACGGGAATCTTGGAAAAAGTTAATGGGAAAGCGAAGAAACAAAATAAATAGATTATAACGTGCCTGGGTTCATTATTGGAGCAAAATGCTGGAGTAAAGAAATAAACGAGTAGCTTGATGCAGAGATAGCTGCAAGATATCCATATCTTGACGTTTCCAAAAGAGGTTTGACAACCTGAGCATGACACATTGACTCCCTAAGTACCATGAAGATCTTAAAAAATATTGATAAACAAAGAATGTAAAGAAGCGTTCACCTCTGGTCCATTAGCCAGGGAATGGACTAGGATATCAATGCTTCCAAAATCCTCTTTAACAGATTCAGCAACCTCCTACAAAAAAGTTTTAAAGAAAAAAGTTAAAGTTGCTAGCTTGGCCACTTTTCTGAACCCATCATCTAACCTACAGAACTATAAAATAGCAAATAAGCTCAACACATTCAAGAATACATCTCCAACAAAGTTTAGAGACAAGAAACACCTGAGGACATAGCTTTACAAATAAGCTACACAGGTATCAAGCATGTCATTCACCATGAAGTTCAATAACAAGAGACATCTAGATACATGTAGCCAACCAAACTAATGGCCATGTTACCAAGGATGGAGGTTTTCTGCAAGGCCACGGCTATATTAAAAAAGAAAAAAAAAACAAAAGCTTTCAGTATATCTTTGGGGTGTCCAAGGTCTTGAATAGTTAAAGCACATGAAATATGTCAGATTTCGATGTTTTTTGCAAATTCTTTAACTGAGGGAGGGAGGTGGTAGATGAACCATAGGCACTACTTACTTCTGCTTCTGAATGTCAGGGACTTGCACTCAAGCTAAAAGTTCACTCACTTGTGACTCTTTTTTATTTCTTTTTCTTTTTCTTTAGCAGAAACAGTCATTTGTGACCACTGTGCCCATTACTCAATTTCCTAATTGTTTACTTCAGTTGAATAGTAATATGGTCAACGGAAGATGTACCTTAACCGTCCACTTTGAGGACCCCATGTAGCGTTTGTTTGATTTAATCTGCATAGAACCACAATACGAACATCACCACAAGTTCAATTACACATAATTCATACTTCAGAAAAATGAGCAGGAGGGTTTGTACATCTTCAGGAACATCATCAGTGTTGTCAAAAACTGCATCCAACGGATAGACTTTTGTAATTTCCATCAAAGAACCGTCGGGCAATCTAACGACCAAAAAAAGGGAGAACAAAAAATTAGAAATAACATAAAAAGTACAAATACTTAGAAAACATCAACAGAGTTGCATGAAATGCTGGAAAGGAAAAGTAGAGCTCTTACACGCGTGATTCATCAAACTTCCCGCGCCTTAAACTGGACTCGAAAATGTTAAGTGCCTATAAGGAATAAGAATTCATGAAAAACTATACAAATTTTCAGAAGCTAAAGCTACACAACTGAGAACTGGATCAGATTTTTCTTTTCAATAGCAAACGGGAGAACTGGATTAGATCAATTTGCATACCGGCACCCATGTACCAAGAAGAATTTCAGCACCAGCAGCAGCAAGTGACTTTGCTATTGCCCATCCATATCCATTATCATCAGCCACACCAGCAATGAATGCTCTCTTACCTGCAAACAGCTGTCCCATTGTTAGATACAGCGGTCTTACATTTTCTTGTGGAAAACTATCAATTTATCGACCAGGGAATCAATGTGAGAAACACAATACATTTCATAACTAATTTTTGTTTCTCTTATATTCAGGAGACAATACATACATCCATCTTTCAACAGGTAGTCAAATACAGTATGCTATCTTCTTGATTTAAAGCAACAATTCTATTAGTTGTCTGGAACAAAAATTCAAAAGGTACAACCTGCGTCCATCTTTATTTACATCACCATTATAGGTATCACTGAGGATGACGACAAGGACCATACCAAAAAGCTTCAGAAATATATCTCTGACTCGTTTCAACAAGTTTTAGTTCGTATTGCCTCTATGGTTTGAATCCACTTGATCATTTAGGTACATATAAGTATCCTAGATAAGGCAAGATTGCAATCTGGATGCGGTTTTTTTTCTCGGTCAAAATGAGGGTTTCAAGGATACTGCTTTTGTAGTTAAAATGTAACTGTGAACTCTTATAACTCCTGTAGCTCTATTTGTGTGCCAACACTAGTGCAAAGTTGGTTAAAACAAAGAAGTACACACTACCGAACAAAATATAAATAAGTAAAATGCTATGCACTTAAACATAGTTGCAATAAGAAAGGAGCTTGACCTCTTAAATCAACAGGTAATCCTGGCAATGGAGTGTTCTCAGCAGATGCTGACATCGCTCTTGTGATAACCTTTACAGACTTCGCAGGACCTGAGTGGACGCTGCGGAAGAATGGTTGCCTTGATGAGATGTTGGAAGAGCTTCTAAGTCCTTTAGAAACTGCCACTTCACTGTTTGGGCCAAAATTGGCAGTGCATGACATGTATGTTCTACGGGAAGAAGATACACAAGGCTTAATTGCTGCCATGTGTGAACCAGGAGCTGCAGTGGTGGCCATTTTCGATGCAGATCACCAGAAACCAAAACCGAACTCTGCAAAATTCAAAACCCTTTATATATAAGCAAACACCTTACGTGATAACCACTATACTCTCAGTAAATTGAACTTCATTTAGTAAAAATTCCAATATAATTTGAATTGTTTCGTTTACAAAATATATAACAGCTAGCAATCAAATATATCTTAGTCTAGTCAGTGTAGATTGTAAGACCACAGTAACATCAGTCCAAAGACTCAACCTTTACTTGACTAAATCTTCAAATGAATGAAAGTTACTAATCAAGAAATTACTGGGATCACATCAATAGGCAACACTTAAAGTGACATAACAGTAAACCCACATTTGCGTAATCTGAATCAACCTCTCTTTATCCAAACAATGAAATCAGACAACTTAGAAACACAAACAGGGAAAGAACCCAGTAACAACATAGGATTGGAACCAGAACAGCAGGAAGATCAGAGTTCAGAAATGAATGAGATGCATGCATACATTGTTACCTAGGAAGATCCGAGACGTACCTTGGAAGTGTGATGGTGTTTGGGAGAGCAAAGAAGGAAGGGTTGGGGTGTTGTGTTTTATATAATGGGAGTGGGGAAGTGTGGGTTCGATGAAACCAAGGGAGGCTTTGGTTTGTTGGAAGGTTGGTGTTGAGCAACTTTGTAAATGCCGAAACGGAGGGGGGACGACAGAGCGTTGATCTGTTCGTTGTTTTTGGCGCCCGTGTATTGACCGGTTTGCCCCCTTCTGCATCACTGGGCCTTCGGACTTGAATAGAAAGGGTTCAGCTCCAGTCCACAACCATTTCTTAGGCTCCACCTCACCACCACCATAACACCATTTTCTCCTCCATGACACCATTTTTCTCCATCATCGAAAGTATCAAGAGCAAGAAGAAGCATTACCACAACTTTCACCAGCTTGGGCACCATCTTGTTACATCACACCATCTTCCACCAGGGTGCACTGCGAAGACAATTCTCTCATCTCTTACTACATATTTTATTTTGATGTACTTCAATTTAAAGCTAGAGTCTAATATGATATTATCCCTCCAACGCTGGATCTTCTTGTTTCCGAGGGCAAATCCATCAAACTTGATAAACTGTTAACGAGTAATCCTAAGGTGGATTATTACATGATCAAATTAGTTGAATGAGTAGTACAAGTCATGTGTTTAATTGATGTTTGATGTTCCATACTTTACCTTCACATGACATGTGAAGGTAATGGGAGTGAATTCTTGATCATCATCAGATGTGAATTATCGACCATCTTATTGTTTGGGTGCGTTTTCCCTTTTAGCATTTCTACTACAAGAACCCTATTGGTAATTTGGTATTGCATGTGTCACTAAAGAAATTGGTCTTTGTGAAAGAATTGATAAACCCTTGATAGTTGATACAGACAAGTTTATATTTGCTCGAGCTTGTATTTTATAAGTACTGGAACGTGAAGCAGGGATTGAAACAGTCGTTTCAATCCTCGAAGAACTGACAGAAAATTAACACAGAACACCAGATTTTTGACGCTGTGTAAAAACCTCAAAATAGAGGAAAAATCACAGCGGAGCACAAGCTCAGAAAACGAACTCAACTAGATGAATTTGTGTAGAGTCTTACAACCACTTTGTAAACCCTATACTATTACAAATCCCTATCTCTAGGCAGAACGTCTTCTTCTTCTTTCTTCAATTTCTACAATGATGTTCTCTCAACACACAAGAGAATCACAATCACACATAAACAAGTCCAACTCAACAAGGAACAGTTGAACTTGTATATTCAGATGAGCAGCGGAACAAAACTATTTTCTCTCAAATGCCAAGCATGCAGAGCTAACCCTTTTCTCAATTTTTCGTCTCTTTTATACAGCAGCAATAACCTCACGCCAGCAACCCTAATCCCTGTCTCAAGAAGGAATTTACATCAGAGTTAAAGACCTTGTAATAATAACAAGATATTTAGCTATTTAAACCATAAAAGAATATCCTATATAAAATAGGATTTCTTTCTTTCCTTCACCCGGCTAGCAGAGGAGACCTATTCAAAATAGATCTTCTTTCCCTTAATTGATTCCACAATCATATCACATATTGAGATCCTAACCAAGTTAGGACTTAATTACTCTCCCACGGAAAAGGCACCTGCAAATAACTCATTCCAATTATAATATCTAACAATCAAACATAAGGAAGAGTTATATTAAGAACACATGTATGCATATCACAATTAAGATCAATGACATAAGTCAAGATCTCATTGCCATGCACTAAAACGACATGATAATCCAAAGATCATAGAGCCTAATCAATATAGGATTCTTTCCTTTCAACTAAAGATCAACTAATCATATAATCAACATGAAAATCCTAAAGACTTAGGATTCACATCTTCTGCAATATATTAGCTCGATATGATCATGAAACAATTTCTCAATTAATAATGACACAAAATCATGTGAGCTGTTATCAAAGATGCCATAAGTAATAGCCTTAACCACTTGGCACGCATTCTAGTTTTGGTATAGGGATGCCAACCAAAGTTCATACCAACAATCTCCTCCTTTGGCATTCCTATACAAAACTCTTAATAACACAGATAATATATATTACATGCTATCCTGCGCTCAACAATAGTGGCAGCGCCTTCATGCTATCCTGTGCTCAACAATAGTGGCAGCGCCTTCTTGCTTTCAATTCAACTCACATTGTCTGAAACACTTTCAGAAAAATAACCAAGTGAAAAGCAAGTGAACACATAATCATAAATATTTCAAAGTCACACATGATCAAGGTTCTTATAACAATATATAAGATGAAACAACTCTCCCCCTTTTTGTCTAGGAATGACAAAGGTGAATCACCCAAGAAAATATGGTCCAAGTATTAATACTCCCCCTAAGAGTGATCATGATATGAATAATGCAAGAATGAAATGCAAACACACACAATGAACTGGGTTATCTTCCATGAAATATCTGAAGAGGAGAAGCAAAGTAATCAACCAAGGTACAAGTCATAGCTTTATACATATAAAATAGATAAACTCAATTTTCATGTTTGACTCAATCGGCACAAACCTGTAAGCAAGAAGCATATGTTAATCAATCATGTACCTTGGGTGAAGTAAGTGAACAATCTTTGCTATGGGGCTAGAATCAACTCTGATGGTTAAATAAAATCAATCAAAAATAGAACATTGCTGCCCCTTATAGCTCTTGAACTCATTATACATTCTCCATTTTTTTTTCTTTTGAGCATGTCAACCATTTTTATTTCAGAATTTGTGACCCATGTAGCAAGTAAAGTGCCAGCAACTCCCAAACCAGTTGGTTTTAGGGTACTAGATGTAACAAGGACATCCCTAATGGCACTTACCCGAGTAAAATTCTATGAACCACCATGATGACCAAGCCATTCCCGTTTCTCTCCCATAACCTTATATCGTTCATCACGACCAAGGCATGTTTACTTTGGAAATAGCTGGTCTATCTTCAAACCATTCCCGTTTCTCTCCCATAACCTTATATCGTTCGTCACGACCAAGACATGTTTACTTTGGGAATAGTCTCAACTAGCTCCATACAAACACAACAATTATTTTTTTTTTGGAGCAAACAAGCAATATCTCACACAAACACATCAAGAAATTCTTGTACCACCACAACAAAAGAGAGTGTGCATGTGAAATTTTTCCAAAGCAACAATGATTATTTTATCATGCTCAAGATTACAAAATCATGTCAACCAATATCAAAACCTGCAAACAAGTTTATCAATCTTATACATATAAAGCCATGACAACTAACTTGGTAATCTCAGTTCAGCTCACTCTTTCAGACAGTTCAGGATTGCAACCCAGCATGTAATCCTTACGAAATCTGGAATGTATTTGTTCAATTTTTTTTTTTAATTTTTTTAACGCAAAAAAAATAACCAGAAACAATGCGCCTAAACTATCATGATAATATACAATATGAATGCATGCAAAATATATCAAACTAAGGGAGAATACTAATACTTAGAGCACACTTCAAAGGTGCTTCTAAGTGATTCATCAACAAGCATGACATTTATCAACTTATCATCAACCAAAGTTTCTTTAACAGTTTGTGGCTCAATAGTGACACAGAATCACAATGACAAACTATACTTTTGTTCAACACATTTTCAATAACAAGGCACACAAGAGCTGGATCATTACTTACCTCGGATGCAACATGACGTCGAGTTCTAATACCCGCATTTACATCACCAATGATGTCTTCCACTGAGTGGTTTTTCTGAACTTGATTAAACCCGGTTCTCATGATTGGTGGAGGATCACACATAGGTTTTTCTGATAAATCATCCTCTTCAAAGATCCTATAAGTTGAAAATAAGCAAATTTCGTCAATAGTCTCCAAAGATTCATTACTAGAGTTTTCAAAAGCACATTTATACTCATCCGATTTAATCCAAGCAAAATTTGATTTTCTTTCCAGCTTTTCTGGAATTGAAATCATTTCTGCAATTTTGTTCATCAAATCCATTTGTTGATCCATTTTTGCATTTAAAATATCGTTTGAATTTGTTGTACTAGAGCCACTTAACATATTGCTTTCTTTCCTGTACATATTGCACCTTGGTCGAATATGACCCATCTTCCCACATTGAAAGCATGTAGGAACAAAACTTGAAGAGTTGGTGCCATACCTGGGCTGATGTTCTAAAATGACATCATCAAATCTTACCTGAGTATCCTGAGGAAGAGATGATATTACCCTTTGAGGAACTACTTCTGCAAATGATTTATTTCTGTTCACATCTAGGACAGAAGCTTCATCGTAGTCCTTTGTACTACCTTCTTTGACAAAAATTGTCTGCTTGGTTGATTTTCCACCAAAGCCTAACCCTTCTCTGTTGTTATGGCTTTTTCCAAAACTGATCATTTTTGATACCTTGTCGGAGCTTGCCTCAAATTTTTCAAAACGCTCATGAGCTTTCATCACTTCGGCCTGCAATTTTTCATTTTCAAAAGTTAATTCCACATTTAGAAGAATTTGGCCCTTTAATTCTACCTGTAAGGTTCTGATTTGATCATCCTTTTCACCACCATCTCCTTGAGTGACATGTAATGATGCTTCATTCTGCAATTTACCAATCAAATTAGTCCGCTCAATATCCCATTGATGTTGACAAGTTTCTAGAGATACCTCAAGCTTCCTCTTATCTTTTCTTGCTTTCTCTAGGCTTGATTTTAGTTAATCATTCTCCCTTTGCACCTTCATTGTGGCATTGTACAGTTTTGTGTACATATCATTGGCTTCATAAGAGACAAGGTCGTCTTCATCATTAGAACTTTCAAGATCAACATCTAATTCATCTTCATGGATAGAGGATATTAGAGCAAAGTGTTTCCTAGTTGACTGAGGTTCATCATCGCTGTCACTCCAAGTAGACTTCATAGCCCTGTTATTGTTAGCAAAAGACTTCCTGTTTCCACAATTAATAGCAATATGACCAATGCCACCACACTCATGACATTTAATGGAATTTCCTTGAAAATTTTTATTTTGAGAAAACTTAGTTTGATTCATACTTCTCTCATTTTTGTTTTCAGAAGAAAAATTTTTCTTTTGATTTTCAAAATTTCCAAGAGTACCGGAGGATGAATTTTTGTTTTTCAAAAACTTTCTGAATTCTTTGGTAAGTAACTCAATATCAACAGGTTCACTATCATCAATGAAAATTTCTTTTTCTTCTCTTTTTACTGAAGATAAAGCCAGATTCTTACCCTTTTTATTAGGCTTACCTATTCTCAATTCATAAGCTTTGAGATTACTTACAAGTTCCTCCAGATGATATGTGTCCAAGTCATGAGATTCTTCAATGGCTGTCTGTTTTGGTTGAAATCTCAAAGGTAGCGCCCTTAGAAATTTTTTCACAATTGTATCTTCTTCAATATTTGCCTCCAAGCTTTTACATTGGCTCACAACATCCATGAGTCTTGCATAGAATTCATCAATTGTTTCATCCTCCTCCATGGGCATCGTCCAGAATTCTTGGATCACTCTCTGAAGCTTTAAACTCTTAAGTTTCTTGTTGCCTTCATGTGCCGTTTGCAACAAATCCCATGCTTCTTTAGCAGTTTTACAGTGGCTTATGCGTCTCCTCTCCTTCAAAGATAGTGCATGATAGAGACTATTTTTGGCTTTCTCATCAGCTGCATACCGACGAATTTCATCTTTATCCCATTCTTCATGCGGCTTCTCCACCACTTGCGGTTCAGATCCCTCCACTCCTTTACCTTTTGTTTTTGTGGGATGAGTCCACCCCTTCTCAATGACATACCAACAATAATCATCTTGAGCATAAAGAAATGCCTTCATCATAATCCTCCAATCCAGATAGTTTTCACCATCAAACCAAGGAGGAGTGTTGACTGCAGAACTGTTCATGTCACGTTCCATCTTCCCTTAAATCTTTTAGATGCTTCTAGAACCCGCTCTGGTACCACTTATAAGTACTGGAACGTGAAGCAGGGATTGAAACAGTTCCTCGAAGAACTGACAGAAAATTAACACAGAACACCAGATTTTTGACGCTGTGTAAAAACCTCAAAATAGAGGAAAAATCACGGCGGAGCACAAGCTCAGAAAACGAACTCAACTAGATGAATTTGTGTAGAGTCTTACAATCACTTTGTAAACCCTATACTATTACAAATCCCTATCTCTAGGCAGAACGTCTTCTTCTTCTTTCTTCAATTTCTACAATGATGTTCTCTCAACACACAAGAGAATCACAATCACACATAAACAAGTCCAACTCAACAAGGAACAGTTGAACTTGTATATTCAGATGAGCAGCGGAACAAAACTATTTTCTCTCAAATGCCAAGCATGCAGAGCTAACCCTTTTCTCAATTTTTCGTCTCTTTTATACAGCAGCAATAACCTCACGCCAGCAACCCTAATCCCTGTCTCAAGAAGGAATTTACATCAGAGTTAAAGACCTTGTAATAATAACAAGATATTTAGCTATTTAAACCATAAAAGAATATCCTATATAAAATAGGATTTCTTTCTTTCCTTCACCAGGCTAGCAGAGGAGACCTATTCAAAATAGATCTTCTTTTCCTTAATTGATTCCACAATCATATCACATATTGAGATCCTAACCAAGTTAGGACTCAATTACTCTCCCACGGAAAAGGCACCTGCAAATAACTCATTCCAATTATAATATCTAACAATCAAACATAAGGAAGAGTTATATTAAGAACACATGTATGCATATCACAATTAAGATCAATGACATAAGTCAAGATCTCATTGCCATGCACTAAAACGACATGATAATCCAAAGATCATAGAGCCTAATCAATATAGGATTCTTTCCTTTCAACTAAAGATCAACTAATCATATAATCAACATGAAAATCCTAAAGACGTAGGATTCACATCTTCTGCAATATATTAGCTCGATATGATCATGAAACAATTTCTCAATTAATAATGACACAAAATCATGTGAGCTGTTATCAAAGATGCCATAAGTAATAGCCTTAACCACTTGGCACGCATTCTAGTTTTGGTATAGGGATGCCAACCAAAATTCATACCAACATATTTGTATGTCCAAGTTTCATGGTTGGCCGCATATCCTTCACCTTAAAGCAGATCCACACTCTGATATTATCTCTAAAATATATTTGCATTATGAAACCCCGTTGGAATCATGCTTTTATTGTGGAAGGCTGGATCGCCCTCTTGGCTATTGTCCTAGTGTTGTCGACGACCGTCCCTTTTTGTTAGATGAGCGGTTCGCTGTTGAAAACCAAGTTCAAGTTTACCTTCCTAACACTATTTTCGATTTCCCCAGGTTCGGCACAGTTCCTAATGGCCATATGTTGGTTTTCCCACAAGCTCGCACTACTCAACAACATGCTCGGATGGCCTCCCTTGTCCACTCTCCTTTCCATCCTTCTCATCGTGGTAACCTCTCTCACCGTCCTTCTTAAGGAAGGCACAGCTGCCGATTTAGAATGGCACAACGTTGTTAACAGCCCGAGGCGGCAAGATCCTGACCTTCAACATACTCGTTGTAAGGCAAGATCCTAACCTTCTACATCCTGACCTGCAATTCGGAAAATTACTTTGGTTTCTCTCCTTACGAAAAACATGACACTGGAGAATTTGAGTTTGACAAATCCCCTGGTTTGATAATGATGCTTATGTACGTGACTGCGTTATTGACTAATCTAAACAAATTCCTCTAGTATGATATTGCAATCCCACATCCTTCGATTCACTGGCGGAACTATATTATGGCACCCCCTTAATTTTTTTGAACTTGTGTATTAGGCTTTACTAATCAAGGAATTTGACATAATTAGATGTAAAAACTTTCTAATTTAGAGGTTTGGCCCCCATTCCTTTCCTATTAAACTATAAACACCATTTTTTGTTACTAAGTTTAATTTATCCAATTTATTTCTCTTACCTTAATCAACTCTTGCCATATCATATTTAATCAACTCACCATAATGAATAATTTCTTTTTTATCATTCTATTATGTACAAATACTTTATAATTGATTAACTTATTTCAGTTATTTCTCTATGTATTTAATGAATTCTAAATTTCATATTTTGTTTTCAGTTTAGTAACTTTTTTTGAACTGTTCAATACACAAAAGTTAATTACCTTTTGATATTGTATATATTCATATACAGTTATTTAATTTTTGAATACTATATATTTTCACTTTATAACTCGGCCCCCCTTAATATATAATCCTGGCTCCGCCCCTGCTTCGATTGCTGGACAATTTATTCAGAATGATTTTCAGGGCATGCCGGTTATGGTTGTCCCTAATTATGACACCCTACTTATTGATCGAAGCTACTCACAATGTCATGACTGATCATCAAATGAGATCAGACTCTTCTAAAATGAGTTTTTTGTAAAGTTAGTAAATTTCGCGTAGTCTCCATCCTTTATACATAAGAGATAACCACATCACCAAATACACTTTAAATATATTTTTATTCTCAAATTGTCCTTGACATAATATAATGAATAAGGAGTATCCGCATTTTATTTCATTTATTACCTGATAAATTATTACCCAAAATAAATACCATTACGATGGGTGAAAAGGATAACAATATATTATTGTCTGGAGATGATTGTTATCAGTTGTAAACTAAAATTTGGAGATGATTATCATCTCTTTGTAAGGATTTTATTTTGGAGATGATTGAATCTAAAAAAAAAAAAAGTATCATCCGATCAATATTTTCATTTCATGTAATGATTTTTTTTGGAGATGATTGTTTCATTTTGATAACCGATAATCAATACCATTAGATTGTGAACTAATCAAGTGGAAAGCAGTAAAAATTGTTACTGATAAACCCAGAAGGGATTGAAAGCCTGGAAGGGGTAATAGATTCATCCTATTTGAAATTTGAATTGTTACTGAAAAACCTTATTTGAATTGTTACTGATAAACCCAGAATTGTTATTGAGAAACCCTAATTTATCATGATAGTTAAGATCGGGAACTGGTTTAACTTTTTTCTTCCTCAAAATTCATTTTGTGACAGACGAAATTATAGCATGTCAAGGACAATTTTGGAATAAAATAATATTTGAAATGTATTTGGTGATGCGGATATCTCTTAGCCATCATATTATATAAAGAATGAAGATTACGCGAAATTTACCAACTTTATAAAAAAAAAAACTTATTTTAGAGAAGCTGGATGAAAGCAGCTCTATCTAAACCTAATATGACCAGTCGTGATGATCTTATTGTTGTGTTTCTCCTTACCAAAGTCCCAAGAAGAGCTCTTGCGCTAAGGAGGATGGCAAGTTGACTGTTTCTTCTGACTCAAACTCTGTCACATACAAAATGAAGCGTACCATGTGGAACTGTCGAGGCTGTGGAAATAATGATTTTCTTTCCCAAGCCTTGTTTCTTGTAAAATCTTTTGTTTAGTTGATACTAATGTTTAAAATATCGAAAGCGTGTGGCAAGGCGTCAAGTCGGAGCCTCAACCCTCGAAAGCCTTGAGGGTAAAAGGCGAAGCCTTACGTGCATTCTAAATCTCTATTTTCTTAAATAAAAATAAATAAATTATAGAAATAAAACCATTAAAAATAATTAATGCATTTAAAATTGAAATTTAAGTAGTTACATCACAAACATAATGTCTAAGATTCTTAATGACAAACACAGAACAACATAAAATCATTCACTCCTGATCTGAAAGAGAAGATGAGAGAAGTTGCTCATGAATGAATTGAAAAAAGTCAAACAACGTTATTTTTTCGCTTTCGAGTTTCACTAAAATGACATAGTTTTAGGGTAGAGAAAAAAATCACACACAAATAGCGAGGCGCGCCTTTACCTCTCTTTTTGTGACAAAAGTCTTTCAAGTAAGGGTGGGTTCGGTTTTGTTCGTTTCGGTTTTCACTTAAAACCGGAAACCAAACCGAATAAAAAATTCGGTTCGGTTTGACATTTTTTAAAACCTTAAACCGAAAACCAAACCTAACCGCAGTTCTGTTCGGTTTCGGTTTTTTTTTTCGGTTTTTCTTCTTATTTTTTAAAAATAATTTTTCTTAAAATTTCTATGTTTTTGGCTTAGTAAAAAATTATCGTATTTTAAGTCCTTTTTTTTTCTTCCATTACTTGTTTTTATAAGCACATATAATATATCAATAAAATTTTCGACAATGGTTTTTCAACAAACCAACAATTTATAAACCAAATAGATACTTTGAAGGTTTAATACTCAATAATTTCAAAAGTATTGGGAATTGACCACACTAGTACACCATGAAACCATAATTTTAAAACTTCTAAGTTCATCTTGAACAGAAAATATAGACTTCATAGTTTAAAGTCCATATAAATAAATTATGAATTTTAAAGTTTAAAATTATAAATTTGAATAAAGAAGAGAAAAATAAATTAAATATTATAGTCTATCATCTAAAGCTCGTAAGAATAAGATATTCAATTTTAGAGGTAACATATCTGTTGGGTAAAAATTGTAAACAACATATATACCCAACATAACTTCACCCTATCTTATCGACTAAGATAGGGTTTTGATTTTTTATCTGGTTTGACCCATTCAGAATAAAATAAATTAAATTCCTTAATTACAACCCCTGTTTTTCAGGGGAAAACCCTTTGATTCGATTACAAAGTACCAACGAGAATTGTGTATGTTCGAGGGTGTTTGGCCTTTTGGACTGGAAGAATTTGACTGGTGGTGTCAGAGATTCTGTTTGGAATTTTGGTTGCATCTAGTGGGTTGCTAGACTGCCTACATACCCCTTTGTGGGATCAAACCGACCGTAGTTCAAAAGAGGTTTGTAGGCTATAATGCCTGCTTTTGGTTTAACAGACGTATTTGTGAGTCCGTTAACTGTGTTTCTTATGGACACCCAATTTGGTAGAGTGTCTGTTGATTTGATTTAGGCAACCGGAACAGGTGATGCAGCAGCGTGACAATAGGTTTGAATGGTTTTTTACCACAGTTCTTGATAGTGGCGCATGTGATCTATGTAGGCGAACTGCTCCTTCATGCGGACTCCGCGCGTGTGTCGTTGAGCGGGCTCCGCGTGTATGTCTGTGAGAGGACTCCGCGTGTTTGTCTGTGAGCAGACTCCGAGTGTATATCCGTAGGCGGACTCTGGGTTTTATTTTTGTGAGCGGACTCCGCGTGTATGTTAGGAAGCGGGCTCCGCGTGTTCACTTTTGAGCGGGCTCTGCGTGCATGCTTGTGAGCGGACTCCGCGACTTGCTTCATCTTCTGCATGAATGGATCCCACCCACCTGTGTCATCTAGCCTCGCCTGGGCTTAGAGCTTCTGAATATTAGCTCGTCATCCCTTATGCTTCTGCCCTTGCTTGAATATTGGCTCGCCACCCCTTAGGGTTCCTGCCTTGGCGCGAATGTTGGCTCGCCACCCCTTAGGGTTCCTGCCTTAGCGCGAATGTTGGCTCGCCACCCCTTAGGGTTCCTGCCTTGGCCTGATTGTTGGCTCGTCACCCCTTAGGGTTCCTGCCTTGGCTTAAATGTTGGTTCGCCGCCCCTTAGGGTAAAGTAACATCATCACCCCTTAGGGTAAAGTCACGTCGCCACCCCTTAGGGTTAAGTAACCTCGCCACCCCTTAGGGTAAAGTCACGTCACCACCCCTTAGGGTAAAGTCACGACACCACCCCTTAGGGTTAAGTAACCTCGCCACCCCTTAGGGTAAAGGTCACGTCGCCACCCCTTAGGGTTAAGTAACCTCGCCACCCCTTAAGGTAAAAGTTACATTGCCACCCCTTAGGGTTAAGTAACCTGTTTCTGCATTGGCGGGGCTGTAAGTTCGCCTTTGCTTTAGGGCTTTAAACCGTCTCGCGGGTACACGCGAACTCTGCTTCGCAGGACTCTGTCATCTTTTCCTTGATTGAGTCGTCTTTTCCTTGATGAAGTTGATTGGATTGCGCGAACCACATAACTCCAGGCGCCTATCCCTGTTTGGTTGGGAGTCGGACTTGAGGAAACTGCTCTGCTATAAATCGAGGTGTCGTCTCCTTCTTTTTCATCTGGTCAAGGATTCGTTGAATCATCAAGGGTGAGTTCCTGCTCTTCGAACCCGCGTTACTTGTTTGTTTCCTTCCCCTTGCATGGCTTGTAATGCCAGCTGCATGGCCATATGTTTGTTGTAACAAGGGAGGAAGGGGGGCGAGGTCGTCTCGCCTTTAGACTTGGTGACTACCTCGCGGGGTCATCACGCGAGAGGAGAGGGCGTTGCTTTCGGGCTTCCAGCGGAGTGATACAAAAATATAAAGGCAGCTGCAAAAAAGAAAAGAAAGTTAGAATGGGGGCTCCACCTTTGGTCTGGCTCGCCGCTTGTCTTCTGCTTTTCTTTCTTCCTCCGCGCTTCGCCTTCTTTCTCTCTGTTTCTCTCTCTGGTTTCGCCTTCTTTGTCCCTTGCGCCTTGTGTTCGCCTCTCAGCCTCTGTCTCCGCGTCTGTCTTCTTTTGTCCCTCCGTTTGTGTGTGTCTTGTCTCTTCTTCTCTGTGCCTTTTTATATAGAGTGCACGGCTTGAAAGATGAGATTGTATTGGACTTTTGTTGTCCAACTGTTTGCAAGAGTTATAGTTGAACTCTGAAGCATTGTGCATGTAGCACAAGAAAAGTATTTATGTATATATATTTTTTTAAATGCTTTTTTTATTTTTTATTTATGCATATTTTTTTTGCCGATCAACAATATCACTCTCTATACTTCGCATACACGACACCTAAAACATTTCTATATGTACATAAAACAAAAACAAAAACAAAATATTAGAAAAAACAAACATATAATTATATAGAACATAAAACCTAAAATCATATTGTTCAAATCAAATATTTAATACAAAAATAAAGACAAAAAACAACGTCGTTTTAGAGAGATTCGGTTTTTCGGTTCGGTTCGGTTTTTCATGGGCGGAAACCAAAAACTAAACCAAACTAATTTGGTTCAGTTCGGTTTTTCTTAATTCGGTTTGTTTTTTTTTCGATTTTGGTTTGATTTTTGGCTCGGTTTTTTTCGGTTTTCGGTTTTAAAATTCCACCCCTACTTTCAAGGGGAGCCTTGAGGCTAAATAAAGAAGTCACGCCACGCATTAAGACACGTTATTTTAAACACAGGTTGATACCAAACTTAATGAGCAAGCTACTCTTAACTTTGTTGCTTTTTTACCTTTCAAATTTCAATGATGTTGTTGTATTTCCTGCTAAAGTTCAATATTGTGGAGATCTATCCACCTTTGAAACAATAATATGTTTAATATTAATATTTTGGTTCTATCCAAATATGATCGTTTTATCCATTGTGCAGTCTAGGATCACTTTTTACTTCGTGATACATCACTTTTGTTTACTGATTAGGTTACGAAATGAACTTATTTCTTCTCACACATAACCTTAGATGGTTACAGGGTTTTTCAATTGTATTCTCCCTCTATCAAAAAAGTTGGAAGGTACCGTAGTCAAAGAACCACTAAATATATAGGGACTGAAATCTAAACACCAAGATTTGAAATTCACATACCATTTTAACAGTCCTCGTAGTGTCCATACACCGTTTAACTAAAAAACCTATTTTTTAAATTAGAGGTTACTAGCAGCCCGTATGTAGGGGCAGCCTTTGGGCCGTCCGATGTGTGCGATCGCACATGACCTCTGATTTTCAGGGGTCTCCAATGAAAAATATCATCTAGGTATACCTTAAATAACAAATAAGTTGATATGATAACAAATGTTTGTGTTGCATAATTGGTTAAAAAAATTTAGATCAACCTTTTCCGCCTCCCCTTTTTGTAATCTTCGGCCTTTTTTTTGTGCATATCTTCCTCACTCAACTTCTTCCCAATCTGTTGTATTCTTTCATCTTCACCAAATTGAATGATAGTCTCTTTTGTGGAATTGGTATTTTGAACTTTTTGATCTAAATCACAAAATACCTTTAAACAGTTTGATAAGTCCAAGATTCATCTGTGTCAAGAGAGATCTGACTCTAATCACAATCGGGAGGATTCGAACCCCAGATGTTTTTTTCTTATCACTAAACAAGGTAATAAAATGCATGCCACAACACATATTACATTAGATGTAACCATAATATTTTCACGAGTTAAACAACCATAAGTTATTAGCATAGCCCACAAGCACAAGACTGTAACTAAGTTGCCAATATCCAGAAGACTTGGATGGATCATAGGATTGCTAACAACATAATTTATATTCATATAGGGAAATAAGTAGAGTAGAAGGGTAAAGCATGACTCATACACAATACATTACTTGTTCTGTAGCTGTCACGCCCCGACTCTTAAATTTTACCTTATTTACTAGCATGGTATTAATAAGAGTTTTACCGTCTTCGTCATTAAGTTTATAGTTTGATTGGTCCCCAGAGAGGTTGTGGATGACAACTATTTCAAAAGAATTATTCGTAGGAGAAAAATGTAACGACGGTAAAAATGGTAAATTTTAGCTAGTAAAAGGTAATTTTTATTAAGGTATTATTTTTGAGGTGTTTTGGAGTTGGGTATTAAGTTGTGGATCGGGAGAAACCGGTTTGGAAAAAAAAAAGCCCAAACCCATTATCTTTTTCCTCTCTTCTTCCCTGAGCCTCTCTCTCTCCCTGCCAGATTTCTCCGCTTCCGGCCGACGTCGTCCGGCCGACCTAGGCCGCCGCGCCGATTCCAATCGAACCACCGTCTCCTCCTTTCCCTTCCTAGGCTGGTGTCCGAGCGTGTAGCGTCGCCGTGAAGGAGCAACCGAGCCCAGAAGCCTCGACTGCCCAAAACTTCCCGTCGCTGAAACTCCCTCCTCCGGCCACCGTAGCTAGCAATCCTTGACTCGTTAGAAAGCTCTCATCCTGTTCTTTAATCCCTCAGAAGGTTTCGTCCCGATTCGGCTTGGGTAAGGAGAAATCGGTGTTTGAAATTCTATGGCTTTAATTATGTTTTCGCTCGATTGGCATATTTTGGCTTGGTTTCGGTATTTGTGCTAGTTAGGAAAGTTGTAGAGGAGGTTAAGAGGAAGATGTTGTCAAAATTTGGTAGGCATTAGAGGTCACCGTAGCTGGTCGCTGGCCATCGCTGCTGTAAAAGGGTTTTTCAGGGTTTTAAATGTGTAATTTTAAGGGGAGTTTAATGATGTGAACTTTAGAATTTTTGAAGGAGTTTTGGATAGGTTTGGAAATTTTTAAAGTTTGGTAATTTTGGCAGATTAATAAGGTAGAATCCGGTCATTGGATTAATTATGGTTAGGACGGTGAAAAGTGATTTTAAGGATGTCGGGATTTTGCGGTGAAATTTAGTTTGCGGTGAATTTAAGATTAAGGGCGTTAGGCATGGTTGAGCACGTGAAACTCACATTTTATTTTGTCTATTATTTATAAGCGTCGGTATTTGGTTGAAGATTTAATTATGTTTATAGAACATGACGTGAGGAGGCCCGAGCGGAAGATACCTCCGACCGACATCAGACTTATGCCTAATTTGTGAGTGGACCTTTGTTTTTAAATAATGTGCATGCAATGATTTATAGATGAATATTTTCTTTTGTTGGAGAATAACCGAAATTCTCAATTTTGGTGATTATATATTCATATATGAATGGTTATGAGAATAGTATGTATATAAATAAATGCTAGCTAGCTATACGTGCTTTTCCATCATAATGAGGTAAAATTCCATTGTGATGTGACAGGAGGGTTAGACGCAATCGTCGTAGCCTTATATAAATAATAATTTATATAGGGAATATGCGCCTATAAATATGTTCACTCGTGCTTTTTCGTCATAATGAGGTAAAATTTCATTATGGTGTGACGTGAGCGTTAGACGCCAGCGTCGTAGCCTTATATGAATTTCTATTTTTCGTATTTATTCATAGAATTCGTACAAGGAATATGACGAGTGTAAATATATACTGATATATATATATATATATATATATACATATAATTTTAGCCTGATATGTCATTTTAAAAAGTTTGGGAATCCAACAAGGCTAGACATGTGTTAAGAAATTTTGAGTTAAAGCTTTTGAGTTGTCGCATGCATCGTGTTTTCTATGGAAATAAATTTTGGGGAAGCATAAATATTTCATTGGAATTATTTTTGTCCACTCACTCTAACATTTTATGAATGTTTTCCCCTGGGCCCTTCGTTTTAAAAATGCCCAGTCTGCAGAGTTCGGGTTGGGTCTAGTAGGAGGCAACGAGACATAGTCACCCATCTCTCAGCTCCTTTTCACCAGTAGGTTACCTGCTTAACCTACTATGGTATTTTTTTTTCTATTTCTGTTGTTTTAGTAGCTCTGAATACTCTTGAGATTATTTGTATAATTTTATCCGGTTATTTATGGTTGAATTGGAGGATGGTTTATAATTGTTAAGATGGTAGTTCTATAATTTTTCGGGTTAAGGTTGTCCATTTTCAAGGCAGGTTTGCCGAGTTTTTCGGTAAATTTTCCTTGGAGATGGTCCCTGCAAAATTTACTTTGGGTTTTAGGGTGAAATTCGGGGTAGGTCTTGATACGGGCTTTGTCTCATGACTAGGAAACGTGCCTATGATTTTCTTCCTACAATATCCTTAGTTGGGTAGTCCTTAGTCAAGTGAGCACACCCTTGCCAAAGTTAAGGCAAAACATCTTATAAACAAAATCTCTTTCTCCACTCCTCCCAGGGGTGTGAGAACCCCATGCACATCCATTAGGTAATGATTTTGGAAGATCGACTATTGGAAGACCTTTCCTTAGATGAGGACCATTTGCAAAAAAAATTGATCCAACCCTTCCTGGCCATATATGCTGATAGCTTGTCTAGCTAGTTCTACATGAGTCATTTGTTTGTCGAACGATGAAGAATCTTAGTCGGGGCTATTTGGCTTCTACTTCTTAGCTGATTTCGGGTCCGTTGGTGGGGATAAGGGCTCCAGGTTTGATTGTGAGGATGGGAAGTTCAGCCTCTTCGATGGGTTCATTCCTGATTGTGTGGATTTGGTTGGGTTCATTTCCGGTGGCATGGATTTGGGAGTAGACCTAGGATTTGGAGCAAATCGACATAGATCAGACTTGTTTAGTAATTTAATATTTTGGATCCAGACCCGACCCGTTATCCGCCGAATCTTTGATAGCTCAATCCAAATCTGTATCCGATAGGCAACGGATACCCGACCTGTTAATCCGATTCGTTTATAAAAATAAATATTTTGAAAATTTGAAAAATAATTTTAGAATTTTATCATAATTTCTCATAAAATACTAATGAAATATTATACAAAATGAAGATTTAAATGTAATCCAAAATACTCTTTAACGATATACAAATATAACCAAAATACTAAACCACAAATGTTTTTAGATAAGAATACAAAAAGAACATAGGTTATCAAGAGAACTATTATATTATTTAATATTTTATCAATAATATTATATCTTATAAAAATATATTTGAATTATTTTAACGGATCAAATCAACGTAAATCCGTATCAGACCTGTTTAATAAACAAGTTAAACAAGTCTAAATCATTAACAGTACCAATCAAATTTTTGATATAAACCTATTTAAAAGCAACGGGTCCAAAACAGGTCTGGATCTTGATCGAGATGCGATCCGTTAGGTCTATTTGGGAGGGTTCATTCCACCAATTCGGTCTGGTGCTGTTGTCGTGCGCCATGCAGCTAGTGAATAAGCACATGCGGTAAATAATTTCTCTCTTTTTTTTAACAAGAAAAACAAAATTAAGCTCTGGTAGCTTTTGATTCGCGTAGGCCATGCTACACGTAGGGCACAACAGCCCGTACTGAACACTTTCACACACAGATTCGAGCTTATCAGAGGCCAGCGAAGCAAACCCAGAAGCCGCGACCTTGTTCAGCTTTCTGTAACGGGTTTACCCAAGCCCAAAACTAAACCGCCTTTACTCGAATCCTCAATTATTTTCACCAAATAAAAATAAATTACAGCTAATAATAACCCGGTGGGTTGAGGTTCTGGACTTTCCCACTCTCGTTTTCGAAGCTGCTCTCTCTCTATCTTCCAAAACCCTTCTCGTTCCTCTTCTAGGGTTCGGGTTTGGGCTATACTCTATTTCTCTATTCTTTCCAACTTCTTCTCGTTTCGGGTGAATCCCTATTCTTTTATTGTTTCTTCGAGATTGGTTCGTCGTCGTTTTGAGTCGGTTCGGATCTCGATCTGTGAATGATGGATACTCGTAAACGAGGCAGGAACGAAGCTGCTCCCTTTCATTCAAATGGCGGCTTCAAGAAGAACAAGCAAGGTTCGCTCTCTCTTCTACCTTTTTTTTTTTTTTTGAATTTTTGAATTTTAATTCCGTGAATTTACCTCAAGTTTAGTTTATCTATTTTCTTAACTAGTTCTGTATGTTTTTGTTTGATTTTCTATGGTGTTTTACCAATTTTGAATTGATAGACTTGCTTGGATTAGATTGTTTATTTTTTTTCTTTCGAAACTTCGGGTTTATTTGATTTTGAATCTGTAATATATCTGCTTTATAGTGATGGGTTATAAGTTTAGTATAGTTATCTGCCCATCATTGCTTTTGAATTGTTATTATGTAAGAAATTTTCCTGTAAGTAGGTTAATGTGATTTTGTACTTTCTTGTGCTCAACCGGACCCCTTAAATGTGTACTGCAAGTACTTTTCTGTGCTCTGGCTGTCTTGTTTGCGGAAGGTGTTTAAAAACTTTAAATCATGTTGAGTTCAGCTGGAATAGCCTTTGGAATTTGTTGGTTGCATGGTTAATGTAAAAGCTTATTGAAGTTATACTATTTGGAGAACAAATGTTTTTTCTCTCAAAAGTGTAATGAGTTAAGTGGATTAAGGATCAAGATAACTGAGAAAAAGTAATTAATGTTTTGTAACAGAACTGGACTCCTTATCAACTGGTGTAGGAAGCAAATCGAAGCCATGCACCAAGTTTTTCAGGTTCAAATCTTTGCCTGTCTAAATAAATATCATGAACTTTATTTTATACAAGTTTAAGGTGTGTTTTGTTAGTTCACTAAAGAGTTTGAACTGGAACTGTAACAAAATAATATCTTGCAAACTGTACTAATGAACTGGAAATTCAAAGCTGTTGTACAGGTACACAATTTGCTTTGGTTTGATGAATAACTAAAGGATAAGCAAATGCTTTTATACATTTGGTGGTAATGGAGTTAGAAAGAATTTCAGATCGAGCATGACATGTAACTTGTATTTAACTGTGGTGATAAGATGTTCAAGTGTTAGAACAAATATACTGGTAGTTTGTCCGACTATATATTGTTGAACCTGCACAACCTTCTGTGTAAGCTTGTAAAAACCATTCATGCAAGTCAATTTCAACATGTGGTCTTAGCATTATTTTAAATACAAAATAATTTTTTCGGATATGGAACTATGTTTACTTGCGTGCAAAAAGTAAGCTTTCAAAAGTTAATCTACAGTCAGTAAATTTTTCCTTTCTGCCTTGTATGGTCTGGTAGAGTTGTTTTGGGTCTCTAGGGTCTTATAAATTTTCATCTCTTTCATTGATCTCATCTTCTCAGTAGTACGCACTCAGTTAACTCTTTGATAGGTGTACTTGTCTGGTATATCTGCAATTTTATCATCCAGTGAAACCCTAATCTATGTAAATAGTACAAATTTTATATGCACACATCTGCTGGTAGATGATGAAAATGACGCCTGATAGCACTTAGGTTCAGGACTGCAATTCACTGATGTCTGGACCAGGACATCTCTGAAACATAAATAATGTTGTCATGATCTGTTTCTTTGCCATATTTTTCCTTTCTTTAGAGCACTCATTTATACTAGGACTAAGATCTTGCAGATTTTTGTTTGTTTGATATTATATTGAGTTCTCATTGCCATGCAGTTGCCGAGGAGGATTTTGTATATAGTGAGAATTTTTTAAAAATTTTATTGACGGTTTATACTTTTTGTCCCTAGATGCTGCTAATTATTATTCAGTTAACTCTCTCTATATTGGTCTAAAACCAATTGTGAACTGGAAACAATCAATATAAACTTATTTCCTGAGTAGTTATGCCTGTGTAGAAGGTAATTTTAACTGCACAAGTAATCTGATTGGATTACTCTGTGATTCTGTTTTCAGCACCGCCGGCTGTCCTTTTGGTGAAAGTTGCCACTTCTTGCACTATGTCCCTGGTGGCTACAATGCTGTGGCTCAGGTTATGAATCTTGCACCTCCTCCTCAATCATCTAGAAGCTTTGCTGGCCCACCATCCCATTCAAATGGTTCCAGTGCCCCTACTGCCAAAACCCGCATATGCAACAAATATAACTCTGCTGAAGGTTGCAAATTTGGTGACAAATGCCATTTTGCACATGGTGAGAGGGAACTTGGTAAGCCCGTTTTTCAATCCTATGGCCATGATGATCCCCGTGCCATGGCACCTGCTCCAGGCCGCATGGGTAATTGGATGGAGCCAGGACATACACCAATGCAAGGCCCAGCATCTAGTTTTGGTGCTTCATCTACTGCAAAGATCAGTGTAGATGCTTCACTTGCAGGAGCTATTATTGGGAAGGGTGGTGTAAATTCAAAGCACATTTGTCACCAGACAGGAGCCAAACTTGCAATTCGGGACCATGAGTCGGATCCCAATCTCAGGAACATTGAACTTGAGGGGACTTTTGAACAGATTCAGCAAGCTAGTACCTTGGTGAGAGAGCTAATTCAGAGCGTCTTGATGTCTGGCCCAAACAAAACCCCTGGAAGAGGAGCCCCTGGAGCTCCTGCTCCTCCAGGAAGCAACTATAGGACAAAGCTATGTGATAATTTTGCAAAAGGGACCTGCACCTTTGGAGAACGATGCCACTTTGCACATGGAGCTGCTGAGTTGCGGAAGCCTGGAATGTAAGGGCTTGTTCAGGTTTTCCTTGCAATCAATCTTGTATTAGTGGGATTTGTCAGCTGTGCATTGCGCAACCTAGTGGAACTAACAAGATTATGATATCAGAGTTTTTTTTCTTTCGGCGTTTTGCTTTCTTTATTGGTATTATAGCCTGTAGGCATAGTTTTGCTATCTAAATGTGAGTAAGTGGTGCCTATGTTAAACTGGATTTGGTGGATTATTTGTCTAAAATTGGTAAGTAATTAATTTGATTGAGTATTACCCTAATACTATGTTTGGTTAGAACTTTTAACTTGAAAAGGAAAGCCAAAGGGACAGAACAGCAGCTGATGCAACACCTTCAATGAGGATTTACTTTTATGTAAGATGATTGGTATTACTGACGGTTGTTCCTGAGAGTGTTCTTGACAGATAAAGGAAGACCCCAAGGGAAAGTCAGATCAACTCACCAAGAAAGATGGGCAAGCTTTTAGAATATGTTACCAACTCCACTGAATATCATCTCGGGATTGACTTGTGATGGAAACTAATTGGAAGATTGAAAACACCAGAGGTTAGGGCTTTGTTTAGCCACCCAGAAATCCAGTCTACATTTTCGTCTAGTTTTGATGAGTGGGACTGAAATATCAATAATGTGGATGGTATGGAGTTGTGCTTGAACCAGATAGTTGTTTGGTTTAAATGGACATGGACATGTAGTTCTTTTCTTGATGGAGGTGAGTAAAGCTCTGTTCTCTTGGTATAGTTCATTGTTTACAGAGAAGAGAATGCATGCAACATGGCTGCAGATTGCCGTGCACAAAGAAGCTAGTTAAGGGATAGTTCAGATGAGATACCAATTAAGCTAGACCAATAAGTACGGAATTGGAGGGTGTTATGCGTCCCCGTCCAGTGGCTATTCATAGCATCCTAATTTGACATTAAAATTAGGAAAAATTTAGTTTACTCTCCGAACTTTAGGTCTAAAATCAGTCTGATACCTCATCTTTTTTATAATCAGTTTTATCCCTAAACTTTCAAAATAACATCAATCTCGACCAAAATGACTAAAATAGCTCTTGTTACGGTTTTTTCTCAATTACAGCAGATCAAAAACTTAATCTTTTTACTCTCTCTCTCTCTCTCCAAGTCACAATGTCTCACTCCCTCCACCTCCTCAGCCCAACCGCCTTAACCTTCCCCAATCCCAAACCCCACTCCTCCTTATTCCTCGCCCCCTTCTCCACTCCCAACCGCCACTCTCTTACCACCTTCCCTTCTCTCTCCGTCGAAGCCTCCGCCGCCGGTTCCGATCAAACCCCCTCAGTCCTCGTCTCCGCCAATGGCACCTCCTCCGGCATCATCCTCTCCCCTTCTCCCGACTACTCCTCCTCCACCTGTATCGAGCTCAGGGAGAATGGATTCCGCACCATCGGCCCTACCTCAGCAGGGTCCGACCAGCTTGAGGCGCTAGCAGCCGCCAGCATGAACGTCGCGAGGCTCATTATGTGCCACGACACGTGTGACTAGCGCCGCGACGTCATCCATTGCTGGTGGTAGGGGTGGATGAAGACCGATGATGAAGATGGTGCAGACCTCATAGTTGGCGGGCCGGTTGGGGTTGTCGACGAGGTGGTGAGGAGGAGGTGGAGGCGTGGCAGCGACGACGGCCGGGGGAGGAGGAGGGGCTGCCGCTGGGGCCCATTGCTGGTGGTAGGGGTGGATACCGGCGCCGGCCATGTGGTGGATTTGGAGGCAAAGCCCTAGGAGCGGTAATGAGAGAGAAAGAGAGTGACACGACCCACCCCGAATTTCACCCTGAAACCCGGAGTAACTCGTGCGGGGACCACCTCCAAGAAAGATATTACCGAGAAATCGGCATAACCTCCCTTGAAAATGGACAACCCTTCCTAACGAAAACCTGCAAACACTTCCAAAATTTTTTAATCCAACCTTAACTCCGGGAGCCTACGTGCTCCCCAAAAGCAACTACTCCCAACAACACAACATTAACCAACATCAAATAACATTATCCAAAAGATAACATAAATCCTCCAATAAATATTCTAAAACGACAACAAGTCTTCACCCACAACCGAAATAATATACATTAAACCCAAGTATTCAGAGTCACTAAACACAAGCGGAAATTGAAACCACAAGTAGGTTAAACAGATAACCTACTGATGAAAAGTGGTGGAAAAGCGGGTGACTATGCCTCGTCTCCTACTGGATCCAACCCGAACTCTGCAGACTGGGCAATTTAAAACGAAGGGCCCAGGGGAAAACATTTAATAACGTTAGAGTGAGTGGACAAAAATAAATTAAAATATTTATGTTTCCCCAAAACAATTTTCAAGGAAAATCGAATGCATGCTGCAAGCGATAAAACTTTTGTCTCGTAAATATCGAGCCTCTCAGACTCTATAATATATGTATTTATGAGATAGTATGTATAGAAAATGCTAGCTAGCCATATGTGTCTGTCCACCTTAATGGTGTAGCATATAGCCGCATTAAGGCGTGACGTGAGCGTGGGACGTAAGCGTAGTAGCCCTATTTGAGTGTTTAATTCATATAGGGAGTATGGACACATATTTATACACCCGTCTGTCCACCTTGATGGCGTAGTGTAGCACCGCATTAAGGCGTGACGTGAGCGTTGGACGCGAGCGTAGTAGCCCTATATAGACCCATGAATCTATATAGGGAGTATGGACGTGTGTGAATACGTGGGTCACCCATCTTGGGATTGCTCTGGGCTCAGCATGCTTAACCTCGGAGTTCCCATCCCCTCCGAGGCCACTGAGCTCCCAGAAACAAAACCGTGCGGGCCGGGTGCGGAAGGCACTGGCGGGCCCAAAGCGGACAATATCGTGTGGGGTTGGGCCGGTCCGCTGCGCCACTCTACAGCGAGGCCTTTTGGTGGCTCAGCGGCTTCGGAGGGGATGAGTACTCCGAGGTTAAGCATGTTGATGCTAGAGCAATCCCAGGATGGGTGACCTACTGGGAAGTAGCTCCTGAGCTGCCGGAAACAAAACCGTGAGGGCCGGCGGGCCCAAAGCGGACAATATCTTGTTACGGTGGAGAGGGTCCTGGGATGTGACAGAGAGAGAGAGAGAGAGAGAGTAAAAAGATTAAGTTTTTGATCTGCTGTAATTTATTCTTAGTAGCCAGAGGGGAAGAAGCGTTCTGACAAGATCTTTCGGAGTGGATTAATCTTTAAGTCTTGAAAGCCTTTGAGAATACCGTCGTTGATACTCTAAAAATATATATATATATATATATATATATATATATATATATATATATATATATATATATGGGATCAAACCATGTGGAAGCATTGGGAAAATCAACGTAATTTTAAGGAAAAATTTCAGTTTACTCCTCTGAACTTTAGGTCTAAAATCAGTCTGATGCCTCATTTTTTTTTTTTAATCAGTTTCATCCGTAAACTTTCAAAATGACATCAATCTCGACCAAAATGATTAAAATAGCCATTGTTAAAGTTTTCCCTAAATTACAGCAGATCAAAAACTTAATCTTTTTACTCTTTCTCTTTCTCTCTCTCTCTCTCTCTCTCATTACCGCCCCTAGGGATTTGCCTTCAAATCCACCACATGGCCGGCGCCGACATCCACCCCTACCACCAGCAATGGGCTCTGGCGGTAGCCCCTCCTCCTCCCCCAGTCGTCGTCGCCACCGCACCGCCTCCACCTCATCCTCACCATCTCATCGACAACCCCAACCGGCCCGCCAACGATGAGGTCCGCACCATCTTCATCACTGGTCTTTATCCACCCCTACCACCAACAATGGATGATGTCGCGGCGCCAGTCACGCGTGTCGTGGCACATGTTGAGCCTCGCGACGTTCATGCCGGCGGCGACGAGCGTCTCGAGCTGGTCGGACCCTGCAGAGGCGGGGCCGATGGTGCAGATGAGCATGGTGCAGAATCCATTCTCCCTGAGCTCGGCCTCGGTGATGGCATCGACCTCAATGGAGGTGGAGGAGGAGTAGTCGGGAGAAGGGGAGAGGACGACGCCGGAGGAGGTGCTGTAGGCGGAGACGAGGACGGAGGGGGTTTGATCGGAACCGACAACGGAGGCTTTGACGGAGAGGGAAGGGAAGGCGGTAGGAGAGCTGCGGTTGGGAGCGGAGAAGGGGGCGAGGAATAAGGAGGAGTGGGGTTTGGGATTGGGGAAGGTTAAGGCGGTTGGGGTGAGGAGGTGGAGGAAGTGAGACATTGTGACTTGGAAATGAGAGAGAGAGAGAGATGGTAAAAAGATTAAGTTTTTGATCTTCTGTAATTGAGGAAAAACCGTAACAAAATGCTGTTTTAATCATTTTGGTCGAAATTGATGTCATTTTGAAAGTTTAAGGATGAAACTGATTAAAAAAAATGAGATATCAGATTAATTTTAGACCTAAAGTTCAGAGGAGTAAACTGAAATTTTTCCTTAAATATTAACAATTATATATATATATATATATATATATATATATCTCGGTCCAGTTTGATCAGTTTTCTGCATGAATCGAACTGCAACAGTCATCGAACTGTCCAATTCGCTGGGGCTTCTAGAACCAATAGAGCAGTTCTACTCAAGGATTAAAATTTCTGTTATATATCGGATATATCTCCGATATATTAAAGAAATATCTGTAAAATTTATAGGCATAAAGCAAAATCACCTCCTAAAATATTCTGGAAAGAAATGATTCCATATGATATATCTCAATGAAGAGTGAGGGTCTCGAGTGATTTATGGGAGATGAGTATTTCCCTAAAGGAATATCAGGATGTGGAGTGATGAGGGACCAACGTGTATCTTTTCAATCACATTGAGTATCTTTTTATATGTAAATGAAGTTGATGTTTGTATTTTTGTACTTATTGTATAAAAATCTAATAAATTTTAAAAAAAAATTCTCCTCAATTTCCGATACTGTTTCTCGGATCAGTATCCCCGATCAGACCTAGTGACGGTTTCTCTGTGCCGATCTGGTGCGGTTTTGGAGGTGTTGCGGTTGCTCGGTGAACAAAAAGTCCACCCTAGCTACCAGTCATTTATGCTTGAACTCGGTTTTGTATCATGGGTCAGAACTTGGTTTAATCAATATATTTAGTCTCCAAGCTAGCTAGCTAGCTAGCAGGGGAAATGACACATCAAATAATTGTTCATTATTGTCACCTTCCACCTGAACATTTGAGTACACACGAAGTAAAGTAGCATCATTCTATTAGCATGAAGACTTTTGCGCTTCAAAAAGTACACTACGATAAATTTCCGACAAAACTTACTTATATATTTACATAAATCATATATAGATGACTTTTGCTTGAGCAGAAAACGTCAGAATTTGCTAACATGCGAGTGTAATGTATACATCTATATCAATATCAAATTAATGTCTTTATCATACACACAGAGATTAATTGGGATTAACATTGATCATATTTAACCATACTATTTGAAAGGGTCCGTAACTTAGGCCATCTCTAACCTTGGTATAAAACCTATAATAGGTTTAAGAATTATAAAATATCAGCTTGGTCTAAAACAATTGGTCTCAGCTTTCAATTTACATCTGAACTAATTTATGTAACTAGTGACAACTACTTCAATTAATCTTCATGGCTTCACCGATGCATAAATAACAGAATGGATCGGAGTATCTTTTTGAATTTATATTACTTAAACTTTTTTAGATGTTTTATAGCCGTTAGATTATCTGTTTGAATTTATGTTACTTAAATTTTTTTTAGATGTTTTATAACCATTAAATTTGTTTTATAACCATGACATAAATATGACAGGAAGCTCACAAAACCCACGCATACAAGTATCAATAGGGTTTAGATTGACTCATCTTATTAATCCTTCATTCTTTTAGAATATATCAAAATTAAAGAGAATTTGTATCTGGTGGTTCATTTTAAATGAATTTGTGTTCTTTCGGTGTACAATTTATATGGGCTCAAGGAGCAAAATTATTGTGTATATACCCCCAAACATAGATTATCACATACGTAGATCAACTAATAATAATACAATAGAATACCTGATATATAAGAATACAAGCCAGTATCAATCTTATTCACTTGAACATGCAAATACAACAACATACATGACTTTCACGTATCATTTTGATTTTAGTACCGTACGTGTAGCTGTGAGATCTCTTTCGGACCAGTTCAATTCTAATTCCAAAGATGCAGTTCGTACATCATCACTTATGGAGGTCAATTTTAGGAAGAACAATGGGAGGTCCGATCCATGTCTGGAATAAATAATGGGAGGTCCCTACAGTGGATAACATGAAAGTGATATACTATAATGATGTGTGTTATGATGTGCTATTTACTCATATGAGACATTTTGAAAAGCGAGAACATTTTTAGTACACGTATATTCACACACATATATGGATAATTAAGACTATAAGAAATAATATAGAAACATGGTAGTCAAACATATAAATTGTTATGAACGGTTAAGATTGAGTTGTGTAAATATACGTTGTGCATACAAGAATTTCTACTCATGAACATTTTGCAAAACCAAATGTTTAGTAAATAGTGATAATCTAACTATCTATTTAAAGAGATGAAGTCAATTGGAAAGTAAGTGAGTACGAGACTGATTGTACGACAAATTAAGTCTCGACTATGTATTATTCTATACATGAAAATAAATTAAAAAGTTATGCTATTAGTTAAGTTAGTTGTGTATATAGTTGTATTATATTGATGGTTTCAATAATCACTAGCCTCTTACCCGTACATCTGCACGCGGATTTAAAAAAAAACAACAACAATTTGGCACTTCATACCTCAATCGATAAGTGTTCAAATCTATAACCCCTCCTTCCAAAGCAAATTGATTCTCTGCATGTGTTTTTCCCTCCTTCGAGTGCAGATTTGCACTACTGATAATCGAAAAGAGCTTCAAATTTGCACGTCAGGTTTCATACATAACCTGCAAAGATCATAATTATTTTAGAAATGTCGATCTATTCATGACTGACATCAAAAGAGTTCCTGAAAAGAAAGATGTGCGAAATAAGGGGCCTGAAAAGAAATTATCGGCGAAAGAAAGCAACCAGAGACAAAATAGCCAAATAGGTTGAGGTTCCAGCTTTGAAAGCGCAAACATGAAGAACCTTACTAAAAAATCATGAGTTTCGTATCCAAAAAAAGAAGAAGAAGAAATTTTGAATACACCTGCGATCAATGAAGAAACATACAACTGTAAACATGATCTATGTGTTTCCTCCCACTTTAGTCAAATTTATATTTGTAAATGTGAGAGTGGTTGAAAAACAGTTCTACTTGAAATACTCCACTAAAAGTAGAATGAAACTGCTACCATCTTATCATCATGTCCCATATTTTTCTCTCATAATTTTTGTTTTTGATTTATTTACTTTATGTTTTACCGTACACTAGTGGAAAAAACCTCTTAGGCGACATAATTGTTTTAATTCTGTCTTCTAAGTAGAACTTAGGAGACGGAAAATGTACTAAGGTGACGAAATCATTTTTATAAAAAAAAAATTATTCACTTAGGCGACGGAAACGTATTCCGTCGTCTAATATTGATATAGAAGACGGAAAAATTTACTTAGGAGACGAAATTATTATTTTTTATAAAAAATAAAATTTCTTTACTTAGGAGATGGAAACGTATTCCGTCGTCTAAGATTGATTCAGAAGTCGGAAAAATTTACTTAGACGACGAAATTTTTTTTAAAAAAATAAAATTATTAATATCTTAAGCGATGAAATTTTATTTTTTCATCGCCTAAGCACTGAAATTTTTAGCGGCTCATTTTCCGCCAAAACTTTCAGAAAAACTTGAACCAAAATTTTCAAACTTTTCTTGTATATTCTCTCTCCCTCCTCTCTTCTATCCAGTTTCCACACATACCTCGGCCTCTCCTTCTTCTTCCCTCTGCCTCTCCTTCTTCTTCCCTCTACCTCACCTTCTTCTTCTTCTTCTTCCATGCCTCTCCTTCTTCTTCCCAGCCTCTGCCTCTCCTTCTTCTTCCCTCTGCCTCTCCTTCTTCTTTGCTTCCTGCCTCTCCTTGGCGCCTTCTCTACCAGCGGACTCCAGAGTTAGCGCACCTTTTGTGCCAGCGGACTTCGCGCCATTCTCTGCCAGCGGAGTCCGCGCGTCCTTTGTGCTAGTGGACTCCGCACGTCCTTCCCTGTCAGCGGAGTCCACTCGCCTCCGGTGAGCGAAGTCCGCGCGCCCTTTGTGCTAGTGGACTCCGCGCGCTTACACGTCAGTGGACTCCGCGCCCATGTTAATTTTTAAAATATTTTTTTTTCAATTTAGCGACGGAATCTAGTAATTTTGTCGCCTAGGGGAAAAATAATTTTTTTTTATCATTAATCAATATCAATCGTCTAAGTACTTAGGAGACGGAAAACTTCTGTCTCCAAAGTACTTATGCGACGGAAACAATTTTGTCGCCTAAGTACTTAGAAAACAAATTTTTTTACTTAGGCGACGGAATAATTCCGTTACCTAAGAGCTTTTTTCCAGTAGTGATAGTACCCTTTCAACATATTTTCTATATGAACAGTTTTTCCATAATTAATGAGTTATATGGAGAATTTAAAAGATTGGTGAAGCTTTTGACACCAAAAAGGCCTGGCTTTCTAATATAGTAGAGATGGATGGGGATGCTGATTTTAGTTTGTTAAAGAGACATATCAATAGTTATGATATATTTTTTAAGTCCACAATATTAGGTTATTTTAACTTATGTCACCGACAAATGAATAATTTGAGTTATTCAGCGTTATGTCACCGTGATGTAAATCTTAGAATCATTAGCATATTTCAGATCTTTGTAATCAGGGGTTTAGGCTAAACGTCCTCCTTTGTATTCGAAAGTTTCATTTATCAAGGCTTGAGGGTAGCCGCATCAGCCATTTTATTCAAAAAGAAAGTATATAGTTGAATAATTGGTTGGAACTAACAAAGATAATCAACTTTATTGATGAAATTAAAAGTGCAGGTCTAAAAATAATATTTGGTTTACTTTGGTATTTGTTGATAAATTGAAACTAATAGTTATTTGAATTCTCTCTCTCTCTCTCTCTCTCTTATTTATTTATTTATTTTTATGTTTATTTTTTACGATGTTAAGGTACTCTTAAATTCAGAAGTTAATAACTCGACATATGTGAAGTGCTCTAACTATGCGTTGCAACATATCATTTCACCACTTTGACAAATTTGGGTTTCAAATCTAGCTAGGTTTGGGAGCATTTGATAAAAGTCGACAAGAACCAATAGGCCACTTACTGTGGTTCTTGTTTGATGCTGATATGGTGGATTATCGGTGGATAATCCCTTGCACTAATGTTAAAAGACACTACTAGAAAAAGGGCTTAAGAGACGAATTTTTTTAATTTCGTAGCATAAGTAATTAACCACTTAAAAGACGAAATTTTCATTCGTCTCTTAGATACCTACTTACGCGACAAATCTGGTTTCCTCTCTTAAGTGAGAACTTAAGCAACGAAATTAAAATATTTCGTCTCTTAAGTGAGCACTTATGAGATGAAAGTTGTTTCATCTCTTAAGTGGTCACTTAAGAGACGAAAACTTATGTTGTCTCCTAAGTGCTCACTTAAGAGACGAAATTAAATAACTTTAGCAATGGATTATTATAAAAAAAAATTAATTTATTAAATATTGGCATTTCATAAATGCCCACTTAATTTAGTCCATACAAAAATAGTCAAACGAACAAAAATAAGATGTGATCGGTATAGTGAAATATGATTAGAGTTAAAAAATCACGTATTTCCGGAAATGTTAAAGTCATGATAAAAGCGGTCAAATTCGTTACGACACTTGTTTCATGAACATAAAGATACGAACGCTTAAGCTATACCAATTTAGTTCACATACAACAAGTTTTGAACAACTTCTATTATTTTTCAATTTCAAGCTTCAATATTTGAGTCCACGTACCATTTAATTTAGTCCACATACAAATTAGTAAAACGAACCATTTTCCGGAAATGTTCATTAACTCATCTTAGATAAATTTTAAAAATTTCCGGAAGCACAATAAATAACATGTTCCATAAATTTACAAGGAAAACAAAGTATGCATAGTATCATTAATTATAATAACTGATTAAAGAAAAACATTCAAACTATTTATAAAAGGTTTGTATTAATTGTACTTATATATTAACGTTGTAAACTTTTATTTCCTAATTAATAAAGATTTGTTATTAATTAAATATGAGTGATTTCAGATGATTATTCCCGTATTCTTTCCATTCCTATTCACTTTTGATGGGTATTTTTCTAATTACCCTCAAGCAATCCAGCAACAAATCTTTACCACGCGGTGGTGGTTGTTTTGGTGGAGAGAGGGTAGAGGTGTGTGGTTGAGGTGGTGACGTGCGTGGTGGTCTTTTGGGTGAGAAGAGAACAAAATTAAATAAAACAAAACAAAACTAAAAAAAAAAGAAAAAATGGAAAACGTAAAATAATTGAAATTCAGAATTTAATATAAAATACACAGAACTGAAAAAGAAAACATATATATATTTTTTTACATATTTATAACTCTTAGGCGACGAAAAATTTTGTAGTTTAAGTGGTAACCTTTTGTCGCATTAGAACTTTGTCGAAGAAACACAGTTCGTCGCTGAAGTGCGACCTAAGTGACGAAACTAGTATTTTCGTCGCTTCAGTACCTATGTGACACCACCTATGCGACGAATTTTCGTCTCTTCAGTTCTTATGTGACGAAATGTTTTTCTCACTTAAGCGACGAAAACATTTCGTCACATAAGTCTTCTGTTTTAGTAGTGAGAGAGGGGAAAGAGATAATAAGAGACACAAGGTTTATAGTGGTCCATTTGCCCTCTTTAGGGAAGAGTACATCCACTTAAGATTATACTATGTGTTGGTCTCTTGGTGGTTCCTCAATATTACAAATGTTGTAATGAAATGTAATGGGATATTGAGTAAGTGGGAATAAGTCTCCTTTTATAGGGAAGCTAGGGAGACTCATTCCTTTACATGTTTTCCAATATGGAACAAAGAGTCATATTCTAGTCTCCATTATGTGCTTATGGAGGCATGTTTGTGAGGCCGGAAAGGTGACTTCCCAGTTATGTCAGGACCCGTCCCGAATTTCACCCTGAAACCCAAGGTGACTCCTACGTGGACCACCTCCAAGGAAAATTTACCGAAGGACTCGGCAAACCTCCCTTGAAAATGGAAAACCCTAACTCGGAAGAACAGAATAGAACCACTTCATTAACCAAAATAAATTAACATTCTCCGCTACAACCCAAAAGTAGCAAGAATAAGTTATACAGAAATCCCAACAGTATACAGAGCTACTAAAAAAACAAAAACACAGCGAAAGCTAACAATTTCCTAGTAGATTAAACAGGTAACCTACTGGCAAAATGTAGCGGATAGATGAGTCACTATGCCTCGACGTCGCCTTCTAGACCTCATACGAACGCTGCAGACTGAGTATTTTAAAAACGAAGAGCCTAGGGGAAAATATTCAAAAACGTTAGAATGAGTGGACAAAAGCAATTCCGACAACAAATAAATATTTCCCCAAAAATACTTTCAAAGAAAACGTTTTACCAGCGATAGCTTAAAAGCTTAATTCGAAAATTCAAACTGGTGTCTAGCCTCGCAAGACTCCTAAACTTTAGGAAAAATGGCCTCTCAGGCTAGAATATTATATATATATTAGTATGTATTCAAACTCGACTATCTCTTGTACGATATCTATGAATAAGCTCGAAAAATAGATAAGCATACAAGACTACGACGCTGGTGTCTAACGCTCATGTCACCCCATACTGGAATTGTACCTCAGTATGGGGGAAACGTCCGAGTGGTATATATACGTGCTGATTCCTTGTACGAATTCTATGAATGAATTCAAAGAATAGAAAGTCGTACAAGGCTACGACGCTAGCGTCTAACGCTCACGTCATCCCATACTGGAATTGTTCCTTAGTATGGGGGAAAATCACGTATAGCTAGCTAGCATTTAATCATATACATACTATTCCCATAAACCACTATATATGAGTATCACCGAAATTCTCAATTTCGGGAAATTTTCAACAACAGGAAAATTATTCAACAAAAAGCATTTAAGCACATTATTTAAAACAAAGATCCACTCACAAATTAGACCTAAGCCTGATGTCGGTTGGAGGCCTCGTCAGCTCGAGCCTCCTCGCGTCCTATTCCAAAAACATAAATAAATCCTTAATTAACACACCGACGCTTTTCACTACCAACCAGATAAACTTCCACAAAATCTTAATCGACATCCTCTAAACACCTTCTACCTTTCTAACCTTAAATAATAACGTGGCCGGATTTTAACTTAATAATCCGCCAAAAATACCAAACTTCAAAATTTCCCAAACCTATCTAAAACTCCTCCAAAAATTATAAAACTCATTCCAATAAACTCCTCATAAAATTCCCTACAAAAAACATTTTTCCCGGTGGCGGCCGGCGGCCAGCGTCGGCGACCTCCAATGCCCACCAAAATTTGACAACACATTCCTCTCAACTTCCTCTACAACTTTCCTAACTACCACAAACACCAATTTCAAGCCTTACTATGCCAATCGAATGAAAACACACAAAAAACCCTAGAATTTCCATTACCGAATTCTCCTTACCTAGCTTGAGATTGAGGGAGCCCTTTGAAGGGATTGCTGCACGGGATGAGGGCTTTCTTTTGAGCCAAGGTTCGCGGGCTATGGCGGCCGGAGGAAGGAGTTCCGGCTTCGGGAAGTTCCGAGCAGTCGGAACTTCCGGGCTCAGTTGCGGCTTCTCAGCAGCGCTCCGCACGCGGGCACCGGCCCAGGAAGAGAGAGGAAGAGGCAAGGGTCCGAATGGGACCAGTCCGGTGGTCTGGGGCTGCCGGATGGCGGCGAATGGGCTGCTGGAAAAACTGTTCAGAGAACGGGTAGGGGAGAGGGAGAGAGAGCGGGGCGCGAGGAAGAGAGAGAGCAGGAAAAGAAATGGGTTTGGGCTTTGCCCGAACCAACCCACCAACAAATACCCATTCTAAAATTCAACACCCCAAAAAATAATACCCCAATAAAAATTACCTTTTACTAGCAAAAATTATCATTTTTACTGTCGTCACTTTTTCTTCATTCGAATAAATCCTTCCAAGTAATCGCCCCCTAACACCACTCTGGGGACCAATTAAATTAAACACTTACTGATGAAGACGGTAAAACTCTTATTACCACCGTGCTAGTAATTAAGGTAAAAATTAAGGATCGGGGCGTGACAAGTTAGGTATCGAAGACTTCCAGGTACTGTTCAGTAGCTTGTATGTCGGGTTTCGAGATGTATGTCGCGGTCAAATCTCACCATGGCTCGTGGTTCCACAAAGTAGATGGCAGTTATGTTTGGTGGCATATATAGCATATTAGGCAAGGTAGTGGTGGTATCTTTAAGTCCCCGAGTAAGAGAAGCTTCTTGGTTGGGGAGTTTAAAACATGTCATTAAGCATAAGCGATGCCTATGTGGCACCCAACCCTTATTAGTAACCGAGTTCCGCAAGCAAGAAGGGTCTCTTCAAAGTTTTATCAAAGTCTTGGTGATTCAACTTGCTAGCAGAAACTAACTTTTGGTCTTTGTTATTCGACTTGTTAGAAGTATATATATCTCGGGAAAATATATTGGCGGATTATCTTGCCGAAGATTTCTCTCACGTTGTGAGGAAAAAGTTTTAGCGGACCATCTCGCCAGAAATATCTTTTACTCTATTGGTAAGAGCGTCCACTTGGCTTGCTTTTTGGCTCAATGGCAATATGTCCTGCCGTGTCGTTCTCTTACGTAGTGAGGCAAATTCTTAGTAGTCAATGCACGCTAATCTCTCACATGTGGTGAGGCAAATTCTTAGCGGTCAAAGCACACTAGTCTCTCACATATGGTGAGGCAAATTGTAGAGGTAAATGCTAGTCTGTCACATGTGGTGAGGCATCCCACATAGTAAGGGGGTCTTCTTGGCGGTGAATCTCGCCAATCTTTGTCGTTCTCTTTCATGTGGTAAGGCAAATTATCATTCTCTCACGTGTGGTGAGGCAAATTGTCGTTCTCTCACATGGTGAGGAAAAAGTCTTCTTGGTGTTGATCTTGTTAATCATCAAGTCTCTCTCATGGTGAGGAAATTGTTCTTTTGACGTTGCCAAGTCAAGTTGTTTATTTGTCATTTCTAGCATTGTTGCGTGGCTTGTGAAAAATTCCACCGCATTTTGTTGCTAAATGAAATCGCTAGGAGGATTATCGTCATTCTTGGCGTTGACGTTTGGTAGACAATCGTTCGCCCTGAGAATAATAGTTGGGATAATTCCCGTTTCATTTGTAGCTTGTTAGCGTCACAAAAATGTGGTTTGTTCTTAAACGAGCTCATGTGCCGGGAAGTCCCCGGGCTTTGTATGTTGGGGGAACAAATCCACGCTTACATATTTTGATTGGGTATGCAAATGCGTCCAAGTCCCCGACTTCCGCTAGTTAATAGGAATTGTTCGGATATTGTATGTTTTAACAAAATTTCTCTCGCAAGGCGAGGAGCTGAGCTTACGCATTTAACATAATGATGCTAACGAGATTTAGCAAACGACATAGGTAAAATATATGCATATAAACTTCCCTACTCGTATAAATCATATCAAGTGAAATAATTAGAAGTATTTTCCGTTAGTGGTATGAAGCATGGTGAGGTAATGATCAATGTTTAACTAAAACATGTTGGAGTTTGTGGGACATGGCCCGATCAAGTCGTAGCCATGCTCGTTTCCCAAGCAATTTCTTACCCCGTCAAGTTTAAATTGAAGTCTTAATGTCACAACATCTCTAAGCATGATAAAGTTAGCTTACAAATTTCTCATGTTTATTTAATTGATTTACAATTTAATTGGAAACATGACATGTAATCATAGCAAGTACTTGTAGTAATGTTGCTAGCTAATAAATATTGCATTTTGTGCTCATGCGTAGTGGCCTTTTAGAATTGACAAATAAAGCATGGCAATGCTTAGCTTGTAGAGCATAGCAAGTGTTTAACACAATGTTGTATTTTTTTTTTTTGATGAAAAACCAATAGATTAAATGGAGGTGCCTCTAACGCACCTGCGGTTTACATAGTCAAAAGACAGCGCTAGGCTAGCTTCCGGAGGAACACACTCCTCCCAAAAGCGAACATCTCCTACTTTGTGGCCAACATTTGCAACAACATTAGCTACAAAATTAGCCTCTCTAAAAATATGCTTGAAACTAATAGAATCAAAGGAGTTCCTCAAACATCTAATTTCTTGAACTAGCTTGAGGATCCTCCAAGGTGAAGCAGCAATGCCATTCACTGCATCGCTGACAAGTTTCGAATCTCCTTCAACCTCCACTCTGGACAAGCCTCTCTCCTTGGCACAAATGAGGCTGTTTCGGAGTGAAAGAGCTTCTGCAACTGAGATTGTGGTAATTCCAAAATTAGAAGAAGCTGCAACAAGTGGATTACCATTAGGGGTTCGGATTACGAATCCTCCTGCTGCAGAGTTCCTCCAGACTGAGCCATCAAAGTTAATTTTAACCTTATTAGAAGGGGGTGGTGACCACCTAATCATTTCAGAGTCTCTTCCAGGAGTATCCAAATTCCTAGTTGAACTAGGATCAGTCTGAATATTACTCATAGCAAGTAGGTGAGCTGCAGCAGCAGCTACTGTGGCATTGGATCTAGGGGTTTTGCCCCTAAATACTGCATCATTCCTGTCCTTCCATATCTGCTAACAAGTCACAATAAATTTTTCAAAAAGATTAGAGTCATAGTGATTATCTATAAACCATTTACGCGCCACCTTAATAAGGCCTTCCTTCCAGTCAATAGGAGGGGTCATGGCAACTGCATTCCACACAGAAGTTGCAAAATTACAGTAACCAAATAAATGGTCCATTGTTTCATTATCCTCATTACAAAGCACACAAGAATTATCCTAGATCAACCCAAAGCGGGATAGCCTATCCCTCGTTTTAAGCCTGCCTCTGAGAAGAAGCCAACCAAAGAATTTCATTTTTGGCTGAATATTTAAAGACCAAAGCTTCCTAATGAGCTCCATTTGATCATGTTTTTGGCCATCCTGTAGTTGCATCCAAGTTGCAGACTTTAAGGAGAAGTTTCCATGAGTTGTATAACCCCAAACAAACTCATCGTTAGTAGGTATAGAAGGAATAGGGATACCTATGATTTCCTTAATAATATTGTCATTGAGGTAACATCTAAGTTTAGGGATGTTCCAAGCATTATTAACAATATAATCACTTACTTTCTCATCAAGATTAACATTATGTCTAACCTGTTCATGGATTATATCAATTAAAGGGTGTTCAAACACCCAATTAAAATTCCAAAAGTTTACAGACTTACCATCACCGACCACCCACCTGAGGCCTTTTAAGATCAGATCTTTGGATTCCAAAATGCCATTCCATGCAGCTGTTCTTCTGTTTCTTCTTGGTTTGAAAGAAGGAGTTTTTCCTCAAATACTTTTGAGACACTACTTGCACCCACCAGTTATTTTTGTCAGTTATAATTTTCCAAGCTAGTTTTGCAATGGCTGCCTTATTAAAACAGGCATTTGGTCTAACTCCCAAGCCCCCACACTGTTTTGGTTTGCAGACTTCTTTCCAGGCTACAGGCGCCATTTTCATATCTGATCCCCACAGGAAGTTTCTTTCCTGCTTATCAATTTCATTGGTCAAACTCTTAGGACATTTGAAGCAAGACATGACATGATTTGGCATTCCGGCAATATTTGCTTTGATCATAGTAAGTTTTCCTGCTCTAGAGAGAGTATTTTGCTTCCACCCTGCTAATTTGTTGGAAATTTTTTGTAGCAGTTCTTTAGCATTAATAGGGTCCTTCCAAAAAACCACGTTATGTATTCCAAGGTATCTACCTATAGTTAACTTCTGTTGAATATTAATAATATCTACAATTCCAGACTTGATACTATTCTCTACCTTAGCAGAAAAGAAAAGAGAAGACTTATGGAGATTTATCTTCTGACCTGAGGCCTGGGAGAAAGTCTGAAGGACACCTTTGATGTTCCTAGCAGCTTTTTTGGTTGCTTTAGCGAAAATCAGGCAGTCATCTGCAAAGAAAAGGTTAGAGATTCTAAAACCAAGTGGTGAAGAAAGAATGCCCACTTGGGATTTGCAGTTCCCAAAAAGCAGATTTAGTTTCCTAATGAAAGGTTCCATTGCTAAAATAAAAACATAAGGGGAAAGGGGGTCTCCCTGTCTAATACCTCTTGAAGGCCTGAACCAACCTGTAGGTGTACCATTAAATATAACAGAAAAGGTAACTGAGCGTATACAGTTCATAATTAGCTTGATCCAATTCGTATGAAAACCATATTTGTGTAAGCACTCCTGGATATAATTCCAGTCCAGTAAATCATAGGCCTTCTCAAGATCAAGCTTGACAGCCATCGCACCATTTCTTCCTTTTCTTCTCTCAAAATCAGAGAACATTTCATGAGCAATCAAAATATTGTCTTGCATGGCTCTACCGGGGGCAAAGGCACCTTGATTTTTAGATATACATTTCTCTAACAGTGGTTTTAACCTCTTAACCAAAATCTTGGTTAAAATTTTATACGAGACGTTACACAAGCTAATAGGTCTGAAATCATTAACCTTCGAAGGATTTTCTACTTTTGGAATCAATGCAATATTAGTGTGGTTGATAAAGTTTAAGTTATTACCATCATTAAAGCAAGCTTGGATCATTGGTATCATCGACTCTTTGACCTCCTGCCAGCAGTTCTGATAGAAAGAGGCATGGATGCCATCAGGACCAGGAGCCTTAAGAGCTCCAATCGAATTGACACCAGCAAAGATCTCTTCTTCCGTGACCTGCTGCAAAAGCATAGCGTTATCATCTGAGTTAATAACAGGTTCAATTATTGATGTGAAACTATGAATATCATCAACATTTGTAGGGCTATCCTGATGGAAACGTTTTTTGAAGTCTTGAACTAAAATGTTCGCCATATCCTCCTCATTTGTTGACCAATTCCCACTACTATCCTGCAGTTTGGAGATATGGTTAATCTTTTTCCTAATGTTTGCTTGTGCTTGAAAAAACCTTGTGTTTCTGTCCCCCAAATTTAGCCAGTTTGCTTTTGCTTTTTGTGCCCAGTAGACCTCCTCTTGTTTCCAGATCTCTACCAACTCAGCTCTTATTTGAGTATCTTTTTGTTTCAGAAAAGTTGAGTTAGGATTGGCCATTAACTGCTGTTGAATTTCTTCACTCTCTTGGTTGAGTTCCTCCATTCTTCTGAAGATGTTCCCAAAAACAGATTTGTTCCAAATCCTTGCCCTACTAGCAAATTGTCCTGCAATTGTCACAAAATTTAAGATTGGGTTGGTATTTATTTTTTGCTTCCAAATATTTTCCACTAACGGTTTGAAGCTATGGTGAGAGAGCCAAATAGCTTCAAAACGAAAAGGTTTACTGCTTTTCCTTTTCGGGTTTTCCAAGGTGAGACAAATTGGACCATGATCAGAAGAGATAATAGGTAAATTTTCTAGCCTTGAATCTGGATAGTTGAGAAGGAAATTGGCATTAGAGACTGCCCTATCCAGTCTTTCAAATATAACAGTGTCATCAACATGTTTATTTGTCCAAGTGAAAGGTAAACCAATAGCTTGGAGAGAGACTAAGCCATTATTATTCAGAAAAGTACTAAAATTCAGCATAAAGTTTGAAACACCACCAATTCCTCCAAGTTTTTCCTCAGGAGAAATTATGATATTAAAATCCCCCATAAGTACCCAACTAGAGTTATCAGTTGGGCTGAGCAGAGAAAGATCATTCCACAAGGCAGCTTGTTTTTCCTTTTTGGGGTAGGCATAAACAAAAGTAACCATGCAAGACTTATGAGTGTTTATTTCAGTAATTTTGCAGTGTATAAAACGATCATGTGAAGTGATAACTTGATTATTATTCCACAATAAGTTCATTCCACCACTCTGACCAACAGAAGGAACTACATATGCATCATTAAACGGAAAATTTCTAAACTTATTTAGCATATTAAGAGATGTTCTAGTATCTAAGAGACATAGAACATCTACTTGAAAGCAAGAAACATAAAAGAGGGTTTGTGCTTCAAAGCCATCCCAAGCACTCCCTCTACTATTCCAACTCATGATTTTCATTTCTTGGCTAATTTTGCAGCAGACGAGATACTGCCTTCTTCCTCAGCAGATTCATACAACATGTTGTCATCCTCCAGAATCCTAGCTCTCTTCTTTGATTCGGTGCCTGTGCTCATCTCAGAACTCCCACTCATAGCAAGGTTATTACCTTTGCTGCTTTGGATGCCAGCATTAGTCATTACCATATCCTTCCCCTCATTACCATGAGACTTTGCAGCCACAAAATTCTCAGACTGCATAGATATCATATCTCCATTAAACAGAAAAAAAAACTAACTGCATCATTAGGTGAGTAAGGAACATCCTTATCAGAATCTAGCCTAGCATGGATATTCCAACAATTAAAGGCATCATAGATATCATAGTTATAAAGGTTGGCTATTTCAGGCAAATTGGAGAAAGAGTGAAGAGGAGAGATTAGGCTATAGCTCACCACCTCCTCCTGATTACTTGAGGGACTTCTAGAGTTGATCAAGTGCAGGGCCTTCCGGACTTCCTCATCAGATACCACAAAAGCACCTGTGCTTGCAGCCACATCCTTAAAAGAGATACCCGGTTGCACCATTTTTGCTTTCTTCTTTTTAGGAGCCTTGACATCTCCATTGGAGACGTTTCCTCCTTGGATTCCACTAGAAGTCTGGGCTTTGGACATAGTTTTGTTCTTCCTTTGCACTGTGGTCCAAGCTGGAGAGGGCGGGTTTAGGTCCTCCTTAGCTACTTCCTCAGGCATGTGGTTGTCAGTTTTGATAGGTAATGGAAAATAGAGCATAATTTCTTTGTTGGCAAGGCTTTTGATTTCCGGGTCAACCTCTAGTTCCTCAGGCTCCACATCATTGTCACTCTCAGCACGATCCACCAAAACAAAGTGATCATCTTTCTTCTTGTTGGGGCATTCCCAGAACTTATGTTTATGGCTGCCACACTCGAAACAAACCTCAAAAATACCTACATATGAAACATAAAGCTTGACAGGCTTGCTTACCATGTTAAATTCCAGATCCCCTTCGTCTTCTTCATGCACTACAAGCACACGCTTGAGTGGAGTACGAAGATCTATCTCCATGCATGCTCTGGCAAACATGTAGTTCTCAGTGTTTTTGGTCTTTTCATCCAGCTTGATAAAGCGTCCTACGACGTTAACCACAGGTAGAATAGCATCTTCATGCCAAAAGTGTAATGGGAGGTTTGGCAAACGCACCCAGAGTGTGAGGGTTTCAATCTTGGCCTCCTTAGGATCAAAAGATGGGGCCCATCGCCGAATATGGAAGATTCTACCTCGAACAAACCAAGGTTTGTTCTCCAACACATAATCAGCATCTTGGGTGTGCACAAACTCTAAAGCAAACCACCCATTTGCCATTTGCACCATCTTGACAGTGCCTTGGAGAGCAGCCCAGAGATGGTTACACCTTCGAACGATGCGCTTAGGGGATATTCTTTTGCCAAAGATTTTGGCCACCAAACAATATTTCAGCAGGTGTTGTTTCAAGGATATGGTTTTTCTTGGAGTAAAGATATGGGTTTGGTCTCTCTCAACAACCACTCTCACACCACCAACTGATGTAACAAAAGGGGGTTCATTTTGTTGGGGGCGAGGATAGGGGTTGAAGATGATAGGTTTCCTGGGTTTGGAGGAACTGGCTTGAGCTCTGGCATTTGGACTGAAGGCCATTGTGAGGAAGTAGGCAAGAAGTAAATCACAGAAAGGGGAATCAGGTACGATGAAAGGAATCATGAACCAGGTGGATCTATAAATACTACAGGGATCAAGAGATCGTTCCGATCTAAAAAACGTGTAGGGATCATTATTAATCCCATGCGCATGCAAGTAAAAAACCAAATACATTAAATCTACGCCAAAGATTGAATGCAGACTAGGGGATTGAATCAGTAGAACCCTAGAAGCCTGCATGCAGATGCACATCGCTACCCTATAGTCCCTGGGGACTTTCAATCGACTAAGGACAATAGAAAAACAACAATGATTATATCTAATAAATGCGAAACATAAGTAAGATTTGCGTACCTGGATTATGCGGACATATTGATAAAGGGAAAAGGAGGCTTTACCCAGTACCATGTGGTCTCGAAACTTGTCATAGCCACCACCGTTTGCTATTGCGTGATCGACCGAGAGAATCACGAGATCGTGGATAAACCAAACGATCTGGTTCGAGGCGATTTCTGGATGAGAGAGGGATTCATAACCACCTATCCTAATTTTGTAGGTATGAAGAAAGGTTTCATATAGGAATCTGATCTCAAAGATTTCTTGGACTGGGGAATCATGATAGGGTTTGGGGGGTCTGTGAGCAAAAGGAAGCCAGCCTGGCCAAGGTGGCCAACGTTTGCTTTCCCCGGCGGCTTTGAGATTCAGGCCAAGGGACCCTAGCAGAGCGAATTGGGGAGAAGGGAGAGCGCGTGTCGCGCGTGTCATAGAAGAAGTTTGCATGTTTACTTAATAACTTGCCTTTTTAACACAATGTTGTAGCTAGGCATGTTTGAAAGTAGTAAAAACATGCAATGGCATAACAATAGCTCTAATAACGAGAGCTTGTATCGAGATATAGTGTTTCTCTTATCTTGTGCCGATTTAGAGGAGCGCGTGGATTATGGCCGCCTAAGTAAATGAGCAATTGAGCTAAGTGACTTCGACATCAAGTTCGAACCAAGAACCACCATGAAAGTGCAGGCCGTGGCAGACTTCATAGTGAAGATGACCTAGAGGAAGACGCTTGTAGAATCCTGCAAACAGAGGCACGCGAAGGAACACTAGTTGGTGTTGACCAACAAACGTTTGAGTGGAATCTCCACGTAGACGGATCCGCTTAATTACTCCAAGGCCAATAATTTGATGTTAATTACAACTAACGCACAATAAAAGTATGGTCATCTATAAAATGGGTAAATATTTAAACTCAAAGTATCGTACCACATGGATTAGTGGCTAATCACAATCTTTAGGTAATCGGTAATAAGTCACTAATGCAAACACAAGGAAAATAAAAAATAAAATAAAGAAAAATGATCCTCTAAGGCACCAAGCCTTAGCAATGCTAGCCCTCAGTTCACACCAAAGCCTAATCAAAACTAATGCCTAGTGATGACTATTCACAATAAGCTGAAATGGTCACCGAGAACTGATTTTGAATTTTTAGTAACTAAATGCAAGAAGGAAAATGATTCTTAGCCTTAATAAGGCCTAATATTTATGATATTAATCTTAGGTGACATGCTATATGTTAGTACATAGCCAAAATACTTGGCTAAACCGAGAATACGGTACAATTACCCGGTCCAGATAGCCCTGGTGGGCCCCTCACAGACATCCAAAGAAGGAAGGGCCGGTAGCAAACCGCTTGCTAAAGTCACTCTAGCGGCAAAACACCCCCAAAAGAGGAGACACTCCAAAGGAGGGCAAAGAGTCTCACATTGGAAACAAGCTCAAGGTACACAAGCTTAGCCTATAAAACAAGCTCAAGGTACACACATCTATACTCTGATATATATACTCACATACATATTCTCTACTACTTTCATTCCTCTACCCGTACAAGTGCTCATAGCTCACTTAAGCATCGGAGAGTCGAAGACTGGGCCACCCCAGTCCCGACCCCGTGACGCTGTCATTTATACAGGTACCGAGTGAAAGCCTTTCAGGAATTCTACTTCGTTCCGCTCCGCGACCACTTCCCGGCTCGGGACGTAACATGTAGAAACAATTGGCGCTAGAAGGAGGGTCCCTATCTTGTGGAACTCCCACTTGCCTCGAAACTCGGCACCATGGTGATCATTGATGGCCCTGTAGACCCTGGCACTCAAGTGGAACTTAAACCCAACACATCCCTTCCCCAAATCAGCAGCTCATCCCCCATTAGCCATCCCGACCCCGCCACAGCCCTTGAACTCCTCAAGCGAGACTTCCATTCATTTCGCGAGCAAGCGGCGAAGGAAAGGGCAGAAGCGGAAGCGTACCGGGTACGCATTGCTGAGTTGGAAAAAGAGCAATCCTTGCTCCGCGCCACGTTAAAGCATCGTAACGTGTACAACGATCGCTCAGACTGCGCGGCGCGAATTGCCTGGACCCCGGATTCCCTTCAAGACCAGACTGGTCCTGTACTCTCGGGAGAGCCTAACCAGATCGTATACATATCCCATCCCCTTGCCCATCCCTCATTTCCACTCCCGGCACCCCAGCCATCTCCAATCCTCAATGACTCCCCCCCGCCACATCAACCTAATCCATCTACCCAACCCATTTCCACTTTCACCAAATCACTGAAGATGAAGTGTAAAGGCACGAGGGACCCTTATCTCCACCCCGAGACGCTCTCCTCGCAATATAGTTCCACTGGCCACAGCGACGCCATAGTCCAGAATGGGCAACTCCATCAATATTGTGCTCGTGGCCAGATTCTAACCCTACATGGCGGAGCTCCATGGTTCCCCCAACGTCAGTCTTCTGTAACACGGCAATACACGACACCCTCAGACATCCTTAACATCCAACGCGGTGTCACGATCACCCCATCAGCGTGGGATCAAGTGACATTCCGCAGAGATGAGGATACCACACATCGTCACCACTGTGAACCTTTAATAATCAATGTGCAGGTGGATCATTACAGGTGCCACAGAGCCTTAGTGGATACCGGGGCCGCTATAAGTGTCATGTTCTCTGATTGTTATAAGGGACTTCGGCGGGACCGGGCCAAACTGTATAACAACCACGACCCCTTGGTCAGCTTCTCTGGTGACATAGTACAACCGCTAGGCTCAGACCGCCTAACCGTGGCGGTAGGAACTACTCCTTGCCGCTCCTCCATTACAGCTCGCTTCCTCATAGTTGACTGTCTCTCGTCCTATAACCTTATCTTAGGCCGAGACATCCTGTAGGGACTGCAATGCTTCGTAGCCGGCCACATGCTCCTCATGAAAGTTCCTACCCCAGGTGGCATCTTGACAGTCTGAGGGGACCGAGCAGCCATTGAACACTGCCATCTTAACTCCATCCAACAGGGGCGCAACGCCTATGAGATGCTGCCTCTCAGCCCCTCGGAACCCATAGATGACCCGCGGGACGACCTAGAGGGGACAGGAAAAAAGAGGGCCCCACGACCTAATCCAACTGAAGACACGGAATGGATATCCCTGTCCCCCACTGCCCCGAAAAGGAAAGTCCGCATTGGTTCAAGTCTCAGCCCGGAACTCCGCCACAAGCTCATTACTTTCCTCCAAGAAAAACAAGCAGTCTTCGCTTGGTCCTACGCCGACATGCCGGGGATCTCCCCTGACATCATCACCCACAAACTCAACATCATCAAAGACCACCCCCCGGTCAAACAAAAGAGACGCGCCTTCCACCCAGACAAGTATCGGGCTATCCAAGCCGAGGTTCAACGGCTCAAGGAAATCAAATTCATCCGGGAAGTTTCCTACCCGACATGGGTCTCCAACGTCGTCATGGTCCCCAAGCCTAACGGCAAGTGGCGCATGTGTGTTGACTACACGAACCTTAACAAGGCCTGCCCTATGGACAACTTCCCCTTGCCACGAGTCGACCAACTGGTTGATTCCACAGCTGGCTTCAAAACACTCAGCTTCCTTGACGCATACTCAGGCTACAACTAAATCAAAATGCACCCCGTCGACCAAGCCCACACAACCTTTGTCACCGATAAAGGATTGTACTGTTACGAGGTCATGCCCTTTGGCCTCAAGAATGCGGGGGCAACTTATCAACGGCTCGTTAACGCCATGTTTGAAGATGAAATTGGTGAGATTATGGAAGTGTATGTCGACGACATGTTGGTCAAGAGAAAGACAGAAGATGACCACATTGACCTACGCCGCAAAACCTCCCTTTACTTGCTCAGAGGTGGAAAGCTGTACCGCCGAGACCAATCATGTCCCCTACTGCGGTGCCTACCCACAGCAGAAGGGCACAAAGTGCTGAAATTGCTCCACAGTGGCATTTGTGGGAACCATGCAGGAGCCCGGAACCTCATGTTCAAAACGCTTCGCGCGGGGTATTATTGGCCAACCCTAGAGCGCGATGCTAAAGCGGTCGTTCAAACATGCCTCCAGTGCCACAAATTTACAGATTTTGCACATCATCCCCCGGTACCCCTCTCTATCATCATCTCGCCGGTCCCTTTCAGCCAATGGGGACTCGATTTCATCGGCCAACTCCCCACAGCCCCGGGACAGTTCAAGTACGCCATTGTCATTGTGGATTACAACACAAAATGGATTGAGGCAGAGCCCCTCGCCACAATCACCACTGAAAAAGTAATCAACTTCCTTTGGCGAAACATGTACTGTCGTTTTGGAGTACCCCAAGCCATCATTACTGACAATGGCACCCAGTTCGACAATGACACATTCCGGGGATTCTTGTCTGATCAAGGCACAACAATCATTTACACCTCCCCAGCACATCCCCAAACCAATGGCCAGGCATAAGCTATCAACAAGCTCATCAAGCAAAACCTGAAGAAACGCTTGGATGAGGCCAAGGGTTTATGGGCAGCAAAGCTCCCGGACGTCCTCTAGACACTCCGCACCACCCCCACAACGGCCACGGGAGAGTCCCCATACCTCTTGGCTTACGGCACCGAAGCGGTGGTACTGGTGGAAATGGAGGTCCCAAGTGAACGAGTTACAACTTACGACCCCGAGACAAATGCGACAGGGCTACGACTCAATATGGACCTCTTAGAGGAACGCCGAGACAAGGCATACCTCAGAGTCATCAACAACAAACAGAAAATAGCCCGATACTACAACAAAAAATTCGTATCTCGCCCCCTGAAGATAGGCGACTGGGTCATGAAAGAGGTCATTCCCCACCCTACTGGTCTCAAGGCGAAGTGGGAAGGCCCACTCGAAATAGTTGACGCTCCGGGACCCGCCACATTCTATCTCCGAGATTGTGATGGTCGCGTGCTGCCCCGCCCCTGAAACGCTCGCCACCTCCATCTCTATCCCAGTTAATTACATTGCATGTATTTTAGCCCAGTAGCGGCACCAACAATGTACACTTCGCCCATTAGCGGCTCACTCTAAATGCCATGAAGTGCTTTGCCATGTAAACATGCTACACTTCATTTCCACACAACGCCACCTATCCGCCCCATAGCGGTCCACCACGCGGCTAACGCGGTTCCCCTGGCCACCCCTTAACCCTAGCCAGCCCGACAACAAAACTCTTACTCTAGGCTTCCTACCAACATCACAAACATATGAACCGCCTCATTCACCCCCGATAAATCCAAAAACAAAGAACGCCACCAATTCATACCGTGAAAGAGTGGATCCGCGTAGTAGCAATGAAGCTGGTTGCAAACAGCCAAGCGCTCGCGCCCACTCGATCGAGGGTGAAGTGGGACACTTTCCAAATCTGAGGTTTGTCGATCCCCTAAAACCCTAAACCCTCTGACACTTATCTCTTTGGTTGACAGGTTACAAGAGGAAACCCCTGCATCTGGATGATCCACTCTCAGAGATCAAGGCAACGGCCCGCAACGCTTAGTAGCGAGTCTCCCCAATCAAGCGCGGACTGACTCACCACGTAGCGGCCCGCAACACCACCTCGCGACAGTCCCCAAAAAAGGGCGGACTGCCTCGCTCCCAAAAAAAAAAAAGTGGACAGCCTCGCCAAGGCAACGGCCCGCAACGCTCAATGGCGAGTCTCCCCAATCAAGCGCGGAATGACTCGCCACGCAGCGGCCGCAATGCCACTTCGCGACAGTCCCCAATCAAGCGCGGACTGACTCGCCACATAGCCACAGTCCCCAATCAAGCGCGGACTGACTAGCCACCTCACGACAGTCCCCAATCAAGCGCGGACTGACTCGCCACATAGCCACAGTCCCCAATCAAGCGCGGACTGACTGGCCACCTCGCGACAGTCCTCAATCAAGCGCGGACTGACTCGCCACATAGCCACAGTCCCCAATCAAGCGCGGACTGACTGGCCACCTCGCGACAGTCCCCAATCAAGCGCGGACTGACTCGCCACATAGCCACAGTCCCCAATCAAGCGCGGACTGACTGGCCACCTTGCGACAGTCCCCAATCAAGCTCGGACTGACTCGCCACATAGCCTCAGTCCCCAATCAAGCGCGGACTGACTGGCCACCTCGCGACAGTCCCCAATCAAGCGCAGACTGACTCGCCACATAGCCACAGTCCCCAATCAAGCGCGGACTGACTGGCCACCTCGAGACAGTCCCTAATCAAGCGCGGACTGACTCGCCACATAGCCACAGTCCCCAATCAAGCGCAGACTGACTGGCCACCTCGCGACTGTCCCCAATCAAGCGCGGACTGACTCGCCACATAGCCATAGTCCCCAATCAAGCGCGGATTGACTGGCCACCTCGCGACAGTCCCCAATCAAGCGCGGACTGACTCGCCACATAGCCACAGTCCCCAATCAAGCGCGGACTGACTAGCCACCTCACGACAGTCCCCAATCAAGCGCGGACTGACTCGCCACATAGCCACAGTCCCCAATCAAGCGCGGACTGACTGGCAACCTCGCGACGGTCCCCAACCAAGCGCGGACTGACTCGCTAGAGCAACATTAAACTTTTCTTCTTGCCAACAGGTTTCGGGAATATCACCCCCGTCACCTCGCGACTCTCGCGTGGGGACTTGGGGACTCGGCACCATGCCTCCAACTCCCGGGTAAAACCTATCCTCGGCATCTCTAGAATAACTCCCCACCCAAGAACTCTCTCGGACTGGGGACTTGGGGACTTGTTAGTACATAGCCAAAATACTTGGCTAAACCGAGAATACGGTACAATTACCCGGTCGGGATAGCCCTGGTGGGCCCTTCACAGACATCCAAAGAAGGAAGGGCCGATAGCAAACCGCTTGCCAAAGTCACTCTAGCGGTAAAACACCCCCAAAAGAGGAGACACTCCAAAGGAGGGCAAAGAGTCCCACATTGGAAACAAGCTCAAGGTACACAAGCTTAGCTTATAAAACAAGCTCAAGGTACACACATCTATACTCTGATATATATACTCACATACATATTCTCTACTACTTTCATTCCTTTACCCATACAAGTGCTCATAGCTCACTTAAGCATCGGAGAGTCGAAGACTGGGCCACCCCAGTCCCGACCCCGTGACGCTGTCATTTGTGCAGGTACCGAGTGAAAGCCTTTCAGGAATTCTACTTCGTTCCGCCCCGCGACCACTTCCCGGCTCGGGACGTAACAGGTAGAAACACTATATCACATAAACACATCACCAATTAAAAATATTATGTCATGTCGTTCTTAAGCAAATATACAATCTTATCCTTCCAAATCTGATGGATCTAGATTATTTTGTCTTTTTATTAAAAGAAAAAAATTTCGTTTATTATTAAAATATATATATTTCTCGCATTTTCTTTCTTTTTTTCTTTTCATCACTATCATGCTTAGATTGTACGTAACATATAGTGTAAAAATACATATATTTCTGAGAATATACTTGTTCAAAAACACGAATTCTTATGATATATATATATATATATATATACATAGACACACATATATATAATTTGTCCAAGAAAAAACAATTTCGTCCAGGAATGTTTTTTTACACACACACATATATATATATATATATATATATACCGCGGGGTCTGCAGAAGCATGGTGGAACATGAATATGAACAAAGACAAGATTTATAGTGGTTCACCGTGCCATCGGAGGGCACGGCTACGTCCACTTAAGATTCTACTATCATGGCCAATAGGCATTTTGTTGTTACAAGGGTTTCCATCCCGCGCGGGTTACAATAGGAACCATCCCGCGCAGTCTGGAGGATTACAAATGGGGGAGGGGCAGGCTACCTATCCCGCGCGATAGGGCTTATCCGCGGGGTGGAGTAAAGTTGCTAGTTTGAATTGCCATTCCGCGCGGGGTACAAGAGGGACCATCCCGCGCGGGTTGGATTACGGGAGGGATGGGGAAGGATCTATCCCGCGAGGTGGCGTGTTACAATTGAGGAGGGGTTATCCGTCCCGCGGGGTAGAGTATAGTTGTTCTCTATCTCGCGGGGTGGAGTCGTATTCCTCTTCCCCATAGCCAGCGGGGTGGGTTGTTATCTCATCCCGCGGGGTGGAGTACAGTTTTCCAGATCTCCAGTCCTCTATTCTAAAGGGGGAGCCTTCCTTTTACAGACAAGGAAGGTTTCCTTTTACATTACATTTCTGATGTGGGACAGACTGTACATTTATATTCTCATGATGCCTTCTTGCGGAGATTGGAGGAGCACCTTCCCGTTGCTGCATTGATGATCTTTCTCCATGGCGAGGTAGGCGGGATGTCGGTCTACAAGTTCTATGACTAGTCTATGGGCGAGGAAGGTAGTCTACTGACTACCGACAACAAGTCCCCTCAAGTTCCCGCTCAAGACATGTCTTGAGTGGGGACTTAATATATAAGATGCCCATAGACCAGTTCTTCCCGTGAGTTCTTATCCGGAAATCGAGATTCTCCTAAGCAGTTGTTGCATGCTTTCTCCCGGTGACACTTATCCGGGACTCACAAATATGAATGGACAATAGTGGTCATAGACCATGTTATATAGTTCGTACGTGAAGCATGCTTTGTACTTTCATAAGAGGCAATTAAATGAAGGACTTATCTGTGGAAAGAGCTGCCGAATGGGTGGACATGCACTCGGGCGAGCGGAGGAGTTACACTCGGGCGAGGTAAGACGGCTCGCGCGAACAAGGAGTACCCGCGAGCCGTGGAATGAGAGAGTGGGTCCGCCTAGAAGGTTGTCACTCAGGCGAACTGACATGTGCGTTCCGCGAGCGGTGTGGTTCGCTCGCACCCTTACCACCGCGCGAGCTGTTTGGTTCGCTCCGCGCGCCCTGACGACCGTGCGAGCTGTTATGTGTCCGCTCCACGCTCAGGGAATACACGCGAGTGGCGTTCGCTCCACTTGAAGTACTTTCACGCGGACTGAGGAGTTCGCTTCGTGAACAATGAGTGCACGCGAGCTTTGGCGTCCGCCTCGCCCAGGAAGGTTGACACTCTAGAGAGCTCAGGCCCCTCGCGCGAACTGAGGGCAGTCCCCAAAGTTTGGACTCATGATGTGTTATCACGTCTTATTTTTGATGGACAAAGGTGGCAAACCATTCCATATCGTGTGTTTCTGCTCGAGCGCGGGGTATTATCCCCGCGTGGGTTATCAGGCCACTATTCTCCGTGTGAAGGGAATGATATGAACTGCCCAACCCCCACTCTACGGGAGGTGTACAAGGGACTTACTGTTCTCATGGCTCTAGTTGTTTCGCCCATGCTTCCCGTTGGTTCTTGCTCGGGTATAAGAATCTCATGAAACAGTTGTTGCATTCTTTCTCCCGTTAGTTATTATCTGGGAATCAAAGTTTTCCTAAGCAGTTGTTGCTTGCTTCCTCCCGTTAGTTATTATCTGGGAATCAAAGTTTCCCTAAGCAATTGTTGCATGCTTTCTCCCGTTGACACTTATGCGGGACTCACAATTTTCCTTCCATCTTTTCTTGCATGATCCCATCCCGCAGACTAGATAACCGGGCGGGGTACCCTTGATGTTGGACTTCTATCCCGCGGACAAAAGAACCATAGGCGGGTGGCATCAGACATGAACCATTGTGGGTCTGCTCTTGGACTGTCCCGCTGATAAAAAGAACCCGGGCGGGCCCCTAGCTGTTGGACTTCCTATCCCACGAACAAAAGAACTATGGGCGGGCCCGCTTGCTGTTGGACTTCCTATCCCGCGAACAAAAGAATCATGGGCGGGTCCGCTTGCTGTTGGACTTCATATCCCGCGGACAAAGAACAACGGGCGGGATTCTGCTGTTGGGGAAATCCCGATGACAAAAATAACCCCGGATGGGTTATCTCGCCTTGCTCCTATGCGGGCTACCTTGTCTCGCCTCGCGAGCTTTCCCGCCTCGCTTCCTCGCGAGCAACTTCCTCACTCAAAGGGAGGTATCTCGTCTTTCTTCCTCGAGAGGTACTTCGCCTCGCTTCCTTGCGAGCTACTTGACCTTGCTTCCACGTGAGCTATCTCGCCTTGCTTCCACGCGAGCTATCTCGCCTCGCTTCCATGTGAGGTATCTCGCCTCGAATCCTCGCGAGCCACTTCTCCTTGCTTCCACGCGAGCTATCTCGCCTCGCCTCCATCCTACCTCTCGGGTGGTAAAACACCATGACTTTTTATAACATTTCCCACAGACGGCGCCAATTGTTTCTGCAAGATCCCGCGGGGTCTGCAGAAGCATGGTGGAACATGAATATGAACAAGGACAAGATTTATAGTGGTTCACCGTTCCATCGGAGGGCACGGCTACGTCCACTTAAGATTCTACTATCACGACGCCAATTGTTTCTGCAAGATCCCGCGGGGTCTGCAGAAGCATGGTGGAACATGAATATGAACAAGGACAAGATTTATAGTGGTTCACCGTGCCATCAGAGGGCACAGCTACGTCCACTTAAGATTCTACTATCCCGTAGGCTCTGCAGAAGCACGATGAAACATGAATACATGCACAAAGACAATATTTATAGTGGTTCACCGTGCCATCGGAGGGCACGGCTACGTCCACTTAAGATTCTACTATCATGGCCAATAGGCCTTTGGTGTTACAAGGGTTTCCATCCCGCGCGGGGTACAAATAGGAACCATCCCGCGCGGTCTGGTGGAATACAAATGGGGGAGGGGCGGGCTACCTATCTCGTGCGGTAGGGTTTATCTGCGGGGTGGAGATACAATTGTTTGAGTTGCCATCCCACGCGGGGTACAAGTGGAACCATTCTTCGCAGGTTGGATTAAGGGATGGATGAGGAAGGATCTATCCCGCGAGGTGGCATGTTACAATTGGGGAGGGGTTATCCGTCCTGCGGGGTAGAGTATAGTTGATCTCTATCTCCCGGGGTGGAGTCTTATTCCTCTTCCTTATAGCTCGCGGGGTGGGCTACTAATCCCGCGCGGGGTGGGTTGTTATCTCATCCCGCGGGGTGGAGTACAGTTTTCCAGATCTCCAGTCCTCTATTCTACAGGGGGAGCCTTCCTTTTATAGACAAGGTTTCTTTTTACATTACATTTCTGATGTGGGACAGACTGTACAATTATACTCACATGGTGCCTTCTTGCGGAGCTTGGAGGAGCACCTTCCCGTTGCTGCATTGATGATCTTTCTCCATGGTGAGGTAGGCGGGATGTCGGTCTACAAGTTCCATGACTGGTCTATGGGCGACGAAGGTAGTTTACTGACTACCGACAACAATATATATATATATATATAATATATATATATAATTCGTTCAAAATAAAGTTTATATATAAACGTAATCAAAAAATTTGATAGAGATTTTTTTTTTATGTTTTAAATTCGATACAGAATATGGTTTATATAGATATCATAATTTTAAACTGTAAAATAAAATATTAAAATGAAACTAAATTTCGATTCACAAAGATAGAATGAAGAGTATGTGAATAAGAGAATAAAAATCTACTCATTTTATTGATATCATGACTTTTATATAGGCATTACATAGAGAATTCTTGTAAATCAGAATTTGATATATAACAGATATTCTAGTCTAATAAGAAAAAGATTCGGTCAAGACACATCATGAATAATATGAATGTAATTTCTTCAACACTCCTCCTTGTGTTGCGTACCAGAATCACATAGCGCATGAACATTGTCTCGGTAAAAACCTTGCCGAGTAAAACAGAAACCTCTTGGGTAAAAACAAAAGACTTGGTTGAAAGAAAAAAGAGCACAACGAGCCAACTACAACTTGAAATATAAAACATGTGTTGTAGACTCCCCTTGATGTCTACATAATCAACTCCCCCTGATAATCAATCAATCAATCATGGAGATCAGATAAGCGACGCATACTAATACTTCGCACATGCTTCTCAAGAGTAGATGTGGGTAGAGACTTGGTAAATAAATCTGCTACATTATCCTCGGAACTCACTTGGTTCACCTGGATATTCAAAAGTTATTGATGTTGCTGATCGTAGAAGAACTTAGGCGAGATATGTTTAGTATTATAACCCTTGATGAATCCCAACTTCATTTGTTCAATGCATGTAGCATTGTCTTCATAGATGCAGTGGTAGATGTCAATCCACTGGATTCTCAAATACGAGTTTTTACAGAGCGAAGCCAAACACATTCTTTGATTGCTTCATGTAATGCAATAATCTCTGAATGATTCGAGGAAATAGCAACAAGGGTTTGGTTGGTTGATCTCTAAGAAATCGTCGTAGTTCCTATGGTAAACACATACCCAATTTGGGAACGTCCTTTGTGTGAATTTAACAAATACCCAGCATCAGCAAAACCGGCTAACACATCATTCGGTGTCTCAGCATAGGGGACAATACCACATTGCGTCAATTTTGAGCTAGAAGGAGCTTTGGAAGCTTGATTTTGGTTAGGAGCCAAAATCTGCTCAATTGTGGCATTGGAAGCACTCAAGGATGCGTAGGGGCCCTGTAGGTGCTCAGCCGTACGCGACAGGGGCTCGGCTACAGCTCTACACGGGCATGGGCAGGGTATGGTGCGGCTTCTACACAACAGCGTCGGCAAATGCACTCAGGGGCGCGGCAAGGGCGCGCTGCACGCTGCCCGCGTAGGCAGGGGCTCACTGGGTGCTGCCTTACGCTGCCAAGCTGCAGCCCAACATAGTAGTGGCCCTTAGGGGCTTAGCCAAACTGTCTGCAATGCAATCTTCAATTGAAACATCAACATTCATGTTCTCAACTTCGAATTTGTAAGGGAAAAACAAGCCCAAATCAATTGAACCCTTCAAGTACCTGAAGATGTGCTTAACAACAGTTTACTGAGAATGCAATGTCTGGTCTTGTGCATTGTGCCAAGTATAGGAGAGCTCCGATAGTGCTTAGGTATGAAATTTCTGCTCCAAGGACTTCTCCATCCTCCTCTTTAGGATTGAATGGGTCCTTTTTAATATCCAAACTTCGCGTGACCATGGGAGTCCTAAGTGGGTGAGCTTTGTCCATATTAATGCGCCTGAGCATCTTTTGGACATAAGCTGACTGGTGAATCAATATTCCTGTCTCTCGATGCTCTAGCTCTAAGCCTAGGCAAAATCGAGTTTTCCCAAGATCCTTCATCTCAAACTCAAATTTCAAGTAAGTCATGGTCTCATCAATTTCCTTGAGATTACCGATAATATTCATGTCATCAACATAGACAACTACTATAGCAAATTCGATACTTGTTCTTTTAATGAACACGCATGGACAAAGATTGCCATTCTTATATCCCTTCCCAATCAAGTAGTCACTTAGACGATTATACCACATTTGTCAGGATTGTTTCAATCCATATAGTGAACGCTACAACTTTATTGCATAAGCACTCCGTGCTTTAGAGTCACTTGATTTGGGTAGTGAAAGTCTATCAGGCACTTTCATATATATATATATATATATATATATATATATATATATATATAAAGATATGTAGTAACCACATTCATAAGCTGCATGCTTAGTTTTTTGGATACTACCAAACTGACTAAGTAGCGAAAGGTAATAACGTCCATTACGGGAGAATATGTCTCCTCATAGTCAACTCCAAGGCGTTGAGAAAATCCTTGCGCTATTACGCTATAAATCGCGCTTTATAGCGCATGATTTCATGTTTCTCATTCCGTTTTCGAACAAAGACTCATTTATGTCGTTGGCTTCACATTCGGTGGGCATACCACTACCGAACCAAAAACTTGCTTTTTCGTTAGAGAGTCTAGTTCAGCCTGGATTACTTCCTTCTATTTTGGCCAATCTACTCGACGTTGACATTTTGTAACGGGGCGTGGTTCAATCTCATCGTCGTTGATAATCACTTTAGCTACGAAATAAGCAAAAACATTATCAATAGTCATGAAACTTATTTCCATCATACCGTGCGCATCGGTAAACATTAGTGATATTTATTTGTTCTCCAACATCAATGTTGGATCTGAGGCGTCCCCCAAATACGGTAACATTGATTCTTAAACATAACTATCGTCAGAGACAAACATATGTGAATGATTCACAGTGTTGATGATGAGTGGATCATTTTGTGCCTTACTGTCACGCCTTTTGCGTGACACAGTATCTACTGAACCAACAAGTCTCCCCCTCTTCCTGGTGGGAGCCGAGGCCGCGGCCACATCGCCACCATAAGCGTCTTATGCGTCCAAGACGTCATTGCCGAGCCCGGGCGCGGCCGGTAAAGTCCCTCTTGTGGGGACTTCTAATCTTGTCACTTTCATGATATCAGAAAATGAGTCAGGCATCGAATTTGCAACTCTACGAAGATCGAGAATACGTTGAACTTCTAAATCACTATCAGAAGTGCAGGGATCATAACGAGACATAGTGGGGTCAGACCATGTTAATTCTCAACGTTCAATTAGAACAGAAACGATCATGTCTCCCCCTAACGGCGAGAAGAATGTCTCGTCAAAGCGACAATCTGCGGACAATCGTAGGATGTTGATAGCCAACATAAATACCTAATCGTCTTTGAAGACCCATCTTAGTACGTAGTGGAGGCGTAATAGGTACATAAACCGCGCAACCAAATATGCGTAAGTGTGAAATGTCAAGCTCATATCCAGTTACCAACTGGTACACACTAAATGGTTGGGTTGCAGTGAGTTTAAAACGAATAAGTGCAGCTGCATGCAAAATTGCATAACCCCAGGCAGAAATAGGCAAGTTGGTGCGCATCACCAAGGCCCGTGCAATCAATTGTAAGAGCTTAATTGTAGCTTCTGCAAGACCATTTTGCGAATGCACATGGGGTATAAAATGTTCTACTTCAATTCCGATAGACATGCAATAGTCGTCAAAAGACATAGACGTATACTCTCCAACAAATTCCAATCTAATAGACTTGATTGGATGATCATGGTGGTGAGCCCGGAGCTTAATAACTTGAGCTAGGAGTTTAGCAAATGCAGTGTTTCTTGTGGATGCAAATGCAGTGTTTCTTATGGATAGCAAATCAACGCGTGACCAACGCGTTGATGCATCAACCAGAACCATGAAATATCTAAATGACCCGTACTCTGGTTTGATAGGTCCACAAATATCGCCTTGCATTCGTTGTAGGAATGAAATGTTTTGTTTAGAATCACTAGCAAAAGATGATCTTGCAGACAATTTGGCTAGTGAACAAGCTTTGCAAAAAGAGCAGTGAGCATTAGAGATTGCCATTGAGGCATTTGGAGTCTCGGCTAGAGCCTTCGAGGCCGGGCCATTGGCTGGCGCATCATGCACGGCCTCATCACCTAATTCGGTGGCAGTGGGAGCTCTAACACACTTCAGTGTTCGGAAAAATGGATGTCCATGTGAATTCTTGAGAGCTCGGATCATCATGTCGTGTCTGGGATGTCCCAAACGGTTATGTCAAAGCTTGTAAGAGTCAGAGTCGCAAAAACTATGAGAAACAATATAGGATTCAATAATCTTGATGGTTATCAGATACAACCCACTTAATTAACTCTTGAGCTTCTCTAAAATGTGTTTTCGGCCGCAGTCATTAAAGGTAATAAACAAAAACTATTGTCCATTCTTTTCGAACATTTCCAGGTGAAATCTGTTGGCACGAATGTCCCTAAATGATAGCAAGGTTCAATTACTCTTAGGTGCGTAAAGCGCGTCAGTGACATGTATCATTGTGCCATTTGGCAACAAGAACTGCACATTATCTCTGCCATGAATCAATGGGGAGGAACCAATCATGGTTGTCACTGATGATACGTGAGGCATAAATTCCGTACATAACAGCATATTCCTCATAATAGTGTGGGTAGTCCCACTGTCAGCCAGATACTCAATTTTGCCACGAGACATGTACACAAATATGTGAAATTAATTAATCTTGGATCAAGACAAGGCTAAAACTTTAATTAAACATAGAGGGGTTAATCGGGAATTTAAACCAAGTTGGAACCCGAATGAGTGCAATTACACAGCATGAAAATCACTTTCATGAAGTCATAGCATGTGGCCGGCCTAGAGGCTCGGCAACAGCACCAAAAGTGCGCTAACAGCGCTGGCGAACGGCAAGAGCCCGCTAAGGGCTCATAGGGGCTCGGCAGCGTGCTTAGTGCACTCGGCAACGCTTCAGGACGCGTGTAGAGGCGCGGCAGGGCACGGCCAAGAGCCTGTCTGCGGGACACGCTAGGGTACGGTCAAGGGCGCGGTATTGCGGCACGGCAAGGCAGGGCACGCAAGGGCTTGTCCGGGGCTCGATTGGCGCGTATCAGGGACGCTGCAACAGGGGTGCGGACAGGACTCAACTAAGCTCTGTGGCACCCAGCGATGAGCAGGCGCGCGGCAGGGGCCCTGCTGCCGACATGGGCTCGGCAAGGGCTAGCTAGGGGAGCGCTGCCTACATAGACGTGTGGCAACTTGCGGCAGGGGCTCATCGTCGGCACTAGGGCTCGTCATGTTGTGGTAAGGTGCGGCAAGGGCCCTCTAAGGGCTCATGCAGCTGCCCAGCATGCATCAGGGATGCTACAACACTGCCAATACATGACAACTTGCTGCCTTGGTGTATTTTCGTCGATTTTTCGCAATTATTCTCATGTTTTGTCATTCTTTATGCCATAACCAATTCAAGGACCACAAACACATGTGGATTTAGCATGTTTGCTATGTAATGAAGCGTTTAGCTTTGTGCAATTTAAACCAATCATAATGGAATAAAATTATCAATCTAGTCAACACATTTGAACATAAAGGAGAGATTTTATTAATGTCAACTGAAAAATACATCAAAAGATGTCTAATTCCATAAAAACTGACTGAAAAGTCGAAAATAACTGTGGCTAACCAAGTGCCAAACAGAAAATAGTAGAGAAAAAACATCTAATCAAAAGAGTTTAATCAAAATTCGCAGCATCCAAATACGCCGGACCATCTTGCTTCTTAGCTCCGAAATCTGCTTTGGTGAGATTAGTGGAAGGCTTATTACCAATGTCATCTTCCCCAGTAAGATTAGCTTCTTGAGCCAAAAATCTGCTTATGTCTTCTGTAGGTATCTCTAGCATCCTCACTGGCACGACAATCTTCGTGCATATGGGCATTAGAGCCACAATGAAATCTGGTTCAACAACTTTTGGACCGGTTCTTGAGGTTCTGTTTGCTGCCACAGATTCTTAACATCTAAACTTCTCAATATACAAAATTTCGTGGCATTTGAAGAAGTGGAAGGTGGTGAACTGCTCAATATAAGTGTTCACGGATGTCCAGCAACTTCGATGGACGGTTCGGCAGGTTTTAGGCCAGTTCCGTCATTGAGGCTGGCGGTTTTGTACTGCTAACTTCCATTTCTATCTGATTACAAAATTTGGTAGTGTTTGGAGTATTGGAGAATATTGAACCATTAAAGAAAGTGTAAAACAAAGGTCTGGTGATATTGGCGGTCGGTTCAACTGGTTTCTTTTTTACCGGTCCCGGCAGTGAGGCCATTGGTTTTTTTTAGACTAGTAAGACCAACGACTACAGGTTGTAGCAGGGTCATAGTTTTACTTATTCATCTTTACCCACCATCATTCAAATTTTTATGTTACGGTGGTAACGGTATGCATATTTGTTAACGGATTGAGTTAACGTTCTATAATCTATATCTTCCACATGTTGTATGTGACAAATTACGCCTCCACAAGCGCATAATAATGAGTTATTTGATGAATATTGTCTTTGAATAAGATATGAGCTTCCGACTATAGTCCGCTTATATAAGGACCTTGACAGAAGATTTTTTATGTCACTTTGATGAGTCAGTATTCTCGTCGTTATGGGGAGATAAGAACAGGAATGTTCAAGTAGAACGACTTAGAATTGTCGTGGTTTGTTCCTACCGTGTCTCATCAAGTTCCCTAAAGTGACCAGATCACATATACATGCTACAAACATGCTTGCAATGATTGATGTCCGGATAAGAGGACATGTTGATGTCCGGATAAGAGGACATGTAGTCACCCATAGATGGTGGCATGGTGACACCACAAATGTGGTAGATGGTGTTGCTAGGTTGTGGCTCCCACGGTTTATGGGGAGGCCACTTGGTTCGATACATACTCGCCAAGGAAGAATGCGAGTTTGGCACAACTTGATCATTTGACCAATGATACTTATTCGTCTGTTAATACTGGATTATGGTCATCATTGGGGGATGCCTAAATGTCAATACTAATCCATATAGAGATCTCTACACTTAGAAATTAAACCGGTGTACATCATGACGTGGTTTAATGAGTTTGATATCGAACCATACTTCGTTGAGAAAATACAAACGTTGCAGATTGGCCTAAATGGAAAGATGCGATCCAGTTTAAACAAAGAGATAGTGCTTTGGTTAGGTGACGCCGACACCCCAAGTGTAAACTCTATCAGTTATGTCTTTGTTAGAAAGCGTAGTGAGAAAAAGAGTTTAGACTCACCTTCTGGCCCAAGGTCTCTCACAAATGCCCTGGAATCGAGTACGATGAGATATACTCTCATAATGGATGTCACTGCACTCCACTACCTTATCAGTTTGGTAGTTTTTGAAAAACTGAACATGCAGCTTCTGGCGCAAGGTCTCTCACAAATGCCCTGGAATCAACTACGATGAGATATACTCTCATAATGGATGTCATTGCACTCCACTACCTTATCAGTTTGGTAGTTTCTGAAAAACTGAACATGCAGCTTGTGGTCACAACTTATCTCTGTTGGGAACTTAGAGATGTACATAAAGATCTTGAATAGATCGGTTTTCACCCAAATCAAGTGGCTCCTGACCACGAAGCACGTTTTCATGGTATTTGCTAAGTATCTACTTGATTAGGGAAATGATATGTAGAATTATGCCTCTTTGCGTGTAAATTCTGGATAAATCGTGATGCACTCTTATTAAACTAAGAGATGCCACTAATCCAAAATTAAAAATGAAAGGATCTTGGGAATACTTGGTCTCGAAAGTGAGGACCGTTATTGATGATGCTTATTCATCAGTCGGCTTAAGGCAAGCTAAATGACGATGAAGTTATGCCTATATGTATCCCTTGATCGGTCAAAGTCTTGAGAAGACTCGTTTCATCCATATGACGAAGAAGTCTTGGGAGAAATCCTTCATCTAAGTACGGTAACACATTCAAGTACTTGTTACAATATGCTTAACTCGACATCTCATTCACTACAAACTTGTAAGGCCAAGTTCTCTTTAGTCTTTTAACTCTCTTCCTAGCGGTCGAGCAACTTCGCTCCCTCTTAGATGACTGTGAAGAAATATCAAGGTAGTGGTTGGATGCGCCCACGCAACGCCAATGTAATGGCAGTGATTCCTTCTATGAAAGGTTGTGACTTATTCATCCCTACATAAAGACACTTTAACAATGAAATCAGAATCTACCAATTTTCCTGGAAAGTAGAAACATAGACTTTTCCAATGGTACCAATTTCACCATTTTCCAACGAGTGGCTTATTCATCCCAAAATAAAGACACATTAACAACGAAATCAGAATCTACCCATTTTCGTAGATCAACTTCCATGAGACCTACATGATAGACCACTCGTTGGAAAATGGTGAAATTGGTACCATTGGAAATGTATATGTGTCTACTTTCCAGGGACACCAACCATTTGATCACACCTATCATATTGAGTGGGTTATGGCTATTTTCGTAAAGTAGGACGGATTTATCCGAGAATCTGCTTTTGCAGAACAGTCAACTTTGACAAAGCTTTGTGATCAGCTCAAGATGAACTGGGTTATGGATTGTATGGTTGGAAAGCTATTTGTGTCTAGTTTCCAGGAATTTATACTATTCATCAATAACTATTGTATCGAAGACGTTATGACTGTTTAAATGCACGAAGGTCATGCCATGAGTAAATATGATTTTCAACATGAACTTATGTTTTGAGTTGTTAGGCATTCTCTCTTTCAAGATCAAAGTAATGTTAAGCATAGCAAGTCTGATCTAAGGATGTTGTGGCTGGATTTAATGACTAAATCATTGCCTAAGTCTACTTTTGAAGTATGTGAAGTGCATAGGCTTACGCCGTTTATCTGTACTCCGAGATTGAGTTACCAATCAAGGGGAGTCTTTGTGTAGACATTAGGGGGAGTCTACATGCATCACATGTTATCTTCAATTGTAGTTGGTGCGTTGTGCTCTTTTTCCCTTCGTCCAAGTCTTTTGTTTTACCCACGAGGTTTTTGTTTTACTTGGCAAGATTTTTACCGAGGCAACACTATAAACACCATATTGTATTAGGGAGGCAACACAAGGGGGAATGTTTAAGGAAATTTTGTTTTCGTCTTTCTGTTATGTGTCTTGCCCTAATACACGTAGGATTGGTTAATCCGGTTTCCTTATTAGAATATATTACAGTTGATAGAACTTCTAGATCCTTCGAGAAATTCTATGTAATGCTTATAAATAGGCATTTCTATCAATGAATGAGTAGACCATTATTCTCGTTATCTTTTCTCCTTCAACACACATCTAGTTTATAAACTACACCTATTAGATAGCTCTCAAGGAAGGTCTGTATACAGCCTGGTTGCAACATGTTCCGAAGATTCTTGTAGAGGGAGACTCGAAAATTTTGATTGACTGTCTTAATGGAAAGGCTTCTGACCCTTGGTGCTTAATGATATATGTTGGCTGGCTTCTCAATTTCAACAGTGTTTCTTCAGACATGTCCACTGAGAAGCGAATTTTGTGGCAGATAGACTTGTTTCGTTAGGATTGAATGCTTCGTCCCCTATGCTTCGTCCCCTCACTGGTTACCCATTTATGTGTGCTCAGCGTTCCAGTTGGATCAGCTGGGAGGGGGTGTTGTCCGAAGGTTTTCGTTGTAGTTTTGTTCAGTTTGTTTTTTTAAAATATCAGAAAAAAAAAGTATTTAACACTAAACTACCATTTGAATGTACAAATGATAAAATAGTCTTCAAATATTCCACATGATAAAAATGCCACCATTAAAATATGTTACAAGATAAGATGGTCACCTTAAAACATCTTAAATGATAAAAAAAAAAATATTCACTCTTTTTACATGACAATTCTACCCTCCTATCTGATTTAACCCTATAACTGTTTTTGATCGAGATCTTAGTTTCGTCATCTCTCTCCTCTCTCTCTCACACACACTCTCTTTAACACTAGATTCGTCGTCGTCGTCATCATGACGCAACCAAGCTCCGACGTGGCTCTGTCGACAATGGTCCAGCAGTACGGCCAGCAGCAGTAGCAGCCGCCTCCCGCCGCCCAGCCCTACATGATGATGTCGCCGTCGCTACTCACCGTGCAGCCTCCTCCGGCGATGTGGGCCCCTCAGTCGCACGTGGCCCCACCTCCACCTCAGGCCCAGCCCGCCAGCGCCGACAAGGTCCGCACTCTCTGGATCAGCGATTTGCAGTACTGGATGGAAAAGACCTATCTTTTCAATATCTTCGCAGCACCGGCGAGGTTTGATTCTTCTTCTTCTTTTGCTTCAATTTCATTCAGTTGTGATTTTATAAGGTTGATACATTAACTCTAGGATTGAGTCGAAAGTATGAGATTAGTTTGTAATGCTTTGACGACAATACGATGGTATTTCTAGTTGTTAGGTAATGGTTTAGATTGTTTGTAACTCAATGCAATGGCGTATCTGAGGTTTTACTTGGTGGTGCACCATTGAGAATATAGGGTTGAGTTGAGAAAAATCCAACGACAATTTTACAAGTATCTTGGATAATTTTCAAATTTTGATTTTCATATGCACTTTTTGTGTTTTGATTTTAGTGATGATGATGAGTGTTCTGAATTGGTTTGTTTAGTGTATTTTCTGAAAGAATTGAGGTGCCTCTATGGCTTGGTTAGGTGTAATAGATAGAAAATTGTGTGTGTACAAAAGAATAGTAGCTTGGTCTGCTTAATTTAGCTGCTATGATCATTTGCTAGTGGAGCTGCTTGTGTCTATTTTTGAATTTCGGTTAAGCCGTTGACCTGCTAACTTTCGGTTGATCTCGAGTCTGCCTTATGATCTCGATCAAAGGTTGTGTTATGTGCTTGCTTGTATTGTAATTTTGAAAGCAGTAAAGCAATAGTTTTAAGAAAGAACCCCCACCTAACTTGTTTGTAATGTCTACATTCGGTTTATTGGAGGATGTGGTCGTTCTTTGATGCTTGAAATTAGTGATACGTAGAGAGGTGGTGAGAGGGGAGAATGCTTTCTGAATTTTTATCTGTGAATAATTTTACGCAACTAACTTCTATCAATTTGCTGCAGACATGAGAGGAAAAAAGAGATCGAAAACAGAAGCAAGAAATGAACCTTCTAACTATGAAGAACAAGGCAACTTGGTATGTCTTTGTTTGGTTTTTTGTTATACATTTTCATGGTTTGTCAATTGAACATGCAATACAGTAGCTGGTACGTGTGGTGGGGCTGGGGTTAGGGGGATGTCTGGTGGTATGCTAGTTTTTCAGCCATCTATGAGAAAGTATGAATGTAACTGGTAATATGCCTATTAAGTAGTTGGTATGTAGCTATTAAGAAACTTCCTCTGGTATGTACATATTGAGCTGTGAAATTGTTTAATTAGTTCGTTCAGTTGTGCCCTTTGGGTCTTATTGGTTAGTTTTGCTTTGGGTGTTGGGTTTATTTTATGTTTGTTATTTTAGAATAGTTGTATCTTTTCTTCTGTTGAACTGTGTTGCTGTATTTAATATTGCATTCGGACTGTTATTTCTCACATATGTAAATACTCATGTAATTGCCAATCTCTAGTTACATGGGTAGTTACATTTGTAGATACATATGTAGTTGCATTCGTCTCTACACATGTATGATGTTGTATCTTTTCCTGCATTATGTGTATGTATATACATGTAACTGGTTATGTAGCATTTATGTAACTACCAAGGTAACTATCACTACGTATTTACATAGACAGTTAGATAGGTAGCTTAATGTAGTTACATAAGTAGCTACATAGGGTTTTCTTAACTGCCTTTACCAATGTAACTAGTTAGGGTTATGAAACTATCAATTTAACTAGTTATGATTGTCTTTCCACAAGTAGCTGGGAGTCATTCCTATCATTGGTTTGGATGAAGAGGAGAGTGATATTGAGATCACACTGACGAAGGAAAAGGAGATTAGGATAAAGGTGACGGAGGGTATTTGATTGTTCTCCAATACTTGATTAGAGTATTATCTTTGTCTTTGAATTCTGTTAGCTTGATTGGAGAATAGTTTTTCAGTTTGATTTTCTATCCGAGTACAATCAATTGATACTATCATTTACCTAAACGTTGGGTCGTTCTGTGTTACTATGAATTTCTATTAAAAGACTTGACTGGTGTCCTTTATTCTTGTCCTCCTCCTTCAACGAAAACCGATTCTAGTACAAGCTCAATGTATAACCAGAGAAAGTTTGAACATTTGAGTGTTGAGTTTTCTTTCTAATACTCCGCTAGTTACATTGCCAGTTAGAAGTTACTTAGCCAGTTAAATTTCCAAACCATCTCTATTGTTGCAGTTCAGCAGCACGCTGCAAAAAATTAGTTGCATGACCAGTTACTTATCGCTGCTAAGAGGTAAGTGTAGCATGTATGTAACTACCCAGGTAACGTAGTTTTGTATGTAGCTTCTTATGTATGATGTATATAACTACCTAGGTAACTATAAATCTATAGTTACATGGATAGTTACATAGCTTAATGTAATTACATGAGTAGTTATAGATATGTATATACTTATGTAGAAGGTCAATATGGATGAGTAGAGTTTGTAGTATTGTAACTTGTTTTCTAGTTAGATGTTATTGCTAGCACGTGTCTAATATACAAGTTCATCTGTCCAAATTAATGTTCTCTCTTTCACAGGTATTTGCATATGCACTGTTGACCGCAGGCTCGGCTGCATCAGAAGTAAGCAACCTGAATAACACAAATATCTGATACACACCACTCCCGAATTTCTGTAAATCACCGAATAGTATCAATCAATTCGCTTTCAAGTTCCACCAAGCCTAATATGAGGTTGGTTGCCCTGTTTTAATCTCTACATATATATACACTACAGTAGGTCAAGTGTTCTTTGTAATATTAGTTCTACAGATCTTATGAGATAATGGCCACTGCCGAATTGCTGATTTCATGGTCTTTCAGTAGGTTGTGGAGAGGGCCGAAGAAAAGAGTGTTCCTAGCTCACCAAACCTCCATCGTATGTTGATTTGACTGCATGTGGTTTGGTCAACCATGTTATCTGGCTGTATTTCTTCAGTTGGGGCTGCTTGCTTTGTTAGCTTCCAGACCAATTGATCTGAAGAGAGGAGAAGAAGAAGAATATTCGACGTGAAAGGACTTATGTTCTTCATGTTACTACAATATACAATAGGGTGATGATAGGATGCATATATATGATTATAAGAAGGCTGATTATATATGAGGATTGGAACGTGCTTGTTTGCATGTGTGTATATTAGGCAGTTTTGCAACATTTTTTCTATTGTTGAAGCCACATATATATGCTTTGATACCGAATCTGTGACGACTATGTAAGAACAATTGCTAGGTAGGCTGCCATTTTAACACACATCATTATATATTTTGGTAGTTATGACTAGGGCTGCCACTCGGTCGGTTTGAATCGGTAATGGGCGTTACCAACTTCAAAACCAAACCTTTCGGTAATGAAATATGATTTTCAATTACCAAACCAAAAACTTCGGTATGAGATAAATCTTACCAACTTCGGATGTCGGTTTTTCGGTATTACCAAACTTCACAACAAATATATTTTCAAAATATAACAAAACAATACAAAACAATAAAATTTAAATATCACTTGAGTTTCTAGAGTCTGATAATACATATACAAAAGATAGTCATTTCAGTACACATTATCGAGTATGATTTAATTTTCTACCGAAATAGTCAGGATGTAAATGTTTCCAAATTTTTATATGAACAAGTGATGTGTCATCTATGTGAAAGTATGTGTGTGGAAAAGTCGACCAAAATAAGTCACATAAGGGCAGTAAAAGCTTTTTCGTGTAATAAGTGACGTTAAATTATGGTTGACCGTTTTGATCAAGACCCGAGCATTATTGAGTACAATTGAATTTTCTATCATAATTGATTATACTATAATGATCACATCAGACGGTCGAATTTTAATTTTGTGAATTGTAATAATTGGAACCACAACATGCCTGGTAATGTGGTATAACTTATTTAGTAAGTTATATGCATATGTACATCTTTGTGAACCAACTACAAAGAGGAAGCAAAATTTTTAAAAAGCTTGTAAACTATGATGTGATCAATATAGTGAAATACGACTATGGTAGAAAAATTAGGTATTTTTGATAATGTTTTGGCCTTGATCAAGGCGGCTAACCCTATTTACGTTTGTACTTCCTATGGGGAGCCCTATCATCAAGAGAGGTAAAAACATTCCTAAATTTTTACATGGGCGGTTACATGTCATCTAAGTGGGTTTGTCTATGTGTGTGTGTGATGAATCGACTAAGACGGGTAGGTAAGAGCGTTTTTATATAACAAGTAACATTGAATTAAAGTTGATCGCTTTAATTGAGACCCGAACGGTACCAAGTATAGTTGAATTTTTCTATTCATTGTCTTGTTTTTTACTAAATGGTATATACAATTGAAAACGTGAGATAAGATTATTAGTCTGTGTGTTTTTAAAAATATAAGTCTTTAAATAATTAGAATTTCGGTAAATTCGGTATTTACCAAAAACCAAACCAACTTTTTCGGTATTTCTCGATTTCGGTTTTTTTGATTTCGATTACCAAAATTCGGTTTACCAAATCATAAATTTTCGGTCGATTTTCGATCGGTTTGGTATTTACCAAACCAAGTGGCAGCCCTAGTTATGACTTATGCAGTATTGGTTGTCAGGCAAATTTGTTCTCTGCTAATGTATGTTTTTGTAGTTTTTCCCTTGATTAGTACCCGAATGAGATTTGTTTGATGAATTCCGAATATTATTTCAAAGCAAGTTTCATTGCTTTGTTTGTTTCAAGCAGTTACATGTGTAATTACATCTATGTAACTATACATGTAACTATCCATCTATGTAACTATCTATATAACTATCCATGTAACTATAATTTGATAGTTATATGGGTAGTTACATACATGTTACACTTGTGTAACGACATTAACCTGCCTATATAACTTTTCATGTAACTATCAATGTAACTATGCATGTATCTATCAATGTAACTATACATGTAACTATGCATGTAACTATCTATGTAACTATGCATGTAACTACAATCTGATAGTTACATGGGTAGTTACATGGATACTACAGTTTGATAGTTACATGGGTAGTTACATAGATGCTACACTTATTTGTGTAACGACATTAACCTGCCTATGTAGCTATCTATGTAACTATCCATCTATGTAACTATCTATGTAACTATGCATGTAACTATCAATATAACTATCCATGTAACTGCCTATGTAGCTATCTATGTAGCTATTCATCTATGTAACTATGTGTTTCTACCTGTTACGTCCTGAGCCGGAAAGTGGTCGCGGGGCGGAACGAAGTAGAATTCTTGAGGGGCTTTCACTCACTACCTGCACAAATGACAACGTCACGGGGTCGGGACTGGGGTGGCCCAGTCTTCGACTCTCCGATGCTTAAGTTAGCTTTGAGCACTTGTACGGGAGAGGAATGAAAGCGGGAGAGAATATATATGAGTATGTAGTTGTGAGTACCTTGAGCTTGTTTTATAAGGCAAGTATGGGTACCTTTGCCTTAGTCTCCAATGTGGGACTCTTTGCCCTCCTTTGGAGTGTCTCCCCTTTTGGGGGTGTTTTGCCGCTAGAGTGACTTTGGCAAGCGGTTTGTTACCGGCCCTTCCTTCTTTGGATATCTGTGAAGGGCCCACCAGGGCTATCTCGACCGGGTAATTGTACCGTATTCTCGGTTTAGCCAAGTATTTTGGCTATGTACTAACAAGTCCCCAAGTCCCCAGTCCGAGAGAGTTCTTGGGTGGGGAGTTATTCTAGAGATGCCGAGGATAGGTTTTACCTGGGTGCAGGAGGCATGGTGTCGAGTCCCCAAGTCCCCACGCGAGAGTCGCGAGGTGACGGGGGTGATGTTCCGGAAACCTGTTGGTAAGAAGAAAAGTTTAATGTTGCTCTGGCGAGTCAGTCCGCGCTTAGGTGGGGACTGTCGCGAGGTGGCCAGTCAGTCCGCGCTTGGTTGGGGACTGTGGCTATGTGGCGAGGCAGTCCGCGCTTCATTGGGGACTGTCGCGAAGTGGCCAGTCAGTCCGCACTTGATTGGGGGCTGTGGCTATGTGGCGAGGCAGTCCGCACTTAATTAGGGACTGTCGCGAAGTGGCCAGTCAATCCGCGCTTAATTGGGGACTGTGGCTATGTGGCGAGGCAGTCCGCGCTTGATTGGGGACTGTCGCGAATTGGCCAGTCAGTCCGCGCTTGATTGGGGACAATGGCTATGTGGCGAGGCAGTCCGCGCTTGATTGGGGACTGTCGAGAAGTGGTCAGTCAGTCCGCGCTTGATTGGGGACTGTGGCTATGTGGCGAGGCATTCCGCGCTTGATTGGGGACTGTCGCGAAGTGGCCAGTCAGTCCGCGCTTGGTTGGGGACTGTGGCTATGTGGAGAGGCAGTCCACGCTTGATTGGGGACTGTCGCGAAGTGGCCAGTCAGTCCGCGCTTGGTTGGGTACTGTGGCTATGTGGCGAGGCAGTCCGCGCTTGATTGGGGACTGTCACGAAGTGGCCAGTCAGTCCGCGCTTGGTTGGGGACTGTGGCTATGTGGCGAGTCAGTCCGCGCTTGATTGGGGACTGTCACGAGGTGGCGTTGCGAGCCGCTGCGTGGCGAGTCAGTCCACGCTTGATTGGGGAGACTCGCTACTGAGCGTTGCGGGCCGTTGCCTTGACGAGGCAGTCCACTCTCCATTTTTTTTTTGGAGTGGCCAACAGTGACGTGGCTTTACCCTGACCGTTCAGTTTTGTGGGGTCCAGGGGGATGCCTATAAATGGGGTTGGAGAGAACTGAAGGGGGAGTTCGTGTTTTGAAACTGGAAACTGTGGAGGCGCGATTTGTGCTTTAGGGTTTCGGCTATTCTACAAGTTTCAGACTGGGAAACGTTCAATTTCATCCTCAATCGATTGGGTGCGAGCGCTCAGCCAATTGTAATCTGTTTCACTGCCACTACGCGAACCCAGTATTTCCAGGTATGAACTCGTCGTTTCCTCTGTCTTTGATTTTGTATGTGGCGGCGGCGTTGTTTCGGGTTATTTGGGGTGTGGGATTGTTCACATTTTTGTGGTGTTGGTAGGAATTCTAGGGTGAGGGATTTGTTGTCGGGCTGGTTAGGGTTAAGGTAGCAGGGTATGGCAGATCCGGTGTGGGTGTCCAGCGAAGAGATCGTGGAGGTCTCTAGTTCGCTTAGTGCTGATTCGGACACTTTGCACCAAATGGAGGAGGGATTGGCTAACCTTATGGCGGAGATTGCCCTTGACTTGGGGGAAGGCATTCATGTGGTGGATGCCGGGTCTCATGTGTCCTCGTATGACCCTCTATTGCAGGAGGTAGAGGAGTTGATCATGGCGAAATCGCATGAGGAGGATGACTCGTTCTGGGTACCCCCTGGCGAGAGTTTGACGTCGTCGGAGCTTGAAGTGCTTCGCCAAAATTGGAGCATCCCGGATGAGGTTTTGTTGCGGCCGCTGGGCCGGGGGGTGGAGTTTTGGGATCCCCCGGGTAAATTTACGTTGGTGTACGAGTACCAACTGAAGTGCGGGTTGATGTTCCCGCTGCCCCCGTTTGTGCAGTACACCTTAGCGTGTCTGCATGTCGCCCCGGGGCAAGTTACCCCCAATATGCTGAAGCAAATATTGGGAACGGAAGTGCTATTCCGCCTGCTGAAGCAGGAGTTCCCGAACTGTGACGAGTTCAATGCGTGCTGGCATATGGGGTGGTGCGCAAAGAAGGGCAGCCGAGGCTGCGTGACGATGAAGTCACGGGGGAAGTTCAAAGTTTTGGTGGAAGACTTGCCCACCTCAACAAGTGAAACCTGGAGGCGCAAATGCTTCCTTGTTGGGGGACAGTGGTAGGAGTGGCACGGGCATCCTTTCCGGGTCTCAGGGAGCTTCCAGAGAATAGGTACCGTGCTCTTCCCTTGTGTTGTTTTGTTTTGTTTGCCTTCTGTCACTGCTGACAACTAGCTTTGTGCAGTGCCGCAATAGTACAACTTGACTGAGTTGATGGAGCGGCGGATTCACCGAGTGATATGGGCTTTCGAATGTAGGAGCTCATATCGGATATGCCGCCTTGGCATATACAGCCACTTCGGCTACGCCCGGGTTCCGGGTCTTTATTTTAGTAGTTGCATTACTTGTTGTAAGGTTGCGAGTCGTTGTCTGACTTAGTTTGTTTGTTGCAGTGACGATGCCACGCGACGGGGGCTCGAGGAAGAAGGAAGGTCCTTACGACAAAGTGTCGGATGAGGACGTGTTAGATGGGCTGCTGGCTGAGGCTAATCATGCCAAGTAGTACGACATCGACTTGGAGACGGGGGAGGGAAGGGAGGTGGAGCTGGGGGACTGTGATGACTTTCTGAGGCTGAACCTGGCGGATGAGGATTATGCCTACGTACCTCCGTTGGTGGCGGAAGCGATGGGCCTAGGTGTCCAGGATGTGGAGTTGGAGGGGGAGGAGGTACCGGCAGAGGGTGATCGTGAGGGCGAACCCGACCAGGCGCAGGAGGAGCCTGTTGTGGAGGAGGTTGCGGACCGCGAGGAAGAGGTAGTCGCGGCCCGGACTCGAAAGAGGAAGGAGAGGGTTGACCCAGCTCGCGAGTGCCCATCAAAGAGGTCGCGAAGGGACAGCCGGTCTGGGGGATCTGCAAGCCTAGCTGAGGTTGCTCAAGCCTTGGAGGGGACGGGGGAGGCTCAGCCATACTTGGCTCAAATGGCTTATGACATGCGTCACCGTGCTCGTGACATGCATGTATTAGAGGATGTGGATCCGCCGGCGGGAATGGCTCTCGCTAAGGAGAAACTGACTCGGGTAAGTGTTTATATGCTTTTGTGTTTCACTAGTTTGAACTTGGGGTTTATGCATTGCTGTGAATGCAAGCGACTTTGCTGATGTACGCCGCAAGTGAACGGGCGGCCTCCCACTGGCAGGATCGATGATTCTGAGGCGAAGAGCCAGCAGTTGAGGGAGGCCGAGGAACGTAACCGTGGCCTTGCAGAGCAGCTAGCTGAGGCCGAGCGGAACCTTGCAGAGCAGCTGGCTCAAGCGGATCAGAATACCGCTGTCTTCCAGGCTCAGGTGGCGGAGCTGAAGGAAGTTGTGAGGAAGAAGGACGAGCAGATGGAGGCTTTGGAAGTGGCAGCTGCTAAGGCAACGTCCTTGGAAGCTGAAGTGGCCAAGTTGACGCAAGCAGTTGAGGGAGGCCGAGGAACGTAACCGTGGCCTTGCAGAGCAGCTAGCTGAGGCCGAGCGGAACCTTGCAGAGCAGCTGGCTCAAGCGGATCAGAATACCGCTATCTTCCAGGCTCAGGTGGCGGAGCTGAAGGAAGTTGTGAGGAAGAAGGACGAGCAAATGGAGGCTTTGGAAGTGGCAGCTGCTAAGGCAACGTCCTTGGAAGCTGAGGTGGCCAAGTTGACGCAAGCACTTGCGGATTTGGAGGTGTCCTGGAAATCCAAGTGCGAGCGAGCTGCCATGGCGGGGCAAAGGATGTTCCGGGAGGGTGAAGTGTACAAGCGGCAGCTGAAAAGTGTCTACACCAAAGGGCAGGATGAGTTGAGCCGGCTGGGCTGTCAGGCGGGGTGGATTAGTGAGGCTGCCATGCGCAAATGGTATGCAGAGAAAAATGCTACAAATGTGGCGTGGGAGCAAATGACGCCCGAGCAGAAGAAGCAAGCCGAGATCTCACAGTCTCTGGCGAAGCAGCACAAGGCGTGGCGCGCAACGTCTGCTGGACAGAAAGGGATATCCGTTGCGGGTGACCCGCGACCTCCTGCTATGGTAGCTGCATCATCTGTGAGGGCTACTGGCCCCAAGGGGTCCATGTCTGTCCAAGCAGTAGTGTCGCAGGTGGCTTCGTCTACCATTGCGGCTCGTGATCCCCGGGCTCCGGGGTTGGTGGCACGCGCGGGAGTTTAGAAGGCTCCCGTGAAGGGACGCCCCGGTCCTGAGGTGGCTCCTGGTAGTTCACTTATCCGCCCCGCCGCAGCTGTGAGGCCTTTTTTTTATCCCGGGACCCGTTGAGGCAGCCGACTGGGCAGAGGGTAGCGGAAACTGTGGGCCAGGTTTGTGGCCGCAGTGGCGGGTCGAAGGGGAGTGCGAACAAGTCTGGCGACTCATTCGCTGGGAGGGAGTGAGAAATGCCTGTATATTTTGATAGCTTGTAGGGCTTTGTTTTGGAACAATGTAAGTGGCATGGTTAGCCATTGTAACTAATTTATGCTAATTTGCCTGGGAATCCAGGTTGATATTTTGGCGTTATGTGTAGCCTTTGTGTTTGTCTTGCTGTATACTTTTGTTTGTTTTCTGGCCCTGTGTTGCGGGGGCAAAGTATAGCATGTGGGAGTGATAAAACACTTCATTGTACTTAGATGTAACCGCTAGCGGGCAAAGTATACATAGGTGAAGCCGCTACTAGGCTATTGTATATACACTAGTAACAATGAAGTAGCGGCTTTCGAAGCCAAGGTTAAAATTGGTCTAAGGTAGGTGGTGGCGAGCGTTTGTAGGACTAGGTCGCGGAGCTCTCTGTCCTGCACCCCTTTGTGTCGTCCCGGGGATCATCTATGGGTTCCGGGGGGTTGAGAGATAGCATCTCATGGGCTCCTCTCCGCTGTTGGATGGTGTTAAGATGGCCATGCTCAATGGCTGCTCGATCCCCTTTAATTGTTAGGGTGCCGCCAGGGGTAGGAACTTTCATGAGAAGCATGTGGCCAGCTATGAAGCACTGCAACCCCCACAGGATGTCCCGCCCTAAGATGAGATTGTATGATGAGGGGCAGTCGACAATGAGGAAGCGGGCCGTAATGGAAGAGCGGCAAGGAGCTGTTCCAACTGACACGATTAGGCGGTCTGAGCCTAACGGCTGTACTGTTTCGCCAGAGAAGCTGACAAGTGGGTCGTGGTTGTTGTACAGCTTAGTGCGGTCCCGCCGGAGTCCTTGGTAGCAGTCAGAAAACATGACGCTTACGGCGGCACCTGTGTCCACTAGAGCTCTGTGGCATCTGTAATGGTCCACCTGCACATTGATGATGAATGGCTCGCTGTGGTGGCAATGCAGGGAATCCTCATCGTTACGAAATGTCACTTAATCCCACGCTGATGGGGTGATCGTGACACCGCGTTGGATGTCTAGGATTTCTGAGGGTGCCGTGCATTGTCGTTTCACAGAAGGTTGGCGTGGGGGGAACCGTGGGGCTCCACCATGCAAGGTTAGGATCTGGCCATGCACTTCAATGGCGTTGGCTCCTGTGGCGGGAGCACAGTATTGATGTAGTTGCCCCTTCTGGATCAGATGCTCGATTGCATTGCGGAGGCCATTGCACTGCTCTGTTGTTTGGCCATTATTGTCATGTTAAGCGTAGTACCTGTTGCCGGTGGCTCGCCGGGGCTTTTTTGGGAATTTGCTTTTGGGAGGTAGGGGGATGAGATCTTTGTGTCTGGCCCATATGTCCTCATATGTAGTGGTCAGGGTAGTGTGTACTTCGTAATGAGGTGGCGGGGAGGAACGACGCTGTTGCTGTGGAGGGCTCTGGTCCCTTGACTTTTAAGGGTGGTCGCGGTTTCTCTAACCCCCATGGCGACGGTCGGAGCCGCGCCCCTGTTCTCGGGATGGGCCATGTGATTGTCCTTTCTCTTGCCCGCGGCCAAAGTGCTCATCTGGTGCCGGAACAGTAAGAGCTAGCGTTGCATGGGCGGGACGTCCGAAAGTGGCAAATTCAGCACGGGCCCACCGCACTGCCAGGTCCATCAAAGCATCATAGGATCCTGGGGGGTTCTTATTGATCTCCATCAGGAAACTGCCGGGGAGGAAGGCTTGACGGAAAGCCTGCTCCGCCACGCGAGGTTCTAAGTTGTGGCACCTCGCCGTGGCAGATTGCCACCGGGACAACAGTTCATGGAGGCCTTCGCCCTCTTTTTGCTTGATGTGGAACAGGGCGTCTACAGTGCGGTAGATGCTGGTGTGCAGTATGAAACGGTTGAGGAAACGTTCCGAGAGTTGGTCGAAGCTGTCTATGGAGTTGGGTGGCAGGCTGAGGAACCAACTGAGTGCCTCTTCCGAGAGGGTCTCTTGGAAGGCGTGGCAGGCTATGGCGTCGCTGTAGCCAGAGGAGCTACAAAGCGAGAAGAATGTCTCGAGGTGGAGATGAGGGTCTCATGTGCCTTTATACTTATCCATCTTGAAGGGCTTGGCTCCCGGAGGCCGCTTCTCCATCTGCACTCGGGGTGTGAAAGGGCTTGGGCGATGTCCATAACCAGAGAACAAGGGTCGCTGAGCCCCGCGACTCTCGACGCCTTCAACCCGTGAAGCTAACTGCGTGACAGTTTGGCTAAGTTGGAGCAGTAGGCGGGTTGGCATGTCAAGAGGTGGGTTGGGAGAGTTGGCAGTGGTGGAAGTGGAGATAGGTGGGGCGGATGGATTAGGTTGATGTGGCAGAGGGGAGTCATTGAGGATTGATGGTTAGGGAGCCGGGAGTGGAAATGAGGGGTGGGTTAGGGGATGGGACATGTATACAATCTGGCTAGGCCCTCCCGGGAGTATGGAACCAGTCTGGCCTTGGAGAGAATCCGGGGTCCCGGCAATTCGCGCCGCGCGGTCCAAGTTATCGTTGTACACGGTACGATGCTCTAACGTGGCGCGGAGCAAGAATTGCTCTTTCTCTAACTCAGCTATGCGTACTCGGTACGCTTCCGTTTCTGCCCTTTCTTTTGCCGTCTGCTCGCGGAATGCATGGAAGTCCCGCTTGAGGATTTCAAGGGCTGTGGCGGGGTCGGAATGGTTAATGGGGGCTGGGCTACTGGTTTGGGGAAGGGATGTGTCGCCGGATTGAGGTTCTACTTGAGTGCCAGGGTCCACGGGGTCATCAATAATCACCATGGTGCCGAGTTCCGAGGCAAGTGGGAGTTCCACAAGATAGGGACCCTCCTTCTAGCGCCAATTGTTTCTACCTGTTACGTCCCGAGCCAGGAAGTGGTTGCGGGGCGGAACGAAGTAGAATTCTTGAGGGGCTTTCACTCGGTACCTGCACAAATGACAACGTCACGGGGTCGGGACTGGGGTGGCCCAGTCTTCGACTCTCCGATGCTTAAGTTAGCTTTGAGCACTTGTACGGGTAGAGGAATGAAAGTGGGAGAGAATATATGTGAGTATGTAGATGTGAGTACCTTGAGCTTGTTTTATAAGGCAAGTATGGGTACTTTTGCCTTAGTCTCCAATGTGGGACTCTTTGCCCTCCTTTGGAGTGTCTCCCCTTTTAGGGGTGTTTTGCCGCTAGAGTGACTTTGGCAAGCGGTTTGTTACCGGTCCTTCCTTCTTTGGATGTCTGTGAAGGGCCCACCAGGGCTATCTCGACCGGGTAATTGTACCGCATTCTCGGCTTAGCCAAGTATTTTGGCTATGTACTAACACTATGCATGTAACTATCAATATAACTATTCATGTAACTATCAATTTATAGTTACATGGGTAGTTACATATATCCTACACTTGTGTAACTACATTAACATGCTTATGAAATTATTCATGTAACTACAGATTTATAGTTACATAAGTAGTTACATACATCATACATAATACGCTACATAAGTATATACATATCTATTACTACTCATGTAACTACATTAAGCTATGTAACTATTCATGTAACTACAGATTTATAGTTACCTGAGTAGTTATATACATTCTACATAAGAAGCTACATACAAAACTACATTACATAGGTAGTTACATACATGCTACACTTATCTCTTAGCAGTTGACACATATGTACGTATATACAACCAAAAATCTGTTGGAACAAAACCCAGGGATACAAGAGAATAGACACCCGAACCTTTTTTTCTCTCTATTTTTTAATTCATGAAGAGTTACAGAGACCTTTATGACAACTATGGTCCTTCAAACTTTGACAGAAGTTTTGACAAGATGATCTTGAACACAGAAAACAAAGCAAGCAAATGAGACATGAACGTTTGGGTGCATGTGCAATGGAAGCATACTACTGCCTGTCTGTCTCCAAAACCTTTGAGATATATGAAAGCTCGGAAGCTTCATCCATGGCAGCCCCGTCTCCATTATATGTCTCGGCTTCAATTTCAGAGCCGATCTATTGGTTCAGTGTGGTCCTGCACTGCAAGCCTCTCTGAGACATCACAAAGTGATTTGAGATGCATTGAATCAAAGCTTCAACAAAGTAGCAGGTTTCATCCTTGGTGTTCCCCTCAGGCACAACAACTACAAATGACTCGATCACCACAGTCCCTGGTCTTCCATCAACGATTTCTGGATGGAGGGAAATGATTGAAGAGTAGTTCTGGGGAAAAAAGAGTAGTGACAATCAGAACTTGAAAGCTGAGATAAGTAGATTAACAAGCTAGAAAGCAAGTTTGACTTCAAACTCTTCTAACTAAGAGCAGCATCCACATTATAGCGTGACATGTAAAAATGTTCATCAGAACAGAAATCCACGTTCTTTAAATAAAAGTTCTAACTCCGGTGAACAATGGAACTTCTTTTTTAAAGTCTGAGGAGATGATCTTTTAACTTCATATACAGTGAAGGAAAAAGGAAGCAATGGGTAGAACAAAACAAGGAAGAGCATCCATACCCTAAGTCTGTGATCTCCACCAATGATTTTAATGCTAAGAAGATGCTCGTCGTCATCAAGAAGTTCCAACCTCTCAGTACTAGTGGTGGCAGGAAGCCCAGACTTAACATCAACTTCTCTGAGACTCCCAATCAAGAAGTTCCAACCTCTCAGTACTAGGGGGATAAAGATTCGACTGTTTTATCATGGATGAAACATTTATTAACGGTCTTGTTTTATTATTTGTTATTTTTTTATCTAAATAAAACTAGACCTATTAGATTTAATTTTTTGTGAAAAGAATTTCGTATTTAATTTAATGATTTTATTTGTTAAAACCTAACGCTATTTTGCTGTATATTTGGTTCCTCACAAATTAGGTACCACCCCACAGTTTGCCTCTGCTGTTGTGTTGCACACAAGGCAAGGCCCCAAGCGTGTTTCCGCACCGTCTCAGTCGTCAGTTGTTAGCTGTTACCTAGCGTGGTCCTTCTCCTTTCTCATTCCCTCCAGGGGCATTCTCATCCGCAAAAATATCACAATCCCGATTAGCCGGGTCCCATCACAGGGCCCCGCACGTGATCACCAAGATGCTTTTTTTACTTGCGCAGGTCACGAGGAACCAGACAACCTGCACCGTCTAACTCTGTTTGTGAAAGAAACGGACGGCCAGGATCGCATCCTCGATTCAATTGAGAGCCTGAGGCAGACCATTGACCGCGTCAAGCAAAGCTAGCAGAAACAACTCAGACCTCCAATCACTCCCCGCCACGTCACCCAAGTCTGTGGGCCCTTTTCCTGGCCCACGGTTTTTATATCATATTTATATTTTCGAGATTTCGGGGGAGGGAAGCCACAGCTTAAATAGGAGTGGCCTCAGCTTCATTTTTCCTCAAGGGCCTGGCGCTTCATAAAACAGCCACTTCCTTCAGAGAGAGAGAGAGAGAGAGAGAGAGAAGAGAGAGCGGTGAAGAGCTTCTCTTTCAGGTAACCTTCTTCCCCTCCTTCACTTTATTGTTCTTCCTCCTTTTGATTCTATCTATATGATTTTGACGATTGTATATGGGAGATTATTAGCCACATTTTGTGCTTCATGATTGCATGTCATGCCATTATTCAAGTTCCGGCTCAGGTTTATATTCCGGTAGCGTAATCTCGGCTAGATCTAGGCTAAACGGTTTTGCTCTTGGAGATTCCGATTATTAGTCCGTCATCTCTTCATGATTTTTGGAAAAAAAAATAGATTATTATTTTCGATCTCACGGGCGATATGAGGTTGATTATTATAATGCTTCTTGTGCTACTTTGTTTTTCTGACTGATTTTATAGGATTTTAAGTCGGATCTGACTCATCTGCGGCCTATAGTCTGGATCTTTTGTCGTGTTCTTTGATTCGGTTCGAAGATGGGCCGCCACGTGAGTCCTATCTGTCGTCATATTCAACCTCCTCTAATTCTTTATGGAAAATAAATTAAAGAGATTATTTCTATGCTTTTCTGGTCCTAAATAAACGGGTTAATCAAATTTCCTTAATAGAATTCCGGTAGGTGTAGAATATCAAAAACATTGCCACCTTTGTAAGTTGTCTTCCGTGAGATTAGAGTTCTGGGGATTTTCTGGCCTTTCGTTGCAACTTGAACAGTTACATGTCTTTAGACACGGACAAAGGAAGCCCGAGGTCTTTGTGTGTGCTTTTTTAGGGTAAGGTAGCTCTCAATTTAAGGGAAGTAATTGACGCGAATTTAGAAACACCAACACGATACTTGGTGTTCAATATTTTGGATTATTATGGCATGTATAGCTCAATTAATCTAGATATTTTGACAAGTCGGTACGTTCGGCGGTTTAGGCAGCCTGTTGTACACATTGGAATAATTTGTCAAAATCAGGAATAAGTGGGCTAAAGAACACGTCACGTAGCTTTGATTTGGCCATGATATTAGGGCTGACACAATTCTCTTTTCAACTTGCTTCAGTTTCGTGTTAAACTTTTGTTTGCAGAAAGCTTTTCTCCTTTCCTTTTTCTTGCTCTTCATTTAAACTAAGAAAAAGATGTTTGTGATTTTCACGTCATATGCCACTCTTGAGTACATTATTCATTATTTAAATCCAGTATTTTATTTCATTTTTTAGCCTTTTTTTTCTAGTATTTTCGGTTCGGTGCACCTCAAATTAGCATGTCTCTTGGAGAAATTAAGGTCGTGGGTCGTAATTATGAATGTTAAAGAAATTATTAGATTTGTTCACCCTACTTTCTTGAGTGGTGCTATCAATGATAAGTACTTTTTTTTTTGGTAGAAAACTATTCCATTAAGAACAGAAACAAAGCAAAGGCCAAAAGGCAACAAGCAAAAGTGCAAAACAAGAAAAAGAAAAACAGAGAGCTGGCATCCAGCTCTTATTTACAACACTAAGCTCTTATCATGATAAGTACTTATTAATAGCTGCCATTGTTTAAACTTCAAAGAGTAAGGGGCGGCCACTTGAACTTAACCACCCAATGTTCGATTGGTTTGGCCATTTGATGGAGACCTCCTATAGTATACACGTTTGTTTGGCTTGAATTGAATATATGATGATGGCAACAATATCATGTGGGAATTCCGGGCTGAAGTGGTCAACTTAATCAACTATGAAACCTTGAGTAGTGTTGATAGTCAATTTTCTCAGCTGTGTTGGTAGGATTTCTGACTGCCAACTACTATTTAAGAATTTAATTCATGAATCTGCAGTTATGAAAACTGTTTAGAAAAGTGGAAATTGAAGAAACCCACTGGTATCAACTTATGTGTTGCCGTCTTAGATAATAGTGTACAATAAAATATGTAATGCTGGAATTTTGTCCGTACTTATTCACAATAATTTGTTGAGTTGCTGTGAGCACTGCTCCTCCAGTTGTTGAGTGTATTCTTCTGGATATTCCACTTGCCTCTTTATTCGTTTCAATCGGTTTTTTTTTTTTTAGTGGTTTCCATTTAAAGGCTTGAAGCTCCCCAATATCTCGATGGAGTCAAGTATTGCAACTTTTGCTGGCTTTCCTTGGCGTTTTTCCATCCATCCAAGAGGGAAATCCAACTAGCAGTAGTCACTGTCAGGATCTAAATAGGAAAGCTAGTGTGGCGAGGAATAGAATAGCGAGCAAGTAGAATCAAGTTTAAACTAGTAGAGGTTACAAATTGTTCGAAATTGTTCTATTTGTTTATTGTATTTAAACAATTTTGTGATCTCTTTTTTATTTGTCACTGTTGAATTTAGATTTCAAGGATTGGGTAAATCTTGTTAATAGGATTTTAGAAACCGAGACTTATCTGCTGTTACCTTGTAATAAGCTATAAACATGTATTGAATTAATTTCTTGGCAGGTTTAGGAACAATGGGTGCCGGTGGAAGAATGTCTGCACCCCCAACTCGCAAGAGTGCAGAAACTGACAACATCAAGCGAGTGCCACACTTGAAACCTCCATTCACTCTCGGCCAAGTCAAGAAAGCCATCCCACCTCACTGTTTTCAGCGATCCGTCATCCACTCCTTCTCCTATGTTGTCTACGACTTCGCCATCGCCTCCATCTTTTATTACATTGCTTCAAATTACATCAACAACCTCTCAGCACCTCTCTCTTTCTTGGCATGGCCAATTTACTGGGCTCTTCAGGGCTGTGTCCTGACTGGTGTCTGGGTCATTGCACACGAGTGCGGTCACCATGCCTTTAGCGATTATCAATGGCTCGATGACACAGTTGGCCTGATCCTTCACTCCTTTCTTCTTGTCCCCTACTTCTCTTGGAAGTATAGTCATCGCCGCCACCATTCTAACACAGGTTCCCTTGAGCGAGATGAAGTCTTTGTCCCAAAACAGAAGTCTGCAATGGGATGGTGGTCCAAATACCTTAACAACCCACCAGGCAGAGTCCTTACTCTTGCTATCACACTCACTCTTGGCTGGCCTTTGTATCTGTTATTCAATGTCTCTGGAAGGCCCTATGACGGCTTTGCTTGTCACTACCATCCATATGGCCCTATCTACTCTGACCGTGAACGTCTGCAGATTTACATTTCGGATGCTGGTGTTCTTGCAGTCTGCTACGGGCTTTACCGTCTTGCTGTTGCAAAAGGGCTTGCCTGGGTCCTGTGCTTCTATGGAGGTCCCTTGTTGGTGGTGAACGCGTTTTTGGTCTTGATCACATACTTGCAGCACACCCACCCTTCGTTGCCGCACTACGATTCATCCGAATGGGACTGGTTGAGAGGAGCCTTGGCAACTGTTGACAGAGACTATGGGATCTTGAACAAGGTCTTCCATAACATCACCGACACTCATGTCGCTCACCATTTGTTCTCAACCATGCCACATTATCATGCAATGGAGGCCACGAAGGCAATCAAGCCAATATTGGGTGATTATTATCAGTTCGATGGAACCCCGTTTTACAAGGCGATGTGGAGGGAAGCCAAGGAGTGCATCTATGTTGAGTCTGATGAAGTTCATAAGAAGGGTGTCTTCTGGTACAAGAATAAGCTGTGATCGATCTAATAAATGTTGTCGAACGTGCATGTTTGGAAGCTTTAGAGTCTAGTCATGGTTCCCTGTCTTGTTAATGTAGGTTCCTTTATGCTGTGTTGAACTACTTATAATAATAGTCGTGTGTTTTCCAATAATCCTTATGAGCCGTAATGTTATTTTAGGAACCAAGTTTATAAGCTATGATTTGGCTCATGTTCTTGTCATCGATCTAGTTTGTTTGTGAAGTATAACCCGTAAGACGCTTAATTTACTATATACTAAAGCTTGATCGACTGTTCACTATGAACAGTGGTTTTGTGAACAGCGATTTGTGTTCTCGTCAGTTAACAGTGGCGGAGTAAAAAATCGCCAGCAGACTAGGAGCCCATCTCGCAGACAGAGTCCGCGCACTTCTCTTAGGCGAAGAGAGAGTTCGCAAAAAAAAAATAACGAACCCCCAGCAGACTCCGCGTCCATCTCTGGAAATGAAGAGGACAAAACCGTCATTTTACTGTCATTAGTGAACAGTAACTGCTCATGTCTCTCTAGATTTTTCTATTTCTCCACCCCAGAGAAGGGTGCGGAGTCCGAATATTATTTTTTTTGTTTTTTTTTTTGTTATCTTCATTCCCAGATATAGGCGTGGAGCCCGCTGGCAGATTTTTTTTTTATGGACGAACTATCTCTGTCTCCCAAGAGAAGGGCGCGGAGTCCGATCACTTTTTTTTTTCTGTCCTCTTCATTCCCAGAGATGGGCGCGGAGTCCGCTGGGGGATCACTATTTTTTTTTAAACTCTCTCACTAGATTTGTATGGACGAACTCTCTCTAGATTTTTCTATTTCTCCGCCCAAGAAAAGGGCGCGGACTCCGATCACATTTTTTTTCTGTCCTCTTCATTCCCAGAGATGGGCGCGGAGTCCGCCAGGGGATCACTATTTTTTTTTTAAACTCTCTCTCTCACTAGATTTGTATGGACGAATTTTCTCTACATTTTTCTATTTCTCCGCCCAAAAGAAGAGCGCGGAGTCCGATCACTCTTTTTTTTATTTTTTTATTTTTTTACAAACTCTCTCTCACTCTCATTCTCAGATATGGGCGCGGAGTCCGCTGGGGGGTTTTTTTTTTTTTTTTGCAAACTCCCTCTGTCTCTCTAGATTTTTCTATTTCTCCGCCCCAGAGAAGGGCGCGGAGTCCGCTGGCAGATAGTTTTTTTTTTGGACTAACTGTCTCTCATCGCCCTAGAGAAGGGTGTGGACTCCGCCCGCGAGATGGGCGCGGATAGATAAATTTTTCTCGCTTTCAGATAGATAGATTTTTCTCGCTTTCTTTACCACTATCTCTCTAGACTCCTCTCGCTTTCTCTACCGCCCAAGATTTCTCTATATATAGAAAGGTTCTTCTCATATTATGTTGCCCAAGATTTCTCTCTGTTCTCTCGCTCCTAATCCATTGATCTAGCTCGCAAGTCTATACTTAGTAACCGAATCCAAATCATTTCCAGATTTGATCTCAGTACCTTCCTCCACTGTTCAAAACCGCCAACTATAATCTTCGCTCTTAACAACAATCAGGTGGGTTGTGAATTTTTTTTTTGATCTATTAACTTACACTCCTCCATCTACACTGATGTGTGTAGATTGGATGTTTGGGCTATAACTTCATCCATGATTTTTTAAGTTCGGTAACTTTTTTTCTTTTTCCTGCAATAGATATTAGATTACAGAGAACAGTTGTTGAATAATTTTTTTAATCTTTACCCATCCTTTCCTGCATGTATTACAGTTGTTTTTGCAATCAAGTTGTAATCTTGAGCAGATTTACAGCTATCAGACGTGCGTATCATTTTTTGGTAAGTTGAAGCTTACACTCCCAGTAACATATACTTTACAAAATTAAAAATTATTGAATAGATATAATCTATTACTGTATATTACTGTCATCATATTGTTTTAGTAACATAGAATCAAATACAGGCTCAATTAATTCAGTTAGAGTGATAAGCTTTCATGCCTGGTCCATCTCTTCACCATCTGGCATAACAGTTCTAATATATAATTTCAAGTACAGTGTCTTCCTGATCAACATCTGAAGAAAAAAATGGAGGGTTTTAATTAATTTATAACTATGGTTATTTCTTTTTTTACTTTATGTTTATAATGTTTGATATGATACATAGCAAACTCTCACATATTTTTCTTTTTTTATGTCTTATGCAGTCCACAATATTTTTTCTTTTTAGGTTGCAATATAACATGAGCTGAAGTAAACAAATTTCTCTACAACAAATATTTCAAACACCCGCTTCTTGAAGATGATATTGGAGATATTAGCTAATTCTGCTGCCACTTTACCCCTTGCTCAGCGTCGTAACTATACAAATGTTTTCCATGCACTGTATACACCGCGCTAAGGCGCTGGTATCTTCCTAGTCCCAAACGGAACTTGCTTGTCGATGTATGTTTGGAAGTCCGGTGAATACAAGCAAGACAATGGTGTTGGTATGACTATGACTATGAGAGAGATTGCTTGAATTTATAACTCAAGAAAGATGATCTTATACTGTTTCTTAGCATTCACCCACAACTTTGAAAAAAAAAGTGATCTACCAGCGGACTCCGCACCCATCTCTCGGGCGGAGTCCGCGCTATTCTCTAGGGCGATGAGAGACAGTTAATCCAAAAAAAAAAAAACTATCTGCCAACGGACTCCGCGCCCATCTCTGAAAATGAAGAGGACAGAAAAAAAAAGTGATCGGACTCCGCGCCCTTCTCTTGGGCGAAAAAATAGAAAAATCTAGAGAAAATTCGTTCATACAAATCTGGTGAGAGTGAGAGAGAGTTTAAAAAAAATAGTGATCCCCCAGCGGACTCCGCGCCCATCTCTGGGAATGAAGATGACAGAAAAAAATGATCGGACTCCGCGCCCTTCTCTTGGGCGGAGAAATAAAAAAATCTAGAGAGAGTTCGTCCATACAAATTTAGTGAGAGTGAGAGAGAGTTTTAAAAAAAAATAGTGATCCCCCAGCGGACTCCGCGCCTTTCTCTGGGGCGGAGAAATAGAAAAATTTAGAGAGACATGGGCAGTTACTGTTTACTAATGACAGTAAAATGACAGTTCTGTCCTCTACAATCCCAGAGATGGGCGACGAGTCCGCTGGGGGTTCGTTTTTTTTGTTTTTGCAAACTCTCTCTGGGAATGAGAGTGATTGGACTCCGCGCCCTTCTCTGGGGCAGAGAAATAGAAAAATCTAGAGACAGTTTGTTCATACAAATCTAGTGAGGGTGAGAGAGAGTTTTAATATAAAAAAAAGTGATCGGACTCCGCGCCCTTCTCTTGGGCGGAGAAATAGAAAAATATAGAGAGTCCGTCCATACAAATCTAGTGAGAGTGAGAGAGTTTAAAAAAAAATAGTGATCCCCAGCGGACTCCACGCCCATCTCTGGGAATGAAGAGGACAGAAAAAAAAAAGTGATCGAACTCCGCGCCCTTCTCTTAGGAGACAGAGAGAGTTCGTCCACAAAAAGAAAAAAAAAGATCTGCCAGTGGACTCCGCGCCTATATCTGGGAATGAGAGTGAGAGAGAGTTTGTAAAAAAAAAAACAAAACAAAAAGAATAATCAGACTCCGCGCCCTTCTCTGGGGCGGAGAAATAGAAAAATCTAGAGAGACAGGGGTAGTTACTGTTCACTAATGACAGTAAAATGACGGTTCTGTCCTCTTCATTCCCAGAGATTGGCGCGGAGTCCGCTGGGGTTGGTTTGTTTTTTTTTTTTGCAAACTCTCTCTCTTCGCCCAAGAGAAGTGCGCGGACTCCGCCTACGAGATGGGCTCCGAGTCCGCTGGCGGTTTTTTACTCCGCCATTGTTCACTAGAGAGAACACAAATCAATGTTCACAAAATCACTGTTCACTTACTTGTGAACAGTCGTTTACAACACACAAAATCGTTGTTCCCAAAATCACTGTTCATAAAAAAAAAGATCTGTCAGCGGACTCCGCGCCTATATCTGGGAATGAAGAAGACAGAAAAAAAACAAAACAAAAATAATAATCGGACTCCGCGCCCTCCTCTAGGGCGGAGAAATAGAAAAATCTAGAGAGACAGGGGCAGTTACTGTTCACTATTGACAGTAAAATGACGTTTATGTCCTCTTCATTCCCAAAGATGGGCGCGGAGTTCGCTGGGGGTTCGTTTTTTTTTTTTTTGCGAACTCTCTCTTCGCCCAAGAGAAGTGCGCAGACTCCGCCTGCGAGATGAGCTCCGAGTCCGCTGGCGGTTTTTTACTCCACCACTGTTCACTGGTGAGAACACAAATCACTGTTCACATATCACTATTCACTTGCCTGCGAACAGTCGCTTACAACACACAAAATCGTTGTTCACAAAACCACTATTCATAAGCTAGCCCATGAACAGTTCTTGTGAACAGTCGACTAAGCTTTAGTATATAGTAAATTACTTCAGAGTTTGTATCAGACAAAACACTAGTGATCAAAAAAGATAAATGAAAAAACAGTCAAGCTCGCATGTTTGATTAGGGCCTCAGCTGCGACACAAATATCCATCCCCGTTTACAAAGGCCCACAAAATATGTAACCATCCATATTAGGTATGGGTCACGTGGCTGAGCCCAATACTAATGAAGTTAGCTGTGATTCAATCAGTTCGTATTCGGAAACGCTCACCTTACTTCACAGAATTAAAAATAAAGAAAGATGAAAATTTGAGCTTTCTATAACTGAGATCGAGCATGTGTCATATAAATGACTTCATATAAAGGTGTAAAATTGGCAGTCTATTCTCGTTGTAGTTCTTTGTGTTGTTGTTGTTTCAAGTGTCGAAAAAAAAAAAAAAAATTGTCAATCTATAACTAATCAAAATTAAGGGTGATGCTAGATGAACATGTTTTTTTTGGGTATCAGCTGCATTATAAACTATGTGACTAGCTAATGAGCAAAGCCTGAGTACCTTCTGAAAATCAGATCACTTGTACCATGCATACATTAGTCATTTTCATAGAAGGTAGACTCCAACTGCATATATGTCTGAGGCTCTGAGCTGAAATATATACTCCACTTGGATCGGTGATTCTAGCGAGCTAGTTTATCTGTGTACGAAGTAAGTAGTAATTAGTAACTAGCAAGAATCACTGTATCAGTATTCTAACGTCGCACTGTAAAACATCCTAACCCGAGACGTTGTTGCATGTGTAAGATTGAATGCCTTGCTAATATATCAGCCATAATCAAATGGATTAATTGATCAGTTAATTTGTTTCTGCCAAGCATAGAGTAGTAACTGTGGGTCTAAATTAGTTCTAGTATTACACATGAGCTTTTCTCAGTTTATTCTAATACATACGAATCATATTCAAGGAAGGCTTTATATGTTCACCGTCGTGTTCTTTGGGTTGGTAAAAAACCACGAGGTCTGAACAAGTACCAGTTAAACACATTGAATTTGACCAATGTATATATCAATCTACTATTAGCTATATAAAAAAGTAATTAAGCCGTCGTGAAGCCTCTCTTCTTTCTTCGTCAATCATCTGATCATCATGCTAAACTTGCATTACCTCATGTCAACTTACATTATCGGACTTTTTCAAAAGATGATTGCCAAGCTTTTACCAAATTAACATGCTGCAATCCTGCTTAAATTAACAATTAAGCAGCTAGCTTAATCGTTAAGCGCAGCGGGGACAAACTGGCCCTTATCGTATCAAAGATTATGATTTGCGATCAAGGAAGGGGGATGTGTTCTTCGTCGACGACTCGATCTCGATCGATCAGTTTGAATATCGATCTATATCATCAGCAAGTCTACGAGGATTGATTTTCCAGTGCAGGTATGTTAACATTTGGATTATTACACCTAATTAGTTTATTCATACTAAGTAAGAAAAATGGCGATCATAAGTAGAAGTAAAAAAATCAGCTTTGGACCACCACATGATCGATCCTGAAAGCAACTGATAACAGATAGAGCCTTACAAAAGCTAGCTCTAAACGTACACTACTGCAATGTCTACTACTGATTCTTTCTCTGAACTGGTCCAAGATTCTGAAAAACTTGCATCATCGATCACACATCTAAATTAAGGAAACAGTAAAAGTAAAACAATGCATGTATCTCATGTATGTATGTTAATATTGATAATACATATTTGATGTTCTAGTCCAAAAATAGGAATTGATCTTCTCGATCGTGCTGTGAATTAGGTAAACAGATATATATAGATGCTCCTGAATTAGTCTTTTTCGTATCTTCTTGGATAGAGATACATGCTGATGTTTTTAGATATATCTATCCAGTAAACTGGTAATTAACCAGAGATACATACGTAATTAGAGTTTGATAGTTCTCGTATTAAAAGAATGTCATGTTTTAGATCTTGATTTTGAATGAATTATTCTCCACTAGGCATGCATGCTAATTATCTTGTATATAACGTTAAGTTGCGGATCGATAATCAAAGAGATGTTGAAATCTTGTAACACTTGAAAATATACTAATTAATCAACCACTTGGATCGATCTATATGTGTAAGTAAGTAATATATGTTTATACAAGTAAGAAAACAGAAATGGAAAAGACCCGCCATCTTCTATAGAGGAATTGAAATTAGAAAGAAGACTGAATCTTGTGGGGCGACTTGGACAATTTGGGTTTGGATTAAAGGGCACGAGCGGATGGTTTCATCATAGTCATATCAGGAAGCCAATAATTTTCCCAGGAATTTACCTTGGTAGTTAGAGAAGCCTCTAGCTAGCCACAGAAGTCACAGTATCCATAACTGTAATAGCAGAACGTGCGAGTAGTACTGGAGCACCCGATCGATGTCTGCAGAAATCAGAAGAATACGTGATCGTATGTATGTGTACGTGCATGCCACAATAATATTCATGTGAGAGCATACACTGCAGCTGGCTAGCTCTTCAAAACAAAAACACCGGGGGCAATTTTTCGTTTGCTAAATGCATTTAAAACCAGCAAAGATCAGTTCTCACTTCTCAAAAAAAAAAACCAGCGAAGATCCAGTTAGGTATGAGTACTCGAGTGCTGCCATGAGTGCCGCTCTGATGGAGAAGAACGACGACGACGACGACGGGAAGGAGTGGCCAAGCACTCGCTCCCCCGCACGTCGACGCGTGTCACGTCTGTTTAGATACGCCTGCCATCATAGTATCACACATTGAGTTGGGCCGTGGGCCACTGGGCCGGCACGAGACCCGTGTGCACTCTCTCCTCACACCACAGATGATGACGTAACACACACATGCATGCACGAGCACCAACCTTCATCTATGGTTATAGAAAATCTCTCAGAAAACCAGAATCTCTGGTCCAGCTGTACGTAACAACATAATCCTTCCATTTTCAACTTTTAATCTGCCGATTAACACTTCTATAACTAAGATCATTACTCCTCATCGTAAAAACTAAGGATAGTTACTACCCACAACGGCTAATTTTCAAGATGTCCAAGTGAAACGCTTGGCTAGCATCTAAAGAAACAACATTATTACACTAGTATTACTGCCCAATATTTACCAGGCTTATCACGAAGAAAATGCTTAGTTTTCCTTTTGTCCAATCTACCAAATATGTAACCAATCTGTATAAATTGAAATTTGCTTAGTCTTTCTAGTTTGAAGTTCATATATATATATATATATATATAGTCTTTGTGATTTCATTTTAATTTAACTGGTTCTTAAAGTCACGATTTTCATTCCAGATAGTCATTCCGTTAATTTTTCCAGTTAAAATGCTACATTACAATTTTTAACAACTAAGTAAGCAATCTTATGAATATAGTCTTATGCATGGTATATGGGAAATCATGATGAGCATGATTTAATTATGACGAAGACAAGAAATACAAAGAAAGATGGAAATTATGTTATCCCAATAGATCGAAGTAAAGGAAAATAAAAGGTAGAAATGGAGCAAGTAATTATCTCAAGCTATTTTAGGGTTTGAGTTGTCAAAAGCATGACAACCTTTTCTGCATGCATATGCGGGACGGGCTATGATGATCATGTAAAAGGTGAGAAAGTGAAACTGATCGATTATATGGTATTGCAGTAATAAGGCAGTAGTTATACCAATTCTACAAGAACCAGTCGTGTGCCATGTGACCACCCCTAACCAATTAAGCAATTCAATCTCGATCACCAAATATATATTCCATTGATGAATAATGCAACCTTATATGGGACACTAATTAGCACTACCAGAACAGGCAGTTTAGCCGACGAAAAATTTTCGTCGGCCTGTTAAAAAAATTCGTCGGCTGCAACCTTAGCCGACGAAGGTTCGTCGGCTATAGTGTCGTCGGGAAAGGGTCGTCTGTAATGACTTTAGCCGACGAGACAAAAAATTTCGTCGGCTATAGTCATACTATAGCCGACGAAACATTATTCGTCGGCTATAGTCCAACCTTTAGCCGACGAAATAATGTCGTCGGCTATAGTCATACTATAGCCGACGACATTATTTCGTCTGCTAAAGTATGAACTATAGCCGACGAATAATGTCGTCGGTTATCTTCCAAACTTTAGCCGACGAATAATTTAAACTATTCGTCGGCTAAAGTTTGTAATAAAAAAAATATAAAACATCTATGGCCGACGAAATATTGTATTTTTCGTCGGCCTTATAGACATTTAGCCGACGAATTAAATTTATTTCGTCGGCTAAACTTTTTTTTTTTTTTTTAAAAAAAACTTTAGCCGACGAATTATGGCTTTTTTCGTCGGCTATAAGTGCATTCCAGTAAAAAAAAAAACCCCGAAATTTCTGAATTACCATTCCATGCAAGCTGCAAAAGACATATTTAACAATTTCATATAACCAACAACAAACACATAAAAGAATATATGAACTACATAAAAGTATCAATTTACATAAAAGTATATTATCAACTACGTAAAGTCTATATCGTCTAAATTGAAGTCATCTTCTGGGGGCTGCTGCGGAGGTTGCGGCGGCTGGGGTAGCGTCATGGGCGGAGGCATGGGCGGAGGCGGAAGTCCCTGACTCTTGGCAGCTGCAAAGTCCTGCATGTACTGCAACATCTGCTGCTGCTGGGCCTGCTGGATGGCATATATCTCGGCAACATAGGCTGCCTGCGCGGTATTAAAGGCCGCCAACGAGGCAATATAGGCTTGCTGCGAGGCAGCATGCGAGGCAGCCTGAGCAGCTTGAGCAGCTTGAGCAGCTTGCTGTTCTCGTAGTCTCTGAACTTCCGACTCTAGCTGAGTCGTCCTGTTGATCGTGGACGTGGTGCTGCCACTGGTCGAGGTTGCCTTTCGTTGAAATCCTGGAGTGTTCTTCAGGACCCCCTCGCCTCTCTTTCCTAGACCTCGGCAGTAGAAGTTGTTTCCTCTCGGTGGGAAGGCTGTGCCCATGATCCTCGCCCCAATCGTCGGTTAAAACATAGTCAACTAATTATTCATACGAGACACTAACTTAGTGTTTAAGAATGATCCAAGTTATAGTGTGTGTTTAATTAGTATCGAAAGCTCCATTAGTGAGTACGGTCTATTTTTTCTTATAACCGGCCATGGTACCTCTTAATTTCCACTAGTTATGAGATAAGAGCTTATTATGAACCACATACCACGTTTGAAGTTGCTATGTAAACCTACATACGATTTTGCAAGCTGAATTTAACTTGTATGCAAAAGAGCTACATCTTTTATTTGCTTTTCTTCATAAAACGAAGAAAAAAATTCAGTTTACCTTTGGTGACAAAATCAGTTCAATCCTGCAATTTTTTTTAAAATCAGTTTGCCTTTTCAACTTTCGTAAACACATCAGTCGGTCCAATTTTTAAATTCCTCTCGAAATGTGACGTCACCTAAGCCGTTAGAACTGACAACTGGACCTATAGTTTAGCCTTATTTCCTCATTTTTAATGAAATGTCTGAAATACTCTCATTATTTTTTATTCATTTTGCCAAATAGATGCATTTTTTTATCTTCTTTACTAATATATTGTTAAATTGGCTATTTTACCCTTCTGAAGAGGGATAAAGCTGAATTATGAGTCTTTTTGTTAGTTCCAACAGCTTTTGTGACGTCATATTTTGAGGGAAATTCAAAAATTAGATTCGACTGTGTTTATGAAAGTTGAAGAGACGAACTGATCTAAAAAAAAGTTACAGTACTTAACTGATTTTGGCACTAAAGATTTGAAGGGTAAACTGAATTTAATTCTAAAACAAATCTAAGATAGTCAGCCACAATATATTGAAGTAGGAGCTCGATCTCATTTGGTTCTGGTTCAATCGGATCTTATCTTAGGGATTTTGTCACAATTTTGGTATCATGTAGAGCTATGTTACATAGACATGAACACTGACACGGCGACAAGATACGGCGCGACACACCGACATGACAAATAAAAAAATCCAAGATCCGACACGGCTTGAACACAGCAAATAATTAATACATTTATGTATTTTTCATATATATATATATATAAGTTACTAAAAACATGAGTTCAAAACCATATGCGGTTATCAGCAAACATACGCTACAATTGAATGAAGATTAGGAAACTTGGTGAATAATTTGAAGTGGAAAAGAGAGATGAAGGAAGAGGGGAAGAGTGGAAAACAAAGATTAAGTTGCAGTTTACAAACTAGATCATACTATTAGAGTTTAAACATTGGTTAGGAGGGATATATCATATATCAGCACTATTATTATTATTTTTTGTTTTTTTGTTTTTTTTCTATTTAGAGACTAATAGTTTTTTTTGTTGAGTTTATGTTTTTTTTTAAATTAAAATTACTGACGTGACGTGTCAGATGATTATATGTCGTGTCGGTCAAAATGTCAAAAAATCAAACATCTTCTAACACCATGTCGGGACATGTTGTGTCGTGTCGGCGTGTTAGTATGTGTCGGACACTGATACTCTTCCTTAGAAGTGTCTGTGCTTGTAAAGGTGAGTTACAACAAGTTTGGGAGGATTAAACAGCTAAAAATTATTGTAAAAGTAAGAGTCGGTGTTAAACGCGGGATTAAGTACGGCTGTCCAATGGGCGCATGACATTTGGTTGCTTCCACGACACGGCATTTTGTTGGGTTAGTTTAGCACCATCATTACAGTTTAGCACCATATGATTGCAATTTTATCGTTCTCAACTGATACCCTGATGGATATTGGGGAGCATGATCTTTTCCATAATAATATTCCTCATATTTAACTAGAGTTAATAGAGTGATAGAAGTCATTTTTAATAATTTTAGTTCTAATGAAGGTAGCTACTTCACTTGCAACATTTTCACAGGATTATCAACAAATTGTTGTCTACTCAATTATGTAAAACAAGTATCGTCAATGAGCTGTGACTTGGTTGGTTAAGGTGTTTCACTGACAAAAACTCCCAACTACCCACGTATTAACTTCATAAAAAATTACAAATGAGAAAGAAAAACCCACGTACTAACTTAACAAAAAGAGAAAACAACTGCAAATGAGAAAGAAAAAAAAAACCACATATTAATAACGTCTTCTACACATGAGTTTCGCAAGTATAAAAGCTAGTATACATAAATGAAATTATTATATTAATAAAAAAAAAGATAAAATCTAAGCCAACGAGTCTATGGTAGTTCATTGTCTTGTTTGTCATAGCAGCCACTAGGAGGTCTAGCCGTATAGTTCTTGGGGGTCAACCATATCATACCTTAATAGCCAACACAAATGACTTGACATTTCATCTTGTCTTCACAAACATGGTAGTCGGCAAGCTATTGGTTAACTTTGTTTATGTTTTAGGATTTCAAAATTTTCTTAGAGATCTTTTATTGTAAAACTAAAGTGAAAGTTATCAAAAAAACTCAGTTTTAGTTACCACATACCCAAGAGCTACCAATTACACTTCAGTAGGTTTGTAAACAAAATGACCACTATAAAATGATTCTACTTTGAACCACCCATATCTCTCTTCAAGAGGTCAAGCAAGATGTGGAGAAGAGGAGATTCTTGCATCACTGCATACATTAATGCAATTGCAAATTGCAACTGGGTACCCTATAATCAATGGATAATAAGCCCTCCTTTAGTTATTGTCTACATGTTCCACCACGTAGTTCCCACAACCCCAAATCTTTCAAGGCCATCTTACAAGTTTTGCACTAAACAAACATACAATTTGTATAACTATAATCAAGAAATACCAATTTGGGTAATGGGGGGGGGACCGTTTTGTTTCCATTGACAAAGCATTTTTGCCCCCTCTTTTTGTTTTATTTTTGTCGAATCTTGTATGTATTATATTTTTGTGATTTGCCATCCAATTAATTAAGTAATTAATAGTTAATTAACATGTAACACCACCCCGTCAATGTTAATCCCTCCCCTTATATAAGTAAGCATCCCCTTCTCTCCCTTCCAAAAACAAATAGATATACACCAACTTCCACAAACCCCCAATCTCCCAATTCCCAACATTTCTCTCTCAAACTTTCCCTCACCATTTCTCTCATGAAGGAGATGATGATGAGCAAGAAACAAACTTGGGGAACAAGCTCAAATGCTTTGGCCGTTCACAGAGACTTGCAAACAATTTCAAAACCAAAACCCAAAATCAGAATCATCCACATATTTGCACCCGAGATCATCAAGACCGACGTGGCCAATTTCCGGGAACTAGTCCAGAGACTCACCGGAAAGCCATCCGACAACGGCTGCAGCAACAAGAAGAAGAGGGCCCAAGGAGTTTCAAGAAGAGCGTCGGAAGCTCATCATCAGAGAAGTGCGTTCATGGCCGAGGCCAAGAAAATAGAGCTGCTGAGAAGTAATGGAGGCGGTGCCGGGTTCCGGGGTTTGGAGCAACTTCAGAGATCGGAGAGAGTGATCAAGGAAGAAGAGATGATGTGGAATGCAGAGAAGTCAGGTGGGTTTTTGGAGAGGTTTGCAGATTTGGAAGGGTTTATCCAAGAGCTTGGTGAATATCCTATGCTGCCCAATTTGGAGTCTGCTTCTGCTGCTCCAAATTCTCACTTGGTGCATGGTTTTGAAGGCACCCAACTTGTTTAGCTTAGTAGTACCAGTAATTCATCACCATCATCATCAGAAGAAGAAAGAATGTAATGAATCTGAAATTGGGTTGTGCTTAAATCTCTTGGGTTTTAAGTTTTTAACTTAACTCTAGTATTTGTTGTTCATTTTGCTGTGTAAATACAAGGGTTTAAAGTTAATCATATACTTTTGGGTATTTTCTGGGTTTTGGCAGAGAGGCAGAGAGATATTGTAGTTGGCAATCTCCATTTGGAAGTAAAGTGGCCATAATATTTCATTTTCATCTTTCTTTTGCCGTTTTGAATTGAATAATGCTGAACCGGGGTTTTGTTTCTTTCTTTTTGGAGGATAGCTTTCACCCTGCTTCTCCTTTTGTCTCTTGTTAAATTGGGTCTCTCTGTCCATCTCTCTTTCTCTTTCAGAGCCATATTATGGTTTGGAGAACCACTCTTGCATAACATTGGGCAATTTCAGACCTGCAAAACCATATGGCTGGCAGTGGCTTGCTCTGCAGAACTTGATGCAAGTCTAAATTTAATTTCTTCGTCTGTTTTAATTTTTATATACACAAGTCGTCTCTTCTCATTTTCTCTTATCATGTTGACATGAAAATTCAGATACACGACTCCAAATTTAGGAGCTACTGTTGAGAAACTTCCATTACTAGATTTTGAACACCATTTTGCAATACCCACTTGCTTTTCATAAGCAAAAATATACCCAGTTGTCTACTAATTTAATTGAATAATACACATTAAAAAGTTTAAAAGAGAAGTAGCTAGTGAAAAATTATTCTAAAGAGCAAGAGATATTTCTTCTCAACCATATGTGAATGTACGGAAGGTACATAATGTATACGTATAATCTCGGATACCATAGATGTACATATGTATGCGTATACCTATGTCTATATAGTATATAAGCACAAATTAATATGTTCTAAAATCTAGCGATTAGTCGGGTGGTAGAGAGGGACCTAGCACCACCCAGGTGTTCTTCAAGAGAAAATTAGGCGACCGTCTAGTTGGGTTTTTATCTAAAAACATATTAAAATAGTTGAATATAGAAGTGTAATTTTCCCTTAACAAAACTTATACTCCGATCCTATATGTTATCGAAAAAAACTTATACTCCTATATTTTGACAAAAAGATTAGTATTATAACTTTATAAGTATATATTATCTTTTTCAATAAAAAAGAAGAAGTATATATTATATATCTTTATAAACTCAACTCACCTAGACGGCTAGACGCCGCCCTCAAATTAACCCAAACAGATGGTGGCCGCCAAGAGAGATTTTTAGAACACCAGCCATTAGCAAATCAAGTAGTTTTGTTCGATTCACCAAGAGCTGTGAAATTATTGTCTGGGTTTACAGCAGAGGGTTAATAAGTTGACTAGGAAACAGCGGCGGAAAGTCAACATTTGAACTAAATGTTTATGTGCAATATGCAATATTCATTTCTTAGTGGCATGACTAGCCTCAAATCATTGAACCTAAACTAAACAATAAACATGACAGGCACGACTCAGAGTCTCAAACCACCAATCACTTCAAGTCTTCAACTATGATGCTATAATAGTGTGCATCTGTTGGTCTACAACGACCGGAGTTGAGCCTTCAAAGACAACGATCGATACCTGAACCCAGAACCAGATTGGAGTTCCCTTATGCACATCACCACTGCCTGCTGCTGTATATAACGAGAAATTCTTGCATATAGCCATCACACGTAAACTCCTCAGAAAAGCTAGCACGTCAGAGACTGAATGCGATATGGAGCATCAATGGTAGTCCATTTAAAACAAACAGAAAGGCAGTAATTTTCACTTGATAAAGGATAAATGAAATGCAATATTATCGGACCTTCAATCATGACCGACCGTTGTTGTAACGTAGATCTGTAATCGAGTGTCATAAAATTTGAAAAGTTAACTTAATTCATGAGACTCCAACGAAAGAATCATTACCCTAACGAATTCGACGACAAGAGATATGTTCGGCTTCAAAATTGAACGGCCAAGGTTAAAGTATGCACTCCATAAGCTTCAAATGATCACCCCATACACTTATCAGTCATCAGATGTTCAAGAGGATCATTTTGAAGAGCAAGTAAGGTTTCCTCGACATAGGCAAATGAATTTAAAACAAGCAGCATATAAAAATGAAAATGGAAAGAGAAAATATTGAGATGTCCTTCCAGGTGATGTAAAGGCAAATAACATGAGACGGCAAGAAATGAAACCAGCAAGACAGCAGAGCAGAGCACATCTTAGTCAATAAGCGTGGGTGCAATTTAGTCAAGCATGTTCACACTTCACACCAAGTTTTTAATATTCCACTAGTCTCCTTGTTCTTATCCAGTGATTATATAGACTATAATTGTAACATCTTGGACCTAATTTTATCTGTTACGGGGTGTTTTTACTAGTTATTGAGAAATTTAACCGTATTTAGTAATTTGGTAATTTAATACTTGAGTTTATCTTTGAGTTTTTTCTAAAAAGGTTAAATTGTTCTTTTAAGACTTTGAAAGTGTAATGCGCGACGACACAAGTTTTTCGATGTCCTCGGATTATTTTTAGAAGGTTCGGGCTATTTTCGTTGATTTGTCGAGAAATATGGGTCGTTGATCTTTAATCATCGATCACCTGTTGTTCACTTTCTTTTTTTTATTGTTGTTGTTAAATAGGGGAAGACTGGTCAGACCCAGTCAAAGAACCCTAGTCGGGTTTGACCAAGCCCAACCGAGTCTCTCTCTCTCTCGATCTCCGGCAACCCTCGACGGAGTGACGCCGTCCAACCGTCGTTGGTCGAGCCACCACCTTCAATCGGTTCATCTCTCTCTCCTCCACATTTTTCTACTCTTTGATTCGTCATTCATCCATCATAGAGGGAGATTGAGCAAATTGAAGCCCGACTGTGTTCGTCATTGTCCGGCGAGCTCCGGCAGGGACGACGGCTTTGAAGGGTATATTCTTGTTCTCCTTACTTCCCTCTTCCTTTCTATGTCCTTGAATGTGTGAATCAAACCCTAACCTGGAAACCCCTTTCTTCTCTTTTCTGGGTTTCAAGCTCCTAGTTCCGGCGACCGGCGTTCGATGGTTTTCGATGAGTGCTTCGAGTTTTCCTGGAGCCGATAAGGCTTCATGGTACCTCTTGTCTTCTTCCCGACGACCTGTTGAGCACTAAGAGGCCAAGACGATCGTGTGTAAAGACTTGAGGTGTTGCTGCTGCTCTGTGGGAGGAACCACGAACCCGGAATTCGGCAAGAGAGCCATCGCCGGCAAGAGAAGCTTTGCTGTCGTCTGAAGGTAATCTTCTTGCATTTAGAGTTGTTGGGTTGCTACTGTGTTAATTGTGGTTTGAGAAAATTAGAGTATGGTTGCTAAATTGAATGTTTTGGTTGTTGTTGTTGATAACTTGGTATTTAGGAGAATGCAAGGAGGTCATATCAAATTTCCGGCAAGTGGCCGGAATCCGGCGATCGATTCCGGTGAATGAGCAGTTTTCCGGTAGTCACTTATTAGGTAGTTTTCGAGGATTTTCTTTCTAATTTAAATTGTAGTTCCGAAAAAGGGAATAATTGAGTTGTGATCGGAAAAAAATTGTCAAGTTAGGAAAATTTCTATTTTGGGAAACTTTCCATTTATGGAAACCCGTTTGGGTGCCCTTAATAAATTTTGGTGTGAAGTTGTGTAGAGAGAAAATGAAGAAAATTGTTGGTATTGTATGTGGGCATGCTTGATCGTAGGGGACTATAAATTAATTTTGGAAGTATTTTCGGTTGATGTGTTAAGGCATGGAAATTGATGGGGACTTCGATTCCAAGTTAAGGTTTGGTATGGAACCGAATGAGTATTAATTGCAAAGTTAGTCGAAAATGATTATTATTATTTGTTGGTCAATTGTTGGTCAATCCTGGTCAACCCGAGAAACCTAGTCAAAATAGGAAGAAGTCGAATCAATGATTATTTTGGAGTCCGGTCTGACTAATTTATTCTCATGTTTATCGTCAGACATGAGATTGGCTAGAGTGTGAATAGTTGGATGTAGCGCTCGAGGAGTATTCCGAGCATTGGAAGGCTTAGACCTGTGAGTGGACTTTTGTTTTAATTATAATGCATGCAATTGTTTACTGTCGAATAATTTATTTTGTTTGAGCATTTGATGTTATTTTTATTTAACGATTATATTTATTTTGGAAAGTTACCGAAAATGAGATTTTCGGTAAATTATAAATTTATTTCTGAGCTAGCTAGTCATATATGTATGTCCACCTTAATGACGTAATATATAACCGCATTATGGTCTGACGTGAGCGTTGGACGCAAACGTAGTAGCTTTATATGAGTGTTTAACTCATATAGGGGGTATGAGCACATATTTATACACACGTCTGTCCACCTTAATGGCGCAGTGTATCACCGCATTAAGGCGTGACATGAGCGTTGGACGCGAGCGTAGTAGCCATATATAGATTATTTTAAATATATTAATTTATATAAGGAGTATAGGCGTGTGTAAATACATACATATATTGATATATATTTTTGAGCTGAAGAGACTCGATATTGATGAGATAAAAGATTTATCGCTTGAGACATGCATTCAATTTCTTTGGAAATTAAATTAGGAAAACATAAATATTGTTAATTATTTTCTTTATTTATTCTTTTTATTTTTGTTTACTCACTCTAACATTTCTGAATATTTTCCCTTGGGCTCTTTGGTTTAAAATGTCCAGTTTACAAGTTAGTATAGTTGAGGTCGGACATACATGAAGATGAGGCATAATCAATAGTATAGTTGAGGCTCATTTTTATGTTTTTATCTCTTTTTCTTTACTATTAGAATTGCTCTGAACCTATGAATGGATAGTTATGAGATTATATTCATATTAGTGAATGAATTGGGAGATGTTGTGAATTTGGAGAGCACGAAGGCTCTAGGAGTTTAAAGTTGGATTTGGTTTTTCAGAAGTGCTTGCAGGTTTTATTAGGAAGGGTGTCCGTTTTCAAGGAAAGTTATATCGAATCTTTGATAAAATCTCCTTTAGAGGTGGTCTCCATAGGGTTTATTTCGGATTTCATGATGAAATTCAGAGTGAGTCCTAACAATAATTAAGAACAAACACATGCGTAAAGACTTCAAGAAAACTACAAACACTCAATCTCGGTCAACTGACTTGAATTTTTACACATCTGGAACATTTTACACATTTTTTGGTGATTAACGGTGGCTGGTTGATTTTTTCCTCATTGTCCTTTACTTAAAAATTTCGCCAAAATATCTAGGGAAATCAGAAGAGAAACAACTTATTCAGAGACAAGGACGTAAAAGATAACTATCATTTGAAGGTGAACTCTACAAAAATAGAAAGAGTTTAGTTCCCATACATAACAGCACCTTTAGCTCTCATACTCCGGGATGGTTTCAGCCAGGGGAGATGAGGGTGAATCTAACCTTGTAAGTATTTCAGGAACTCCAGCAGCATCTCTTATAATCTGTATTAAATCCAGAAGCAGAATTCAGAACCTACTAATGTATAAAACTGCAGTCATTTCAATACATAAAAAATCAACGTCATCTTCTCATGTCCATCACAGAATAATATTTCGCCACCTCCATTTATAAGAACCTACAGCCGAAAGACACAATGTCCCTGTTTTGTACTTAAAATCCTGGAGCCTCCATATTATATTGTATATTTAGAGAAAGCACAATTATTATTGACAGTTGGATGAAGTAGATGGCTCAAAAATCAATTGTCTAAGGTTTGACCTCTCCGAAACTCTGTGCGGAGATTTGTAGGAGAAGTGTGCATCTCTTGGGGTAGACCAAAGTCTTAAAATCCTGCCGTGCTAAGCAAGATTGATTACGAGCAATATTTTAGTGGTCAATAAAATAATTCCACCGCCCAGAAAGAAAATGAAAAGTGAAAAAGAATTGGAATTCTCATTGTGGTATAACATTGAAAGACTCGACTATTAAGTTCTTGCTAGACTAATTTAAATTCAAAGCCCAAAAGTTCAAGGGTAGGGGAGCAATTTGAACTTATTTTATCTATAATTAAATCTAAAACAATTGCAAAATCAATTAAAAACTCAGAAAAAGGGCATTCCCATTGACATTTTGTGAATATTCTTTCATGCAAAGTCAAACTAACAATATAACTTCTGGGAAAAATAATGGATTTAAAACAAATCTTACAGTTTTGAAGCTAAAACTAAAATGCAAAGTGTACTGGAGGCCTTTACAGACCTTTTTACACCACACACAAAATAATAATATACTTATAAATGGAAACTGAGTCTCAGTCATTTCCCACAGAAGAGGAATGGAGTATCCTGTCTGGGAGATCCATGACAAAACAAAATAAATTATTTTCTCCCAATCTACGAAGTAAGTTCAACACAAACAATTTTGTAAAAAGATATTAGTTGAAGAAAATAGGTTTAAAACCCTAACTGTAAGTTCCACTGAGTTTGATACCAAACTTTTAAGTTTACAGAGTAATAAAATATCCATTTCTGCTAACCATCAGTAACATAAGAGGCTCAGTTTTACACAGCAAAACATATTTAAACTGAAGTACAGATAATAGTAAGTAGAATACTTACCATTATCTCCATATCAAGATAGGAAATCATGAACAGTCTCTCGAAAGCTCCAGCTGCAGGCAAGAAGTAAAGCTTAGCATGGACGTAATGAGAGCTAGGTGAAATAGGCCCAATTAACATAATAATAGTTTATGGAAGGTTAAATTGGTATATTTTATCTTGTAAGACGGAGCATTAGCAGGGATCGCCACTGACATACATAATTGAAACTGATCTTTCCAAATAGTTGAGCATAGAGCAGTACACTTGGCATGGATTTATAACAAGAACTAGGTGCATAGAGGCAGAGATGAGATGAAATCAGTAATGAAAAGGAGTAAAATCTCAAAATTGCCTCCTTTATCATATTGAATGAAGCATTCTAGACACCCACATCCAAACCAAACCATACATCAATAAATTGTTCATTCAATGCGTAAGGATACATATGAATGTCAAAATTGTTCACAAGATGACATTCAAATGTCAGCAGAATTTGAACGCACACAGTTTCAACCTCAACCAAAAGACTATTGGGGGAGAGAGTAGTATGATGGCAGGATTTCCATGATGAATATTAAATTACTATGACATGAGAGACAGGTGGATAAAGTCTAAACAGCAATGTGGTTAACCAGAAGTCATTTTACATATTCCCCAATTGCCATAGATGGACAAACCTCTTCTGGGGCATCATTACATAACACCTACAATTGCCAAGGTTCTTCTCAATGATGGTGCCCCATAAGAAGTTCAATCATTTACCTCCAACACACTTACTATATGATTTGTTGGGGGGGGGGGGGGGGGGGGGGGTGGGGTTGAATGAACATTTATCTTTTAACAAAGCAAATGTTATAGCTCCATTAACTTCCCCAACCTAAAATTTAATTAATAGTAAATAATTTGACATCTAATTTAACCAAGTCTACAGGCTACAACACGTTCATGAAATTCATAGCAAGTGTATAATGTTTAATCACGTCTTCGGCAGTATCCCTAGGAAGATCATGACTGGCATTGGCTTTTTGTTGAAGGAGATTACAAGTATATAATCAATAAAGAAAACATGATGGCTAACCAATTGAAGCGACTAATGCCGGATAAGAAGCTGAAAAAGGCAGAAACTTTTTTCTTTATGACCACAAAACCACAAGCAGAAAAGGTTATCTCTTCTGCAACTTTGAATGCGGCATAAAAACAGACAAACCATTGTTTTATCCTAAGTAGTAAACTCCCTACGTTTCTTATATTCCCTAATATATTACCTGACTGAAGAAGAACATCTAATAAAACATGTAAAGGAGATGATCGTGAGAAGTTGCAAAAGGTAGAACCCTTTGTGCTTATAACAACAGTAGCACAAGAACAAAAGGTTATCTACCTTTTCCAACTTCTTATGCGGCACCTGACCTTAAATGGAGAATATAACAAACATGAAAGGGATTGATTAGAGTTAAAATTAAATTTCCAAGTTTGAGTTTTCTCAAATTTCCTAAACCATTACATTACGTAGTACCTGATCACAAAAGAGAAGCTACTGTTCTGACAATACATTTGGGTTAGATATGTGATTGTGAAATTAGGATAACAAAATAAAGGGACAAGAAGAATATTAAACTCACTTAAAGGAACTCTCAGCCCACTGGCTAAGGCATCCCTAATTGGAACAGGAAGCTGTTGCACTGTGTTTACTGCCTGACCAAGTGCACCTTTTAGCTGTTCTGGTATTGTTTCTTGAATAACTGTTGGTGTGTCGAGAACCCCCTCAACATATTCCTCTTTCATTCTAACTGGTCCCTCCACAGACAGCTTGGTTGACAGAGAAAATTTGCTTTCTATCTGCAAAGAACCAGAAAGTTCTTCAGAGTGAATGCTCACAAAAGTTCAATTCGTTAAACTTCAACAGAACAGACATACAGACAGTGACATTGGTGAGTGTAAATAATAGATAACATCATGCCTAAATCAACAGTTCAACATAGGTCTTTACTATCGGTCATTTCACCAAATTACTGTTGAAATAAAAATTAAATATTTCTTGTTTTTTCTTTTCTCTGTTGTTGTTGATTTTTTTTTTTGGCTCTGTCTTTTCCTTTCACAAGTCTTATAAATGAACACCAATAATTATAAAAAGGGCCAGGACTGAACACAGATAATTGCTCGGCTTCCTAAGAGTACAAAAAAAAAAAAGACGAAGACATGATGCAAATTTGCAAATTTATTTGAAACAGATTGATTTTGTGATGCTATACCTAAACCTCTTGCACAAGCAAGCCAAAGAACTGATGCAAACATGACCAACTCTAGAGCCTGATTATGACCCGCTCAAGTTCAGTATCCATTACAAAGCATGCTTGAGCTGTGAATATAAATGTGACTTGCATATTAAGAATAAAAGATGAGTACTTTCTCTATATGGATATTTTATAGACAAAATCTTATACCGAGTTCAATATTTTCATGTTTGCGGTTATCTTTGCATTCCCATCCTTCATGAGCACCTCCATTTTTGACAAACTGGCCAATGTTGAAGGAAATCTCCTGGAGAGAGAAGTTGCATGAATAAGATACGCTAGCTTTATTTTCAAAACTGAAGACAAAGCAAACTATTTGAAACTGATACTAACAAAATAAAATAAAAACTCACTCAAACAGAAATCTTGCAGCAAATAAACCTGGGCTTCCAGACCCAAACCACTCGAAATTCCATCGTCCTTCCAAAAAGGGCGACCTGAGAAGCTGAATAAACAAGTGAACAAGTCATCCAGAGCACATAAAATGTGGGAATGCTTTGTTCCGATAAGCGCTTACGTTGTAGGGCGCGGAGTTGGATTGACCCGCTCCAAAGCAGTAATCCTCTCATTGACATCAATGCGCTGCATGTCTGTCGTCTTTCCAGTGACTAATGCCTCAAAACCCCCAGCATCTTTGAACTGAAACAAAAGATACCGGCATTCAATTGTTAGGGTGAGACTATGTCAGACTATGGATTTTCAAGGAAAAAAAAAACTTACTGTACTACATGACTAGTCTAACACTTTATAAAGAAACTATACCACCGAAACTGAATGAAGCTCAATATTTGAACACTAGTGTGCTTTCAATTTGCATATTAAGAGCTCATTATAAAAATTGTACTTAGCAGCATAATTTGAAAGTAACAACCAGACTGTACCTCACATTTTCTCATATATTCTTAGTTTAACTCTCCCTAAACAACTAATTAAGTATGAATAATTAGGTTAAAGATAATTCAAGAATCGTAAATGTTGAACTCGCTAGTCTCGCACGATGCAAAAAAGAAAGTTTCATATAGCTCAACATTTGAGCACAACAGCTTCGATTTGGATTCAGAAGCTCATTAGAAAGTTAATATTGCACTTAGCAGCAGAATCTGAAAGCAACAACCAAACAAGCCAGCTCACATTTGCTCATATATAATTATCAGTTCAACTCTACCTAATCTACCAATCAAGCATAGAAAAGCTACCAAATTATGAACTAACTAGGTTGAAAACCACAATTATCGACACTCACGGCGAGAAGCAGTGATTCTTTAGCGGAAAGCCTCTCCATTTCCTTAGCATAGGCCGCCGGAGCTCCGGGCACGGCCTGCTGAACCATTGCTCGGACAACGGACCTCTGCAGACTCCGCCTCCGGTCGTAGGGGACTTTCCGGCCGGAGTGCGGCCGCCTGGCGAAGGAGACCAGTGAGCTGGTGGCGGTGGAGGAAGACGACGACGAAGACGAGCAACAGGAGCCGATCACCGAAATCGCAGAGAGCTGGCTCTGCAAGGTCGCCATTGGAATGAAATTTGGAGATTTTGGAGAGAAAGATGTGGGTGATACAAGGACGCGAGGTAAGCGTGAGAAGTGAGGGGTATTTTCGTCTTTGAGTAAAATAATCCACATGCTTTGTAGCGTCTTTATTTGTCTAGGGTATTCATTATTCAATATGTTACAAATTGACAATAACAGGCCGTTTGTTTGGCGGGATACGGTGATTTCACAAGATTATATATTTCCTATCTAGTGTTTGGACGTCCAGACATCAGCCAACCAGAAAATTTTAATCATGTCAGACCATGATATGATATCCTGTTGAAAATGTGTTATTATTTTTATCATCTGGATAAGAACAAAAGAGGAAGACTTGCTCTTTTGTATTTGTTTCTACCTGGTTCGTCCTGAGCCGGGAAGGGGTTGCGGGTCAGAGCGAGGTAGAATCCTTAGGTCCTGCACTCGGAATCTGCACAAGTGACATCGTCAAGAAGTCGGGACTGAGGTGGTCCAGTCTTCGACTCTCTGATGCTTAAGTTAACTTTGAGCACTTGCAAGATAGAGGAGTGTGAGAGAGAGAATTGTGTACCTTTTATGATAGCTTGTGCCTATTTTATAGGCCAAGGTTGGGCACTTTGGCCTTAGTCTCCAATGTGGGACTACTTGTTAGTCTTTGTGGTGTCTCCCCTTTTGGGGGTGTTTTGCCGCTAGAGTGATTTTGGTAAGCGGTTTGTTACCGGCCCTTCACTCCTTGGATATTCGTGAGGGGCTTACCAGGGCTATCTTGTCTGGAATGACCTTCGGTGACCGGGTAATTGCACCTTATTCTCGGCTCAGCCAAGTATTTTGGCTATGTACTAACAAGTCCCCAGTCCGAGAGAGCTCTTGGGTGGGAAGTTATTCTATAGATGCCGAAAATAGGTTTTACCCGGGTGCTGGAGGCATGGTGCCGAGTCCCCAAGTCCCCATGCGAGGGTCGCGAGGTGACGGGGGTGAAGTTCTGAGAGTGGTGAGAGGAAACGCGCTAATGGCGTTGTGTGCCGCTACGGGGCGACGTAGTTCGCGCATTCGAGTAAGTTCGCTGATGGGCGAGTCAGTCCGCGCTAGTTGGCGAGACTCTCACTGATGGGCGAGTCAGTCCGCATTGGTTGGCGAGACTCTCACTGATGGGCGAGTCAAGCCTTCATCCCATTTGCTTGGCTTGGTTCCTGCCTCCATCCTGGAAAGGTTTAAGGACGGAGGCAGGAACCAAGCCAGGCAAATGGGGGGTCCTCAGGGGAAGAACAGAGGTAGCTATCAGCACAGCGGATTTAAGGCAACAGTTCCCGCAGCCAGGGGGAACTACACCACATTAACGGCAACCCCGGAGGTGGTGTGGAACGAGAATAAAGGATCTATTCCGGGACCAGCAACCAGAAAGTTTCCACCATCCCGATTGACCTGAGAGGATACCGGCAAGTACTGCGGATACCACGGGGAAGCAACACACGCGATAAACAACTGTGTTGAGCTAAGAAAACGATCGAGAGCCAACTTAAAGCGGGGAAGCTTCAGCAATACGTGTCAGGTCCGCCTCAAGCTGCAGGGGAACCCGTTTACGGGACAATCAACACGATCCGTGGGGGAGCACGTATAGACCAGAGGAGTAACAAGGCCAAGAAGCAATGCCCCGGGATCAGAGATGGGCGAGAGATACACGCTTTCGGAAGCTGTAGCGCTCAGAATGTCAACGTGAGGTGGAAATCAGTGACGTTCGAAGAAGAAGATGAGCAAGGAACCAGACTGCCTCACGAGGATCCATTCCTGATAACTGCACAGTTGGATCATTCTCTTTGCAAGAAAATTCTAATCGACACAGGGGCGTCAGTGACTGTTTAGTTCAGAAATGCTTGGCGGGCGCTAAAGAGGGGGAGCAGCAAGCTCACGCAGGACAATGAACCATTGATAAGCTTATCCGGGGACGTGGTGCAGCCTCTTGGATCTGACTACATACCCATGATCCTCGGGGGTTTGGAGGGGAACACGCTGAGAACGTTAGTCGATTTCATAATTGTCGACTGCGACTCGTCATACAATGAGATACTTGGGAGACCGGCCCTATGGAAAGTCAAGGCGTTCATCGCGGGACACATGCTTATGATGAAACTGCCATCCCCAACGGGTATCGTTACCATCCGGGGTGATCAGTTGGCTGCAAGAGGATGCTACGCCATTGACGAAGATAATGGTAGAAAAAGAGCAGAAGTATTAGCCTCCGTGAGCTCGAATAAGCTGATTTCGGACGCGTACGAAGATCCCAGGATTAATGCTGCGGCAGAAAGGGCGGAGTCCGAGAGACCTGGTTCAGTTGAGGAAACCGAGCTCGTTTGCATCTCGGACGAGTTCCCAGCAAGAACCGCAAGGATCGGGTCGGGATTGCCAATCATCGTACGGGAGGAGCTCGTACGTTTCCTGAAGGCCAACAGCAAAGCATTCGCGTGGTCGTATGCCGATGTGCCCGATATCCCGGGTGATATAGCCACGCACAAGTTAGGAATCCGTAAAGGCGTGCCCCCGGTGCGACAAAAGCGGAGATCGTTTGATCTGGCTAAGTACGACGTCATCAAGAGAGAGATGCAGAGGCTGCTGGATATCCAGTTTATCAAGGAGGCGAAATACCCTCAATGGTTGGCCAACGTGGTCATGGTCCCAAAGAAAGCGGTGGGGCAATGGAGGATGTGCGTGGACTACACCAGTCTAAATAGGGCCTGCCCCAAAGATAGCTTCCATTTGCCCCGAATTAACCAACTCGTAGATTCCACCTCCGAGTTCGAAATGCTGAGTTTCATGGACACCTACGCGGGCTACAATCAGATAATGATGGATCCCGCGGATGAGGAGCATACGGCCTTCACGACCGACAAAGGAGTGTACTATTACAAGAGGATGCCGTTCGGACTAAAGAACGCTGGAGCAACCAACCAGCGCCTGATGAACAAGATGTTCGCCAAGCAGCTGGGGATCACGATGAAAGTGTATGTGGATGACATGTTGGTAAAGAGTCCCACTGCGGCCGGACATGTGAGCGACCTGCGAGAAATTTTCGACATCATACTCACGTACGGTATGAGGTTGAACCCGGAAAAATGTTTGTTTGGGGTTGTCAAGGGGAAGTTCTTGGGCCATGTGATTAGCCGACACGGTATCGAAGCAAACCCGGAGAAGGTCCAAGCTATAATGGATATGGTGGTCCCAAAATTCCGGAGTGATGTGCAGTCCCTGACGGGCAAGATGGCGGCCCTCGCTAGATTTATTTCCAGACTCACGGACAAGTGCGCACCGTTCTTCAAACTGCTCAAAAGCCAGCATTGCAAGCTGATCAATTGGGGGCCCGAGCAAGATGAGGCTTTCAGGAACATCAAGGAATATTTGGCTTCCGTGCCAAAGCTCTCAAAGCCAATTCCCGGGGAGATGTTGTATCTCTATTTGGCAGCATCTAGTACGGCAGTTAGCTCGGCTTTGATCAGGAAAGATGAGGCCATCGAGCTCCCGGTGTATTATGTGGGCAAGGGCTATACGCTGGCTGAAAGCAGGTACCCGGATCTAGAGAAGTTGGCCCTAATACTCATCGTGACCGCCCGGAAGCTGCGACATTACTTCCAAGCTCATTCTATCACCCTGTTCATGAACTGCCCTCTCAGGCAAGTCCTCTTAAAGCCAGAAACGAGCGGGAGACTGGCCAAATGGGCGACAGAACTGGGCGAGTTCGACATACACTACATGCCGAGAGTAGCCATCAAGGGGCAAGCTGCTGTGGATTTTATCTCAGAACTGACCCCCATGGAAAGGGTCGTGGAGTGCTCGGAGGTTGAGCGAGTGGCTCCCCAAGAAGTCCAGCCATGTTGGAAGTTGTTTGTAGACGGCTCCGTCACCAAAGACAAAAGTGGGGCTGGAATCATATTGGTTAGCCCAGACGGGTTCAAGTACAAGTACGCCCTGGAGTTCAATTTCTCCATGTCCAATAATGCAGCCGAGTACGAGGCATTGATCGGGGGGCTACAGTTGGCACTAGAGATTAGAGTGAAAAGAGTCGAAGTGTTCAGTGACTCGCAGCTTGTGGTGAACCAAGTCGGCGGGACATTTGAAGTTAAAGAACCCCACCTGAACTCTTACCGGGCGCTCGCGAAGGCTCTCTTGTGCGGATTCGAGTCAGCAACTGTGGCTCAGATCCCTAGGAAAGAAAACAGCCATGCCGATACTTTGGCACGTCTTGCCACCGGTACCCGCCAAAAAGGGCGCAAGAAGGTCAAGGTCGAAATCCTGGACCGGCCGAGTATCGACAAGACGATCTCGGAAATATTCGCCATCACTACCGGTCCCAAGGAACCAACATGGATGGACCCAATCATCGAGTTCATCAAAGAAGGCATTCGCCCGGAGAACAGGCGGCAGGCGAGGAAGCTGCAATCAAGATGCGCCAGATACACGCTGGTCGACGGTAAACTGTACCGCAGGGGCTACAGCTTGCCCAGCTTGAAATGCGTGTCAGTGCAAGAGGGTGAGACGATCCTACGGGACATCCATGAGGGCGTTTGCGGTAACCACTCCGGATCGAGATCCCTGTCCTTCAAGGCTCTAAGAACGGGGTATTTTTGGCCCAATATGGGGAGGATGGCAGATCAAGTGTCAGCGAGATGCCATAAATGTCACCAATACGCTAACAAGGTCCATTCCCCGTCCATTGCACTGTCGATCCTGCTGTCTCTGTGGCCCTTCGCTCAGTGGGGTCTTGATTTGATTGGGAAACTTCCAATTGCTCCCGGACAATACAAGTTTATCATTGTAGCGGTGGATTACTACACCAAATGGGTCGAAGCAGAGCCGCTTAGACGAGTAACCACCGAGAGTGTAATGAGTTTCCTCATGAAAAATATCTACTGCAGGTTCGGTGTCCCGGAGACTATCATAACCGACAATGGTACGCAGTTCAACAACCCGAAGCTTATCGAATTCACCAAGGACATGGGAACCAGGATGGTGTTTGCATCGGTAGCTCACCCAAAGACCAACGGGCAAGTGGAGGCAGTCAACAAGATTGTAAAGAAACTGCTAAAGAAGAAGTTGGACGACGCCAAAGGATTGTGGGCGAAAATGCTCCCGGAAGCCCTATGGGCCATCCGAACCACTGCAACGGAGTCAATGGGAGAGACGCCCTTCAGCCTTGCTTTCGGCACGGAGGCTGTCATTCCTATTGAGGTGACAGTACCAACCGGAAGAGTCGAGGGATACGATGAACAAACCAACGCAGAGGGGCTACAGTTAAACATGGATCTCATCGAGGAGAGAAGAGACAGGGCTGACCTACACAACCAAGTTTACAAGCAGCGTGTCGCCCGACACTATGATTGGAAGGTCAGGCCGCGAACCTTGGGTCTCAGAGATTGGGTGATGAAGCGGGTGATGGCCCAACCAATGGCCCTTGATCCAACATGGGAAGGCCCTTACGAGATAGTGGAGGAAGTCGGCCCAGCCACGTTCTTCCTAAGGGACAGGGACGACATAGTCACCGGGCACCCGTGGAACACCGAGCACCTTAGGTTCTACCTTGTTTAATAGAATCGGGAAATTGTAAATTATGCCCACCGGGTTTGACTGGGTCAACCCGGGAGGATGCCTTCATTTATTTTGGTAACAACTATTACAGAAATGAAGAAGCTAAATTCGTAACACTGGAGTGAAACTACGCCCACCGGGTTTGACTGGGTCAACCCGGGAAGATGGCTTTGATAACAACTATTACATAAATGAAGAAGCTAAATTCGTAACACTGGAGTGAAACTACGCCCACCGGGTTTGACTGGATCAACTCGGGAGGATGCCTTTGATAACAACTATTACAGAAATGAAGAAGCTAAATTCGTAACACTGGAGTGAAACTGTCGATTACACACATCAGGTTCAAAGAGGCAAAACAAAACAAAGAGGCAAAACACAGAACTAAAGGCACGAAAATGGGAAATTCAACATGGGCACTTAAATAAATTATGACAACCGGATCACCAGGTTGAAGTCTATGCTCCCCCGTGAAGGCACAAAACCATAAAAAAAGGGTTAAAAAATTACAATCCGGTTACACTCGGTTCATAGCCCTAATCTAGGTCATCCCCGACCGAGTCAACAGTATCTTCTTCGTCCTCACTCTCGGACGCATTAGTGTCAGCATTGGCACTCTCGGGATTGATCAAGGGATGACCCTCCGGGAGGATTGCATGGGGGTCCAGAGCTTTGGCCTTCTCCTGGGCAGCAAGGAGATCCGCGAGCATCCGGGGCTTGTCAAGTTACCCATGCACGCTCCACTCTGTGAACTTCTCGGTGATGGCCTCATCCCGGGCAGACTGGAGAAGACCCTTGAACTTTTCGGATTCCTTGAAAGCTACAACGGCCTGATCACAGCGCGTTGAAGCAAGGCTCCCTAGCTCCGCGATCTCGGTTTCCTTTTCACGAAGCTTACCCTCAAGCGGGCGATACTTTTCAAGCTCCACCCTCAAGGACTCCACCTCGGCTTCGAGAGAGGGGACCTTATCAGCTTTGCTCTCCACCTCCCGAACATGAAGCTGAAGCATGGCCAGCTTCTCGGCCAAGGCATTTTTCTCCCTTTCCAGGGACCCCTTCTCAGTCTGGAGGAAGCTCACATGACCGTTGAGCTTGGCCACCTGCTCTTTCAATTCGGCAGTGTCCTCGCTGGCATCTATGGAGTACACCGCGAAGAGAGACTACAAACAACAGTTGAAGTACGTCCCCGAGCCAAACAAAAAAAACACAAAAAAGTCAAGCGCACTAACCTTCATCAGATGCTCCCGGGTAATCTTGCGGGACTCGGAAGGGGTACCTTCTTTGAATCTCATCCGGTCGAGCTCGATCCCCTTCAGGTCGCTGATCATTACACGAAAGAACTTCTCATCCGCACAACCGTACTCATCGAGAATCTGCCGGATCGGTGTCTTCAAAATCCTAGGAACCACATGGGCCAATATAGATAGCGATGGAGTCGAAGCAGATCCTCCGGGTGCCGACTTATGTTTCTTCAATTTCGGCGCAGGACTCCCGGACACGTCCACGCTAGTATATGTAAACTGGGTATCAGCACTTTGGGTCTTTTTCGAATGGTGGTGACGCCTTTTCTTTTCATCCAAGTTGGCCCGCTAGACAGAGGGAGGAGGCACAGGCGGAGTCACCGCCGACCCGTACACCTCATCGGGAACTTCAAGTACCTTCTGTTTGTCCAAAATCTGTACCGTGTTCGTCTCCACGTCGACCTCGGTGCGAGAAGCCAAATCTCCTTTGGTCAACAACTTCTTCAAGAGATCCTGATCCTTCTCCATGTCGAGAGAGTGATTAGGGCGAGGAACTCGCCTGGGAATTTTTCCTGCGAAACCGAAGACATTATATTTAGTTCAGCTAAGCATCACAAGGACTTCAAATGTCAAGCGTAAGAAAAGATGAACCCACCGGGTACTCTACCCATCTCGCAGTGGGCGAGAACGGCCCACCGCGTCAAATGATATGAGTTGCGGTCATCGTCGTGGGGCCAGGCAGCATATATGCGCGTGATACGCTCTCGCTCGGTCGCTGTCAGGGTGTAGTTCTGATCCCCAATAGCCCGGAAGTAGTTGGGGATCGTGTGCCGTCTCGCCTTTCTTTGCCACGGGCCCCCCACTAGGACTACCTTCGCCCTCCATTCCTTGTTTATTGAAGACGGAAGATCGGTGATCACGGACTCATATTCCCGCGCGGTGAATCCTACACACCCGGAGCTTCCCGCCTTCTTCAAGTATGATAGTCTGTAGAGCGCGCGGAACTCATTGATTGTTGGCCACCCCATGTTCGACAGGCAGTACAGGCATCCAAGCCCCAAAAGTTGTCTCCATTGATTTGGTGGGACCTGTCCCGGAGCAAACTGCAGCATACTCAATATGTACTGTACATATTGAGGTAGCGGTACAGAGAACCCATTCCTGAACATGTTATCGTGCACCGCTATGTAGTTGTCTCTTGGAGTGCACGCTAGTTCCCCGGGGTACAAGCCACGCATCGGGATACTGGAAGGAATATTCCACTCTTCCCTAAATTGCTCTATCTCCTCAGGCGTGAAGCTGCAAACAAGTTCGTCGCACACCCTACCGTCCTCCAAGCGGTGAAGGGCGCGTGTGATCGGGATCACTTCGAGCACTTGTTGTTCGAGACTCGAACTGGAGGATCCAAAATTAGATTTTACCCGCGCGGCATCTCTGTTTGCCTCCCGGTGCAGATACTGCTCCATCCTTTCGTCATCATCAGCGGGAGCCCGCCGTGATGAGCCAGAGGCACTAGCATCGGAAGCCCTAGACTCCATTTTAACCCTATAAAAAACCCTACAAACTATCAGATACTACATCGCATGCTGCCGCCGGGACGTTTCGACACCACCCATCTAAACATAGCGAAAATTCCCAGCAAACCCAGAAACCCAAAACAAAAACCCAGACAAATCCACCGATCTACAAGCCTCACATAATACGCTCAGAAACATAACTGAGCGCTGGAGAAGAGAAACTAACCAGAAAGTGAAGGCCGAAGACAAGCCGGAGCAGCAAACGGACGGCACCTCGCAATCGGACCGGCTGTAGCAGAGAAGCAGTACTCCCCCTTACGCAAGAACACGACTTTCTTCTAAGCTCCTTCTACGCTCGGATCTACGTTTCAATGGAAGGAATACGAAAACAGAGAAACGAAAGCAGACAAAATGAAAGAAGAATGAAACCAGAGGGCAGGATTGTTTTTCTGAAGGGAGACGGAACATATATACAAAGCAGGGGAAATAACACCTCGATCCCCCCCCCCAAAGGCTATTCACCGCAAACGAGGAAATCGTATCCGTCGTGGCCCACCGTAGGATCGTGACACGTGCCCCACTAACCAGTAGCTTCTCGAAGAAGCGACGAGTGAAACGACTTGCATTAAATGCACGTCCCTTCCCCCCTACCGCGCCACCTGGCGGATATGCAATTAATACCCTGACACCCCCACCTACCCAGGCTACCAACCCAATGACACTCGTGTATAGAACTCGCCGGTAGTCACCGAGCTCCCGGAGAATTTCCGGGACTAATCGGTCAAGCCATCAGGGATGTCATAGCGTGCAGAGAAGGCTTGTCCCGGATATTCCACCGTGAGCGAGATCCCAAATTCGCGCGTGTTATCGGGAGGAATGCAACTGCTAAGAAAAAAAAACTCCCGTATAATAACTATCGGGAGGAAGCAGGCAACAACTGCTAGGGAAAATTTTGACTCCCGCATAATTACTATCGGGAGGAAGCAGGCAACAACTGCCAGGGAAAATTTTAACTCCCGAATAATTACTATCGGGAGGAAGCAGGCAACAACTGCTAGGGAAAATTTTGACTCCGGTATAATTACTATCGGGAGGAAGCAGGCAACAACTGCTAGGGAAAATTTTGACTCCCGTATACTTACTATCGGGAGGAAGCAGACAACAACTGCTAGGGAAAATTTTGACTCCCGTATAATTACTATCAGGAGGAAGCAGGCAACAACTGCTAAGGAAAATTTTGATTCCCAGACAATAACTAACGGGAGAAAGAATGCAACAACTGTTTCGTGAGATTCTTATACCCGAGCAAGAACCAAAGGGAAGCATGAGCTAAACAACTAGAGCCATGATAACTGTAAGTCCCTTGTACAGCTCCCGAAGAGTGGGAGTTGGGCATACCAATATCATTCCCTTCACACGGAGAATAGTGGCCTGATAACCCACGCGGGGATAATACCCCGCGCTCGAGCATCAACAACTAAAACATGGAACGGCTCGCTACCTTCCATCGCAACCACAACCCGTTCAGACGTGTCCTGAGCACGAACTTGGGGGGACTAGGATCGGGTACCCGTTGATATTTCTGCATCACGGACCATTTCTTCAAGTCCCCACTCAAGACATGTCTTGAACGAGAACTTGGGGGGACTTGTTGTCGGTAGTCGATAAATACCTCCCTTGGCCCATGATGCTACGAAGCCCAGCATGAGGCAGCTCGAACAGGCCTCAACCTGGATGCTAAAGCAGTCTGGGCCGAGAGGGGAAGTCTCCACAGAAACTGAACATATACAGAATACTTGTCCCACATTGAAGAACATGCAAGGTATAAGTCAATGCAGGGTTATAAATATAGCTGAAGTCAACCAAAAAGGTAAGAAGAAACATCTCCTAGCATTTAATACTCACCAACCAATACTGACTTTATCATCGGAGAAAGAAAGACCGGAAAGTCCCGGTCGGTCTCCTTTTTGCAGACAAGAAGAAGCTCCTCAAGATCGGATCACGTGCAATAGTTTCTACAGAGCCTGCGGGATCTTGCAGAAACACGTAGAGTATTTGATAGTTTTCTGCGGATCCTAATTTACTTGAAAAATCGTGCTTAATCGCCACAAGATAGGTGTACTTAGGATTTCAAAGCTTATGTTTTAGCTAGTATACATGACTTGCAATTCTGCAAGACGATGTTTTCTGACGACCCTACAGGGTTACGTCGTGTTTTCTCTGATTTAAATGGACTGGCTTCTTGATAAAAAAAAATTAATGAATTGAGGGTAGAATGGATAAACTACAAATAATAGAAAGACCCTCTTGCAGTTGGAAGCAAACCCACGTTTTAAGGAGAAGAAAAAAGAGATTTTACATACTCATCCCGGTCTCCCACCGAAAATCCATTTTCTTGTTTTTGTTCACTAACACGTTCTCTTTGAAAACCCAAATGCTAGATGTTATTTTAATACTAAAACCATATTCTATAAGGATAATATTTGCTTATCCCAATCTTGAATTGAATTGATAGCTGATGCTGATCAGTGATCACAGCATGGACATGCATGGCTCAGTAAGTTAAGAAAGTCCAGAGTCCAGAAGATTGAAGCATGCCATATGCATATTATTCTCTGCAAGCTTGCTATACATAGAATTTGCCAAGCAAGACAAGTGAACATTGGTTTTGCTCTCTCACTCTTACAGTAACTGCTTCAAAAATAAAGCAGAAAGAAAGAAAATGGAGATGCGGGGTATCGAACCACGTACCACTCGCATGCAAAGCGAGCGCTATACCGTGCGAGCTCATCCCCTGCAACATTTCGGCAGCGTCATCGAGGACTCTAATAACAATGCTCTTGGTTGCTTGTGTCATATAAAGCCCTGCAAACCTGCTTTAGGCTTTAGCGACCACTGAAATTGAGTCTCTGCTTCCCGCCATGGAGTCCATGGAAATCGATTCCGAAAAGAACATCCTCCACCGAAAACAAGCCTCCTACATTTCTCAGGTCCCTTCTTTCCCTCTAAACCTACTCCATAAATTCTCGCACTCAATTTTTTTCTAAACAAGAGCTCAGTCTCGAAATCCAGTCCATTCTTTTCTAGGGTTTCAATTCTTATCATACTCAAATTTCTGGTGCAGGACGACAAGTTCGTAATGAGAGAGGTGTACCGGGGCCAGCAGTACAGCCAAATCTACTTCGCGCGGCTCCATTTGATGAGAACCCTCCTCTACTCTCTCCTCCCCAATTGGAAGCCCCATTTACCAGGTTTCTCGATTCGCTTTATTTTCGCTGATTTCGATTTGGGTTCTGATAAAATGACAGTCTCGTAATTTAATTCTTGGTGTTGTGTGTGGTGAGGCAGTTTGCACAATTTTGGGATTGGAGGAAGGCAAGGAATGCACTGTTGTTGGAACATTGTACAAGCACATGAAGCTCAAACCTTCGATTCTTGATGAGTACTCTAAGACGGTGGGTGGTGTACTTGTTTCCATTGTTGATTTTTCCCAAGTGTTTTTTTGGTTATCGAGTAGTTGATTTGATACTTGTGTACTGTTGTGTTTTGTTTGACAGAGATCTGTGGTGCCGCTTGTCAAGCCTCATAATTTTGTGCACACCGATGATTATTTGGTTTTGGAAGATGAGAGTGGAAGGATTAAGCTTGGTGGGAGTGTGCTTTCACCGTCTGTGTATGTAACAGGTATCTTTGTTTCGCCCATGGTGGTGTAACTCACCCGTAGCTGTTTGGACTAGAAGATTCAGTTTATATGTCGGGTCCTGGAGAAACTAGTATTATCTTTGATTGTGTGTTTGTGGCATTATTTGAACTGTGCATTTTGATCTGGAAGAATAAGTTTACTTAACATTATAATTCGAAATCAGTAGGTTTTAAGCATGCTCATCTTACATTAACATGGTGATAGGGAATATTGTTGCTTTGCACGGAAAAGAGACTAGTGAAGGTGAATTTGTAGTACTAGATGTTCTTGAACCTGGCTTACCGCCTCAGATCGAGTTGCCACTTAAATCAAGTATGATCCTGTCACCTCTCTCTCTCTCTCTCTATCTCTTTTCTTTTGTGTTTTTTCTTTTCAGTAAAGTGTTCACTTGGACATGTTCCTCAAGTATCCATAAGGTCTATTTACTATTGGAATCAAACCAGTTAATCTAGTTGATTTTACAAACTGGTATTAAGGTGGAAATATATAAACCAGTAGAGTTCTGCTATAGGTGAGAAATGAAATTCTCAATATTAACTTTAAATAATGAACAGTTAGATAAAAACAAATAATCACTACCAGGTATAAATGCACAGTTACATGCCCAAATACAGTTCAGATATCCGGTTTCGGATGATGCAGTGAACTCATTAGCAATAGCTCGAATGATGCAAACTCTGTTAGATAGTTATCACTATCATGTAAGATATAACAGAAGCTTAAGTCACAGGAAATGGTTACTGAACTTTTGAGTATCAACTAAAAACTCTTGGCTTCTAGTACCTTTGAATTTGAAATCTTCGTTGCTTTTCTCAGTTTTGTACTTTTACAATCTAAAGAAATGGACAATTTTTTTCAATCCTCATATTCAATTGTTTTTATTTTCTAATATCATATGGTTAAAAAAAGTTCTAGTATCGATTTGCCATCATTATGAATATGTTCCCTGTTTCATATTTATTTTGTCTAATTTCCTAGTAGATATGTTTCACTATTTCATATTTCATCCCTCCCCCCTTCCCTTCCTTTTTTTTTTTTTTTTCATATTGATCTTTGATTTGTCCCCATGCAGGAGAAGATAAGTATGTTGTTTTTGTATCTGGGCTTCGTGTTGGAAGCGGCTCTTCAAATCCTCTCTTGTTTCAGCTTCTTGTTGATCATATAACAGGACATTTAGGAGATGAAAAGGTCCTTGTCCTTTGTCCTTCAAGATCATGCTTTGTGCATTATGTTCCCCACCACTCCTCACATATCATACTTTTGGCACATTGGACAGGAACAAAACCTTGCATCGCAAATAGTCCATATTGTAATAGCTGGAAACTCTGTTGAACTTCCTCGTGAGCTTCTTAATGGTCAGGTAACACATTTTGATGCTACTGATAATAAGGTACAATGTAACTGTTTGGTGATTGCTTATAAATTTAGGAGTGAAGACCAATGTGAATGAGTGTACCTATGATTTTTTGTCTTCAGAAAAGAAAATGATATTAGACTGGAAAGAGCACTTTTATAGTTAGTTTATTGAGTGTCATGCATAGGTTCTTTCCCTGCAAGCAAAATTAGTGAGATGCCATTTTGTTCGTTGTTGGTAGAACTTGGCACCAAAGGATCAAGCTACTCTGTCTTCTCCAATTAAGGAGCTGGATATTATGTTGACTCAGGTCCTTTCTATCAGTTTAATTTGTCAATACTTCATCTATGTTTCTATCATGAATTGCACTGCTTAATTGACTTCACTTATGCCAGATAGCTGCAGGTGTGCCTTTAGATATCATGCCAGGTGTAGATGACCCTGCAAATGCTTCACTGCCTCAACAGGTTGGATATATGTCCTTGAAAGCATGCATTTTGGTTCATAACTTTGTTTTGCTTCTGATATTCTTTTCCTTTCAGCCTTTGAACAGATGCCTTTTCCCTGGGTCATCAGTTTATAACACGTTTAGATCATGTACTAATCCCCACTCTTTTGATCTTGATGAAATGAGGTACAATATGGGAGTGATTTGACTTTTGGTATTATCTATTAGGTAATTGTTTTGACACAGTGATCTTTTGGTTTCCAGGTTTGTGGGAACATCAGGGCAAAATATAGATGATCTTGATAGGTATTCAGAAGCAAAGGATAAACTTGAATATCTTGAAAGAACATTAAGGTGGAGGCATCTGGCACCAACAGCGCCAAATACTCTTGGTATAAATTGTGTAGTTTTGTTAGCAATGTGTTTGGGTGAATTTGACATGTTAAGGTTGCTGGTATCTTGAGATAGGATGAGTTATCTAATTTGGGACCGATCACTATTCAGCAAAATAAATATGGACATGTTTTTGCACACTTGATCTTCGCATAACATTCTATCCGAGTTTACCTTGTGTTATCAAATTCATACTCATGTTTGTATTATGTTCTTTCAGAGTGTTATCCTTTCACGGATACAGATCCCTTTCTGATGGAGAGCTGTCCGTATGTGTACTTCGTGGGTAATCAGAATAAATATGATAGTCGCTTGGTAAAGGGTATATTTTTTTAACTTCTTTGGCTAGAGTATATGCTAGCAAAAAAAATTTTTTTAAATTTTTATATTTTCTATCACTTGATTAGTCTTCAGACCAAAAAAAAAAAAAAAACAGAGACTTGATTGGTCTACAACCTTTCATGGGCAGGATCTGAAGGGCAGATGGTGAGACTCATTTGCATTCCTAAATTCTGTGAGACAGGAGTTGCTGCTGTGGTAAGCTGCTGTATCTTTGATGCATGCCTGAAACTTCTAGACGAACAAGTACTGGCGTCAATCTTGATGTTAGACGGGTTTTGTCGTCTCTTATGTGTTTTGTGTCCAAAAAGATATCATGAGCCCTTGTGTAAAGTTTATGTATCCAATTAAGTTGAAAGATTGCATTTTGAAATTATTCTCCAATCATTCTTATGTTGGTGTGTTCCCATTTTGCAGCTAAACATGAGAACCCTTGAATGCCATACACTCAATTTCGGGACTCAATTCTAATAACTTGGTATGGGATTTATCAGGTAGAGTTATGAATTCTTTAAGAATTTCGCTCCAGTCAAATGTTCTATTTACAGATGATCATGAAGAAGTGAAAAAGTTTATTTAGCAAATTACAGGCACAGTCAGCTCTTCCTTGTAGAAGGGGGAAAAACACTAATAACACAGTTGTAGCATAAAATACAACTCTGTCATATGCTTTGTCAACTCTAAAGTATGCATGCTACGTTTATAAGTAACTAAATGTATAAACTAACTCAAAACCTGGTTGACTAGATATGGAACTTGTAAAATTTTTATCAAAAGTGGATCCACTTGTTTAATTCCAACTACAAAATGCCATAATGCATGTCAAAATTTAGGAGGTATAAGAGTATGGTATGGCACATAAGCGATTATACTATGCTTGTAGCAAAGTCTGTTGAAATTGTCAATATAGTGGAATGGGATGGTATGGGTTAGCTCTCTATCTGCCATTGCTTGGAGTGCCAATAATTTAGACTTATGTCGATTCAACAGATGTGACACATTATATTATGTCAATTTTGTTTTTAATTCTGTGACTTTTAGGTACACTTAAATTATATTGATCGACAGATACGTCATTGAAATGTGGTATATTGATCAAAAGCAACATTCAGCAACTTATTACCCATGTTCTTATTTAACGTTGGAGGTATGTAATTTCAGGTTTCCACCTAATGGATTTACATATCAATACATACTCCAACAGGATTTGTGGAGATCAATTGAAAAGAGAGCCGAATGTGATGAATCTGTTGAGCCAAATTTGCCTGAATGTTTTTTTTTTTTTTTTTGCTTTCACATTTGCTTATTGAATATCTTATATCAGAGCTTTCGGAGTAGTTATTTATGTATTTCTCTATTAGTAAGGAATTGTAGTATTTGGAAATGTTGATGAAGTTTCAAGAATAGATGTAATTTTTCAGTTGGTGTAATATTGACTGTAGTTAGTTAGTTAAACAGCTAACCATCTTGTTTTTCTCTGAAGATATAGCTTCAATCAATCTCTTTGCCTTGATTTTGTACATTTGTGTTGGCTTTTCAAGTGTTAGCAGTTACTGTCAAATTTTTTGCCAGAACTTCTCATTTCATATGGAGGCTCCTATAGTCTTCATGTCCCCAGTGGTGGCTGATAACTGAATTCTCATTTTAAAATTGTTGCCGGAGAGTTATAAACAGCACTTGGTAAAAGGACTGCTAAACATTGCCACCCAGCCATCGAACAACTCTGGAATTGACATCTACAATAAGACTATGGTCAACCTGACCAGAGTGAACCTCCTTCAATGCAATTATGCAAATGATATTATTCAGTTCAGTTCATCATTGTGTTGTGGGCCTTGTGGTCCAATTCTCCTGAAACCCATCTACTAACCCGACCCAGATCGAAGAAGAGGAGTGAACGTCTGCAAATGTGTCAGCGTGAACATGGGAGGAGGGCATTTTAAGTCATCAGATTATGTCAAATTGGAATTTATGTAGTCTATAATGCCTTCCCAATGACAATCATACACTCAACGGCTATATCTGCCCAGTCCCCCAATTATTCAAATCATATTCTCCTAACCCCGACGGTCCAATAATTTCCCACTTACATTAAGCACCAAGATCACAAGGATCACAAACCCAAAATACCCAAATCCCTGTTGCAATTCTCACTCTCTCAATTTCTCTTCATCATTACCAATTGAATTTGTCATGGACCCTCCTACTCTTACTCCTATTCCTACTGCTGCTGCTGTTCAACATGTGACCAAGAGGTCTTCAGATGAGCTGCTCAGGAAATTTGCTGATTCCTGCAATGAGGCCAAGGCCTCAGCAAAGAAGAAGGCGATCAGGGCGCTTTCGAAACAAAGGAAAAGAAGCTTTAAAAGTGGTGAGTTTGATCAGAGTGAGAGTCTATCAGATGGCAAGGGTAGCAGCTTAGTGGAGAGGAGGTCACTGCTTCCTGTTGTTGCTGGGACTAAAAACAAGGGATTGCTGCTTAGGCAGCTTGGGGTTCATGGCAGGTCAAGGGATATCAGGAACAAGTCCCTCTTTGGTACCATTCACAAGGTAAGACTTTCATCCTTTCAATTCATGTTATTCATATAAATCCTTTTTTACCTGATGAATTGCAAGATGTAAGTAGGTTTGTGTAAACCTTAACTACCCAGTAAAAGAAACTCCGTTAGGCTTTAGTCAGTGTAGCAATTAATGGGTGTTTGATGATGAAAATGAACCATATGTTATACTTTTGTGGAAACGCAGTTAAACAGTCACAGCCAAGTTTAAACCATTTCTCAAAACCAATAATAACCAAGATGTGAAAATTGCTACCAACTAGGCTACTATTCTGCATAATTGGTCTGTAACCCAGTTTTGAATTTTTGATTAGAATCTCATGATATTTATTTGGGTCCATTTATTTGTATTGGGTTTCCACCAACCAACACAAGGACCATATGTGGGGCGAATCTTAATGGCCCCAATCTTAGCTTCTGAGTGTTAAGTGTGCAATATTTATGCAGTTAGTTACAGTCCAAAGTATACCACTAAGTTAGATGGAGTTTAAGTCTCAGGAAACAGCGCAAATTGTAAACATACAGCTTAATTACCTCCACAATATTCAACTACTAAATGTATTGATCCCCTATAAATCTATAATCAACTGTTAATTATACATCCTCGTTCTATTAGCTGATCAAATGGGTTAAATGGGTTATTCTAACTAAAAGACATGTATTGCAGGAGTTCTTAGCACCACTATGAATTAGGAATCTAAGAAAGAGGAAGCACTTATGTGCTCTAAAGCATTAGAAAGCACAAGTAGAGCAGGATCCAAACAGCTAGCCTCTCCCCAAAATCTGCAGCCTAGGCTAGCAAGTGGTACTCACTAAAAAAAACCCCCTCTAACTCTTCTACCTCCATTTCAGCAGCCTTTTCTGTTCTTGAAGCTGTCACTAGAGTTTGGTCCAATGTGCCAGCTATGCTGTGCCCATCTCTATTTTGATCTACATGGGAAGAGACAGGAAGAACATAGAAAAAGAAGTTTAATAAGTATTGGTGACAAGTTTGATGACTGAACTATATGTTTACAATTGCAAATGGGGAAATGAAAGTCAACTTATATTGATGTCACAGATTTTTGACATTATGGTCTCAACTGTGCAGACTTGGAGGAGGACCATAGAAGGGGCGTCAAAGGTTTTCATGGAGAAGCATTACAACAGGCACAGGCGTTTGATAAATGACATTGTTTAGCTCCAGGAACATTTTTTTTTTTACTCTGCTCTTAAAATATCAGAAACTTCTACTTAGCAAAAGCTCGGTGTAAATTTACATTCAAATTTGTATTTCTCATTCTTTTTTGAGGCACAGGCGTTTGATAAATGACATTGTTTAGCTCCAGGAACATTTTTTTTTGACTCTGCTCTTAAAATATCAGAAACTTCTACTTAGCAAAAGCTCGGTGTAAATTTACATTCAAATTTGTATTTCTCATTCTTTTTTGCATATTGTTTTTCTACAGGAGTAATAAAATAGAGCTCAATTCTAGTTCTCTCTCAAAACCTAAAATTGTTAGCTAGGCTTTTGCGATCTCTACAATCTTTATGTTGCAGTCATATGATCTCATCCTCCCAAGAACTTGCAGTCTTAGAAACATTGCCTCGTACAGTTTACATTTTTGGGGCTTGTGGCATGGTAAGGTAAATGTTTATAATGTCTTTTTATTCAAAGTAACGAAGAATAACATTTTACCATAACATGAGTGTTTTGACAAAGTTACTAGGACATCAACAACATAGGGTATCACAACTTATTTTCAATGATTAAAATGATTCTAAACTAAATGTGAACACAGTAAGTCACACATCTTAAGTGTCAAAACCGGTCTAAGATCCGCTTTCACATATTTAGAAGATAAAATTTAGACGTGTTGAACAGGGTGTAACGTGAACAGAACCCCTTATTCATGAAGATTGCACAAACACAATATCAGCACAAGAGATATGAGCAACAGAAGTTCTATTTAGAAAACCAAAGGACCAAAGCTGTGGAGACTACTCAAAATCCGCAACCTCTTTTCTGGTGTTGTTGTTGGTAGAGTTTTCAACCCACTATGTTGGCCAAATAATAAAAAAGGGGGGCAAGCACTCATACATGTGACATTGACCATATTGGAACCACACTGAAACATCATGCCCCAACCATATCTCATCTCATTTCTCAATCTGTGAGCAACACCATCTTTAATGGGGCTTCAACTGTACCTCTACCATGAAAGCCCTCACTCCCATGTTTTGGATTTGACCTGAAATAGTGAATGCTGGGACAGCTGAGCCAAGCGAAGGCCAACCTTGTGAGTATCTCACATGCCTCATGTGTCTCCTCCTCCTTCTTTCCTCCCTTTACAAGCTTCTTCCTTGGAAAACAACATCCTCCTACCTCTGCATTTCCTCCATTCATTTCATTCAATCAATCCCACAAAACAAAGACAAATCTTAAGGCTTTCTTCCTGATAAGCTCAGCTCTTACATGGTCACTCACACGTGGTGCGGGGGATCTGCTCGAATATATTGCCAACAAGTCTCTGTCTTTTCAATTAAATAAATCTGTGACTTTGTTTCTGGTTTCATTCATTTCTGTATATATATAATTGGAGAAGATAAGTTGTAGAGCTTATGCATCATCATCATCATCAATTCATCATAATAAGAATATGAGAGAAGAGGCTTGCTTGCACATGGGATCAACTCAGGAGTCTAAAAAGAATACTGGTAGAAAGTAAACAGAAGAAGCTTCATTTCTGCATATATAAAAGCTCGAGGGCCATAGCTGTGCCATTGTTTAAGGTCAAGAAAGCAATCTTCCGAATCCCATTTAAAATAATATCGCCAAGAACAGATCAGGGTTTTGAAATGGGATTATGCCAAATGTGCTTTGTTTGATGATGTTAGAGGCAACCGAGTATTTTTTTTTGAGAAAAAAACAAGAAGCTAATATCACTTAAACAGTTTTTTTTTTTTTCCATTCACTTCATTTGTTTTAGATATTGGACTAAACAATGGAAAGCAGTTATGTTAAGAAAGCTTCATTAAACACTAGGAGGAATTTTACTCACCATTGAATTCTTCTTGCACTTGTCCATCACTTTCTACATTCTAAAATCAGAATATGAAATGGTCTATGTCAATTATGCTCTTTCTAATATTTTTAATAAAAAATTAATGTTTGAAAAAGAAAAAACCAAAGAGTTTATGTTTGTTGGAAATGAGAAATTTCACATAAGAAAAGTGACAAAATAAATATAACTTATAAGTGTAGATCATACTCAATTGTTCCAAGAATTATTTTTAAAAAAAAAAACTTTTTATTAATAACTTACACACCCTAGATATGTCGTGAGGTTTGAACTCATTACCTCAAAGTTGTCAGTTAAAGACTTTAACCAACCAAATTACAGCTCACAGACAAAAAATTAGTTAGCAACAAAGAACTTTTGTGATTAAACCCACCCTAACACATTAAAATTTGGATAACATCGATACAAAAATAATCCACATATCATTGTTTAACAATAAATCTTATATCCAAATGAAAAGATACAATAAAACTAATATTTATTTGATTTTTTATCAATTTAATTTAGGTTAGTGTTATTAACACACCCTATCTATAATGAGAACTAATCATGAAACAAATTTAAGTGATAAGTTTGTAAGTAAAATTGGAATGTGTAGATAAGAAAATAGATTAAGTGTGTTAATAACACTAGCCTTTAATTTGATAAGATTTTGAAAAGGTTATCCAAGATAGCGCAATGACACCAACAATATATTTTTGGGCTATCATGTAAATCTAGACATCTAAAATGTGTTTCTCTTTGTCACACCACGACGATGTCAAATTCAATAGTATGCAATGTTGTTGTTATTGAGGTATATGAAATGGGTTACTGAAATGCAAATGTGGTTGCTTAATCTGTTAGGGTTGTTGAAGGTATGGGCGAACATTATATGTGTTGATGGATATGCTCGATTTTGTTGATAACATGCACGCATAGGCGGAGGTACATATAGATCAAAAGGTGTCATGGCACGCTCAAAACTTTGGTTTTGCATGTATTTGGCCTTTAAAATCTAACTGAGTTGGAGAAATTTGTTAACGATGACACCCCTCACTTTTCGTCTCTCGCTCCGCCTATGCATGCACTAGTATTGTTGGTTGATGGAGGAGTTGAGAAAGTGACCATGGCGGATTAGCGACTGTAGGGTTTTTCATGGTAGTAGTTTGGTATCAGAGTGAGTCTCTCTCTAGTTGCGTCTCCAATATGTTATGGGCCCAAATTTGGTTCTTTTTGTTGAAATTTGGATTCCTTCTATTTCCATTGAAAAGTTCCAGTTGAATTGTCACCAAGTGTGCGATGGAGGTCGGCCTTGGTTTGTACTGTCTTGGTATGAGAGTTGGTTTGTTAATCTGTTTCATGTGCACGTGCAAACTTGAAAGTTAAGTTGTACATAAGGGGGCGTATTGGAGATGAGAGATCCGATATTAGAAAAATGACAAATTAATTAAATATAACTTATAAGTAGGTGGATCATACCCAATTGGACCAACACCATATGTGATTAAAACTCAACACATTAAAAGATGGTTAAATTGAAACAATATTAATACAATAATAATCCACAGGCTACGCTTGTCGCTATTTAAAAAAATGGATGTTTGGATTGGGTCTAAAATATTTGGCTTCGAGTTTATACAAAGTGGCTTTTGTATAAAACTTTAGAATGTGAAACAAGTCTAGTTTCATATTTCAAGTCAGTGAAGTTTAACATCATTTATGAAATTTTACAATCATAGTTTTATTATTTAGCATATAATTTATTATTATTTTTTATATAAGTATATATATATTTTTTATAGGAATTCTGATTCAGTTCAATTTGAGTCTTTAACCATAAATTCTCTTTATTAATCTTTTTGTAATCTTCCTTATTACACAAGTGATCTTTCCATTAAAAATACACAGTTGTCAACTGAAAGTAAATTGCTAAAGAAAAAGAGGTGACGCCATTCTTACCCTACTCCCTAGAATGCCCATCATAACCCAATTTCTCTGTATAAAAGACCACTAAATCCTGAAATACCCATCATCTCCTTCTTCATTTGTTTATTTTCTTTCTTCAAAAACTCAACAGAGAAATAAAAGTTTACATATGAATTACTCAATCAAAAAAAAAAAAAAAAAAAAGTTTACATATGAATTAGGTCATTTCACTTTCAATGGCACATCTGTAATTTTGTCATCCCTCAAATGTCATTCCCGTCAAATTGAAACCCTTCAAGAAAAGAAAAGACTCTCTCTTTCTTACACGCTTTCGTTAACTTGTCGCGCAACTCAGTTGTGAGTCTCTCCTCTTCAACTCCAGAGAGAGAGAGAGAGAGAGAGAGAAACAGAGTGGACTCCAAAACCCACCAAAGTCTCCCAACTCCTTCTTCCCCTGAAACACACTCACTTCCCTTTTCCCCATACATACATGCTCCCAAACCCAACTAAACCAAACCACAAAATCTTTGAGTTCCGAATATTGGGTAGAGTGATCAGAGAGCAAAAGGCAGAGTGGTGTGTGTGTGTTGGGAAATGAGGGATGTTTTCGTGGCTGGCAAGGATCATGTGGACGTGTTGGAAGCCTGTGAGGAGATATGCCCGTATGAACAAGGATGATAACAATCTTGATGACCCCTCCATTGAAGACCCTCTCGTTTGGTGCAGAGCCCTTGACAAGCACGCTTTTGGTGATTTCTCCTTCGCTGTGGTTCAAGCCAATGCGGTTCTTGAGGATCAGAGCCAAGTTGAGATTGGGAGAGAGGCTACTTTTGTTGGTGTCTATGATGGCCATGGTGGACCTGATGCCGCCAGATACATCTCTGACCATCTCTTTCTGCATCTCATGAGTGAGTTCTTGATTTCTTTGCTTTTTCTTTTTCAATGTGAATTGTGTTTGGTGGTATTTGATAGTTTAAAGCAGAGCCTTGGATTTGGGATCATCTTTCATTTATTATTGAACCCCATTTTTCTTTTGGGATTTGGATTTTTGGGTTTGTGTTTTCTTGAAAGCGGGTTGTCTGGTTTCGTTTTGCTCAAGTTTTTTTTTCTCTGAAATTCTGTGCATTCAAGACTGGCCCTTTGTCAGACATGTGCGTTTGTCTTGTTGTGTGTCTGTAATATGAGCAAGTTTAATTAGTTTATGTTGATTCATGTGGTGGATCTACCGCAAAGAGGATGAGAGGATTGGTTCCATCAATTCAGAGTAGAGTTATGTGGTGGATCTATTTTGTTCTGCATAGTTGGAGTAGATTTGAATGCCAAGCAAAGTATTATTTTGTAGTGCTCTTTTTCTTTTCTTTTGGTGAGAAGTTCAACCATTGAAGGAGAAGAAGATAGTTTTAGAATACATGCATTTGTTTCGTAAATCAAAACACAGCACTCCGGAATTTCCATATTGGGACATTCATATGCTATGTTTCTGTATTGTGGGCATCATCCTTTGATTTTTATTGTGATTGAAGTACTTTTGGATTTCTCCAATTGAAACTTATTTAACTGTGTTACAGGACATGCTCAAGAAAAGGGAACCATATCTGAAGATATCCTTAGAAGTGCCTTTTCTGCTACCGAGGATGGGTTCCTTACTCTTGTGCGTAGGACTTGTGGAATAAAACCAGTGATTGCAGCAGAAGGTTCTTGTTGTCTGGTTGGAGTTATCTGGAGAGGGACTTTGTATGTTGCTAATGTAGGTGACTCGAGAGCTGTAATCGGTTCTTTAGGTAGATCAAATAAGATAGTTGCTGAACAACTGAATAGAGAACACAATGCAAGTATGGAGGAGGTCAGACAAGAGCTCAGGGGGCTGCATCCAAATGATTCACACATTGTAGTTATGAAGAAGGGAGTTTGGCGTATCAAAGGCATCATACAGGTTTACTTCCTTATTGTCTCTTTCAACTGATTGGCTTGTTTTGGTAACTTGTATATGGATGATGGTTCTTTAATCTCTCAGTATTATTACCTGTTTCTTATTATTCATGGCTTTCTGCAGTCTGTAGTGTAGTTTGTGAAGTCTTTTGATGTATGCTTTCCACATCCCGAAATAATGTAGAAAGGGTACCCCGATTTCTAAAGCGAGTGCCATTGTGATATGTGACATGAATTTTTCTTGATTGAACTATCTTATATGCTTAAGAATTGCAGTAGTATAACTATATTCACAATAAAAAGTTGCAGTGTCCTCTCTGGACATGCTTGTCTGCTGATGAACACAAATGCATGAAATAGCAGCTGTGGTTTGCAATAATATCATTCTTGTGTCAATTTGATAATGTTTCTCTCATTTTGGGTCAAGTGACTTCAATGGTTATCTTGGCTTCAATCATTTATCCTTGAGACATAGCAGGAATATGTGTCATCATAGACCTATGTGATGTTTAATATTTTGTTTCACTCCTTCAAAGTACTGATGTTAACAAAATGTCAACTGAATTCTGACATTCAGGTGTCTAGATCTATTGGCGATGCGTACTTGAAGACACCAGAATTTTCTCTTGATCCTTCATTCCCGAGATTCCAACTTCCTGAACCCCTGGGTCGGCCTGTGCTGTCAGCAGAACCATCTGTATTTACTAGAGTTCTACAACCTGAAGATAGATTTATTATTTTTGCATCAGACGGTCTTTGGGAGCACATGACTAATCAGGAAGCTGTGGAAATCGTGCATAACAGTCCTCGAGAGGTATTTCATTCTTTGTTGTTTCCTCTTTCCCAGTCTTTTCCTTTTATTATTTAGGTTTCAATAATGTTTTACTCTCTTTTGTTTATCATAACTTGTAGGGAATTGCGAACAGACTTCTGAAACTATGTATGAGTGAGGCAGGTAGAAAAGTGAATAGGACATATGATGACCTTAAGAAGGTTGAAAAGGGTGAGAGGAGGTGTTATCACGACGATATTACGATTGTTGTCATTTTTATTGATCATGATTCACTGGGGAAAACACAACCTGTACCTGAGCTATCAGTAAGAGGGTTCAATGACACGGTTGCACCATCAAAGTTTAGCATCTTCAAGGATTGATACAAATGTGAAGTCTGGTTCCTAGAGTAAACAACACCCAGTAACTTGATTGCCTTGATCTTGTTTTAGAAGACCAGGTTCATCAAGGCTCATCAAGTTTTTTTTTTCCCAACATTTCTCTTAACAATGGATTGTTTCTTCCAGCTGTTCTTAACACCTTTTGAAAGCTTCTATATATAAACTGATTTCTTTTTACATAAAACCACGCACCCTAGGCAAAGCTTCGGGCAAGCTTCAAATTTTTTGGAGTGTATACACCCAAAAGTTGTGCAATTTATTGGTTTGAATATGTCTTATTAAGCTATTCAAGAACTATCTAGTGTTGAAGAATGTGGAGCCAGAGATGTAATCGTATTGGTCATGTTCAGCTCACCAACTGAATTGTGCTGTTATGGCTCAGATGAAGAAACAACTGTGTATGTCTGGATCTTCTATAATGAAAAATATGTTGATCTCTTATATCTTATAGCTCGATTTGACTGCTATACCATATGCCAAACTATACCTTCCAATTATATTAAAGATGTGTGGTGGCGTCTCATTGCTTACCATTAGATTTTATTAGCTATAGCAGATCATGTGCCTGAGAGAAGAATATTGTGTGCAGCATCTCACACATGAATTAGAATGTAGATGGTTTGGTCTCAATTTTATATGACGGCGAATTTTGGATCTTGTTAATGGCAGGTCAGATTATATTTGATAACTCGTCTCGTTACAGCAACTTGAAACTAAATTTCCGATGAAATGTAGCAATATTGGCATCACTTGCATCTCATTAAGTGCAGAAGTCAAGCTTGGTGGCTTTCTGTTGTGGCTTGACATTGCTCCATGAATTTCTGCCAAGTTTTTAAGCACATCTGCCACATTTGCTTATACTTGGGAGTCTGGGTAATGTAATAAAAAAACCCTTGCAGCATCATTTCCCACAAGTTGTCTTTGGCTCTGTGCTATGAAAGAGATGGCAATCTGATTCCAAATGGTACTGCATAGAATGAAAAAGAATTTGGAATCTTTATGTCTGTTGCAGAGAATTTGTTCTAGTCATTTGGAACATATTCAATCAACAATTTGTCTGTTACTTCAGTCCCCATAAAGATAATATAGAGAATGACTGTTTTAATATCTGAAATGCAAAAGTCATCAGACATGAAAGGTACTAGTTTTCTGGAGAAATAAATGATATCGAAGGGGATTTTTGATTCAACCAAACCAATTCAGTAACAATACATAATTTCTCTACAAAGCAGTAACAAAATAATTGAATATTGATCATATTTTGCTCGCCTCCATGCTCATATCCCGACATAACAAACATAGAGAAATAAACATGAATGAAAATGTAAAATGAATAGGAAAAGAAATTCTGCAACCACTTGAATAGAAGCCTTTTCGTGATACAAAATCTGTTTTAAGTGTGAAATCTTTGTCTGCCTCTTTGCGCAATTAGAAGCATTTCCTGTGAACAATTGAGGGGCCAGACTCATCATACTCGGCCTTTGCAATCCACATCTGCACTCACAAAATAGAATAACTTTCAAGTAAGCACTTTGAAAAATATTTGATATGCTGTGATGTGTTTCTGAGCTTATTTCATTCAGGAGGTGCTGAAGACTAAAAGAACTTTCGAATCAAATAAGAACCAAGAAAAATAAGTGAGATTTTCCACTGTTTTCAATTGAGCACATGTTCTCTACCAGTATCTATATTCTGTGCTTTCAAATTAAATTACAGAGACAACAATATTGATTTGATGCTTTCAAGTCAATTGCATGGTTTGCTATGCATGACATGTATATGCAAACTACATGTTCTAGTTTTAAGATGTAGAAAAGACGTGGAAGGATGGAAATTGAATAGCAATGCATTATAGAGTGCCTAAGCATATGTGCAATTGAGCATTACCTGTTGGAAGGTGCTGAGGGATGCCAAAATGGAGCCTCCTATCCAGACACTGTATTTCCTCTCAGGTGGTGCTACAACCTTGATTTTCATGCTACTTGGAGCTAATGCTGTAATCTCTTTGCTCATCCTATCAGCAATTCCGGGGAACATAGTGGAGCCTCCAGAGAGAACAATGTTGCCATAGAGATCCTTCCTGATATCAACATCGCACTTCATGATAGAGTTGTATGTGGTTTCATGGATACCAGCAGCTTCCATCCCAATCATGGATGGTTGGAAGAGGACTTCAGGGCATCGGAATCTTTCAGCACCAATTGTGATTACCTGCCCATCAGGCAATTCATAACTCTTCTCAACAGATGAGCTGGTCTTTGATGTCTCCAGTTCTTGTTCATAGTCTAGAGCAATATAGGCTAATTTCTCCTTCATGTCTCTGACAATTTCCCGCTCAGCAGTAGTGGTGAAAGAGTAACCACGTTCAGTCAAGATTTTCATGAGGGCATCTGTAAGATCACGACCAGCCAGGTCCAAACGAAGGATGGCATGTGGGAGGGCATACCCTTCATATATAGGAACTGTGTGACTCACACCATCTCCAGAGTCAAGAACAATACCTGAACAGAAAAACATACATGACCACAAAGCATTAGCGTGGGAGTTCTATCACCTTCACCAGGAGTAGAAAAGATAACTTCTTGAGCTTCAAGAATGATCTGGATCCTTAAGCTCAACTTATGAAATACAAGTAAATAGTTCTTTCTCCCCTGAGCTAAATAGTTGATGAATTTATGCAATTAAGGGAAACAGAACTGAACCATATATGGTAATGTGTTGCCGTCAGATAGCAATACATAAGAGAAAGAGCCGAGGATCTGAAGAAGAATTTGATTATTCTCCCCCATCATAAGAATATGTTCTAATAACGAGGTACATATATTGAAATCCATACATAAGTCACTGCTTATTATATAGCATAACATAAAATTCGAATTGAATAGGTGTATGATGATATCCGTCTTTCTTTTCCTATGACATTTCCTAAAACTGAAAATAATAAGCATGCAACTCAAAGAAAAAGATCAAGTACGGAATCAAACTGCTTACCAGTTGTACGTCCACTAGCATACAGGGAAAGGACAGCCTGAATTGCAACGTACATAGCGGGAGTGTTGAATGTCTCAAACATAATTTGTGTCATCTTCTCACGATTGGCCTTGGGATTAAGGGGTGCTTCTGTGAGGAGAACTGGATGCTCTTCTGGAGCCACGCGGAGCTCGTTGTAGAATGTGTGATGCCAGATCTTCTCCATATCATCCCAATTGCTAACAATACCATGCTCGATCGGGTACTTCAATGTCAAAATACCTCTCTTTGATTGAGCCTCATCCCCTACATAGGCATCCTTTTGTCCCATCCCAACCATCACACCCGTGTGGCGAGGGCGTCCCACAATGCTGGGAAACACAGCTCTTGGAGCATCATCTCCAGCAAACCCTGCCTGCACCGTTAAATCAATCAAGATCAGCTTTAACATTCTGCACTTAAAAGCAAAGCCCTCTAGAAATAAAGAAAGATCATTTCAGATCACAAAACACTGAAAATGGGATCAGTACCTTGACCATTCCGGTACCATTGTCACAAACAAGGGGCTGAATATCCTCGGTTTCTGCCATTTTCTATTTGTCTGCTGCTCAAAAACACAACATTGCATTAATTCCCAAATTCAAATTGTTCATCTTTTGGATCACATTCATATTTAAGCATTTGATCTGACACAATACTAAGCAATTTGATGCCCACATTGTTTACACTCAAATCCCACAACCCAGTTAATAAAAGATTCTTAATATGTCATCAGCATTATGTAATCTATGAGAAATTAACAGAACATAAACAAGCAAGAACATTATGCAGATCACCATTCTAACATAAACCTGACGGACATAAATCTAATGAACCAAAATGTCAATGTTTCTGGGATAATCAAGCAAAACCCATCAATGTTTACAAGAATCAAACACAAGAAACAACTCAGATTCAAACAAAAACAAATGAACACCAAAGTAAAGAAGGGTACCTGTGAATGGAAACGTAAGAGTGATTAAGAGAGAATAGAATGGGGTTGGGTACCCGCCTTGTGGTTTAAAAATAAGGAAGGTCTCCGAGATGAAATTCAGCTTAAATGAACCTCAAATTCGACGTCCTGGGATCCTGGCCGTCTGTGGGAGCATCTCATCAACGGACCCCATCACCACTCACGTTCATAGTGGAAACAGCTGGCCTCACTTTCGGTCTCCGCTTCTGCGATGACTATTTTACCCCTTCTGTTTTACATATATTGCCCCACATGTCCTCTCTTTCGAAGACCAAGGGCATATCAGAAAACATCGTCATATTTCTTTCTCGCGCCTTGTGGTTTTCGAAAATAGAAGCAGCAATTCACAGATCTAATTTCGGTTTGATAAAAAGCACACAACTATATGTCAATGTGTGGTTTAAATTATAAAGAAGTGCCTTAAAATTGTGATATTAGATTCATGTTGAATTCGATATTCTTATTTAGTTTTTAAAAAACTTTATCACGATTCGTATATAAAACTGATTTAAACTATTTATTAACTATCTTTATCAAGTAAATAATGATGCTTTTGATCTAGCTATAAGAAGCACCAGTAGTTATAACTATGAACTTTACTTTGATGTCAAGAATTGTTTAATACGTACTGTTTCATATTCAATAAAAGAATATGTATGTGATACAGAAACTATGTAAATTTATGCAATGAGAGTTTAAGTATCTAGTACGACTTTTAAAAAGAACATTTTTCACGATCGGAACACTCCCTGACTGTTTTTACTTACAAGGAAAATCTCTTTTAGACGAATAATAAGGTTTCCAAAAATGGCCTTTAAGTCGTGAAGATGTGAAATAAGGGCAGATCAGTCAAACAAAAATGGTAATCTAAAGAGAGGGAGGTTTAGTGAGAAGTAGAGGGGCGGTGGAAGCGTGGGGCTGGGGTATACATGGGACGGTGCGAAAAAGAGCGAATGCCAACTCGGCAGCTAAACCGAATGGAGATCATGTCGGCGTGTTTCTTTCACGTGCGCTCACGTCTCTCTTCTCTCCCCGCACACTTGTTCTTCTCCACGTTTATTCCGATGAACCCCTTGACCTCCACCTCCTCCTCTTACGACACACCTCGACTTGTTTGCTCTTTAACTCCGACTAATGTCGTGATACCCACAACTGCCTCCTCACTACGTGCTCCCTCCTCATCTTCTCTCTTGGAACTAGTCTTTCCATACGTATAACAATGTGTGACCAAAGCCTTTCGGAAACAACTTTGACGAGAGAACCGCCTCTTACGCTTTAGCGCTGTTATAAATAGAGCAACATCTTGATAACTTTATCTCACAACTTTAGATCGAACTGTGTCTTTTTTGCTCAGCGTAGGTTTTAGAGTAATGAGAGCTCGACTTGTTGCTGTAACGGAAGCTAAATGATTATGCGAGTACAAAGAGCCTGATTCTTGTATAGACATACCAAGTCCTTGAACAAGAGAACATTCCAAGTTATGTCATATGAGAGCCCTAATTTTCTTAGAGACATGCATGTTTCTCATCTAACCAATCACATTATACATGCTATAGTTCAAAGCATTAACACTAAAGTTACTCAACAGTGCTTGCTCTTCTTTAGTAATCCAGATGTATTTAAATGAAAATCACAGACAGAGGAAAGAATAAGATATAGGTCTAAAGGGATCATAGTTATTAAGAGAGCAATTGGGATCTAAATCTAATGACTGTAGATATCTTTATCCATGTGAAGAAACTCTATGTTGTGCTAAAAGAAACTCTTTCTTCTTCATAACCCTTTTTGTTAAAGCATGGCCAGGCCACCCCATTACATATTCAGTTTGCTATGTATTGAACCCCCATATAGTTTCTGGGTGGGAGAGTTCATTAGACTTGCTTCTCTGTTTATAACTGGTGAGCCATGTTTTTTTTTTTTTTTTGATAGCTGGTGAGCCATGCTTTGTTCCTTTCACAAAGTCATCATTTCTGGGTCCTTGTATCTAAACTTAAAATACCCCCGATGCAAAGTGTGGCCAAAGCAAAAATGGGTGACGTTCTTGAAATTAATAATGAAAATCAGGGATGTATTCAGGATCTGGATGTGGGTTAGGCTAATATATTGGCGTTAAGAAAGTGGGAGAAAGTATGAAACCTACACTATTTGAGACTCGGACCAGGGAGCTGATATGCAGCAGCAGCTGGGCTTAACCAACTTGACTGGGCATAACATTGTGCCAATATTGCATTTTAAAAATTATATAACTGTTTTCGCAGAATTTTCCCTTAGACTAAATACGTTCCTGATGAAAAAGTATTACCAAAATCATAAACTACAAATTCTGACCTGTAAAAATATGACATTCCAGTTCACACTTTTATACTGATGCTAGAAATATGTGCTGTTCTAGTTTTCGATCTCTGTATAGGTATGTCATGTGTTAGTTGTCTAGTTGCATGTCTAGTGGACATTCCATCAACAAAACCAAATCTGATTCAATACCATTTCGCATTTACTCACTTAACCAGGAGAAATTTGAGAAATAACCCTCTTTTGGTACTCGAAATGATTTTTAACCTCCCTAATTGTCTACTGCTTGAAACTTCTTCCTCATGTGTCAAAAAAAAAAACTTTTTCCTCATGTATCAAAAAAAAAAAATTCTTTCTCCTCTTTTCTTAACTAGTCATGGCTACACTGTCTACGCACATCGATCTTCTCTTTTCCTTCTCATACTTGGCATCAATTGCAGAGCTAGACTCTCAAACATGCAATTGTTGGAGCGAAACTGGTTGAAAAGGTAATAGAATAGGCTTTTAAATCGATTAAGTTGAATAATTTGATAGCAGAAAAAGAAGACAAAATCAATAATAATTAATCCTCGATTCAATTCGCGTAATCATTTTATACATATAGAATTAGTTAGTACGGCTCAAGAAAATTTTGACAACAAACTTTGACAATTCCTTCAATGGAGTATGAGATCGAATGAAAAAAAAAAAGAATTGAAATTTGTTTAGTTTTTGTGGTTTGAAGTAGACATCTGTTTAATCCTTATGGTTTTGTTTTAATATGAATAGTCCTTAAAGTTACAATTTTTCATCCAAGTACTTCTTATGGTTTTGTTTTAATATGAATAGTCCTTAAAGTTACAATTTTTCATCCAAGTAGTCCTTATGATTTTATTTTAATCTGAATAGTCCTTAAAATCATGATTTTTCATCCAAATAGTCATTCTGACAATTTTCTCAGTTAAAGACCATAAGAACTATTTGAATAAAAAATCATGACTTTAAGGACTATTCAAATTAAAATAAAACCATAATAACTATTTGGATGAAAAATCGTGAATTTAAGGACTATTCAGATTAAAATAAAACTATAAGGACTAAATAGATGTCGACTTTAAACTATAAAGACTATATAATATTTTACCTTAAAAAAATAAAAAAAAGAGGTATGCAGTCGTGAAAATTGAGGTTCTGGAAGATAGGAGGGTAATTAAAACTTTTGACCTTCTGTATGATCATTTTTTAACTATTTGAGAAAACTTGGTCATAAATCAATTTAAATACCTAAAAACACGGGTCATCAGTGGAGCTTTCAGTTCTGAAAATTCTAGCATGGACTGAGGTTACAGCATCTGCACCGGTTGTGAATTATAGCAAGAGCAGGAGAGCAAATGGTGGGCCAGCCATGGGAATAGGAGAAGCAAGAAGAAAGTGAAGATGCAGCGGTTGAATTGAAGAGGGAAGACTGCAGGTTGACTGACTGCTCGTGCAGCTGCTGGAGCAATCCTTGCTCGCCGGGCTGCTCCTCCCACCTGGCGGAGCCCACACACGTGGGTGACGCCAGGGTTTGTCTTTTTTTTTTTAAGGCGCGTGGTAATTAAAAGACCAGAAAAAAAAAAAGAAGGGCCAATAACAGTTTGACATGTGTCAACTCAATTTTCAGATTTGCACCCAACGGTCAAATTGATCTGGATTGTCCATTTAAAATCCAAATTTGATCAAACGGCCCAGATTTAAAGGCAACGGCTATGAAGGTAAAAAACGGGCAGATTCCATTTTTTGGGAAATAAACCCTTAAAAAAATACAAAAAAATTCCGAAAAATTGTAAAAAAATCCTAAAAAATTGCTAACAACACCCTAGAAAATTTCTATAAATACCACATCAAATTCATTCACTTCTCACACCAATTTGTGCACAACAAATTCATCACCTCCTTCCATCTCCTCTCTCATTCCTTTGTATTTTTTTGCTTGAAAAATGGCCAATTGGCTTCCTTCCGAAGATTTGCAATTATGCATTTCTTATTGTCGCATTAGCGTTTGTCCTATCACCGGCAACATGCAAAAGTCCGATAAATTGTGGGAAAAAATATATGCCGATTTCGTGAAAATTGGGAGATGGCGCCTAATGAATCAAGGCCGGAGCCTAGGAGCCAAACCGCGGCTTCGTCTCGTTTTACAAAGTTGAAGCCGACTTTCAAAGCTTGGGGTGCCGCTCTTGCTTATGCACGAAGGAATTTACAATCCGGCTCAAATTTGCAAGATGAGGTAAGTATTTATAATATTGTCATCTCCTTTAATTTTATTTGATTTATTACATAAATTTTGTAATATGTATTTATTAGATATATATTATTGTGACATATAAATTTGTTATTTTTATTAGCGACGAAAAGCTCAATCATGGTATGTGGCGAAAATGAAGAAAGAGTTTATGAGGTTTGAATGTTGGGAAGTGGTGAAGAACCATCCTACTTTTAGAGAAGTCTCAACTAGTACTCCCCCTTTTTCATATTCCGACACCGCCTCTACTCCGCTCGTTAGCCCAATGCCTCCTACATTCGATGTGGATGAGGATGAAGGGATTCCAACACCACAAAGCAACCTTGAAGGTTCCTCAAGTCCGGTTAGACCAATAGGAGTGAAGGCGGCCAAGGAAGCTAAAAGAAAGGGAAAGAAGGTCATGACTTCTTCAAATGAGGCAAGAGATGAGGCTTTGAAAAGCATTGCGGAAAATCAAAAATCTTGGCTCGCCAAACAACAAACAAGTGATGCGATGGAACTTGCTTTATACGAAAAACAACTTAGCCTTAAAGAGAAAGACTTCAAATTAAGGGCTTTAGCGGAAGAATCAAGGATTATGGCAATGGATACGGAGGCTATGACCCCAATAAAAAAGAAATATTTTTCGAAGAGGAAATCGGCAATCCTTAAGCAAATGGATGACGAGGAAGGAGATGATAGCGAGGAAAATTTTTCAAATTGTTATCGCCCACTTTTTCCATAGTTATGTACTTTTAATATGTAATTTCATTTCTAGTTATGTACTTTCAAGTAATAAAAAGACACATTTTTTTATTCCATCAAATCAAATAACATAATGCAAACACACTTGGATACAAACACAACAAAGAAAAAAGCATAGAGATAAAATTAAAACAACACGTGTCATATACATATTGGTTAAAAATCCACCCAAAAAATAATTATTTAAAAAAAATTAATTCATGAACAGTAATAGGAAGTGCTATTTATTTGCACTGCTGCACACAAAATCTAAACTGCATCTTCTATTTGCTACACCTCCTCAAATAGTACCTGCTCCTCCTCAAAATAGGAGGAGCAATCATCTTTTACCGCTGCATATGCTCTTAGAATAGATGAGGTAGATAGGTGATTTGTGTTGAATTTAGCTGCTATCGAGGCCATCGAACCCAGAGCGAAATCTCCATCTGCATCTCATCGTTTTTCACCAAACACCCCATTAACCCAACCGACGCACCTGATGCTCACACCTATTTCAACTGCGGTACATATGCACAGTAGTCCTTCCCACAATAAATCGGATCAGGATCTTCCCTTGGCTGTTCACCCTTGTTTCTCCTTGACTTCTAATCCCAACTGTCCACTCAAATCCAAAGGCTATAAGTAGTCCACATCAGTATCTGTGTTATTTATTACCCAAAAGTGGTTTAACGACGTTTTCTCACCGTTATCTACTCTTTTCTTCCACTTTCCCTGTGCAAAGTTTCAATCTTGCCTATCCGAATTATATTTCCAAATTCCAACCAATTAGAGAAGTTCATGGCAAATCCTAATGGATTTTTTCACAACTGATACCAGATTCAAAGATACAATCCAAGAGGTCAGTCACTTAAACCGTGGGTGTTCCTCTCCCTAATCCTGACACCCCTTTCTGTAACTTTTGTTTGATTAAACCCCCTTCTGCAACTTTTGAACTTTTGTTTAATTAAACCCCTTCTGCATTACTTGAAACACAATTGTTAGTTATATTTGATGAACTAAGAAGGAACCCATCAATGGAACACCCAGATCAGAAACTCAAGCTTTTTGAATACGAAGTCGATGCGTCGTGTTCATGGATCTGAAACCCATTACCGTCAATGACCAAATCTGAAATATTGAACATGGGATCGGCTTAATTAGCTCACAATATATCACACTACCCATGTTTTGCGTTGCATGATGGACAACCCAAATAGTGAACATGAAATGGAAATTTTCAGAAAATAACGAAAACAAACAAATTTCTCCAACTCCATTAAGAAAAGCCGCCTCCCTCTTCTAGATCTTTTCATCTTCTCCGACTCCAATTTAGAGCTTTTGATGCCATCATAATTGAATTGATGGCGATAGCGACCCAGAGGAGGCTAAACAATCTCTGGCGACGCAGAAGGGGCGGCGGCGAGCTACGATGAGGAAGTCGACGGAGAGGGGAGGGGGAAATGAAAAGACCATCCGGATCAAAGAATTCTATGTGTAGCCATTATTTTAATAATGCTTTGTTGGCAAATAATATTGTAATGTGTTGAAACTTTGGACACCTCTGGAAAATTATCTAGAGAAGAAGGGAGACCACTGAGAGAAAAGAAAGGAGAACGGACACAAAGGAGGAGAGGAAGAAGAAAGAAGATAACGGAGATAAGAGAACGAAACGTCGTCTAGCTCACTTTTGGGTAATGAATAACGCAGATGCTGATGTGGATGTGGATAATGTATGGCCTTTGGATTCTGAGTGAACGGTTTGGATTAGAAGTCATGGAGAAACAAGGATGAAAAGAGCCCGCGAGGATCCTGATCCAAATAAATCACACACTGCACTGTTTTTCAGCATCTCTATTAATTACCCTACTTTAATTTTTTTTTTATTTATTTTTTTTAAGCTCGTCAACAACTTAGTCTAAATTTGCTGTTAACTTAACTGTTAGGGTAATGCAGAAAGAAATGAAAAGAAAAAAATTCAGATTTTCATTGATAGTGCGAAATGCCCTCAAAGCAATGGTCACGTGCGAAACACATTACTAGACGACTATAAAATCATAACAATAACCGTTAATTCAGAGACTAGCTAGAAGGCATTAAAATAATATTATTTTGACTACTACTGCTGCTGCGGCAGAACATAAGAAATCCTGTCGGGACAATCTCTTGCTGGATCGGGGTAGGTGGGCAAGCAGGGTTTAATCACCCAGTGTTTGCTGTAGCAGAATAAAATTCTGACGAGATGATTTCCTTCACATTCTAATAGTGGTCTGCGTTCAGTACCGATCGCCCCCAGTAAATCCTCGGTGTTGAATTCAATTGTTGGCGACCACCTTCCTTCAGGACCCAAGAGCTGGCCTATCCCGATCTGCTCATACAGTTCTTTTGCCTTTTGTAGGTACTGCTCCCCCCGTGTGAATATATCCGCCATACAGGTCCCATGTTGTTCAACTTCGTGCAGCCAAAAGGCCCGGTCTGTTGGGTAGCTTCCGTCTCTTCTGGTTGGCCATATTTCATGGAGCCTCTCTCTTAGGTACGGATCGAGCTAATAACAAGGAAAATATATAAAAGATCATTAGAAATATTTCCTTAAACGAAGGAATAATAAGAAAGAAACACAAACAACATTACCATGCCGTAATTAAATGTAATACGTCGATTTTCGAGGCAGTCTTTATATCCCTTGTATATAACGTACTCGGTCTCGGGGGGGCCCCCATTCTGAAGATATTCGGCCCAAAGGCCAAAGATGGTCAAGTAAGGTCCTTTCTCCTTGTCACGAGGATTTGTGACTTGTAGGACAAATAACACCAGATCATAGCCCCGATCATCGCCGTATGCATTGATATGTTCACCGTGATGACCACCAGGAAGTGCATTTGAGGTAAGCGGCACAACCATCAGAAGAAAAACAAAACCCATTCCGATGATCGCCATCTCTCGTGATGCCATGCAAGAGATGGGGTGGGTAAGTTTAATCTCTCCCCTATGAAAGAGACTGGGTTATGGCACAAAACAGACAAATTACAAATTATAAGAAAGCCGATGTTAATTAAATAAGGTGGTAGTGGTGGTAGCTGGTAGGGAACAAGAGACGCGTGATTAAAATTAGATGGTAGGTTTTACACATCAATATCGTGCTTTGTCATGGTAATTAGGTGTCACATCTAATTCTCTCCTATCTCCCTCCCCCATCAAAACAACACTCACTGGCATGGGTTTCTTGCTTTGACAATTTGGTTAGCTGGGTGGTATTTTCTGTCATGACTTTTTAATACAGTAGCATTCTATTTAACCAAGGGGATTCACATGTGACATCAAGATATCGGAATTGTTAGCTAGGTTACTATGAAAATACAGACATCAAGATATTCAGAGTCCTCCTTGTTATGGCTTCTCGATATTGAAAAGATTGGAGTCGTTATGTATCGAAATTATGAAATGGTCCCAGAGCCCTTCATTTCCGCTCTCATTTCACTTGATCAAACATTTCGTTCTTCAACGATTTCAATTTTGTAGATTCGCATAAATCTTTTCGAAGCAGATACTTAACCAATATGTATCAAGCACCCTAATGGAGAAGCTAAAACCCTAACGGCACTTGTATATATTTACGTCAGGCCCGTACTTAAATAGAGTCGATAGACTCAGGACCGGTCTTAAGGGCCCAAAATTTTCTTTTCTCTTTGTGTGATCACATTAGTTTAGTTAAAAACAATCAAAAATATTTTAAGAGCATCCAAATTAAGCTGGTGTTAAATTACAAAAAAGAAAAATGAATATAAAATCTTACCCTTATATTACTACTATTAGTTACTATTTTAGAAAAAAAAATAGCAGTCTAAACCTAAGTAAGAGATTTGTTTGTTATAAATATTATATGTGACTGTCCACGTAATTACTCGTTAGTTATATATACTCTGATGTAAACTCTACCTCTATATAAGGAGGCTAATGAGAATGAATGAGGAAATTTTTACCCCCTCCCAACTATTATATGTGTCTTCTCCTTAATTTATCACACGTTATCAATACGACTCTACCTTGAGTTGATAATGACCAAACCCTAGAAGAAAACCAAAACAAATTTTCTAGAAACACCCTTACAGCATGCGCACCCCTATCTTCCACGTCCTATTCCGCTAAGTAGCAACTTCTTCTTAGCATGCTTTCCTCAATTTTCTTCGCTCAATTTCCTACAACTCGAGGATGATCTATGATGTTTTTGGCGCAACATTTGTTGTTGTTTGACCAATATCATTTACGATCTATGAGTTTATTTTGTGATCTATTTTCTTTAATGTATAAATGTTTTGTTTCACAGTGGCATATTTTGGTTCGATATATCAAAATGTTTCTTTTCTAAATCTTGATTAAGGGAGGGCGATTAGGGAGGGCTAGCTATTGGTTTGCCTATCAAAATCATTTGTTTGAATTGGTTTTGGCAAGTAAGTCAAAATGGGACATCTATACGTTCACAATACATGCATCATGATATGTTTGCTTTATTTCCTGTATGATTTTTCATGAACACTTTCTCAGTACTCTCAATTTCCTGTATTATGTGGTTTATCGATTTGCTTTTCCAATTATGGAATAAGCAATTTGATCATTGTTTTAATTAGGTTATATACATTAGACATTTATAAACAACCTGACTCTTTACTTTGGAATTTGTTTGGCAAGTGTATGGTTTCCGCTTTGTGAACAGAATGGGTGTTTAATTGTTTTCATTGTTTGGTGATGCTTGTAGTTATCTACTTCATGAAAATAGATGGATAGATACATACATGTATATGTGCTGCCGCTGCTATTTATCCTTTATCCAAAACAAAGTCATTGACTACATGATCTTATCATATGCATATCGATATAGGTTGCAAAAACCGGATCATGGCATCAGATTATTGCTTTTGATTATTATACGAGGGCCTATTATCCAGCTGCCCTGGAATAAATGAAGACGATCATTGAACTTAAATCCTGATGTGTGGACATGCCCAGAGTTTCGATTGGCAGAGAATACCTGCTTGCAACGAAGGATTCTGTGGCAATGAAGGATTATGTGCTTACAGCTAGCTTATTGTGTCTTAATATGCAACTCTGCGAGTCAAAAGCCAGTAGGAGTGAAGTTGCGCACACAGAGAACTTCTGTAAATTTCTGCAGGCCTGGAGCTAACCCCTAATCTCTGCCTCTGTGTGGTCGAGCTATCTGTAACTCGACTCTTTGAACTTCATCCAGAGTTATGTGTAACTTTGTACATCATCTATTCTTATGTAAAATGAGTGACTGTTGAAGGCCGGTTCTAGATACCTGATCCGCATCAGTTGGTATCAGAGCTCTGGCGAGAGCTTGGTGGATTCCATGTCTCAGGTCGGGCGAAGAGGCGGAGGTTTCAGAATAGAGGGTCGTGACGTCAACAACAACATGGCTGAAATCAAAAGGATGATTCAGCAACTGGCCGTACGTATCGATCGTATCGAAGCTCGACGACTAGGTCGTAAGAGTTCCGACGGGGAGAGAGATGTTACCACCTATCATCAACGTATTGATCGTATCAAAACTTTTAACCAAGATGGTAACGGTTCTGACGGGGAGATATGTGTTGGCCCATTTCATTGTTGTGCTCCGTTGTGTGAGTCGGATGAAAGGGTAGAGCCTGTTAGTTTCGACTATGGAGGTTCAAATTCTATCTTTACTTATTTAGTTAATAATAATTCAAAAAAAATTGGTGTTGTGGATTTTAAGCCACCCGATTTATGATGATTGTTTTTGTGAGGCTTGTTGTGGCAATTGTGGTGTGGAAGAAGATGAAGATGTCCGTAAGGAAGCGATCAAGGCATTGAAGAAGGATATTGAAAATAATTTTGTTGATTTTCTTGGAGTTAATACATTCCTTATAAAGTTTCCCAAATCGATAGATAATCTTATTAATCAGATCAAGGATGGTGAAGAAAATTTTGGGATTACGAGATTGAAGTTGACGAGAGAATTTATTGGATCGCAATCAAGCATTTATTCCAAATATCTATTTATTTGGAAAGGAAGAATTCAATTGCAAACGAACTTGTCAAAAGAAGATTTGAAGCAGTGGAAGATTTTGTCTGTAATTTCTACAATCAATGTTTCAAATTCGAGGACGAATTTTTTCCAACCAAAGGGAGTTTGATGCAGGAGCATATGGACATCATTTAATGTCTTATTTCGTAATCTTTGATATTTTGTCATTAAGATAGATTTAGAGAATTATTAGGATTTACTTTTATTTACCTCCCCCTTTTAGTTTGAGCCTACTTATTCTCTAAGTATTGTAAACCATATAAATATGGGTATTGTAATAGTTGTTGGGAAGCTGATGTTTGATAAATTAAATTATTTTATTTGCGACATGGATTTGCCCTTTTCTATGAGTTTGCTACTCCTTATTTCTAGTGTCTGTTGAGTGACAGTTGAAGGCCGGTTCTAGATACCTGATCCGCATCAACAACTTTTAAGATCATGAGTTCAAATCTCATTGACATATATAAAGTGTGTAAGTTATTTAAAAAAAAATATTTAAATGTCATCGATCCTGTACCTAGAATCTCCTTGAATTATTTGGCAGCGCTGCTATGTTGGGCGAAAACCATCCCCCACATGTAATATTATCCAACAGACTACCATCTTCCGTAGTCTCCCTACATAATGTGCTCAGTTTTCCGCAATGATGTCCAAAAAAGCGCTCGTCTATGGTTGGCCGCGTAAATGACTCATTGGACTTTCGCACTGAGATGTAGCCATGAGATATCAAGACTAGTTCGTCTTTAGAAGCATCATACGCTGCCCAAATCTTATCTTTCTTTACCACATGAAAATCCACCGAGTTCTCCCAACCTGGCCAGCCATCATCATCCATCTTTACCACATGATATGGAAAGTGTGGCGGGTCGGGCTCGTGAATGTACCTTCGCCTCCAAACTAGCAAAAGCTTACCTTTGGAGGACAAGGTAACTTTTGGACCCGCGAACTCCAGCCACGGTTCGGTTATTGACTCCACACCGGTCCAAGGCTCGCGGGGTGCTAATTTTATCACCCTTTCCTTGTCCCAAGTAATTTCCTCGTCTTTGCCAACAACAGGAACAAAAACAACAAGCACATGATAATAATCGCTAAACCTTCGGACCATATCATACGCATCATACTTCCGTCCTGATACGTATAACTTACCATCATCATGAAATTTCATGGAATCCATCCTACCAAGCTCCGGTTTCGCTGTCTTCCAACTCCAGTCTTTACTATTATTTTGACCATAAGTAGATATGCGTTTTAAACAAATATTTATTTACCAATTGGTGGGTGACGAGCCCAAACCAAAGTTTTAGATCAAAATACATATTGTGAACTTGTCACTTTCTCAATTAATTGATTGAGATTTCCTCAAAAGTAAACATGAGGCTTATATGGTGGATAAATATCTCAACACCAATTTGAGGACTATTCTCCCCTTGATAGCAGAGAATATATCACTAAATATGACAACCCGCGAAACATGCAGTCATATTCCCTTGTATTTTACAATATTGTAACATTTTAGAGGAGTCTAAGTGACAATATCAATAGAAATTGACAAAAATTTGTCATGCCAAAATAACATATTTGGCTATATATATATATATATATATATATATGGAACACATGGTTCATGTATACAGTAGTATATTATGGTTGATCAATACAACCAAATAAGGTGGAAATTATCTTTACCAAAATATTCCCTACCAGTACTAACAAGATATGAGCTCAATTTTGGCTATCAATCAAGATTTTGCATCTCTTGAGATGATTGTTACGGATACAAATTTGTTCCCCACCCTTACTTTCCCATCTTCATCCCCACCCATTCAAATGTATGACACATGTCCATTTTTATTAACTCACCTAACCATAGTTAACAATATAAATTATTTATTTAATATAAATTTGAGAGGTTGGACATTTAGGGTTTAAGGTTTTAAGGTTTGGGGTTTGGGTTTTGGGTTTTGGGTTTTAAGGTTTGGGGTTTTGGGTTTTACTTAACTAGGGTTTAGCTAACTATGATAAAAGAATAAGTCCTAAACCCCAAACCCTAAACTCTAAACCCTAAACCCCAAACCCCAAACCCCAAAACCCAAACCCCAAACCAAAAAACCCTAAACCCTACACCTTAAAACCCAATATCCAATCTTACAAATTTAAATTAAATAAATAATTTTAGATTTATATTGTTAACCATGGTTAGATGAATTAAAGAAAATAAGACATATGTCATGCATTTAGATGGGTGAGGATGAAGGTGGGGAAATAAGGTGGGGAGCAAATTTGTATCCGATTGTTACCTTAACTTTTGTACATATCAATTACGAAATATAAGCAATTGTAACAAATCATGTCCTTAATTGGACTATATGCAAAAATAATTTCGGTATGATTTGTGATCATGAATATAAAGCAAATCCAAGCATTCTTTTTATTAAGGTCATGAGCGAAGGTTATGAACAATATGCCTTCATTTGAAATTTTGACCAAAATAGTATACTCGAATTTTGAGTTTGGGACAGTAGTCCACATGGGAGACACACACACACACACTCCATATCAATATTACAATGTCATGGAAGATCATCCGATCATAGTCTCATGAAATTTTATATTACACTCAATTAATGAGTCATAGTTGGTGAGATGGTTGTTGAAGAAATTTTTCAGCGCTACAGGAGGACCACGTGACAGTATGACGTGGTCTCACATTTCAATCAAATATTGACACTTGGATTTTACTAAGGAAAAATTACATAAGTTATTTTATCAAAGACAATTTTGGGTTTGTTGTTGCTTTTTCAACCATAAACTATAAACTCTAAACCTTAGACCCTAACCCCAAACCCTAAACCCTAAACCCTAGTCCAAACTCAACAAAGACCCATGAATTTTTATAAAAAATAGCAAACCTTAGTTTATATTTTAGTTGTAATAAATCTACGTGTTAATATTTGATTGAAATGTAGGACCACGTCATACTGCCACGTGGTCCTCTTGTAGCATCTAAAAATTTCTCATGGTTGTTGGGATGATTGTGTACGTAACCCAACCCAAATGATAGAGCAACTAACTTATGATCTATGCTTTTAGCGTAATTATTGAAAATCATTCAAAAATATTCAACATTATGACATTATTATGGTAACAAAGTGATAGTAATCTCATTATTAGAGCAATTAAGCTTGATAATGAAAATGAGAATAAACACGACAATAAGAAATGATAATGAAATTATCATTTATAACGATGACTACCGTTCATGGTAATAAAACGTCATTACGTTTAATTGGTATCAAAATATAGGCTTACAATTAATTGGTGTTAAGAACACCATTGTTGATCATGTCAATGACATGTTTAATTTTCATCCTCCACAAAACAAATTGTTGATTTCCGGTGGAGTGATCTCTAATGGCTCAGATCAATCCCAAGATCAACGTATATAATTGATTTCAACATGATTTATTGTATTTTGAGATGGCTTGTAAGGTGTCTTTAAAATGTAAGGGCATGCGTCAAAAACGTCAAAAAATGGTTACCATAACCACATTTTAAGCCATATAAGGATCTATATTAGAACTTCATTGTTCATTAAGAATGATAAAAAAATCATATTTGAAAGAGAGTTTCGAAGTGTTCATGAATACGAACAATGGATCCCATAAGAAAAACATGAGAAATGCATTCGTGTAATGTCTATAGGGCCATGGGCCTAAGACTACTCGGCTAGTAGACTAGAGTCTTGATTTATTGGAACATGTAGTTCACAAAGTCATATATCAATAAAAAACAAACAACAGTAGTTATATAACAAATTATATGAACATATGAAATGATTAACTGATTAAGTAATACGATCTTCATAAACAAATATGATAAACTCATAGATTATAGCCTTGGTAATAAACAACTATGTTGCACCATAAGGCATGTAGATCATCATGAAGTTTAAGAAAAATAAGAGCGAAAATGTTGATAGAGTGTTATAAACAAAGAAATGAGAGAGATAATAGAGAGAGATAGAATGTGGGAGGAGAAAGAAGTCACTCATGCATTCTCATTAGGCCATTTTATATAGGAGTATGGTTTACATTATAAGAATATAATTAATGAGTAATTGCGTAGACAGCTACAAATAAATAATATTTACAACATAACTATCTTTTTCACGAGTATTTTTGTAATTAAAATCATAATTAATTACATTCCTATTTTAATTTCATATGATAAGGAAACAGCTCAATGAAATTGAAAGCTCCACATACTATTCAATTTCGTCTCTCATTCCTTCCGTGTCTCATTCCTGATAAATTCTATTCTATGTGAGTAAATATACCGAAAGATGAAAACATGTTTTGAAATCGTTTTCAATCTTTCACTACTTTTCCCCTTTGGTGCCATCAGATGAGTCATAGAACCAAAACCCAACCCAAACTTGTGGCATGGAAAGCCCAATATGTAATCCCCCAACTTAACAACTTCCGGGTCGGGTCATCTGGTTTCCCAACAATAGTCGGCATAGCGGAAGCGTAGCTTCAGGGCCGTGGGGCTTTCACCTCTGCTACTTCCTCCCTCTCGCTCTCTCTGAGCCTCTCCTCAATTCTCAGAAAGAACAACAACAACAAAAATGAATAGCGCCATGAAAACGGCTCTCTTAAATTCAAAGCTGAACTACTCCATTTATGTGAGGAGTGCCCTCTTTCACTCAACCCCCGTTTTGGATCGTAAAAGACGCAACAACTACTGGGAATCACCCGTAAGCCTTTCTCTCTGTATTCATCTACGTTTATACATTTCCGGGTCACTTTCCATTTCGTTTAAGGATAGTGATATCTGCTAAAGTTTAAGCCTTTTTGGCGATTTGGATATGCCACAATTGTATGGTTTAAGATGAGAATCTAGAAATATTGGCATTGTGTTGGTTGCTGTTCTTGGTTTGGTTATGAAAATCATGTGGGAGTGGAAAAGTAATGATTTTGTATTGGGAAAATGCTAGAGGGGAACGTGGGTTTCTTAGGCGCTTCTGGTTGGAAGATTATGTTTTGTCTAACTAAAAGTTAATTGGTGTGATTTCTGAGCTGACGTTAATTGATTTTCTGCATTTTATCTCAAATGGGTTTAAGTTTTTTGGTAAAAGTTCAAGCTTTCTTAAACCAGTAGAGTTCAACCACATTTCTGACTCATTAGGTTCTACATTCAGTAATGTATACCTCGCACTTTGAGTTAGTTGGAAATTAACTAAACAATGACGTTGAGTGAACAGTCAAAGTTATCCATCAATGTTATTTTGATATCAAGAGTATGAATACATCTGTATTCTGTGATGTAAATATGACTTTCTAGATACCTTGTATTCTTTTTTATTTTTCTATCCTCCTCCTATAGTGCTACATTGTGTGGAGTGTTAAGAGATTGTGGTGCTATGTTGAAGGGACTCTATAAGTTTCTTCAGTGTTGTCAAACTCAAATATGAATCCTCGTTTTCATTGAGATAATTTAAATTAGGTATGTGTCTATCAGCTTTCTTATTTGATGGTAAACCTGTGGATTGCATTGACAAACTATCAGTCATCACTTTTAATTTTTACTTGGCAACTGTGATGTATTTTGTTCATTCTAGAGACCAGCAGCACATATTAGTTACTATCCAGGGTAGTTTTTTTTACTCAAAAGAACTTTGACAATTATAAATTGATAATCCTGGTCAGGTAGTACATATAGCATTATCCTTAATCAAGACATTTATTACATTACACTTGCGACAGTTCTAATCCTTTTAGTTATCCTCTTATAAAGTCGGGCATTTCAAACCAAAATCTTTTGTCATCCTTCATCTTCTCTAATAAAGTCAGTTTCCTCTCCTTCCATCTCCATCTTGTAATGTTTGTAATCATACTAATATCTTGCTAGAGTTCTTTTCAGGATTTTATTTGCTAATATAATATGTATTTCTAAACATGTTTTGGAAATTTCTTACATTAGGTAGTGAATCCAGAGATATTAGGATTTTTGTAGATGGATAAGTGAAGTTACCATTGATCCTAACTGCTTGGTTTATAAGAGGTGACTGGCTCAATGAACATCCTGCAACCAACATAACATCACACACTATGACATTTCCCCTCGCTCTTTAATCACATAATAGCTGGCAGCTCAACCAAGCTGGTCCTTCAAATCTCTAGCTTCTGGTATTGCACTCTTTGTTAAAATGTTACTTTTCCTCAGTTACTACTTGGACATTTCGTAGGCTGTTAGTAACAGTAGGTTTCATAAAAACATTGTGTTAATCTTTCATATATTTCTGATTATCAGGGCATTGTCATTATGCTTAAGTTGCGGATATTTCTTTTTCTTCTTTAGATATATGGGATGTCTGAAATTTTTATTAGGTTCATTTATGTTTGTTTTTTTCCTTTGGAATTGCAATACCTAAGATTCTCGTCTTTCTGATAGTGATTGAAAATTATGTTAAGTACTTATAACTGCTTATTTCCAGAGAAACCACAACTATTCAAAAAGGTCCAGAAGGATACATGGAAAACAAACATTATTGCGCAATGTCAATGATTATGCAAACTTCCTATTTCAGGTTCCCCATCTTTGTTATTACCTTTTCTCATACTGTAATCAGTAGAGTATCTGTTGCTTTATTGCATTCATTGTTAAGCTTTTAGATTGGGGGCCTTGTCAAATCTTGTTCCAGACATGAATCAATTTTCAATTGTGCTAGATTAGTCTTGAAGTTTCGGCTTTTTCTTCTTAGATTGTCTCTTCTTTAACATGATTCTATATAGTTTGGCTTCTTTTCATCGCTTTTGCTTATCCTCATGGATTGCTCTTTTTATTTTTATTTTTTATAATATTGTCCTGGTCACTTCTTATTTATGCATTGATGATTAATTAGTGACTGCTTGCAAACTTCTCATCTTTCTGTTTTTTGATCGTCTTATGTATATCTTTTGAATGCTGCAGAAATGGCAAAATCCCTATGATTTGAATGAGCCATCTTCTAGTAGAGGCACTTCATGGTTTAAAAAGCAATACTCAGCCAAGGGCCCCAAAAAGAAATGGGGAGGCAATCAAGGGGCCTCCAGCTGGGGCAGAAGTAAGTATTCATGCAGTAAAAGAATAGCTAAGACTTTCGCCTTCAAAAAAAAAAAAAAAGAACAGCTAAGACTTCTATGTTCACTCTGGTCTTCTCATGGTTTTATTTAGGAAACATCTTTTGCCAAATCATATAAGAACATTGCATAGTGGGAAAATGTTTTCATGTGCAAGTGCGCTTTTGGTCAACGAAGACCACAGGATGTACTTTTGTTGGGGGTTTTCCTAGTGAACCATCTCTTATTTGTTAGGGTTATAAATAGGTACTTATATTCTTCCATAATTGATGCATTTATGTCTTGATTACTTTTGCATCATCCTTGAAGTTGCATATAATCTAACTACATTTGGAACACTATGTCAGGAGGTTTCGACTTTTGTGAAGATTATGTAGATGTAGAGACCATTTTCCAGTCCAGGTTTGGTGGGAGCGGATTCTTTTACTGGTCATTTGTCAATGAAGACGATTCACAGCGGAGGAGCTCTTCATATTACTCTAATCACTCTGGAAAATCTTGGAGTTGGAGACATCGTAATGAAGAACGATATGAATCTGATTCTGACAATTCTGAGTCAGATGAGAGGTTGGCCCTTGGATTGAGTGCTGCAGGCCCTCTGAAACTTGAAGATGTCAAAAATGCGTGAGTTTTTTTTAGCAGAATCTCCTTGTTTTACCACTTGTTCATGCTTGTCCACTCACATATGTTGGTCTTTCCACACCATCTAATCCTTCACACTTTCACAATTTTCAGATATCGAACCTGTGCACTGAAATGGCATCCTGATCGTCACCAGGGCTCTTCCAAGGTATCAGTATGCTCTGACCATTATATTGAATTTCCTTGTTATTTTAGAACTTACAAGTTGTCCTAATTTACCAGTTGTAAGCGGAAATTTCTGGGTATTGTTTGTACCTGACTCAAGTAGTTTGGAATTTACTTGTGGTACTGCAGGCTGCTGCAGAGGAAAAGTTCAAGCATTGCAGCGCAGCTTATCAATCTTTATGTGATAAATTGGCTATGAACTGAGGATTCTCCAACTCTGCTACTTTCGTTAAACTGCATATGCTGGTAGTCAGGTAGATATAACTTATCATCACATTTTAATGACGCTGTAGTAGTTCTTTTAGGCTTAAACCCCAGAAGCCCGGATGACCTGAGGAGGTTGGTAGATTTACCTTTAGGGTCCCCCATAAGGAGAGTAACTGAAATTCATAGTGGAATTTTTTAATGAAAGAGCCAGAAAAGACGGATGTTTGTATGGTGAAGGGGCAGCGTGTGCAATAATCCTCCGATGGTGGCGCCGTGGCGGTACCAGGCGACTTTTTATTGCTGGAAGTAAGAAGGCATACTGTTTTATTTGTAACTATTATTGTACTTTCCTGTTAAAAAAAAACTATTATTTGTACTTTTTCTTATTTTTGACAGGGTAATAAAAATTTATTTTTGAGAAATTAACAAGATAATATATTTACCAAATAAAGAGAGGTAGCAATATGGAATTGGTGACGTTCAAAGTTTCTCTTTTTAATATGGTTTTCATGTGATATGTAAACAACATCAAATCCATTTCGGAAAAAAAAATTAAACAACATCAATCCCAATTACTTCCATTACTATTGTGATTGTGTATTGTAAGTAAGGGTTTAAATGTACGAGAAGTCTTACTTTGCTAAATAGACTTCAAAAAACGGTGGTGCTAACCTATTGCTCCTCTGCTCTGGCGCCGTTACGATTGGTGAGTCGACCAAACTTACCAAAATCATCAATGGATCTCTATTTGTTGAGTTGGAATTCTCGTGGTATCTGTCATGATACTAAGACGAGCGCTTTGCGAGATCTATTATCTCAAAACATACCTCAAATTGTTTTTTTGTGCGAAACAAAGATCAGCCGGAGGGAAGATTTGCTGAAGTTGAAGGCAACGCTTGGATTTGCACATGCTGAGGCCGTATTGAGCAATGGTTGATCAGGTGGATTGATGTTGTAGCATGTGTGCCTTATTCCGAAGGTTGATAATCCTGAGCAGATGTCGGACTTGCATCCCATACCGTTATGCAATGTGATCTACAAACTTTGTTCCAAGGTGATTGCTAATCGGTTAAAGGTAATCCTTCCCTCCATCATATGTCCTTTCCAGAGTGCATTTGTTCCAGAGCGACTGATTACTGATAACATATTAGTTGCTAACGAGATGTCACACTTCATTCATAATAAAAGAGCAAGGTGGGATATATGCCCTAAAGCTGAATTTGAGCAAAGCCTACGATCGAATGGAGTTAGATTTTTCAGTGAAGGTAATGCTGGGGTTTGGTTTCAATTCCAAATGGATTCAGTAAGTTATGCAGTGTGTCTTTACTGTCAGATACTCTTTTCTGGTACGAGGTCGACCTAGAGGGTACTTGAGTCCTAGCAGAGGGTTGAGACAAGGTGACCCTCTATCTCCTTATTTATTTTTATTAGGAGCAGAGGGTTTCTCTGCTTTGTTGCAGGCTAAGTCTTTTGATGGCTCTCTCCCGGGTATAGAAATATGTGAACAGGCTCCAGCTGTGAATCACCTTCTTTTTGCTGATGACAACATGTTATATGCAAAAGCTTCAACTCAGGCGTGCAACATGATTCAAGAAGTGATTGAGATATATAGTCGAGCTTCTAGTCAGGTGGTGAGTATGGCTAAAAGCTATGTTGTGTTTCGTAAGAATGTCAAGGTTGAAGTTCAAGAAGTTCTCGCAGAGGTGCTTGGTATGAAAGTAGTTGTTGTTCATGAACGGTATCTAGGGCTCCCTACCTATGTGGGAAGGAAAAAATCCGAGTCTTTTCAATACATAAAGGACAGACTGGAAGTAAAGTTTCTGCATGGCAAGGCAAATGCCTTGGTGGAGCAGGAAAAGAAGTTGTAACACAAGCCTTACCTAGTTATGCAATGAGTGTCTGTCGGTTTTTTTTTTTGATGAATGAGTGTCTGTCGGTTGACTTAGAGTTTCTGTGATGATTTGGAACAGATGTGTGCTAGATTCTGGTGGGGCAGTACATTGGTGTTGGGAAAATAATATAATAGAAGTAACAACTCAAAAACACACGAATGATAAATATGCCAAGATGTAAAAGATAGAGGAAATGAAACACCGGATATAACGTGGTTCGGCGATGTGCCTACGTCCACGGGACAGCAATAATAATAACTTCCACTATGAAATAATGGGTACACGAGATACACAACTTTAAGAACAGTACTTGAAGGAAACCCTCTCTCACACTTGTTTTGTTATCAACTACTCTACACTCTCAACTTGGAGTGGACACTCTTCTCTACTTGGAAGATGGATGTTTCTCTTTTTGAAGAAATGCTTGAGATGGATGAGATGCATGAAATGAGCAAATGACTCTCATTTTATAGGCTAAGGAGAAACTATCTAGACCTCTAATTAGGCTCTCCCAATAAATGGTGCTTCATGAATATTCTTGTAACTCATGCCTTGACTATAACTCCAAAATCATCCATGTTCCTAGTGTAACTCATGTAACATTTGTGTAACTCATGTAACTTATGTAACTCATGAAACCTTTCATATTATTTTCATTACTATTTTATTTGTTTTGGTCTGGAACAAATGTGTGCTAGATTCTGGTGGGGCAGTACATTGGATCACATAAAAAATTCATTAGAAACGATGGGATGTACTGTGTAATCCTAACGAGACGGGTGGTCTCGGGTTTAGAGGTTTGTCATATTTCAACATTGCAATGTTGTCAAAGCAAGCATGGAGAGTACTAGCAAATCCGGATTCTCTTATTGTTTGTATCTATAAAGCTCGCTATTTCCCGGATTGTTCGTTTTGGGATGCAGAGGAACAACACTTCTTCTTATTCATGGCGCAGCATATTTGGTACAAGGAGGTAATTTGGGAGAACTCATATTGGCAAGTTGGTGATGGTAATGATAAGTATTTTTTCAGATAACTGGTTACCTGGATTGGAGCTAGGTAGGCCTACTTATAGTGTCTCGAATTCACAGGAGTTCACAAGAGTAAGTGACCTGATAGAGCCAAGTGGAATATGGAATGAAGCAAAAATTTTGAGTCATTTCTTTGCTCATGAAGCTACTCAAATATTAAGCATCCCTCTAAGTCGTCAAGTGGTTCCTAATCGGTTATGTTGGAATTTGACAAAAGATGGGAAGTTTTCTGTACGGTCTACCTATAGGAATGTCTTCCTTAATTCCTCTATTTACTCTCCTATTGATTATTATGTGGGAAATCAGTTTTCGAAGAAACTATGGAAAACTTGAATACCTAATAAAGCTAAAGTCCATGCTTGGAGATTATGTATTGATAATTTGCCCTCCTTGGGAACCGTAGCTTCAAAGAGAGTGGTTCTAGCAGCTACGGGGTGCATTAATCATGTTTTAGATCAAACATGCTTTAGTTGGAATGATGTTCATGCTACTGTTTTGGAGTGGCTAAATCATTGTTCCCTTGAGTTAACTTTGGAAATGTGGGTACTAGCTGATCCAATCCTATAATCTTCTGGAAGTAAAAGATTTCTCTGAGTATCAGAATGGGGTCAGCATTGCCTTGTTGCTCCATGCTTGGAGGGGAAACCACTAGTTAGATCATAGATTAACTAAAGGCATCTGGGGGCCTTTGAAAATGGCAAATTTTATTTTTCAGACTGTTGATTGAACAGTCAGTTTTCTTGTAGTGAAGAAAATGAAGTTGGTCTCTTTTGGCTGGAAACTGTTCATTGGTATGGAACATTTGGTCTTTTTTTACAACCTTTTATTTTAATGGGAAAGACCCTCTGATTTCAAATGAAAGAAAGTAACGAAATAGGTGTATGTTGTTTTTTTTTTTTTTCGCTGCGGCTGCATCCGGACATTTGAATAGGTTGTCTACGTACCTTTTAAGAGGGATGAAGCCACTCGTAGTTCAAGAAACCCACCGGATTTTTTTTTGTAGCCAATGTGATTAATCTGATTTTCTCTCTTTGTATCTTCTTGTTTGAAGTGGCCAATATGATTACTTTTTTTCTTGCTTCTTTGTCAATATTAATCATGTTTGTTTTAGATTGCAATTCCAACACCTGGAATAATGAATCCTTCTTTCTTAGCAGCAAGTGATGGTAGTCCTTTATTCAATGTAAAAGGAAAATTACAGGACATGGGAGCAACAAAAGCAGAATTTGGAACACCAACACTTTGATTCTCATTCATATTAGGCTCATCTCCAGGTCTACTTTTACACCAAAACTTAGTAGTGCGATCATTGCTGCCACTGCAAAGCATATGACCCATAGGATGCCACTGCAGATCCCACACACTGTTATTATAGTCATTGCTAGTGTGTGCATGAGGAACTTCAACTTGGGGAGTTTGATCCCCAACAAGTCAATGAAAGATCGATCCATCACCACCCCCACTGACAAAATAGCCTTCATCTAAAGGATGCCAAGCTAGAGCAGTGACTTGGTCGCCATGGCTGCGGAACGATTCGAGCTCCTTCATAGACCTTATGTCATAAAGCTTGATGAGCCGATCTTTGGAAGCAGTGAGGAGCCAGTTACCGTTTTGGTTCCACTTGACAGAGTTGACCCAAGTGTTGTGATCATAAAAAGAGCAAAGCTCTCTTGCTGTCCTAGCATCCCACAGCTTGACAACACTGTCCTTCCCACCAGAGGCTACCAGAGACTTTGTAGGGTGCGAGTCGACACTCGTGACATTCCAACCATGGCCAGTCAATCTGTTCTCTTCTTGGCACGTCTCATGATCCCAGACCTTAACAAGTGTATCATCCGAACACGAGCAGAACTTCAAATTAGTCCTGCAGAAGCTCAAGTCGCGAACGGCTTCCTGGTGAGCAGATTGTTTGACAAGCACATTGGTCATGTTGGTCTTCCAGTACTTGATGCATCCTTCATCATCACCAGAGATCCAGTCTTCATGTTCAAAACTCCACACCTGATGGAACGATCATGAGCCTCCTCAAGGGCAATTCATGGCGAAACGAGAGGCCATCCCAAAGAGTGAACTCGCCGTTTCGGGAACCGGTGATGAGCCTGTGTTATGATATTTGGTCATTTAGTCATGCACTTGGCACGTGCTTAGCTAAATTGGTCTATATGTAGCCATCGAACCTTATTTTCTCTTTGTCAATGAAAATCTGAATATTTTACTTTCTTTTATTTTCATTTCCTTCTGCATTTCTCTTCAGTTAGGGCTAATACCCTAACAATTGGTATCCAGAGCCAATCGATCATGGTTGTGCTTTTGGGAGCTGGACAATCGGCGTCTCCGCCTTTCGACGTTGAGCCTTTTGTGTCCGGCGAGCTTGCTCACCTTGAGCACAAGCTTTAGCATCATCGGGAGGGCACGATGCAATTCTTGAGGATGAGGGGAGCTGGTAATCCACCACCACGCTCATCAGAACCACCTCGTCCACCAGATCCAACTGATTTAAGGAGGAGACTCTTAATCGAGAAAGAAGAGACGCTACGAATGGTAAGGGAGAAGGAATCTGAGTTTCGACTTGAATTGGACAAGACTCTGGCGTTGTTCAAGTGCGAGATGGATAAGGTGATGCAAAATGTGTTGGATCAATTTCGATTGGGACGAACCTCTCAGTTGACACCACCACCAAACCCGGCGCAACCACCAAAGGAGCATTCGTCAACTCCACTTTCTGATTCCGAAACCGCAATTCCCATCGTTCACTCTCATTTATGGAAGGCTCGCTGCAAGGAAGTCGCTCGCACAACAATGGGGGCCACTGGAGGAGTGAAGAAACCGCACATTTCCAGGCTGGGAGCATCCACGCTCCACAAGACTAGCAAATACCGGAAGCTCAATTTTCGGAGTTTAGCTGCATCTCTTCTGTTCGACGATGCCATCTCGGCTCAGTCGAACCACAACCCTACATCTTTTAGGGTGGTAAGTGATACTGGCACAAGTGTTCCTAATCTCAATTTTGTGAGTATTGATTGTGATGGCATAGATTCTGTGTTTGTTGCAAAATTGAATGGGAGTGATGAGAGTTTAGAAATTAGGAAGGAAGAGAGTTATGATAAGAGGGCTCAGGTATATAGTGGAGATGTGAAAGAGCTTAGTGAATTTGAAGGTGTTAGTGTTCAGCAAGATGGTCTGCAAGGACCAAATTTGGGTGAAAATGGGAGAAAATGCCATGCACTCCACCTGCTTGATGAAATGCAGTATTCAGATGGGTTGTGTAATGTAGGAAAGCACATTGTTGGCTATATGGGAATTTGAGACAAAGGTGGGGGTCTCGCTACTCATTGTTTAATTGTTGATGAGTACTTTGAATTTCCTGACAACAAAACTACTACTGCTCATTTGGACTGCAAGCTTTTTGTGGTTTCTAAACACCTATGTTCAAAGTATAAAATGGCTAGAGCACTTGCGCCGAGCGAAGCTTTCACAGGTGTTCATGGAATTGTGGAGTTTGACAAAGTTGTAGTGACAATGAAAAAGGGTGAGATAGCTCTGGTGATTATATTTTCCGAGAATGCAGTGGGTGCGCTAGAGGCCCAGCCGAAGTGGATAATGGTACCTCCTAACTCAACTCTCTGATATGCGTCTGAGCTGGTATCTGTAATTGTTGTCAAGGACCAGAAAATTGAGGTGGATGGTACGGAGCATGAAGAAAGTAATTCACACACTATTAATATCAAGGTTGGTTTTGATGATAGGAGGACTTTTTACTCTGCCTGTATTGGTGTTCAAGTGTATGTCGAGGATGTCACTACAATTGCAAGTATTTGTTTTGATTTAAAGGATGGTGCAAAGATATACAAGAAGTTGATTATGATGGCAGGGATTGCATATGAGTTTGAGAAGAATTTTGCTACTATACAAGAAGTTACTGTTGCCTCTAGGAATAGCAATTTACTGGCAGCTCGTGTCAAGTCTGATGATATGAAAAGTGGCTGTCAATTGTGGGATAACATCTCTGTCATCTCATGCTCAAGGGTGACTTCATGGAATCCCGTGCGCTCTTGCTATTTCCATAATGAAAACCACATAGAGGTACACAATGCATTGGAAGCGGAGATTTCAGATATCGGAAATGGTTTTCCACTTGTCCTTGCACCTGATATACAAGACAATAAAGGAGAAGGTGGATTTATTGTAAACAACCAAGATGTGAGAGCTGCTGTTGGTGTACTTGATGATGGACTGATGATTATGGAAGCTGATATTGCTGATGGGGACAAGGAACTTAGTATTTCCTTTTTCTGGAATATGTGTGTTTATTTGCTGCTACCTGTTTTGGTTAAACAACCAACATTAGCTGCAAGTGTAACTGAAAGCTTGGCATATCATATTAATCATCAGATGGAGGACAAAACTGTTGTACATGCCTTGTTGTATGAAGAGGGATTCAATATTGAGTTCTTTGAGAAACCAAAAGACATAACACTTGAAGTGTTGATAGAATCTTTGCAGACTCATGATGATTGTGTGGCTGTTTTGAAAGGCCTGAAGGATAAAAGCATTGATAGTGAGCTTGTTGGTGTTATAATAGACTCATGGATTTTGAAGCCAAAGTCTGTTTCTGTCACTTGGGATTGGAGTAAGGTTGTTAAAGAAGACTCAAAAGCTGAAATCATAGCTGTATTGTGCAAAGATACCGAAGGTTTGAGTTTGACAGCAAGTGCAATAGTCTCATCATATTTCTATGGGCAGACTACAACATTTATGATCACTTTTGAGTGTAAGCTAGTTTGCAAGTGCTTGTTTCAGGTAGCGCAATCTGTTCCGTCTACAATAGCTTTCAAGGGTCTTGGGGAGGCTGCAACAGCGGCAGCAAAGACTGCTAAAGTGAGAGATATTGCTATTGTGATTGCTGGGATAATACCTGGGAATATTACATTCGACAGTGGAGGCTACAACATCATGACATGGTCTAGCTGTTCAATTGAACTAATGAAATTTGATATGGGAAGTGCAGCAGCTACATTAAGTGCATCAAAAGCCATTGTTCAAACCAAACCTTTTGGTGTAGAGTTTTATTTCATTGTTGCAGCTTGTGAGAAATGTGATAAGTGGAACAGGTATGAGGTCTGGAGTCGGTTGAACTCCAAGATTCTGGAATGGTACTTCTCATATGTTGTGTGCACTGTCTTCCATAATTGAAGTTGTGGACAACCTTCAGTATGTTGGACTTTGATTCTGAATGAAACTTGAGGTCAAGTTTTGACAGGGGGGATGGATTGTTATGATATTTGGTCATTTAGTCATGCACTTGGCACGTGCTTAGCTAAATTGGTCTATATGTAGCCACCGAACCTTATTTTCTCTTTGTCAATGAAAATCTGAATATTTTACTTTCTTTTATTTTCATTTCCTTCTGCATTTCTCTTCAGTTAGGGCTAATACCCTAACAGCCTGCCGGAAGGTGTCCAGAGAACCCGATTGATTGCAGAAGCGTGTGTCCTGTGATTTGTACAAGAACGTACAAGCCTTGAAGCCGGCGCCGAACTTGATGGAATGTGGGAATAAACAACCGCCGACGACATCCGGCTCTGGGCGTATCAAGCGACGGAGGCGACTTGGGTTTGGTGCCGAATCGGACCAGGTGCCCTGGACGACGGTTGAGGAGGAACAAGAGGGCGGGGCATAAGGGTGGTAGCGGTGAGACTCTGGCGCCATTCTGATAATCCGATGATCGAAAAGCAGAAACCCTAGACGAAATTGGGGATTGGGGAAAGAGAGAGAGAGAGAGAGAGAGCGAGTCAGTTTGAGAAAGCAATTGGATCGGTTCACGGATATATGTCGGCGTATTTACGCGCATTCTTAGCGTATTCCTCACTTCCGATTTTTACGCGTATTTCTTACTACCAATTAGAAACTGTGAAAAATAAATTACAATATTTTATTCAAAAATTAAAACTTTAAGGAAAATTGATAATTTACTTCTGCAACATTTTACTAAACTAGAACTTACTTTTATTAAGAATAAACTAACCAATAGATAGAGAATGAGAGAATGGAGTGAAGTATCTTATTGATTCTCATATGTCTTCTTTATATAGAGATAATAATTACATAACAAGTCCTCATATTATTAAGATATTACATATTAGTCCTAAGAGTATTAATAGACAAACACTTAATATTTACAACAATCCCCCTTGGATATCTATTAAATTGGACACGCTTAGTGTTGCCTCGTCAAAAACCTTGTCAGGTAACAAAAATCCAGTGGGAAAAAATAACCCTGGTCGAAGGAGAAAAAGAGTGCAATGTGCATGTCTTAGGTATCATGATTCTGGATGCTGCCCCTCAATGAAAGCTCCCCCTGATCCTTGCATGCCAAATTTAATAGCTCTGATAGTCACCTCAATCTGATACCTTTGGTTAACTTCTGAAAAGTGCACTTTGGTAGAGCTTCGTAAAAAGGTCGGCTAAATTCTCATCAGATCGAATTTGCTGAACTGCGATTTCTTCTGTCTTCTGGAGCTCATGAATATGGAAGAACTTAGGTGCGACATGTTTAGTTTTGTCACCTTTGATGAACCCTCCTTTGACTTGAGCAATACTAGCCGCATTATCTTCATATATGGTTGTTGGATTGTCAGTTACTGAAGGAAGGTCACATGTCCTCCGTATGTGGCGAATAACTGATCTCAACCAGTAACATTCTTTGCCAGCTTCATATAATGCCATCAGCTCCAAGTGATTTGATGAAGTTGCCACTAGTGTTTGCTTTGTCGATCGCCATGAAATTGCAATATCTCCATAAGAAAAAACATATCATGTCTGTGAGATGGCATTATACAGATCAGAGAGGTATCCTGCATCAGCATATCCAACAACGGTTGGACCATGAACATATGCTTTTTCATAAAACAAACCCATATCAATTGTACCACGAAGATAACGTAAAATATCTTTTACACTAATACAATGACGCGTGGTGGGAGCAGAACTATATCTTGCTAACACATTGATTGCAAATGCAATATATGGTCTAGTGCATTGTGCCAAATAAAGTAAAGCACCTACAACACTCATATATGGTACTTTTGGACCAAGAGTATCTTCATCATCTTATCTTGGACGAAATGGATCATTGTGAATGTCAAGGGACCGAACAACCATTGGTGTACTTAGTGAATGAGCTTTATCCATGCTAAAATGTTTTAAGATCTTCTCAGTATAAGCTGATTGATGGACTAAAACTCTAGTAGCCAAATGCTCAATCTGCAGACCGAGACAATATTTTGTTTTTCCAAGATCCTTCATTTCGAATTCTTTCTTTAAATATTCATCTATCCTTGAAAGTTCTTCAGGACTTCCAATCAGGTTCATGTCATTGACATATACTGCTACAATGACAAAACCAGAATTTGATTTCTTAATAAATACACATGGGCATATTGGGTCATTCACATAACCTTCTTTTAGCAAATATTCACTTAGACGGTTATACCACATCCTTCCAGATTGCTTTAATCCATATAAGGATCATCTCAACTTAATTGAGTACATGCCTTGTTGTTTTGTGGTTGTTTTAGGCAACTTCAACCATTATAGTATTTTCATATAGATATCAGTATCTAGTTCTCCGTATAAGTATGCAGTCACAACATCCATAAGTTGCATATCAAGTTTCTCAGAAACTACCAAACTTATTAGATAACGAAATGTTATGACATCCATCACAGAAGAATATGTTTCGTCATAATATATCCCAGGCTTTTGTGAAAAACCTTGCGCAAAAGTTGCACTTTGTATCTTGCAACCTCATTTTTCTTATTGAGCTTTCTTACAAAAACACATTTATATCCAACCAGTTTCACATTGGGTGGTGTTTGGACAACGGGTCAAAAAACACTGCGCTTTTCTAGAGATTTTAACTCTTCTTGGATTGCATTTTTCCATTTGAGCCAATCATATCGTTGTCTACATTTTTTAACAGAGCGAGGTTCAGTATCATCGCTTTTTATTATTTAGGTAGCTATAGCGAATGAAAATACATCATCTATGGCCATTTCTCTTCGATCCCAGAATTCATTGGTGTACAGGTAATTTACGAAAATTTCCTTATTTTCAGGTACCTGAGCCTTTTCAAGGGCTTATGTTTCACCAAAGTCATTTGATCTTTGTGTATTTATAGAATCATAAATTGTGGATCGGACGTCAACGTCTTGCCCAAGAGTATTTTCAGAAGCGATGTCATCAGAATTCAGATGTGCCTTTGTTTTCTTTTTTCTAGGAACTGAATCTTTTGAACCTATAGGCCTGCCACGCTTTAGGCGTGCATTAGATTGCTCATTTGCCGCCACATTATAGTCTAGTCGGGACATCAATTCGTGCAGGAGTATTAGCTATTGGGATATGTGATCTTGTCACTTTTGCTGTGTCGGTGAATGCATCAGGCATTGAGTTAGTACGAGGATATGTGATCTTGTCACTTTTGGAGATGCAGAATTCGTCGTACTTCATTTTCACTTTGTTTAGTACGAGGATTAAGATGAGACAGTGTAGGTACTACCCACGATAATTCACGACATTCTTCAAGAACTTTCTTATCTCCCCCTAACTGTGGGAATATCGTCTCATTAAAATGACAATCTGTAAACCTTTCATGAAATAGGTCACCCGTCAAGGGTTCAAGATATCGAATAATGGATGATGAATCGAATCCGATGTAGATTCCCAATCGTCGTTATAGGCACATAAGTGGCACAACCAAAAATCCGTAAATGGGAGATATTGGGCTAGCTCCCAGTAGCAAGTTGGGATGGGGAATATTGTTGGTTGCCTATGGGCCTCAAACGAATTAATGCTGCTGCATGCAAAATAGCATGTCCCCATGTATAAACAGACATCTTTGTTTTCATAAGTAAAGTACATGCAATTATATGCAGGAGTTTTATGAAGGCCTCTACCAAACCATTCTGTGTGTGAACATGTGGAACAGAATGTTCAACTTCTATTCTCAAAGACATGCAATAATCATCAAATGTTTGAGATGTAAATTCACATGCATTGTTTAGTCTTATTGTCTTAATGGGATTGTCCGGGAATTGTGCTCGTAACTTTATTATTTGAGCAAGAAATTTGGCAAATGTCATATTGTGAGTGGACAAGAGGCACACATTTGACCATCTTGTCGATGCGTCAACCAAAACCGTAAAATACCTATATGGTCCGCAAGATGGTTGAATCGGACCACAAATATCCCATTGAATTCTTTGTAGAAAAGAGGGGGACTCAGTGTCAACCTTTACATAAGAGGGTCTAACGACCAACTTTCCTTAAGCACAAGCTTGACAAGGGTTATTGCTTGGCAACATTATATTTTTGGTCAACAATGAATGACCATTGGAATTTGTAATTATTCTACGCATCATGGTAGATCCAAGGTGGCCTAAACGGTCATGCCAAAGCATAAATGTATTGTTGTCTTTGAACTCCTGGGTCACAACACGGTATGTTTCAATAGGCTTAATGGTCGTGTGATATAAACCAGATGATAGACCAACCAACCTTTCCAATACGCGCCGTTGGCTACAAACATTGAAAGTAATGCAAAGGTATTCCACATTCCTTTTATTTGTGGTCTCAATATGGAAACCATTGAAATTTAGTAAATTCCTTCTGGATCTAGGAGAGTATAAAGCCTCGTTAATGGACAATTGAGTTCCATTTAGAAGACTAATGTGGGCTCTACCGGAGCCTTCAACCAAATCAGCAATTCCCAATATGGTGGTCACAAGAGTTTTAGAAGGTACTAAGATGGAGAAATATTTTCGATCACACAGGATCGTGTGCGTGGTGCCACTGTCAGCAAGACAAATTTCTTCTCCATTTTCAAGTTGAGCGTGTCCATGATCCATTTTCAAGCCTTCAAAAATAAAATAAAATATATAAGCAACAATAGATTTTATTATTGCAAGGTGTTAAAATTACACGTAATGATATGATGATTTATGTAACAGTTTGTATACGAAATCACAATAAGAGCACGTAAATTTATGGCTTGAATGCTTATTAGAGTGGTCAAAAACAAATAACCTTTAATTGTCAAAATCATCACTTCAACAAGATTTGGAAAGTAAAGTAATCAACTAACCATAATCACTCATAATAATGACCTAAAAATTAGTCTGTAAAGGAATTTGAAATGGTTGCATCATTAAAACACTATGTATTAATAATAAGCAAATTAATCATATGGAAATGGGTGTCACATATTAAGCTCCTTAAATATATTTAATTGTATTTACTATAGAATTCGAAACAAACTGTTGGTCAACATTACACCCAAGAAAAATGTATATGTATCAATTGTACGTAATCTTGTTATTATGTTATTAAATATAAATTATGTTATCAATTGTACAAAAATTATGCTATAGTCATGAGTGTTAAAAGAAAAATAATTTTATTAAACTTCCAAAAAATGATAGCAACTGTCAAAGAGCAATACTGGTGAAGACAAACCAACTGAAAGAAAAATGAACTTAAAAACATAGGGAAATAGTAATGCCTAAACATGGGCAAAGTCGCAAAAACAACTAATTGTTGTTTATAATTCCATCACTGAACATGTCATTGCTTCCATTGTCCACAAGATAGTCTGAGATGCTCAAAAGAGTAATGTCAATCGGATGATCATCCATTGGGTCCATTGTATCCCAATGATCACTATGATCAATAAAATTTGTCTTGACATTTTTCTTTGACAGAGATGCCTGGTAGAGTTCCACCAAATTTGGGGATGTACGACAGGTACGAGCCCAATGATTGTCACCACCACATCTATGACAACCACTATTTGCATTCTTCTTTGGTGCTGTATTTATAGGGCTTTTGTCTTTGGTAATTTTTCCATTGGTTCGTTGCCCCAAAATAGTTGTTAGGTCCATTACGACCAACACCATGATGACATCCACGGCCACCACGATGACCACTTTGGAAATGGTTTTGACCCAGTAGGGCGAGATTAGTGATTCTTCATCAGTAATTCATTATTCTGCTCAGCTAATAACAGACAAGAAATGAGGTCAGAATATTTCTTGAAGCCTCTTTCACGGTATTGCTGCTGCAACACAATGTTGTTTGCATGGAAAGTAGAGAAAGTTTTCTCAAGCATCATATCATCAGTGATGGTTTCTCCACACAGCTTCATTTGGGAGATAATCTGAAACATTGCTGATTTGTATTTAGTCATAGAGCTGAAATCTTGAAGGCGCAGATGCGACCATTCATATCGCGCTCGTGGGAAAACAACTATCTTTTGATGAGAGAATCGATCGGCTAAGCTAGTCCAAAGAACGACAGGATCCTTAACAGTAAGGTATTCATCCTTTAATCCTTGATGAAGATGATGGCAGAGAAAAATCATGGCCTTCGCTTTGTTCTGTGGGGTCGCATCACCATCTTCTTTGATTGCTGGCCTAAGATTTTGTGCTTCAAGGTGCATCTCAGCATCCAAGGCATAAGACATAAAATTGTTCCCATAAATGTCAAGGGCATGAAAATCCAATTTGGCCAAATTTGCCATCTTAACTGTAACAAGAAAAAATATATATCATTATCGAAACTTCAGGTTCGTATCAAGTGAAACAATGGATACAAAGTATATGCACAAAACTTCAGGTTTATGCTTAAACAATTAGAACTGCAAATCTATTGTTATTGAACTTTCGGGTTCATGATCTCGAAACTTCAGGCTCGATGATTATTAGTGAAACTTCATTCTCACGAATATAAGTCATTGTAAATATAGAAATAATATAAACAAACACATATGTAGATTTAACAAAATAAGAGGTAAACCGATAGATCATGAGTGTGGATAATAAGCAACAAAGGTTGCACCAACATCTCGTAGACCATCATGGAGTTTTATAGAAATAAGAAGCGAACTCGTGCTTATAACATGTTATAAACTAGAACTTACTTTTGTTAAGAATAAACTAACCAATAGATAGAGAATGAGAGAACACTATGCCATATTCATCATCAGACGACGGTCCAAGTCCGTCGTCTGACGTTTTTTTTATGTCGTCTGAGAAGCTGTTGGGTGATAGTCTATCAGATGACGGAGAATAGCCGTCGTCTGAAATGCTATCACACGACATATCTTATGCCGTCTGAGAAGAGTGGAGATTGAAAAATTTCAATAAACACACCACAGTTAAGTGTGGACTAAATAAGCATCCAAAAACTGGAATATCATATCACAAGACACATCAAATGTCGTCTGTTTTGTATACCTACCACATATAAGTGTGGACTGATTGGAGAATAATTTGATTTATTGGAAATTTCTACCAAATCACACTTCAATTAAGTGTCGAGTGTGTGAGCTTACAACGTCAAAAATTTGTAATATATGTGGTTATATAGAAGATCTAATGTCACTTATCTGTCGTCTAACTTTGTAAACTATTATACATTTTGCTAGTTGTTCTGTCAGACGACATTTAATTGTACTTTCAATTCTATTCCTACCACAAACTTTTAACTTTTCCGCTTAGACTCTACAATGTAACCACATTTAAATGTTGTCTGAAAGAAGCATTATCATAGTTTATCATGGTTTTTGTCGTGCCGAGGTGCTTCACTCAACATATAAGTGTCGTGTGATTGAAAAATAACAAACGTTCAATCAACATTTTGTCTTGTGACTCCAGCTCACACTGCATATTTGTGTTGAGGTTATGTTGCTTGTTATAAACACATATGTTGTCTCTATAAATTGAATTTCATATATAAAGAAAAACCAAAAATAAAAGAACAAAAGAAACACTTCATTGAACTGCAGGGATATCTTCCTTCCTTGATATGTAGAGTTCCTTGATCAAGCTTCGAAATAAGTGTACCACATCATAAGTTTGGGAAACGGTAATCCACGCACAACAATGGAAATGCCCCTTTACCCTTTCGTTGTAGAAGGCCTTGGCAGCTAGAGTTGTCTTTCCAGAACCTCCTATGCCAACCACATATATAACAGTTTGGTGTTGCTCTTCATCCATGAGCCATCCCATTAGTATTTGCTTCTTGCCTTCAATCCCAACCAGTTCGTCTTCCATAATGAATATAGAGGACTCCGCTTGGTTCTGCACCAATTTATGAATATCTTCAGATGTAGCTGCTCCTCCTAGATGGCCAACACCATATCTTTGATTCCTCACTGGTATGGCTTTGATCATTTCATTAAGTTTCTGACACTTCTTTGCAATTTTTCGCCTGAACCAGAGCTTCTGGGGAGCGCTAATGGTTTTTTGTAGCCCCCTTGAAAGTCGACCCCCACTTTGCTTCTCATACATGTGATACATGAATTCATCAATAATATCTTCAACATCATAGGCCAAGTCTCTGATGCTTGCGACCCACAATTTCTCTCCTTTGGTTTTTGCTGTGTTGGTCTCCGCATCCGCAAGGAAAGCTTGCATGCTTAGAAACTCCTGCTTAATCTCCTCAACTTCATCACGAGCACCAGTTATGGTTGTTCCTTCATGCTCAAGAATTGCCACAATTCTTCCAATTAAGAGGTCCGTTGCAGATATAGCCATATTAGCCATCTGTTAAATATATTCGATCGCTCTGGAAAGAAGAGAAAAAGGTTCAAGTATCCAAAACTGAACGAGTAATGATAACAGGTATTTCCCAAACTAAACGAGTTATAATAATAATATTGAAATGTAACTTGATAGATGTAAAAAGGAATGGGTTAAAACAGATACCAATAAGAAAAAAGGCAAAACCTTCCGACATATTTACATACCGTGGAAGGATCACTATCACAAAAAGCCTCAAGGCATATACTGCAAGCATCATCACAGGCTTCCTGGATTCCACCCTCCACAAAAGCCGCTGCGGAGGTCAAGTGGGCCTCAGACTTGCCGCTCTCTTCCATTTCAGGAGGAACCTGTAAAGCAATCATCCACGATATGAGACAAAACTAAGCGAAATCCAAAAAGGAAGGCTCGAGTGGAAGATATGGAAAAGAATTGTAATTGAACAGTGAGAGATTATAGGTAATACCTTCGCTTCATTTTTCTCCACCCTCGCTTCACTTTTCTCCACCCTCGTGTCAGACACCCCCTCCCCTTTCCCTCCTCCTCCGCACCTCCCTCACCGTCCGATCCTTCCCCTCCCGCTGGCACCCCCTCCGCTCCAACCTCATCTCCCTCTACTCCTCCATCTCCTTCGTCTCCGACTCCCCACTCGTTGCTGAGAATACTCGAATCCGGGACCACCACATTGAAAGAGAAGGCCTTTATCGCCTTCGAGGCTCTCACCGCCGACCCGGAAAACGCCTGGGCCGTCTCGGCCTACGGCGGCGAGAAAAGGGGGAAGGGTTTGCGTTGATAGCGGGGAAGGAGTGAAGGGAGTAGTAGTAGTAGTACTGTTTGATGGGGTTTTGTGAAGAGAAGAGAGACGGCTAAGAGGAAGAGGGAGAGAAGAATGAGATTGAGGTGATACCAAGTATTTTTGATGGAAAAAAAAGTGTGGGAAGTTTAAGTTTTGGTAAAAAACTGAGCGGGAGCCGAAAAGAAAAATTCGAGATTGAGGTGTTCATCAGACAACATACATATGTTGCCTGAGTTGACCAACATAGGGTTTTCGTTTAGATAAAAATGTTGACTTTTAAAAGTATTTTTCAGACAACATATATATGTTGTCTGAAGTTACTAAGCAAGATTCCATTCACGTTGACCGCATCGACTGAGATCCGAACTTTATCGAAAATACTTGAATTTTGTTTTACACCCATAATTCACTATATGTTGACATCTGACACTCAAACTTCAAAAAAAATTATTTCCGTCATTTGAATCACAACGTGCGTACTATTGTGCTATAACATGTTTACTAAGTTCTTTGTAAACATACATCTTTATAAGACAACTATATGCAAGAAACAAAATTTACCTAATATGACCGTTGGATATGATCGCAGTACTTAAATATGTATGTGGAAGAAAATTTACCCATTTTCGATAACTTATAGGTCTTGATCATTAGAGTCAACTTCAGTTATATATAAAACGTTCCTATTCTTCCTCATGAGGAGCGATATGATCGGTCGATAAACGTGTCTAAATGTTCACATAAAATAGTTTCGTTGACACTAAATGAGGGTATAAGAATTGACGAATCTCAACTTTAAGTATTAGTCGGTCTAGATAAAAGGGTTTTCGTTTAGATAAAAGTGTTGACTTTTAAAAGTATTTTTCAGACAACATATATATGTTGTCTGAAGTTACTAAGCAAGATTCCATTCACGTTGACCGCATCGACTGAGATCCGAACTTTATCGAAAATGCTTGAATTTTGTTCTACACCCATAATTCACTATCATGTTGACATCTGACACTCAAACTTCAAAAAAAATTATTTCCGTCATTTGAATCACAACGTGCGTACTAATGTGCTATAACATGTTTACTAAGTTCTTTGTAAACATACATCTTTATAAGACAACTATATGCAAGAAACAAAATTTACCTAATTTGACCGTTGGATATGATCGCTGTACTTAAATATGTATGTGGAAGAAAATTTATCCATTTTCGATAAATTATAGGTCTCGATCATTAGAGTCAACTTCATATATACATAAACTTTCTTATAGCTTCCATAAGGAGAAGTACATAATCCTTTCATCAAAGTGTCCAAACTATTATATATATCTGTTTTCCTACTCTTAACAAGAGTTTGAGTACCGGCTAATCAAAAATATAAGTTTTGGTCGGAGGAGATAAGAGCGTTTCCGTTTGGAAAATATGCATAATTTATGTTGACCACTTATTTACAACCTTAGACGACATATAATCGCCGTCTCACATTGAAGAAAAGCGAGGGAAAATTCCGGCGCCCAAATTCAAATATTTCAGGTCCAGACGACCTTTTTATGTTGTGCGATGAGTACATTAAGGTTAGCGCCCTCTCCCAAACTCAAATGAATTGAATATTTCAAGTTCATACAGACGACATATTAACCTCGTCTGATGAATAGATTAATAGGTTGAGCCCTCTTTTAAACTTATATATCAGGTTTCCATAGACAACATTTATATGTTGTCTTATTAAATACAATAAAAGATGACCAAACTCAATATTTAATTATAAATTGAGTATTTTAGAGTCAGAGAGACCACTTTCATATGTCGTCTGAAGTTATATCGCATATGATCGGTTGATAAACGGGTCTGAATGTTCACATAAAATAGTTTCGTTGACACCAGATGATGGTATAAGAATTGACGAATCCCAACTTTAAGTATTGGTCGGTCTAGATAAGAGCGTTTTCGTTTAGATAAAAGTGTTGACTTTTAAAAGTATTGCTCAGACGACATATATATGTCATCTGAAGTTACTAAGGAAGATTCGATTAACGTTGACCGCATCGACCGAGACACGAACTTTATCGAAAATGCATAAATTTTGTTCTACATCCATAATTCACTATCATGATGACATCTGACACTCAAACTTGAAAAAAATCTATTTCCGTCATTTGAATCACAACATGCATACTAATGTGCTATAACATGTTTACTAAGTTCTTTGTAAACATGCATCTTTATAAGGCAACTATATACATGAGACAAAATTTACCTAATTTGACCATTGGATATGATCGCAGTACTTAAATATGTATGTGGATGAAAATTTACCCATTTTCAATAACTTATAGGTCTCGATCATTAGAGTCAATTTCATATATAGATAAACTTTCTTATAGCTTCCACAAGGAGAAGTACATCATCGTTTCATCAAAGTGTCCAAACTATTACATAGAACTGTTTTCATACTCTTAACGGGAGTTTGAAAACCGATTAATCAAAAATATAAGTTTTGGTCGGAGGAGATAAGGGCGTTTCCGTTTGGAAAATATGCACATTTTATGTTGACCACTTATTTACAACCGCAGACGACATATAATCTCCGTCTCACATTGAAAAAAAGTGAGGGAAAACTTTAGCGCCCAAATTCAAATATTTTAGGTCCAGACGACATTTTTATGTTGTGCGATGAATACATTAAGGTTGGCGCCCTCTTCCAAACTCAAATGAATTGAATATTTCAAGTTCATACAGACGACATATAAACCTCGTCTGATGAATAGATTAATAGGTTGAGCCCTCTTTCAAACTTATATTTCAGGTTCCCTCAGACGACATTTATATGTCATCTTATTAAATACAATAAAAGGTAACCAAACTCAATATTTAATTATAAATTGAGTATTTTAGGGTCAGAGAGACCACTTTCATATGTCGTCTGAAGTTATACATTACAAGGTTCGTACACTCAATTTTATGGGTTTGTTATACGTCATTTGTTTGTCGTCTGAATAAGTGAATTTAAGGGTTCAAAATGGAGGTATAAATCAAAGATTTATGGTTGTTTCAGACGACGTTAATATGTTGTTGGACGAAGTATATAAAAAGGGGATTAAAAGTAGATTTCGTTTTCTTTCACATACAACGTTTATATGTTGTCTGACGTATTACCATAAAGTTGATAAATGTTGCTTTTTTACACTGCATATATATGCCGTCTGAAATTTTGCATATGACAGACAAATTGAGCAACATCCAGAAGTATGAAGGGAGCATGACACTCATACGACTTATACTTTACAAATGTCGTCTGAAGGGTCGAAAAATTAATCAGACGACACAAACTCAAAATCGTCCAAAATATGTCGTCTGAAAAGTGTCGTCTGATGATGAATATGGCATAGTGGAATGAAGTGAAGTATCTTATTGATTCTCATATGTCTTCTTTATATAGAGAGAAATATTACATAGCAAGTCTTCATACTATTAAGATATTGCATATTAGTCCTAAGAGTATTAATAGATAAACACTTAATATTTACAACACTATGAAATTTTTTCTTATGTAAGTTTTATTATTGACATTTATACAGTAAAACCTATATAAATAAATAATGTTAGAACCATGTAAATTATTATTTAAAAAAGTTATTATATTATCGATAAATTAATATTTATTAATTTATGAAGAGTTTTGTTGTTAAAATTTTTCATATTTGTTATTTTTTTTAACAAAGGACGTTAGCGACTATTTTTATTGATCACAACTTGAGAGTAGGTACAAAAACATGAACACGATCCACTTGCTAGGGCTACGTAAGAAGTGAATCTTACAAAAATACCTAGTAGAACTACCTAATAGACATTAAAGGCTGAAAATCAAGAGGTGAAGTACTATGATCAATCGATATTGTCTTGGGAGCAACCAACCAAGTAACTAGTCACTAACACACAAGCTAGGAGGAAGGGACAAGTCTTCAACCTATTATTATTGACTACTTTCGGGATCACCCTACACAGAGGGGGCAACCCCAAAACATAAAAAAAAACATAATTATAGACCGAAACCAATAACTAAGAAAATGCTCTAGATCTGAAAACAACTCTATTCTAAAAAAACAATAAAATAAAAACATAAATAAAACTAAGAGTCCATAAGGGACCCTAGCCCATCTTATGTCCACTAAGAGCCCTTACCCAAAAGAACTGAACATATGGGCCTAGCCCAACTCTACACCCCGGCCCAAAACCTTGCCTCGCCACCGCCCCTCTTGCCACCCTTTTTGCTGGAACAACAGCAAATCGTTGACTCTGGTCGACCCACCAATTGTCCCCGACTGCTACCGACCGCCAAAAGCTTCCAGATTTCGAACAAAGATCAGACCCTCAAAAGTCCTGCAAACAACATCCAAATAGATAGATCGGAGAAGGCTGCCTAACCTCGAGGACCTCCAATCGCGGTTCCATCCCAGCGCAGCCCTAGATGGCCTCCCACCTTCGCGCACAACTCGGCTAGGTCGATGTCTCAGCCGATAAAGAAAGGTAAAAACCATCCATTCATCGTCTTCGAGCCAAAGACCCAATCCTTCAACCCGTCCGGCTGTACCCTACGCACGCCAACATGGCCAGAGGTCGTTGCCGGCGATGGGGCGCAGCCGTACATGTGCGATCTACAGTTGTCGCACTCCTTAGGGTTTTGGAGAGCTGCGGCCTATTTTCTCACTTGTCACACTTCAAAAAAAAAAGTTTTGTATTTGTTAATAGTTACTTAATTTTTCATAATACAAGAAAAAAGCAAAGAAATTCTTTGGGGATAACTAAATTGAGAAATTAAAATTGTTAATAGTTTCCTTAATTTGTATTATGAACATTATTTCTCTACAATGTTGTATTTTTCGGCAAGTTCATAAAGAAGCGAACTTTGTAGCTGACATAATTGCGGCTTTAGACCACACATCTTATTCTTCTTGTATATGGTTTAACTGTCTTCTCCTTTATGTGTCCTAGCGTTCCATTTGGATCAACTGGGAAGAGGAGTTAATAGAGGTTTTGTTCTTTAGTTTGTATGTTTACTTACAACAATCGGAAAAAAAAATGTATCGAAGATGAGAATGAAGGCATATAATATTATTAACAAGCATATTGTCTCGTGATTATCTAGTCCAACAGTTGGCTTGATCAATTTGTTTGTCTTTGATATCTAAGACACATGATATCTTAATGTTTAACTACTCTTTCCAAAAAAAAAAAAAAAATAATAATAGAGAACGCAAAACCTAAGCTCTGCTAGGGTCTGCGTTTAGCACCCCCATCTTGATTCATCATGGAGATTCTTGCTTGGAATTGTAGGAGTTTGGACAATGATCAATTTGTTCATGCGTTACAACCCTAATTAGTCAAAAGAAGCCATCCTTTGTCATCCTAACTGAAACCAAAGTTCATGATGGCTCACATATGAACTAGATCCGTCACATTTTTTTTGGTTACAATATTGATGTGACCGTTAAAGACATTGTAATTTTTAACGGTCACGTGAGCTATTTAACTGAGAAAATTAACGGAATGACCATTTGAATGAAAAATCGTGACTTTAAGGATCATTCAGATTAAAATAAAACGATAAAGATTGAACATATGACATAAAGACTGTACAATATTTTACCCTTCTAAGTTTATGACTTAAAAAACCTTTTATTTACTTTAGGGTTTCAGATTTTAAAAAAGAAGCAAATTAAAAGTATTTTTTATTTTTGTTTTTTGTAAAATTTGTTATTCTGTTAAATAGAAAATCCATGTCACCAATATATCAAACCAATGGTGTTGAGTGTGGCTAGCACTACATAATTCGGTGTCGAACTACGACATATTAGTATGTACCATTACTTGTTCATCTATATCGAGTTGAGAGTATCTTTAGTACACGGCGTGTATCTTCACATACATACATGGATGATCAGGATTAGAAGAAATAATATAGAAACATGGTGATCAAACATATAAATTGTTATAAACGATTAAGATTATGTCGTGTAAATATACATCGTCCATAAAAGAATTCCCACTCTGTCGAGATCAAATGAGGGAGATGTCCACAGAGTTTTTATGTATCTCGCGCAAATTGACCGAGTAAACGCGGGACACCACTCCGTAGGGGGAAAAAACAAAAGCGATAGCATCTAAACAAAAACCGATGATGGAACACTCTGTTTCTGAATTCGTTTCGTTCTGTGTAACAATTTGTCTTCGGTTTCTGTTCTTCAATATCTTGGTCTCAAAATCCCTGATAGTAAATCATATAATGCTCAAAACCATACAGATCTTGGGCTGCTCATCTGGGTTGGTTAAGCCCCAAACTACTAGAACCACTTGTTGTAGGCTCTCCTTCATTTCTTCCCTCCACACCAAACCATTTTCGTATTCTTTTTCTTCTTCGAGAGCAACCCATTTGTTATTTCAGGCACACTCAGCTCGCCGGACCCGTTTCCGAGCTTTCAGTATGTCCTCGGCTCATTCCGGGTCAACCCCATCTGCCCCTTCTTCTTCTTCACCAACTGTGGTTCAGTCAGTTGTAAGTGGTTTTGTTGTTTATTCAATTCAGGGTAATAGAATGTTTGATAGAGAATCTTGATTGGCTATAGTGAATTTAGTTGTTTTGGGTAATAGAGAATTGGGTTTGTGCTATCTATTGAGGTTGAACAAGTTTTGTTTTGTTTTGTTTGTAAATAGGGGAACTTTTGGTTGAGACATCTTCATTGCAAAGTTGAGTTGGGATGCATTTTTGATTAAAGATTGCCCTTTTGATATCATGCATTTCAAGTTCTAGTAGTGAAACTTTTGCTGCTTTTCTTTATCAAGTCTTCATCTACATGCTTTCCATTAAGATCAGCTGTTTTGGCTATTATACGCCACCAAACAACTTTATATAGAAGCGTAGCAGACACTCGCATCAATTGTTGTACTTACTTTAGTCTAGGAACACAATTTACCTTGCATATTAAGCTTTTGAATTTTGTTTATTGTATCATGTGTAGATGTTCTTTAAAAATTTAGTTTCTGTTACTGTGAAGGGGAATGCTCGTAAGATAAATTTCTGCCAGTGGTGCGGTGGTGCAACAAAGCATGAGATACCTGATGGAGAGGAGAAAGTCAGAGCTATTTGCACAGTTTGTGATAGGATTGCCTATGAGAACCCAAAAATGGTATGCTGTTCAAGCGTTTACTTTGCAATGGAAATTTCATTGAGTTATGCATATGTGTCAATCCAGGAATAAGTAATTTTTTTTTGTTTTGTTTATCTTGGGTGGGTGTACAGTTGTGCAGAGTCTGTTTATTAGGATTTACACTAGTGCGAGTCAATAGGAGTTGAACAATCTCAGATATGATATTCTAAGACCATTGTTTTGCTTTTGTCTCGATTTGCCTACATAGGATATTGTGTAGTAGTCTTGTGGAAAATTAAGGTAAACTATGTTATTCCTTCACTTCTTTAACTGATTAACTTAACAAGTTTATACTTAAAAAGCTACCTTGGTTTTCAACTCAGCATTGCTTCTTAGGATCTTATGCTATAAATCTGTAATAGATATTGAATGCATGTGTGGTCATCACTTACATATTATTGTTACAAGTCTAGTTATAGTATTATTAATCGGTCTGGTGTGCTTCCTTTTACTTTTATAAATGTGAAAAAATGTGGAACCTAGAAGAAACAAATTATAATATAATGGACGGAAACGGTTTTAGAATGTTGCATGCATGGTGATGTTCAAAAACTTATCTCAATCTTTGTTTTGGTCCCTAAGAGTTGTGCTGTGTACATTTTGAATAGTTTGTTTTCTTTCAAATGTGACATCATATTTTGATATTGTCTGCTCAACTGGTGTTTATAGGTCGTGGGATGTCTGATTGAGCATGATAACATGGTTCTACTTTGCAAGAGGAAAATTCAACCGTCGTATGGCCTCTGGTATGTTTGCTAACAAATAAAGCTTTTAATTTTGAAGGGCCAACTGATTTGGGCCTTTTTGGAAAAGAACTTATGTCTAAGCAACCTGGGGTACTAGCAAATTTTTGTTATAGCGAATGTAGCATCTTGTACTTGAGGTTCATCATCATGGTTATAGTTGGTTTTGTCATTTAGGACTCTTCCAGCAGGTTACCTAGAAATTGGGGAATCAGCTGCCGAAGGAGCAATCAGGGAGACCTGGGAAGAAGCATGTGCAGAAGTTGAAGTTGTGTCACCTTTTGCTCAATTGGACATACCTCTTATCGGCCAGGTCGGCAGGGAGCTTCTATTTATTTATATAGAATCTCGTTATTCACTTTGAAGATTTTGTGTAGTTGGTAAAGATGCTTTTGTGTTTCTTTGAGCAGACTTACGTAATTTTCTTAGCAAGGCTGAAAAAACCCCAGTTTTCACCAGGTCCAGAATCATCAGAATGCCGACTGTTTGCACTTGATGATATACCATTTGATTCTCTGTCATTCTCATCAATGGTAGTCACTTTAAAATTGGTAAGGTCTTTCTTCGACCTTCAACATCTATTCAATTACTAGATATTATCTTCTCTCACATTTTCTTATCTCTTATGGGTTTATGACTGCAGTACATTGAAGATGTGAAGGCAGGGAAACTTAAGTTCCACTATGGAACCATTAATAAAAGGTATTTGCAGTTAATTTGTTTTCCAGGTATAACAGTTATGTTCACCTAGTCAGTGATTGACCAAGAGATTTATGGTCAGTCACCATTAGATCTAAATCCAAGGGTGGAGAAAATTATTTTTAAGTAAAGTTGTTTTGTTATCAACCCTTGGATCTAAATCTAATGGTGACTGACCATGAATCTCTTGGTCAGTCACTGACCATGTGAACACTACTCCCAGGCATAAATGACTGCAGCATTTGCGGCTTATGTGTTCTTCAAAGATAAAAATGATTCATTAGCAATGTAAAAGGACAAATATAGTCTAACAACATCTAGATTGAATTAGACATTAGTGAGTAGTTCAAATTTGGTTGATTTAAATTTTCCAATGCTGAGTATAGAGTGCTATTGTATGGTTCGATCTTGATTTTTATTTTCAGGCCTGGCACAAGTCCTTCTGACATTAACGCATATACTTTGGATTATCATATGCAGTCCTGACAAGATGGTAAGTTTTTTATTTTTATTTATATTTATTTATGTTTTTGTATTCCGTTCCCCACCCTTCAAGTATGTCAGTGTAACGCCGTTTGATTGATTCCTGGAAGTAAGGAAGTAATGGGTTAGTGTGCTCCTTTAAATCAAACTTGTGGTTATGGATGGGGCCGTGTATTTGTTCTGGTCTCACATAATGTATTTCACATAAATTTCCTTATGTTTTGTAAAGCCTAACATCTCAATTTCATCTCTTGTACTTCTCAATGATAAACCCACATTATTTATTTTCATAATGTCACTATTTGCAGGTTTCCAAACCCAGCTGGTCTGATAAATGGAGTTGAAACTGTAAGCACATTGGTGGAGTAATTCTATGTTGAGAAATGGTATTCCGTATCTCCAACTCCAGAATCTGTTGTACAGGCATTTAATATTTGTTCTCCTATTCCGAATTCTGCATAGTGCCAACTGAATTAGCGACAGCTGATGTGCTTAATTTGAGCAGCCGAAGAGGATGGTTCTACTTGTTCTCCAGCTGCGTGTCAAATTTCTCATTTCTGACTCCTCATGTAGAGAACCAAATTGTAATCACATGAACTATGCAAAAATCAGTGAAAATTTTTGTCCATCAGCTTTTAGTTATCTGCTTGTACAGAACATATGCATTTGATTGCTATATATGTAGCTGATTCTCATGTTCAGTACGTACAAGCTTTTCATTCAAGCTTCAACTTACCTGAACATGAAACTGAGCAGTAAACTGGTCTGTTGGTGAATAGAACTTTAGTAAATTTAGCAGGTTCATTGTCAGCCACAAACAAGTCTGTGCTACCGTTTACTCGACTCTGAGTCTTCTCCAACTACTTTACCAAAATAAAAATGAATCTCAGACCTGAATCCCATCCCTAAATTCCAAACCAGAAAAACTCCAACTCCAATGGAACAGAGCAACTCCTTCAAAAACCCTCAGACTCCATGGAGCTCCGATCGTATCGGACTCGGCGCCACCGATCGGAGGCTCGCCTTTTCCCGCCAAGCCTCCATCAACCTCAACGACTCGTCGTCCGCCACCACGCCGTTCCTCTCCCGCAGCGTCTCCAGCATCGACGTCCCGCCCGGCGCGTACTCCGATGAAAACGACAAGCTCTTCGGCCAGGGAAGAGTTTCCGCCGAGAAATTGACCTTTCTGATTGTATTCGACTCGGTTTTTCGGATCCTCAGGTCCGGAAATCGGTATATGAAGCGATTATTTCTCTTGATAGCGCTCAACGTGGCGTATTCGACGGCCGAGCTGTGTATTGGACTCTTCACCGGACGTGTAGGTTCGTAGAAATCGGGATGCGTTACGTATTTTTATACGTAGTTTTGTGATGTAGTTGTATTCGGTTTGAGTTTTCTGTGTGGTGTTTTTTTTTCAGGTTTGGTATCAGATGCATTTCATTTGACTTTCGGGTGTGGGTTGTTGACCTTTTCGCTGTTTGCGATGGCGGCTTCTCGAAAGAAGCCTGATGGAATCTACACTTACGGGTGAGGATTGTTATGTCTGTATTATTACTAGAAATGGTGAATTGTTTTTGTTGATAGCTAAAGGGATGTTTCGGATTTCAGAGTAATGTGTGGGTTGTGTTTTCGCTTTTGTTGTTTGAATCAGGTACAAGAGGCTTGAAGTTTTATCAGCTTTTACCAATGCTGTAAGTACTTCACAATTCCTTTCTCTTGTGCCTTCACTTTTGTAATATATATGGGAACTTTGCTTCTGCGTGGTAAGCTTAGTAGTTTGTGTATTAGTGTTTGGATAATATGTTTGGACTAGTTTACTCCTGTCTTACAACGCTGTTTAGTTTTGTAGGCACACCTTTTCTAGGTATTGTCTCATTTTTAAGGTTCATAGTATAATCTCTTAACTACTAATAATTTGTAAAATATCATTGCTTGCTATGCAATTGCCGTTATTTAACTTGATTATAATGTTTTCATGGTTACATTATGCAATTGCCACATTTGATTTCACCTTTTGAGCTCTTAAAGATCTATGTTGGTTGTATTGGAAGAGATTCCCTCCTTTTTCTCTTTTGGTTATATTGGCTTTCATGCATCCTCGGCTAATATGTGGACTTTGTTTTGATTCTGCTGCACATGTAGACAGCTGTTTCTTTTGTTTATGTCATTCTCCTTGGCTGTAGAAGCGCTTCACGCATTCATACAGGATGAATCTGAACACAAGTAAGTTGGTCATCTAAACTATAATGATCTGAAAATTTACTGCATCTAAATGTACTTGTTCCTCTGAAAAAATTGTGCTCGTTCCAATTTTTTCTGCCAATTGAACTAGATTCTTCATGAAGTTGTTGTATTTTTCCATATACACTTAATCATTCTCGTGTCACCATTTCATTTGCTTTCAGTTTTGTTTTGAACTTTGCATTTCATGAGACACCAGATGCCTGTTTCGGATTGGGACACAACATAAAGCTGTTTTGTCTTTAATGCAAAACTGTGTCTAGATTCACGTGTTTGATATGTATGTGTAACTGAAACTGAGGCGTGTGACAATGACTAGGTACATGTGCATATGCTTTTCTGTGCTTGGTTCTTTTGTGGGCCAATCTATCTATTCATCATCTTCTCTGAATATAAACATCAGTATATGAACTTCCATCATATAATTCTTTTGCTTCCTCGTTGATTCTAGGATTCCTTCTGATGGATTTATTATGTGTTACTTTTCTGGTTATAGGCATTACTTGATTGTTTCGGCAGTGACAAATCTACTGGTGAATCTTATTGGTGTTTGGTTCTTCAGAAATTATGCTCGTATCAATCTTGGTAAGTTTCCAACTTAGTTTATGTATCTGTGGATACCAACTTGTGGCTGGACCTGGCATCTATGAATTTTCGTTGATTTTGAGACCTACTTGACTCTATTGCATGTCATGGCATTTTGATTGGATAAAAGATTACACATAATGGGCTTAGTATATTATCAGTGCTAGTACAACTAGGTTAAACTTTGTAACAAAGACCCTGATAAGTACCTGACATTGATTGAAAAGTTTTGGCTTAGTGATGTGAAAGTAACCGGCTTAGTGATGTGAAAGTAACCAAATAAAACTTTGGTTGTGTATTCCTTACTATACCTCAGCCTCAGTGATACATGTTATTATCTAGGGATTGACACGGATACTTTCTGTTTTTCTTTATGATACATGCGTACCTGTGTATCCTGATTTAATGATCGATATATATATATATATCATAGCTCAGTTATCACTGAAGTGATAGGAAGGTATTAGTGAATGCATATGATGTTATCAGTATGCGTTGAATACCAATAATTCTGTGCACTAAGGAGGGTATGAACATCTGAAGATGATATGTTTAGTGGATTATGGTATCTAAATAGAGTAACAATAAAAAAGAGTTGTTTTCCCCTGTTGTACATTTTCTTATTTGGCATACATATGTCTTGCAGTTTACAGGAATGCCGAAGATATGAACAACCACTCAGTTTGTCTGCATGTTCTCGCAGATTCCATACGCAGGTAGAATATGCTCTATTCTTGCCTTCATCCTCCATGTCTTTCCATAGTAATTGCCTATGTTTGCCCCCACATGCTCTCTATAGTCTCTCTCTTATGTAAACTTCCATCTGAATGTGGTGTGGTATATGTCTCCCAGTGCAGGGTTGATACTGGCATCCTGGTTTCTGTCTCTTGGGTAAATACTGCTTCCTTTCTACCTACCTCTTTGTGTTTCCTTTGTTGATTTTTCTATCTCACCTGATCTGCTTTTAATATGCAGGGTTCAGAATGCAGAAGTTTTGTGTTTTGGACTAGTTGCAGTTGTAATCTTTATGCTTGTAATGCCACTCTTTAGAGCAACTGGAGGTATTCTGCTCCAAATGGCACCACCAAATGTTCCAACTTCAGCATTGAGCAAATGCTGGCGACAGGTTGTGTTTAAATTATATAAGAAGCTTTAGTGGTAAATGGTTTTTCCAAATTTTCAGCATCACTTATTCTATATTCTTCTTAGATTGCTGCCTGCGAAGATGTTTCTGAAGTTTCTCAGGCTCGATTTTGGGAGGTGGTTCCTGGTCATGTTGTTGGCTCACTCTCGTTACAGGTAAAGACGAAAAACATCATCTATGTTCAGTGAATGTAGATGTGTGCAGTTTGCTAAACAGTATTATGTACAATTGTTTACATTTTCTGGTAACAATTTTCCATCTTTAATGGCTGATGATGCTATTCAAACAGGTCAAGAAAGGGATAGATGATCGCCCTGTTCTTCAATTGGTGCATGGTTTGTACCACGATTTGGGAATACAGGATTTGACAGTGCAAGCTGACCATGTCTGAGATTTTTTGTCTCTGGCTTATGCTCTGATTTGTTGTTAAAACTGATATCGAATTGGAATCAGAGTTATAGATTTTTTTTTCTTGGCAAGGCCTCAGATATAGATTGTTCTCACGTTGTTTTAGATCATGGCATCACCCATACAAGATAAACCAAATATCCTGTTATAGAGGAATTTGATCGGATCCATGTCATTGTAATGTGGTGCAATCAAATTCATTCTCCTTCATTGTAGCATTGTTTAGGCCGAAGAAAAGTATCTTCTTCATTGTAGCATTAGCTTTGTTGAACTTGGCAAACTTCTATCACAATGTATGATATGCTATTTTATTTGAAAACAACTAATTTCTTCCTCAGAATAGAATATAGAAATCACACGGTTTTATCTAATAAAGGAAAGCATACAATATCGGGCAATGGTGACATGCAAAAGGCATCACACTGAAATTTCCTGTTGCTCTGACCACAATCTTCAGTTTTCGGGCTGCAGCCAGACTCCATTCTCATCGCAGGGGAAGAAAGTGGTCTGAGGGCATCTAAATTTCTCCACATAATTCAATTTTGGAAATGCTGCCTGGAGTTCATTCCAATCCAACTTTAGTTCACTCAAGAACTTCAGACGCAACATCTCAACTGTCCACTTCTCACTCTCCTGAACTTGACCTAGTCTTTGGAGCTGTCCCCCTCTAACGTAGAGTTTCTTCAGCTTCTCGAGCTTACCAGGCGCCAACCAACTTGGTGCTTTCATATGAGGATAGCATTGCAAGTCCAGTTTCTCAAGTACTTTGACATGTTCCTGAGTAACCCCTCGCCTCGAGGTTACTGACATTGCCGCAATTCTGCGCACATCATTTTGAACGCCATTAGCATGATCTTCTTTTCTGATACCCCCTCTGGCATCTGTCGTGCTTGTTTTGGGTTGTGCTCTAACTTTGTGTTGCTTACTATGCTTCTCCTGGCGGTTAGCAAGGAAGTCTACTCCTCCCCATGCTATTGTTAGCTTTAGAAGTGAACCAAATCCTTGCAAGACAGTTAGCTCTTCTTCCTTGGGAAAATCCACCCTGCTTGTGTTGATTGTCAATTTTTTCAACTTTTGCAATCCTGATAAATCATGCAGATTACACGAAGTGTTATGCCTGTGATCACCAATTATGAACCCTTTAAGAACTTCAAGTTCTGAGAGCGATGCGATCCCCTTAGGCATACGATCCAGCAAGTAACACTCGGACATGTCCAAGTGTGTGAGCTTCTTAAGCGAGCTTATTTTCTCCGGAAGCGCCTCTAGATTGTGACATGCTCCAAGATCCAAGATTTCCAAACAAACAAGCTTGCATAATGAATCAGGTAGCTCCATGATCCCTGATATTCCTCGGAGGCTGAGAAACCTCAAACGTGTCATAAACATCAACCCTTTCAGGAAATCGATGTCGACTACTTCAATGTGATGTTTAGCCCTGCTGTGCCACCTTCCAAGATAAAGAACCTTCACATTCTTCAATCTGGACCATTCCACTTTGGAAAAATTTGGATAAGACTCGTTTACATTGAATATAGTCTGCAGTTTTTCTAATTCCATATCGGTTTTAGTTACCAATTCCAGATGAGGACGACCACTCACAAGACAAGCGCGATAAGACCTTGAGAACTCAGTTGTTGGTCTCCCTTCGTCATCAAAATGTAAGAATTCGACTACTTTGGCCATCCGAATCACTGCTGAACGAATTAGAGGGTGCAATTTAAAACTATGCAGGTCTGATCTCCTCTTCTTCCTGACCGGTTCAATGCAGCCCTTAGTTGTAGAGGATGCCTTCTCCGACCCACCAATGTACCAGACGCCTCTTCTTTAGAACCGCATTAGCCGGAAACACAGCCAAACACAGCAAGCACAGCTTTGTAGTAACAGAACCAAGACTGTTATAAACATTCTGGAACTCTTTAAAAGCCTGGCCATTATAGAACACCTCACTTGCGTGTAAGCCAAGCAATTGATTGAGACGGTTGCCTGCACCCAAATGAATGGTGGACAGTAGAAAAGGATTGGACCTGTCCAACAACAGTTTGTGCGGTGATGGAAGTAGGAGCTTCAGTTTGATGATAACCTCAGAAAGCACTCCAAGCTTTGGCTTAAATTGCTTTTCAAGCGACTCGTGGTAGCGGGTCTGCGTTCCTGGAGGCTCCAAAAGCTGGTCTAGGCTGTGCTCTGGTAGCAGAAGAACCTTGAAAAGATCACTTGTGCTTTTTTCAAAAGTGTCCAGTCCGGTGAAAACTTGCTTGATGAAAATGAGGTCTTTCCGAAGCTTTTCTATTTCAGTGGAAATTTTCCCTGCCTCATTGTTGTCTGCGTGGGTCTTAGAAAGGTAATGCTTGGCCTCAGAGAGGCGATCGAGGAGTGAGGGAATGAGGGTTTCTCTGACATCCTCAATGGTCAAGATTTTTTCCGAGTTTGAATAGGATTTGAGACTAGACGAAGACTTCTCCATTGCTAGCTAGCGTCAAGAAAACAAGTAAATTTATAAGTTGGATGCAAGCTAGATTACACTAACACAAGCCATAATGCATCTGTATATCAAACACAAAAGACAACACTAATCAAACAAAGAATGAAGCAAAAACCGAATTAGATAGGAGAATAATGACTACAAATCTGATCGATGAGTGGCTCACTGGAATAAACTAGACTGCTACAAGTAACTAATTTATTAAGTGGCAGAATTTGTTATGTCCATCAACATCTGAACTAGCTATTGCAGTGGTTCTTTTCTTTTCCTTTTAGTTGCAGAATTATTGGGGGTAGTTTATGGTACTGAGATCTGCATAATGCACTCATTCTATTTGAACTAAAAACAATTCAAATAAACCAGATTTACGACATTGACAACAAATTACCACATTCAGTCATGTATTAGCACAAGAAAAGAATTGAAAGTTCTGGAACACCAAATTAGTAATTAACAAACCAACAATCGAGCATAAAATGAAAATGAAGATGAAAGATTAAGAAAAACCTGAAGGGGGTAGTGGAGCTGAATTATGAAATCAGAAAACCTATCTGTGGGAAAGAATAAGGAGAGTATTTCCTCTTAAATGTTGATCGAGTTTATAGTCAACACTTCTCTGCCATACTAGGGATTTAAAGATATGTATGGATAGGCAGCTTTGATCACACACACAATTGCCAATTCAAATCGTCAACAATCTGATTATCTGATTACCTACCTCTATATATATTACAATCAGTATTGCTCTGGGTCTCTCTCTCTCTCTCTCTCTCTCTCTCAAAATAGGAAAAAGAAAAAAAGAAACACAGAATGTTCTCATTTATTAGATGCATTACTTGAGAGGAAGGAAAAAGAATATTTCCTCTCAAGTAATGCATCTAATAAATGAGAACATTCTGTGCTATGTCACTCTCAAGTCTCTACTAAAGCCAACTAAAACAAATTTAATTTGCTTTCGATGACTCATATACTTCGCTTTGCTAGTACTTTACTTCTCCAGGAACCAAAGAATCAGCTAGCTAGAGAAGGGAATCTTTATGTCTCCCTTCCTAATTTTTTCTTTTCTAATCTTTACCTTACTTCTCTTAGCTTCAATGCTCTCCAAGTAACCAAGCATATACCCTTCAGTGCATGCATAAGGGATATTTTGAGTTTTAGCATTCTGTTATTCGATCATTACTTCTCTCAACGGCAAAGAATCCAACAAATGTTTAGGTTTGATAGATTCCTCATAAAAGCATTCTTAATGATTACTTACAACTGGTTCAATTCATGAATTGGTTCGGTAAAATTAATACTTTGATGCTCGATATAGAAACGAACAAGCCTAGTTTACAGGCCCTGCACACATGCATCATGCATTGTACAGTGCATGACTTTCAGTACCCTGTAATGTGTACAGATCTAGGAAAAAAAAACTGAAATAAAATCTTGCCTGCAACTTATATAGTTTCGTGTCAAAATTACTAAATTCACAGTAAGAAATCATCAGAGAAGGAGATGGAAAATTGGTACATATCGAAGTTCTACCGTTCCATTGGGGAAATGGTATGCTTGTAACTGTCATGGTTGTGGTATTGATACTCTACCAACTGTTTTCTTCAGCTGTATGAAAGTGACCTGCAATTTCCATCTGTATATTTGATCTATGTGAGCGCAAATCTGACTGCCACATACCGTAAGGCAAAGGAGCAGCTAGGTAAGTATATATTGCTTCGAAATATGCAAAGGAGAATAAGATCAGCTATATTGGTTCTACTTCTACAAGGAACGTGACTTTGATTGCCATTTTCACTGCATTATTCGGATGTATCCTCAAGTTACAAGCATCATGCTCACAGACAACATGTTGTCACTGTATGGTTTATAAGAAAAGAACCTTGTTCTTAATATCTAATTGCTCTTAACTTGTTGACAAATTAGACGAAGCACTTAGCCACTTGCTCTTTTATGATCGGAAACTTGCAGATGATAACCGTACCCAACAAAACTGTGACTAAATTTAAGTAACAGAAAATGTATTACTTATTAGTATTTGCAACATTTGCAATTTGACAAAGTACGTAGACAAACAATGTTTAGTACAGTTGTTAAACAGCTACTTTTGCTGAGCAATCAATTGTGAGCATGAATCTAAAAGAAAAGTAACATTTAATTTGATCTAAACATTATTTGTTTGAAGCTTCCACAAGGCTTTAGCAAGATCAAATTAGTTGATCTAAAAAGAAATCAAAAGTAATTGAAGAACAATGCAATTGACATACACTTAGGTTACATGATGCCTTGATGACTTGTGGTTTTCTCTTGTTCCTGCTCCTGCATTGCCTGTTCCGTCATTTGGTGTCCCATCATTTTCGCAGCTAACGGAAGACCGCCACACTTCTGTTTTACTTCTAATTTCAGTTCTGCTTCCAAGATTGAGTGATTGGCAGGTAACAGAACTTTGTCAACCGAGTCTTTGAATATTGCCCAGCAGCTTTCATTGTCCAACATTGGCTCAAGATGATGTACATTTTCCTTCCCAACCATGATGTTTGCTAGTTCTTCATTTCTGCTTGTAACTATGACTCTTCCTCCACTGTCTTTCGGAAATCCAAATCCAAAGCTGTCACCCCATTTCTTATCATGAGTCAAACTAGAATCCAACTCTTTATACCATGAGTTTGTCTCCCTAGCATCATCAAGCACAATTAGATACCTCTTTCCTAACAATTGCAGATAAAGAGCACATAGCAGTCCTTCGAGGCCAGGTTTTACATCACAAACCGACTTGACTACCGCCTCTTCGACTCCAAGGTACTTCAACATTCTTTTGACAATTGCTACTTTAAGATCCTCATCCTTGTCTTCATCCGGGTGTCTGGCCATGCACACCCAGATCCTTGGATTGAAGTCTTTTTTCACTTCCTCTTTGTTGAACATCAGTTGGCCAAGCGTTGTCTTTCCTATACCATCCCTGCCAACAATGCCTACTGCCTTGAACTGATGAACATCACTTCCTTTCTTGAGAAGCAAGTTTTCCATGGACAACACCTCATCATCAAATCCATAAACCTTTGTTGCATCTACTGCACGAGTAGTCCATCTCAAAATGTCTATATCAGCTGAACTTGAATCACCAGTATTACGTTCTTCAGTACTATTGCCTCGAGTTGATGCTTCCTTCGAGACAATGGCCTGGATTTCCTTCTTGATCCGCCTCAAGTCTCTCCGGATTCTGTGAATAGTAATTAGCTCCTCCGGGGAGTTGAAACAATGTTTTCTTGATAGCATCTTGCACTCGGTCATGAGATTGTTGAGCTTGTAAAGCTTGTCCCTGACTGATGGATCTGCAGGCGTGGATGAGCTGAAGATGACTTCTAGCAATTTCTTTATCTCTTGAAATTGGTGGTACCCTGGAATCTTGGAGATGCTTTTGTCCTTCATACTAAGGCCGTTCAGAAACTTGTCTTTCAGGTGCGCTTCCATTTCTTGATGAGCCATTGGAACAGTCTTCGCAACAACACTCTTTTCTACCCAAAGCTGTATTATATATAGCAAGTAGTTTGTTTTCATCAGTAATTACAGTACGTAGTTTTGTTGTAAAACGTGATGACATGAATTGCGTTACATTCATTTGTTAATTTCTGCTTTGAAACTAGGTGGAAAGGTTGATGTGTACTAATGCATATATGCATAGTTCGTAAGCACAAACATAAAGATAAAGAAAACAGAGAGAAACCTATTGGCTTGGAAATGATAGTTTATGAAACACGAGGAATGAAGCTGTGCAAGGGACTACTGAGAGCCCATTCCTGTTGATAGAGCTGATATGATACGTCTCATCGCTTCTCTGCGCATCCTGTCTCAGTCTCCAGTACAGAAGATTAGCAGAACTAAAGGCTAGAGTTTGGAATATGGCCGGTGGCCAAGTCGAGATCTCATATGAAGTCATGATATATGGAAAAAAGAGAGGAAGGAATATAGCTTGAGTGAGCACACGATCTGATAGGATTCTTTTTGCTTCACTTATTAGGTATCTTGGTCAGGTTACCGTCGGGTCATTCATTCAGAGTCACGATCATTGGACAACACTTTCCACATGTTTACGTCTTTTTATTTCTAGGTTGTCATGTTTCGTTAAGTATTTATGAATTTTATGTTACTTTTTTTATTGTTGATAACGGAGGTTTATGATTTGCTAATGAAATAAACAACATGACATGCATATTGAAATTAATTTTTTTTTATCTTATGAGTTATGAGTTATGACTAGAAAAAAGAACAACACATATGATACAAAATTTCTAAAAATTGGCTATGTGTTGTAAATATTAAGTGTTTGTCCATTAATACTCTTAGGATTAATATACAATACATTAATAGTATGAGGACTTGTTATGTAATCCTTCTCTCTATATAAAGAAGACATATGAGAATCAATAAGATACTTCACTCCATTTCTCCCATTCTCTTTCTATTGGTTAGTTTATTCTCAAAGAAAGTAAGTTCTAGTTTACAACATGTTATCAGCACGAGTTCGTTTCTTATTTTCTATAAAACTTCATGATGGTCTACGAGATGTTGATGCAACCTTTGTTGCTTATTATCCACACTCATGATCTATGGGTTTACCTCTTATTTTGTTAAATCTACATATGTGTTTGTTTATATTAATTATTTCTATATTTACAATCACTTATGTTAGTGAGCATGAAGTTTCACTAATAATCTTCGAGCCTGAAGTTTCGAGATCATGAACCCGAAGTTCAATAACAATAGACTTGCAGTTCTAATTATTTAAGCATAAACCTGAAGTTTTGTGCATATATTTTGTATCCATTGTTTCACTTGATACGAACCTGAAGTTTCGATAATGATATATATATATTTTTTCTTGTTTCAGGTAAGATGGCAAATTTGGCCAAATTGGATTTTCATGCCCTTGACATTTCTGGGAACAATTTTATGTCTTGGGCCTTGGATGCTGAGATGCACCTTGAAGCACAAAATCTTGGGTCAGCAATCAAAGAAGATGGTGATGCGACCCCACAGAACAAAGGCAAAAGCCCTATAAACACAGCACCAAAGAAGAATGCAAATAGTGGTTGTCATAGATGTGGTTGTGATAACCATTGGGCTCGTACCTGTCGTACACCCCCACATTTGGTGGAACTCTACAAGGCATCTCTGTCAAAGAAAAATGTTGAGACAAATTTTATTGATCATAGTGATCCTTGGGATACATTGGACCCAATGGATGATAATCCGATTGACATTACTCCTTTGAGCATCTCAAACTATCTTGTGGACAATGGAAGCAATGACATGTTCAGTGATGGAATTATAAACAACAATTAGTTGTTCTTGCGACTTTGCCCATGTTTAGGCATTAATATTTTATGTTTTTCAGTTCAATTTTCTTTCAGTCAGTTTGCTTTCTTCGGTTTGTCTTCACCAGTATTACTCCTTGACAGTTGCTATCGTTATTTGAAAGTTTAATAAATTTTTTTTTCTTTAAAGCTCATGACTATAGCATCATTTTTGTACAATTAATAACATATTTTCTGCTTAATAACGTAATAACGAGATATTTAAGGAGTTTAATAGGTGACATTTGATTAATTTGCTTATATTTGGGGACAAGTATTAATCATAAGCCAACAACATTACTACTTTGTGAAAATCTTGCAACGTTACTACTTTCTTATTATTAGTACACAATGATTTAATTATGCAACCGTTTCAATTTCATTTACAGCTAATTACACTAATTTTGAGTGATTGTGGTTAGTTAATTAATTTGCTTTCCAAATCTTGTTGAAGTGATAAATTTGACAATTAAAGGTTATTTGTTTTTGACCACTATAATAAATATTCAAGCCATAATTTTTTTTTAACACCTTGCAATAATAAAATCTATTGTTGCTTATATATATCTTTTTTTTTTGAAGGCTTGAAAATGGATCATGGACACGCTCAACTTGAAAATGGAGAAGAAATTTGTCTTGCTGACAGTGGCACTACGCACACGATCCTGCGTGATGGAAAATATTTCTCCATCTTAGTACCTTCTAAAACTCTTGTGACCACCATATCGGGTACTACCGATTTGGTTGAAAGTTCCGGCAGAGCCCACATTAGTCTTCCAAATGGAACTCAATTGTCCATTAAAAAGGCTTTATACTTTCCTAGATCTAGAAGGAATTTACTAAGTTTCAAGGATATTCGTTTAAATGGTTTCCATATTGAGACCACAAATGACAGGAAAGTGGAATACCTTTGCATTACTTCCAATGTCTATAGCCAACGACGCGTATTGGAAAGGTTGGTTGGTCTATCATCTGGTTTATATCACACGACCATTAAGCCTATTGAAACATACCATGTTGTGACCCAGCAGTTCAAGGACAACAATATATTTATGCTTTGGCATGACCGTTTAGGTCACCCCGGATCTACCATGATGCGTAGAATAATTACAACTTCCAATGGTCATCCATTGTTGATCAAAAATATAATTTTGCCAAGCAATAACCCTTGTCAAGCTTGTGCTCAAGGAAAGTTGGTCATTAGACCCTCTTATGTAAAGGTTGACATTGAGTCCCCATCTTTTCTACAAAGAATTCAAGGGGATATTTGTGGTCCGATTCAACCATCTTGCGGACCATATAGGTATTTTATGGTTTTGGTTGACGCATCGACAAGATGGTCAAATGTGTGCCTCTTGTCCACTCGCAATATGGCATTTGCCAAACTCCTTGCTCAAATAATAAAGTTACGAGCACAATTCCCGGACAATCCCATTAAGACAACAAGACTAGATAATGCATGTGAATTTACATCTCAAACATTTGATGATTATTGCATGTCTTTGGGAATAGAAGTTGAACATTCTGTTCCACATGTTCACACACAAAATGGTTTGGCAGAGGCTTTCATAAAGTGCCTGCAGATAATTGCACATTCTTTACTTATGAAAACAAAGCTGCCTGTTTATGCATGGGGACATGCTATTTTGCATGCGGTAGCATTAATTCGTTTGAGGCCCATAGGCAACCGCCAATATTCCCCATCCCAACTTGCTACTGGGAGCCAGCCCAATATCTCCCATCTACGGATTTTTGGTTGTGTCACTTATGTGCTTATTGAACCGCCAAAACGTCTAAAAATGGGCCCTCAACGACAATTGGGAATCTACATCGGATTTGATTCACCACCTATTATTTGATATCTTAAACCCTTGACGGGTGACCTATTTCGTGCAAGGTTTGCAGATTGTCATTTTAATGAGACGATATTCCCGCCATTAGGGGGAGATAAGAAAGTTCCTGAAGAACGTCTTGAATTATCGTGGGTAGTACCTACACTGTCTCATCTTGATCCTCGTACTAAACAAAGTGACAATGAAGTACGACGAATTCTGCATCTCCAAAACATTGCTGACTCAATGCCTGATGCATTCACTGACACAGCAAAAGTGATAAGATCACATATCCCAGCAGCTAATACTCCTGCACGAATTGATGTCCCGACTGGACAAAATAATGTGGCGGCAAATGAGCAATCTAATGCACGCTTAAAGCGTGGCAGACCTATAGGTTCAAAAGATTCAGTTCCTTGAAAGAGGAAAACAAAGGCACATCTGAATTCTGATGACATCGCTTCTGAAAATACTCTTGGGCAAGACGTTGACGTCCGATCCACAATTCATGATTCTATAAATACACAAAGGTCAAAAGACTTTGGTGAAACACAAGCCCTTGAAGAGGCTCAGGTACCTGAAAATAAGGAAATTTCTGTAAATTATGTGTACACCAATGAATTCTGGGATCGTAGAGAAATGACCATAGATGATGTATTTTCATTCGCTGTAGCTACCGAAATAATAAAAAGTGATGATACTGAACCTCGCTCTGTTGAAGAATGTAGACAACGATATGATTGGCTCAAATGGAAAAATGCAATCCAAGAAGAGTTAAAATCTCTAGAAAAGCGCAGTGTTTTTGGACCCGTTGTCCAAACACCACCCAATGTAAAACCGGTTGGATATAAATGAGTTTTTGTAAGAAAGCGCAATAAGAAAAATGAGGTTGCAAGATACAAAGCGCGACTTGTCGCGCAAGGTTTTTCACAAAAGCCTGGGATAGATTACGAAGAAACATATTCTCCTGTGATGGATGTCATAACATTTCGTTATCTAATAAGTTTGGTAGTTTTTGAGAAGCTTGATATGCAACTTATGGATGTTGTGACGGCATACTTATACGGAGAACTAGATACTGATATTTATATGAAAATACCAGAAGGGTTGAAGTTGCCTGAAACAACCACAAAACAGCAAGGCATGTACTCAATTAAGTTGAGACGATCCTTATATGGATTAAAGCAATCTGGACGGATGTGGTATAACCGTCTAAGTGAATATTAGCTAAAAGAAGGTTATGTGAATGACCCAATATGCCCATGTGTATTTATTAAGAAATCAAATTCTGGTTTTGCTATTGTAGCAGTATATGTCGATGACATTAATCTGATAGGAAGTCCTGAAGAACTTTCAAAGACAGCTAAATATTTAAAGAAAGAATTTGAAATGAAAGATCTTGGAAAAACAAAATATTGTCTTGGTCTGCAGATTGAGCATTTGGCTAGTGGAGTTTTAGTCCATCAAGCAGCTTATACTGAGAAGATCTTAAAACGTTTTAGCATGGATAAAGCTCATTCACTAAGCACACCAATGGTTGTTTGGTCCCTTGACATTCACAAGGATCCATTTCGTCCAAGACAAGACGATGAAGATATTCTTGGTCCAGAAGTACCATATATGAGTGTTGTAGGTGCTTTACTTTATTTAGCACAATGCACTAGACCAGATATTGCATTTGTAGTCAATGTGTTAGCAAGATATAGTTCTGCCCCCACCACACGTCATTGGAATTGTGTAAAAGATATGTTACGCTATCTTCGTGGTACAACTGATATGGGCTTGTTTAATGAAAATACATATGTTCATGGTCTAACCATTGTTGGATATGCTGATGCAGGATAACTCTCTGATCCGCATAAGGCCATCTCACAGACAGGATATGTTTTTACTTGTGGAGATACTGCAATTTCATGGCGATCGACAAAACAAACACTAGTGGCAACTTCATCAAATCACTCGGAGCTGATGGCATCACATGAAGCTGGCAAAGAATGTTACTGGTTGTGATCAGTTATTCGCCACATACGGAGGACATGTGACCTTCCTTCAGTAACTGACAATCCAACAACCATATATGAAGATAATGCGGCTTGTATTGCTCAGGTCAAAGGAAGCTTCATCAAAGGTGACAAAACTAAACATATCGCACCTAAGTTCTTCCATATTCATGAGCTCCAGAAGACCGAAGAAATTGCAGTTCAACAAATTCGATCTGATGAGAATTTAGCCGACCTCTTTACGAAGTCTCTACCAAAGTGCATTTTTCAGAAGTTAACCAAAGGCATCGGATTGAGGCGACTATCAGAGCTATTAAAATTGGCATGCAAGGATCAGGGGGAGCTTTCATTGAGGGGGAGCATCCAGAATCATGCTACCTAAGAGATGCGTGTTGCACTCTTTTTCTCTTTCGACCAGGGTTATTTTTTCCCACTGGGTTTTTGTTACCTGGCAAGGTTTTTGACGAGGCAACACTAAGCGCGTCCAATCTAATGGACATCCAAGGGGGAGTGTTGTAAATATTAAGTGTTTGTCCATTAATACTCTTATAGGACTAATATACAATACCTTAATAGTATGAGGACTTGCTATGTAATCTTTCTCTCTATATAAAGAAGACATATGAGAATCAATAAGATACTTCACTCCATTTCTCCCATTCTCTTTCTATTGGTTAGTTTATTCTCAAAGAAAGTAAGTTCTAGTTTACAACACTATGAAAGTAATGAAATTTTTGGTGTGGGATGTAAAAGAGGTGTGATATATAGGTACATATCCATAAGTTTTTTTTATATAATTTCCTCTGGCCATTGGTAATTTCTTTTTAATATCCACTATTTTTCTCTATTCACGTCCTTTCAAATATTTTATTCAATAATTTTTGTTAAATCAAAAATATTTTATTCCATTCAAATAGAAGATACATCAACAGAGTCGATCTAATTTCTTACGCACAGAAGTCAAATAAGATCAAATTGTTCACGCATAAGGTAGTACCCTCCCTACACATTTCAACTCACTCCACAATTGAGCCTATAAGCAAAAAAGAGATTATAAGCAAATATGTTAATCAAAAGGGAATCAAAACCTATTATCTATGGGTAACATAGATTATAGGCGATTATTCAAGAAAAAACAAACAAAATTATAGTCTGAAACCTAGAGGAAAACTCCAAAGCCTTGAGCTCAAGCCCAAGAAGGACCCACCAAATGCTTTAGGCACCCTCAAGCCGGACTGTAACAACCCGACCCTGGATTAAAAGAAAAAAAAATTCAAATGTCATCGGGGAATATAGTAAGAAATCACAAATCGGCATCAATTCATTATTGTATTTCAAAACAATATATTTAAGAACTCAGTATGGAGAATCCATATAGTTTCATTTTAATCGGCATCAATCGATTTGAGTAGAGAATCGAATACACACATACAACCCTCGATTCTCTCTCCTCCAACTCCAGATGAAAGAGACCATACCAGATAAATGCTTAGCGTCCTACGCTAAGCGCTTGACTCACATATGGTGAGGACCGCTAATAAAAGCTAGCTAGCAATAAATAATATCCGATCGGTGCGTCAATGCTATAGTAGCGTCCCACACTAAGCGCTCGACTCACCTATGGTGAGGACTACTAATAAAGGCTAGCTAGTAATGAATAAGAGCGACCCTAGAGTATAGTGACTAAAAACATAAGAAATCACTTAAATCCATAACACTTCCCCAAGATCATGCAAATGGTACGGTTCTCAACCGTACTAGGAAATTATCATAAGAAATTAAAATAAAACTCAATGACATGTCTTATACGTCAAAATATTCTCAAATCCATAATTATAAGCAAGATTTAATTATCAAGTATAAATTGTAAATAATATCTCAACCCCAAATAAAAATCTCAAAGTCAACAAATAAAAATGAGAATAATTAAATCTGAAAATCATAAAGAATATCAAAACTCAAATACCAAATTAATAACCCGAACTCAAATCCATAAATCATGACCATCACTTAATGAATGCCTCAAACTCAAATAAATCTCAAAACCATATTATAAACCGAAATTATAATATAAGCTCGGAAAATAGAATAATAATTTCCAAAATAAATCATGCATGCATATTTATTTAAAAACAAAGTGTCCACTCACAAATTTAGGCATAAGCCCGACGAAATCCGAATCGTCACTCAAGTGAGGTGTTCTCGTATCCTGACACAATAACCATGCTTAGGACCAAACTTCAATTCTGGAAAAATAAATACTTAAATATAAACACCCAAAACTCTTCCGCTTAACCCACTACCCTTACTAAAGTTAAGCTTACCGGATTCACACTAAACTCCACCATAGCCTTAATTCATCGATTCTAACATTCTAGAATAGATACAAAGGAAATCCAACGGTTGGATCTTCTTAAATTACATACTGATAAAATCAATTTGAAAATTCCCAAACTTCAACCAACTTCAACTTAAAATTCACAAAATTAACATCAATGGACTCCTCCCATCATACTCTACCTAATTAACTTGAAAAACCACCAAAAAGAGGCAGCGCTGCCGTCTGCTTCACCGGCAGCGGCTACCGGCCACCCAAAATCCAACCACCTCTAGTGGCTACCAAATTTTGACACAATCTTCCTCTCAACATTCTAAACAACTTCCATAACTAGCTCGAAAATCAATTTCAAGCCTAACTAGGGTAATTGAAGCAAAACAATAAAAATCTCAAACCCTAGAATTTGAAAATCTTCAATCCTCCTTACCTAGATCGAATTGATTCAAATCTTTCTGAGGTTATGCTACATGAGCCACCAGCTTCTAAACCTAGTACTTGGTTCCTGGATTGATGGCCAGAAAATGAAGATTCCAACAACATGGCATCACCGTTCAGACGCGACTTCTCTCCAAGGTTCTTCTCACACAGTGGAGAGATAGGTCCGACCACCTACCCAAATTGATGGAGGAGGAGCTGAGCTTCAAATCGATACCCCCTTGCCGCCTAAGTCGTTTGGACTGGGGTGGATAGTTGCGAGTCGGGAGAGAGATGCAGGGACAGGAGAGAGAGAGAAGGTAAGTTTTTGATTTCTACCTTACCTCAAATGGTAAGTTTTCATTGTTATACCCCCAACCGAAATAGTAACTTTACATGATACACCATAACTTTCACATACGAACTCTGATTTCAACGTATAGCATGTCCACGGATTCGTATTATCTTCTTCTACGACTTTCTTTAAGAAATTTTCTCAAAATAATTTTTTTACAAAAAGTCAACTCTAGGGTCCTTAAATAGTAAACGGTTACTCAAAACAGTAAAAGGTCAAAGTAACTCAAAAGTAAATACCAGCAAATTAATTTAAGAATCGGGATGTGATAATTCTCCCCTCCTTATAAAAATTTCTTCCTCGAACAATAGCGTCACCACCATATCAGCCCAAACATTAGCGTCACTGTCCCAATCATTTCCAATCAAATCGACCGATGCTATCCAAGACCGGTTCAACAATCATGCCACCTTCCTATCTACGATCTCAACCATAGAAGACTCAGTCGTATATCTCTTCCATCGTGCGTCAACGAGAGCGGCCGCACCTCGACTCAAACCTTCACTCTCAGTCGTCTTAGCCAACAACCGAAATGCGTGGAGACCTTGAACCATCTGGGTTGAGAACCGGATGTCCCGCTTGAGAAGCCATAGCCTCTTGAAGCCCACGCCGCAGTAATCCCACCCCTCCACAATCTGGAGAGCCCTAGGTTTCGCCTACATGAATCGCTCTGTAAAGACCAGAGCATCTTGTGGTGGTTATCAACTATCCAAGTGAGTCGTGTTGCTATGTAATTTTTTTTAAAATTAATTGATCGATGTCCTCTCAATTATCAAAAAAATCATTAATAAGAAGATTACAGACTTACAGACGCAGCTCTAGTCTAGTGATGTAAACACTTCATAATCAAATATTCAAAGAAAAGAAAAATATGTGACACAATTGTTTGAGGCAGTGGGCATTTTGGTCCAAGTCTGCATATTATGTTACATCTGAAGTAATATTTTACTGGATGGTAAAATGTCCAAGTGAATATTAATTACATTCTTGGTCCACGTCATACCGGCGAGCCCAAATTCTTTGGGTTTACAAATGATGGCCGGCCAATTAGATCATGCGAGTTGGGATGGCAGAATTCGCATGCTGAAAGAACTTCGCGTGGAATTACAAAAATATACTTTGCTTAGTCTAGGCGAGGTGACACTTCATGTAGGAGTGAAATACATCTAGGCAAGGCGAAGTACATTTAGGCGAAACTGGCTCGCATAGGAGACTTTGCGAAGAAACAATAGGCGGAGTCCGCGTGCACCACATTTATTGTTGAAGACTCATACAAGTCTTTGACATGCTTTGGGCCAACTCTTGTGGCCCTTTTAATGAAAAAGCTTTTTTAAAGCTCGCAGGATGGTTTGAATCCGCGGCCCGCGAGAGATAGGTTTCCACAAGGACTGTGACACCCCGCAGAGTAAAGATGTTCTTAATAAGTCCGCATAGGACTCTACAATTGAGCAGCGCGGAGGCAGTGACCTATACGAAGTGTGTTGTGCAAAATGGACAGCGTCACGCAGATGGTTGGTTCACGCAGATCAAGCAGTATCCTTGTGGTATTTTGTTTCAGAGTCCAACTTGGATATTGATTACTTCTAGCAGAAGGCGAACTACTATATAAAAGGGCTCGACAACCCTAACAGGCTCTCTCTCTCGACACACAAGACAAATACAACAATACAAAACAAACAAAACTTTCAACCTAGTTTATATCTACGAGCCTCTCGAAACCCTAACCCTAAGAGCGTCCCTACCTTAGATCTCAGAGTCGTTTCAAACTCTACTCTGATCATCCCTGATCCCTATTATTGATCTGCTCGCGATACACCGTGAGTATCGAATCGCGAAGTGCTCGTAATTCCTCATCCGCGAGGTGGCACCGGAATCCCTCTGCTTGATTAAGAAGTCAAGACCCAACGCACCCCAATCTCTTTCCTCGTCCACTTGGTGGCACGCTTGCATCTGCACCATTAGTTACTTTTGGTACCACTAAGTACCTCTCTAATCCCTTACTGAGGATAGTGGCCAAAACAACAATTATTGTAGCAACTAACATTAGAGAAGAAAATGCAAACAGTATCTCACATTTACTCTATTATGCACTTTGGTATCTCATTTTACAAAAATATCAGGTTGGTACATTTACACCCTCACCCAACGTAAGTACCCAAAACTAATTTGGTTGTTAACTCGAGTAACTTCTGAGGGAAATTCTCGTCTCTTCACTCAATCTCGTCTTCTTCCTCCTCACACTCTACTCGTCTTCTTCTTCTTCCTCCTCACTCCATGCTTAGTGCAAACTAAAAATACTACAAATGTGGTAGTCCATTAAATTTCTCCAAAGTTCCATATTAATCATTCAAAGTTTCAACTTGAAATTCATTCATCTCATTCACTATGTACCAAATATTTTTTACTCAGATTCTCTTTTTATTTCACACTGTTTACACTCAAATTAATATTTTATTGGACAGTAAATGTCTATATGAATATTATTTAAATTTATAGTCCATGTCACACCGGCGAGCCCAGAATATTGGGTTTACAAGTGACTACCCGTTAGCAGAGTCATGCGAACTGAGTGACATCATGGTTCGCATGTGGGGAGGCTTCGCGTAGGAGATAGAGGCCTAGTATGGAAGCGAACCGAGATGACTTCGCATGGGAAAGCCTGCCAGCGAAATCATGCGAGCTGGATAGTAGAGTTCGCATGCGAAAAGGACTTCGCATGGTGTCAAGAAATGGACTTCGCGTAGAAATGGGGTCCTAAAACATGAAGGTGAGGTAAGATGGCTTCGCGTAGAAGACTTCGCGAAGAAGTAAGAATAGGAGTCCGCATGCATGTGGACGTGTTCGTGTTGTTTAAGAACTCTATTCCTTAATTGGATTTGCATGAATCACCTACGCCACATTTAACGTTGAAGACTTCTACAAGTCTTTGACATGCTTTGGGCCAATACATGTGGCCCTAAATAACTCTATATAAAGGAGTTCGAGGAAACACACACACAACAACTAAAACAACTCAATACAAACAAACAAACTTTCAACCCAGTTGATACCTTCGAGCCTCTCAAAACCCTAGTTCTAACCGCGTCCTCACCTTAGCTCAGAGCCTTGTCGGACTCTCCCCTGATCCCTATTATTGCTCTACTCGCGACACACTGTGAGTATCGAATAGCTTAGTGATTGTAATTCCTCATCCACGAGGTGGCACCGGAATCCCTCCACTTGATTAAGAAGTCAAGACCCAACGCACTCTCTTTCCTCATCCGTGAGGTGGCACACCCGCATCCCCTCTCTATTTACTTTGGTAGCTAATTACCTCGCTATCCCTTACTGAGGATCGTGGCCAAAACATTAACAAGCCCAGTGGGACCGGGAGCACAAGCGATTCACCATAGGGAAACCAGGAGAATCACCATACAGGAAACCTCAGATTTCTTGTCTCAAGCACAGATCACCACGGTACAAGCCCCATAACAGCGCGGCTTGCTGATCTCTCATCACGGAACAAGTTCTTGCTCAGTTTGGTAACCCAGACTTCAGCGAGACCACAATGGCAGGCTCACAGCTAACCCAAGACTCTGGAGCTGCTACACCTATGGAGCAAATCCTCCAGATGTTCGAAGAGCTCAAAGGTCAGATGGAAGAGCTCAAAGGTCAGATGAAGGGTTTGGCCACTCAACAGAGTGTCACTGACCTAGATGAACAGGTCAAAAAAGACAGAGCCCTCTGGGAGGTCAGCCATGACAAACTCACTATGCTCAGTGAGGATTATGGCCACCTCGAAGGCAAATTCACAGAAACTAAGGGCCTAGTTGAAGGTTCCCTCCAACGGATCCAAAAGGATCTAGATCAGAATGCGGAGACCGTGAAGCAGACCACGGAGACCTTGTCGCTTACTCGCACGACAGTGAACGAGCAAACTCATCGCTTGGACGAATAAGATACCAAGTTGCACGACCAGCAGAACGCGTCTTTCTTCGGAAACAAGAATAACCTGGAAAAGCTCGATGAATTCAAATAAAAACACGATAGGTTGAGCTTGAGGGTCTTTGAGGTAGAAGACTGGATGAGGTCTCAGGCACCAAAAAATCATGCCCTCGACCTCACTAGCACGAGCGCGAATGAGGGATCATCCAAGTACATCTCGCCTAATGAACGCCTTAGGGGTTGGAACTTCAAAGACACCACCCCCGCGTAACTCTGTTGCTGTATTTAAGGGGTTTAACGGTTCGTCACGCCAGGGAGCCGGGACACCAGATGACCCGGTTATAGCCCATTCCAGCCCAACTCCCAAGAATGTTGGACAAGCCGCCAGTTTCTCTACATGGCCAAACCATGAGGAGGGAGCAGAATCCACACCTGTGACGGTAGCCGACTGGCGCCAACTTATCTCCATCATAGTCAAAGAGCAAACCAGAAAAGGTAATGCTAACTTGCAGTATCACAACCCCTACCCTGATAGTGTGGCGCAATACCCTTTCCCCCACGGGTTTAAGAACATTGTCTTCACGACATTCTCTAGGGAGACAAGGGAAGATGCAGTAACCCATAAGGCCCGCTTCAAAGTCTAATGCGGCCAATATGGGAATAACGATATTCTCAAACTCAAGCTTTTTGGGACTTCTCTGTCCGGAGCTGCTTTCAGCTGGTATTTCAGGTTGAAGCCTGGATCAATTGCGGACTGGCCTACGATGGAGAGACTGTTCCGGGAGACTTATGGCACCATCGAGCCAGAGGTTGGCCTCGACTCCCTCACCCAAATGAGCCAGCAAAGCATGGAGTCTAGAGTCTCATTCCTCCAACGCTTCAAGATCCAGCAAGCCAAGTGCGATTTCCTGCTACCTGAGCAGGAAGCCATCAAGTTAGTTATTCGAGGCCTTGAGCATCGCCAGCGGCTTCACATCCATGGGTGCCCTTATTAACAAGGTTGGACGCTATGAGCTAATTCTAAATGAGATGGATGAGAAGGCGAATGCCTCTAAAGGGACCTACATGCCAGGAAAGAATAGAACTATGGGGGCACTAAGCCTGCAATCCCCAACTTATGATCTCTATTATCAAAGGCAGGAGGAAAATGATGCTGATCAAGACTATGAGGACGTTGGAGCGGTTGAGTTGACTGGGAAGCCACTGGCCCACAAGTTGAAGAATCTGAAAATAACCAGGGAGCCAATCACCATCTAGTCCTTTGCATGGACCAAGCCGGAGTACGAGTCATACACTTATGATGCAAAGAACGCCCATTTGGTTTTTAATGACCTGATCGAGACGAAGTACGTACGTTTAGATCACAAGATCCCATCCAAGGAGGAGTTGAAGGACAAGAAATACTGTACTTTCCATAATGTCTATAATCATGACACTAAATATTGTGTCAAGCTTCGAGACCAACTGCAGACATGGTTGAACTCCGGCGCCCTAAAACTAAAAATGCCGGGTAGTACAACCTCGTTGGTGGATGTCGACCCTTTCCCACCCGTAGTGGGAATGGTCGAGGTGAACTAGGGCGATTAGCCAGATGGCAACCGGCGCCGGGCACCTAAGAGAAGCCGCAAAGAGGAAGAACTAGAGTCTACTTCGCCGATTGAACTGGAGTGATCTAGGAAGAACTAGCTGGTGTGCCTTATATCAACAGAAATCCTTGAATGTCTATTTTCCAGAGGATTTTACGGTTCGTCATTACATTCCTAGAGAGAGTTATGGCAGTTCGAATGCAGACAGGTCAGGATACAAGCGAATTTACAATGAGCTTTTTCAATGTGTTTTCATGACCTTGCAGCATGTTTTCCTTTACTGGGGGGCATCCGTACAAGTTTTGCGTACCTTTATTCATACGCCGGGATCTACTCAAGGCTGATCCACGACTTTTTTCGGTGTTTGCTACCTTCAATGATGCACGGTACTACAACTCCTTCACTGGGGCGCATGCTAAAGTTTTGATGTCCTTCATTCTTCTCAAGTATCGTCGAATAGACATCAAAACTGAGGGGCACATATGGGATAGATATGTGTTCCATATATTTCAGACTTTAGACCCTTCTTGAGGTGTCTTGGTCATTATTTAGGCCAATCCTTGTGGCCTCTCTAAAAAAAATTTCAAGGATATGCGGCCGTTCGTCGACATGGTCCTTTTGTTTGGTTCTCATTGGTTCGCACTGGGGGGCAGTGAAGTACATGGCCAATGTCAAAAAATGGTTCTCCATCGCCAAGAGCTCAAGCGAAGGTCATTTTTTGAATCCATTCAAGGCGAACGTCTACTCAAGGTACATCCCCTCAAGCTACGTCTACTCAAGATACATCCCTTCGAGGTCAGATGGTTTCTTTTCAAATATATCCGCTCGAGGTATGTGCAATGTACCATGTCAGTATGTGCAATGTACCATTGTCTTCTGAGTAGAGCAGGCGAAATGTAAGTGGAGTGCACGTAAAGTTCAAGTCCAAGGTGCCTAGCTATGATTATCAGTTTAAATATGGTACTAGGCGAATCGTACAGCAGTTCGCTACAATGCTTTGCTGGGTGCTTGGGTTTCAATGCTTATTCACAAGCTTGTTTACTCACACTCGTTTTAATGTATGAACATAAATCTCTTCAGTCCTTTTTGACATACATGACTTTGAGGCTGGGGGGCATTGTTTATACCCAAATTAATATTTTACTGGACAATAAATGTCTATATGAATATTAGTTAAATTCATAATCCACGACACGCCGGTGAGCCCGAAATATTGGGTTTACAAGTGACGACCCGTTAGCAGTGTCATGCGAACTGAGTGACGTCGTGGTTCGCATCTGGGGTGGCTTCACATAGGAGGTAGAGACCTAGTATGGAAGCGAAGCGAGATGACTTCACATATGAAAGCCCGCCAGCGAAATCATGCGAGCTGGATAGCAGAGTTCGCATGCGAAAAGGACTTCGCATGGTGTCAAGAAACGGACTTCATGAGATGGCTTCGTGTAGAAGTGGGGTCCTAAAACATGAAGGGGAGGCGAGATGGTTTCGCGTAGAAGACTTCGCAAAGAAGCAAAAAGAGGAGTCCGCATGCACGTGGAGGTGTTCGTGTTGGTTAAGAACTCTATTCCTTAATTGGATTTGAATGAATCACATACGCCACATTTAACGTTGAAGACTTCTACAAGTCTTTGACATGTTTTGGGCCAATACTTGTGGCCCTAAATAACTCTATATAAATGAGTTCGAGGACGACTCTAAAAAACACAAAACACAACACACAACACACAACAACTCTCAATATAGACACAACTACACAACAACTCAATACAAACAAACAAACTTTCAACCCAGTTGATACCTTCGAGCCTCTCGAAACCCTAGTTCTAAGAGCACATTGCCTTAGCTCAGAGCCATGTTGGACTCTCCCCTGATCCCGATTATTGCTCTGCTCACGACACATCGTGAGTATCGAATCGCTTAGTGCTTGTAATTCCTCGTCCGCGAGGTGGCACCTGAAGCCCTCCGTTTGATCAAGAAGTCAAGATCTCGCGCATTTTCTTTCCTCGTTCGCGAGGTGGCACGCCCGCATCCCCTCTCTATTTACTTTGATAGCTAATTACCTCTTTATTCCTTACTGAAGATCGTGACCAAAACACATATGAATGAACCCCAATGAGTTTATATGCATTAATGTATAACCCCGGATATATACAGGGTTTGAAGATTTTGTTTTCATGACGGATTGACGGAAAAGTTGAATTTGATCGGAGTTCTTATATATGATGTGACATAAAAATTACTTTCGAAAATATTTTATTTTTTATTTTTTTTTGAGCAAAAGGCGTTAGATTTTATTGAAATGGATCAAGAGTACAGAATGAGGCACAAATGCCTTGAAGAGCATCTGGGGTATTACCTACCCAGCGAACAGACAGACTAGAAGTAAGGGCCAATTTAGCGAACTTATGAGTTGCCGTATTAGATTCCCGGTAAACATGACTAAAACAAGAAGAAGGAAGATAAGAAAGAGAATACTTAATGTCCTCAACGATCATACCAAAGTCGGAATCCTCAACATCTGAAGATTTCGTACTTTTCACCGATGTCAAACAATCTGATTCCGTCACTATACTATAAGAGCCAGATTAAATTCCACAGCTAGTTCACATGCAGCTCTACCAGCTTCAGCCTCCACTCTATCAGGAGAAGTGACATTCTTAACCCGAAAACAACAGCCTCCAACAATCTGTGCAGCTGAGTTTCGGTGGACTACCCCTACACCACCTCGGCGAGAGCTTAGTTAAAATGCACTGTCAATATTGGCCTTCAACCATCCAGTTGGAGGAGGAACCCAAGGGTGGAACTGACGTATCCCCCCTGCTTCTTTTTTATCACTGACAACATAATTATGTAGGTATGAACCTGATAGAAAAGATGATTATGTGACCTCACTTTATTCTCCCAAAGTCTCAAGTTACGTTCCTTCCAGCATGGCCACAAGATTACTAGTAATAAAGAGAAGTCATCTTTCTTCAAAGAATCTGAACGGACAACTAACTATTCCATTATAGGCTAAGAATGAGAGAGAGAGGAAAAAAATATAACAAGAGGTAGACATGTTATTCATTCTCATTAAGCTCTTTTATATAGAATCAGTGTTTACATTGTAAAGACAAAACTTATGAGTATTTAGGTGGATAACCACGTGTGTGTATAAATGTTTAAAACAACTTTTTTTTGTTAAAAAAATAAATAATTCATTAATCAATTGACAAGCCTAATTACAAAACCCGCAAATACGAGGTTGAGAAGCCATTAAGAGTTTCAACTAAAAAAGAAAATGCATGTGTAATGTGGATTGTGAATCGGATAGTGCAAATTTCACTACCCTAAAACATAACTGTGAATTTCACCATTGACATATTTCCATAATCAAATATCGACTATAATCAAGTACAAGAACAACTAGTGAGGCCTGCAAGAAGCCAAAAAGCCAAACCCTTTCTGGAGCTCCTCCATTTGTAATCAATAAATTTTGTACCTTCTGCCGGCTGGTAGCTATTATCAGAATTTGTATGAAAATTATTATATACTTCTTGAGCATGGCTAAGAGATGAGAAAGGGTATATACTTATATACAATTGTTGAAGAAAGCAAAAGCAACCAATTATGCATTGGCCTTAGAATCCATGATTTATAATGATCAGTTTCATATGATCTGATTGGCTTGCAGGCCCTCAAAGCTAGTTGATGTGGATATTGATATTGAAATTGAATTTATCATCTCAGTGCATAAGCAGATCAACAATGCTCGTTTTTGAGGCCCTTCATTTCATTGAGACACATACCTTTTAGCATTATACTCTAGTTGATCATAATATATAGTAGTTTTGAGCTAGGCTGGTTTCTCAACGCATGTTGCATATGTTAATTCTGAATATCATCATCTGGAGTTGTTAGGGATCAAGAAGTTAAAGGAGCTTTAGATATGGTTGCTTTGCTGCGTCAAATGCAGTTTGTTTGGTTTGCGAGTGTTTAAAGCATGGCTGTGCATGAGGTACAGGCAGGTAGGGGACGTCAAAAAGTCTGGCCCGGCCCGGTCTTACTCAAGCCTTATGGGCTCCGACCGGGTTGGGTTGGCTATTTAAAAAAATCAAAGCCCACGGGCCTCCCACAGATCTGGGTCTTACGAGTTTTTATGATCGGGCTTATTATATATATATATATATCTAATAAATTGTTATCAAAATAAAACAAAAAATTATCAAAACGTTGAGATTTGTTAATAATTGAACTAAATGTAATAAAAAAATAAAAAAAATGATTTAATCTATTAATTAGTTCACATATTTAACTAATAACTTCATAAAAATATTGAAAAGGCTTTTAGACGGGCTTTTAGGCGAGCTTTTTAAGGTCTGACCGGGTGTGTTTTGATGGACATGTAACCGGCCAGGCCGAGGCTTTGAACCCTCCATCCTTGGCCTGACCTTATGCCCTATGGGCCGGGCCAAGATATGTAGAGCAGTCTATAGTTCACCATGTCCTTGTTTCTTACATTACACAATTTATTTTTCCACATTCTACCCTTTAAATTTCATGTCCATGCAGTTTATGTTCTCATATTCGATTTATGCATCACTATTATCTCACAATCTATGTCAAAAAAATCACACACAAAAATCCTCACTTATCCTGCCGACACAGCTTACAACATAAACAGACACCTCAACCTAGTAACAACATATATATACTTGTAGATTTGAGGAAAAATGAAAAGAGTACTCGTCAATGTATGGCTGATGAGAGAGAGCGTCATTGCCAAAGAACGCCTACGAGCTGTCTCCAACCCTCCATTCCAAGTTAACCAGTAACATTCAGGTACATATGAATTGGCCTATCATCTATTCTTTCTGTCTATTTCAGCTAAAGGGATCAACTGATCGAGGAGGTTGAAACCAAAATAAAGGAGCAGGTCCAAACTTCAAAGTACTATGCTTCAAAATCGAAACTGATGAAGGACTTACATGCTGGAGTTGCGTCTCTTCAAAAGTTTGCTTAGCCCTGATTGTTATGCCGCACATTTATGTAATGCAACATTAGGAGGAAATCTCGATGTTAACATCAACTAATAAGCTCTTAGTCAACCTTACTGAATCTTAAAGATCGATGTGCCATGCCAGAAACAACCTCTACACATGCATTTTCGATAAATTACTTTCTACTCTCGATAAAACTCGGATTTATTTTCTGATATGCAGAATGCGTTCATATTCCGTATGTATATATGCATGTCTATATATACGTAGCTACGTATGAGCAAGCTCTCTCTCTCTAGATCGAGTTGCTACAAAATTAAATCCGAGTTTCATAACTTATCAATGTTTATTAAAAAAAGAAAAAAAATATCAATGTTAAGACTTAAAAAGGCTATTTAACAAGCTCTTATATCTTACAGTAAACAATCATAATTAAACAACGATAATCTTGTTTCTGTAAAACCGGTACCACAAACCACCTGGCCTGCCATCCTCATCATACGTACGGTTCCTTTCCGAGGCTCCCAGCTTCCGTCGTAGGCGGCTTCTGTGATTAAACCACAAACCACAGTCTAGTGTTATGTATTAACTGATAATTAGACCATCACATTTCTTTCTTTTTAATCGAAAACAAATCTTATTTCTTTGTTATTTCCTTTTCTTTGATTTACTAAATTGAAATCAACGTATATATCCATACCTGGTCAAAAGATGTACAGTAACATAAAATAAATATTCTTCCAATATTAAAGTTTGATTAATTTGCAGTTAAACTAGACCAGATTGCATCTAATTGTTTAATATAAACCCATCACTCACGCGAAGCAAAAGCACTAAACAAGAAGATTATAAAGAGGATCATGACAATGATAAATCCAACACTTTACGGAGTATCTGTTTATATATATCATCAAATCGAATCACACATAAGCAAATTGCAATTGCTAGTTGAAAGCATAGTTGCACCAGGGCTAGCTAGTTATTCACACTTCAAACCTCAATTTTTGCTCTCAACTACACGAATAGTTTGACCTACTTGTTATTCTCATCCTCCACTGCAGTTGCACTGTTCATTTGTCCAAGCAAGCTGCTCATGGATCGCGCCTTCACAGTACCGAGTTTCATTCTCTTCTTCGTAACCACCAATGGCATTTTCTCTTCACTGTGTTCACTTTGCTGCCGTTGATCTTCACCGCCATGATTGACATCAAGTAGCATATCAGGTTTACAACCATCATCCTTTGGCAGCTCCAAATACGACTGTCTTGATAATTGCTTGGACTTGCTCTCGACGGGGCCAATAGAACTCGCCAGAGACCGACTTCGGACGCTATTCAAGCTCCTAAGCCTTCCTTTTCCTAAGTGATGCTCACAAAGCGAGTACCCGACGAGTGTTTGTTGGCAACACCTCCATCCTCTTCCGTTTACTCGACTGCACCTCGATCCCTCCATAATTGCATTGCCTCTTGCTCTCTTCTTAGGACTCGTACCACTAACAACATTCTGGTTGATACCTTCTCCCGTAACTACTCTATCGTCTTGCTTCATATCGTCACTTTGCTGCCCATCACTACTTTTCTTCTCCATCTTAGTCTGCGTTAATTTCTTCTCCTTCTCAACTCTCGTCGCCTCCCCGATGCTCCCTCTTCGCTTCTTGAATGGGAACGCTTTCTCTCCCTCAAACCATCTCCCAAGAACTATATATCCAATATATCGAAACACAATTCAACAAACTCATTTCAGCACGAGCTAGAAGAAATCGTAGAGACATTATTTATGAGCAGTTTACATAAAAAAGAAGAAGATTGTTATTGACCTCGATGAGAAGAACATGACGATTCTGAAGGAAACCCAGATAAAGTTTCTGCAGCCAATATGCTTCCCTTCCTAAAAATCAACCACCACACGCATATATAGTTGCACCTCAAGAGTTCACAGGCCAAATGAAAAGAAAATAACCACCAGAAAATAAAAAACAAAAATAGAAATAGCTGTAATTTCTGGGACCAGAATATCCCATGCTATCGTGCACCGCATGGGTACTTTAAATTGTTAGCCAATATGGAGAAGAAGAAAAAAAAGGGAGGAGTAGAGGATTAGATTAGAGATGGGAAGGTATGGTGGCTAGCTAAAGCTGATATAAAAACACCTACAAGCTACAACAGTATATTTCCACCCACTTACAGCAAATGTTTTCTATTTTCTTCTTTTTCTTTTTAATTTTCACAAATGAGCTGGGATGAGTAATTAAAACTAATTAGAAATTCTTGGTCTCCTTCATTTTTACTACAACCTAGATTTCATGAAACAAAGACGGAAACTTTATGTCTTACTTGTTCTAAGGATTATACTAATTACCTTACCTGGTATTGTTTCCCTTCTTCTCTCCCTCATCTCTTGATCCATCTTTGTCTTCCCCTTTCAATGCCTCCTGTAGCAATCAACTCCAAACATATATGATATCCATGCTCTCATGGGTGCAAACGAGAGTGCACCACCAGTATTCTAATCTAGTAAAAACCAGATATGGGTGTGGATTATTTCACTAACCGCACAGTAATTTCTCTTCTTCAGCTCCCAGCAAAAATCACTCCCAGAGCCGTCGTTGCTGGACGCCCCAATCGGCGGGAGAAGCCGGCGATTGGGATGATCAGACGGCTGAGGAGGAAGAGGACCCACATCGTGAAGTCGTTGGGAGGGTTTTGAATCGTGGTGGATATGGGGTTGTTGTTGTTGTGATGGTTGCACCAGGGGAGGTGAGGAAGAGCAGTGGTTGAGGCTGAGGAGGTTGGGATCTGATAGAGGCACGGGAGAGAGAGACGAGAGGGGCAAGGGAACCTGTCTTTTCCGGATCCTCATCGGAATCGACCCGGAGTGTTTGCCGGGCCGGGTTGTGATGGAGGGGAGGAGCTGAGAGGGGTGGAGTTGCAAAGCCAACAGAATCCAAATCAAAAACTACAACACAGCGGAGAAGAAAGAGAGAGATTGTTGCTTTTTATTTGTTGCACCACAGAGAATAGTAGTAAAAGAGAAAGATGGGGGTAGGCACGTGCGAGGGATCAACGTAGAGGCGGAGGGGGAGCGTTGGCGCGCGTGTGGGAACTGGCTGAGGCGGTAAGGCGGTAGAGAATCGTAGAGGGGAGGGGAGGGACAGGGTACGGACGACTGTGCCAGGGTGGAAGGGAAAGAGAAGAGGGAATACAAAATGATGGGAGTGGGTAGTTTTATCGTTTATACTTTTAAGAACGCCACAAGGCGGGTCCCGCACACCCTTAAGTCCCCAAACAGCGACCCCTGCAGATGCATTTCCTTGTTTCCATTTTCCCTTTTCTTCTTTTTCCCATTTCCATTTTCTCTCTTGTGGCTTTTTTTTTTACCTGCAAGCGCGAGCGTGTTCCTGCACGCACGGCCAAGTCCCTGTGTGTGAGTTATCATTTTCAAATTATTAAAATTGAAACAAATATGTGATTTTTTTATCACATATATTATCAAACAAAACAGAGAATACGTGAACATAAATATAACATAATTTTTAAAGACAACAGAGCATATTAGGGTTTACAGAAGTATCTTGTTACGTAGAAAACCATTAGGAGCCATATTACATAGAAATGATCATAAGTACATAATGTCAAGCTCCCACAACCGTGCAGTAGAAATCGATAATGTGAACTTTCATTACAATGTATGAAGCATGATACAGAGAAATTTTCAGCGTTACAGGAGAACCACGTGGCAGTATGACGTGGTCCTACATTCCAATCAAATATTGACACTTGACTTTTAGTAAGGAAAAATTACACCAGCTATTTTGTCAAAGACAATTTTGGGTTTGTTGTTGTTTTTTTTCAAACACTAAACTACAAACTCTAAACCCTAGACCCTAATCCCTAAACCCTAAACCCTAGACCCAACACCCTAACCCCAAACCCTAAACCCTAAACCCTAATCCAAACTCAACAAAGACCCATAAAGGTATTTTCATAAAAAATAGAAAACATTTGTTTATATTTTAATTGTAATAAATCCAAGTGTCAATATTTAATTGGATTGTAGGACCACGTCATACTGCCACGTGATCCTCCTGTAGCATCTAAAAATTTCTCGCATGATACATAGGGCGTAGGGAGAGGGAGGCGAAAAGGGTCAATTGACTCTTCTCATACTTAATATGAATGATTTGATTTACTAAACTTTCCATTCATAATAGCAAAATACCCTCCTAATTAAGTTATAACAAATGATAATAAAGTTGTTTTGGTTCACTTAAATGCATAATTTTGTCTCTTACTTTCAATTTCAATTGTAATGTTTTTTATACATTAATTCTTTTTCAATTTCCATTAATACAAAGAAAAGACGAAATCATAATCATTATTCTCTAATTTGATCAATCTAATAAGTTAATAAGTTAAGGATAGTGCTTGAGTGGTTCAAACCTCTCTCTAGGAGAGTCATACTTTAGTTCTTTAGTTATTTTCGGTTTGATTGTTATCAAAGGCATGTTTACGTTGAGTCTATACTCCCTAGTTCTTGGTCTAGGTCTCTAACAATATATAATTTATGTCATACCCTTCGGTAGGTTAACTATCCTTTAACTTCGCCTCTGTAAGTATAGAAATGGATCAAACACAAATAAAACACAAATAGAACAAGTAATTTCAATGGCTTGGTGCAAAACCTCAATGAAGGAAAAAAAACCAAGCAAGATTATTCCTTTAATCTTCAAAAGTTTACAAGTGGTAATTCTCACACAATCACACAACTTATACAATATTCTCTCTTCTTACTTCTCACACAAGTAACTCAGTTAAGATAACTTTATCAAGAGAAACTAAACTGATCATCTGAGATCTCACACACTCAGCTATACTAGTTCTCACACAACTAGGCTCTACTGCAACTGATTCTCACACAATCAATATTTTGTGCAGCATCAACTGAGACTTAGTCACTCTCAGTTTTCTTCTCAAACTGTATCCCTTAGTAGAACACTAATCTGACAACCACCTTGGTCCTTTGACACAACCGGTTTCTCTATTTCTTCTAGACTCAGCTTTCTCAATAAGCCTTTGTTCACAAATATCAAATGCAACATGTATGCAAGTAAGAAGAGAGGAACTTAGTCTATATCAGATATACACAAGCAGTTTGTAAGATGAACATGGATACAAGATCAACTCAGAGACAATGATATCACTGTCTTTTCTCAACCTTTACAAAAAGCTCATCTTTCTAAACACAACAGAAGCAATTATAGAGTGTGAACCACTTCTTCTTAACTGATGTCTTTCAATGATAAGATTAAATTTCGTTTATGAAAAGATGCAATCAGACAACCATCACTTTGCACTTTCCAAAACGCATATACCTGTTTCATGCTATAACATAGCCATCAGATAAAACATAAATCAATTTCTTAATTACCTGAGAACAATGATTATGCATATAGGATAAGATATGTTTATGCAGGTAATGATATGACATTACTAATATGGAAATAAGATATCATGCATATTATCAATTAATTCCTAACATGGAAGTCTTTAAAAAAAATATTCCAAAATTTCATCATTCAAAAACTTATCAACTTGAAAGCCAGATCTACTTACCATATATGAGATGTTGAAATCTCATTACCTTGATCTTTATCATTAAGCCTTTGATCATCCAGAACTTTTTCCTAGACTTTATGCTTTCCTGATCTTGTACATCCTTTCCTGTTTGCAGTAGGAGATCCTAGTGTTGAATAGCAATAGCCAAAATATACCTACAACCTCCCTCTTCATTTAATAGATTGACGTCAATTACAAATATATATATATATATATATATATATATAGTTCTCTTCCAGAGCGGAACACCGTTTTGAAATTAAACTGTGGTGCTCCTCATTTCGCTCACTTTTAGGTCACCACTGTTCAGTGTCTAGAACATAGTATATAGATCATTCTTGCAAAGTTTCATCTAATTTGGAGATTATTTGGGTACCGAATTAGATTAAATGAATCAACTGAACAAAATCTGTCCAAATGGAACCGTTCGTGCAAATCACAATTACAGTAGCTCAAATTGTAATACCCCAGAAATTTAAAATTAGTTTTGAGTTAGAATTTAGTGTGTTTTGAGGTTCGAAGGAATAGCGAAAGTGTTTGGATGCATAATTTACCGAAACTGTTTTATGGCTTTGGAAGGTCAAGAGTTGACTTTCTAATCTGTTAGGTTTCTTGAGAAACTTCCTTCAGAGAAGTTGTAGAGCACAATGATACGAGTTCGTAGACATATGACATGCATAAAACGGACTTTGTATGTGAAAGTTATGGTCAACAGAAGTTCGTGGCTTTACGGGATTTTTGGGTTATATAAGGAAAAGTAGGGTTTCCATTTCATTTTCGGGAAACCCTCTTTTTTTTTCTCTCTTCCTTCTCTCTCGCACCTCACCCTCACTATCTGAGTTTCCCTACCCAACTCGAACCCGGTCAACCTGAACCGGTTTTTCCGGCCGACTCAAGTGACGGTACGGGTCGGAGTCGCTTCATCTCGGCGGCGCAACCTTCCCAATGGTAGTGGCTTGCTTCCATTCGTGGTGGTTCGTGTGAATCAAAGCCTAGAAGTTTCGGGTCGAGAACCGGTCGGGATTCCCACCTCCGATGGCGGCCACGGCTTGGAAACGGTCGGGATAGAAGCTCCTTGGCGTCCTGGTTCGACTTCGAGTGGCCTTGAAGCTCGACTCACGGCAGAGAGTGGTGTGGGTGGATTCCAACTTTCCCGCGAGTTTGCCGGCGTTTTCTGGCCGGTCGGGGCGAAACCTCAGTTATAAAAGATGTTTCCCTTGCTTCAATCTACAAGTTTGTTGTTGGAAGTTTGATGAGATTTTGAGTTTGGCAGGGTGATTAGGTTATGTTGCAAGGGTTAACTAGCTCTTGTGGTTTTAAGCATGTTGATATATCACTAGTGGAAAAAACCTCTTAGGCAACAGAATTGTTTTAATTCCGTCTCCTAAGTTACCACCTAGGTGACGGAATAGTGTTCCGTCGCCTATGTGGTAACTTAGGAGACGAAAAATGTACTAAGGCGACGAAATCATTTTTATAAAAAAAAAATTTATTCACTTAGGCGACGAAAACGTATTCCGTCGTCTAAGATTGATTTAGACGACGGAAAAATTTACTTAGGCGATGAAATTATTATTTTTTATAAAAAATAAAATTTATTCATTTAGGCGACGGAAATGTATTCCGTCATCTAAGATTGATTTAGATGACGGAAAAATTTACTTAGACGACGGAATTATTATTTTAAAAAAATAAAATAAAATTATTAATATCTTAAGCGACGAAAAGTATAACTTTTCATCACCTAAGTACCGAAATTTTTAGCTACTCATTTTTCGCCAGAAATTTCAGAAAAATTTGAACCAAAATTTTCAAACTTTCCTTATATATATATTCTCTCTCTCTCTCCTCTCCTCTACCTAGTTTCCACGCATACCTCTTCCTCTCCTTCTTCTTCCCTCTGCCTATCCTTCTTATTCCCTTTGCCTCACCTTCTTCTTCCCGCTCTGCCTCACCTTCTTCTTCCATGTGCCTCTCCTTCTTCTTCCCTCTGCCACTCCTTCTTCTTTGTTTCTGCCTCTCCTGGGCGCCCTTCTCTTTCAGTGGAGTCCGTGCGCCTTTCTGCCAAGGGAATCCGCGCGCCCTGTGTGCCGACGGAGTCCGTGCGCCCTTCCCTCCGGCGGACTCCGCGCGCCTTCGGTGCTAGCGGAGTCCGCGCGCCCTGTGTGCCAGCCGAGTCCACGCTCCCTTCCTTGCCAGCGGACTCCGCGCTCCCATCCTTGCCAGCAGAGTCCACGCGCCTTCCCTGCCAGCGGAGTCCGCGTTTGGGACAGCGGACTCCGCGCCCATTTATTTTTTTTAATTTTTTTTCACTTTAGCGACGGAATCCAATGATTTCGTCGCCTAGGGGAAAAATAATTTTTTTGTCATTAAACAATATCAGTCGTCTAAGTACTTAGGAGACGGAATACTTCCGTCTTCGAAGTACTTAGGCGACGGAAACAGTTCCGTCGCCTAAATAATTTTGACTCGACGAAAATCAATTTTTCGTCGCCTAGACACCTACCTCAGTTTACTTAGGCGACAGAAGTACTTAGGAGACAAATTTTATTACTGTTCCATCGCCTTAGAGCTTTTTTCTATTCCATCGCCTAAGAGCTTTTTTCCAGTAGTGTATTATAAGGCTAGGTTGAGATCATGTAATGCTTAGTTGTTGGAGCTTTTTTGATGAGGTTGTTAAGGTTGTGAGTTAGAGTGTAGGAGCCATTTTTGGCAGTTGCAGGAGGTGTTGTTTTGGGGATCGAGAACCTTAGGAGGTCTTGAAGGAGAATTGCCCTCCTTTGGGCAAACCTTTAGGTTTAGTTGTGAGCTAAGAGGGAAAATGTTACTTTTTAGTTGGTTGGTTACTAAGTTATTATTTTGTGCTAATTAGGCGACTTGTGGAGTGTGGTTTTAAGCTTTATGCTTGTGTTGCGAGTGCGAAGACACAGCTGGATTTGAGGTGAGTAAAATCTCATCAAGGTTCACTTTGTGACCTTTATATTTATGCTGGTTATGATGATTATGATGTTGATGATGATTTTTGGGATGATGATGATGATTATTATTATTATTATGATGATGATAATGTTGATGAAAATGTTGATGATGATTTTTGTGATGATGATGATTATTATGATGATGATAATGTTGATGAAAATGTTGTTGTTGTTGATGATGATGATGATGATGATGATGATGATGATCTTGATGATTTAATAATTATGTTTTTCTTTTGTTTGTTTTAAAATATATGAGCTTGATCGCCAACGGCTCATGGTAAGTAAAAACAAGTTTTATGTTAAAAATATAATCTTTCAAATTGACTTATGATCATGTAGGTGCCTTAGTGGTGATTGTGTGCTTTAGTCGTGGAATGATGCCTTAGTGGTGATTGTGTGACTTAGTTGTGAATGTGGTTGTAAATGTGTGCCTGAGTGGTGATTGTGTGCATTCATTGTGGAATGGTGCCTTAGTGGTGATTGTATGCATTAGTTGTGATGTGGTGCCTTAGTGGTGATTGTATGCATTAGTTGTGGATGTATGTGCCTTAATGGTGATTGTGTGTATTAGATTAAGAACTTCGTGGTGGACCGAGAATCAAGCCTTAGCCGGGTGATTGGTTACGATCAGTATTTGAGCTCTAATATGTTTGTCGGTACTTCATGGGGGATGACTAAGTGTTGACGAACCCATGAGTACGCATTTGTTTGGTTACTTATGGGGGGTGACTAATTGTTGGCAAACTCATAAGTAAGAGTAGAGAAATGATTGTGTGATGTTCTTATGTGTTGTTAATTGAATACTTTGTTTTGAGTATCTCCTGAACTATTTTTATCCGTAGGAGATTCTTAAATCTTAGTTGTGTGATTTTAATTGAATTCCTGAACTATGTTTTTGCACGATTCATTATGATTTTTAGTGATTTGAATTGTTGTGTTTTCCTTAATTATTTCTTTGAATTCTCTTGCTTTTAGGCGATTCTTAAACTAAGCTGCTAACGCAGGAATTACCAGTTTTATTTTTGGTAAATTTGTTGCATTGGTAGAATTAATTATCACTACTACAAAAACAGCTTTAAACAACGCCTATCAGACGACGTATAACAATAAACCGTCGTGTGACTGATTTTTAACTTTTTAGATGTCAGTTTTCGAATAAATCGTCATGTGAATGTGTAAAAATTTGAGCCCAGCTTGCAAGGTGCCCAACATGTAAGAATGATACGACGTTTTGTAATAAAAATGTGGTGTGAGCGCATGTTTTTGCAGCAAAACCATGTCCGCCAATATTTCCCTCCAACTTTCTCCCCAAATTTAGCCCCAAACTTAGAGAGGGAACATGAACTTTGATGGAGGCAATGCCAAAACTTAAAATTTCGGGTATCAGACCACATTTATAGGTTTTATGTTGTGTGATTTGGTGTCGAAATGAATGCCATTGATTGGCGCATTCAATCTGCCGCACCTTCCCCCCACATATTTTCAGCCTAAAATTAAATTCTCCCCCGCCCCCCCCCCCCCCCATATGCCAACACTTAGACAAAAAAAAAAAAAAGAGAAACTGAAAAACCAAACACCCACACTATACACGCACACACTCACAAAACCCAAAAACCAAACACCCGCATCCTCTCGACAGCTCTCGACAGCTCTTGAGCGAAAACCCAAAACACCCGCATCCTCGTCTACCTCTCAAAAACCCAAACACCTCTCAACCGTCGGAGAGGACGACGAAGCTTGTCGAGCCCCAGCCTCTGTTTGGATTCATCTCAGAGTCGGTAAGCCCTAGCCTCTCTTTATATTCGTCTCTCATAAATTGATTTTGATTTTGATTTCGTCTCTCATAAGCCCTAGCCTTTCTTTGAATGTTTCGATTTTGATGCAGGTGACTTGGACTACAATACGATTTCGATTAAGATTTTCTGAAGATTGTTTCTCTCAAGGTAATTGCAGGGTTTTCATATTTGGGTTTTGGGTATCTAGTCTGTTGTGAATCGGGTTCTATGTTATTGCTTTCTGGGTTCTATGTTATTGATTTGAGTTTTGGGTTTTCTGGTTTTATTCGTTTTTTTTCTGGGTTTTGGGTTAATGCTTTGCTTTTGTTGATGTATTGTTGTTTGTATGTGTTGTTGAAAAGCATTATGATATATATTCTCTTTGTTGTTGTTTTGTGTGCTTAGATGGATGATAGGTCTTGGATGCATGCTGATAAAAGATCTCTAGCTTATGAATTAGGGGTGAAAAAGTTCTTGAAATTTGCTTTAGATAATGCGAAACATCCTGATGATAACCTTCCTTGTCCATGTACAAAATGTGGGAATATGGATAGCTATTCGGTCTCTGTTATTAGGACTCATCTGTATTTTAATAAGTTTATGGAAACTTACAAGATTTGGAAGTGGCATGGGGAGAAAGCAAATGATAGTTTTGATAGTAGTGAAGATTCATACTCAGGTTCGTCTGAATCTGAATATGAATCTGTGAATGATGAGGTAGATTTTAATATAGAGTTGACGGATAGTTCAGATGATGAGGGTGAGTTTGAGGCTCAGTATAATGAGTTTAATGCATTTGTCGAGGAGGCAAATAAGCCATTGTATCCTGATTGTGTACAATTCACAAAGTTGGATTGTCTTGTGGATTTGTATAACTGGAAAGCGAAACATGCAATAAGTGATTCTGCTTATTCCGATGTGCTGAAGGCCTTTCGGAAGTATCTTCCCCAAGGTAATGAAATCCCGCAAACTCTTTACATGGCAAAGAAGACTCTAGGGAAGTTAGGGATGGAGTATAAGAAAATACATGCTTGCCCTAATGATTGCATTTTGTATAGAAAAAAATATGCAGAAGATGTGGTGTGTCCTACATGTAACATCTCTAGGTATAAACTAGGAAAAAATGGAAACCCGATAGAAGGTGTACCCGCTAAGGTACTCTGGTACTTCCCACCCATTCCCAGGTTCAAGAAAATGTTTCAGTCTACAACTATAGCTAGTAGTTTGACTTGGCATGCCACTAGCAGAAAGAAGGATGGGTTAATCCGTCATCCGGCAGATGCCTTGACTTGGAAATCAGTTGACGAGAAGTGGCCTGAGTTTGGTTCAGAGCCTAGAAACCTAAGGCTTTCACTATCCTCAGATGGCTTCAACCCTCATAGTTCTTTAAGTAGTAAATACAGTTGTTGGCCAGTCATTCTTGTTACCTACAATCTTCCTCCTTGGCTCTGTATGAAGAGAAAATACATGTTGTTAACGATGTTGATTTGACATTGATGTCTACTTAGAACCATTAATCGATGATTTGAAGGTTCTTTGGGAGGGAGTACATGGAGTCTATGATGCAAGCAGGAATGAGTACTTTACCCTCAGGGCTGCACTGTTTTGGACAATCAATGACTTCCCAGCTTATGGTAACTTGTCTGGCAGCATCGTGAAAGGGTATAATGCGTGCCCAATTTGTGTTGAAAAGACATTACCAAAGAGGCTGAAACATAGTCAGAAGTTGATTTATTTGCGGCATAGAAGGTGGAAGGAAAGATACCATCCTTATCGAAGGCAACGTGCTGCTTTCGATAACCAGCAAGAATATGAAACTGCTCCGGTTCCATTGACTGGAGAAGAAGTTCTGAAAAGGATGGAGAAAGAAGTGTTGGTTTGGCCATTTGGGAAGAAAAATCCCCGTCCTCCTTACAAGGGTGATGAGGATGAAAGCAGGCCTTGTTGGAAGAAGAAGTCGATTTTTTTTTAACTTGAATACTGGAAATTCCTTCATGTTCGCCATTGTCTAGATGTGATGCATATTGAAAAGAATGTATGTGATAGTCTTCTAGGGACACTGTTAAATGTTCCAGGAAAAATAAAAGACGGGATCAAGGCCCGTTTGGATCTAGTTGAGATGGGTATTAGAACTGAACTTGCACCTAATCTTGATGGTCCAAAAAAAACTCGTTTGCCATTGGCGAGTTGGAACCTGACCTTAGATGAGAAGAAATCAGTTTGTGGTTGTTTTTATTGCATGAAGGTTCCTCAAAACTACAGTTCTAATGTTCATAATCTGGTTTCAATGGATGACCTACGGATTAATGGGATGAAGTCTCATGATTGCCATGTGTTAATGCAACAACTCCTTCCTGTTGCATTAAGGGCTGTATTAGACAAACCAGTTAGGGTTGCTGTTATTAGATTGTGTCTGTTCTTTACAGAGATTTGCAGCAAATCATTTGAGGTTTCTAAGTTGCCCAAAATTCAAAGTGATATTGTTGAGACCTTGTGCTTGCTTGAGAAGTATTTTCCTCCTTCATTCTTTGACATAATGGTACACTTGACTATACACCTAGTTAGAGAAATTGAACTATGTGGTCCAGTTTTCTATCGGTGGATGTTTCCTTTTGAAAGATACATGAAAGTCTGCAAGGGTTATGTCCGCAACAGAGCTCGGCCTGAGGGTTGTATAGCAGAGAATTATATTGCAGAAGAAGCTGTTGAATTTTTAGCTGAACGCTTATTGTCAGATAAAACCATTGGAATTCCAAAACAACGCTCTAAGGATTGCAGGCGTACCTCTGGTGCTAAAATATCCAGCATCTACGGTGGTGAGTTTAAGCAAGCACATCTTTGTGTTCTCCAAAACACTGAAGAGTTCAGTAGCTACTTCCTGTAAGTCTCCCTATTTATTCCGTTTAAGCTTTTTAACTTTTATATTAATTAAAGTTCACTTCATATGAACTGAGTTGTAACTAGGCTTCTGGTATTTATGTACTTTGTGGCAGTGAGCATATGGAATACTTGAAGGCAACTTTTCCCACGTTCAAAAAGAATAAGAAGTGGCTTAAAGATGAACAAAATAAAACATTTGCAGATTGGGTGAAGAAACGAGTAAGTCATGGGTATTATGCATTTCATTAGTATATATTGTAATGGTTATCCATATAGAGATCACATTATTATAATTAACATGTGCAGGTCGAGGAACAACTTATGATACCTGAAAACAACATATCTGAAACAGTCAGATGGATTGCAGCTGGACCATGCCATGAAGTAGCAAAATTCAGTAGTTACATAGTTGACGGAGTTCAGTTTTATACAAAGTTGCTTGACGATGTTCGAGCTTGTCAGAATAGTGGTGTTTACCTAGAGGCTGATACTATGGTTGTTGCTAGTGCGAGGGACAAAAACCCAAAAGTTTGCAAGTTGAGCTTCTACGGCGTGGTAGATGAAATTTGGGAGATGGATTATACTCGGTTCATGTTTCCCCTCTTCAAGTGTGATTGGGCTGAGAGTTCAAAGGGTGTCAAAGTAGACGACCTTGGTTTCACTTTAGTGAATCTGAATAGGAAAGGCCACCTGAAGGATAAATTTGCTATAGCTACATCTGTCCATCAGATTTTTTATGTGCAAGACCCTATAGATCCTATGTGGTTAGTTGCTCTTAGGGGCCCACAAAGGGATTACGATGACTTGGTTTATGGTGAAGAAGCAGGGGACACTCCTTGTGATCACCAGTCCTGTACTGATAGAATGCCATCTGTTGAGAATGGGGAGGGAGAAATAGGTTATGTTAGAGCAGAGAATGAGGGTATTTTGCTTAATGAATAGTAGAAAAGCTTTGATGAATCATGAGAGCTTAATTGTAATGTGACTCTTAATGTTTGATTGTTTTTATTCATGTTTTTCGTGTCAATAGTGATTAAATCTAGCGTTATATTGAAGTTATTTTACTGGATGATGAATGATTCGTTTGTCTGTGATTGACCATATTATTGTGTTGTCTTACAATTATAATGATTTGGATTATTGCTAATTAAGTTTGTATGTGTGTAGATCATGGTGCGATCAGAGGCTGTCTCAACACCAACTAAGAAGAAGAAGAAATCAAAGTCGCTGGAAGTAAGGAAGTCGAAGTGTTCAAAGTCTAAGGGAAAATCATCTGCAACAAATAGTTCTGCCACAGGTATTAGTAAAAGAAAGAAGAAAAGAAACAAAAAAGCCGCGGTGGTGGATGATGGATGTACTGGAGGGCTAAAGCTGCTAAAGCGTCACACTGTGACAATGGCAAGTTTAACAAAGGCTCAAGTTCTGAAGGACCCCCTTGAAGTCGAGTTAGATCAGCATGGAGATCCTTTGGAAGCAAACGGGTCAAATTTGCAATCCTACACCGGTGTTTTGGCGAGAACTAAAGTACCAATAAATATAGAATCTTGGCCCAAAGTAGGCAAGTTGCTTAAGAACACTATTTGGGACACCATTCTGGTAAGTGTTTGTTATTTATTATGGATATTTTTGAGCAAGATGCAGGTGATGTGTTCTTACTAATGACTGCTTGTGTTTATTTTCATGAATATAGGAATCATTTGATTTACAACCTAGTGAGAGGAAAATGGTGATTAAATCTGCTGGAAGTAAATGGAGGGAATTTAAGAGCAGACTGACTTGTCAATATGTGTTGCCCTATATAGATGATCCTGAGTCTTTAAATTTCCCCCAGATGACTATAGGTTTATTACTCCTGATGTTTGGAAGGACTTTGTGAAGTCAAGGTTAACTCCTGAATTTTTGGTAAGCTGTTTCAGTGGACTGTTAGCTACATTTCTCAATGTTACAATATTAGTATGTGTGCTTATTTATCTGAATGAATTGCAGGAGAAGCATGAGAAGTAGAGGGAAAGGCGTTTGCAAAACCAATATAATCACCGTATGTCCCGTAAGGGATATAGAGGTTTGAAATGCGAGCTGGTTAGTACAAGTGTCCAAAAATATGTTTAAGGTATATATATCATATTGCTGACATGTATAACTAATATGTTTATTTTGGTAAATAGATGATAAGACGTATTTGCACACGCATCAATTAACCCTGTCAACAAATCAGTTATAGTATAAAGCAAGCAGGGATCGTTCTAAACCGGGGATCCAACTACAGGGTAGATCCATCTAATCTAATTTAAATGTCAAAATAAGCACATAGGTTTAAAGGTTTTATGATTTCGGAAAAGATAAGAATAATAAATCCTAAATTACTTCTATACATATATACATGTGATCAACCAACAGTCATGCAAACTTAACCAAACAACCATGTAAGAATAAAGAAGACAATTTCTAATCTCATTTAAGTCTACACCGTGAGCAAATATACAACCTAAATTTGATATGCACATAAGTTCCTACGTGGTTCCTATGACATAGACCAACTTAGAATTAGACTACGGGTTTCATTCAACATCGCGACACAACAAGCTCGGCTACGTGCTCTACTTATAGGTCACACACATAAACTAATCATGCAATTACGTATCACATAAAGAATCGATGTGTTTAAGTACTAGTCTTAAATCAAACATAGGCAGAAAATCGGTGAAAAACAAAGACAATGCAACTTATCAACTACGTGTATCAAAGTCGAACTTTGGATGATTAACACATGCAATATCAACTACTTGTATCAACTACACATGATAATGTAAGAATGCACCGAAAATCTTAAAGTATTTAGACATAAAACTCACGGCATAAAACCTAAAATCATAGATTAAAAACTGAAAACTTTAAATTCAAAACATGGTTCAAAAGTTGTTCTATCTCATAGACAAGAATCGAAACATACTTAAGCAAAAACCTAAAACAACATAAAACAAGAACAAACACATACTAATCCGAAAGTAGAAGATGAATACACTCTCAGAATGTCCCTACGTGTTCTACTCTTTGAGTGCGCGGAGTCCTAGGCTACGTGCTTTGGACGAGTGCTGAAGGTGGGATCGGATTGTAGTGTTTGGAGGTTGATGGAGTTTCGGCAAAGGCTTTGGTGTTATTTGCACGGGTTGATGATGATCTTCTGTCCTTGAAGTCGTGCTTTATATAGAGGAAAAACCCTAGAGAAGTCGGCCACAAAGCCTAAACCAAGTTGGTTTAGGATTCCTAGTTCCTCTCAATTTCGGCAGAATGACCTCCGTCTGATGATTTCGTCATAACTCCTTCTAGAAAATAGATATTGAGGTGATTCCAATTGATTTGGAAACTAGACTCCCGTAGATTTCTATCCATATCTGACACGTTTTCTGATTCTTTGTGAACTGTCCTGGAGAGTCTGTTGAAGTTGACAGACGTGCACAGGAATTTTCCTGATTTCATCCGGATTTGCAAGGCTTGGATATTCTTCAAATTCTCCCGAGTTTAGATCTTCTTCTCCATATTGGACTTGGTTTGGACCTCTCCTTCATGGACTAGGCTTCAAGGAAAGATTGAATCTTGATCCAGACAGGAATCCTGAGTAAACAAGGGTTTCCAACACTTAGCACAATTTCAACACCAAATTCTTCAATTCCGAAATTACTATGTATTTTATACTAAAAACTACATATTTCTAAATTAAGCAATTATTCTACACTAAACACAAATATAAAGCTAAAACAACTAAATAGGAGTTAACAAAGGGTAAATAAAGGGTATAAACATATTAAAAACGTCACACTTTGTGCTCCTATCAATAGATCAAAATGGGCATACCGGAGGAAGATATCGATAGAACTTTGCTATGGATCAAAGGGCATCAAGGCAAAAATGGGGAATTTAGAGATGAAGCATTGATGATTGTCAATGAGAGAATTGTATGTTAACTTTATACTTTTGTGCATACCTTGTGGATTTTGTATTTACTTTCATACTTTTGTATATATCTAGAGATGTAATGATTTACATTAATTTTACTTATGGCAGGAAGAGCTTAGGGAAAAGCAACGCAATGGAGAATTTACCCAAGAAGGAGCTGTTGATGTGCTCACTGCAGCATTGAAGACCCCGGAACACACTGGGAGAGTTAGAGGCGTGGGTGGTTATGTTGCTTGCCCAAATCAGTACTTCAGTCTCCCAAAACGCAGAAAACAAAGTGTCACTCAGTCAACTAGACTAAGTGTGAGGCAAATTATGTTTGAGGAGCAAAAGAAGATGGAGGAGCGGTTGAAGGAGAAGATAGCGGCTGAAGAGAGGGAGAAGATAGTGGCTGAAGAGAGGGAGAAGATAGTGGCCGAAGAGAAGGAAAAGTTGACGGAAGAGATAAGGGAAAAGATATTAAAAGAAGAGACGGAAAAGATTAAGGCTGCTCAGGATGCATATTGGTCTGCTAGAATTGATGAAATGTTGGAAAACAAACTTAATGAGAGGTTGAAAGGTGTAGCTGCAGTCCTGCTGGTGGTACGGCCCAAAAGTGTAGGGAATGAGCACACATCCGGCCAAGCAAGTTGCTCACATGCTGTGGAAGAATCAATTGGACCTTCTAAAAAACAGAAGACACCTATAACGGCTGATGCATTGGCGAATTGCTTGGCTGAGATGGAGAGAGATACTGTTCAGAAACTAAAGAAGAAGAAGAAGAAGAAGAATTCAAAGGTCAAGAAGTCACAATCAGCATTTTTGGAAGATGATGCAGTGAATCTTGTAGAATTGGTAGATATGACCGTAACTGTGGAGTCTTCAAAGGTATAAATATATATATATATATATATATATATATATATATGTTTGGTGAATCTTGTTTGTGAATCTTGTTTGGATCAGTTAACCTTGTTTATTGCTTCGTATCAAAACATTGCAATATGTTTATTTTATTTTTTTTGTGTGGTATAGGTACAGGCATTCCCTGAGGAGACGGAATGCAAGCTGGCCTTGGGTTCAACTGACCATTTTGTTGCTCTTGCAACTTTCTGTACAAATGATGATCCATCAACTGTTTGTCATGGGTATGCTATGGGAGATGATAAGTTACGTGTATCTATTCATACTGCAATAGAGGAGAAGGCTCTGATTCCATTTCCAGTAGGTGACGAGATCAAGACAGTGAAGCAAGCAATGGGAAGCTGGGTCATGTGGCCAAAGAACCTTATCATTTACAATGAGAATAAGGTATACATATATCTACATATTCAGTATTATTTTACCTATAAGTCATTGTGGTGATTATCCTATATGTTATTAATTGTATTATTTATTGATGTAGAAAAAGGGGAGTGGTAAAGTACGTCCGAAGCGAAAGTATCAACAACATAATGAGTCGGAAGATGATAAATTTGATTTTCAGCAATTACACCACTTAGACCTGCTGGCCACGGTGAAGAAATTATGTCAGTGGGGAGAAGAAGGATTCGTTGTTCGTGATTCCATTTGCTTCTACAAAGAAGAGGATGTATTTGGTCATCGTGCTAAAAGCTATCTGATGGGCTCGGATGTGATGAGACTTGCCAAACTGACACCGGCATCAGGAGGCCTAATAGTTGTGTACATGACTTAAGTTTGTTCTTTCTAAGTTGCTCCGGTCAATACTAGTTATCCATATTTACCCAAGCTGTTAACCACTTTTGTTGATATAAAATGTATGTTATTTGTGTGTGATCCTTGTACTTTAGGTACTTGCACGATGTATTAAAAGCAAACTTAATGCTAGACATGGTTGCTTTTGTTGACCCGTCAATTATTGGTGAATATGGGTGTGGGAGTGCAGAAGAGAGAACCAAAAGCTTAACAGATCGGATGACAACTGCTTCTCCAAATCAGATATTTTTGCTGCCTTACAATCCAGGGTAAGTTAAATGTTTATGATTAAACCTTGTGTCATTCATATGATTACACCAAACCATTGACTGGATATTTCCCTAAAATATTGTCTATGAATATGTAGTTCTCATTGGGTGTTAACTGTGGTTGATCCGGACAACGAGATCGTCTATCATATGGATCCATTGAAAAGACGTGTTGTTTCAGGACAATGGAAAAAAATTGTGAACAAGTAAGTTGCTCACTGGAAGTTTGTTGATATTGGTATGTTTATTTAGGATATTGAGGCTCAAATCAAGGCTGACTTTGTATATATATGTTAGTTGTGGTGTCTAATGTTAGTGTGTTTATACATACTTATAGTGCCATTTCAAATTTTAACTCTGACCGCAACAAAAAAGGACGCAGGAAGATTAATTGGAAGAACATGAGAGTATGTTTTCTATTTATTTGACTTTTGATAATTATTAGTATGAAAATAGAACTACATTGTGGACTGATGCATGTGGTGAGTGTGTGTGTCTACTTCAGGGAATCCCAGAACAAAACAATACCACATCATGCGGCTATTATGTGATGAGATACATGAGGGATATTGTCTTAGATACAGAGCTGACATTTGCAGATAAGGTAACTAAAATCTTCCATTTTCAACTCCATTGTTTGCAAGTTTAATGTCAATCAAGTTCCAAAGTGACATGCATGTTGTTTTAAACTGTTACAGTGGGCTTCTAGGACTGGGAAACCATGTCCTTATGAGCAAGTCAAGATTGATGAGGTGCGTGATGAGTTAGCTGGTTATGTGCTCAAGAATATGATTGATTAAGCTGCTCAATTAAGGATCTGCTGAAGCTCTAAAGTATATATATAGCTAGCTAGGTTGGAAATATATATGTTTTGGGTTGTTTAAATGTAGAAGTACAATACTGCAGGAGAAGCATTTTGGTGTTAGAGTTTCTTGAATGTGTGCTCCTTTTGTGGATACAATGGTAGTCTTTGGAGTTTCTTAGTTGATCCTTTTTTTGAAAGTACAATATTATGTAATCCAAATCCATTTAGGTACTGTTCATATGGTCATTTTTGATTTATATGCATTTCCTGTATTGATTGTACTGAATCAGATGACATATGGAAAAATAAAAAACGTGGTTGGAATAGGCTTAAGTTTAGCAATTTTTGATTCACAATGATATAGTCAGAAGTCGTTTTTCTGTCATATACAAACAATGGTTTCGAAAGGCCATAAGCTTAAAAACGACTTGTGAGTCTATATCAGAATATAGTTTTAATAACAACCGTGGTATGACAAACGATCATACAACTGTTACTCGTAAAAAGTGTGATGTGAGTATATTTCACAAGACACAAAATCTGCCGATACGCTTTCGACATATGTTGGCATCCCAGATGTCGACAGATGTCGACAGCAGTCAGACGACGTTTCTACAATCCATCAAACGGCACGCAAAAAGACAACGGTAATCTGAACAATCACACGACGTTTTTTGGCCGTGGTCTGATGCCTTTTCTGTGGTAGTGTATTGTTCTCATTTGTTCATGTGTTCTACTTTGTTGGTAGATATATTGAGTTATTTTGGGATTTACTCATACGGGCTTTTTAGCATACCGAGTTTGTTATTTACAATCCGCTGCACCATTTCTTGGTCTAAGGGTTCGACCTGCAGGTGGTGATCAACATGGTGGAGGCGGAGGTATAGTGGCATGATTTTAGTTTCTGTGCAATTTATTTTATTTTGTTATGACAGTTGTTTTAAGCTCATGTGAGCGACTTAATTATTACGAGACTTTTGAAGTTAATGTAATTAAGTAGGTTTAATGTTTAACTCAATTTATGAGTTTGTTGACGTGTACACTTCCAGTTTTGTTTTTAGTTTGGAAGTTGTTGAGTAGGTTTTGGGATATTAAGTTTTTGAGTTATATCATGCCCAAATTTTTGAAAATTTATCCTTCGAAAATCGGGGTGTGACACAAATGATCTCGAAATTGGATGAAACTTTGCATGAATGATCTATACACTACGTTCTAGACATTGTACGGTTGATATGTTAAAATGCATCCTAAAAATAAGCGAAAGAGGTACACCGCTCTGGAAGGAAACTGTGTATATATATATATATATATATATATATATATATATACACAACCCTTCTCAGCTGCGGACGTCCAGACTAATGGTTTTGGTACGGATTTATATTTTTGCACCACTTTTCAATCGAATTTCCTCATCTTCACCGTGTAGTATCTTGATAATATTATGTAGATCATCTCTGCAAAATTTCAGCCAATTTGGTAATTGTTAAGGTCCTCAAACTCGGAAAACCAATGGACGGACTGAATTCTGTCAAACATGAACCGTTCATGTTTGTAACAGAAAGACACTATATATATATATATTGAATTCTGTCAAACATGAACGTTCATGTTTATAACAGAAAGAAGTCATTTTAAGGGCCTTAATGATTACCAAATTGGCTGGAATTTTACAGAGATGGTTTACACAATATTATCTAGATACTAGACGGTGGAGATGAGGAAATTCAATCAAAAAGTGGTGCAAAAATGAAAATCAGCACCAAAACCATAGGTGCGGACGTCCGCAGCTGAGAAATATATATATATATATATATATATATATAATCCGGATCTAGAGAGAACCTCCTTAAATTCTTAAAGTGAGGATGTTTTTAGTTATAGCATGTATTTTGACAATCAAACCACTCATTCCCTAGTTACTTACCCACATATGAATCATACAAAAAATTAGCCAAAATGAAAAACGTTTAACCATTTGATTAACACAATATTCATTTTAATTTTATCTAACGGCCTACAGTTGTATACATCAATTTGAATGACCAAATGATTGTGGAATTAGTTAAAATTTTGTAGACATGTTTCTTGTATATGAATCTAAAGGATCAACTGTTGAGATCGTTAAATGAAGTCATCTACTAATGTCAAATAGTAGAAATTCTCAAATTCTTAAAGTAAGTAGGTCCTCTTTAGATCCTCTATACACACACACACACACACACACAAAACTTCTCAGCTGCGGACATCCGCATTTATTCTTACGGTGCGAATTTTCACTTTACACTCACTTTTCAATCGAATTTTCACATCTCCACCGTCTAGTATTTAGATACTAATGTATAGATCATCACTATGCCATTTCCTGCATCAGGCGACACTACAATTGTGTCGCCTGATAAAAATCGTAAGTGTCTCCTTCTAGCATGTCATTGATGAGGTTCTCTGATGACATAAATGTTGTGTCGCCTATAAGAACCTTAGGTGACAGAAGACTTTTTTTATTTTGTGTCGCCTGAATTGAGATAAGGCAACACGGTATATATATCGCCTGATAGTTTAAACAACGACAGCTCTTTGTGTTGCCTTATAACTGCGAGTGAGAGAGAAATACGCCTTACAACAACATATAGATGTAGGTTAATTAGTTTAAAGACAACATTTAAACATCATGTGAAATTGTTACAGACGACATATACTTGGTGAATTAGAATTTAAACTTTTCCACGCTACATTTATGTATCGCTGGATGAACCCACACGACATACTATTGATGTTGTTTCTAGTCTAGACGTAGTAAGATGACACATATGCATTGGGTGAATGATCTTCAGGCAACATATATTTTTTCCTTTTTCATTTGGTCTCTTTAAGACAATAGGTATCTATCGTCTGATATGTTTTAAGTTTTCACTACGTGATATCTTTTAGGCTTTCGACATTTTCAGACGACATTTGTCTATCGTATGAATGAGCTTGAGCTACATATAAGTGATGCCTTCTTTTGATTTAAACTCTCCACTTATGTTGCCGGTTGTTCTTTATAGCCTCACATTTCTGGTATCTTAACTTAGTAAAGACAATAGATATTGTTATGTTTGTTCTGCTGGTTGTTGCTTTATGGCCACACATTTCTGGTATCTTAACTTAGTAATAAAAACAATAGATATTGTTATGTTTGTATCCATCCTCTGTACCTGAAATCACACATATTGATAGTCATGGCTTGTTTGAAACTACACAATTGCTATATTGAAACATCCTGATAATTTAGGTTTAAGAACACCATCCATAAATAAAATAAGCATTCATAACTAAAATAAGCATTCAACATCCAAATTGATAACATAGACTTTCAATCCACCATATATAAACCATACACAAACCTAGCTAGGCCATAAGAGATTAACAAAAAGCACCATCATTACATTCAACTGCCTTATATGCAGTCCAGCATAGTAACACAACAAAAAGAACTACATAATCTGGGCAAACATACAATACATATCAAAATATAACTACAAATCAAATGCTGGCATAAATCTATGGGCAAGCTGATGGATACTTTATGTCTCCAAAACAATACTAAATGAAACCATACACTAGTTTGCTAGTTATTTGTAAACTTAAGAACATACTTTGCCCACTCTTGCCGAACAACATCAACATTCTCCATGGTGTAATATGCATCTCCCCTTGTCAACCACAGCAAGGACGACAAAAAACATAACAGATTGAGTTATATAGCTCACAAACTGATGAATGCAAGAAATTACCTTTTTAGACCAGTCTTGATTTTTGTCCAGCACTATTTCCCTCATGTAAAGCATAATGAAATATCCATAGGTCTTATCACCAAGCTGCTCCGGAATGCCCTAAATTAAATAATTTGTTTGCTTAATAAACCTAATAAACATGAACCGAAATGGTTAAATGTAAATATAAACAGTTAGCTAAGATAGGGAACCTACTGAACAGTTTTTCCACTAAAGTTTTCGTGCTTTCTTAGTAATGTGTGCATTCGCAATTTTGATGGCACTCAAAAACAACAAAATGTCCGAAATTATAATCATAATGAACTAAATAATTAAACAATACATTTTGTATATAATATACACCAATGATAAAGATGCAAGCTGGCTGCACTTACTAGTTTACTATGGTTTTCTGTTCATCAGTGTAACGTCCATTCGCCTCTTTGAAGGATCCATGTAATACACAAGCACTAGTGGAAAATACCTCTTAGCCGACGGAATCAAACAAATTTTGTCGGCTAAGTCATAGCTACGCAACGGAACAACAACCATCGTATAGGTCAACATAATCGTCGCCTAAGCTTTACCTACTCTCCCCCTCCCCGTGTAGAAGAAACATACTCCCCTTAGAGGAAAAAATACTCTCCCCCCCCCCCGGCTAGGCAGAAAAAACTTATGCTTCCCCTCCCCGTGCAGAAGAAACATACTTCCCCCAAATGAAAAAATACTCTCCCCCCCCACAGAAGAATAAAACTCCCACATAGACAGAAAAAATACTACCCCCCAACACAGAAGAAAAAACATACTCCCCCACCCCACAAACGAAAAAAATCCTCCCCCCTGTTTATGCCTAAATTAATATTTTTCTGGACAGTAAATGTCCATGTGAATATTAATTAAACTCTTGGTCCATGTCATACCGACGAGCCCAAGTTCTTTAAGTTTACAAGTGATGGTTTGCTAGTAAGACCATGTGAGCTGAGTTACAAAATTCGCGTGCGAACTGGACTTTGCGCAGCTCGCGCGCGGAATGGACTTCGGGTGGACTACACAGTTCGCGCGAAACACTTAGCTCGCGCGCGGAATAGATCACGTGAGCTAACTTCAGGGTTCGCATGCGGAACGGCTTCCGCGCAGGTAGAGAGCTCGCGTGGTTCGTGCGAAATACAGGGCTCGCACGCTTAATGATCTCGCATGCGGAATGACTTCGCACGGACTACGCAGTTCGCGTGCAAACGAGACTTAGTGTGGACTACACCATTCGCACGCCGAATGTACTTCGCGTTAAAGCCCTAGGCGAGGCGGAATATATCAAGGTGAGCTGGCGAACTGGCTCGCGTAGGAGACTTCGCGAGGAAGCAACAGGCGGAGTCCGCTTGCACCACTTTAATCGTTGAAGACTTTTTAAAGTCTTTGACATGCTACGGGCTAATCCATGTGACCCTTTTAATATAAAAAAAACCTTTCTAAAGTCCGTGAGCTAGAAAGGCCCGCGAGATGGAGAGAATGAGTCTATAATTCCAGTTCGCATAGGAGTCTATAATTGAGCGACAGTGTCCTATATTGAAGTGTGCGAACTGGACATGTGTCACCAATTTGTTGGTCCATGCGGGTTAAACTGTGCCCTTGTGCTATTAGGGTTTTAAAGTCCGACTTGAATTCTAAGCTATCTTTCTTTTGCCGTAAGTCGAACCATTATATAAAGGGCTTGAAGGTTTACAGAAAAGGATAACTCTCAATACAACAAATCAATCAACTACTCAACAGAAGTATACAAACCTTCGACCCAGTCGAACCTCCAACGCTCCTTAGAGCTCTGCCTTCGCTTCCCTGTTGAAGCAACACACACAAACTCATACAACAACAACTCAGAGACAATCTCTTTACAAAAATTGAAACTCAGTTACCCTTCGAGCTACTTGAAAACCCTAACCCTAAGCGTGCCGCTGCCTAGGCTTTTCTCAGAGCCCTCTTGGACTCTCTCCCGATCACCCTGATTTCCCTATAGTTGCTCTGCTCGCGACACCGTGAGTATCGAATTGCTTGTGCTCGTAATTGAGGTGGCACCTGGAAACCCCCTTCGCCTGATTAAGAAGTCAAGCTCGCATACAAGATATCGCAATCAACTTTTCCTCGTCCGCGAGGTGGCACGCCAGCAACAACCCCCACTCTTTGTTCACTATTCACCTTTGCTCCGCGCGCTGAGGATCGTGGCTAAAACACCCCCCACATATGAAAAAAAATCCTCCCCCCCCACAGACAAAAAAATCCTCCCTCCCCCCGCCCACAGAAGAAAAAACCTCCCACACAGACGAAAACAATACTCCCCCCCAACAGAAGAAAAAAACTCTCACACAGACGAAAAAAATACTCCCCCCCCAACAGAAGGAAAAAATACTCCTCCCACACAGAAGAACCATACTGAAGAGCCCTCCTCCTAATTGGTATGCGCGCATGTGACTACTTTAATATTTCTTCATTTAAACATATTTTCCGGCAACTTTACTGGTGATCTAATTACTGTATTCTTTGATGCATGTATGTGTGTGTGTGTGTATTTGATAGTACTGTATATACATCTTAAATATATGTTTGTTGACAACTATATTTTGGTTTCTTGTTATTATAGTGTACGATATGGACAAAAGCTGGATGCAATTAGGGAGAACGTCTCCTCTTTATATGTAAGGCATTTTTGATTTTCTTGAGTTCATGCATCTACATAGTCCTCTAGACAAAGTTATTCATATATGTCCATGCAACAAATGTCTCAGTCGGAAACCAGTAACAATTGAAGAAATGTATTCTCACTTGGCACTATATTGTATTTGTTCTAGTTATACCATATGGACATGACACGACAAAACTCAAGTTCAAATGCCTACACTTGTAGAAATTCAAGCACAACATAATCAGCAGGCAGGATCTTCCAATGCAAGTTACGGGGACCCTGCTGTGATGAACCTTTTAAACGATGTCTTCTCGTTCGCCGTCTCAGGATATCAGGAAACTGTTGTTTATGACAATGTTCCTGACACCTCTCCTAATGTCTCCCACGTTGACTACATTAGTGATTATGATAAGGAAAACAAGCTTTTACGGGAAGTACAAACCCCATTGTATCCTGGCAGTGAACATATATTGTTGGGTACCGTCATGGAGAAAATGATGATAAAAAAACAAGTGGGGAAAGACTAACAAATGTTTTGATGAAGATATGGCACTTATGAAGAAAGTGCTTCCCAAAGGTAACAGTTGTTCAGCTGATTACGACGAGGTAAAAACCATGTTTGCTGACCTCGGTCTGGAAGTCTAGAAGATAGACGCTTGCGTCAATAATTGCATGTTATATTACAAAGAAAACGAGGAGGAAGATGAGTGCCGACACTGCTACGAGCCAAGGTATCAAGCAGCTTCCACTTCATCTAAACAGAAGAACCGGCCCATACCTAGGAAGGTTCTGCGTTACTTTCCGTTGGGTCCTCGTCTGCAGCGTATGTACATGTCTTCACATGCAGCCAAATATATGAGATGGCACCAGGCAAGGCACCAAGGAGAAGAGAGGATAGATCCGGATATTCTCACACATCCCGCAGATGGGGAGGCTTGGAAGCACTTTGACCTTTCTTTTCCCTCATTTTCTGGAGACTGTCAAAATGTTAGACTCGGACTTGCAACATACAGGTTCAATCCTACTGGGAACATGAATTTATCTTACAACATTTGGCCTGTGATAGTATTTCCGTACAATCTACCTCCCAACATGTGTATGAGGAATGAGTACAATTTTCTTACACTTATGGTTTTCAGGGCCGTATTTTCCAGGAAAGTGCTTGGATGTGTACATGAAACCATTAAGTGACGAGTTGCAGGAGTTATGGGAAAATGGACTCCCTACTTTTGATAGGCATGGTCAAACTTCATTCATGATGAAAGCAGCTGTTATTTGGACCATCAGTGATTTTCCAGCTTACGGTATGTTGTCTGGCCAACAAACTAAGGGTTACAAGGCTTGCCTGGTATGCTTAGATGACATCAATTCTAGTCGCTACGCCGACAAAATATGTTACTTGGGATCTCGTAGGTGGCTTGACGAGGATCACCAATGGCGGTGGGATGGTGAGGCATTTGATGGGACTGAGGAGCATAATCCGAAACCCCTAGGGAGATCTGGTGATTGGATTTTGGAAAGGCTTAACCAGCACTGGTTCGGATATTTGAGCACCAGTAAAGATGTAACCGACTTGAATCCTCCCACACCTGATGAGTTTAATTATTGGATGCACAAAAGTGTATTCTTTGAATTGCCTTACTGGTCGACTTTGAAAATCAGACACAACTTGGACGTCATGCACATAGAGAAGAATGTTTTTGACAACGTTCTTGGAACAATTCTGAATCTCAAAGATAAGAACAATGACACCCCCAAAGCCCGTGTTGATCTTACGAAAATAGGTATACGCTCTAAGCTATTGCTAGTAGAGAACAAAAAAACAAATAAAAGCCATAATGCCTCAAGCAGCCTACACAGTCCATCCTCAGAAGAAGGCGGAAGTGTTTTAGTGGCTTCACAACATTAAGTATCCTTATGGGTATGTAGGAAATATCGCTCGATGTGTTAAGACGGGGGAAAATAAGATTACTGGGTTAAAGACTCATGACTGTCATATTTTGCTGCAACGTCTTCTTCCTATTGTCATTAGACCGTATTTGCAGAGTGATGTGGCTGACACGTTAGTGGTTTTGTCAAAGTTCTTTAAGAAGGTATGCGCTAAAGAGCTTAATAAGTCTGATGTTCGGTCATTGCAAGAAGACATTGTGTACATCATGTGCAAGCTGAAGCGGATCTTTGCTCCAACTTTCTTTGACATCATTATTCACCTCATGATCCACCTTCCCGAACAAGTGTTGGTTACTGGTCCGGTACAGTATACCTGGTGCTATCCAAATGAGAGGTATGCACTCATATTTATTCAAATTAATCATTCTTTCAAATTAATAAGATAAATTTTTGTAAGAGAATAAATATTTATATTGTAAAAGAATAAATATATGTTTTGCAGGCAACTGGGGGATTTCAAGAAGAAGAACAAAAACAAACGTTTCCCTGAAGGGTCGATCACATCAGGGTACATTCAGGCTGAGTGCGTAACTTACTGCAGTGCATATCTCAATGATGAAGACAGAGTGGGGGAATCATCTAGAGCCGGTAGTAGCCAACAATTCAATCTATCAGTTGTTTCCAACGATGTTCAACCATATGGCAAATTAAGTAATTCTAAAAGATTAAGTAATGTTGAGATCAAAGAGGCTCATTGGTTTGTCCTTCAACATTGCGACGAAGCCGAGCGGTACTATTTGGAGCATTTGGAAAGGCAGGATGGTAACGAAGTTATACACAAGAGAGATTTTCCTGATTACTTCCCTATTTGGGTACCTTTCTATCGATCTCTATATAGGATGTTACATAAATTTAATATATATATATATATATATGTCGTTTTTTGATGTTACATAACATAATAACGTTGCTCTTAAAATTGTTACAGATGATGCACATTCTACATCATTTTCCTGATTCTTACCACCCAGATTTGCACTTATTGGCTGGAGGACCCTAAAGCCACAGAGTTCGTGCTGGATGTTTTGTGAACGGTGTTAAGTTTGTGACGTCAGAACGAGTTGAAGGCCATGTCACCCAAAACAATGGAGTAATGGTTGAGGGTATGGGTTTCAACTAGTACAAGGTTCTTGTCAGCGTGTGATCGAACAAATCTACGGCAAGGGTAAGTCAGTCACGTTGTTCAAGTGCAAATGGTTCAATACTGACCCAACAAGACGAAGGAGTACAGTTCTGGGGTATGAGAATGAGTCGTTTATTCTTGCCATCATGACAAAACAAGTGTTTTATCTTGATGATCCAGCTATGGATGAGGAATGGAAAGTGGTGCAGGTGATGTCACATAGGAATATTTGTAGTACAGCTACACTGGGAGGGGATGATGAGAGTGGACCTAGTGAACCAACAACTAATCAACCGAATGAACCATATCAAGAGGAATCTCCACATGTAGTCCTTGATATTGAGGATATTCGTGTCAACAACCAACATGTTCCGGTGATCATAGGTTACATGCCAGTTACACCATCTGAAATGAACTCGCGACAACGCAAACCCACACATGACGACGAGTTCATAGATGACTCGGACATATAGGAGGATCAATATTCTGGCCAGACTGAGGAGGATGATGATTCAGACGACTCAGATTATCATGAGTATGATTAATGTACTTGTTCGATCAATATTATTATTTCGGATCATATGATCGGTCTGTAATTATATTCTACTTGTAAACATGAATTTGGCATAATTAAGTCTAGATATGTATTTTTAAATTAACTTGGGTTTAGTTTCATAAATTACACGAAATGACTCAGACGTACATATAAAAAAATGTGTAAATTATTTTTAAAAACACTTACTCGACGGAACATGGAAATTCTGTGGCTTTAGAAATTCTTAGGCAACAGAGTGTCCTTTTTTGTCGCTTAGGAACGACTATGAGCTCGCCTCACCAGCCTCATATCTCACCTCGCATAATGTTCATGTCTCGCCTTGCCAGCCTCCTATCTTGCCTCGCATAACTCGAAGGGACCTTGCCAACCGTATTTTTTTTAAACCGACTTAGGCGACGAAAAATGATGTTTTCGTCGCTTTAGTATACATTAGGCGACGAAAAATGGAAATTCCGTGGCGTTAGACATACTTAGGCGACAGAGGGTCCGCTTTCTGTCGCTTAGGAACGACTATGAGCTCACCTCGCTAGCCTCCTATCTCGCCTCGCATAACGTTCTTGTCTCGCCTCGCCAGCCTCTTATCTCGCCTCGCATAACGTTCTTGTCTCGCCTCGCCAGCCTCTTATCTCGCCTCGCATTACTCGAAGGGACCTCGCTAACCTTATTTTTTTTTAAACAACTTAGTCGTCGGAAAATGATGGTTTCGTCGCTTTAGTATTTCTTAGGTGACAGACAAGGCGTTTTCTGTCGCGTAGTATCCCCGAAATATTAGGCGGCAAATAAAATTTATTTGGTACGTAGGCGATGAACTACACTAGTTCCGTCAGTTTGGATTTCTAAAGAGACGGAAATGTAATAATTCGTCTGGCTAGGCTTTCCAACGCGACTGATATGTGATTTTTCCGTTGCGTAGGACGCCAAAATATTGGGCGGGTACATTTTTCGCTTTTTTTTTTGCCGAAATTGATTTTGTTAGGCGATGGATTAATTGTCTTAGCCGACAAAATATATTTCGTCGATTAAGACTTAGGCGATGGAGTTTGATGTTTTCGTCGCTTGAGGTAGTCTAGGGCGACGGAAATTCAATAGTTCCGTCGGCTAAGAATAAATAGATCTATAACCCATCTGTCGAAACTCAACTATTCCGTGCCTCCTCCTCCCCCAAAAACAATCGCCAGAAACACAACACTTACTCGACGCCCATCTGATTGCCTTAGAGCCCATCGGAGACCCCCTCCATCCACAGACGGCAACCGCATCGACTCTGCTGCGTCGGTCTCCTCCACTCATCGCTACCGCATCAGCGCCGCTTTGACTTCGTCGCTTCTCCCACCGTCTGTCTTCGACCTCACTCATAACCTCGCCGAATTTCCACTCCCAAGTCCGAATCGTGTTGTCTCCAAAAAAGGTACAGCATTCTCAGTCCTTATACCCCCTGTTGTGATGAATTTTGGGACAGAACATGGAATTTTGGTTTGTGTTAAGTTAGTACTGAACATGGAAGATTCAAACCAGGTTAAATGTGACAAGATTCAAATCAGGTCAATGTGACATTTTGCTCCTCTTTCCAGTCATATGCTACCTAATTATGGTGCCATGTTCTATATATTTTTGTTAACAGCCTGTTCCATTAAATAGAGTTTCATGATCTTAATCATAGAGTTTGTAAACAAAAGATTAGTTAAGAATATTTGTATGCGACTAATTTGTGACGTAAATTGTAGCTCTAGTGTTTAAGATGATTATGCGATTACAAACTTAAATTTGAGCTGAAGGTAATTCAACTGAGAGGAGATGTTTGCTTGCTTTCCCTGTTATAATTTCTTGTTAGTGTAGCTATAACAATTGTGTGTTATTCATGTGCAAGACCATATTTTATGGGAAGAGAAATGACTGAGCCACTAAGGCCAGTGCCTTGATGGCGTCTATACGGCAGAGCGTCGGCTCAGCGGGTAGTAGCAGCGAGCCAACCCCCATGCCGAGTGGGACAATACCACCAGGGGCTCCCCCTTTGATCGTGCGGCCCCCTCCCGTTGACAGTAGTTCAGCAGGATCTCCATCATCTACACCAACGCCTGAATCTTCAAGACGTATCGTCGGCAGTGCTCGGTTGAAAGTTAGAAGCCCAACAAGTAAATTAAGCGTTCTTTTAAATATTTGACTTTTCAAGTTCTTATGTTTTGTATGTATATTAATTGTAGCTCCGGCCCCGAAGAAGAAGCGGGGTTTATGTTCTGGAAAGAAGGCGGAGGATATCGTTGTAGCAACAGGGCAGAAGATCAAGCTGGAGTGTTGCCCCCGTGTAAAAGGCCCTAGTGTGAGGGGGGGTAAATAGCTTGGTGACACATGATATCGGTTCCGCCATACGGAGTCTGGTGGGAATGAGGGCAAGGACGTTCTACGACCTTGATCAGGAGGAGAAGTGGAAGGTGTGGAATGCAATGTCGGTAAGTAACACTAATAGTTTGAAAAGTAAATTTACTTAATTACATAAGTTTATTTTATTTTTCAGTGCTTAACAAGTCTGTTTTTTTATTTATTTATTACTTAGGCGAAGTACGAGTGAGATGAAAATGATGAGCCAATTTTCAATTGGATACTGAAGAGGGCATAGGAGAGGGACAAGGACTGGAAGTACCAATGCCACAAAGCTTATCTAAGAGAAGGGGCCTCTGGGATGCCTTCAGATTTCATTGGGAGAGAAGACCAGTGGGAGTTTCTATGCTCTCACTTCGAGTCAGATGTCAGATGAGTTTAAGGTGATTTTTTAAATTACCTTCATTTTAAAAAAAAATTATCTTCATTGTTTCTCTTGTATTTTACTAATCTATTTAATATTTTTTCGTGTATTAGAGACTCTCCTTGGCAAACAAGCGGAACCTTAGGGAGAAGACTATGCACCACCACACGGGGTCTTCTCCTATCATCTACACATTGGAGGAACTCATAATACATGGGGAGGAACTTCCAATTATCAAAGGTTTTGAGAAGACCTATGTCAGGGACGGTGATGAAGCTACGACCAAGCATTATGTAAGTGTCTTTCCTTTTACTATTTTATTGTTTGATGCATGCACTTATGAAGTTTATTATGCAAAATGTAAAGTTTATTAGGTAGACATAAAATGAGCTATCTGTAAATAGTTATAGTTGGTTATTGGTTCTTGTTTCTGCATAATGTCAAGTTAGCGCTTAATTGATGTATTTTAAATGCAAAATGACATGGTTGATGAGGTCAATAGGCGAAAGGATGTATTTAAGAAACAACACCCTGACGCGACGGATGAGGAAATTGTGGAGAGTATTCAGTCCCAACAAATTGAGGTGTTGGGTACGGTGCTGAAAACTCGGAAAGGAAAGGAGATCAGAGGGATGGGACGAGCAGGCGAGCGAGACTTGAGTCATTTTTCAAATGGCTCCACTTCACGTAGTCGTCCTCCTAGAGTTGATGAGCAGCAACTCCTAGAGCTGCAGGAGCGCTATGAGCAGAGACTAAAAGAATCAGAGGAGCGTGCCCAACAAAAATATCAGGCAGCCGAACAGCGTGCCCAGCAAGCGGAGTCTATGTATAGCGCTATGCAGTCCTAGTTTGCGGTCATATATGAGCGCCAAGGTATGCCACCACCTCCTCCTTCTCTAGTTGTTTTTCCTCCTCTACATGTTTCTCCACAAAATAACTATGATCTACACGACATAGGAGTAGACGAGAATGCCGTTTGGAATTATTGATTTTGTATATATGAACATTAATTAATGTAATTTTTCCATCTAGCTAGTTATCATGATCAATATATGAATATTTTTTTTCCAAATCCAATACTTCCGGTATATATGTATATGTATGTGTTTGATTGGAATTACTGATATGTAATTTTTTGAAACAGTGAATAAGGTAATTTACACAAAAATAACATTGTTTCGCAGTAAAAAAAATGACTTAGGCGACGGAAACCTCAATTTTCGTCACCTAAGATATTACACCTAACCGACGGACACAGAAATATCCGTCGACTAAGAAATGATATAAATTCGTCGGTTTACATACTTACCGACGAATATTCCGTCGCTTGAGAACGGAACAAGATTTGTCAGTAAAAATATTTACCGATGAACTATTCATCGCCTAAGAACGGAACAATATTCGTCGGCACACATACTTACCAACTTATATTCCGTCGGCTAGGAAACATTCCTATTCGTCGTGTAAGAAATATTCCGACAAATATCTTTCGTCGACAAATCTGGTTGTCGATGAGGTAGCAATAGATCTGTTAGTTAGGATAGTTCTTAGTCGATGACTTTTTTAATTTCTGTCTCCTAAGTATCTACATCACGCTACTTAGGTGACGGAAGTTAGACGACGGACTGTACGTCGGGCAAGATTCTAAGCGACAGATATTTTGTCTTAGGCAACGAATAAGTTTTGTCGGCTAAGACCGATTTTCCAGTAGTGAAGGTCTTCGGTTTGACTCATCACAGTTAAAATCCAATGATCTCTGACACATATAAAAGAATCAAAATAATCATATATTTCATCTAGATACACATAAATTGAGAATTGAAAACATATACAGAAATGCATGAATAAAGCTTTCATACCCTAAGTTATAGGGAACCAAAAAATCTAGCCTGGCTTCCCTCTTTTAAAAGTATCAGACAAAGATCGAGATCGGTCAGTTGAATTTCCACAGCCAAGGGCACCAGTCACAGAACGATCAATGAAACTGATCATGTGAAGCATATTCGATTCTTTCAACATTTCATGAAGGAAGCTGCAAATCCAAAGAGCATATCACTTAATGCTACTGGACATCATGTATTGTGCAATATAATTAAACTAGCTAACAAGGATAATTCAAAATTATATATATACCTCATATATATCACAATGGTATCACCAGAAACCTCAAGTACATTGGTGACGGCAAAAAGATCCCTTATGAAGATGGCGATTTTCCTTTCACATCTAAATAATTCCTGGCTAAACTTTGTGTGGACAGTGGCCCTATTTTTCAAGAACTCATTACCCCATATGCTCAAGGTCTTACTCGCTGGAGGCAAATTGGCTGGTAGGTTGTCCAAATCACAAGTATCATAATAATCATCATCCATATGAACCCACTACTTCTTTTTCTTCCTCCCATTCTTACAGAGAAAACAATTATTACATGTTTAGTATTTCAATTTCAAGTAGCCGTTGATCGATATATATGCATGAAAAACTACATTACTTTTGCATTACCAACTGCAGTGGCCGGTATAACCTAGTCTTTAGGCCAAGCAACACAAGTCCCGATTGTATCGCACACAAATAAAATATCATCCCTAGCAGGGACTGGTAACAAGGCATTCTCCACAAGACATTTGGTCAAAGACACTCGGATATTTTCCGCAGCTAATGGAACACCATGAATAGTTTGTGAGATGGAATCAACACCTATTACAATGGTTCCTTCAGCCACAATGTTGTCCAATGAACCTATTACAAGATTATGCCTATGGACAGTGGGGCTAGACTGAACCTAATTCAAACCAAAAAAAAAAAAAATAAATAAAAATTCAACATCAGTCAAGTGAGGCAGAGGTATTACCAAATGTGCCTATAAGGGTATTTCGGTAAGTATATAAATACAAAGTGGCAATAATTTTCCTGAGCCTTCCCCAACACATGCACTTCTTCCTCAACAATCAAGGGTTTTTCGTTGTTTTGCACTTTTGGTATAACTTCATCTGCTTCAACTTGTTTCTGTAGCTTGCCCTCCTCTAAATCTAACTTCTTCTTGACGGCTTTGACGCCTTCCACTTCATTACATCCGACACCAGCCTTTGCAAGACGGGAACAACTGCCCTGGCCGGACCCTTTATCATTTAGCGGGGTCACAGACTTTGGTGACTCATAGATTTACTCATCTTTCCCCATAAGCATTGCTTATAAGCTTATCAGCGTTTCCTCCAGTGAGGCTTTTTCTTCTTCCCATTGGGCTCTCTACACAGCAAGGATATTATTGTTCTCCTCTGCCACTATCTTCTTAATACTTTGTCTTGCACTATCATCTGAGTAAAGCTTAGCACGTTTAGGAAGATGGAAATATGCTTCAGGTTTGATGAAGACACCAAGACCTCGCTCCTTACCAGAATATTCAAGTGTTCCCAACGTCGTAGTCAGAACATCAACAAGTCCTTCAAACTTTCTTTTTCCTTCTAGCACTTCCTTCTCCAATTTGTCCTGAAATAGACGTAAATCAATTTGCATAAAAGCATGAACAATTTCAAATCCTGAATTAATAAGCTAATTTCAAGGACTTGACTTACAATTTCATTGACCTTTTTCTGCACTTCTGGCGCTTTGTAGTTGCCATCCTTGTCTTGCCTAGCCACTTTCCACATTGTAGTTCGACCTAATTTCCTCCCAGGCATTGTTGCAGCCTATTAAATATATGTTTTGGGTTAAATGACATCATATCAGATAAGGACACTCCGACATATGGTAATATATTTCTAAGAAGAGGAATGTACCAGTTCCTCTTGCAACTGAGCATATGGTTTCCGTCCAAGTTGATGAGGGTACTTATTCTCTTTCCTCCTTTCTTTCTGTTTTTGCTGGAATTCCTACAAGACGATAGCTAAATTTTTCATTATATTTTAGCAATTGAAACAATGCCAATATTGCTGAAAATGTACCAGATATTACAACACTTTATATTTTACAAACCTGAAACTGAGGTGATATCCTATCTTTCACGAACTCTTTCCATTGATTTACGTCAATCATTCGGTAATCATCAGGAGGGAACTCAAAGAGTTCAGGGGAATCCAGATACGGAATAATGTACCAGGTCGTTAGCTTGCTCTTGAACTCCCTCCATTTTTGGCCTGCAGATGCCAAAACCATTTTCTTCCATTTCTTTGGCACCACATAAGCTTCCTAAACATTAACAAGTACAAAAGATGACTGCTTTAGATACTTTCTGTGAAAACTACAACGAAGGACATGTTAACTTATAATATTTTTATTTACCTCAACAGAACCCCAAATATTGTCTTTCACACTTAGCGCCACAATTCTCCAATCTTTAAGATTAATTGGGACCTTGGTGCTTGCCAACACCCCAATGTAGGACTGCATCTCCTTGGCCGCCCTCCCAACTGGTTCCCTATCATCATTATATTTAACCCTCAACTTTCTTCCCCGAACGAGTCGCCTATTAACCCAACTCATCGTTACCATCCCTCGTCTAAGCAACCGCAGTCCACCAGTGATGTTCTCATCACTTTCTTCCTCATCTTCATCATCATCAAGTTCTTCATCTTCATCATCAGAATCAACCACCTCCATCGTTCCAGCTTTGATGCCACAAATTTCTTAGACATTGTTGCTTTAGCTGGTCCCACACTTACATTATTGGGCGCATCCTTGCTAGACTGAGCAACATCCTTTACTTTGGTTGAATGAGGACTTCTTCTAGGTTGTACCACAACAACTTTATTAGGCGCATCCTTGCTGGTCTGGGCAACTTCATTTGCTCTAGTTGAATGTGGACTTCTTCTAGGTGTGGCAGCTTTAGCAATAGATGCTTCCTCGTTTGAGACCTCACTTCTAGCACGTTTCCTTAAAAACTCCTTCGTCTTCATCCTCAAAGCTAAAGCTCTAGCATTGAGGGATGACGTGCTAGATCCAGCCATCACCTGAAATAACTAGCAAACGCGGTTAGCAAAGTAAAATATTTGTTAACAGCTACGTAGCCATTACACAGATATACCACTGAATAAAATAAATTTACTGAAAATTAAAATAATACAATGAAAATTCAAACATAATTCATACTTGCTATATATATAAACACACACACACATCAGTACATATGAGGCACTCTTCAAAACACAAACAAAACAAATATGAGTTACTCAAGCTAACACATCAATACTATTTCCCTCATACCACTAACTTAACTTTCAACACATATTGTCTCATTCCCATGACACATATAATTATTATCCTGATCACCATCTATATCATCAAAAGTCTCAACGAATGATATTGTGAAATCAAATGCTTGTTCTTCCACATGGACGCCATCTTCCTCATCCGAATCAGACCCTCTATAGTCTCTATCTGGAACCCTTACTATCATTGACCATTGAGGATCAAGGGGATCCTCAATGTAAAATATTTGCTTAACATGACTAGCCAAGACAAAAGGATGATTAAGATGCCCTTTCCTATTCAAATTTACCAATGTGAACCCTAGTTCATCTACCTTGATGCCCCTAACATTCTCAACCCAATCACATTTAAACAACGACACCCTAAACTTGTAGTAGTCCACCTCTCATATGTGTTGTATGACACCATAGAAGTCCATATCATCATGTCTAGGATTTTTATCCTTTGCACTTGAAACCAGCATTACATCAGCAACCAAAGAAACACCACTGTTTTGCACTAATCTCATATTGTCCCGCTGCTTAGTGTAGAACTCAACACCATTAACCTTGTATCCACTAAAGGTTGCTACTACATTAGTTGGTCCGACTGACATCCACCTTATTGTTTCTAAAATAGTATTTCCAGGATTTTGCAGTTCATTTGAGACCTGCAAATCAATATATTACATTAGCATAAAGTTGAAATCTACCTCGTTTTAGTCATAACAAAAGTGTCTAGTAGGAAATCACATACCCTCTCCTTCAACCAGGCAGAAAAGGTCTGGTTTTGTTTATCCTTCAGCCACTTTTCATCTTTGGCAAACCTTGGATGAAAAAGCTTCAGCAATTCCATATGGAATGAAGGAAAACTAAAAATAATTAAATTTGAAAACTTACTTGAAATAACTTTTTGCATCCTCTTTACTTTGCAGCATACACAGATGTGCTTGTTCCATCTCTTTGCCATAGACTAAAATCATAGTAGGAGCTGATAACAGGTTGGACTCATGAAAGACTTCTGGTTTTGAATTTTATGGCATACCAGTAGTGGAAGCATCATTTAGCAATCCCTCAGCACAAAACTCTACCGCCTCTTCAACAACGTAAGACTCTGCTATGCATCCCTCAGGATGCCTTCGACTTCTGACCCACCCTTTGAAGACTTTCATGTACCTCTCAGGGGTACATCCACCGAACAAATACTAGACCGCAAAGCGTAACTTCTCTTACTAGATGCACTGTTAGATGGATCATAACATCAAAAAAATGAAGAGGGGAAGTACTTCTCCAATTAGCAAATAGTAACCACCAAATCTGCTTGCATCTGTTCTAGCTTCGAAAGGTCAATCTCTTTAGCACATATTGCCTTGAAGAAAAGGCAGAACCTGATGATCGCATATCTTACCGGCTTCTCAAGAACAGAACGTAATGCAACAGGTAGACGAACTTGCATCACAACATGACAATCATGCGATTTTAGTTTAGACAGTTTTAAATCCTCCATAGAGACAAGATTCCTTATGTTTGACGAAAATCTAGTAGGAACCTTCATCCCAAAAAATGACCCGCATACTCTTTTTTTTTCATCAAGCTTACAATTCCAAGTAGCCAAAGGCAATTTAGTTCGCTTGCCACTGACATCTGGCTTTAACTCAGTCCTAATTCCCTTAGCCACCATGTCTAAACGCGATGCAACCCTATCCTTTCTCTTTCCCAGAATATTCAGCAGCGTACCAATGATTGAGTCACAGCAGTTCTTTTCAGTCTACATGACATCGAGATTATGTCGTACCACAATATCTTTCCAGTACTCTAGTTGAAAGAATACAGACTTCTTCCAGCAAGGTCTGTCTTGGTCATCAACAATCCTTACACGAGGAGTAGACTCTTCCCTTTTCCCAAACTCACAATTCAGACTCTCTGCTCTAGCAAGCACCTCCTCTCCGGTCAATGGTACTATCACACCCCAATTTTCAAAAGTTAAATTTTTAAAAATTTGGGTATGATATAATTCAAAATTTTAATATCTCAAAACCTGCTCCACAACTTTCAAATTGGAATGTAAAAGTCAACCAACTCATCAACCGAGTTAAACATTATATCTTTTTAATTACATCAACTTCAAAAGTCCAGTAATAATAAAGTCGTTCACATGAGCTTAAAAATAACTACCATAATATACAAATAAATGTATATCATCTAAAACCCAGCTCCTAAGCCACTGCCTCATCCCTGCTGATCATCACCTACAAGTCTAACCCTTACACCATGAATTGGTGCACCGGGTTGTAAACAACAAACCCAGTAAACTAAAAAGCCCGTATGAGTAAATCCCAAAATAACTCAATACTTCCAACATCCAAGTAAAACACATGAACAAATAAGAACAATAATTAATTCTACTAATCTAATAAATTTACAAAAGATAAAACTGGTAATTTCTGCATTAGCAACTTAGTTCAGGAAACGCCTAAAAGCAAGAGAATTCAAAAGAAATAATTAAGAAAACACAATAATTCAAATCACTCAAAATCATAATGAATCCTGCAAAAGCATAGTTCAGGAATTCTATTAAAATCACACAATTAAGATTTAAGAATCTCCTACGGATAAGCATAGTTCAGGAGATACTCAAAACAAGGAATTCAAATAACAACACATAAAAACATCACACAATTATTTCTCTACTCTTACTTATGAGTTCAACACTTAGTCATTCCTCATAAGTAACCAAACAAACGCATACTCATGGGTTCGTCAACACTTAGTCATCCCCCATGAAATACCGACAGACAGACTAGAGCTCTATACTGACCGTAACCAATCACCCGGCCAAAGCTTGGTTTCCAGTCCACCACGAAAGCTCCTAATCTAATGCACACAATCACCACTAAGGCACACACATCCACAACTAATGCATACAATCACCACTAAGGCACACACATCCACAACTAATGCATACAATCTCACATGATCAGAAGTCCTTTTGAAAGATTATATATTTTTAACATAAAACTTGTTTTCACTTACCATGAGCTGTTGACGATCAAACTCATATATTTTAAAACAACAAAAACATAAATTTTTAATTCATCATCATCATCAACACTATCATCATCATCATCACATAATCATCATCATAATATTTATCATCATAATCATCATCATAATAATAATAATCATCATCATCATCATCATCACATCACCATCAACATTATAATCATCATCATCATAATATCCATAAATAAATAGGTCACAATGTGAACCTTGGTGAGATTTTACTCACCTAAAAATCCCGCTGCATCTTCACAAAAACACACAGGTCAAGCTCAACATCAACTCCACACGTTACCTAATTAACACAAATATTAACCTTAGTAACCAAACAAACCAAAGGGTAACAATTGTCCTCTTAACCCAAAACTAAATCCGAAGGTTTGCCCAAGGGAGGACAACTCTCCTTCAAGACCTCCCAAGGTCCTCAATCACCCAAAACAATACCTCCTGCAACAGCCAAAAACGGCTCCTATATTTGAAAACACAAACTCAACAACCTCACACCTCAACGAAAAAGATCCAACAAATAAGCATTACATGATCTCAACCTAGCCTTATAACATATCAACATGCTCATAACAATAAGAACTAGCTAACCCTTGCAACAAAACCTACACACCCTACCAGACGCGCTGCCACGCGCCACCACATGTGGCGGCGAGTGAGCCCCACGCACCACCCAATAAACTTCGAAATTTGAACAAACTTTCAACAGAAAACTTGTAGATTAAAGCAAGGAAAACATCTTTTATACCTGACGCTTGAATAATTTGACCGGAATTGGGTCCAAAACGTCCCCGCAAACTCACTGCCTCAAACTGCAAATCTAAATCACACTCCCAAAATCGAGTTGCAAGACACACAAGAGTAGACTCTGATGAGAAGGAGGATCGAAACTCACCTAAACTTCACCCCTAATCGCCATCGAATTCGGCCGTTGCAGGGAAAAGAACTATGATTGCACTGCACTGGCTTGGTCTCGTCGTCGTACGTCAGAGGAGGAGAGGGCAGGGACTGGAAGTGTAGTGGCTTTCGAGCCCAGCATGGCCGTTGTCGATGGCTGTCAAGGTCAAAGACTGACACAAATAACTAGAGGAGGACGTGATGAATCAAATGGAGGTGGTTTAGTGGCAATTCGCCGTCGGACTGTGAAGTTCCCTTCCGGCGAAGGTGGAGGGCGCTGGCAGCTCGGGAGAGAGAGAAGAGAGAGAAGGAAGAGAGAAAAAAATGTGTTCCAGAAAATGAAGTGGAAACCCTAAACTTTTCTTATTTAACCCAAAATCCTGTAAAGCCACGAACTCCCGCTGATCATAACTTTCTCATACGAAGTCCATTTTACGCGTGCCACGTGTCTGCGAATTCATATCGTCGTGCTCTACAACTTTCATGAATAAAGTTTCTCGAGAAACTCAAAAAATTAAAAAGTCAACTCTTGACCTTTCAAAATAAAGCATTTTCAAGAATTTAAATGCTTGAAAACTTCCAGTCCACTCACTAACCCACAAATTCGCACAACTCTTACTTAGATAATTTCCAAAATGAAAGTAGAAATTAGTCACGATTTTCTGGGATATTACAGGTACATGAGCTAGGTCCTCCTCTACGGTGTTGTCAAAAGTAGCACTTGTCTCCTATATGGATGATGTCTAGGTAGTCCCCGGCAATGCCTCATGAAAACAAGTTTATTACCTTTCTTTAACCTATGAGGTCGAGTCTGGTCAACACCTATTGGACAACCGTTGTATCCTCTTACAATACTTCCAGACAAGTTCCCGTATGCGGGAAAGACATTAATAGTCCAGAAAAGCACTACTTTTAGTTTGAAGTACTCCCCTCTATGTGCATCGTACACTAGTAGAAATAAAGTCTTAAGCGACCGGAATAAATCGTCGCTTAAGTTCTAATTTTTGTCGCCATACCACTTAACCGACGAAATCGGCGTCGCTTAGGCTTCGTCGGATATGACGCGTCTCATAGGCACTTAAGCGACAAAAACGTATTATCCCTCGCCTAAGAAAACGGAACAGGCGACGGATATAGTTGATGTCGCCATACTTCAAAACGATGAAACAATTTCCTTAAGCGGCGAAAGCTATTTGTCACTGCAAAGCTCAAGCGACGAATGTTATTTTGTCATTTTACTGTTAAGCGACGAAACTTTTTAGTTTAGCGACAATGTTACTTTCGTCGCTTGATATAATGCAACGAAAAATAACTTAAGCGATGAAAAATATTCGTCGATGTACTGCTTAAACGACGTATGTTGTTTTGTGGCTTTATTGTAAAGCGACGAAACATTTTATTGTAGCGACAAGTATTCTTTCGTCGCTAGATATAATGCGACGAAATTATTTTCTTAAGCGAAGATTTTTTTTTGTCGCAGAACTCCTTAAGCGACGTATATTATTTTGTCGCTTTATTGTAAAGCGACGAAACTGTTTAACGTAGCGACGATTTTATTTTGTCGCTATATATGTAGCGACGAATAATTTCCATCGCTATGTTCTTATGCGACAGAAATAATCATCTTAAGAGACAAAAGTTCAGTCGCTTAGGTTTTATTTTTTTGAAAAAAAAATTATTAAGAGATATAATAACTGAAAAATAAATTACTGTAAGTAAATGATTAATTACTATAAAACCAAAATAAATTAACCCAAATATTTATACTACTAATAAAGATATCTAGTATTGTTTGTACAATTATTTAAACTAAAAAAATCTAATGATTTCCTAAACTAATCGGAGTAGTGTCAAGGCCCCTATTATCATCGTCATCGTCTTGAGGTTGTTGGCTTGGGACCGAGGGTGAACACATTGGCTGTAGCCCTATTTGAGCCATGATTTGATCCATTTGCAACTTTAAAGCTTGATAGTTTGCAGCAGACTGCTCAGCGATCTTCTGGGCATTTTGGGCCCTCTCGTGTGCTTCAGCTGCCTCCTTTCTAGCAGCCTCTATCGCCTCATTATTTGATCGAGAGCGTGAAGTCCATGATGTTGACCTTATGCTCTTTTCTAGGACGCCTGCTTGTCCAATACCACGAAGGTTAGACCTTTTTGTTTCTCCCAGAGCATTTTTGACAACACTTAGTTGAGTTGGCCAGTCCAAAGGAGGTAGCTGATCTGGTGGGATGTTCGGGTGTTGAGTGCTCTGCAAAGTTTTGGCAATAGCACCCTGTTCCTTCAACTTTCCTACAATTCAAGAATAATATGTACAAGTCATGCAACTATCATAACATCATCAAAACATATTAATTTTTGGCATTCATGTACAAGTCATGCAACTAATAATATCTTGTTCCCATTCATGTTTCTATGTACATGCATTGATATCATCACACTAACTCATCCACCTACACTTCAAAAAAATAATTCCATCTACTTAGGGATACTCCCCCTCCAACAATTAGCAATCTCATCTATTTGGGGTAATTTTAGCTGGCAGGGCATATCGATCTCTCTCACAATCTAACTCCACCAATTAGGGTAACCCAAATCATATATACACAAATCAAACAACTAGACAATACACACAACAGCTAAAACTAAACCATTATCCTTAAAACATTAGGTATTAGGTTTTGATACTTACATAATGCTTAGCAGCTTTAGGCTGGTTGATGTCATATGTCACCGGGTACACGTTAACCACCGGTAATGAAGAACCCTTATCCCTTAGCTCGGCCACCCGGTAAATAATAGGTTTCCTCCCTGAGTGGTGCTCCAACTCCTTACCACGGTTGCTGGAGTTGGCAACCGATCGTCTCTGCACAAGACCAAGTACATGATCAAAAGAGGGTGTAAAAATAACTCCCTAAAAATGTCTATGTTTTTTTACAACCCAAAAATATTGTAAACACCTACCACAAAGCTTCCTAAACTAGCTGCAAGTTTTCTCTTCTAGTACTTGGCAGACAAAGAGAAGAAAAGTAAACAAAAAATTACATTGCAGTAATACTACTTATCAAGTGGCTCTATGAAACTAAGTTGAGAAGCTAGAACTAGGATCAAACTCTCCTATACTTCTTAGTTTAACGTATATAAACATAAAGAAGGTCATAGTCCACATATTTTCAAGTCATTGCCACCCCTAAATCCCACTCAAACTCGAATTCAAATCAGCTGCATTACATATATAACTAGAACACTATATATTCAGAACATAGCACTAAACTTTAGAAAATCGCCACAAATCACCCACCCTATCAAATAACACAAAACTCTCTAGATCAAGAGTTCACATATAGAAGATGAAACATGCAAAGTTTCAAAATAAAAGCATTTATAAATCATAATCAAATTCATACTCCAAGATGTACAACATAACCGTAATTCAATTATAACACAATACACTTATCCTTAGAAAATCACCATAAATCATATCTCATAACCAAAACTTAATTTATACCTTGTACTTGTCCTATTCAAAATGCGTGCAAAGCCACTCCCACTCATCCCGCCTGTGCAAAAACTCTTCCGGAATCATGTCTCTCTCCCCGAGCTTGTGAATCTCGGATAAGTCGTGCTTCCATTCACGGAATACACTTGCTGCTCTTTTATTGATCCATTTAATGGCTTTTACATCATTGAAATCAATGATAAAAAAAAACAATGCAAGACATAGAAAATATGAAACCATTAAGTTGCATCACTACCAGAAAAAACATCTTGGGCGACGAAAAAAAATCGTCGCCCTGTTAAACAATTTCGTCGCCTAAGTACTTAGGCGACGACATGTCGTCGGCCAAGACGACGTCGCCAGAAGTGCGTCGGCCAAGAACTTGGGCGACGAAAATTCTGTCCGTCGTCGCCTAATAGTAATTCTTAAGCGACGTCACGAATTTCGTCGCCTAAGATAAAAAAATCGTCGCACAAAAATATTCGTCGCCCAAGATTTAACACCTTGGCCGACGAAAAATTTTTTCGTCGCTTAAGATGTTATAACCTGGGGCGACGAAACTAAATATTTCGTCGCCTAAGATCACTACATCTTAGGCGACGATAATTTTTTTTCGTCGTCTTATATGGTAAGTCCTTGACCGACGATTTAGAAATTTCGTCGCCTAAGATATATTTAAATTTTTTTACTTTTTATAGATGTTATTTATCCTTTATTTTTCCTTTATTTTTTTTCTTTTTTTTGATATTGAAATTAAAGATATTGTAAAGAGATGGATAATCTCAAATAATATTTTTCATTGATAAACACAGATCATTTTGAATTGAATCATACATTTCAAACCACAACACATCCTATTTACAAGTACCATATCCTTTGCGTTATTCATTGTTATGATTACACCGATACAATCTTGAATCATTACATAAACACATTACATAAACACATTGTTTCTCAAAGATACAATCTTGTTTGAATCAAATCAAAGATGCAAACTTTCTTTGAATCAAATCAAGGGGCTTTTAACCTGCATACAAAAATAGAAACAAACTCTAGTACAAGAATGAATTGAAGCTCTTATTAATGAGATCAGATCAAACAATCCAAGTCGTCTCAGAGAACCCAAAGTTGGGTTGCAGACTTGCAGATGGACGTCGGATCTGGGAAGCGGAAGCGGAATCGATCGATTGAGAGCGAAATGGATTCGGCGTCGGATCGGGGAAGCGGAGTCGATCGAGAGACAGAGGATTTCAGAAACAGAAAAGCAGAGAGAGAGAGAGAGAATGGTTAGGGTTCCGAATTTCTGCCTTTTATAATGGCGTTCTTGGGCGACGATTCTCTAAAAATCGTCGCCCTGTTTTTTGAAAATCGTTGGCCAAGATAATCTTGGGCGACGATTTTCGAAGTCTTCGCCTAAGATACTCTACTTGGGCGACGATTTTCTTCACTATAAATCTCGTCGCCCAAGATAAAGAAAATCGTCGGCCAAGAGTTATCTTGGCCGACAATTTTTGAAGTCGTCGCCTAAGATACTCTACTTGGGCGACGATGTTCTTCATTATAAATCTCGTCGCCCAAGATAAAGAAAATCGTCGGCCAAGAGTTCTATCATAAAATTCAGAATATCGTGATTTTGGTGATCGGAGAAGAGGAACTGAAAACCGACCGTCAGATATGACCAGCATAACAAATTACGTGGGTGGGAAAAAATTCAGCTCCATCGGACAACGACAAGGGCTCGATCCGTCCGGTCAATCGGCGCGGTCAAACCCCTAAACGGACGGAAACGGCTATTCGACCCTCCAAATCACGTAATCTGGCCGGACCTTCAACTGAGAATAGTTTTCAATCGACGAGACGCTTACGGGGCAATAAAAATTTGGTAAAAAATAAAACCCGGGATAGGGCTACCACTAGGTAGAAATAAGAGAAATTCGTTGACCGGAACAACCGGCACCGAAATTTTACCGAAATATCTTCATTTTTCACGGGTTGACGTATTTCACCGTTCCGGTCATATCTTATTTCACGACTTTTTTGCGTTTGAGGCCTCTACGTATACGTTGTCTTCAAAATGAAACTTAAACTCAACACTTGTATAAAAAAGTTATACAACATTAGTACATATATCGTGAGTTTGGTGATCGGAGAAGAGGAACTGAAAACCGACCGTCAGATATGACCAGCATAACGAATTACGTGGGTGGGCAAAAATTCAGCTCCATCGGACAATGATAAGGGCTCGATCCATCTGGTCAATCGGCGAGGTCAAACCCCTAAACGGACGGAAACGGCTATTCGACCCTCCAAATCACGTAATCTGGCCAGACCTTCAACTGATAATAATTTCCAATCGACGAGACGCTTATGGGGCTATAAAAATTTGGTAAGAAATAAATACCCGGGATAGGGCTACCACTAGGTAGAAATAAGAGAAATTCGTTGACCGGAACAACCGGCACCGAAATTTTACCGAAATATCTTCATTTTTCATGGGTTGACGTATTTCACCGTTCCGGTCATATCTTATTTCACGACTTTTTTGCGTTTGAGGCTTCTACGTATACGTTGTTTTCAAAACGACACTTAAACTCAACACTTATATAAAAAAGATAAACAACATTAGTACATATATCGTGAGTTTGGTGATCGGAGAAGAGGAACTGAAAACCTACCGTCAGATATGACCAGCATAACTAATTACGTGGGTGGACAAAAATTTAGCTCCATCGGACAACGATAAGGGCTCGATCCGTCCGGTCAATCGGCGCGGTCAAACCCCTAAACGGACGGAAACGGCTATTCGACCCTCCAAATCACGTAATCTGGCCGGACCTTCAACTGAGAATAGTTTCCAATCGACGAGACGCTTACGGGGCTAGGGGTAAAAATAAAAAATCCTATACAATGAAATTGAAATGTGCTTTATTTATTTTAATTATTCGGATTATCTTGGCCGACGAAATTAGAGTCATTCGTCGGCCAAGATAATACTTGGGCGACGATATTTGTTAAATTCGTCGCCCAAGAGTAAAAATAAAAAATCCTGTACAATGAAATTTAAATGTGCTTTATTTATTTTAATTATTCGGATTATCTTGGCCGACGAAATTAGTGTAATTCGTCGGCCAAGATAATACTTGGGCGACGATATTTGTTAAATTCGTCGCCCAAGAGTAAAAATAAAAAATCATGTACAATGAAATTTAAATGTGTTTTATTTTATTTTATTTTAATTATTCGGATTACTCTTGGCCGACGAAATTATTTTATTTCGTCGGCCAAGTAAAAATAAAAAAATAAAATACTTAGGCGACGATATATTTGAGTTTCGTCGCCTAAGGATTAAAAAACTTAGACGACGATATAAATATCTTAGGCGACGAAATATTGTTTCGTCGCCCTAGTTTCTATATTAGGCGACGAAATTTATCCTTAGGCGACGATTTTTTTTCCTTGGGCGACGATTTTTTTTTTCGTTGGCCAAGTTTTCTCTTAGGCGACGAAAAAAAAAATCGTCGCCCGGTTTTTTTCATTTCGTCGCCCAAGTTCTATTTTCTGGTAGTGCATTACCCCCAGGGAATCAAAATACCATGATGCAGGGAGTCAAAATACCATAAAAATTAACTGAAAATTAACATAACTTACAGTGAGACCGTCAAAAAGTTTCTTCCTCTCCTCCTTTTCTAAATCATACCACGATTCCTTCTTCATTGCCATTCTTTTTCGTATGATGCTTCCAAGACTATTGACAAAGAGACTGCATACATCCGAATTTCTTGGTCCATCAATAACATCCCAATCAAAGTCCAAGTCGATCTTCTTCCCCGTGCTTTTCACAATATCAGCCACCTTTATGTTGTTCACCACTCCCCGGTTGCCTTTCTGGGGAGGTCTTTCGGTTTTCTTCGGTTTTCGGCGAGCGCTGCAAACCCTAGGTGCACCCTCAGCCGGTGTTTCTGCTAGTGTCGTTGACTCCTCATTGTCATCGGTTAGAGGGGGAGCCGAAGAAGCAAGCGATCCTGCAGGTGCCGTACTCACAGTGGCTTGGTAGGATCCAGCAAAAGGAGCCGTATTGTTGCGCACACTCTAGCCGCAGACGATCCTCCGCCTCCTCCCGAGCTTTCCTTTTCCCGAGCGCCGGCGGCATCTAGGTAGTGAGAAGAGGATGTGGGCTGGGAGTGAAGGGATTTGGGGACCGGTAACGACGACGAGAGCCGGTAAAGAGGAAGAGGGAAGTGAAGGGATTTGGGGACTGGTAAGGAGAAAGAGGGCCGAGAGTGAAGGGATTGGGGGACAGGTAAGGAGGAAGAGAGCCGGGAGTGAAGGGAGGGATTTAGGGATTTTTTTTTTTCAATGTTAGGGATTGAGAAGTGTGTGTCAAATCAATATACATGGTAAAGCTTAAGCGACGAAAACATTTAACATTTCTGTCGCTTACGTTTGTTTAAATTTGGGCCAAATTTTGATCCTGGAATGCAGCCCGCCATATATTTGGGACTTAGGCGACGATATGTCTATTTTTTGTCGCCTAAGTGACTTCAATTTTTGACTTTCCGCCAAAGAATATACATTTTAAAGCGTCAACAATAACAAATTCGTCGCTTAAGTTGGAAAATCATTTATATTTCACTTTCTGCTAATTAATACTCATAATCTGTGATGATGTAGAAGATGATGATAGAGATCGAAGAGATGGCGCGGAGTCCTATAATGCAGCCCGCCAAAGAATTTACTTTTTGAAGCGACGAAAATAACAAAATCCGTCGCTTAAGGTTGAAAATATGTTTATGGCGAGATAGCGCGGAGTCTGCTTCTGGGGTTCTATAGCGCGGAGTCTGTTGGGTTCTATTGCGTGGAGTCTGCTGGGTTCTATAGAGCGGAGTCTACTGGGGTTCTATAGCGCGAAGTCCGCTGGGTTTCCTATAGCGCAGCTGAGTCCGCTGGTGTAATGGTTGGAAGTAGCCGCTGGCGACATGGGCGAACCAAAGAGGGAAGAAGGAGGAGAGGCAGAGGGAAGAAGAAGGAGGAGAGGCAGAGGGAAGAAGGAATGGCAGAACCGGGACAGCTAGAGTAGCTAGGGGTCTCTCGGTCTTCTAAACTAGGGCAGAGGAGAGGAGGGAGAGAAGAGAGTCTGAAGAAGAGTCGAGAGAGAAGAGTCGGAATATATACCGTAGAGATGACTGATGGTCTGAAGAAGAGAGTTCAAATATGGAGAAATGATAAGTCAGGCAGCGGGTAACGAAACTTTCAAAAATTTGGTCCAAATTTTCCTAAAATTTTTGGCAGAGTAGGTGCCGCACAAAGTTTTGGTACTTAAGCTGTCAAGGCCTACCCCGGATTTCCCCTCGAAATCCAAGATGAACCCTGCGGGACCCACCTCAAGAAAAGTTCTACCAAAATTCTTTGTATAACCTCCCTTGAAAATGGGTGACCCTATTTGAAAGAAAAATCACCAAACCCAACTCACAATAATTCCCAATCAACATGCATAAATATAATCTCTCAAATAAACACAAACAAATGAATCTTTTCTATCAGCTCTTAACATACTTAAACCATCACATAATTATCAGAGCATCTACTAGGAAAATAAGATAAACAACACAATAGGTTAAACTGGTAACCTATATGGGAAAACTGGATGAGGTAGAGATCTATGACACGCCTCCTATTCTCGCTGAACTGAACTCTGCAGACTGGGCATTTAAAAAGAATATGGACCAATGAAATCAAATATATGCTCTCTCATAATTTCCATTAGAAAAATATGTATGCATGTCACTATTGGAACTCTTCCCGAAAATAATTATAAACCAAAAACAATTGAGTTTGGTTCCCCCCAACATTTGATTTTGTAGCTAGACAAATATGTTAGTGTGTTAGGGCAACATCTATATGGAAGGAAAAGAGGCGTAATTCTTGAAAAAAAAGGCGCACTTTTGGAAAAAATTGACGCACTTGCGCATTTTGACCTAAAACCTATAGACTCTCACTACTCTCTCATTCTCAGCCTCCATGAAAAAAAAACTCTCTCTATCACTATTCACTCTCTCAGCACCGATCGAACCTCTCAGCACCCAACACTTTCATTCTCATTCTTCTCTCAGGCTCCATCGATTGAGCTCCTCTCTCATTCTCGTCTCCAAAACACTCATCCGTCTCATCCTCACTGTTCTCATCTCATCCTCCATCACTGTTGTCGTCTCTCCTTCTTTTCACAGCGCGCTATCTCCTTCTTCTTCTCACGGTAAGCTTATGGTTTCGAATGGGTTCTTGATTCAATCGATTTTATGGTTTTTCTTCTATTTGGGGATTTAGGGCTTTAGGGGTTGATTGAAATCGGTTGAGATTTAGGGATTGTTACTTCTATTCAAATAGATTTTGGGTTTTTCTTCTTTCGATTTAAACTCAATTTAGGATTTTGGGTTCTTCTATTTGGGATTTTGCAATTGAAATTCTATTCTCGCACATACTGATACGATCTGAACTTCTTTGTTGTATATGTGCGATATGAGCTGGAAAACTTGCTTATTCATTACCTGAGGTTAGTCATTGTTCATTTCTCTAATGTTAACAGCTTTAGATTACTGTGTTGAAAAGCTTCTTACTGAAAATTTTCTTGTTGAAATTGTTGTTAATCCTATAATGCTAGGAAGGCTCAGTGTTGTGTTACAAAAGGATTTGTTGGGAAGGCTCAGTGCCCGTGGTGCATTGGAAAAGGCCAAAGGCTTGATTGTGTGAATTTCTGGTGAATTTTCAAAATGACCAGAAAGTTTATGGATTGTTTGTTTAAAGTTTGTATATGCATGCATGCCTTGTTTGTGGTTAATTTTTGCTGTGATAGATTATTGTATTCGTATAATGTATTGTTGGAACTTGGATTGATGTAATGCCTGCAGCTGTCTGTGAAACTATGAATGAACTGTTATATATATATATATGCATGTGTATAAATGGCTATAGTGTATGTACGTACTAATAATACATTTTCTGTCTAAGATGGATAATTCATGGATGCATGGTGATAGGAGATCAAAAGAGTTTGAGTTAGGATTTGAAGAGTTTCTAAAGTTTGCTGAGTCTAATGGTGTTAACATAGAGAAGATTTCAGGTTCTTGCATGCATTGTTGTAATACCGATGGATTTTCTATGGAAGTTGTTAGGGATCATGTATTCTATTATGTTTTTTTAGAGAGTTATAAGTTGTGGAGGTGACATGGGGAATCTATGTATGATAATGGGGCTGAATATGAATATGAATCTTTTCATGGGGAACCTGGGATGGGGGAGAACGATGTAGAAATAGGAGAAAGTGAGGATGAGGAGATCTCCGAAGACTCTAATGAGTTTTTGAAGTTCGTAGAGGATGGAGAGCAACCTTTGTACCATGGTTGTGACCATAAAACCAAGATGAATTTTTTGGTTGAGAGTTTTAATTGGAAAGCAAAGGATGTACTGAGCGATGCTTGCTATGGAGACTTTCTGGAATTCATTAAGGGTCTGCTTCCTGAAGAAAATCTTATTCTTTTGACGGTGAATGATGCTAAAAAGACACTTAGTGTTTTAGGGATAGAATACGGAAAAATTCATGCATCTTGTATAGAGGAGAAAAGTATAAAGAAGCTGATGTTTGCCCAGGCTGTGGTGTTTCAAGGTGGAAAGTGGGTAGGGATAACATTGTGAAAAAAAATGTACCTACGAAGGTTTTATGGTACTTTCCACCAATCCCCAGGTTCAAAAGGTTTTACCAGTCAACCAAAACTGCTAAGAATCTTACTTGGCATGACTGAGGTAGAAAGAAAGATAAGATGATGCAACACCCATCTGATTCTCCTACTTAGAAAGTACTAGACAATAAATATCCTAAATTGAGTAGCGACCACAAAAACCTCAGATTAGCTCTATCTTCGGATGGATTTAACCCGCATAGTATGCAAAACACCCTGTATTCATGTTGGCTGGTTATACTAGTCACATATAACCTGCCTCCATGGCTTTGCATGAAAAGGAAGTTCATGATGTTGACCTTTTTCATATCGGGACCGAAGCAACCTGGTAATGATGTCAATGTCTACTTGCAACCACTAATAGATGATTTGAAACTGTTGTAGAATGGGGTTGAGGGAGTGTACCACTAGTTTGAAAAAAAAGGCTTAAGCGACGTGTATATTCATATTTCGTCGCTTAGGTACTTCCTAAGCGACGAATACTCATTTTGTCGCTAAATATACATTTTTTGTCGACAATTCTCTGGAGTGACGAAATTATTTTGCCGCCTAAGATTCATCGCCACAGATCCTACTTAGGCGACAACAAAAATTTTGTCGCAAATTATTTCTGTAGCGACGAAACATTAACCCTTAAGCGACGAATAATTTAGTCGAATAAGATTCATAACTTAAGTGACAAATTTACATTTCATAGCTTTATTTTTTACTAAAGCGACAAAACTTTTGACTCTTGAGCGACGCAAATGTTTGTCGCATGATATCCTGAACTTAACTGACAAATTGAGATTTCGTCACGTTAGTTTTAGACTAAAGCGACGATAATTTTGACTCTTGAGCGACGAAAAAAATAGTCGCGTGATATCTTGAACCTAAGCGACAAATTTGATTTTCGTTGCTTTAGTGTTTATCTAAAGCGACGAAAATGTTGACTCTTAAGCGTCGAAATTGATTGTCGCATGATATCCTGCACCTACCCGAGAAATTTAATTTTCGTCGTCTTAGGTTAACACTAAAGCGACAGTATTTTTGACTTGAGTGACGAAATAGTTTGTCGCTTAAGTGAAATCTTCTTTATATCCTCTACATCAGTTCCAGATCGAAAAACTGGAGGAAAACAGATCGAGCTACAATGAAGATGAAGCTGAATTTTACGGGGTCGTTATATCTGTTGTCGAGCTAGTCTACGCAACTGGTATGTCAGTTGTGTTATTGAAGTGTAGATGGTTCAACGACCCAAATATACCGAGGAGTACCAAGACGGATCATGGTCTGTTATCAGTGAATACATGCACAAGCTAGTATGAGAATCAACCTTTTATTGTTGCCACAATGGCAAGACTAGTTTTTTTTTATCTTGGTGATCCAAAGGAGGGTGGGGGTTGGAAAGTTGTTAACGTGATGTCACATAGAGGTATTTACACTGCAACTACACTTGAGATGGGTATTGCAAATAGAGATATTGAGAATGTCACTCTTGAACCATATCAAGAGGCCTCAACGTTTAATATCCCCGACACGGAGACTATTCGCATCAACAACGACATTGATAAGTGCGTTTTACGCCATGTTCTTAATGTATTTTCACCCCCATTTATACTTTGTTTGTGCCTTAGTATAGTCGTTTTTACTTATTTTAGAGTCAAGAGGGTTTTTCTGTAGAGTTGTGGCTACTAGCCGTTTTTATACAGAAAATTGCACTTAAATGATGAAAACCGTTTTTGGACTATCACTTGGACGTTTTACCGTGATTCGTTATTGTGTTACCTTGTCAGTTTTGATGTATCTTGTTTAATTGTGCAGAAGACAGGTACATGAACGTTACGTATCAAGAATCATGGTGAATGGACTCATGAATGACAACAAGTGAGGCCACGGAAAAGGAAGGAACACCTCTAGACATTGTTTTTGGTCTCGGACAGAATATGCCAGAAAACGTACATCAACTTCAAAAATTCATATCTGGAGTTCCAGGAGGATTTAGAAGGCGTGCCACATATGGAATCAAAGCTGTGTGTGTCTACTTTTCAACCCCATTTGTATCACAGAAATCGGAGTTGAGACGAAGGAGTTATGAGCAAAACAGTGGACAGAGGTCAGGCTGCAAAACTGGGCAGAAACTGCCTAAGTTGTCTAACGAGTTTTGGGAGATGATTCTTCAACAAAAGGCTTCCCAAATTTGTCAAGAGATGTATCAAGACCTTAATGAAGTGTTAGGAAGCTGGACAAAAGAATAAAATACGAAGAAGCATCAAGGCAGCCATATTTTGGTTAAGTGTAAGGTTTCCCGGTCAAACCTGGAAAGCTGACCTTGCCGGACCTATCACTGGTTTTGGCTGCCATCAAAGCCCAAGATTTCGTACATGAGGCCTATATGGATCCATAAACATGTAGGAAGGTCCAAGGAATCAGAAGATAGAGTCCAAATTCGGATACACAAGCTGCATTGAAGAAGGAATCATTGAGCAAATAGGAAAGAGAGCTAAAATAGGATTGCCTTTCCTTTGCCGATGCAGCTAGGGTTTCTCTATAGGTTTTCTGTATAAATAGGTCTGTTGTATGCATATTTTAGGAGTCCTTCAATTGTTTTAAGTTCTAGCAAGCCTAAACTCTACCTAAAAACCCTCCCTTACACAGCAAACACAAGCACAGCCGAACCATTCCTTGCCGCACAGCCATCTTTGCCGACTGCCTCCACTGCCATCTTCCACCAATTTCCCTTTCAACCTTGCCGAACCTTATTGGTAGGGTAAGGATGAAGATATCCATGGTTTGTGTTTGTATTTACTATGTAAGAATTTTGAGTTTATTGATAAATATTTTCTGGTTTTTGGTTTTATATGATATGTGTGATTGTATGATCTTCTTTGTGACTTGATTATGATTGTACATGTTGTGTAACGGTTTAGTATGCATGTTAGGATTATTAAAGAAGTAAAGAATCTGTGTTTATGTGTTTAGTAATTGTTAGGTTAATTAATCCTCACCTGATCACGTAATCGAACCCTAGGTTAATTCAAAGTACACGAGTTAGCTATTAGGGGGGAGTTTAATATGCCGTGGTATTCTAGGTCGAGTTGAGCGCAAAGACAACTCGGTTCTAGGTGCTGCATAGGGATGTTAGGGTGAGTGATTTGCATGGGTTCGAGGATGGGTGACGCCATTGCTAACGAGCATGTCTCCAACGACTCGTGGACGGTAAGTGTTGCTTGATTAGATTGAGCGCAAAGACAATTTAGTTAAGTAGTCACATAGTTTTTGGTTGAGCGCAAAGACAACCTTAAACACATGAGAAGTCTTAAGGGTTGGAATTAACTTGCAATTGTGAAAACATAGATAAGATAATTTAACCTTTCATAAGAATACTTGCATGCTAATCGGAGTTTATTTGTGAAGTGCTTACAACGTTGAAGTGACCAAACTTTGTAATTATTTGCCTTTGTTTTATTTTCTTTATTTTCTGCCGATTTCAATCCCCCATTTTATTCTTTATGTATATATTGTGTGAATATTTCTAATGACTTTGTTTTGCAGAATAAATTCTTCCCTAGTGTCCCCGGCTAGAACGATACCCTACTTACATGTACTACAACTATAGGGTTTTAAATTGCACTAACGTCATCTTTTGACAGGTCAATTTTTGGCGCCGTTGCCGGGGATGCTAAAAAGGATTTATTCATGTATTTATGTCTATTTAACTAACATTTTTTCTGTTTTGTAGGATGTGTTGCCGAGCTTGGCATTGCCAAGCATGGCATTGCCGAACCTTAATGTCTTACATTGCCGAATGTTTATATATGTGCCTATGTGTTATTTGAAAATTGTTTTTGTAAAATTTTGTATAAGTAGGTCGACATTGTTAGTAAAGTTTAGAATTTTTATATGGCTTTTTGTTTTGGAATTTCTAAAGTGATCCATGTCAGGTGGAGCCACCTATTTTAATCATAACCTAAACCCCTCATACGAGCGACGCTTGTCGGATCCGTTTTTATGAGGTTGAGGGCGGTTTTGATTAACATAGGGTGACTGGTCTAAGGATCCGAGTTTGTTCCATATAGAATCCGCTCGACTTAGCCAAAAGCTCGGGTCGTAGCATAACTTCACTTTAGACGTTCGAAAACGAGTTGGCATATCTAAATTCTCTACTTGAATGCATGTCAATGGCCGAAGATTTTCTCTTTTGTATAAGTGCCGAACCTCGTAATGGACTAGGCTAAAAACCGATGGTATGATTTTTATATATTAAAGTTGTTTTATAATTTCTAAAGTAAAACGTGTTAGGTGGGGTCACTTGTGTTAATCTTAGCCTAAACCCCTCTTTTGAGCGATGCTTCTTCGAGTCTTAGACTCTTAAAGGCAACTTAGCTTGTTTGAGGTTGAGGGCGGCTTTGATTAACACAAGCGCCTGGTCTAGGGATCCGAGTTTGTTCCAAGCTGAGTAAGGGTCGTGTGTCATTGATAAGGAACACAGGTTTGTCTAACTGGATCTCAAGGTCATAGACTGTCATCTCTTCTCTGTGAAGGGGACGATAGGGGGTTCGCCCTCCGTGACCACAAACGAGTCCTGCCTGATTCCTGTAGGGGGTTCGCCCTCCGTGACATTCGTCTTCTGAAACCACGGAATCCGCTCGACCTAGCCAAATACTCGGGCCGTAGCATAAACCTTACTTTAGACGTTGTAAAATAACTTGATATATAATCATCATACATTATGGTTCAAAAATTTATCCTCTTAACTTATCATGGTATATAGGACGAAGCAAAACACTACCTCGAGCTGTTCAAGCTCATTGCACAGTGGTCTTCACTGCTCCACGTACCATAAAGTTAAGAGTTAACAAAATAAACTAGCAACTTTTATTTAGGTTGCCGACATATGTGCTTAAGTGACAACTTTTAACTTGTTAATGATTGCCAAGTTACATACTTTGCTTTGTGGCCACATTGCCGAGATTGTACCAATGCCGAGTTTGGCATGCCAATGCCGAGCTTTTCATATAACTTGTTTTAATGTCACTTATGTACTTACTAACTTGATCTTGGAGCGTTGAATTGGGGTGATGATGATGATGCCGTCTGTGGAGGAGCTGCCGAGCAAAGAAGGGCTGCCATGGATGCCGAGCAAGAGCATGTTGTTATGCAAGGTGGGAATGCCGAGCACCCTAGGGCTGCCAAACCAAGCTGCCATGCCGGCAATGATGAAGCAAAGAAAGGAACTGCCGAGCCTACACAACACCGAGATCAAGGTACCGAGCAACAACCGAATGCTAAGCCGAGCAAGGGAGACTTGGAAGCAATGAAGAAGAGGGCTCTTGAGAAAGACCCTGCTGCCATGGAAGGAAGACATTCGGCTGCCAAGGATGCAGCCATGCCGAGCACTTGTTGTATCCCCTTCCCCTCACGTTTCACCAAGAGCAAGCAAGCCAAGTCCGACGAAGAAGTGTTGGATGTTTTTCGAAAGGTGAATGTCAACATCCCCTTGTTGGAGTGTATTAAACAAGTACCGAAGTATGCAAAGTTTTTGAAGGAGCTTTGCACCACAAGAAGACACACAAGGGAGAGAAAGGTTATGAGCATGAGCGAGACCGTGTCCGCCGTGCTACAACGCAAGATGCCGCCAAAGCTTAAGGATCCAGGAATCTTTTCAATTCCAGTTGTCATCGGCACTACAAGGTTTGAGAAAGTGATGCTTGATCTAGGGGCTTCCATTAATGTCATGCCCTACTCTGTTTACTTGTCTCTAGGTCTTGGTCCACTTCAACATGATGACGTAGTGATCCAATTGGCGGATCGATCAAGCAAATACCCTAAGGGGTATGTGGAGGATGTCCTTGTGCAGGTTAATCACCTGATATTCCCTGCAGACTTTTATGTATTGGAAATGGAGGAGTCAGTTGATGATTCGACACAGCTTCTGCTAGGAAGACCCTTCATGAGAACTGCAAGGACCAATATCGATGTGGCTGGGGGTAATTTGACTATGGAGTTTGATGGTGAAGTCATTAAGTTCCACATCTTCGACACCATGAGACATCCAAGTGCCATTCAAGACACCACTTTTCAAGGAGAGGGAAGAAGAGTCTAGGCTGACAGACTATAAACATTAAGCGCTGCATGAGAGGCAACTCATTTCAACCGTAGCTGTGGAGGAGCCATCACCGAGAGTTTGAATTTCTTAATCCCTTCACTGTTATTGTTGATATTTTTATGTATATATTTATTATGTGTTTTCGATCCCTACTTAGAAAATTATACATAATTTTGAGCTTACATTGAGGACAATGTAATTTTCTAAGTGTGGGGTAGAGATTACATAATAAATGTATATTTTATTTTTTGCTTGTGTGTGTTTTTAGCTCTTTGCCGAAATTTTAAAATTCCGTTTTTTGTTTTTATTTCGAGTTTGTTTTATTTTTAAAATATTTTTAATTTTTTTGAGTCTTATACCCTTAGAATGTCTATGATGAAAATTATCTTTTAAAATGCATAATGGATGGTTGAACATTTAATCTTAAGAAAATTGCAACTTTTCATGAATTTTGTAAAGTATGAACACTTGAGATTTTTGACAGAAAAGTTTGCATGTTTTGTTATTTTGTTTCCATAACAACCTTTGTGAGATTTTGAGCCTAATATACTTTCTTTTTGAGTGATTAAATTCCATATCCTTTGAAAATTCACGTAAAGCCTCATTATTTTCATTATTCAATAACTATGTGCTATAGCTATTTAATGGACTCTAGAATTTACTAGAACTTATTTATGTGATTTTCAAAGCTTTATAATCCACTAAGCCATTTCATGCATCAGGCTACACATATCAGGCGACACATAGAAAATTAAGTGTGGTTCGGGGTGTCGGGGCGACACATTTTTTTTATGTGTCGCTGGAAGTGACCTTAGACAATACCAGTTTTCTTTGAAAAAAATGTCTATTTTCGGGGCGACACATATATGTCGGTGAAGAATGTGGTCAACTTTAGTCTCAATTGTCTAAATTTTACTCACGTTAATCCGACGGCATTTATGTGTCGGCTCATATTGAATTTTGTTGAATTGACAACTTGTGTGAAAATTTTACTTCATTTTATAGATAAGACGACATATATGTGAAGCCTGATATTGAATTTTGTTGAATTGACAACTTGTGTGAAAATTTTACTCAATTTTGTTGATACGACGATATTTATGTGTCGCCTGATATTCAATTTTGTTGAATTGACAACTTGTTCCAATTTTATTTCATTTTGCTGATAAGATGACATTTATGTGTCGCCTGATATTGAATTTTTGATGAATTGACAACTTGTGTGAAATTTTACTCCATTTTGTTGATAAGACGACAATTATGTGTCGCTTGATATTGAATTTTATTAAATTGACAACTTGTGTGAAAATTTCACTTCATTTTGCTGATAAGATGACATTTATATGTCGCCTGATATTGATTTTTGTTGAATTGACAACTTGTATGAAGATTTTACTCAATGATGTAGATACGACGACATTTATGTGTCGCCTGATATTGAATTTTGTTGAATTGACAAATTGTGAGAAAATTTTACATAAAATGTAGATACGACGACATTTATGTGTCGCCTGATATTGAATTTTGTTGAATTGTCAAATTCTGAGCAAATTTTACTCAATTATGTAGATACGACGACATTTATGTGTCGCCTGATATTAAATTTTGTTGAATTGACAACTTGTATTAAAGATTTTACTTAATTATGTAGATACGACGACATATATGTGAAGCCTGATATTGAATTTTGTTGAATTGACAAACTGTGAGAAAATCTTACTCAATTTTGTAGATACGACGACATTTATGTGTCGCCTGATATTGAATTTTGTTGAATTGACAAATTTTACTCCATTATGTTGATACGACGACATTTATGTGTCGCCTGATATTGAATTTTGTTGAATTGACAACTTGTGTGAAATTTTACTTCTTTTTGCTGATAAGATAACATTTATGTGTCGCTTGATATTGAATTTTGTTCAATTGACAACTTGTGTGAAAATTTTACTTCAATTTGTTGATAAGATGACATTTATGTGTCGCTAGATATTGAATTTTGTTCAATTAACAACTTGTGTGAAAATTTTACTATATTTTGTTGATGCGACGACATTTATGTGTCGCTTGATATTGAATTTTGTTGAATTTATAACTTGTGAGAAAATTTTACTCAATTATGTAGAAACGACGTCATTTATGTGTCGTCTGATATTGAATTTTGTTAATATGACAATATGATGTGAAGATGTTACTTAATTATGTTGATACAACGACATTTATGTGTCGCCTGATATTGAATTTTGTTGAATTGACAACTTGTGTGAAATTTTACTTCATTTTGCTGATAAGATAACATTTATGTGTCGCCAGATATTGAATTTTGTCCAATTGGCAACTCGTGCGAAAATTTTATTAAATTAATAAAATTTTGTTGGTAAGACGACATTTATGTGTCGCCTGATATTGAATTTTGTTGAAATGACAACGTTTGTGAAAATTTTACTACATTTTGTTGATACGACGACATTTATGTGTCGCCTGATATTGAATTTTGTTGAATTTATAACTTGTGAGAAAATTTTACTCAATTATGTAGATACGACGTCATTTATGTGTCGTCTGATATTGAGTTTTGTTGATATGACAATATGATGTGAAGATTTTACTCAATTATGTTGATACAACGACATTTATGTGTCGCCTGATATTGAATTTTGTTGAATTGACAACTTGTGTGAAATTTTACTTCATTTTGCTGATAAGATGACATTTATGTGTCGTCAGATATTGAATTTTGTTTAATTGGCTACTCGTGCGAAAATTTTACTTCATTTTGTTGATAAGCCGACATTTATGTGTCGCCTGATATTGAATTTTATTGAATTGACAACTTGTGTGAAAATTTTACTACATTTTGTTGATACGACGACATTTATGTGTCGCTTGATATTGAATTTTGTTGAATTTATAACTTGTGAGAAAATTTTACACAATTATGTAGAAACGACGTCATTTATGTGTCGTCTGATATTGAATTTTGTTAATATGACAATATGATGTGAAGATTTTACTCAGTTATGTTGATACGACGACATTTATATGTCGTCTGATATTGAATTTTGTTGAATTGACAACTTGTGTGAAATTTCACTTAATTTTGCTGATAAGATGACATTTATGTGTCGCCAAATATTGAATTTTGTTGAATTGGCAACTCGTGCGAAAATTTTACTACATTTTGTTGGTAAGACGACATTTATGTGTCGCCTGATATTGAATTTTGCAGATTTTACAAATTATGTGAAGATTTTACTCAATTATGTTGATATGACGACATTTATGTGTCGCCTGATATTGAATTTTGTTGAATTGACAACTTGTGTGAAAATTTTATCTCATTAGGTTGATATGACGACATTTATGTGTCGCCGGATATTGAATTTTGTTGAATTTACAACTTAAAAAATTTTACTTCATTATGTTGATACGACCACATTTATGTGTCGCCTGATATTGAATTTTCTAAGTGTATGAATTTGTGAAGCAACTATATCTTGTAAATAGAATTTTGCAAATTCGTCTGTAGGATGTGTTAGGTATAGTGAAATATGGTTACCATAAAAAAATCACATATTTTCGATAATATTTAGATCTCGATCGAGACGGTCAACCCTTTTTACGCTTATTATCCCCTATGGGTAACTCTACCCCCGAAAGGTAAAATTTCTGGAAATTTTACTCAAGCTACTACATCACATTTATGTGAGAGTGTGTGCAAGAAAGAATCCTCCAAAACTAGTCAAGAAGGAGGAGGTAAGAGCGTATTCGCTTAATTAGATGATGTTGATTTAATGTTGACCACATCGATCGAGACCCAAACTTTATCAAAATTAGGTGAATTTTTTACCATATCCATATTTAAATATGTTGATCACATCTGACGGTCGAAATTTAATATTATGAATTTTAGACGTTGGAACCACAACATGCCTACTAATGTGGTATAACTTGTTTTGTGGGATTTTTCTAAGTGTATGCATTTGTGAAGCAACTATATCTTGTAAATAGAATTTTACAAATTTGTCCGTAGGATGTGTTAGGTATAGTGAAATATGGTTACCATAAAAAAATCACATATTTTCGATAATGTTTAGATCTCGATCGAGATGGTCAACCCTTTTTACGCTTATTATCCCCTATGGGTAACTCTACCCCCGAAAGGTAAAATTTCTAGAAATTTTACTCAAGCTACTACATCACATTTATGTGAGAGTGTGTACAAGAAAGAATCCCCCAAAACTAGTCAAGAAGGAGGAGGTAAGAGCGTATTCGCTTAATTAGATGATGTTGATTTAATGTTGACCACATCGATCGAGACCCAAACTTTATCAAAATTAGGTGAATTTTTTACCATATCCATATTTAAATATGTTGATAACATCTGACGGTCGAAATTTAATATTATGAATTTTAGACGTTGGAACCACAACATGCTTACTAATGTGGTATAACTTGTTTTGTGGGATTTTTTCTGTGTATGCATTTGTGAAGCAACTATATCTTGTAAATAGAATTTTGCAAATTTCTCCGTAGGATGTGTTAGGTATAGTGAAATATGGTTACCATAAAAAAATCACATATTTTCGATAATGTTTAGATCTCGATCGAGACGGTCAACCCTTTTTACGCTTTTTATCCCCTATGGGTAACTCTACCCCCGAAAGGTAAAATTTCTGGAAATTTTACTCAAGCTGCTACATCACATATATGTGAGAGTCCGTGCAAGAAAGAATCCATCAAAACTAGTCAAGAAGGAGGAGGTAAGAGCTTATTCGCTTAATTACATGATTTTGAGTTAATGTTGACCACATCGATCGAGGCTCAAACTTTATCAAAATTAAATAAATTTTTAACCATATCCTTATCTAAATACGCTGATCACATCTGACGGTCGAAATTTAGTATTTTGAATCGTAGATGTTGGAATCACAACATGCCTACTAATGTGGTAATTAGATAATTATTATTTCTTAATTTTTTAATTCAATCTTTTAATCACAGCCCAACAAATCTTATTGGTCCTTACCCAATCACACGGATCGCCATCCTCACCTTCCCATATCCTTCAATCTTAGCCGTCCATCCGGGTTAAAACCCTACCCACTCCCCCACTCCCTCATTTTGTCGTGAGAGATCGAAGAGAGATCTGAGAGGAAGGGAGAAGAGCAGCGTCGCTGCTCTCCTTGTCGTCGCGCCCTCACCGTCCCCCTCACCATCTCGACCACCCTCCTCCATCAACCATCACTCTCATCGATCTCCTCAGAAGCAAACGCCGGATTTGGTGAAGGAGACGACGGCAACGGAAACTGAAGGAGATCGAGCTGGAGCGGTGGCGCACGAATCGCCGGTCTGGACTTGGACGGATCTGCTGGAGCTTGTTCCGAGGGAGCGGGTTCGAGCGCAGGGGCGCGAAGGCAGGGGTCGCCGTGACTGAGGAAGGCGACGGGCTGAAAAGTATCAATTCCTCTACTTCGCGCTTCCGCTCTCGAAACTGGTCACTCCTCACTACTCTGCTTTCTTCTTTCTTCTTCTTTTGAGACAGCGACGATGGACAGAGACGATGGACAGCGACGATGGGAAAACCACCTCTATGGACAGCGACGATGAACTTGCCGATTACGAGTTCATCGACAATGACTCTGATGATTCCAATGACGCCGCATCCCATCGCTTCCAGGTCCCTTTCTGGAAATTTCTCTTTTAATTTTTGATCTCCATTTTCATTCCGTTGTGGTGATTTGAGCTTCTTTTGCTGTGATGCTGCTGCTGCTGTTGTTGTTAATTGCTGTTGAATTTGATAATCTTCGATTAGTTGTCTAAGTCTAATCTAAGTAGGGATTCCATAAATATGAGCTGTGTTCAGTGTTTTAGACATAGGTCATCTAGCAGTCCTCATACTTAGAGTGAAGGAGAGATAACTCAGGTGTGATTCTATTTTGGGTTTGTTGTTAGTTTGTGAAATTAGATTGAGATCACTTTGAGACTTGTGTATGATTGTTTCTTTGATTTGAAAAGTTGTAATTAAGCATTGGTTTTGTTGTGAAAAGCTGCGTGTTTTTGTTCTGATTTTGTTGTTGTGATCATTGAATTCCTTAGTTAGCCAAATCAGCTTTTTTACTTTATTAGTGCAAAGACTATGTTTATGTTCTGCTGCTGTACTTGGGAGTTCTGAGTTTGAAAACGTTTCTTTGGAAACTGAAGATAAAAGCACAACTCAGCAAATTTTAGAGAAAAACTGAAGCTGTATCTGAAATTCAAAATTTCATAAGTAATTGTAGATTAGTCCGATTTGTGTGATTCCAACTCTCATAGTTTCTTCTGTTTGTCTGCTATAAGTCATTAGAAGATGTTGAAGTCAAATTATGAACAGTTTTGTACAGTTTTCAGTCTGTTTGTAACTGGTGCAGAAAATTCATGTTCGTGAACAGAAAAGCATGTTTTTGTGAAAATACTGTTTTGGTACTTTATTTCTTGTTTCAGCATTTTAGCTTAGACTTTTTAACTAATGATTCATCTTTTATTAGGAGCTTGAAACTTGAAGTGAGATCCGGCAAAGGTAGGAGGAAAATTGGGGAACCTCAATACTTGCTTATATTTTGTTATGTGAATTATTTCTTTGTGAAATAGTTGCTTTCCTGCTGCCATTTAACATTCTGTACATAATGGAAATGGTTTTGCTTTTGTGGCATAAGGGAGTATATGTGCTATGCATAAAGCACATTGGGTAAAGAAGTTAGAAATTTTACTTTTGTGTAGTTGAGTCCATATCCTCAGCAGGAACCATATCCCAGGTATGCCCATGTTGATGCGCAAGTAGTATAGGTTATGAAAAAGGGTAATTCAGGATTGGTGAAAGGGGAATGGGCAAGAGGACTAGCAAAAGGGGTTATGTGAGTGAGTGGAAGATAGTTCAGGTATCTAAGTACTCCAAGCCACCCTAGTGGTAAAATACATGGTATGGGACATGTAGGCTTGAAGTATTTAGCTATGTGAACTATATAGGGCAGTTTATACATATGCATACATGTTGACTGGTATTGTATTGTTTGATGAGGTTTTGCCTCCTATTGGGCTATTTATGCTCATCCCTCTAAACATTTTGCAGGTGATAAACAAGTTGCTTGAAGTTGGTTTTTATGCAAGGATGTTTTGAATTCCTGTAAAATATGTGTGCTGTTTGTTTTCCTTAGAATAAGACATAGACTTTCTTAAGTCTATCTTTGTAAGTTACTTTTTATAATGAAGAATAAAATCTCAGTTAGTTGATGTTGAGTTGTTCTTTTCCGACTTTTTTCATATTTTGATTTTGGAAATTCTATTCCATAATTGAAATATGAGTTACACCTCAAAAAAAAAAAATTTCTGAAAGAAAAATGAGGTGTGACAGGTGTACTATGCTTTTCTTATTTAGGTTGCTAAGTCGATTTGATTTTCAGGGCCTGCTACTGAATTGGACGCCGTGTCTAGCTTCAGCGAGATCGTTCCTAACACTGTCATTTTCAATGACTTCGAGAGGTTTCTTTCACTGTTATTTTTCTTTTTCCTGCTTATTGTTACTCAAAACAAGTAGAAGCTGAAATTTTTATGATTTTGTTAATTGCATGTTGAAAGGTTGATTACTTTATTTGCTAGTTTGAGTTGGTGAGGGTGATTTGATCTTCTCTTTACTTTTCTCATCAACTAGAAATGTTCATGCATTTCATCAATTGATTGAAGGATTCGTTGACTGATTGTTTTTAAATAGGTTTCCTCCAACTGCCCTCCAACTGCTGCTACCGTGAGCTCTGCTCTACTCTTGGGTATCTGCAGTCTTCCTGACACCATATTTAGAGTAAGCATTTCTCTTCACAAAATGAATTCTTTATTGCGGAAGCTGTGTTAGTTACTCACCTATGGTCTTTCTGTTGGTGTAGAATGCTGTGGATATGGCACTGGCAGATTCCGAGTGTAATAAGCATGAGAATTCTGAGTTGAGATTGTCATGTTTCTTTAACAAGGTCCGTTGTCTTGTAACTACATCATTTCTCTATTAGCTTGATCATGTGGTTCAGAATTATGTTTCGGTTCTGTAGGCTTTAGTCAATGTTGGTGCTGATTGGCAAAACTAGTCCCTGGCCGAGTGTCCACTGAGGTGGACGCATGTCTTGCTTATGATACACATGGTATCATTAGAAAGGTACTGGCTTTTCTTTGTATATCAACTTTTCTTGTTAAAGATACTTCTAAAGCATTGGTAATCTATTATATAATTACAGATGTTCATGAATGATGTATCTTGGATGCTAGTCTATCTCAAAATATGAATGCATCCCAAATTTGCAGATTATACTCATTTCTTTATGCATCTTAATATCTTACTGTGTTTTGAATTGGTGTCTGAGACAATTGGTTTATTAAATATGCAGGCACACGATTTGCTGAAGCTGTACGATAGAGTTGATGTTCCTCCTGAGCGTTTGCTGTTCAAAATTCCATCAACTTGGCAGGGGTCTAGCTGTTTCGTTCCTACCAACTTGGAGATACTCAATTGCCCTCTATTTTATGTTTATAGAAGGCATCATAACATGTTTAGGCAGTTTAGCTTTAGTTTGTGTACATGATACAATGGTGGATTAATATAAATTTCAATGAATGACTTTGGATGTTGATTTTGAAGATATGAATGTCAATTGGAACATGGGACTACAAATATGTGTAGCCTAAATAATAAAACAATAGATATTAAATGGAATTTGGGATTACAAATATGTGTAGCTTAAATAGACATGTGAGGCCATAAAGCAACAATCGGCTACACATATCTATTGTCTTTGTTAAGTTAAGATATCAGAAATGTGAGGCCATAAAAAACAATCGGTAACGTAAATACAAAGTTTAAATCAAAAGAAGGCATCACTTATATGTCGCCTGATGATCATTTCAACGACGTATAAATGTAGAGTGGAAAAGTTTAAATTCTAATTAACCAAGTATATGTCGCCTCTAGTTGAATTACCCTACGCATATATGTCGTCTTTATTTCATTTACCCTACGCATATATGTCGCTGTAAGGCATTTTTCTCTCCCACTCGCAGTTATAAGGCGACACAAAGAGATGTGTCGCCTCACGGCAAAAAAAGGATGTGTCGCCTTCTAGCATGTCGACGTTTATGCTATTAGGTGACACATATAGCCTGTCGCCTTATCATTTATTAGGCGACACATATATGTCGCCTCTAACTTTTCAGACGATGTTTATATGTCGTCTTTATTTCAATTACCCTACACATATATGTCGCTGTAAGACATTTTTCTCTCCCCCTCGTAGTCATAAGGCGACACATAGAGATGTGTCGCCTCACGGCAAAAAAAAGATGTGTCGCCTTCTAGCATGTCGACATTTATGCTATATGGCGACACATATAGCATGTCGCCTTGACTTTTATCAGGCGACACATAATGCAAAATGGCTTATGTCGCCTGATTTTCTTATAGGCGACACATATAGTCTGTCGCCTTATCTTTTATCAGGCGACACATAGTAAAAAAAGTCTTCTGTCGCCTGATGTTCTTAAAGGCGACACAACATTTGTGTCGCCTGATGGTTTAAGTGTCGACACCCTACTAGGCGACACATAAAAAATGCATCAGGCGACACAACTGTAGTGTCGCCTGATGCCGAAAATGGCATAGTGATCATAACTTGTTCTGATTTTGAATAGGATTGAAATTAATCTCAATTAGGATCACCACCAAAGCCAAAATAAGCCTTTGCCCATTTTTGTGCCCGTCGTGGGACTCCTTAGTTAAACCCCTTTGAGCGTACATTATGCCTTTTCTTTCATCACCCTTAAACAGAATTCCTGAGCTTAGTATAGATTATCTTTACCTTGTTGTCAAGACTTGGCAAAGAATTTTCGATGAAACTGTGCCGTGATGTTAAAGAACAAGTGTGGGGAAGAGTTGAAGTGTGGGGTTGATACACTATTGTTTTATATTGTTATATGCCAAAATATGTCTTGTCCGAAATTAAAAAAAAAAAAAAGTATTGTAAAACAAGTTGCCAAAACAAAAGAAAAAAAAAAAAAAAAGAGAAGAAAAGAAATCGGCAAAAGAAAAGAAGAATTTCGGACAAGTATGAAAGAAAAAGTCTAAGGCATAAGTTTTTATGGTGTTTTCATGAATGTGGAGTTGTAATTATTTGAAGGTCCAAGAACGTTATATTTGACCTTTGTCCTGTTCATGGAGTGGAGACATAAGGAGGATGGAGTTGAAATTTGCCTAAGTCTTGTTTGATAAACACCACTTATATCCAAAAAAATTCCTACCTTATGAAACCAAGCCCCATTACAACCCTTGAGATTATTTCATGATTCTTAAGATGACTAAACTTGATTTGTGGAGAATTTCATATAAGTAAGCATATGGTTTTGGTCCATTATTGCACTTAGTTGTTAAATGAGGTTTTTCCAAGAAAAATGTTTTCTCAAAGAGCCGTTATTTCTTTAAATATGCAAGTCATTCGTTATTGATCATCTTTTCTCTTGCATAAACTTATGAGTGAAAACCATTTTTCGAGTGAAAAAAAAAAAAGAGAGTGTACCTTGGAAAGGAGGATCAAAATTTCATTCATGTTTTACTTATAAATTTCGAAAATCTTGATTTTTCATGCTATAATACAAGTTTATGAACTTTTGCAATTGTGCTTTCACTCGAATATTAAAACTTGAGATTATGCGTACTTAAGAATCTGAGACAAAAATTTCTTAAGGGTATTAGAGTTTTTGTTAGTGTCGTTTTTTGTTTTTGTTTTTACTTTTAGTTAGAGTCAGTTTGCTAAGGGACTAGCAAAGCTTAAGTGTGGGGTAGTTTGATAAGTGCGTTTTACGCCATGTTCTTAATGTATTTTCACCCCCATTTATACTTTGTTTGTGCCTTAGTATAGTCGTTTTTACTTATTTTAGAGTCAAGAGGGTTTTTCTGTAGAGTTGTGGCTACTAGCCGTTTTTATACAGAAAATTGCACTTAAATGATGAAAACCGTTTTTGGACTATCACTTGGACGTTTTACCGTGATTCGTTATTGTGTTACCTTGTCAGTTTTGATGTATCTTGTTTAATTGTGCAGAAGACAGGTACATGAACGTTACGTATCAAGAATCATGGTGAATGGACTCATGAATGACAACAAGTGAGGCCACGGAAAAGGAAGGAACACCTCTAGACATTGTTTTTGGTCTCGGACAGAATATGCCAGAAAACGTACATCAACTTCAAAAATTCATATCTGGAGTTCCAGGAGGATTTAGAAGGCGTGCCACATATGGAATCAAAGCTGTGTGTGTCTACTTTTCAACCCCATTTGTATCACAGAAATCGGAGTTGAGACGAAGGAGTTATGAGCAAAACAGTGGACAGAGGTCAGGCTGCAAAACTGGGCAGAAACTGCCTAAGTTGTCTAACGAGTTTTGGGAGATGATTCTTCAACAAAAGGCTTCCCAAATTTGTCAAGAGATGTATCAAGACCTTAATGAAGTGTTAGGAAGCTGGACAAAAGAAGAAAATACGAAGAAGCATCAAGGCAGCCATATTTTGGTTAAGTGTAAGGTTTCCCGGTCAAACCTGGAAAGCTGACCTTGCCGGACCTATCACTGGTTTTGGCTGCCATCAAAGCCCAAGATTTCGTACATGAGGCCTACATGGATCCATAAACATGTAGGAAGGTCCAAGGAATCAGAAGATAGAGTCCAAATTCGGATACACAAGCTGCATTGAAGAAGGAATCATTGAGCAAATAGGAAAGAGAGCTAAAATAGGATTGCCTTTCCTTTGCCGATGCAGCTAGGGTTTCTCTATAGGTTTTCTGTATAAATAGGTCTGTTGTATGCATATTTTAGGAGTCCTTCAATTGTTTTAAGTTCTAGCAAGCCTAAACTCTACCTAAAAACCCTCCCTTACACAGCAAACACAAGCACAGCCGAACCATTCCTTGCCGCACAGCCATCTTTGCCGACTGCCTCCACTGCCATCTTCCACCAATTTCCCTTTCAGCCTTGCCGAACCTTATTGGTAGGGTAAGGATGAAGATATCCATGGTTTGTGTTTGTATTTACTATGTAAGAATTTTGAGTTTATTGATAAATATTTTCTGGTTTTTGGTTTTATATGATATGTGTGATTGTATGATCTTCTTTGTGACTTGATTATGATTGTACATGTTGTGTAACGGTTTAGTATGCATGTTAGGATTATTAAAGAAGTAAAGAATCTGTGTTTATGTGTTTAGTAATTGTTAGGTTAATTAATCCTCACCTGATCACGTAATCGAACCCTAGGTTAATTCAAAGTACACGAGTTAGCTATTAGGGGGGAGTTTAATATGCCGTGGTATTCTAGGTCGAGTTGAGCGCAAAGACAACTCGGTTCTAGGTGCTGCATAGGGATGTTAGGGTGAGTGATTTGCATGGGTTCGAGGATGGGTGACGCCATTGCTAACGAGCATGTCTCCAACGACTCGTGGACGGTAAGTGTTGCTTGATTAGATTGAGCGCAAAGACAATTTAGTTAAGTAGTCACATAGTTTTTGGTTGAGCGCAAAGACAACCTTAAACACATGAGAAGTCTTAAGGGTTGGAATTAACTTGCAATTGTGAAAACATAGATAAGATAATTTAACCTTTCATAAGAATACTTGCATGCTAATCGGAGTTTATTTGTGAAGTGCTTACAACGTTGAAGTGACCAAACTTTGTAATTATTTGCCTTTGTTTTATTTTCTTTATTTTCTGCCGATTTCAATCCCCCATTTTATTCTTTATGTATATATTGTGTGAATATTTCTAATGACTTTGTTTTGCAGAATAAATTCTTCCCTAGTGTCCCCGGCTAGAACGATACCCTACTTACATGTACTACAACTATAGGGTTTTAAATTGCACTAACGTCATCTTTTGACAGGTCAGACATCCACTTCCAACCCTGCGAGTACGTTCACATTTATAATTTAGAGTTTGACTTTGGTTCACTTCCATTCATCCGGCTAGACAACGAAGAGGAAGACTCAGACGATCATTCATATGAAGTGAGTGAGGATGAATTAGAAGACAGAGACTACGTTGATAGCGATTGAAAACTCATGGTGTGTTAAAACGTCAAATTTTCGATTTAAATATGTCATGAATTTATTATATATGTAATGAATTTATTCTATTATGTTGTGATATGTATTAATTTCCAATTGATTTAGTTTTATACTTTACTAACATTTTGGATGCAGCGGAAATATAAACGTTGGAATCCACGAACTATTGGAAAAAAGCTTTTAAGAGATGGAATCGTAGCCTAATTTAATCACTTAAGCGACGAAAGTATAACTTTTCGTCGCTTATGTCACACCCCAGTTCTTAACTCATTTTTATGGTAACTTACTTTGGTATTATTTTAGTCTTTTACCGTATTAAGTAAGCGTTTACTGTTAAGGGCCTTAAAATTGACTTTTTCTTCCGTTTGGAATTTGGGAAAACTTTCTTCATGAAAGTTGTAGGTGACGTGATTACGAGTTCGTAGACATGCTACGTGTTAAAATTGGAGTAGCATGGTAAGTTATCAATTAAATAGTAAAGTTTTTGAGTTGGTAAAAAAGGGTAAAGTTTGAAGTGGGTTTATTTAGTTGGGTTTGAGTATTGGGCCGGGGGTGGCAGCCCAAGTTTTTCCTTTCTTATTCTCTTCTCTTCTTTCTCTTCTCTTCATCTCCCGAAATTCCTCCCCGAGCTCTCTTCCCGTCAGAAAGCTTTGTCGCCAACTGCTACCGTCCAACCAGCAACCGGCCGCCGCTCTAGCCCGGTTCGGACCCCCGCCACCCCCTCTCTCTCCCAGACCTAGTGTCCAGGCCGGTAGTGCCGTTGGAGAGGAGAAAAAGCCACCGGAACGCCGACTGTCTCTTCTCCTGAGCTCCGTCCTTCGGTCATCATAGGCCAAGATTTTTGGCTCAACTTGTAGCCCTCATCTAGATGAGTATTCCCTCAAAAGAAATCGGTCTAATTTGATCTTGTTAGGGTGAAATGTATAATTGAAGTTATTGGGATTTTATGGATGTTTCAGTTCGATTACCCTAGATAGCCTTAGAATTGGACTAAGTGCTAGTTATGGAAATTGTTATGGATGATGAGAGGATTATGCTGTTTAAATTTTGTGGCCATAGGAAGTCGCCGGAAAACGGTTGCCGGCGGAGCCGCCTCTCAGGGGATGTTTTTCATGTTTTTAAAATGGTATTAAGGAGAGGAGTTTAATGAAGTATGGTTTGGAATTTTTGGAGGAGATTTGTTAATGTTGGGGATTTTTCCACAGTTAAGGATTTTGGCGGTGATTAGAGTGGATTATCGGTAGTTGGTTAGCCGGTTTTAAATTTCGTATAAGGTTGATTTTTGGTTATCTGTGATGGTGGCGAATTTTGAGTTATAATGGATTAAAGATGGAGAAAATGGGCAAGGAAGAATTTGATTTTAGGCCATTAACTTTATGGATTTATTTATTGAAGTTTTAAAGTAGTATGAGAATTAATAATAATTATTGTTCTGGCCGTGAGGAGGATCATTTGGAGAAAGCCTTGGGTTGTCGGCAGACATAGCCGAGCACTGTGAGTGGACCTTTGATTTAAATGTCACGCATGCACTAAATTTATTTAATTTCATAGCCGAGCATTGTGTTGTTTATCTTATTTTCCTAGTAGATGCTCTGATAATTATGTGATGGTTTAAGTATGTTAAGAGCTAATGGAAAAGATTCATTTGTTTGTGTTTATTTGAGAGATTATATTTATGCATGTTGATTGGGAATTATTGTGAGTTGGGTTTGGTGATTTTTCTTTCAAGTAGGGTTACTCATTTTCAAGGGAGGTTCTACCAAGAATTTTGGTAGAACTTTCCTTGAGGTGGGTCCCGCAAGGTTTATCCCAGATTTCGAGGGGAAATCCGGGGTAAGCCCAGACAATTGGTATCAGAGTATTAGGTTGTCCGGTTCCTGTCTTTCTATATCACTACCACACGTGCTTAGTAAAACTTAGTGTCATGAGGGTGATGGTCTGACCGCGGCGGATCCATTAGCTTATGAATGTATGCTAAGTGTTTATTGAGTATGTGGGTAGTGGTCTTTTTCTTGTCTCTTGTGCTAAATATTTTATTCTCAGGTAGTATGCCTCCTCGCCGAGCACCTAGGCAGAATCCTCCAAGGGGGGAAGATGGGGATGTACATAGTTATTGGATTAATGCAATGGAGTAGTTTTTTCAGCGTTTTAGCACTAGTATGGTCCCTGAGATAAATTATGATAGGGCATACAAGAATGGAGCTAGAGTGTTTAGCCATGTTGTTGAGCCTTTGGATGCTTAGAATTGGGTTGAGACCATTGAGAAAATGTTTATTTAGGTGAGATGTCCCGAGGATAGGAAGGTGAACTTGGCGACCCAGTTTTTGGAGAAGGAAGCATGGCATTGGTGGCTTGATTTGAGTAGAGGTATGGGTGAAGCTGCTAATCATATGACTTGGGACCAGTTTACAACTCTTTTTAGAGAGCGATATATTAGCCATGCTCATGTCAACCGAATGAGAGAGGAGTTCCTAAATTTGAAGAAGAGTGATGATATGACAGTGATGGCTTTTGAGCAGCAATTTCGAGAGTTGTCATACTATGTGCCTGATTTGGTGAATGACGTGTCGCGTAACTGAGGTTAAACAACTTCAATTTAATTACCCTGCAATCATAGCAATATGGACAAGTATGGATCGTTCTAGCCGGGGAAACCAAAGGGTGATCGAAAAAAGAGAAACCAAACAACTTATAAACAAGTATTCACATATATACATCGAAATATTGGGGGTTTAAGATTAATTAATTCTAACGAATAACCTACTGAAAATTAAACCTATGATTATTATATACAAGTGATCAACATACTCATGCAACACGTAATACGAAAAACCATCTAGAACACATAACAACTTCATGCAAGGCCAGGCAGCAACGTTCAAATTGTCTTTAACTCTAACCAATTCCGATTCTAATTAGAGCCTTTGCGGTTATCTAATTGTTAAGACTCCTCAAGTATTTAGAACCATCTTTGCGCTTGATCCTAAACATGAATGCTAACTCATTTAAAAACACGTTGCGTAGAGATTAAACAAGAAAACACTTTAGCACATGGATCAATCGGAAACATGATATAAGGCATGGCGTCACTCATCCTATTAGCATGTAAATTATCAGAATTAAATCTGCCCTAAGTTAATAACAAGGAACAAGACAACATTGCGTATGAATTGATCCAAAATTATTATGGTAGATGAAACCGCACCGTAAGGACAACCATGGCCGAGGCAGCCTCAAGGATTGATTTAGATGCATGAATTCATGACAATTAATCAATTAGAAGTCAAAAACACATAAGAAAATGCTACTGCCCCAAAACCTAACTCACGAAATCATCATGCATTCAAGAAGTTATAAATCAAAACATACAACAATCAAAGATCACAAAGAAATCCAAAAACCATGTTTGATAAATAAAACCAAAATCGAAAAGTATATTACAATAGAGTTCGAAACAAAACAGAAAATAATACAAGAAGCTATGAGAAAATCATACTTTTACAACCTTTGAAGATTCGGCAAGTGTGGGGGAAATCGGTGGAAGGATGGAGTGATTCTTGTGGTTTGTGGTGGATGGATCGGCTAAATAATTTTCTGTATAGGGTTTGGTAGAGTTTCGGCTATGTAATTGCAAGAGTAGTGATCATCCCCTTCTGCCCTTGAAGTCATGCTTTATAGAGAAGAAAGACCCTAGAGAGGTTTTGGTTAGAAGAAAGACCCTTGAAGTCATGCGTAGAGTTCGAGTTTTGGTTCTGGTTTTAGAGGGAGATTCAAGAGGCATGGTAGTAGACCCTTCAAGAATTTCTTTGGGCATCAGCTTGAGCGATTTAAGAGTGGGACCTCTTGTGGTCAATCTTTTCAGTCCGGGCAGAGTCAGTCTCAGCTAGGGGGATGTTTTCTGTGTGGTCAGCTGGATTACTTCAAGAGGGATTGCCCTCTTCTAACTCAGGGAGCTACATATGCTCCTACTCAGGCCATGGGGCAGACATTAGCTGGTGGTTCTAGTAGTGGTACTCGCGCCATGGCTCCAGCCAAAGGCGGCTTCCAGCAGGGCAGAGGACAGAGAGGTCGTCCTGCCAGGCTTCATGCCATGACTCAGCAGGAAAGGCGTACCTCCCCGGATGTCATTATTGGTACGTTATTAATTTTCGGTCATCTTGCTTTTATATTGATAGACCCTGGGGCGACACATTCTTTCATGTCTAGTAGATTTTCTTTTCTCGCCAATGTGCCATCATCTCCATTTTCAGGCGAATGGCAGGTTTCCTTGCCCTCCGGTGATGTGATGAAGATAGAATGGGTATTTAGAGGTTGTGAAGTGTTGGTGGAGGGCCTTAGTTTTGAAGTTGACTTAATTCCTTTAGAGATTGTGGAGTTTGATGTAATCTTGGGGATGGACTTTTTAGAGGCACACAGGGCCATGATTGATTGTTTCTGGAAAATAGTGGTGTTGCGAAGTCCTGGGAAGCCTGAGGTTACATTTCAGGGCGAGTGAGATGTGATTCCCAGTTGTTTAATTTCAGCTGTCGCCGCTAGGAAATTATTGAATAAAGGTTGTCAGGCTTGTTTAGCTCATGTGGTGGATATTAAGAAGGGAGATGTGAGGATGGAAGATATCCCTGTAGTTAATGAATTTTCGGATGTTTTTCCGGATGATTTTCCTGGGTTGCCTCCTGAAAGGGAGATAGATTTTACAATTGAGCTACTTCCGGGAACGGCGCCTATTTCTCAAGTGCCTTATAGAATGACACCTGCAAAATTAAAAGAGTTAAAAACTAAACTGCAGGAGTTGGTGGATAAGGGTTTTATCTGGCCTAGTATGTCTCCATAGGGTGCTCCAGTGTTGTTTGTCACGAAGAAAGATGGCACCATGAGACTTTGTGTGGACTATAGGAAGTTGAATTGTCGGAATGAGAGTCACAACTTTCACTAGACCTGGCGACTGATTGAGGTATCAATGCATGCGAGGATACCTCAGTTGGGGTCGAGGTCTCATATAAGGTATTTACCCTTCCACAAGACAAATGAAGAAAGATGGCACCATGAGACTTTGTGTGAACTATAGGAAGTTGAATCAGGTTACGGTGAAGAATAAATATCCTTTGCCCCGTATTGATGACTTATTTGATCAATTGATATTGCAGACTTTGAGGGAAGCTCAGTTGTATGCGAAGCTTAGTAAATGTGAGTTTTGGTTAGATAAAGTAGGGTTCTTAGGCCATGTGATTTCGGCAGAAGGAGTCAGTGTGGATCCCCAAAAGGTATAAGCGGTGACAGACTAGAAGATGCCTTCTAGTGTGACTGAGATTCGTAGCTTCTTGGGGTTAGCAGGCTATTATCGTCGTTTTGTTCAAGATTTCTCAAAGATTGCTGCTCTTACAAGATTGACCAGGAAGGGGGTTAAGTTCGAGTGGTCAGAGAAGTGTGAGAAGAGCTTTCAAGAGCTTAAGGATCGTTTAACTAGTGCTCCAGTTCTAGCTCTCCCTGATGATAGTAGAGAGTATGTGGTTTATTGCGATGCTTCCAAGCAAGGTTTGGGTGGTGTGTTAATGCAACATGAAAGAGTAATTGCTTACGCTTCTAGGCAATTGAAGCTGCATGAAGTGAATTACCCCACCCACGACCTAGAGCTTGCTGCAGTGGTTTTTGCATTGAAGTTATGGAGACAATCTCTATGGAGCCAAGTGCCAGATTTTCACCGACCATAAGAGCCTTCGGTATGTGTTCACCCAGAGAGAATTAAATATGAGGCAAATAAGGTGGATGAAGTTGATTAAAGATTATAATTGTACTATTGAGTATCATTGTGGAAAAAGCTAATGTAGTAGTGGATGCTCTTAGTCGCAATTCTTCTGTGTCCTTAGCTTATATGAGGACGGTTCAGGTTCCACTTTTTATGAGATGCGGGCTACAGGAGTGGAATTGTTGGTGGATGAGGTTAGTGCTTTGATAGCCAGTTTTCATGTGAGACTAGTTTTGGTTGATAGCGTGCGTGAGGCTCAGCATAATGATCCCTCCATAGTTCAGTTGATGGAGAGAGCAATTAACGGATTAATTTTTCTGTTAGGAGAGATGGTGCCTTGTTGTTTAAAAACAGACTATGTGTTCCGAAGAGGAATCTGGAGTTGAAACATGAGATAATAGAGGAAGCTCATAGTTCTGCTTATGCTGCACATCCTGGTAGTACTAAAATGTAGAGGACCCTGAAGGATTTTTATTGGTGGCCAAATATGAAGAGGGAGATTGCCGCTTATGTGAGCAAGTGTTTGATTTGTCAGCAAGTGAAAGCTGAGAGGCAGAAACCTTCTGGTCTGCTTGAGCCATTGCCTATTCTGATATGGAAGTGGGACCACATCACCATGTATTTTGTTTTTAGTTTACCTCGTACCTGTGAAGGGCATGATGGTATTTGGGTGATTGTGGATCGATTAACAAAGTCTGCATATTTTCTGCCAGTGGGGAAGAAGTATTCATTAGATCAATTGGCGGAGCTTTATGTGAGTGAAATTGTGAGACTCCATGGTGTGCCTGAGTCTATAGAATCAGATCGGGATCCCAGATTTGTTTCTAAATTTTGCGGAGCTTTGCAGGCAGCTTTGGGCACTCGGTTACATTTCAGCACAGCCTTTCATCCTCAAACTGACGGGTAGTCTGAGAGGACTATTCAGACCATGGAGGACATGTTGAGGTCATGTGCGATGCAATTCAAAGGGAGTTGGGATAAGAATTTGTCCTTGATAGAATTTGCCTATAACAACAGTTTTCATTCTAGTATTGGTATGGCTCCTTATGAAGCACTTTATGGGTGGCAGTGTCGTACATCTCTATGTTGGAATGAGGTGGGAGAAAAGGAGTTTTGTGGTCCAGAGATAATCTAAGACTCAAATGAGAAGATCAAGGTGATTAGAGATAGACTCAAGGTGGCCCAAAATAGGCAGAAGAGTTATGCGGATAACTGCAGAAAGGACCTTGAGTTTCAAGTGGGGGATTGGGTATTTTTAAAACTATCCCCTTGGAAGGGCATAGTACGTTTTGGTAAGTGAGCAAAGCTTAGCCTGAGGTATATTGGTCCTTATGAGATTATAGAGCTGGTTGACACGGTTGCTTACGATTGGAGCTGCCTTCAGAGCTGTCCAAGATACATAATGTTTTCCATGTGTCCATGCTTCGCAAATATATTGCCGATCCTTCTCATGTCTTACAAGAGCAGCCGCTTCGTTTGAAGAGAGATTTGACATTTGAAGAGGAACCGGTCTAGATTCTTGATCGGAAGGAGCAAGTGCTTAGAAATAAAACAATTCCTCTTGTTAAAGTTCTTTGGAGAAGTCAGCAAATAGAGGAAGCTACTTAGGAACCGGAAGGGCATATGAGGTAGCAGTATTCTTATCTCTTTGAGTGACAGGTACGTAAATTTTGGGGACGAAATTTTTATAAGGAGGGGAGAATTGTCACATCTCAGTTCTTAAGTCATTTTTACGGTAAATTATTTGGTATTATTTTAGTCTTTTACCGTATTAAGTAACCGTTTACTGTTAAGAGTCTTAAAGTTGACTTTTTCTTCTGTTTAGAATTTGGGAAAACTTTCTTCATAAAAGTTGTAGGTGACGTGATTACGAGTTCGTAGACATGCTATGTTTTAAAATTGGAGTTAGCATGGTAAGTTATCAATTAAATGGTAAAGTTTTTGAGTTGGTAAAAAGGGGTAAAGTTTGAAGTGGGTTTATTTAGTTGGGTTTGAGTGTTGGGCAGGGGATGGCAGCCCAAGTTTTTCCTTTCTTATTCTCTTCTCTTCTTTCTCTCGAAATTCCTCCTTGAGCTCTCTTCCCGTTAGAAAGCTTTGTCGCCAGCTGCTGCCGTCCAGCCAGCAACCGGCTGCCACTCTAGCCCGATTCGGACTCCCGCCACCCCCTCTCTCTCCCCGACCTAGTGTCCGGGCCGGTAGTGCCGCCGGAGAGAAGAAAAAGCCGCCGAAACACCGATTGTCTCTTCGCCGGAGGTCCGTCCTCCGGCCATCATAGGCGGAGATTTTTGGCTCAACTTGTAGCCCTTATCAAGGTGAGTATTCCCTCAAAAGGAATAGGTCTAATTCGATCTTGTTAGGGTGAAATGTATAATTGAAGTTCTAGGGATTTTATGGATGATTCGGTTCGATTACCCTAGATAGCCTTAGAATTAGACTAAGTGCTAGTTATGGAAGTTGTTGTGGATGATGAGAGGATTATGCTGTTTAAATTTGGTGGCAATAGGAAGTCCCCGGAAAACGGCTGCCGGTGCAGCAGGCGGTGGCGCCGCCCCTCAGGGGATGTTTTTCATGTTTTTAAGATGGTATTAAGGAGAGGAGTTTAATGAAGTATAGTTTGGAATTTTTGGAAGAGTTTTGTTAATGTTGGGGATTTTTCCATAGTTAAGGATTTTGGCGGTGATTAGAGTGGATTATCGGTAGTTGGTTAGCCGGTTTTAAATTTCGTATAAGGTTGATTTTTGGTTATCGGTGATGGTGGTGAATTTTGAGTTATAATGGATTAAAGATGGAGAAAATGGTCAAGGAAGAATTTGATTTTAGGCCATTAACTTTATGGATTTATTTATTGAAGGTTTAAAGTAGTATGAGAATTAATAATAATTATTGTTCAGGCAGTGAAGAGGATCATTTGGAGGAAGTCTTGGATCGTCGGCAGACATAACCGAGCACTGTGAGTGGACCTTTGATTTAAATGTCTCGCATGCACTACAGTTATTTAATTTCTAAGTCATATTTGTAATTTAGTATTTTCTTGGGATTAATGAGTTCCACCTGTTATTTGGGAACTCTCTTACTCATTTCATTTGACATGTGGGACATGTCAATTGATCTTTTATATTTGGTAATCTATTACACCCTAAAAGGGTTGACTGATATTATTTATCGCTAGCAAACATTATTTAGCGGTCCTCTTCATATGTGAGTAGAGCGCTTAGTGTAGGACGTTATTATAGTCCCACCGGCGGTCCTTATCATATGAGAGTTGAGCGCTTAGCGTGGGACGCTACTATAGCCTGGGAGGCAACCGATCGGTATATATAAATATCTTATTGTTAGCTAGCCATTATTTAGCGGTCCTCATCATATGAGAGTTGAGCGCTTAGCGTGGGACGCTATAATAATCTATTTAGCGGTCTTCATCATATGTGAGTAGAGCGCTTAGCGTGTGATGCTATTATAGCCTGGGAGGCTCATCGTTATGGTAAAATACTTTTCCCTATTTGTTTTGTTTTAGTGAGAACCAATGGGATTGAGCTAACACATAAATGTTGTCTTATTAACATAATTAAGTAAAATTTTCACACAAGTTGTCAATTCAATAAAATTCAATATCAGACAACACATAAATGTTGTCGGATTAAAGTGAGTAAAATTTTCACACAAGTATTGGTCAATTTGGAAATCCCTCCAAAAGTTGAGAAAAGATAACCTTCATAGCTAAACGACCTATAAGTGTTGTTCGAATGTAACTTTCATTTTAACCATTGAGACTAAAACAGACCTCTTTCTTCACCAACATATATGTATTGTCCCAAAAACATAGCTTTTTTCAAAGAAAATTAGTATTGTCTAAGTGCATATTCCACCAACACAGAAAAAAAATGTGTCACCCCGAAACCCTGAACCATACGTAATTTTATTTGTGTCGCCTGATGGGTGTTGTTTGATGCAGGAAATGACATAGTGAATCTCTATAAAATTTCAGCTAATTTGGTTATCATTAAGGCACTAAAAACATCGTTTTTCTATTATAAACATGAACGGTTCAAGTTCAACAGAATTATGTTCAACCATTGGTTTAATCGAGTTTAAGTGCCTTAATGATAACCAAATTTGCTGAAATTTTGCAGAGATGATCTATACATTAATATCTAAAGACTAGACGGTGAAGAAGTGAAAATTCGATTGAAAAGTGAGTGTAAAGTGGAAATCCGCACCGTAAGAATAAATGCAGACATCCGCATTTGAGAAAATCTGTATATATATAGGCCCATTCAGAGGCGGACGTCCGCACAACCCTTAAAGTGCGGATGTCCCTCCGTTCTCCACCAGACGGCTCCGCCCGAACTCGCCTCCAACCGAGCGGACATCAAAGGCATCCCCAATCACTTTCTATTGCTGGCGAGATCGATTTGAAGGTATGGACAGCAACCTGCATCCAAAACTTTAGACAAGATCAATCTCGGCTACAAACTGGTATTCAGCGGACTCACCGGTAAGAGAAAGTGATCGAGGATGCCTCTAGTGTCCGTTCAGATGGAGACGTGCCGTCGTCAGAGCCGTCCGGTGGAGAACGGAGGGACATCCGCACTTTAAGGATTTTGTGGACGTTCGTCTCTGAACGCCTTTGTATATATATACAGTTCATATCCAGAGCGAAGCTTCGCTCTGAAATTAAAGTGTGAAGTTCCTTATTTGACTCAATTTTTCGTCATATTTCCACATCTCCATCGTTCAGATTATTGATACTAATGTATAGATCATTCATACAAAATTTCATCAAGATCTATTATCGTTTGAATACTGAATTAGATCAAATCAATGAACGAACCATAAATTTGTCTAACCAGAACAATTTGTGTAAATAATGATTATGAAAACTCAAATGATCATCAAATTAGATGAAACTTTGCATAAGTGATCTATGCATTAGGTTCTACAAACTGAACGGTGGAGATGGGAAATATGATGAAAAAGTGAGTCAAATAAGGAACTTCACACTTTAATTTCAAAACGAACCTTCGCTTAGGATAGGAACTGTATATATATATAGGCCTTTTCATATACAAACATCTTTATTTATTCAAAAGATACATATTTCCTTAATTTGACCCACTTTTCGATCATATTTCTTATCTTAACCGTCCACATTGTAGGTATATATGAGTAAATCATCTCTACAAATTTTCAGCTAATTTGAAGATCATTAAGGTATCAAAATGAATTAAATCAATGAACGAATTGAAATTGTTCAACCTAAACCGTTCGTGTTTTTAGTTCTAAATCACATCTTTCGATACCTTAACGATTATCAATTTAGCTGAAAATTTGTAGAGATGATATACTCATATATGGCAAATTATACAGCGCACTCGGCCATCTCACCTTCCATCTCATCGGGCCCAGCCGCACCCGGGTGAGATGGACGTTGAGATGGCCAGGTGTGTGACGCACCCGGGTGCGCTAAATAGGCTCTCCTCATATATACCTACAATATAAACGGTTAAGATGAGAAAATATAATCTAAAAGTTGCTCAATTAAGAAAATCCGTATCTTTTGAATAAATAAGGATATTTGAACCTGATAATATATATATATATATATATATATATATGTGTGTGTGTGTGTGTGTGTGTGTGTGTGTGTGTGTGTGTGTGTGTGTGTGTGTGTGTTTACAAGTCTGATTACATCATCGATATTTTTTTTTCCTCAACTCAATAGCTATTAAATTTTGACCCTTCTAAACGAAATTTCTAACTACGCCATTATGCAAGCGTATTTGGTCACATGTTCTTCTTCCAAACTATCAATAACTTGTCTTTCTTCTAGGCTATCACTATTTGCTTATTTGATTTTGGGATCGAAGATGCTCATGCTATGAATGACGCGATCTTCACCATCATGAGGATGGTGATGCGGAATGGAGGCACCAAAATGCTTTGGTGTGCTACGACAAAGCAGAGGCCGCAAGAATACTATGAAGGCTATTGGGACTTGGGATTGCCGAATTCGTGCTTAGTGACCGTGGCGAAGCCATCTTGGTGGTGCTAGGGTTTTTCCAAGGACTAAAATATCGAGTATCGAGGAGATTTTGATGGTCCTAAATATGGATATTTCGATAAAAATTTTGAGAAAGTTTCGATTTCACTAAATTTTCGTGGAAAGATTGTGAAATATTTGGAGGGTATTTATATATCAAAATGGACAAACTTCACATAACTCATCTCAGTTGGGAACTTGGGATGGCTAAGGAGGTTTTGTATCATTCTTGGGGTCTGAGGTTCGAGTCATTGTATCTACACCTTGGTTTTCATTTAATTTTCCAAATTTGGGCCCAGTTTAAGATCAAATGTCTAGAATTTTGGGAACATATCGATACTTTCCTATAATATAGCGAGATTTCCAAAATATCTCACGATATTCTATTGGTCCCTCAATTAAATATCGTTAACTTGAAAAGACAACAAATCGATAGTTTCCTACGATATCGCGAGATTTCCAAAATATCTTACTATATTCTATTAGTACCTCAATTAAATATTGTTAACTTGGAAAAACGAAAATATCGCTGATATATCGACTCTTTGGTTTCACAAAACTTTTGGGCTTCGTTGCTCATTTTTATTTTTATGTTTATTTTTCCTATTCCAATGTTTTGTCATGCATTCTTAGTGGGCTCTCAAATAAGCTCTCAAATAACTGAAATAGAGTAATTTAACTTTCAGCCTATCTATCTTTTTTCCTTTTCTTATGCTAAAAGACTATTACAAAGAGAAACCTCTGAAGCAACCAGCTCCAAAGAGATCAAAATTAACAACTGAACTCACAACCGAGGGAAACCCTACCTCCCAGTAGGGCGAACTTAAAAGCTGGTGGCCTACGATAGCCAAAGCATTAGCAGCAAAATTAGCTTCACGAAGAATATGCTGAAAGCATATGCCTTGAAAAGAGCAAGCAATCTTCTTGATGTCATGGATAATTTGAAGGAGCCTCCAAGGACATTTGAACTTCCTACTGATACAGTTGATGAGCAGCGAGGAATCACCTTCCACTACCAAATCTTGGATCCTCATATCTTCCGCTATCAGCCTATCTGTCACTCTAATCTTATATCACAAACTTTTTTGGGAAAATGTTCATTTGCACATAAACAAGGATTTTAAAGCACATTTAAATGGAAATAAGACCACATAGCTCATTCCAATGAAACTAAGCAAAAGGACGACCTTGCCCTCGCTATAATTCAAAACCTCTCTCCTCGTTTCACATCCTGATCTGATTTCTTCTCTCTCTCTCTCTCTCTCTCTCTCTCTCTCTCTCTCTTCGCCGATAACGGTGACTCAGCCGAGAAGGTCGACCAACTCCTCCTCTCCTCCGCCATCTCCAATGGCACAGAGATGGAAAAAATGCAAATCCAGAAGAAGCGAGAGGAAGAGATGCGGGAATTATAGGGCTAATCCGCTGCCGCCGCCTCCTCCTCCGTCGTCACAACCAGTGATAGTGCACTGGTGCTTCGACCTCCGAGACAAACCCTAACGCCGCCACGATCACCACCTCTGTCGTGCTATCCTCGACCTCCAAAGCCCTAACAGACGAGGAGAAAATCGAGAGACTCGATCTCGGACTGGACGAAGGAGATCAGGAGGTCGTCGGTGTTGTTCCAGCTGAGGAGTTATTTTCTTTGAGATTACAACTCCAAGGCGGCGAATCGGCGACACTCTCCCGGCGAGGAAGAAGCTGAAGATCAACTGTTACAGATTTAAAGCACTACTACAAGAGATTGTAGTCGACGCCGACAACAGTCGGTAAGTGGTCTAGGTGGGTCAGTAACTTTTTTAAGGAATAGGTAACTCGGTTATTAGGGGTCACTAACTGATTACTGTGGGTCAGTAATTGATTACGGGGGTTAGTAATTGATTAACGGTGGTCGATAACCTGACTATTGGGGATCAGTAAGTTAAATATTGGGTTGAGTAACCTAATTATTAGGGGGTCAGTAACTGATTACTGGGTTTAATAACCCAATTATTGAGAGTTAGTAATCTGATTATTAGGGGTCAATATTTTAATAATTAGAGATCAATAAAACCTTTGGCGAAAGGTACATCTATGTCCCAACGAGTGTCTAGTGAAATTCTGATGACATTAAGAAAGTCAGGCGTGATTCCGATGATAGCCGGAGAAAATTTGGCGGTTAGAAAAAAAGTTCGGTGACCAGAGACTGGTGAGAAACTGGCAAAGTCTTCTCACTCCCACTTTCTCTCTCCTTATGGATGTGATGGTAAAATTATCTTAAAAATATACAAATTTTTTTTTATTATGACTTTAATAAAGATTTGTGTATATAGACACAAATAAGAACAATTTATATTGAAATTAGTTCATGTTTATTAAATTCATTAGAATGAGCAATAAATGGTTTAAATTAATACTAAATAAGCATTTTCTTAACTTTCCTCATAATTGATAGAGGAAGGATTATAATGGTTTTTTCTGGTTTGAGTTTAATTCATCATTCGATATTTTCAAGATTTGTGATAAGAAAAAAAACAAACAAAAAAAAATGAACCAAAACTCAATTCACAAGTACGACTGCTCGAGAAACATCACAAGCCCAAACAAAGCCCATTGAAATTTGAAAGTACACCCACACACACTTTCACTTCCAAGTTCCAACTAGTAGAACTCAAGTTTCTGCCACAGATAAACACGATTGCGAGCTGTTGGGCAAAAATTGTAAACAACGTATATACCCAACATAACTTCATCCTATCTTATTGACTAAGATAGGGTTTTAATTTTATGTCTGGTTCAATCCATTCAAGACAGAATGTGTCTCTTAATTACAATCCCTTGTTACAAGGGAACACCCTTTGATTCCGTTTACCAAGAGACCGTTGTTGGTTTGTTTGTTTTTGTGACTGCACCCATATTTGGAAATGGGTTGCCTACGTACCCTGGAGAGGATCAAGTCACTCGTAGTTCAAGGGTTCCAACAAGTGAAGGACTCGTTGGAGGGCTTTGACTTTAGGATGTATTTGGATTTGTGTCTGAAGGCATTTGAGCTTAGGAGCGTGATTTCGGCTTTAAGCGATCCGAGAATTTATTTGGGTTGGTGGTTGCATCCAGATTTGAGTCCAGACTGCCTACATACCCTTGTAAAGGGATCAAACCAATGTAGTTCGAAAGCTTTGGTTATGGATTTGATTTGTCTGGTGCTTTAGGAATTTTGACCAGGATCATTTGGACTGGAAGAATTTGACTGGTGGTGTCAGAGATTCTGTTTGGAATTTTGGTTGCATCTAGTGGGTTGCTAGACTGCCTACGTACCCCTTTGTGGGATCAAACCGACCGTAGTTCAAAAGAGGTTTGTAGGCTTTGTGGCTTAATGTCGGCTTTTGGTTTAACAGACATATTTGGAGTCCATTAACTGTGTTCCTTGTAGACACTCAATTTGGTAGAGTGTCTATTGATTTGATTTAGGCACCCGGAATAGGTGAGGCAGCAGCGTGACAATAGGCTTGGATGGTTTTGGCCATAGTTCTTGATAGTGGCGTAGGCGATCTTTGTGTGTAGGCGAACTGCTCCTTCATGCGGACTCCGCGCGTGTGTCAGTGAGCTGGCTCCGTGTGTATTTTTGTAAGCGGACTTCGCGTATTCACCTGTGAGCGGACTGCTTGTGCATGTCTGAGAGTGGGCTCCGCGTGTTCACTTGTGCATGTCTGTGAGCGGACCCCGCGTGTTCACTTGTGTATGTCTATGAGCGGGCTCTACGTGTTCACTTGTGCATGTCTGTGAGCGGACCTCGCGTGTTCACTTGTGCATGTCTGTGAGCGGACCCCGCGTGTTCACTTGTGAGCGGACTCCGCGTGTATATATGTAGGCAGACTCCGCAACTTGCTTCATCTTCTGCATGAATGAATCTCGCCTCGCCTGTGACATCATCTCGCCTCGCCTGGGCATAGAGCTTCTGAATATTAGCTCGTCATCCCTTATGCTTCTGCCTTTTCCTGAATGTTGGCTTGCCACCCCTTAGGGTTCCTGCCTTGGCGCGAATGTTGGCTCACCACCCCTTAGGGTTCCTGCTTTAGTGCGAATGTTGGCTCGCCACCCCTTAGGGTTCCTGCCTTGGCGCGAATGTTGGCTCGCCACCCCTTAGGGTTCCTGCTTTAGTGCGAATGTTGGCTCGCCACCCCTTAGGGTTCCTGCCTTGGCGTGAATGTTGGCTCGCCACCCCTTAGGGTTAAAGTAACTCCGCCACCCCTTAGGGTTCCTGCCTTGGCTTGATTGTTGGCTCGCCACCCCTTAGGGTTCCTGCCTTGGCTTGATTGTTGGCTCGCCACCCCTTAGGGTTCCTGCCTTGGCTTGATTGTTGGCTCGCCACCCCTTAGGGTTCCTTCTTTGGCTTGAATGTTGGTTCGCCACCCCTTAGGGTTCCTGCCTTGGCTTGATTGTTGGCTCGCCACCCCTTAAGGTTCATGTTTTGGCTTGAATGTTTGTTCGCCACCCCTTAGGGTTCCTGCCTTGGCTTGATTATTGACTCACCACCCCTTAGGGTTCATGCTTTGGCTTGAATGTTGGCTCGCCACCCCTTAGGGTTCCTGCCTTGGCTTGATTGTTGGCTCGCCACCCCTTAGGGTTTCTTGCTTCGATGTGAGGTCGCCAGGCTCGCCTGGACTTCTAGTCTTGTAAGGCCATCCTAGTTCGCCTGACAATATTTTAGCAGGGATGCTTGTTTCCTTCTCTTGTACGGCTTGTTATGCGAAACGCACGGTGTTGTGTACGAGAGTAAGGGCCGAGCGGCTACATAATTATTACAACGAGAGGAGAAGGGGGCGAGATCATCTTGCCTTCCTTTTTGATGGCTACCTCGCGTGGTCCTCTCGCCTTAGGGGGAGATGGCTTGCGGGCTTCTACCGGAGTGAGGAATGAGGCCGAAGGATAAAGATTCTGCAAAAGAAGTAAAGAGAGTTAGAGAGTGGGCTCCACCTTTGTTTTTGGCTCGCCGCTTCTTTTCTTCTTTCCCTCTGCTTTTTGCTTCGCTTGTTCTTTTCTCCTTCTCCTCTTTTGTTCTGTCCGTGTTGACTCCGCCTGCACCTGCCTTTCTCTTGTTCCCTGCTTTTTGCTTCGTCTCCCTTTGTTGCGCTCTGTCCTTCTGTCTTCCGCCTCCCTGTGTTTGCCTCCCCCTTTCTTCTTCTTTGTGCCTCTTTATATAGAGTGCACAGTTTGAAAGATTGAGTTCATATTGGACTTCGCTGTCCAACTTTTTGCAAGAGTCACAATTGAACTCAAAAACATTGTGCATGTAGCACAAGAAAAGTGTTACACCCACACACACTTTCACAAAACCCATTGAAATTTGAAAGTACACCCACACACACTTTCACTTCCAAGTTCCAACTAGTAGAACTCAAGTTTCCGCCACAGATAAACACGATTGCGGGCCCACAGCCCCCTCATCACAGCCGTTCATCAGAATCGCAAATAGTCTCGAGGCCAACGAAAAGGATCATCTCCCTCTCTCTCTTTCTCTCTCTCTCTCTCTCAATTCATTGAGGTCACTCATATCTCTCCCTCTCCCTCTCCCTCTCCCTCTCCCCTTCTCTGTGGACTAGATCGCTAATCACCTAATAGAGAAAGAGGATCGGGTCACCCATGGCGAGTCGACTCGGGCCGAACCCAGCTCCGGGGGTCTCCACCTCACCCATCATCAACAGCGTTAATTCGCCACCCAGGTCTTCGATTTTTATTTTCTTCTTCTGATTATTTTGTTATTTATCAGCTTCTGAAACCCTAGATTACCCCAGGTCTAGAACCATTGACCTAAACCCACCTTGGCTTTTTTCATTTTATTAAGGTTTCGAATTGGGTTATTGTTCAATTTAGGGTTTTTGTATTGTTTTAGGGATTCGTTTGTATTTCTGCAATAAATTAGGGTTCTTGTACTTTTGGGTTCTTCAATAATTATGTTGTGGAGTTAGGGGCTTTTTTTTATCTGGGTTTCTGTGATTTTATATTGAGTGAGCCTTTTCGGGATAGTTAGTGATGGGTGAGGAGACATCTGATGCAATGAACCTTGACCTGCATCTGGGTCCTGTTCCCGAGCTGGTTTCTGCCCCCATGTCCAATGAGCCTGTGAATTTGGATCATTGGATGGACCAGCCTATTCACCGAATTGCCGAAGTGTTTGGGACATTTCGACGGAGGTGGCCTCTACCTGACGCTCATAATGTTTCGTCAGAGTTGAATCAATTGATGGTCAATTCTGGGACTCCAAGCATACTACAAGCAGGGGAGGGTAGTGTTGCTGCAGAGGAAAGAAGCAACAATGTAACTAAGAAGTGCGAAAATATCAATGGGATTTTGGAGAATGAGACTTCAGAGGAGAAGGATGATGTTGAAAAGAGCGGTGGCAGTGATGGTAGCTTTTTTGATTGTAATATATGTTTGGACTTGGCTAGGGATCCTGTATTGACTTGTTGTGGTCATTTGTTTTGTTGGCCATGCATCTACCGATGGTTACATGTGCATTCCGACGCAAAGGAATGCCCTGTTTGTAAGGGAGAGGTGTCTCTCAAGAATGTGACTCCAATATGTGGCCGTGGAAACAATACTCGTGAGGCAGATGACTACTCAACACTTAAGATCCCTCTTAGGCCTCATGCACGGCGGGTTGAAAGCTTAAGGCAAACTATGCAGAGGAGTGCATTTACTTTTCCTGTGGATGAGATGATTCGACGGCTTGAACATAGATTTGATTTGTCTCGGGATTTGGTTCAGCCAACAGAAGATTCTGCTCGGGAATCTGCAACAGAAAGAACTAATGGCTTGTTAAATAGGATTCTGACATCTCGAGCACTGCGTAGAGAGCAAAATCAGGTGGCACCAACCGAAGTTGTGGACTTAACGCAAGACAATATTACTAGCCTGGATACAGGAGAAAACCGCCGGCTTCAGGCCGTGCTACTCCGTAGAACACAATCGCATAGAGCAACACTTTCTTCTTTGTCATCTGCATTAAGCTCTGCTGAAAGGTTGGTGGAGGCATATTTCCATAACCGTCCTAGCACACCTGCAGTTAGAAGTCAAGAGCCGCCTCGACCAGTTGATGATAGAGACTCTTTCTCGAGTATTCAAGCTGTTATAAATTCAGAGAGTCTAGTGGACACAGCTGTGGAGATCGATTCTATGGTTTCCCTCTCAACTTCATCTTCCAGAAGAAGAAATGAAGCTTCAAGGGTTTCAGACATGGATAGTGGAGACTCCCGTGCCCCCAGAAGGAGAAGACTGAACTGAAAGCCTCTTCTGCAGCTGGTCAACACTATGTTGTATGTGCTTTTTGCCTTTGTTTTATTACCCTTTCCCCTTCGTAAATGCTCTTGTATAACTACTTCACTGTTTACACTCTAGGAAGCGTTCACCTTTTACTACGACCTTGTCCTTTGACATTGATGAGGTGATTATCAACTATCTGCTTGAATTATTTGTTTTTACTTTATCAATGTTATGATCTTCCTTAACTTCAGGGGATTGGGTTTTTAATTGTGTGGCAAATCAGAGTTGTACTCTTGTATTACTTATAGACTAGTTTGTTGTCTCCGACTGTACATAAACTCATGAACTTCTTATGCCAACCTTCATTTGGAATAATTTTCTATATATTCAAATAAATTTTCTGATAGTTGAAGTTAATGAGGGAACTCCTAGTTTCTTGTAATTTTCTTCTAGGCATAAAAAATCCTTGATTGTGTACCCTATTATGTTGATTGAATGGTAAATTGGATGGATAGCCTTGAAGCTATGATTATAGCAAGTTCCCTTATGAGTTGCTGGATATTAACATATCAACTCAATAGTATGAATTGACTATTTCAGGTGCATTTCAGATATCTTGCTATTTCATACTGTGTTGTCATTTTATTTTATTCTGTTATTTGTTTCATTGATCTTAGTTTGTGGAGAACATCACCATTGATTATAATTCAGGAAGCCAACAATGTTGGGTGATTGTATCATTTCCTTTATCACTTCTACCAATTTAGAGCATTACAATCTGCTGTTCACCTTAGTTTTTATGCTATTACAATGTTGGGTGATCTTAGTTTTTATGCTATTAGCTATTCTGTTGATTCTTCTCCAAACAGGAACCACCGATTTACAAATATCATTAACCACAGAATTTAGTGAGCGACGCCAAATCTTTCTATGGATTGCTTCTTTCGCCTCTTTCGCCGTCAAAGTGCCTATGGTACCAGTTCATATTTGGTTACCCGAAGCTCATGTAGCGGCACCCATGGCAGGATCAGTCATCTTGGCAGGAATTCCTTTAAAATTGGGAACCCACGGGTTTTTAAGATTTTCAATACCCATGTTTCCCGAAGCGACACTTTGTTCCACTCCTTTCATTTATACTCCAAGCGCGATTGCTATAATATATACTTCCTTGACCACTTCAAGACAGATCGTTCGTAAGAAGATCATTGCTTACTCCTCAGTAGCCCATATGAATCTGGTGAGTATTGGTATGTTTAGTCGAGCGGCGGCCGTTAGGTCACCTATTTTGAGTTATGGACACACAAGGCCAAAACATGTGTGCCGGGCATGCGACCCATCAACCCACTAGCAATAGGGGAGAAAACATAGCATGTCGCAACAAAAGCTTGATCCGAGGCCTCAGCAAAACAAAACACTGCCGTCTGTTTCAAAAACAAAAGCCCCTTAGCGCCCCAGGACGGGAGTGGGGGACGGCCCTACGTGCAGGCAACAACAGCACCGGCTCTACGAAGTCAGAATCGAATCTTTCTGTTGGCTTTCCCAATTCATTCGTGAATAAGAATTCAAGGTTCTGAAAGAACTCGCTTCTAGCGGTTTCGCCTGCTTCTTATTATGTTATGGCGAGCGTGGCGGAAATGAACGAAAAGCGATATGAACGTGCTATTTTCAAATCGATTGATAGATAGCCTGATCTGTTCTGATAGATCGAAAGAGTAGGAATGGATAGAGAGGGAATGCATCAATAATAAGGGGAAATCCACTATTTCTATCTATTGATGAGACACCCATCTATTCTTGATCCATCAAAAATAAATAGATATGTATCTGATGGAGTCTACTACATCGTACGTAGAACGCCCTAGCGCTTTTTAGGCCAGCTCAGTCAGTTCTCTTATGCATCGATCCTCATGGAGGGAAAAGCCAAAATGTAGTTGTGTTGTTGTTCGCCGCCTCGACACATTCCCTTCTCTCCTCGGCATCGTCCCACATAGAAAGAAAGAGCGGAGAGCCCCGACCTGACCTGTAGGTCCGCTAACGTAAAGCGAGGAGTTGAGCCTGAACTGGCAAACCGAAGTCACTTTCGGAACCATACTTCCTACAGCTAACACGTGTCCAATCCAGCGGGAACGCGCAGCGCAAACGAACGTGAGTTGCTATACCGAATCCCCCGCTGGCCATCGGGGACCAAGTGGGAAAGCCATGATCCGCAGGGGAATGGATCACTCATTCTTCCATTGGGGACAAGTGCACGAACGACAACTCCAAACGTCACACATCTGTCGCCTACCTACCCTTTAGGTGGCACCAGCGAGATCCAGCTAAGGTAAGGAACTTCGTATCGCGGCTGCTCCACTCCTCCGCGGTCTCATGAACTGAACTTCGTTGCCTTCCCTTGCGCGAAGCGAATGGGCGCTGTGCTGTGGGTCAGTTTCGGGGCGGGGGGCGAATAGAGACCAGAAGAATGATTCATTTGGATCGACGAGCTTTTTCAGCGCCAAAACTAAGAATTAATGGAATGTCTGTCTATCCATGAATATCTATTATGTCTGTATATCTAGGGGATCCCTTTATACATATTAAATTTTTTCTTCATACATATTAAATTTTTTTATGGCATGATCGCCTAGTTGTAGCCGCATATCAGCTGCGCTCAATATGCGGGAATTCTGTTGGATCAGATCTTTCGCTTTGACGAAAGCTTTTGGACCTAGCGAAAAGGACTTTAAGCCTTCGCGCAAGCAAGCGCGAGAGAAGCAAGCAAAGTAGAAGCTTTGCCATAAGCAAGATGAGGAAGCGGAGCTGTCGTATAAGCCACCCGATCGACTGAAATACAACAGTCGCGACCTACTTTGATTCAAAACTAAGGGCGAAGGGTCCAAAGGACACGCAAACGGCTTTCTATCATAGTTGCAAGGGGTACAAACCTTAAGTACTTAAGTAGCAAAGGCTGCTTTCAGTTGGTTTCATAAGGGGGCTGTTCACTACAAGCTATCGGCGTTGTCTTAGATTGAACGGCAATAAGGCGGGTTTCCGCGAGTTTCCGCGGAGAACGAAATAGTATTCGTGTCCAAAGCCCTAGCTTCTAGAGTTCGTTGCTTTTCCCAGGCCGGAGAAGGGCTTATACGGCTCGACTTTGTTTGATATGTTCATTCGGCACTAATACAAACTATAACTACATAAAAATGGAAGGGCCACTATAGAATCTAGAAGTAGCCTATAGTAGAGTAGTCTGCCTAACAAAAGCGTCACGACAACATAAAATTTCCCGTTTGAATGTAATCTTAAGTAGGGGGCTTAGGCCGCCCGCCTACCAATCAAAGAGGCTGAGAGTAAGCGTAAGCTCACCCGTAAGCTCTTTGAGCTTCCCTTCATTCACTTCGCGGGAGCCGCACAACGCATAGCTGGAAGTCAGAGGGCCCATACTACTTGCCTAACCCCTCGCGCCGAGGGACCGTAGATCGGAAGAGCCTTCTAAACCACCCCATTCATCCGGGAAGGGAAAGGGCCTATGTATTTGCGTGACCCCTGCAGATTTTACCCTATCTACACCCGGAGCCAATCCTCTATCGGTCCTGCCTCCATGCCGCAGAACGGGAGCTCGTGTGGAACCTTTTATTTCTGGCTTAACAGCGGTGGAACATAACAAAATATTACGGTCGCATAACATAAGGGGCCGGAGGTACGGTAAACTCGGCCAAAATATGACACCCAAAGGGCCCGGTGCGCACAATCCTAATTTATCCGAGTCCGAGTTTACCCATTGCACTTCGGACAACCGTTCTTAGCATCATAAGGAGGACCCCCTTTCGAGGAAAAAAATGGTAAGGTACATAGGAGGCTGGTCTTTCTCAACATGGTGTATAGCACGAAAAACCTTTCGATACAAGAAAGGGCCGTTCACATGAAAGAAGAGAAGAGAATCACTCCTTTCTTTCTTCTCTTCTTTCTCTTTCCCGAGGGGGAAAGAGAAATAGGGTCTTATGGAGGGAGGGGGGGGGGAAGGATTGGGCCTACCTATCCCAATAGGACCTCATAAAGGAACGGGAGCTGTTGAGAGGTTCCATATTGCCGAGCCGAAGGGCAGCACTTCTATACGCGATCGTAGTATGTCATGTCGTCTCATCCCCACTGCATTGAAGAGTACCTATGCACTATTTCCGGTTCACTGATAAGGAAGATAGAGTTGGGGTGGGGGTCTACGGTGTGATACTGAAGTATGACAGGGGAGATACATGCTAACTATGGGTAGGAAGCAGGAACCATTCTTTAATAAATTTCGAGGAGTTACAGATCTCTTATACTATTATCGATCGACAGAGCGGAACGACTATAAAAAGAAGTTAGAAAGCCATATGATAGGTGGTAACTATCTTGTACGGTTCGAGGGGTAATCGGCGTACTCCGATCAGTGGGGGGGATCTTTGGCTCTATCGAACATACAAGGAATTGGAGGTAGCATTCTACCGATGTTAAGTCATGGACTGGTTCCTTCAGCCTTTTTTCTATGTGTTGGTGTTCTATATGACCGACATAAGACTCGACTGTCCAAGCAGTTCCGTGTCCAAGCCACGCTGTCCTTTGCGTATTCATCACCGGCGTAGAAAGCCTAATAGCATTTTTAAGAGATAGCGGGAAAGGATGATTGAGGAATGGTTATGAAAGGCCATGACTATGGCTTCGAATATAAAGATCGATATGCGCGGCAGAAGAAGCAATGAGGATTGTCTTTTTGATATTTCCGTTTCAGAGGGCAAAAGGATAGTAAGTTATATGATAGCCGGAAGAGCGAATTACAGATTGAGCCTGCTCCAACCCCAGCTTCTATTCAACTACGTGTTTGATGGCGCTGTTGTGTTGCTGCTGCGTAGTAGAAGGGGCCTAGGGTTGGGTTCTCTGGGGTTCAACAATGCTATAGAAAGAAGGGGGAAGAGCAGCAGGGTAAAGGTTCAGGACAGTTACGGTATTTGTGGCGGGAATGCCCTATGCGGATGAGGAATTGCACAATGTGCTATCGAATCCGCTGTTACTGCTTGAGAAAGAACTGTTTGAAGGACAACTAATGCAAGCTACGAGGGGAGAATTGGGCAACCGGATTTCACTGATTAAGCAAAAAAAGAAGAAAATGCCATTGAATCAATAGTAAGTAAGAAAGCTGGTTATGGCACTTTCGGAATAGAATGCCCACTTTCAAGGGAAAGGGATTCAGCAACTAGAGCAACAGTTTGATCCCCTTGGATTGAAGAACAAATGTCAGGGAGAGTCCCCTCAAGTCAATCTATGATTAAGGGAAACCTTGAGAAGTACTTTCCCAATAGCTATCCTCATAGGAATGTCTGTTTGTATGGTGAAAATGGTCGAGATATCCGCAGCATTCTAAGTGAATGGAAAGTCTCTTGGGTGGTTCGAATCCACGTCGTGGTAAAGCCAGGCTTTTATCTATTCGTAGATGTCGGGGAATTGGGTACTTCCCTTGACGAGGGAAACTAACGGGTACCAATTCACCAATCTCTAGCTTTCCTGAGCAGAAGCTCTTCCGGCCTGATGCGTCAGTACATAATTGACCTGAGTTTCTGTTCGACTTACTTGGCGTTGAAGGAAGCTCATTTGGAGGTGTGAGGACATTTTTTTATGAACAATTTGCCTAAATGACCAGTTCAGTTAAAGAAGAGAGCCTATTCGGCGCACCCGTCATCTCTACCGTTAATTTTTTTTTTGGCGGGTCAAAATGGACGGTGGATACACCCGGGTGCGCTGTATAATTTTTGGTTAAAGAAGGACTTTAGTTACAACCAATTTTTTTTTCTTAGCCCCACTCTCGAGTAATTGGCCCCAGTCTGCTTTAGCCCTCTGACTAGACTTTTTTATATTATGGGTTTGGAACATATTAGACAGGGTTTCTCAAGCTCGAGGATGCTGCTTCATCGCACGGACTCGAGAACAATCGACTAGAATTGCGAAATCATCCTAAATGAGCGCTAGTTCGGTCCACCCTTACCTACCTCTTTAGGTTCCCTGGTTGCGAATCTAATCATAGAATGAAGGTCCATTTGAAGAAGGGTTCGTGCTCTACCCTTCTGGAATTCTCTAAAACGTCTTTTCAGGCTCCCACTGGCGCTATTTAGCCCTTGAACCGCGACCCGCCCAAGTCCCCGAGGAGACTATTCGCGGCATTTTCTTTTCTGAGAACATAAAAGGTAGGAATTGATGGATTCCATAGTTTTATATTCTAGTTTCCGGTTATGTCTCCGAGCTGGATTCTTTTTATTTAAACCTAGACGGAACGCACCTCGCCTCGATGTTCGGTGTTCTCTGGACAAAAAGGATGTCATCTAGATAAGATATAGGCGTGCAGATGGGCCCGAGTCCAGATAGAAATGGTTGTGAGGGTTAGTTGAGGAATCTAAGTGATTAGTCATCCTACCCTTATTCCTATCTGTATCGTTTCCCTATGAGGAGCCGAAATCGAAAAGGATTCACTTTCAATGTCAACTTACTTCGAATATAGCACAGTGGTAAGCCTTCTATTTTACAGAGGTTTGTGCACATTCGAATATGGTGGAGTTAGTTAGTTAAGATTAGGCTTTTCTATTCTTCGCAAAGAAAACGAAATCCTTTGGTCACGACAAAAAGTGAAGAAAAGAATTTGTCTTTGTTTGCATCCTTACTTTCCTCTCCAATTGGGGTCCTACATCCCCAGCCCCAGTAGCATTCAAAACTAGGCGCCCATGTTCCCTCTCTTATTAGAAAGGATTTCCGACAGAAAATAAGGTAGAGGGTGGACAAAGTTCAGAGACCTTAAGCCACTCGACTCGACCAACTAAAGAGAAGCTTTGCTTACTCGAAGAGTTTTGGGACTACGCGATGCTTTCCTTAACAGAACAGGAACGAGCGGAACTAAGAAGCTCGAAAAAAACTAATAAGGAGATGGGTCCGAAGGATTTTCAACTGAAAAGTAAAAGGGACGATACGAAGGAGAAAAACTTACTCGGGAACTTTTGGATCACACACCATACGAAGAGCAAAAATACAGAAAGACCAATTGAAGCACTAAGGAAATGCCTCGGAGAGCAGAGAAGACCATTGGTATAGAAGCTTGTCTTGTGGCATCTCTCCTGCTGTCAAATGGAGCTAGTTCCAAGCCCTCACTAACTACGTCCATCCTCGGACGATTTCGACACTAGCTCTTAGTGTACTGATCGATCCTATGTCTGCCTAGCCCCAGAAGTCAGTTTGCCCAGTAAGTAATCAAAATGAGAAACCCTATCTCCAAGCCCGCCTCTCGGACTATCTAAAGAGTTATCCAAGCCCTTTCTCTGCTACGTTCCAAAGGCACCCTCCCTACTAGCTACTGCTTCCACTGAGTGATTGAGCGTAGTTCCAAATGTCTCTTTCTGACGTAGCATAGGTAAGATAGATTTAGCATTGACTTATATAGGAAAAGAGTTTCATTTCAATTTCAAGATCCTATCTTGTCTTTTTTTCCCACCGAAAAAGGGCAGTCCTACCTTGCCCTCACTCCGTCCACCCTCTAAGCCTATTGCAGAAAGTCTTATGCCCTGTTAGCTTCTTCAACTCCGCTCAACCTCTCTAACCAAGTATTCCACTTGTTCCTGTGAGGTCTAGTTACCGCTTACGCCCACAGACTACACCCCGTGAAGAGTACCTACTACCATAGGGCGAAGAGTCACTTAGTTCCCCAAGAATGCTTTCATAGCCCCTGTCCCTCCGTACTTCCCCTTCACTAGGTAAGATTGTGTCGCTTACCCAGGCACCTCGACCAACCACCAATCCCCCCGCCATCTTTTAGCCTCTCCAGTTCGTTTATGGCCTATGGTCTTCTCCGCTCGCTTGTGAAAGAAAGAGCGACTGCTCTAGTACCGGAAGCCAACCGACTGACTTGCAGCTGCCAGTGTCCACCTAACTTTCTTCTCTTTTACTATAGATGGGAGTCTGCTTCCGGTATCACACTCTATATTATACGATTGTCAGCTAAGTAAATAGATGGAGCAGATGAAGAAAGTGCTTTCAAAGTCCCAGGCTTCACCTTAGCTACTAAGAGGCAACGACTTTCCAAAGATTGAATTCTGACCGCTTGGAGCTCTCTAGCTAGGAGCTTTCTCGTTTGCAATCCTCTTTGGTTTCTTACATGACAACTTTTGAAGCTCAACTATAAAAGAAAAGATGAAAGAGCTAAGTACTGACCGAATGTCTCCGCCTATTTTACCTAATCCCTTTGAGAAGAGATTGCTTAAAGCATCCTCCTAATAGGTCATAAAGCAGAAAGAAAGACTACCAGTACAACGGAATACACCAGCTACAAGAGAGACATTCAGGGCTCCTGCAAGACATACTACACTCAAAGAAATAGATACATCTATGAAATGATTGCAGCGATGTCCTAGGAAAGAGCTTCTTACACACTCGGAATCAAAGATAACGAATAAAGGAGCACTCCTTAACTAACGGAAGGAGGTTCCTTGACCGGACCTGTGAAAGAGAAAGCCAAGGCCCCCATGTAGTTGAGTCAAGATCCGCCGTCATCAGCGGAAGCATAAGAGGAAGCAACAGTCCTATAAGTGCACCTGATCTTAGACAGGAGAAAAGGGGCTTCAAAGCCCTTACGTTATATGGGTAGCGGCATATCGTACTAGATCTGTAACCTATAGCATCATTTATAGAGCTAGCGGCAAATTTTTCAGCACTCGTGCTTTCATTATGGATTAACTAGCACGAGTAGTGGCTTCAGTAGGGGAGGCAAAGCACCAGTGGTAGCATCAGTACCGGCATAACCTTTTTTAAATGAAGAAAGGACTGGTACATAGATACGGTTGAGTCAGTTGTTGATCCAGAAGCGGTTGAAGTGGTAGTAGCATACCTTCATAGACAAGTGATGGCTTTCCGACCCAGTAGATTATGCCTGATAGGGATTCCATTTATGGCGTGAGGTTCAGTTCCTTATCTAGAAGCATACCTGGATATATACTCATAGTGGCTTCCATACTAACAGCATATCAACCTATGACTAGTAGACCCCATACCTAGTTCCTCCTTATTATGACACCCCATTACGTATCTAAGGACTTTACTTTAAACAGGCTTCTTTTGATGGGCTTGCCTAAAGCCACATAGCAGCAAGCATTCCAAGAAAGTAGGCTGTTACCTTATATCTATCACCCTATCCCAGTAATCTTGTTTTCGGTCTTGATGTATTGTATTCCTTATCTCCTCATTCTGTCTGGCCAGTGGTCCAATCAGTTCTTGTCGGGTTCCAAGTTATTAGTAACTAGGCAGCTAAGCCAGTAGTAGTTCAGTTCAGGTTTGGGCATGAAGCTACAAGTTCTATTTTCGGTTGTGAGACAGAGGTCACAGGCCCCCTGTTATATAGGTAGCAATGCGCGTTAATAGATCTTCTTCTATATTAGTAGTAGGAGTAATGAATTGAATTGGTAAAGTTCTCTCGCCGGTTCTCCTGCTTTCTTCTTAAGAGATTGGGCAAAGCCTTGCAAGCAGACAGAAAAAATCTACCTAAGCACGCGATTGAGGAAGAACGACGAGAACTGAAGGAAACCGGATCATCCTCGGTCAACGGCCGTACTCGCGTAGCTGCTTGTAATGACTACCGCCCTTTCCGGGCTTCCTACCCCTATTGTTTCAGCTCAAGACGTCACTTTCGTTTCATACTTTTGACTTGACGCATTGCATTCCGCTACCACAACAATGACACTTTTTCTAGTCCTGCTTCATTCCAGCTACAAAGAGATCAACCGGCCAACTATGAACCCGTAGCTAAGACTTTCCTACTGCTATTGATTCGAGACCGGGAACATCTTTAGATACGATATTTCTATCACAAGTGAAAAGATCAATTGCTTCCTTCGCTAATTGCGAATATTGGAGCGCTTCGCCGAGAAATACCTACAACAAAGAGATGCCGATCAACCGGCCTGCTACTGATTCGCAAACCTGGGTTATTGCTGCGAACCTACTAATAATAGATCTTCTCGGACTTGACGAGTTCTTAGAGATTAAGGGGTATCTAATCTAGGAGAAGAGTTACTCGCTGCTTCGTTCCAAGAGAGCCTGGGTGTAGTTAAGGACTTTCCCGCGGCAATTAGCGAGACCTTGGAGCTGCTGTCGAAATAAACAGAGACTTTCTGTCGTTTCCGCAAAATAGAATAAAAAGATATCCTTACGAGACTGAAAAAGGAAAGGAGCGAGTTTTACGAGCTGAGTATAGTGAAAGGAGCGAAGCCTATTCCCTTAGTGATCTAGTCTTTTAGGACCCTCTGAACGATGATCAGAATAAGGTAAAGCTTGAAGATAAGTTTTATACTCTATGGGAAAAGCAGCAACCGAGACCACAGACTTCCTCACCCGAGCAACATCGTTCTTTTCCTTTTAGTTTGGTCGAACTACTTCGCTCCTTTCTCAGATCCAAAAGCAGTTCAAGACATCGAATTTCAGCTCCAAACTTGTGATCTACTACCTTCCTTGACTTGACAGATTGTAGAGCTACTTAGTTCCCCAGCTAGTGATTTGCGATCAGGTGCTCTAGCCGAAAAGATAAGGGATGTTTTGGCAAGAGAAAGGGTTGGAAAAGAGTTTTACATCTGGGGACAGCTAAGAGCTACTTCTTCGTTCCTTTCCCAAACCCAAGCTACTTAATTCCTGTGTCCTTTTATCACGGAAAGACCTTTATTCCTCTACCAGGGGTAACTAAGGAGTTTCCTACTGAGTTCCTTGTTGGGGTTGCTAAGACAGCGGGTACTGATTCGCTTTCAAAGGCTGCTTCATACCTTTCCAGATCCAAATACCTTTTTAGGAGTTTGAAAACTCGAGCAACTACATTCCTCGACATTTAATCAAATCCCAGTGTAGCTTTCCTTCTTTACTACCAGAAAAGGACTCATTAAGCACAGCTTCTGTGTTTTCAACTTAATCCATCACATTATTCATACCCTAAGGTCAGGGTGTGACAATTTTACTGTAATCAGATGATTTCATGTGTTTCCTAATCATGTTAGTAAGAGCATTTTGTGTTGTTCATCAATGAATGAAATAATGTCAATCATGTTATTGCTTTTCTGATTTGTTTTTGCTTTGGAAATGTGAGATTACTCTAGTACGTAGCATAGTAGTTTTGGCATTAAAATGTGAGATTACTTAATATAGATTGAATGTTGCGAGTAATGTACACATATGCTAATGGTGTATGATATGTGAGTATCATGTCTATTCGAGAGGGTCATAGAACTTCTATTAAGAGGGTCATAGAACTTCTGTTATCATTCCTGGCCCTTTCTAAGTTACGTAAGTCTTATTTTAATCTGACAGCCTAAGTTGCATTCTGGATCTTTTTGGCCTAGTCCTAATACTGGCTGCTTATGCACGGTTGTCTTGTCCTTTTTTGTCTTTTTTTTTTAAATATAGTACTATATCATTTCAAGAGGTTGATATCTTTAGTTCAAGTACATATTATTTTTATTACAGTTGTGCATCATACAATTAACTAGATGTTGGTATCATTTGTTTTTTGGTCTGTAGGGTGGGTCAAGATCTTGTTATTGCAAATATTGAGGACTCTAGAGTTGTGATAGGTAAAAGAGATGAAGATTGTTCTCTCGTTGTAGTTCAATTAACTGTACGTATACTTAAAACCAAGTAAGTTACTTGGCTCTTATTTTAGTTAAGAATAAAGATATGAGTTTTTTAGTGTTGTGTTTATTATGTTTGTGATTAAGATTCAAATTTATAATTTCTTATAATGTATACTAAAGAATCCATATTGCTAGTATATTTCTGACATGATGAACTTCATTTAATTACGCATGAAGGTTTTTGAGCTGTCTGATGACTCACATAGACAAGATATCGGACTATTTGGGTGGTAATATATATAAGCAACTCCAGTCCATTTTATTGTTAAGAAACTTTGGCTTAGTTGGTTGCATTTAGTTGCTTTTGTCTACATATTATGTGCTTGTATCAAGAAACTAATTAATAGAAGCACTTGACAATTATTGCTTCATGTTCTTGTATTAATAGTTCTTGTGCAAGATTGATATTTGAGAACCTTTAATTGAATGTGACAATTCTTTTTCAATGCATTTGATTCCTTTTTGCATAGCTTTTGTCCCCAAAATAAAATTTCTGGCATGCTAATATAACAATATCTATTGTCTTTACTAAGTTAAAATACTAGAAATGTGAGGCCATAAAGAATAACTAGCAACGTAAGTGGAGAGTTTAAATCAAAAGAAAACATCACTTATATGTAGCTCAACCTCATTCATACGATAGATAAATGTCGCACGAAAAGTCGAAAGCCTAAAAGATATCACGTAGTGAAAGCTTAAAGCATATCAGACGATAAATACATATTGTCTTAGATAGACCAAATGAAAAATGAAAAAATATACGTTGCCTGAAGATCGTTCACCCAATGCATATGTGTCGTCATACTACATTTAGACCAGAAACAACATCAATAGTTTGTCGTGTAGGTTCATCCGGCGATACATAAATGTAGCGTGAAAAATTTTAAATTCTAATTCACCAAGTATATGTCGCTTGTAACATTTTCATTTGATGTTTAAATGTCGTCTTTAAACAAATTAACCTACACCTGTATGTTGTTGTAAGGCGTATTTCTCTCTCACTCGTAGTTATAAGGCGACACAAAGAGCTGTGTCGCCTCACGGCAAAAAAAAAAGATACGTCGCCTTCTAGCATGTCGTTGTTTAAACTATCAGACGACATATATACCGTGTCGCCTTATCTCAATTCAGGCGACACAAAATGAAAAAAAAGTCTTTTGTCGCCTGAGGTTCATATAGGCGACACAACATTTGTGTCGTCGGTGAACCTCATCAACGACATGCTAGAAGGCGAAACTTACGATTTTTATCAGGTGTCACTACAGTTGTGTCGCCTAATGCAAGAAATGGCATAGTGCCACTCTTCTTCAATCTCAAATATTTGGCCATGGCGGCGTCTCAGGCCAACACCAGCTTGACGACAATGGCTCGACGCCGCTTGATAGATGACGAGGAAGCAAGATCGACCTTGACATCGCCAAATAGACGACGAAGCCTTGACCTTGACCTCGATGTCGCCAGATCGACGATGACGTGTCTTGACCTCGATGTCTATTGCGTCCGATTCCATCGATGCCAACTTCTTAATTGACCTCGACTGGGCCGGTTCATCTTCGTGGCTCATTTGGTCCTTGACGGCTATGATCGCCTTCCGCCGGCGACTCGAGATCTGTACAGCTTGGACGCCGCTGCTGACTCGATGACAAGTTCTGGATGACGCCGCTTTGAAGATGTTGCTACTATTAGAGGTGACTGTTCTGGTAAAATTTTGAGTGTAAATTTGCTATAGTTTCTTTCTTTGGTTTTGAGAAAATGTAAACAAAGATTAGGATGATGTTTTCTGTTAATTTGATAGTGAGTGTGAGATATCATGCACATAATCATGTTCTAATAATGTAGGAGATGAATGAAACGAGATTCATAAGTATGTTTCGGCCTCATTGTATGATAGTATATTTTGAACAATGTCATAGTACATTTTCATCATTGTGATAGTATATTTTCCCCACTGTGATTGTCTATTTTTGACACCTTGGTAATAGCTTTCATTATGCTTGGTAGTAGATTTTGTTGCCGAAAACATTAGCTATTGGTTTTGTTTGGAGGTAATAGTTTTTGTTGATGGTGATAATAGTTTTTGTTGATGGTGGTAGTAGTTTTTGTTACTTGCAGTAGTAGTTTTTGTTGCTGGCGACAATATCTTTTGTGACTTCGTCAAAGGTCATTAGAAATCTCACTGTAGTAGCTTTTATTACTGGGGGTAGTAGCTTTTATAGCTGGTGGTAGTAGTTTTTTTTGTTGGTGACAATAGCTTTTGTTCTCCTTGGTAGTAGTTTTTTGTATGCTCGGTAGTATCTTTTATAGGTGGTAATAGTAGCTTTTTTTGTTTGTGACAGTAGCTTTTGTTCTACCTTGTAGTAGTTTTTCATATGCTCAATAGTATCTTTTATAGTTGTGTTGATCGCCAAAAAAAATAACAATAAAAAAGAAAAAGAAAGGGATTTAAAAATATATAATATAAATACTTTTCTTGTGCTACATGCACAATGTTTTTGAGTTCAATTGTGACTCTCGCAAACAGCTGGACAACAAAGTCAAATATGAACTCAATCTTCCAAACCGTGCACTCTATATAAAGAGACACAGAGAAGAAGAAAAAAGGGACACAGAGAGCGCGAGAGAGAGACAGGAGACAGAGCGAACTGGAGAGAGAAACAGAGAAAGAAAGAAGGCAAAACAGAGAAGAAGAAAACAGAGCAGAAGAAGAGCGGCGAACCAAACAAAGGTAGAGCCCCTATTCTAACAATTTTTCTTTTTGCAGCGTCTTTATCTTTCTGTCACTCCGCCGGAAGCCCGGAAGCAAAGCCATCTCCCCTAACGCGAGATGACCTCGCAAGGTAGTCACCAAAAGAAGAGATAACCACGCGGGGTAGTCACCAAAAAGAAGGCGAGATGACCTCGCCCCCACCTCCTCTTGCTGCAATAAATATATGGCCGCTCGGCCCTTACTCGTGTACACATGGCCTTGCGATTCGCATAACAAGCAGTATAAGAGAAGGAAACAAGCATTCCAGGCGAGTTTGAAGACAGGCCGCTCGGCCCTTACTCTTGTACACATGGCTTTGCGTTTCTCATGATAAGCCGTACAAGAGAAGAAAACAAGCGTTCCAAGCAGGTGAATTTGCAAAGCAGGAACTTACCCTTGATGACTTGGAGAATCCCTGAGCAGATCAAAATAAGCTCAAATAACAGAGGCGACATGTCTTTATAGAAGGAGCAGTTCCTTCAAGTCCAACTCCCAAACACATTTGTTTTTTCATCTACAAAAAGGTTTTCATCCTCAAGATGATAGATCATGGAGTTGGAGTCAAGTATGGTTCGAACTGGGAAAGATGGCCCATCAAAGCTACAAAGTTCTTCTGGTTGTGACAAACATTCTTGCTAAAACATTATCAGGCGAGCTAACATTCGCGCCAAAGTAGAAGCCCTAAGAGGTGGCGAGGTCACATTCGCGTCAAAAGCAGAAACCTTAAGGGGTGGCGATGTCACACTCGCGTCAAAGCAGAAACCCTAAGGGGTGGCAAGGTGATTTCACATCAAAACAGGAACCCTAAGGGGTGGTGAGGTGACTTCACATCAAAACAGAAGCCCTAAGGGGTGGCGAGGTGACTTCACATCAAAGCAGAGGCCCTAAGGGGTGGCGAGCTAATATTCGCGTCAAAACAGAAGCCCTAAGCCCAGGTGAGGCGAGATCCATTCACGCAGAAGATGAAGCAAGTCGCGGAGTCCGCTCACAGACATACAAGCAGAGTCCGCTCACAAGTATACATGCGGAGCCCGCTCACAAACATCCACCCGGAGTCCGCTCAAAAGTATACACACGAAGCCCGCTCACCAACATACGCACGAAGTCCGCATGAAGGGGGAGTCCGCGTACACGCGGAGACTGAATTTGCAGATCACCTACGCAACTATCAAGAACTATGGCTAAGGCAATTCAAGCCTTTTGATCACGGTGATGCATCACCCATTTCGGGTGCCCAAGTCAAGTCAACAGACACTCTACCAAATTGGGTATCCACAAGAAATACAGTTGACAGATCTAAAAATACTGTCAAGCCCAAAATTGGCATTAAGCCACAAAGCCTACAAAACTCTTATGAACTACGGTCGGTTTGATCCCACAAAGGGGTACATAGGCAGTCTAGCAACCCACTAAATGTAACCACAATTCAAAACAGAATCTCTGACACCACCAGTCAAATTTGTCCAGTCCAAATAACTCTAGCCAAATTCTTGAAGCACCAGAAAATTAAATCCATAACCAAACCCTTAAGAACTACAATGGTTTGATCCCTTTACAAGGGTGTGTAGGCAGTCTGAATTCAAATCTGGATACAACCACACCAAAAACCAAATCATCGTTTCTTTCCAAGCCAATCACCCTCAAACTTACACATTTCCCAGTTGATACTTTGTAATTAGAATCAAATGGTTTTCCCTTGAAAACATGGGTTGTAATTAAGGAATTTATTTTATTCTGAATAGGTTGAACCAGACATAAATTAAAACTTTATCTTAATTAATAAGATGGAGTGAAATCGTGTTGGGTATATATATGTTTACAATTTTTGCCCAACATAGTTTTTGGCGACACTGGGGACCCATTCTCCTTTTCATCTCTTTTATGAAGTTCTTAACTTGTTTGTGTGTTTTGTTTTTCAAGGAAAAACAAAACAATGGCACCACAAGTAACTGTTTTCTTCCACAAGCTCCCAGCAACTGCTGCTCATCCAAACTGAACTGGTCATCGCATGACATTCGTGGTTGGTCATGTTCCTGTCACTTGTACAAAGGCGAAGCTTGAAGCAAAACAAAACAAGCTAAACGTGAGTACCGGGAAGACTCAGACTTTCAAAGCTGCCTCCAAGAATGCTTTGAGAAATCGGAGGAAGCGAGTTGCAAGAGCTCAAAGGAAGAGAAATGCCCAAGCTAAGGCAGTCGAGGCTATCTTGGCAGAGCTTGCCCAGCCAAGACTTAATAAGGAAGGAGTAAAAGAGGTGAAGACTCCCATGCAACCTTATATTATGGTTGGTACCATGCGGGTCAATTAACCAAGTGTAGAGAGATCGTGATGGTGACTTCCACCAAGGGAGGGGATGAGCATGAACCTCAACTTCCCCTCCAAGGCTCACAAAGCTCCACAATGTCCTCACAGCCAACAACAGCTAGTCAAGAACTTGACCCAAAGAAGCTGGCGGAGGAAATTTCAAAAGCTCTTGATGCACCAGCACGAGGACCAGCAAGGCCAAGGGGGTCCAAGACGAAAGAGTATCTTATTTATGGAGATGATTCCTACACGGGACCAATTACCCGCAATATGGCCAGAAGGATGATGCTCGAAGGGTCGTCAACAAGTACTATGCCAGAAGAAGGTATCCGTCTCTAAAGGATAATCCTTCATTTGTCTTGTGGAAGGGTAAATACCTTATATGAGACCTCGACCCCAACTGAGGTATCCTCGCATGCATTGATACCTCAATCAGTCGCCAGGTATAGTGAAAGTTGTGACTCTCATTCCGACAATTCAACTTCCTATAGTCCACACAAAGTCTCATGGTGCCATCTTTCTTCGTGACAAACAACACTGGAGCACCCTATGGAGACATACTAGGCCAAATAAAACCCTTATCCACCAACTCCTACAGTTGAGTTTTTAACTCTTTTAATTCTGCAGGTGTCATTCTATAAGGCACTTGAGAAATCTATCTCCCTTTTAGGAGGCAACCCAGGCAATTCATCCAGAAAAACATCCGAAAATTCATTAACTACAGGGATATCTCCATCCTCACCTCTCCCTTCCTAGTATCCACCACATGAGCTATAAAGCCTGGCAACCTTTATTCAATAATTTCCTAGCGGCGACAGCTGAAATTAAACAACTGGGAATCACATCTCGCTCACCCTGAAATGTAACCTCAGGCTTCCCAGGACTTCGCAACACCACTATTTTCCGGAAACAATCAATCATGGCCCTATGTGCCTCTAAAAAGTCCATCCCCAAGATTACATCAAACTCCACAATCTCTAAAGGAATTAAGTCAACTTCGAAACTAAGGCCCTCCACCAACACTTCACAACCTCTAAATACCCATTCTATCTTCATCACATCACCAGAGGGCAAGGAAACCTGCTATTCGCCTGGAAATGGAGATGATGGCACATTGGCGAGAAAGGAAAATCTACTAGACATGAAAGAATGCGTCGCCCCAGGGTCTATCAATATAAAAGCAGGATGACCGAAAATTAACAACGTACCAATAATGACATCCGGGGAGGTACGCCCTTCCTGCTGAGTCATGGCATGAAGCCTGGCATGAGTAGTGGCAGGACGACCTCTCTGTCCTATGCCCTGCTGGAAGCTGCCTCTGGTTGGAGCCATGGCGCGAGTACCACTACTAGAACCACCAGCTAATGTCTACCCCATGGCCTGAGTAGGAGCATATGTAGCTCCCTGAGTCAGAAGAGGGCAATCCCTCTTGAAGTGATCCAGCTGACCACACAGAAAACATCCCCCTGGCTGAGATTGACTCTGCCCGGACTGAAAAGATTGACCACAAGAGGTTCCACTCCTAAATCGCTCAAGCTGATGCCCAAAGAAATTCTTGAAGGGTCTACTACCATGCCTCTTGAATCGCCCTCTAAAACCAGAACCAAAACTCGAACTGCTACCATGCCCACTGCTAGTAGATGATCCAGGTACCGAAGTGGACGCCAATTTCTTTGATGAACCCTGGCCACGACCACTAGAATCACGAAGACGGCCAGCTGCCAACTCTTGTGCCTCAATATTTAGAGCAAAAGTCACGTCCTGGTGGAATGACTGATATGGCACTGTTATTATCTTGTTTGCATAAATACCACCAAGGCCCTTGGTGAACTGATAAATCTACTCCTGATCTGTCTTCACTGATAGGAGCATAAAATGTGACATTCTTAATGTGTTATTACCTCCATTTGTACTTTGATTATCTCTTATTGTCATAGAATAGAGTCATAATGTAGAGTCAAAAGTTTTTGGTAGAGTTGTGTGTAAAACATGTTAAACATAAAGGACGATAGAGAAATTTGTCAAAAGCCAATTTGTGGAGCCTTAGAGATGTTCTTATGATTCTGTAAAGCTTTTACATTGTCGCAAATTGAGTTAACTCTCTAATACGTAGGTGACATGCAGAAGAGTTCATGGGAGAAAGAATCAGTAGAATTGGAGTTATGCCGGAATCATTGCCGGAAGGTCAGATTGCTAGAACAGAGTAACCGACTGCCTGCCGAGAGAAGTGTTCCTGATGGACCTCAGGAAGCAAAGCAGCTGATCCATGAAGCCTAGTCCACGAAAGGAGAGGTCCAAACCAAGTCCAACATGGAGAAGAAGATCTAAATTCGGCAGAATATCAAGAAATGTCCAAGTCTTGATTCCTGATTAATTTCGGGAAAATTCGTGTGCACATCTCACAACTTCAACGGGCTCTCCAGGACAGCTCACAATGAATCAGAAAACGTGCTACATATGGATAGAGAGCTACAGGAGTCTAGTTTCCAAATCAATTGAAATCACCTCAATATCTATTTTCTAGAGGGATTTATGACGAAATCATCAGACAGAGGTCATTGGGCCGAATTAAGAAAGGCTAGGGAAACCTAAACCAACTCGGATTTTACTTGTGTGGCCGGCCTCTCTAGGGTCTTTCTTCTCTATAAAGCATGACTTCAAGGGCAGAAGGGGATGATCACTACTCTTGCAATTACATAGCCGAAACTCTACCAAACCCTATACAGAAAATTATTTAGCCGATCCATCAACCACAAACCACAAGAATCACTCCATCCTTCCACCGATTTCCCCCACACTTGCCGAATCTTCAAAAGTTGTAAAAGTATGATTTTCTCATGGCTTCTTATATTATTTTCTGTTTAGTTTCGAACTCTATTGTAATATACTTTTCGATTTTGGTTTTATTTATCAAACATGGTTTTTGGATTTCTTTGTGATCTTTGATTGTTGTATGTTTTGATTTATAACTTCTTGAATGCATGATGATTTCGTGAGTTAGGTTTTGGGGCAGTAGCATTTTCTTATGTGTTTTTGATTTCTAATTGATTAATTGTCATGAATTCATGCATCTAAATCAATCCTTGAGGCTGCCTCGGCCATGGTTGTCCTTAAGGTGCGGTTTCATCTACCATAATAATTTTGGATCAATTCATACGCAAAGTTGTCTTGTTCCTTGTTATTAACTTAGGGCGGATTTAATTCTGATAATTTACATGCTAATAGGATGAGTGACGCCATGCCTTAGATCATGTTTCCGATTGATTCATGTGCTAAAGTGTTTTCTTGTTTAATCTCTACGCAACGTGTTTTTAAATGAGTTAGCATTCATGTTTAGAATCAAGCGCAAAGATGGTTCTAAATACTTGAGGAGTCTTAACAATTAGATAACCGCAAAGGCTCTAATTAGAATCGGAATTGGTTAGAGTCAAAGACAATTTGAACGTTGTTGCCCGGCCTTGCATGAAGTTGTTATGTGTTCTAGATGGTTTTTCGTGTTACGTGTTGCATGAGTATGTTGATCACTTGTATATAATAATCATAGGTTTAATTTTCAGTAGGTTATTCATTAGAATTAATCAATCTTAAACCCCCAATATTTCGATGTATATATGTGAATACTTGTTTATAAGTTGTTTGGTTTCTCTTCTTTCAATCACCCTTTGGTTTCCCCGGCTAGAACGATCCATACTTGTCCATATTACTATGATTGCAGGGTAATTAAATAGAAGTTGTTTAACCTCGGTTACGCGACACGTCATTCACCAAATCAGGCACATAGTATGACAACTCTCGAAATTGCTGCTCAAAAACCATCACTGTCATATCATCACTCTTTTTCAAATTTAGGAACTCCTCTCTTATTCGGTTGACATGAGCATGGCTAATATATCGCTCTCTAAAAAGAGCTGTAAACTGGTCCCAGGTCATATGATTAGCAGCTTCGCCCATACCTCTACTAAAATCAAGCCACCAATGCCATGCTTGATTCTCCAAAAACTGGGTAGCCAAGTTCACCTTCCTATCCTCAGGACAACTCACCTGAATAAACATTTTCTCAATGGTCTCAACCCAATTCTAAGCATCCAAAGGCTCAACAGCATGGCTAAATGCTCTAGCTCCATTCTTGTATGCCTATCATAATTTATCTCAGGGACCATACTAGTGCTAAAACGCTGAAAAAACTACTCCATTGCATTAATCCAATAACTATGTACATCCCCATCTTCCCCCCTTGGAGGATTCTGCCTAGGTGCTCGGCGAGGAGGCATACTACCTGAGAATAAAATATTTAGCACAAGAGACAAGAAAAAGACCACTACCCACATACTCAATAAACACTTAGCATACATTCATAAGCTAATGGATCCGCCGCGGTCAGACCATCACCCTCATGACACTAAATTTTACTAAGCACATGTGGTAGTGATATAAAAAGACAGGAATCAAACAACCTAATGCTCTAATACCAATTGTCTGGGCCTACCCCAGATTTCCCCTCGAAATCCGGGATAAACCCTGTGGGACCCACCTCAAGGAAAGTTCTGCCACAATTCTTGGTAGAACCTCCTTTGAAAATAGGTAACCCTACTTGAAAGAAAAATCACCAAACCCAACTCACAATAATTCCCAATCAACATGCATAAATATAATCTCTCAAATAAACACAAACAAATAAATCTTTTCCATCAGCTCTTAACATACTTAAACCATCCCATAATTATCAGAGCATCTACTAGGAAAATAAGATAAACAACACAATAGGTTAAACTGGTAACCTATATGGGAAAACTGGATGAGGTGGGGATCTATGACACGCCTACTATCCTCGCCGAACTGAACTCTGCAGACTGGGCATTTAAAAACGGAAGGCCCATGGGAGAAGCATTTAAAACGTTAGAGTGAGTGGACAAAAATAAATAACAAAAGAATATGGACCAATGAAATCAAATCTACACTCTCTCATAATTTCCATTAGAAAAATATTTATGCATGCCACTCTTGGAACTCTTCCCGAAAATAATTATAAACCAAAACAATGAACCAATCCCATTGGTTCTCACTAAAACAAAATAAATAGGGAAAAATATTTCACCATAACGATGAGCCTCCCAGGCTATAATAGTGTCACACGATAAGCGCTCTACTCACCTATGATGAAGACCGCTAAATAGATTATAATAGCGTCTCACGCTAAGCGCTCAACTCTCATATGATGAGGACCGCTAAATAATGGCTAGCTAACAATAATATATTTATATATACCGATCGGTTGCCTCCAGGCTATAGTAGCGTCTCACGCTAAGCGCTCAACTCTCACATGATAAGGACCGCCGGTGGGACTATAATAACGTCATACACTAAGCGCTCTACTCACATATGAAGAGGACCGCTAAATAATATTTGCAAGCGATAAATAATATCAGTCAACCCTTTTAGGGTGTAATAGATTACCAAATATGAAAGATCAATTGACATGTCCCACATGTCAAATGAAATGAGCAAGAGAGTTTCCAAATAACAGGTGGAACTCATTAATCCCAAGAAAATACTAAATTTTAAATATACCTTAGAAATTAAATAACTTTAGTGCATGCGTGACATTTAAATCAAAGGTCCACTCACAGTGCTCGGCTATGAATCTGCCGACGGCCCGAGGCTTCCTCTAAATGATCCTCCTCACGGCCTGAACAATAATTATTATTAATTCTCATACTACTTTAAAACTTCAATAAATAAATCCATAAAGTTAATGGCCTAAAATCAAATTCTTCCTTGCCCATTTTCTCCATCTTTAATCCATTATAACTCAAAATTCACCACCATCACCGATAACCAAAAATCAACCTTATACGAAATTTAAAACCGGCTAACCAAAAATCAACCTTATACCGATAATCCACTCTAATCACTGCCAAAATCCTTAACTATGGAAAAATCCCGAACATTAACAAAACTCCTCCAAAAATTCCAAACTATACTTCATTAAACTCCTCTCCTTAATACCATCTTAAAAACATGAAAAACATTCCCTGAGGGGAGGCGCCGCCGCTTGCTCCACCGACAGCCGTTTTCCGGCGACTTCATATGGCCATCAAATTTAAACAGCATAATCCTCTCATCATCCACAACAACTTCCATAACTAGCATTTAGTCCAATTCTAAGGCTATCTAGGGTAATCGAACCGAAACATCCATAAAATCTCTAGAACTTCAATTATACATTTCACCCTAACAAGATCGAATTAGACCGATTCCTTTTGAGGGAATACTCACCTTGATGAGGGCTACAAGTTAAGCTAAAAATCTCGGCCTATGATGACCGGAGGACGGAGCTCCGGCGAAGAGACAGTCGGCGTTCCGGCGGCTTTTTCTCCTCTCCGGCGACACTACCGGCCCGGACACTAGGTCGGGGAGAGAGAGGGGGTGGCGGGGGTCCGAACCGGGCTGGAGCGGCAGCCAGTTGCTAGCTGGACGGCAACAGTTGGCGACAAAGCTTTCTGACGGGAAGAGAGCTCGGGGAGGAATTTCGGGAGAAGAAGAGAAGAGAAAGAAGAGAAGAGAATAAGAAAGGAAAAACTTGGGCTGCCACCCCCGGCCCAACACTCAAACCCAACTAAATAAACCCACTTCAAACTTTACCCTTTTTTACCAACTCAAAAACTTTACTATTTAATTGATAACTTACCATGCTAACTCCAATTTTAACACGTAGCATGTCTACGAACTCGTAATCACGTCACCTAAAACTTTCATGAAGAAAGTTTTCCCAAATTTCAAACGGAAGAAAAAGTCAACTTTAAGGCCCTTAACAGTAAACGATTACTTAATACGGTAAAAGACTAAAATAATATCAAAGTAAGTTATAGTAAAAATGACTTAAGAACTGGGGTGTGACATAAGCGACGAAAAGTTATACTTTTGTCACTTAAGTGATTAACTTAGGCTACGATTCCATCTCTTAAGAGCTTTTTTCCAATAGTTTATGGATTCCAATATTTATATTTCCGCTGCATCCAAAATGTTAGTAAAGTATAAAGCTAAATCAATTGGAAATTAATACATATCACAACATAATAGAATAAATTTATTACATATATAATAAATTCATGACATAATTAAATCGAAAATTTGACGTTTTAACACACCATGTGTTTTCAATCGCTATCAACGTAGTCTCTGTCTTCTAAATCATCCTCACTCACTTCATATGAATGATCGTCTGAGTCTTCCACTTCGTCGTCTAGCCGGATGAATGGAAGTGAACCAAAGTCAAACTCTAAACTATAAATGGGAACGTACTCGCAGGGTTGGAAGTGGATGTCGTTGTTGATGTGAATAGTCTCCGTATCGGGGATATTAGACATCGAGGCATCTTGATATGGTTCAAGAGTGACATTCTCAATATCACTATTTGCAATACCCATCTCAAGTGTAGTTGCAGTGTAAATACCTCTATGTGACATCACGTTAACAACTTTTCAACCCCCACCCTCCTTTGGATCACCAAGATAAAAACTAGTATTGCCATTGTGGCAACAATAAAAGGTTGATTCTCATACCAGCTTGTGCATGTATTCACTGATAACAGACCATGATCCGTCTTGGTACTCCTCGGTATATTTGGGTCGTTGAACTATCTACACTTCAATAACACAACTGGCATACCAGTTGCGTAGACTAGCTCGACAACAGATATAACGACCCCGTAATATTCAGCTTCATCTTCACTGTAGCTCGATCTGTTTTCCTCCAGTTTTTCGATCTGGAACTGATGTAGATGATATAAAGAAGATTTCACTTAAGCGACAAACTATTTCGTCGCTCAAGTCAAACATACTGTCGCTTTAGTGTTAACTTAAGACTACGAAAATTAAATTTCTCGGGTAGGTGCAGGATATCATGCGACAATCAATTTCGTCGCTTAAGAGTCAACATTTTCGTCACTTTAGATAAACACTAAAGCGACGAAAATCAAATTTGTCGCTTCGGTTCAGGATATCACGCGACTATTTTTTTCGTCGCTCAAGAGTCAAAATTATCGTCGCTTTTGTCTAAAACTAACGCGAAGAAATCTCAATTTGTCGGTTAAGTTTAGGATATCATGCGACAAACATTTGCGTCACTTAAGAGTCAAAAGTTTCGTCGCTTTAGTAAAAAATAAAGCTATGAAATGTAAATTTCTCAGTTAAGTTATGAATCTTATGCGACTAAATTATTCGTCGCTTAAGGGTTAATGTTTCGTCGCTACAGAAATAATTTGCGACAAAATTTTTGTTGTCGCCTGAGTAGGATCTGTGGCGACGAATCTTAGGCGGCAAAATAATTTCATCGCTCCAGAGAATTGTAGCGACAAAAAATGTATATTTAGCGACAAAATGAGTTTTCGTCGCTGAGGAAATACCTAAGCGACGAAATATGAATATACACGTCGCTTAAGCCTTTTTTTTCTACTAGTGGTACACTCCCACAACCCCATTCCACAACAGTTTCAAATCATCTATTAGTGGTTGCAAGTAGACATCGACATCATTACCAGGTTGCTTTGGTCCCGATATAAAAAAGGTCAACATCATGAACTTCCTTTTCATGCAAAGCCATGGAGGCAGGTTATATGTGACTAGTATAACTAGCCAACATGAATACAGGCTGTTTTGCATACTATGCGGGTTAAATCCATCCGAAGATAGAACTAATATGAGGTTTTTGTGGTCGCTACTCAATTTAGGATATTTATTGTCTAGTACTTTCCAAGTAGGAGAATCAGATGGGTGTCGCATCATCTTATCTTTCTTTCTACCCTAGTCATGCCAAGTAAGATTCTTAACTGTTTTGGTTGACTGGTAAAACCTTTTGAACCTGGGGATTGGTGGAAAGTACTATAAAACCTTCGTAGGTACATTTTTTTCACAATGTTATACATACCCACTTTCCACCTTGAAACACCACAGCCTGGGCAAACATCAGCTTTTTTACACTTTTCTCCTCTATACAAGATGCAGTCATTAGGACATGCATGAATTTTTCCATATTCTATCCCTAAAACACTAAGAGTCTTTTTAGCATCATTCACCGTCAAAGGAATAAGATTTTCTTCAGGAAGCAGACCCTTAATGAATTCCAGAAAGTCTCCATAGCAAGCATCGCTCAGTACATGCTTTGCTTTCCAATTAAAACTCTCAACCAGAAGATTCATCTTAGTTGTATGGTCACAACCATGGTACAAAGGTTGATCTCCATCCTCTATGAACTTCAAAAACACATTAGAGTCTTCGGAGATCTCCTCATCCTCACTTTCTCCTATTTCTACATTGTTCTTACCCATCCCAGGTTCCCCATGAAAAGATTCATATTCATATTCATATTCATACTCAGCCCCATTATCGTACATAGATTCCCCATGTCACCTCCACACCTTATAACTCTCTAAAAAAACATAATAGAATACATGATCCCCAACAACTTCCACAGGAAATCCATCGGTATTGCAACAATTCATGCACGAACATGAAATCTTGTCTATGTTAACAGCATTAGACTCAGCAAACTTTAGAAACTCTTCAAATCCTAACTCAAACTCTTTTGATCTCCTATCACCATACATCCATGAATTATCCATCTTAGACAGAAAATGTATTATTAGTACGTACATACACTATAGCCATTTATACACATGCATATATATATATATAACAGTTCATTCATAGTTTCACATACAGCTGCAAGCATTACATCAATCCAAGCTCCAACAATACATTATACAAATACAATAATCTATCACAGCAAAAATTAACCACAAACAAGGCATGCATGCATATACAAACTTTAAACAATCCATAAACTTTCTGATCATTTTGAAAATTCACCAGAAATTCACACAATCAAGCCTTTGGCCTTTTCCACTGCACCAAGGGCACTGAGCCTTCCCAACAAATCCTTTTGTAACACAGCACTGAGCCTTCCTAGCATTATAGGATTAACAACAATTTCAACAAGCAAATTTTCAGTAAAAAGTTTTTCAACACAGTAATCTAAAGCTGTTAACAATAGAGAAATGAACAATGACTAACCTCAGGTAATGAATAAGCAAGTTTTCCATCTCATATCGCACATATACAAAAAAGAAGTTCAAATCGTATCAGTATGTGCGAGAATAGAATTTCAATTGCAAAATCCCAAATAGAAGAACCTGAAATCATAAACTGAGTTTAAATCGAAAGAAGAAAAACCCAAAATCTATTTGAATAGAAGTAACAATCCCTAAATCCCAACCGATTTCAATCAACCCCTAAAGCCCTAAATCCCCAAATAGAAGAAAAACCATAAAATCGATTGAATCAAGAACCCATTCAAAACCCTAAGCTTACCGTGAGAAGAAGAAGGAGATAGCGCGCTGTGAAAAGGAGAGATGAGAACAGTGATGTAGGATGAGATGAGAACAGTAAGGATGAGACAGATGAGTGTTTTGGAGACGAGAATGAAAGAGGAGCTCAATCGATGGAGCCTGAGAGAAGAATGAGAATGAAAGTTTTGGGTGCTGAGAGGTTCGATCGGTGCTGAGAGAGTGAATTGTGATAGAGAGAGTTTTTTTTTCATGGAGGCTGAGAATGAGAGAGTAGTGAGAGTCTATAGGTTTTAGGTCAAAATGCGCAAGTACGTCAATTTTTTCCAAAAAGTGCGCCTTTTTTTTCAAGAATTACGCCTCTTTTCCTTACATATAGATGTTGCCCTAACACACTAACATATTTGTCTAGCTACAAAATCAAATGTTGGGGGGAACCAAACTCAATTGTTGAGGGTATTCCCTCCAAAGGTATTTCAGAAACTAAAAAGTAACTATAAGACAACACATAAATGTTGTCCTACTAACAAAAACATTTGTCTACAAAATGAAATGGTTTGAAGGGAATCCACCTAAGTTAAAATTAAGGCTGCTAGGGTTTCATTTACCTCCAAAGTCAGAAATTACACTATTCCAGTATCAGCCTACATATAAATGTTGTCTTTTTAACAAAAAATTTGTCTGCAAAATCAAATAGTTTGGAGGGAATCCACCTAAGTTAAAAGGCTAAGGTTTACCTCCAAAGTCAAAAATTACTAAATTCAAGTATCAGTCAACACATAAATGTTGTCTTATTAACATAATTAAGTAAAATTTTCACACAAGTTGTCAATTCATAAAACTTCAATATCAGACAACACATAAATGTTGTCGGATTAACATAATTAAGTAAAAAATTTCACACAAGTAGTCAATTCAATAAAATTCAATATCAGACAACACATAAATGTTGTCGGATTAAAGTGAGTAAAATTTTCACACAAATATTGGTCAATTTGGAAATCCCTCCAATAGTTGAGAAAAGATAACCTTCATAGCAAGACGACATATAAGTGTTGTCCGAATGTAACTTTCATTTTAACAATTGAGACTAAAACAGACCTCTTTCTTCACCAACATATATGTATTGTCCCAAAAACATAGCTTTTTTCAAAGAAAATTAGTATTGTCAAAGTGCATATTCCACCAACACATAAAAAAAAAATGTGTCACCCTGAAACCCTGAACCATACTTAATTTTGTTAATTTGTGTCGCCTGATGGGTGTTGCCTGATGCAAGAAATGGCATATTGAATCTCTATAAAATTTCAGCCAATTTGGTTATCATTAAGGCACTAAAAACATCGTTTTTCTGTTATAAACATGAACAGTTTAAGTTCGACAGAATTATGTCCAACCATTAGTTTAATCGAGTTTGAGTGCCTTAATGATAACCAAATTTGCTGAAATTTTACAGAGATGATCTATACATTAATATCTAAAGACTAAACGGTGGAGATGTGAAAATTCGATTGAAAAGTGAGTGTAAAGTGGAAATCCGCACCGTAAGAATAAATGCAGACATCCGCAGCTAAGAAAATCTGTATATATATAGGCCCATTCGGAGGTGGACGTCCGCACAACCCTTAAAGTGCGGACGTCCCTCCGTTCTCCACCAGACGGCTCCGCCCGAACTTGCCTCCAACCGAGCGGACACCAAAGGCATCCCCGATCACTTTCTCTTGCTGGCGAGATCGATTTGAAGGTCTGGACAGCAACCTCCATCCAAAACTTTAGACAAGATCAATCTCGGCTGCAAACTGGTATTCAGCGGACTCACCGGTAAGAGAAAATGATCAAGGATGCCTCTGGTGTCCGTTCAGGTGGTGGCGTGCGGTCGTCAGAGCCGTCCGGTGGAGAACGGAGGGATATCCGCACTTTAAGGATTTTGTGGACGTCCGTCTCTAAACGCCTTTGTATATATATACAGTTCATATCCAGAGCGAAGCTTCGCTCTGAAATTAAAGTATGAAGTTCCTTATTTGACTCAATTTTTCATCATATTTCCACATCTCCATCGTTCAGATTATTGATACTAATGTATAGATCATTCATACAAAATTTCATCAAGATTTATTATCGTTTGAGTACTGAATTAGATTAAATCAATGAACGGACCATAAATTTGTCTAACCAGAACTATTTGTGTAAATAATGATTACGAAAACTCAAACGATCATCAAATTAGATGAAACTTTGCATAAGTGATCTATGCATTAGGTTCTACAAACTGAACGGTGGAGATGGGAAATATGATGAAAAAGTGAGTCAAATAAGGAACTTCACACTTTAATTTCAAAGCGAACCTTCGCTTAGGATAGGAACTATATATATATAGGCCTTTTCATATACAAACATCTTTATTTATTCAAAAGATACATATTTCCTTAATTTGACCCACTTTTCGATCATATTTCTCATCTTAACCGTCCACATTGTAGGTATATATGAGTAGATCATCTCTACAAATTTTCAGCTAATTTGAAGATCATTAAGGTATCAAAATGAATTAAATCAATGAACGAATTGAAATTGTTCAACCTAAACCGTTCGTGTTTTTAGTTCTAAATCACATCTTTCGATACCTTAACGATTATCAATTTGGCTGAAAATTTGTAGAGATGATATACTCATATATGGCAAATTATACAGCGCACTCGGCCATCTCACCATCCATCTCATCGGGCCCGGCCGCACCCGGGTGAGATGGACGGTGAGATGGCCAGGTGCATGGCGCACCCGGGTGCGCTGAATAGGCTCTCCTCATATATACCTATAATATAAACGGTTAAGATGAGAAAATATAATCTAAAAGTGGCTCAATTAAGAAAATATGTATCTTTTGAATAAATAAGGATATTTGGACCTGATAATATATATATATATATATATATATATATATATATATATCTGTGTGTGTGTGTGTTTACAAGTCTGATTACATCATCGATATTTTTTTTTTCTCAACTCAATAGCTATTAAGTTTTGACCCTTCTAAACGAAATTTCTAACTATGCCATTATGCAAGCGTATTTGGTCACATGCTCTTCTTCCAAACTATCAATAACTTGTCTTTCTTGTAGACTATCACTATTTGCTTATTTGATTCTGGGATCGAAGATGCTCATGCTATGAATGACGCGATCTTCACCATCATGAGGATGGCGATGCGGAATGGAGGCACCAATATGCTTTGGTGTGCTACGACAAAGCAGAGGCCGCAAGAATACTATGAAGGCTATTGGGACTTGGGACTGCCAAATTCGTGCTTCGTGACCGTGGCGAAGCCATCTTGCTGGTGCTAGGGTTTTTCCAAGGACTAAAATATCGAGTATCGAGGAGATTTTGATGGTCCTAAATATGGATATTTCGATAAAAAATTTGAGAAAGTTTCAATTTCACTAAATTTTCGTGGAAAGATTGTGAAATATTTGGAGGGTATTTATATATCAAAATGGACAAACTTCACATAACTCATCTCAGTCTGGAACTTGGGATGGCTAAGGAGGTTTTGTATCATTCTTGGGGTCTGAGGTTCGAGTCATTGTATCTACACCTTGGTTTTCATTTAATTTTCCAAATTTGGGCCCAGTTTAAGATCAAATGTCTAGAATTTTGGGAACATATCGATACTTTCCTATAATATAGCGAGATTTCCAAAATATCTCACGATATTCTATTGGTCCCTCAATTAAATATCGTTAACTTGAAAAGACAACATATCGATAGTTTCCTATGATATCGCGAGATTTCCAAAATATCTCACTATATTCTGTTAGTACCTCAATTAAATATTGTTAACTTGGAAAAACGAAAATATCGTTGATATATCGACTCTTTGGTTTCACAAAACTTTTGGGCTTCGTTGCTCATTTTTATTTTTATTTTTATTTTTATTTTTCCTATTCCAATGTTTTGTCATGCATTCTTAGTGGGCTCTCAAATAAGCTCTCAAATAACTAAAATAAGTAGAGTAATTTAACTTTCAGCCAATCTATCTTTTTTTTCCTTTTTTATGCTAAAAGACTATTACAAAGAGAAACCTCTGAAGCAACCAGCTCCAAAGAGATCAAAATTAACAGCTGAACTCACAACCGAGGGAAACCTCACCTCCCAGTAGCGCGGACTCAAAAGCTGGTGGCCTACGATAGCCAAAGCGTTAGCAGCAAAATTAGCTTCACAAAGAATATACTGAAAGCATATGCCTTGAAAAGAGCAAGCAATCTTCTTGATGTCATGGATAATTTGAAGGAGCCTCCAAGGACATTTGAACTTCATACTGATACAGTTGATGAGCAGCGAGGAATCACCTTCCACTACCAAATCTTGGATCCTCATATCTTCCACTGTCAGCCTATCTGTCACTCTAATCTTATATCACAAACTTTTTTGGGAAAATGTTCATTTGCACATAAACAAGGATTTTAAAGCATATTTAAATGGAAATAAGACCTCATACCTCATTCCAATGAAACTAAGCAAAAGGACGACCTTGCCCTCGCTACAATTCAAAACCTCTCTCCCCGTTTCACATCCTGATCTGATTTCTTCTCTCTCTCTCTCTCTCTCTCCCTCTCTCTCTCCGCCGATAACGGTGATTCAGCCGAGAAGGGTCGAACAACTCCTCCTCTCCTCCGCCATCTCCAACGGCACAGAGATGGAAAAGATGCAAATCCAGAAGAAGCGAGAGGAAGAGATGCGCGAATTATAGGGCTAATCCGCCGCCGCCTCCTCTGTCGTCACAACCGGTGGTAGTGCACTGGTGCTTCGACCTCCGAGACAAACCCTAACGCCGCCACGATCACCACCTCTGTCGTGCTATCCTCGACCTCCAAAGCCCTAACAGACGAGGAGAAAATCGAGAGACTCGATCTCGGACTGGACGAAGGAGATCAGGAGGTCGTCGGCGTTGTTCCAGCTGAGGAGGTATTTTCTTTGAGATTACGACTTCAAGGCGGCGAATCGGCGACGCTCTCCCGGCGAGGAAGAAGCTGAAGATCAACTGTTACGGATTTAAAGTACTACTACAAGAGATTGTAGTCGACGCCAACAACAGTCGGTAAGTGGTCTAGGTGGGTCAATAACTTTTTTAAGGAATAGGTAACTCGGTTATTAGGGGTCACTAACTGATTACTATGGGTCAGTAATTGATTACGGGGGTTAGTAATTGACGGGGGTTGATAACCCGACTATTGGGGGTCAGTAAGTTAAATATTGGGTTGAGTAACCTAATTATTAGGGGTCAGTAACTGATTACTGGGTTTAATAACCCGATTATTGAGAGTTAGTAATCTGATTATTGGGGGTCAATATTTTAGTAATTAGAGATCAATAAAACCTTTGGCGAAAGGTACATCTATGTCCCAACGAGTGTCTAGTGAAATTCTAATGACATTAAGAAAGTCCGGAGAGATTCCGATGATAGCCGGAGAAAATTTGGCGGTTAGAAAAAAAGTCCGGTGACCGGAGACCGGTGAGAAACTGGCAAAGTCTTCTCACTCCCACTTTCTCTCTCCTTATGCATGTGATGGTAAAATTATCTTAAAATATACAAATTTTTTTTATTATGACTTTAATAAAGATTTGTGTATATAGACACAAATAAGAACAGTTTATATTGGAATTAGCTCATGTTTATTAAATTCATTAGAATGAGCAATAAAGGGTTTAAATTAGTACTAAATATGCATTTTCTTAACTTTCCTCATAATTGATAGAGGAAGGATTATAATGGTTTTTTCTAGTTTGAGTTTAATTCATCATTCGATATTTTCAAGATTTGTGATAAAAAAAAAAACAAAAAAAACGAACCAAAACTCAATTCACAAGTACGACTGCCCGAGAAACATCACAAGCCCAAACAAAGCCCATTGAAATTTGAAAGTACACCCACACACACTTTCACTTCCAAGTTCCAACTAGTAGAACTCAAGTTTCTGCCACAGATAAACACGATTGCGAGCTGTTGGGCAAAAATTGTAAACAACGTATATACCCAACATAACTTCATCCTATCTTATTGACTAAGATAGGGTTTTAATTTTATGTCTGGTTCAATCAATTCAAGACAGAATGTGTCTCTTAATTACAATCCCTTGTTACAAGGGAACACCCTTTGATTCCGTTTACCAAGAGACCGTTGTTGGTTTGTTTGTTTTTGTGACTGCACCCATATTTGGAAATGGGTTGCCTACGTACCCTGGAGAGGATCAAGTCACTCGTAGTTCAAGGGTTCCAACAAGTGAAGGACTCGTTGGAGGGCTTTGACTTTAGGATGTATTTGGATTTGTGTCTGAAGGCATTTGAGCTTAGGAGCGTGATTTCGGCTTTAAGCGATCCGAGAATTTATTTGGGTTGGTGGTTGCATCCAGATTTGAGTCCAGACTGCCTACATACCCTTGTAAAGGGATCAAACCAATGTAGTTCGAAAGCTTTGGTTATGGATTTGATTTGTCTGGTGCTTTAGGAATTTTGACCAGGATCATTTGGACTGGAAGAATTTGATTGGTGGTGTCAGGGATTCTGTTTGGAATTTTGGTTGTATCTAGTGGGTTGCTAGACTGCCTACGTACCCCTTTGTGGGATCAAACCGACCGTAGTTCAAAAGAGGTTTGTAGGCTTTGTGGCTTAATGTCGGCTTTTGGTTTAACAGACGTATTTGGAGTCCATTAACTGTGTTCCTTGTAGACACTCAATTTGGTAGAGTGTCTATTGATTTGATTTAGGCACCCGGAATAGGTGAGGCAGCAGCGTGACAATAGGCTTGGATGGTTTTGGCCATAGTTCTTGATAGTGGCGTAGGCGATCTTTGTGTGTAGGCGAACTGCTCCTTCATGCGGACTCCGCGCGTGTGTCAGTGAGCTGGCTCCGTGTGTATTTTTGTAAGCGGACTTCGCGTATTCACCTGTGAGCGGACTGCTTGTGCATGTCTGAGAGTGGGCTCCGCGTGTTCACTTGTGCATGTCTGTGAGCGGACCCCGCGTGTTCACTTGTGCATGTCTGTGAGCGGGCTCTACGTGTTCACTTGTGCATGTCTGTGAGCGGACCTCGCGTGTTCACTTGTGCATGTCTGTGAGCGGACCCCGCGTGTTCACTTGTGAGCGGACTCCGCGTGTATATATGTAGGCAGACTCCGCAACTTGCTTCATCTTCTGCATGAATGAATCTCGCCTCGCCTGTGACATCATCTCGCCTCGCCTGGGCATAGAGCTTCTGAATATTAGCTCGTCATCCCTTATGCTTCTGCCTTTTCCTGAATGTTGGCTTGCCACCCCTTAGGGTTCCTGCCTTGGCGCGAATGTTGGCTCGCCACCCCTTAGGGTTCCTGCTTTAGTGCGAATGTTGGCTCGCCACCCCTTAGGGTTCTTGCCTTGACGCGAATGTTGGCTCGCCACCCCTTAGGGTTCCTGCTTTAGTGCGAATGTTGGCTCGCCACCCCTTAGGGTTTCTGCCTTGGCGTGAATGTTGGCTCGCCACCCCTTAGGGTTAAAGTAACTCCGCCACCCCTTAGGGTTCCTGCCTTGGCTTGATTGTTGGCTCGCCACCCCTTAGGGTTCCTGCCTTGGCTTGATTGTTGGCTCGCCACCCCTTAGGGTTCCTTCTTTGGCTTGAATGTTGGTTCGCCACCCCTTAGGGTTTCTGCCTTGGCTTGATTGTTGGCTCGCCACCCCTTAAGGTTCATGTTTTGGCTTGAATGTTTGTTCGCCACCCCTTAGGGTTCCTGCCTTGGCTTGATTGTTGACTCACCACCCCTTAGGGTTCATGCTTTGGCTTGAATGTTGGCTCGCCACCCCTTAGGGTTCCTGCCTTGGCTTGATTGTTGGCTCGCCACCCCTTAGGGTTCCTGCCTTGGCTTGATTGTTGGCTCGCCACCCCTTAGGGTTTCTTGCTTCGATGTGAGGTCGCCAGGCTCGCCTGGACTTCTAGTCTTGTAAGGCCATCCCAGTTCGCCTGACAATATTTTAGCAGGGATGCTTGTTTCCTTCTCTTGTACGGCTTGTTATGCGAAACGCACGGTGTTGTGTACGAGAGTAAGGGCCGAGCGGCTACATAATTATTACAACGAGAGGAGAAGGGGGCGAGATCATCTTGCCTTCCTTTTTGATGGCTACCTCGCGTGGTCCTCTCGCCTTAGGGGGAGATGGCTTGCGGGCTTCTACCGGAGTGAGGAATGAGGCCGAAGGATAAAGATTCTGCAAAAGAAGTAAAGAGAGTTAGAGAGTGGGCTCCACCTTTGTTTTTGGCTCGCCGCTTCTTTTCTTCTTTCCCTCTGCTTTTTGCTTCGCTTGTTCTTTTCTCCTTCTCCTCTTTTGTTCTGTCCGTGTTGACTCCGCCTGCACCTGCCTTTCTCTTGTTCCCTGCTTTTTGCTTCGTCTCCCTTTGTTGCGCTCTGTCCTTCTGTCTTCCGCCTCCCTGTGTTTGCCTCCCCCTTTCTTCTTCTTTGTGCCTCTTTATATAGAGTGCACAGTTTGGAAGATTGAGTTCGTATTGGACTTCGCTGTCCAACTTTTTGCAAGAGTCACAATTGAACTCAAAAACATTGTGCATGTAGCACAAGAAAAGTGTTACTTTTATTTTTTATTTTTGTAATCCTTTTCTTTTTATTTTTTTATTTATTTATTTTTTTAGCGTTCGGGCCCACAGCCCTCTCATCACAGCCGTTCATCAGAATCGCAAATAGTCTCGAGGCCAACGAAAAGGATCATCTCCCTCTCTCTCTCTCTCAATTCATTGAGGTCACTCATATCTCTCCCTCTCCCTCTCCCTCTCCCCTTCTCTGTGGACTAGATCGCTAATCACCTAATAGAGAAAGAGGATCGGGTCACCCATGGCGAGTCGACTCGGGCCGAACCCAGCTCCGGGGGTCTCCACCTCACCCATCATCAACAGCGTTAATTCGCCACCCAGGTCTTCGATTTTTATTTTCTTCTTCTGATTATTTTGTTATTTATCAGCTTCTGAAACCCTAGATTACCCCAGGTCTAGAACCGTTGACCTAAACCCACCTTGGCTTTTTCATTTTATTAAGGTTTCGAATTGGGTTATTGTTCAATTTAGGGTTTTTGTATTGTTTTAGGGATTCGTTTGTATTTCTGCAATAAATTAGGGTTCTTGTACTTTTGGGTTCTTCAATAATTATGTTGTGGAGTTAGGGGCTTTTTTTTATCTGGATTTCTGTGATTTTATATTGAGTGAGCCTTTTCGGGATAGTTAGTGATGGGTGAGGAGACATCTGATGCAATGAACCTTGACCTGAATCTGGGTCCTGTTCCCGAGCTGGTTTCTGCCCCCATGTCCAATGAGCCTGTGAATTTGGATCATTGGATGGACCAGCCTATTCACCGAATTGCCGAAGTGTTTGGGACATTTCGACAGAGGTGGCCTCTACCTGACGCTCATAATGTTTCGTCAGAGTTGAATCAGTTGATGGTCAATTCTGGGACTCCAAGCATACTACAAGCAGGGGAGGGTAGTGTTGCTGCAGAGGAAAGAAGCAACAATGTAACTAAGAAGTGCGAAAATATCAATGGGATTTTGGAGAATGAGACTTCAGAGGAGAAGGATGATGTGGAAAAGAGCGGTGGCAGTGATGGTAGCTTTTTTGATTGTAATATATGTTTGGACTTGGCTAGGGATCCTGTATTGACTTGTTGTGGTCATTTGTTTTGTTGGCCATGCATCTACCGATGGTTACATGTGCATTCCGACGCAAAGGAATGCCCTGTTTGTAAGGGAGAGGTGTCTCTCAAGAATGTGACTCCAATATGTGGCCGTGGAAACAATACTCGTGAGGCAGATGATGACTCAACACTTAAGATCCCTCATAGGCCTCATGCACGGCGGGTTGAAAGCTTAAGGCAAACTATGCAGAGGAGTGCATTTACTTTTCCTGTGGATGAGATGATTCGACGGCTTGAACATAGATTTGATTTGTCTCGGGATTTGGTTCAGCCAACAGAAGATTCTGCCCCGGAATCTGCAACAGAAAGAACTAATGGCTTGTTAAATAGGATTCTGACATCTCGAGCACTGCGTAGAGAGCAAAATCAGGTGGCACCAACCGAAGTTGTGGACTTAACGCAAGACAATATTACTAGCCTGGATACAGGAGAAAACCGCCGGTTTCAGGCCGTGCTACTCCGTAGAACACAATCGCATAGAGCAACGCTTTCTTCTTTGTCATCTGCATTAAGCTCTGCTGAAAGGTTGGTGGAGGCATATTTCCATAACCGTCCTAGCACACCTGCAGTTAGAAGTCAAGAGCCGCCTCCACCAGTTGATGATAGAGACTCTTTCTCGAGTATTCAAGCTGTTATAAATTCAGAGAGTCAAGTGGACACAACTGTGGAGATCGATTCTATGGTTTCCCTCTCAACTTCATCTTCCAGAAGAAGAAATGAAGCTTCAAGGGTTTCAGACATGGATAGTGGAGACTCCCGTGCCCCCAGAAGGAGAAGAATGAACTGAAAGCCTCTTCTGCAGCTGGTCAACACTATGTTGTATGTGCTCTTTGCCTTTGTTTTATTACCCCTTCCCCTTCGTAAATGCCCTTGTATAACTACTTCACTGTTTACACTCTAGGAAGCGTTCACCTTTTACTACGACCTTGTCCTTTGACATTGATGAGGTGATTATCAACTATCTGCTTGAATTATTTGTTTTTACTTTATCAATGTTATGATCTTCCTTAACTTCAGGGGATTGGGTTTTTAATTGTGTGGCAAATCAGAGTTGTACTCTTGTATTACTTATAGACTAGTTTGTTGGCTCCGACTGTACATAAACTCATGAACTTCTTATGCCAACCTTCATTTGGAATAATTTTCTATATATTCAAATAAATTTTCTGATAATTGAAGTTAATGAGGGAACTCCTAGTTTCTTGTAATTTTCTTCTAGGCATATAAAATCCTTGATTGTGTACCCTATTATGTTGATTGAATGGTAAATTGGATGGATAGCCTTGAAGCTATGATTATAGCAAGTTCCCTTATGAGTTGCTGGATATTAACATATCAACTCAATAGTATGAATTGACTATTTCAGGTGCATTTCAGATATCTTGCTATTTCATACTGTGTTGTCATTTTATTTTATTCTGTTATTTGTTTCATTGATCTTAGTTTGTGGAGAACATCACCATTGATTATAATTCAGGAAGCCAACAATGTTGGGTGATTGTATCATTTCCTTTATCACTTCTACCAATTTAGAACATTACAATCTGCTGTTCACCTTAGTTTTTATGCTATTACAATGTTGGGTGATCTTAGTTTTTATGCTATTAGCTATTCTGTTGATTCTTCTCCAAACAGGAACCACCGATTTACAAATATCATTAACCACAGAATTTAGTGAGCGGCGCCAAATCTTTCTATGGATTGCTTCTTTCGCCTCTTTCGCCGTCAAAGTGCCTATGGTACCAGTTCATATTTGGTTACCCGAAGCTCATGTAGCGGCACCCACGGCAGGATCCGTCATCTTGGCCGGAATTCCTTTAAAATTGGGAACCCATGGGTTTTTAAGATTTTCAATACCCATGTTTCCCGAAGCGACACTTTGTTCCACTCCTTTCATTTATACTCCAAGCGTGATTGCTATAATATATACTTCCTTGACCACTTCAAGACAGATCGATCTTAAGATCATTGCTTACTCCTCAGTAGCCCATATGAATCTGGTGAGTATTGGTATGTTTAGTCGGGTGGCGGCCGTTAGGTCACCTATTTTATTGATACAAATGTAAAGGGTCCGGATGATATCTAGTAGCGCTTTACTGGCTTCTATGGACATCCGGATACAGGGTAGAGACATATAACCTAGGACATTCTCTGTTCTTTGACTGGAGGTTCATTTGATAGATGGGTGGTGATCAGAGATTTTCAATGAAATTCTTTGGCTGAGACCTGAGTGAGAAGTCAAGAGGTTGTATCAGAAATCAATCTCAGATGGATGCATTCCGTCAATCTCTCCTATATTGCAACTTAGCCAATATGGGGGCGGCTGGATTAGTTTATACTTAGGGTGATTCGACACCAAAGGAACGTTTGGACATAGCGATCTGCTCTCCAACCTGGCTAGCATCATTTACTCACTCTCGGGTGGGGTGACTTTGGTTACCTATATAGTAAGTACATGCAAGGGGTAATGTTCATAAGCTCCCCTATGAAATGACCAATTCGTCCTGATTTTGCGTTTAATCACGAATTTGTCATCGTATCTTTTGAAATGACTTTTCTGTCTTCATTTACATTATAATTACAGTCTTGTCATCACCATCTGAATTACGTTTTTGCCCCCATTTTCTGCTGATTTACATTACTGTCATCCGGTCTAATGTGTCCTCAATTTTTTAGTAATTTACAAACTCTCTCTCTCTCTCTCTCTCTCTCTCTCTCTCTCTCTCTCTCTCTCTCTCTCTCTCTCTCTCTCTCCACCCAATCCCTAATCGATCTCCACCCTCATCTCTCCTCCCATTTGCGCCTCTCTCTCATCTCTCCTATGAAAGGGTCAATCTCCACCCTCGGACTCTCATGAGTCTCCTCTCATCTGCGCCTCTCTCTCATCCCACCACAAACCTAAATCGATCCATAAGAAGGTGAGGGTTTATGGTTTCTTTCAGTTGCTTTTAGGGATTATGGTTTATGGTTTCTTTCAGTTTATAGTCGATTCATAAATTGGATTTTGGATTTTGTAGGTTAAGGCTGAGGAGCAGCCTGAGATTATCGTGAATTTTTTGGCTTCTGTTGTTCCCTTCTTTGCAACGAGATCAAGGTATAAACATATATCCTAGGATTTTAGTGATAGAAACATATTGTAGAGTTTCGTTGTTTATGACTTATTCAGGTTCCTGGGTTTAATGTTAATAACAGTTTTCTGGATGGGGGGTGTTTTCTGGATGGTGTGTGTGTTACTTGTCCTCCTATTTGTAGTCTCAACACTTATGTTAATAATAAAGTCATGGTGTGTTCTAAGCTGTGGATGAGATGTGAAACTAAAAATTATGATATAGGTGTCTCAGTATAAGGTTGTAAGATAGCACTATTATGTATTTATGACTTTGTTATCAATCAAGTTCTAATACAATGCAGGCCTTGTTTATATTTTTGATACCATGTAAATTTGATCTCATTTGGCTAGCTAGGAACCATATGCCACCACTCATGAAGAGGAAGTCAAGGCAGGAGGCCTTTAAACGTTGTTATGAGCAGGTTGTTCAACAACTTGGACCAAGGCCGGCCAATCCACCAACTGTGGCTGCTCCTCCCTTGGAATCGTTATCTACTTTGGCTCCCCCAATAATTAGGACTGCCGATCCTCCCCCAAATTTTTTTGTCATTGCAAAATGATATGAGACAGAAGATCCTAACAATGCTAAGCGAACAACAGCCGGATACTCCAGAGGATGAGCTCCTTCAACAAGTAGACCTCCAATCTCAGCTTTACGCATTTGAGAAGGTCCTTGGGACCAAGGGGGGGGAATAAAGGGGCTTGGGAGAGTTGAAATTGAGGGCAAACAAAGAGCAACAAGACGTTCTCATCCTAATGATATAGTTCTTGAGGAGGTTCGGGAGCATGCCCGACAAGCCCAAGAGGAGGCACCACATGCTCAGGAAGAGGCACAACAAGCCCGGGAGCAGGCCAAAGTAGCCCAAGAGAAGATCCTTGATTATGAGCGCCATAAACAAATGTTGGAGAAGTATGTGCAATCGCAGCCGAGCGGACAAGAAGGCCAACATCTTGAGGTTGATGCTTGAAGCTAGGTCCATGGCTTTTTATTTTTGTGGAACCCTTGATATTTGCCTCTTCTTTTGTTAAACATTGTCTATATATATAGGACTATTAAAGGCTAGGGTATTAGGAGGGGTTAAAGTTTAAACTATGAACTTGCTCTTATATTTGTGTGTGTGTGTGTATATATACCTCCTACAAGTTTAGTATTTTGAGTTTGAATTTCTTTTGTTATGATTTTGATTTGCATCACAGGTTTTTAACTTTGAATGTGAACTTGAAAATATGCACACATAATTATTGTGTGCATATCAGTGATATAATTAGATTTTTTAATAATATATAATTATAATTTAAAAGCATCTTTATAAAATGTTGAATTAAGTCTTATGCGGCGAAAAATTAGAAATCATCGCCAGGGTTGGATCCTCGCCTTAAACATATAGTGACGATTAATAAATGGTCGCGTAAAAGGAAACTAAGGCGACTATAATATTCTTTCGTCACCAATTGTTGGCGACAATAATTTCGACGCCTAAATATGTCGATGTTCCTCACCTTAGACTTATGCGACGATGAATATATAGTCGCCTAAGTATCCATTTAGGCGACCATTATTTTTTTTTCGTCGCCTAAGTACTTAGGGGTCCATGCTGATACGATGATTATTAGGCGACGAAAATTTTGTCGCCTGAGAACTTAAGCGACGAAAATGAGCATTTAAGCGACGAAAACTGTTTGTCGCCTAAGTCCTTTATTCTAGTAGTGTAATGTGAGATATTAGAAGAAAACTAAATCAGATAACTGAAATAGTTATTCGAAACATTGCCTTTCAACTGTTGTTTGACTCTTAGGTTCTCATTTCTTGTTTGTAAAGTCATGTTCTTGTAACAAGTTGAAATTTTTGGTCATGTTTGTTAGTTTGGTTTGTCCTAGCTGCTAATTGAATTGCAAATACTTATTCAATTTAATCTGATCCTCTCCCATCTTACTCCGCCTCTATCTACAACTTCGGCCGGCATTGCAATAATTCAGAAACCTCTTGTGATAATTATCTAATTTCCGGTGTGAATCTTTTAACGTAAACCAAATATACCTACCTATACTTGTAAATTTATACCCTTCAAACATGTGGACTAAAGACCTATACAGATGTGAAAGTCGCACTGCAGATCAATTCAGGCCATGCTGATAAGTTAATTATGCTTCCAGAGATGATGATGGTGAGCAATAATTTATCTTTATTTGATGTATTTGTATATTGGCCTTGTATGTTTTAGCTAATTGGCTTTTGTAGACTTATATATACTAGAACTGTACATTAAGCCAGAAAAATTGCATGAAAAAGGAAATGGGAGAGAAATGATTGGAAAAGGCAAAGGATATGATTGAACACATGCACGCAGAGTGAGTTTTAAGTTTTCAGCCACTATGGTCAACAATCCTTAAGCTCCTCAGCCAAACATTCATCATCAATGTGTTATTATTTCTCTGGGAATCAATAGTTTATAATTGAGCAAGAGTTATATGTATGCTTTTGAAAAATCAGCTGACCAAAATGCTTTTGAAATGAGGAGATGACTCGAGTTCATCATTGTAGTTCGGTTTAAAACTGAAGCTTAAACAACAATTGTACTTACTCATGATCAGTTAACTATATATTCTGGGTACTAAAGAGTAAAAATAAAAGACAAGTAAAAACCCTATGACTATTTTTTATTTTTTTCCTCCTCTAATTTTCTTTTCCACAATGGCAACTAGGTTTTTCTAGGCTTGCGGCCCTCTCTGGTTCACTTTCAGAATTTACTCATCTCCACTAATTAACAGTGTTGATTGTTTGGTTATTTTGTAAGTCTTCAGACGGAGCGGATTCAGTGCACGCACCACTCACCGATAAGCAAACGGCGTTAGTGACCAAAAACTTCGAACTACAGTACAAACTTCATCGAAAAAAAACCCAGAATACTCCAAGTTATTCGACCCCTCTGAGCCCCAGCGCGACCCATCAGCTCGTCCAAGTCTGCTTCCGCGTCACCGAAGGCGATGACGGCCGGCACCGCACCATCCAGAACCGTCCTCATCTTCCCCTCCGTCGGCGCGGCCTCGTCATCGAGGTCCTCTGAACCCGAGCGCGACCCATCTGCGAAATTTTCAGACCCATTTCATTATCAATCCCATCAGATTGAGCGGATCGCAGATCGAGTCAATAGCCCCATATTCAGAGTTCAAAACTCAAAACTTTGGTGCTGTTGGTGGTATGACGGCGGGGGACTGGTTTGGAGTTGTTACGCAGGTGTGAATAGAGTGTCAATAGAAGGTACAGACAGAGATCATCTGGAGGTGATTGGGAATGGAGTTGACTCGGTTTGCTTGACTAGGGCTTTAAGGAAGAAGCTCGGCTTCGCCAATATCATCAAAGTCGAACAAGTCAGAGAGTCCAGATGTAATTATTCCAAAAAGAATTATTAATTTTGTTTTTGTTTCAAGTTTTGTTAATTAAGCACTCTTTGTATATTTTTTTTTTTATGTTACAAATTAAGCACACTCTTTGTATTTTGTTCGAGTGTTTCTTCTTTATTTCTTTTTATTAGGATATTTTGCTGAGCTTACGGTTTTAGACTTTCGTGCATTTTATTTTGCAGCTCTTCTTAAAACTATTCACTTAGCTTTAGTAAAACATCAATGTCATCTTAGACGAACCCCTTTTATTGTGTAAATTTGTGCAAAAATGAATGACCACAAGAGGAAATAAAATTTAGCCTTTGGAGTGCATGGTAAGATAGTCTTGATCTTAAAATATGAGTCAACAAGATGATACAAATGTATTAACATGGTGGACAAAAGAGAAATCACTATATATACGTACCAATATTCAATTTGATGATCTAAATATTATGTGCATATGATAAAATTCTTAGCCGTTGTTGTTCTTTTTTTATATCTTGAATTCTTAGTTGTTGTCGTTCTTTTTCCGATCTTGATTTACTAAATCAATCATATTTACATTGATACTATTATATTTATCCATCACAATTTTCTAAAGAGTAAATTAATTGAGAGTTGATATGCGGGGTTGAAAATGTTTAATTACATGGTGTAGATAGGGCTTAGTCATATGAGAACGTACACGTGATGCCGAGTAAACAAACCATATATGTAATAATTGGTGTTCTATGTATATGAAGAAAAATACAAGGTTGAGCATCGAAAGAAAAATATAAGGTCGAGAGTGGAAACATATGTCTTAATGTTACTGCATAACTTTTTATTTAGATGATGTAGCTCATTAAAAAAATAACAATAGAACGAAATCGAGTTAGCTCAAACCCACAAAGTGAAAATAATATTCAAAGTTCTACAATTTTTATAAAGATAATTTTCTTTTGATAAATCAAACAACTTAAATGCTACAATGAGTCTTTTGTAAGTTGAACTCAGATATCTCCCTTATGAAGATTGACTATGTCACTAGACCAAATGATCGATACTTGACCACTAGACTAAATTTTCATATAGATATTTGTTTTAGATCAAAGATGTAACATCCTAATTTTCGAAAGATAATTTTTAAAATTTTTGGCATGATCTAACTTAAAATATAAATATCTCAACCTGCTTTAACAACAAACCCAACAACTAAAACTCAATAGCAGAAAAGTAAATATCATACAACTCATCACTGAGTTAAATACCACATTTTCATGTTTACATAAACTTGCAAAACAAGAACATGAAAACAATCTCATTAGTTTAATACTATCTACCCAATTCTAAAACTATACACAGTACAACAAAATCAAAAAGAACCCTGCCAGTATGCCTCTGCCTCAACCTTGATGATCCTCACCTACAGGTCTAACCCCATACACCAAGAATTGGTGTACCGGGATTCTAAAATAACAAACCCGGTAAGCTAAAAAACTCGTATGAGTAAACTTAAAAATACCACAACATTTATCACATCCAACATACCACAAGAGAGATTTGATTAATAATTAAAAACCACACATCCAACACATTATCAAAGAAATGTACTCATGAGTCCCAGATATTTAATAAATACATCTCATGACCTACAACAATAATTTGTGTACTCATAGGTCTCAAATACCATAAAGTATCTCCCATGACTTACACTGACAGACGGACTAGAGCTCTATTCCTAACCGTAACCAATCACTCTGCCAAAGGCTTGAAACCCAGTTTAATTGTCAAATAACAAATTACAAAATAAAAATAGCATTATAACCATAACAAATCACCCGATTAAAACCTTGGAACACGATTTAGCAATTTATTCAACCATCACAACATTATTATCAACAATCCATATCATAACACTAGTGGAAAAAACCTTTTAGGCGACAGAATTGTTTTAATTCTGTCTCCTAAGTTACCACATAGGCGACGGAATAGTGTTCTGTCACCTATGTGGTAACATAGGAGATGGAAAATGTATTAAGGCGACCAAATCATTTTTATAAAAAAATTAAAAAAAATTTATTCACTTAGGCGAGGGAAAAGTATTAAACGACGGAAAAATTTACTTATGCGACGGAATTATTATTTTTTATAAAAAAATAAATTTATTCACTTAGGCGACGGAAATGTATTCCGTCGTCTAAGATTGATTTAGACGACGGAAAAATTTATTTAGACGATGGAATTAATTTAAAATATATATATATTAATATCTTAAGCGACGAAAAATATACTTTTCGTCGCCTAAGTACCGAAATTTTTAGCGGCTACTTTCCGCCAAAAATTTCAGAAAAATTTAAACCAAATTTTTCAAACTTTCCTTATATATTCTCTCTACCCAGTTTCCTTCTTCTTCCCTCTGCATCACCTTCTTCTTCCCTCTGCCTCTCCTTCTTCTTCGCCCTCTGCCTCACCTTCTTCTTCCGTCTCTGCCTCACCTTCTTCTTCCATGTGCCTTTCCTTCTTCTTCGCCTTCTACCTCTCCTTCTTCATCCCTCTGCCTCTCCTTCTTCTTCGCTTCCTACCTCTCCTAGGAGTCCGTGCGCCTTTGTGTCAGGGGACTCCACGCCCTTCTCTGCCAAAGGAGTCCACGCACCCTTTGTGCCAATGTAGTCTGCGCGCCCTTTCCTGCCAGCGGACTCCGCGCGCCTTCAGTGCCAGCAGACTCCGCGCACCTTCAGTACCAGCGGAGTCCGCGCCCTTCCCTGCCAGCGGAGTCCGCGCGCCCTTTGCGCCAGCGGACTCCGCGCCCATTTTTTTTTTTTATTTTTTTTTCACTTTAGCGACGGAATCCAGTGATTCCGTCGCCTAGGAGAAAAAAATTTAGTAATTAAACAATATCAATCGCCTAAGTACTTAGGAGACGGAAAACTTTCGGAGTTTTCCGTCTCTGAAATACTTAGGCGACGGAAACAGTTTCGTCGCCTAAGTAATTTTGACTCATTGAAAATCAATTTTTCCTCACCCAGACACCTACTTCACTCTACTTAGGCGACGGAAATTCTATCGCTTAAGTACTTTGGAGACGAATTTTGTTACTTAGGCGACGGAATAGTTACGTCGCCTAAGAGCTTTTTTCCAGTAGTATAAGATTATATCCTTCATAATGATATAATTATATAAACAATATATATTATTCCACAAGAATAACTTATCAATAATCAATAGAATTATGATCACAAGAACCTCAAAAATAAACTTATAAAAAAAATTTGTTTTATCTTACCTACGAGTCGTCGGCGATCAAGCTAATATATTTTAAAACAAATAATAACATAGTATTAATTTTATCAACAAATGATCATAATAAAATTTGGTCCTAAAATGAACCTTGGTGAGATTTACTCACCTAGAAATCCCGCTGCAAAACCCCCAACACAACGAAGGCAGGTCAATCATAAAATCACAAATCATCTAAAATCACACAATTAAAAACCTTAGAAACTAAAATTCTAAAGGATAACACAATACCCTTAAACTAACCCTTAGCTCCATGGAGGACAACTTCTCAAATTCGTTGAACTCAACGACACAATAGAACTGCCTCAAATCTTCAAAACCTAAATGCAAGCTCAACCAAGCCAAAACAAATAAACCTAAGTCCTAATATGCAAACCTTTGTCAAAACCTAGCAATACTACCACTCAACAAGCTCACAGCAGCAGGGACTAGCTAACCACAGAAAAATAAGGCCATAACTCAGTCGGACGCGCCGTCACAGGCGGCTGCAAGTGATGAGCCCCACGTGTCACCCCAAACTTATGAATTAGGAGAAACTTACAACATGAAATTTGTAGATTGAAGCATGGTGAACAACTTTAATACCTGAGGTTTTAACTAGTTCGGCCGGAAAATGCCCCGAAACTCCAAAACGAAATCAAAAACCAAACCTGCAAATCTGGCACCCAAGCTTGGTTTTTAGGTCACCAAAGACGTATAAACATCATTAGAGGAAGGAGATGAGCAAGACTCACCTAACTCTCACCGAAAATACCATTGAAATCGTTGGTTTTCCAGTGATAACGTAGCAGCTCCGTCGCTTCATGGCGGCTTCCAGGTGGCGCAACGGCGAGCAGGACTCCTCTAGAAATGGAGAGGACAGCTTTAGGAGTCAAACGGGACCAGTGGCGTCCGATTTGGTGGCCGGATGAGAGAGAATTCAGCAGGAGAAGGGAGGAGAGCGGAAGGAGGTCGAGAAAGAGGAGAGAGAAGTGAGACGGTAGGTTTCTAAAAATAACTCCCCCACATTTTTCTATTTATACAGTTTTCAAAACCGGAAACTGACTTCCTCTGATCATATCATTCTCATACTACGTCTGTTTCAAGCGTGCCGCATGTCTACGAACTTGTATCGACAAACTCTACAACTTTTAAGAAGGAAGTTTTCGAAGATAACTTACAAAAAATAAAGTCAACTTTTAGCCTAAAAGTCAAAGTACCTTAAAAATTACTCCCGAAACTTCAACTTCGCACAAACTAAAGAATTTTCATAAATAATCTTTCATTAAATATGAGAATAATACAAAAATAATAATATGAAAATCTATGGTATTACAAAAAAAGAGTTTCATTTTAATTAAAAAGATAGAAACATCCACCAAGGAGTTTATAGTGGCCTCGTGAAACCCAAAACATAATTGGGAAGAGTACCACACTCCATTTAACACACACTTACAAACTCGATTCATCACTAACTATAGAGACTAACCACTCTGCCACCATCTGCCACCAACAAGTAGCACTGACATGATATGGAGTTCATTAGGTTATATCAACATTCCGAGGTGTCATGATTTTAATAGTGTATTTTCAGTCCATTTTGAATTTTTAAATATCATATATTTTCACGAAATATCATCTATACCATGCCATTGGTATAAATAAAACGACAAACATAATAGAGCTAAAGTTTTCCATCTAAAAACTAATTACATGCATTTGCTCTTGGCTAAAAGAAACGAGTTACATGCACATCCATTCCAAGTTTCCAATTATGTTTCCAAACTAAATAAATTGATTGCAACGAGAAGAAAAGGATTACATTAATAGATAGAAACCATTTCTATACATAAATTACATGAATCATATATCAAACCCAAACGTACACCCATGTATATCGCAAGTAAATCTTTAACAGGAAAAAAAAAGATGTATTGCCATGTCGATCAAATAAGCGGGATCTGTTTATTTATTTTTGAAGTTCATTAAGAAAATAAAAAGACACTAAGAAGAGGAACTAGCTAAAAGAATTAAAATATGAGCTGGGAAGTTTTAGAATTAATTGTCTATTGTTAATACATAGCCAAAATACTTGGCTAAACCGAGAATACGGTACAATTACCCGGTCGAGATAGCCCTGGTGGGCCCTTCACAGACATCCAAAAAATGAAGGGCCGGTAACAAACCGCTTGCTAAAGTCACTCTAGCGGCAAAATACCCCCAAAAGGGGAGACACTCCAAAGGAGGGCAAGGAGTCCCACATTGGAGACTAAGGCAAAGGTACCCATACTTGCCTTATAAAACAAGCTCAATCTATCATAAAAGGTACTCACATATATTCTCTCCCTCTTTCATTCCTCTACCCGTACAAGTTCTCAAAGCTAACTTAAGCATCGGAGAGTCGAAGACTGGGCCACCCCAGTCCCGACCCATGACGCTGTCATTTGTGCAGGTACCGAGTGAAAGACCCCAAGGATTCTACTTCGTTCCACCCCGCGACCACTTCCCGGCTCGGGACAAAACAAGTAGAAACAATTGGCGCTAGAAGGAGGGCCCCTATCTTGTGGAACTCCCACTTGCCTCGGAACTCGGCACCATGGTAGGAATCAGTGATAACCCTGTAGACCCTAGCATTCAAGTGGAACTTCAACCCGGCAACACATCCCTTCCCCAAACCAGCAGCCCAGCCCATATTAGCCATCCCGACCCCGCCACAGCCCTTGAACTCCTCAAGCGGGACTTCCATTCGCTCCGCGAGCAAGCGGCGAAGGAAAAGGCAGAAGCGGAAGCGTACCGGGTACGCATTGCTGAGTTAGAGAAAGAGCAATTCTTGCTCCGCGCCACGTTAGAGCATCGTCACGCGTACAATGATCGCTCAGACCGCGCTGCGCGAATTGCCGGGGCCAGACTGGTTCCATGCTCCCAGGAGGACATAGCCAGATTGTTTACATATCTCATCCCCTTGACCATCCCTCATTTCCACTCTCAGCCCCCCAACCATCTCCAATCCTCAACGACTCCCCCCTGCCACATCAACCTAATCCATCTACCCAACCCATCCCCACTTCCACCAAATCACTGAAGATAGAGAAGTGTAAAGGCACGAGGGACCCCTATCTCCACTCCGAGATGCTCTTCTCGCAATATAGTTCCACTGGCCACAGCGACGCCATAGTCCAAAATGGGCAACTCCACCAATATTGTGCTCATGGCTAGATCCTAACCCTGCATGGCGGAGCTCCACGGTTTCCCCAACGCCAGTCTTCTGTAACACGGCAATACACGGCACCCTCAGACATCTTTAACATCCAACTTGGTGTCACGATCACCCCATCAGCGTGGGATCAAGTGACATTCCGTTGAGATGAGGATACCACACATCGCCACCACTGTGAGCCTTTAATAATCAATGTGCAGGTGGATCATTACAGGTGCCACAGAGCTTTAGTGGATACCGGGGCCGCTGTAAGTGTCCTGTTCTCTGATTGTTACAAGGGACTTCGGTGGGACCGCGCCAAACTGTATAACAACCACGACCCCTTGGTCAGCTTCTCTGGTGACATAGTACAACCGCTAGGCTCAGACCGCCTAACCGTGGCGGTAGGAACTACTCCTTGCCGCTCCTCCATTACAGCTCGCTTCCTCATAGTTGACTGTCCCTTGTCCTATAACCTTATCTTAGGCCGGGACATCCTGTGGGGACTGCAATGCTTCGTAGCCGGCCACATGCTCCACATGAAAGTTCCTACCCCAGGTGGCATCTTGACAGTTCAAGGGGACCGAGCAGCCATTGAGCACTACCATCTTAATGCCATCCAACAGGAGCGCAACGCCTATGAGATGCTGCCTCTCAGCCCCTCGGAACCCATAGATGACCCACGGGACGACCCAGAGGGGACAGGAAAAAAGAGGGCCCCGCGACCTAATCCAGCTGAAGACACGGAATGGATATCCCTATCCCCCACTGCCCCGGAAAGGGAAGTCCGCATTGGCTCAAGTCTTAGCCCGGAACTCCGCTACAAGCTCATTACTTTCCTCCAAGAAAAACAAGCAATCTTCGCTTGGTCCTACGCCGACATGCCGGGGATCTCCCCTGACATCATCACCCACAAACTCAACATCCTCCAAGACCACCCCCCTGTCAAACAAAAGAGACGCGTCTTCCACCCAGACAAGTATCGAGCTATCCAAGCCGAGGTTCAACGGCTCAAGGAAATCAAATTCATCCGGGAAGTTTCCTTCCCGACATGGGTCTCCAACGTTGTCATGGTCCCCAAACCTAACGGCAAGTGGCGCATGTGTGTTGACTACACGAACCTTAACAAGGCTTGCCCTATGGACAGCTTCCCCTTGCCACGAGTCGACCAGCTGGTTGATTCCACAGCTGGCTTCAAAACGCTCAGCTTCCTTGACGCCTACTCAGGCTACAACCAAATCAAAATGAACCCCGCCGACTAAGCTCACACAACCTTTGTCACCGATAAAGGGTTGTACTGTTACGAGGTCATGCCCTTTGGCCTCAAGAATGTGGGGGCAACATATCAACGGCTCGTTAACGCCATGTTCGAAGATGAAATTGGCAAGATTATGTCGACGAATGTTGGTCAAGAGCAAGGCAAAAGATGACCACATTGCCAACCTCGACAGAGTATTCACTAAGCTCCTCGAACACGGGATGCGTCTCAACCCTCAGAAATGCACCCTTACTGTGGGAGGCGGCAAATTCCTTGGCTTCATAGTCAGTGAAAGAGGCATAGAGGCCAACCCAGAAAAAGTCCAAGCCATCCTAGACACACTACCAGAAATTTCATTTTTGGGCGACGAAAAAAAATCGTCGCCCTGTTAAAAAATTTCGTCGGCTAAGTACTTAGGCGACGACATGTCGTCGGCCAAGACGTCGTCGCCAGAAGTGCGTCGGCCAAGAACTTGGGCGACGACAATTCATACCGTCGTCGCCTAAGAGTAATTCTTAGGCGACGATACGAATTTCGTCGCCTAAAATATATTTCTCGTCGCCCAAAAATATTCGTCGCCCAAGATTTAACACCTTGGCCGACGAAAAATTTTTTCGTCGCTTAAGATATAATAACCTGGGGCGACGAAACTAAATATTTCGTCGCCTAAGATCACTACATCTTAGGCGACGATAATTTTTTTTCGTCGTCTTATATGGTAAGTCCTTGCCCGACGATTTAGCAATTTCGTCGCCTAAGATATATTTAAATTTTTTTTTAAAATATTTAAATAATTTTTTTAAATATATAAATAATGTTTTTTAAATTTTTGCTGGAATTTTTTTTTTGACATTTCTTTAAATTTTTGTAATACTAAAATTTAATTAAAAATAACAGAAATTTATAAATTTATAAATAATTTATAACATAAATTCAGGATGTTATAAATTACAAAAATTCAGGTTTAACGGTATCGTCGGAGGAAGGAAGAGGTCGGACGGCACCGTAGGGACCCCGGATGACCCGCAATTACTGTGTGGGGGCGGTGATAGATCGCGACTGTGGAAGTATCTGGATGACGAGGGGCCGTCGCTGCGGGGCCCGGCTGCCCAGCAGAACGCAAGCCGCTCGCGCCACCCCTAAGCGCCGCATGTCGGGCCGTCATCTGCCACGGAAACCCGACCGACGGTGATTGCGGCGGGTTGTTTAAGGTACCGTCCGAGGAATATTCGCTTCTCGCACCCGGACGTTATCCAGAAGTTCTCCTCATGCCCATCCTGTTTAAAATAACCATATATTTATTAAAAATATTTTACCGTCTTCTAATTAATTTAACAAAAAATAACCATAAATTTCGAAAAATTTATCAACAATAATAGCACAAATAAAAAGTAATAATTATTATAGGATTTATTATTTTTTTAATTCATATAACAAATTATTTACATTAATTCAGATTTATTACATCACAAAAATTAATTTACGAATATTTACATCCTTACTCAAAAATAATCCATTATTTTTTACAAAATTTCCACAATATATTTACAATTATAATTTATATTATTTAATTATTTAATCAAAAATTATTTAATCATTTACAATATATTTACAAATTATTTCCACAAATCCTAAACCCTAAACCCTAATATTTTACAATTATCATTTACATCACAATTTACCATAATTTACTCTAAAATCCTACCATAATTTAAACAAATTTACCCTAATTTACCATTAATTTCATAAATTTCAATAACAACAACAATAATTTCACCAACAATTTCACAACACAACAATAATTTTGTACTTCTCCCAAATTTCAAACAATTTCACAATTTCAAATAATTTCAAACAATTTCACAATTTCAAACAATAATATCAAACAATTTCACAATTTCAAACAATTTCAACAATTTCAAACAATTTCAACAATTTCAAACAACAACAACAATTAAAATTTTCATGAAATAACCAATTTAGGGTTTTAGGGTTATACCTTAAATTGTGGGTCGGGGTCGGGGTCGGGGTCGGGGTCGGGGTCGGGGTCGGGGTCGGGGTCGGGGTCGGGGTCGAGGTCGGGGACGGCGTCGGGTTGCGGGGTCGGGGTCGGAGAGAGGGAGAGAGAGAGGGCTTCGGTGGAGTTTTTGCAGCGCGAATGGTTAGGGTTCCGAATTTTTGCCTTTTATATTGGAGTTCTTGGGCGACGATTCTAGAAAAATCGTCGCCCTGTTTTTTGAAAATCGTCGGCCAAGATACTCTTGGGCGACGATTTTTGAAGTCGTCGCCTAAGATACACTACTTGGGCGACGATGTTCTTCACTATAAATCTCGTCGCCCAAGATGAAGAAAATCGTCGGCCAAGAGTTCTATCATAAAATTCAGAATATCGTGATTTTGGTGATCGGAGAAGAGGAACTGAAAACCGACCGTCAGATATGACCAGCATAACAAATTACGTGGGTGGGAAAAAATTCAGCTCCATCGGACAACGACAAGGGCTCGATCCGTCCGGTCAATCGGCGCGGTCAAACCCCTATACGGACGGAAACGGCTATTCGACCCTCCAAATCACGTAATCTGGCCGGACCTTCAACTGAGAATAGTTTCCAATCGACGAGACTCTTACGGGGCTATAAAAATTTGGTAAAAAATAAATACCCGGGATAGGGCTACCACTAGGAAGAAATAAGAGAAATTCGTTGACCGGAACAACCGGCACCGAAATTTTACCAAAATATCTTCATTTTTCACGGGTTGACGTATTTCACCGTTCCGGTCATATCTTATTTCACGAATTTTTTGTGTTTGAGGCATCTACGTATACGTTGTCTTCAAAACGAAACTTAAACTCAACACTTATATAAAAAAGTGTTACAACATTAGTACATATAACGTGAGTTTGGTGATCAGAGAAGAGGAACTGAAAACCGACCGTCAGATATGACCAGCATAACGAATTACGTAGGTGGGCAAAAATTCAGCTCCATCTGACAAAGATAAGGGCTCGATCCGTCCGGTCAATCGGCGCGGTCAAACCCCTAAACGGACGGAAACGGCTATTCGACCCTCCAAATCACATAATCTGGCCGGACCTTCAACTGAGAATAGTTTCCAATCGACGAGACGCTGACGGGGCTATAAAAATAAAAAACATTACCTTACAATTTAAATGTGCTTTATTTATTTTAATTATTCGGATTATCTTGACCGACGAAATTAGGGTAATTCGTCGGCCAAGATAATACTTGGGCGACGATATTTGTTAAATTCGTCGCCCAAGAGTAAAAATAAAAAATCCCGTACAATGAAATTTAAATGTGCTTTATTTATTTTAATTATTCGGATTACTCTTGGCCGACGAAAGTAGGGTAATTCGTCGGCCAAGATAATACTTGGGCGACGATATTTGTTAAATTCGTCGCCCAAGAGTAAAAATAAAAAATCTCGTACAATGAAATTTAAATGTGTTTTATTTTATTTTAATTATTCGGATTACTCTTGGCCGACGAAAGTAGGGTAATTCGTCGGCCAAGATAATACTTGGGCGACGATATTTGTTAAATTCGTCGCCCAAGAGTAAAAATAAAAAATCCCGTACAATGAAATTTAAATGTGTTTTATTTTATTTTAATTATTCGGATTACTCTTGGCCGACGAAAGTAGGGTAATTCGTCGGCCAAGATAATACTTGGGCGACGATATTTGTTAAATTCGTCGCCCAAGAGTAAAAATAAAAAATCTCGTACAATGAAATTTAAATGTGTTTTATTTTATTTTAATTATTCGGATTACTCTTGGCCGACGAAATGAGTGTAATTCGTCGGTCAAGTTAATACTTGGGCGACGATATTTGTTAAATTCGTCGCCCAAGGTTAAAAATAAAAAATCCTGTACAATGAAATTTAAATGTGCTTTACTTATTTTAGTACAAACATATTCTTTTAGTACAAACATATTCTTTTAAGGGGTTTGGAACCCAGCCTACCATGGAAGGCTCACAAACACGCCCGGAAATCTTTATATTAATTTGGACAACAATTACAAAGCTAAGGCTCAATTATAACTAAGCTAAGGCTCGTAATCTGAGTCATCCGATGAGTCTTCTTCGGTATCGGAATTAATATCTGGTAATTTATGCCTTAATTCGTCGTCAGAGTCGTCGTCTGTTTCTTCATTTGGTTCAACATCAATAAAGGTTGAATCTTCGTCACGAATTCTGAGCACTCGACCATGTTTAACATTATTTTCGTGAATAGTAGCTACATCATGAATACCTACTGCGTTCAGCTCCTGATACGCATCAGCCTCTGGCCCTGAAATGGTCACTCCAAGTGTAGCCGCCCGGTAAATGTTTCGAGGATGCACAATGTTCGCTATTTTCCACGCGTCACCCCTGGCAAGGTCATCAAGATAAAACACTTGTTTTACCGATGTCGCAAAAACAAACGGGTCATCTTCGTAGGCGCTTGTAGCAGTGTTGACCGATAAATTGCCATACTGATCCATCTTCATGCTCTGTGCGCCTGTATCAAACCATCTACACTTGAACAGATGCACTTTCATGCCTTCCGCATAAACCAGTTCGACCACTGAATGGAGAACACTGTAATAGTCAAGGCCATGACCAAGCGCCATCACCCCAGAATTCTGTGTTCTTCGTCTGCTGTCTCTCTCTTCAGATACAAATTTGACGCCATTCACTGTGCAAGTGGGATAAACTCTAGCCCGTTGCGGTTGCATCGCAAGAAGTAATAGTTCGTGCGACCAGTTTGGATTATCATCAGATTTAATCATGTCCATCTGTAACGGATATTGAACTGTAAATATCCGAAAATATATGCAATAGAAAATAATTAGATATATATATATATAACAGGGAAGATTAAATTACGTACCCAGGTGCGAAAATAATTTGCGAACGTCATGTTATGGTACTCGAGATCACCATCAACTTCCGGAAAATATAGGTGCAACTCTTTCCAATATTTAACTTCTTCACAATTGATTAGTACCCACCAGTGCGCTATGGCTATCTCTTCATCCGACAATGCATACTCGGCGGACAGTCGTGCTCCACCAACTTCGACATCACTGGAAACTATAGAGAGATTGAACCGCGGCGCATGTTCCTCTATGGCTTGCGGAGCTCCCAACGACGCTCCTAAATACAACTTCATATAGGTGACGCATTCATGCGCAATATATGCTTCAGCTATACATCCTTCTGGCGCGGATTTATTAGTGACATAATCTTTGTACTCACCAAGTTGCCTGTAAATATAAGATTGCAAACTATACGTTATGGTTATTGAACATGTACGTACATATATGTATTCTGGAGATGTAAGTGAATAAAACATACCTTTCCATGGGATACATCCAAGTGAAGTGTATTGACCGGTAAGCAACAATTGCTGGGGAAGATGGATCATCAGGTGAGGCATGATATATATGATGTCTCGAATTTACACATGATGTATATGATGTCTGCCTGGATTTCCCGGAGATCGGATTTTCTCACTTCCCTTGTGCATAACTTCATGAAGAATCTTGACAGCGCTACTAACGGCTCCACAACCTGGCCAACCACACATCACAAATTTAATATAAAATCCAACAACGACAGGTTAACCGTAATTTTAACCACAAATTTACCTGACGGTGAAGGAACGGTCGAATGAAAACAGGGAAGAGACGTTGTAGCAGAATATGACAGTCATGACTCTTCAAGCCGTATATCTTATTCTCCCGCAAGTTCACACACCGGGCTATATTTCCTGCAACGCCTGAGGGATACGTCACACAACTCATCCACCTGAAGATCTGGGTCTTCTGATCAGGCTTCACGGTGTAAGGAGCCCAAGGCATCTTTTTCTTCCCCTCTTTCAGCCAAAGATGTTTTCTGATTCCCATTTTCTTAAGATCAACGCGTGCCTTAGGACCATCTTTCGTCTTCCCCTCCAAGTTGAGCACTGTACCTACCACACTGTCGCAGACATTCTTCTCTATGTGCATCACATCTAGGTAGTGCCTGATCAACAGCGTACTCCAGTACGGGAGTTCCCAAAATATGCTCTTATGTGTCCGGAATTTGTACCTGTCTGGTCTTTCAGGTATTCTGGCCATAATATCGGGATGATTGCTGAGCTGCCCAAAATCATACTCATCCAGCACTGCTAAAATCTCTTCCCCCGACCATCTATGCGGCTCCACAACTCTCTCTTCGGTCCCATCAAATGCCCCGGTATCTATCCGCCAGGGGTGATCATGTGGTAGGTAAGCACGGTGACCCATCCGGACTATCTTGTTGCAATGATTGCTGCACCCTTGGGAGCTAAGGCACTCAGGACAAGCCTTGTATCCCCTAACAACGTTGCCGGACAACATCCCACGTGCAGGAAAATCACTGATGGTACCAACAATCATGGCATGCATCTGGAACATCTCCTTTTTGTGGGAGTCATAAGTGGGATGACCAACCTCCCAAAGCAATTTACACTCTTCAATCAGCGGTCTCATATACACATCGACACACTTCCCTGGATAACAACAACAACAACAACCACAACAAATTCAGATAACGACTATATATAACCAACAATATAGAACAAAAACAATAAATGGAGAAAAAATTGAACCAACAACAATATATACAATATGAAGGGAAAGTAGATACCTGGATAACCGGGCCCCAGAATCAACAAGGTCAACATGTTGTATTCCTTCTTCATGCACATCCATGGAGGAAGGTTGTAAGGCACCAAAATGACCGACCATATACTGTACGAAAGACTCATGGTCCCAAAAGGGTTGAACCCGTCGGATGACAGCCCGAGCCTCACATTCCTCACCTCTGAAGCAAAATGAGGAAACTCCCTGTCTATATGCTTCCACGCCTCCCCATCAGCATGGTGTACCATGAGGTCTTCGTCATGCACCTCCCTCACAGCGTGCCATCTCATAGCTTCGGCCGTCTTTGAAGACATGTACAACCGCTCCAGCCTATCCCTCAACGGGAAATAGCGAAGTACCTTAACAGGTTTCCTGTTGCCTGCGGGAGTCCGCTTATACCTGTCGGTCCCACATACCGGACAACGATGAAGGCCTTCAAGGTCATTACCGTCTGCATCTTTACCCCAGAATAGAACGCAGTCATATCTGCATGCATGGATCTTGATGTAGGAAAGCCCGAGATCTCTCAAGATACGACGGACCTTATGATGCGTGGTGGGATGACGATGACCGTCGGGCAGGAGCGAAGCAGCGTACTGTAGATACCTATCAACAGCCGTCACGGTCGATTTTGTGTCAACCTTGATATGCATCACCTCCATCACACACTGAAGAACGGTCTTCTCATGACCTGGGCACAGAGGGGTCTATTGGAAAGCAATAAGTCTGTTGTACTTGGCTATACCGGCAGTGTTGACACCTCTAGGGACCGCCTGCATCGGCGCCTGCGGAATGTGCTGTCGTTCAGGGCATACACCGCTGTCATGAGGAAACATGTCGTTGATGAAGGCCGTTGTTGGATCGTTGGATGTACTGCCCGTCTCATAAAACTGTCCATGATCATGCGGGCGTGATGAGGTTTCACCGTGATATATCCAACATGTGTAACGTTCCCAGAATCTGTTACTCTTCAGGTGGTCCCATACTGTATCAAACGGAAATCGATGCATATCACTGCGACACTTACACATCTTGCACGGGCAATAGAATATGCCACTCCCGTCAGCATTGGCCTGCGCATATTGCATAAAATCCCAAACTCCTTCAGCATATTTTCTGTGATATCTTGGAAGAGAAATCCAACTCTTATCCATATCCTGAAAATAACACACATATATATATATCAATATTTAATGAACATATCTTTTATATATATATATATATATATTAATGTAATACAACATACTAATTATTAATTATATATATCTAGTTCGAGCGGATTCCGTGGTTTCAGAAAGCAAGTGTCAATGTCACGGAGGGCGAACCCCCTACAGGAACCAGGCAGGACTCGTTTGTGATCACGGAGGCGAACCCCTATCGACCCCTTCACTGAGAAGAGTGGTCAGTTTGTGATCTTGAGATCCAGTTAAACAAACCTGTGAACCATATCTATGACAGAACGGCCCCTTACTCAGCTTGGAACAAACTCTATGCATATATATATATATATCATTAATTCAACTCAAATAAAACTGAAAATCAATATATATATATATATGCATATATATATGTGCATATGCATATGTACGTACCTGGGAGTAGCTCCACAAACTATGTATGGACAGATTTCCACAACACCGAACGATTTGAAGAACTAGAGAAATTTATGTTTCAAATTTTCAAAGTTTTCATTCTTCTATCCCGACCTCTCAATATATAGAAGAATCTTGGGCGACGAAATATTTGAGTTTCGTCGCCTAAGGATAAAAAAACTTAGGCGACGATATAAATATCTTAGGCGATGAAATATTGTTTCGTCGCCCTAGTTTCTATCTTGGCCGACGAAATTTATTCTTAGGCGACGATTTTTTTTTTCGTCGCCTAAGAGGAAACTTAGGCGACGATTTTTTTTCCTTAGGCGACGAAAAAAAAAATTGTCGCCCGGTTTTTTTTGTTTCGTCGCCCAAGACCCATTTTCTGGTAGTGACATGACTGCTCCGACGTCTCGGAGCGAGGTCCAGTGCCTTACCGGACGCCTGGTAGCCCTAGCACGCTTTATTTCCCGCCTCACAGACAGGTGCAATCCCTTCTTTCAACTGCTCAAGGCACAGCATAAAAAAGAAATCACTTGGGGCCCGGAACATGACGAAGCCTTCAACAGCATAAGGGCATACCTCGCCACTGTCCCTCTCCTCTCCAAGCCAATTTTCGGAGAGGTGCTTTATTTATACTTGGCTGTTTCCGCCACGGCTGTCAGTGCGGCGCTCACACGCCATGTCCATGATCAAGAACTCCCAGTATACTATTGTGGCAGAGGATTCGCGGATCTAGAGACTCGCTATCCAGACATAGAGAAACTTACTCTCGCCCTCGTCACTGCCGCCAGGAAACTCAGGCCATATTTCCAAGCCCACACAATCCATGTACTCACCAACCAGCCTTTACGGAAAATATTGCAGAAACCTGAAACCTCAGGCCGCATGGTTAAATGGGCAGTTGAGCTGGGAGAATTTGACTTGCACTACAAGCCGTGAGTGGCCATCAAGGGACAGGCAGCTGCAGACTTCATTGCTGAATTCATCCCATTGGTCGATAACAGTTCCCACCCAGACACCCCCGCCGGGGACGCCATCTGGGAACTCAAAGTGGATGGATCCTCCAACAGCAAACTCAGTGGAGCAGGAATCATCATCACAGACCCAGAAGGTCACTCGTATGAGTATGCCCTTCGGTTCGAATTCAAAGCCTCCAACAACATTGCTGAGTATGAAGCCCTTATCGCAGGCATCCAACTTTGCCGAGAGCTCGGAGCCCAACACCTCCACATCTTCAGTGATTCCCAACTTGTTGTCAGTCAGGTGGCAGGAGACTTTAAGGCTAACCAGCACAACTTGGAATCCTATAAAAGTCTCGCGGGGGCACTTCTGCAAAGCTTCACCTCATACAAACTCACCCAAATCCCGCGCGCCAAGAACTCCAAGGTTGACGCCCTCGCAAGACTCGCCACGACTCCTCCCGAGTCCACGCCCCCGGATGTCCACATAGAAACACTGGACAAGCCTAGTATCTCAAGAGCCTATTCAGAAATTTTTGCCCTTGAGCCCAGGGAGCAGCCTTCATGGATGGACCCATTCATCGCTTTCCTCTCGGATGGCACCCTGCCCCAAGACAAGCATGAAGCACAGCGGCTACGCCACAAAGCCTCCCTTTACTTACTCAGAGGTGGAAAGCTGTACCGCCGAGGCCAATCATGTCCCCTACTGCGGTGCCTACCCACAGTAGAAGGGCACAAGTGCTGAAATCGCTCCACAGTGGCATTTGTGGGAACCATGCAGGAGCCCGGAACCTCATGTTCAAAACGCTTCGCGCGGGGTATTATTGGCCAACCCTAGAGCGTGATGCTAAAGCGGTCGTTCAAACGTGCCTCCAGTGCCATAAATTTGCAGATTTTGCACATCATCCCCCGGTACCCCTCTCTATCATCATCTCGCCCGTCCCTTTCAGCCAATGGGGACTCAATTTCATCGGACAACTCCCCACAGCCCCGGGACAGTTCAAGTACGCCATTGTCATTGTGGATTACAACACAAAATGGATTGAGGCAGAGCCCCTCGCCACAATCATCACTGAAAAAGTAATCAAATTTCTTTGGCGAAACTTGTACTGTCGTTTTGGAGTGCCCCAAGCCATCATTACTGACAATGGCACCCAGTTCCACAATGACACATTCCGGGGATTCTTGTCCAATCAAGGCACAACAATCTTATACACCTCCCCAGCACATCTCCAAACCAATGGTCAGGCAGAAGCTATCAACAAGCTCGTCAAGCAAAACCTGAAGAAACGCTTGGATGAGGCCAAGGGTTTATAGGCAACAAAGCTCCCGGACGTCCTCTGGACACTCCGCACCACCCCCACAACGGCCACGGGAGAGTCCCCATACCTCTTGGCTTACGGCACCGAAGCGGTGGTACCGGTGGAAATGGAGGTCCCAAGTGAACGAATCACAACTTACGACCCCGAGACAAATGCAACAGGGCTACGACTCAATATGGATCTCTTAGAGGAACGCCGAGACAAGGCATACCTCAGAGTCATCAACAACAAGCAGAAAATAGCCCAATACTACAACAAAAAAGTCGTAACTCACCCCCTGAAGATAGGTGACTGGGTCATGAAAGAGGTCATTCCCCACCCTACTGGTCTCAAGGCAAAGTGGGAAGGCCCACTTGAGATAGTTGACGCTCCGGGGCCCGCCACATTCTACCTCCGCGATTGCGATGGTCGCGTGCTACCCCGCCCTTGGAACGCTCGCCACCTCCATCTCTATCCTAGTTAATTACATTGTTTATGTATTGTAGCCCAGTAGCGGCACTAACAATGTACACTTCGCCCACTAGCGGCTCACTCTAAATGCCATGAGGTGCTTTGTCATGTAAACATGCCACACTTCATTCCCACAAGACAACACAAACCTATTCGCCCCATAGCGGCCCACCACGCGGCTAACACGGTTCCTCTGGCCAACTCGCACGACCCGTCCCGCCATCTCTTAACCCTAGCCAGCCCGACAACAAAACTCTTACTATAGACTTCCTACCAACACCACAAACATGTGAACCATTTCATTCACCCCCGATAAATCCAAAGACAAAGAACGCCACCAATTCATACCGTGAAACAGTGGATCCGTGTAGTAGCAATGAAGCTGGATGCAAATAACCAAGTGCTCGCGCCCACTCGATCGAGGGTGAAGTGGGACGCTTCCCAAATCTGAGGCCTGTAGAACCACTAAAACCCTAGACCCCCTGACGCTTTTCTCTCCTTGATTGACAGGTTATGGGAGGAAGCCCCTGCATCTGGATGATCCCCCTCAGAGATCATGCAACGGCCCGCAACACTCAATAGCGAGTCTCCCCAACCAAGCGCGGACTGACTCGCCACATAGCCACAGTCCCCAACCAAGCGCGGACTGACTGGCCACCTCGCGACAGTCCCCAACCAAACGCGGACTGACTCGCCACAATCCCCAACCAAGCGCGGACTGACTGGCCACCTCGCGACAGTCCCCAACCAAGCGCGGACTGACTCGCCACATAGCCACAGTCCCCAACCAAGCGCGGACTGACTGGCCACCTCGCGACAGTCCCCAACCAAGCGCAGACTGACTCGCCACATAGCCACAGTCCCCAACCAAGCGCGGACTGATTGGCCACCTCGCGACAGTCCTCAACCAAGCGCGGACTGTCTCGCCACATAGCCACAGTCCCCAACCAAGCGCGGATTGACTGGCCACCTCGCGACAGTCCCCAACCAAGCGTGGACTGACTCGCCCACATAGCCACAGTCCCCAACCAAGCGCGGACTGACTGGCCACCTCGCGACAGTCCCCAACCAAGCGCGGACTGACTCGCCACATAGCCACAGTCCCCAACCAAGCGTGGACTGACTCGCCACCAAGGCAGTGGCCCGCAACGCTCAGTAGCAAGTCTCCCCAATCAAGCGCGGAATGACTCGCCACGCAGCGGCCGCAACGCCACAGCGACAGTCCCCACCCAAGCGCGGACTGACTCGCCGGAGCAGCATCAAACTTTTCTTCTCGCCAACCGGTTTTCGAAACATCACCCCCGTCACCTCGCGACTCTCGCGTGGGGACTTGGGGACTCGGCACCATGCCTCCTGCACCTGGGTAAAACCTATTCTCGGCATCTCTAGAATAACTCCCCACCCAAGAACTCTCTCGGATTGGGGACTTGTTAATTCATAGCCAAAATACTTGGCTAAGCCGAGAATAAAGTACAATTATCCGGTCGAGATAGCCCTGGTGGGCCCTTCACAGACATCCAAAGAATGAAGGGTCGGTAACAAACCGCTTGCCAAAGTCACTCTAGCGGCAAAACACCCCCAAAAGGGGAGACACTCCAAAGGAGGGCAAGGAGTCCCACATTTGAGACTAAGGCAAAGGTACCCATACTTGCCTTATAAAACAAGTTCAACCTATCATAAAAGGTACACACATATACATACTCACATATATTCTCTCCCTCTTTCATTCATCTACCCGTACAAGTGCTCAAAGCTAACTTAAGCATCGGAGAGTCAAAGACTGAGCCACCCCAGTCTCGACCCCGTGACGCTGTCATTTGTGCAGGTACCGAGTGAAAAACCCCAAGGATTCTACTTCGTTCCGCCCCGTGACCACTTCTCAGCTCGGGACGAAACATGTATAAACACCCATTAAATATTTACCCTAGCATTAAATGCATGTTTTTACCATGTTGATTATATTTTTTTTGTTTCAGTTTATATTTAATGGTGTTAACATCGGTGTTAGTATCATGTAATTAACTATATTAAATGAATGATCGTAATTAGTTAACAACTATTAGTTCACTTCAAGAACTTTTGATTAGCTAAAGGATAACAAGTACAGTAACATATTAGATTAGGGAAAATAACTTCAAGTTTAACACTATCCATGATTTCACTCATTTCAGAACGTTAATTATTCCTTGCTTGATGAAGCCTGAAGGTGTGATCATGATTATCATCATGGTCAGTTAATTGAGGGCTTACTGTTCCATTCTTGGGCAACATGATTGAGCAGCATCCCAGGTTGAGAAGGCGACATAGGATGCATGATGGTGATGATAATGTTGATGATGATTATGATAAATATTATGAAAGAAAAGCATGACAGAATTCCTAATGATTATGTCTAGAGGGGGGAACAAAGATCCTTCTATTTCCAGAGTTGCATGCCTCGGTGTTTTTTCTTTGCTCTCATCTTTGAGTAATCATCACGAAATAACAATTATTTCTTTTGATGATTGCTTTTCAGAGCCTATCTAGAATTACGGTTTGGGAGTGCAATTATGTAAATGAACTTCCATACAAAACAGCGAGTACACTAGTAATCACTTCACTCATGTGTGTAACATATATAAATATATGTATATATATGTGTTGCATAATTATGCAAATTAAATCTTGATAATTTGGCATTGAATGTTAATTATATATGATGCCTCTCGATTTCCATACCATATCCAATGATGCCAACAATATTTACTTAGACATGGTCGATCATCTGTTAAGTATTTGGTTTCCATGTCACAATTGTATTCGTACCATAATTTGCATTAACTTTAAATAGGGACAATGTCCACTAATCATAATTTTAAGAATTTTATTCCAATAATGAAAATCAGATTTTTAAATTCTCACTAACCAACTTAAATATAAAAAGACAATTATACCTTTAATGAATTAAATAAACTATAATAAATCATTATAAAGGTAATAGAATATAACCGGATTCCCGCTGCCGATGATAGTTGTCCAGTCACCAGCGACCGTTGACCAGACTCCAGCGATATGAGGTTTTTAAGGAAGGTCTATTGAGGCAGTATGGGGTGTGGGGGTCTATTGGGGGCAATATCAGGTCTATCGGGGGCCTATTGAGGGCATTATGGGCTCAGTAGAATGATCTATTAGGGGTAATAAGGGGTCTATTAAGAGCAATAGGGGGTCTATTAGGGTTCCAAACAAAAAAGGGTCGTTCCTATGGCCATCAGAATAATTCCAAGTCTTCACCTTCTATAGACGTTAGGGACACCCTTCAAGAAGGGCAGGTGATTGTCATCGCTTTGAGCCTTTGATGGTATGTGGCTGATATTTAACAATTTTATGTTCGTTGAGTGAAACTGTTGGTTTGTGTCGAACCATTGTGGTGTTCACCAATTTAGGTTTTAGGCGTCAAGATATCTAGTACAAGGGTTCCATTTTTCGGATATAATCGGGTTGGTGTTCTAGGACATTCTGTATATTTCTAGATATTCTTTATGTGTGTCTTGATCTTATGCCAATAGGATATGTAGTTTGACTAGATCTATGTATTCATTTTCCTTATCTAATTGGTATTGTGTAATTCCCTATATAAAGGTCTCTCATCAATGAATATATAAGATATCATCTTTCACGATTCTCTTGCTATCTCTTTGTCTCTACACTTTATTTTTCATCACGTTATCATGCACTTTGTTCTAACCCTAGAGCCAATAGCCCACCATTTGTTTTCCAAAACCCTAAAATCGGGCAGCCTTGTTTTTCCCGATTTCCGACCAAAATTCCTATTGCCCTCCGCCGGAATTTTATATCCCCAGAAAGCTCTCTCTGTACCGGATCCAACGCCACCGGCCTCACCCTGAGAACCGGCTGGAAGGTCTCCGAACCGGACGCCAGAATATTCCAGACCCCTGCCACTACCGACCACTGGTTCACCATCTTTCCTTGCTCCGATCAACCTGAATTTTTGATAGAAGCTCCAATCAAGAGCTTCTCCTCTTATCACATTTTCAGCCCCAAATTCGAAGTAGAAGTAGGCAAAACGTTGTTTCTCCTCTTGGCAACCTCTAAAAACCAAAGATTTCAAGATTGCTCATCTTCCAAGGAAAGCCAGAAAGGTTCCCAATCCTCGGTCGAAGCCTGCAATCGACTCAAACTCATCAAAGCTCCTATAAACATAATTTATTTGGTAAACTAGCAAGTAAACTTTAATATTACAGTTATTTACTTTGGAATAACTCGGGGGGATAAAATTATTTCTCCCTTCTTCATCTTCATTCTATGCTTGGGATTTTATGCGTGCAGGTACCAAAAATCCCGAAATTTTATTCGTGGATCAAGAGTGTGTTTGATCACTCTTGTTTTCTTGTCCGGTTTGGGTATGATCAACCCCGACCTATCACCAGATTGTGTTTGATCAATTCGAGGCCTTTTTCCGAATTGTGTTTGATCAATTCGCGGATTTTCCGGATTGTGTGTGATCAATCCGAATGACAAACCATTAAAAGCATTGTTTATGACCTCGATGTACTCACATTAGCAATAATGAATGCCTTGAGAATTTTTTTCGAAGTTATGAAACTATTCTCCTCTTATGGTTCGTATTGATTTACAAACAAGATGTACATTTTTACATCGTCTTTAGAAGCATGGCATATTTACAATCTACATGGTTAGATCGTGCCGTTTTGGTCTCTTCCAAGTGAAGATGACGCACAGCCTTGCATCCTCAAGGAGGATCGCCAACGTGTTTCTGGTTAAGTCTTCTACCCTATAGCGAATTTTCCATCATCAATTGTTCAACTAGGCTCATCCAAGCTCAGTGTGATGTCTTAGAATTGTCCGAAATTAAGGAGATAGTGGTTTCAAGTGTGTCTCGCACTACCGACCCTCCACGGACATGTCTGGTCATACTGACTTAGAGTTACCGAAAGCTTTTAATTTTGGATCCCCCTACACTATTAAACCAATTGCCATCTTGCAAAAGCCGTTGAAGACTTATCAAAACCGAAAAATTATCATCATGATCGAATCCTCTAGGTCCTCTGAGTTAGTTTATGTTCATGTCAGGGAGCTTTATTTGCTAACTAGTCATGGAGTTTACGACCTTAGAACGACCTAAAGGACTTGGTTTTGATCATACACACGTCCCTTTTGGCTAAGGCAAAAGCCTACATGCCACATGCAAGCTTCATAGCTTCGCACATGCCAATTCTATGAAAAGCAGCAATCTGTCTCTTTTGGACAGTCAACTTCGTGTGCACTTTGTGAATAGCTCCAAACGAACCAGACAGTGAGCTTTATATTATTAGAAAGCTCTACAAGTCTAGTTTTCAGAACGTTTCGCGGTTCGTCCATATCTATTTTAACGAAGACGTTATGGCTGTTTTAGTGCGCAAAGGTCATTCTGCGCGGAAATTTTTATGCACTCTCGGGATTGCAGCTTTTCTTAGCTTCTTTTAATCCTTCTAAATGGTTCAAGTGAAACTATTAACTATGTGTCACAAGGCCGTGTGGCTACCCATAAGGAGGGAGGTCCTTAGGTTCGATACTTTCTCGCACTAGGAAGAAAGCGAGCTTGACACAACATAATCCATTGATCAATGATACTCAAATCCGTCTCATGAAGTCTGAATTGTGATTATCATTGGGGGATGCCTCAATGTTAAATCCAATCCATATAGAGATCTCTACAAGTATTACACTAGTGTACATGAGGACGTGGGATAATGAGTCTACTATCGAATTACCTTTCATTGATGGATATCAACTTAGTTGATTGGCCTAATGGAAAAATGCAATCCAGCATTAACAAAGAGATAGGTCTTTGGGTAGGTAATGCTGGCACCGCAAGCTAAACCCTATCAACTATGTCTTTATTAGATAGCGTAGTAAGAACAAGAGTTTAGACTCACCTTATGGCGCAAGGTCTGACACGACCCACCCCGAATTTCACCCTGAAACCCGGAGTAAGTCGTGCGGGGACCACCTCCAAGGAAAAATTTACCGAAGACTCAGCAAACCTCCCTCGAAAATGGACAACCCTAACTTAAAAACTTACGAATCACCTTTTAATCCAAAACAAATAAATCTTCAGCTACACTCCAAAAGTAGCCAGAATACAAACAAGAATTCCAATAGTATTCAGAGCTACTAAAAATAAAATAAAATACAACGGAAGCTAACAAACTCCTAGTAGATTAAACAGGTAACCTACTGGCAAAATGTAGCTGATAGCTGGGTCACTATGCCTTGACGTCTCCTGCTGGACCTCACGCAAACTCTGCAGACTGGGCATTTTAAAAACGAAGAGCCCAGGGGAAAATATTTAATAACGTCAGAGTGAGTGGACAAAACTGAACTGACCACAAATAAATATTTCCCCAAATCAATTTTTAAAGAAAAATCGAATGCATGCTGCAAGCGATAAAACTTTCATCTCATAATATTGAGCCTCTCAGGCTCTATAAAATATGTATGTATTTACACACGTCCATACTCCCTATATAGATTCATGGGTCTATATAGGGCTACTACGCTCGCGTCCAACGCTCACGTCACGCCTTAATGCGGTGCTACACTACGCCATCAAGGTGGACAGACGGTGTATAAATATGTGTCCATACTCCCTATATGAATTAAACACTCAAATAGGGCTACTACGCTTACGTCCAACGCTCACGTCACGCCTTAATGCGGCTATATGCTACGCCATTAAGGTGGACAGACACATATGGCTAGCTAGCATTTTCTATACATACTCTCTCATAAATACATATTTATATCCACCGAAAATCTCATTTTCGGTATCTCTCCAAGAGAAATAAAAGCGTCAAATTAATTGACGTCAAAATTCCAACAAAAGGAAATGTTCAATCATGAACCATAGCATGCATATTATTTTAAAAAATAAACGTCCACTCACAACTTAGGCCTAAGCCTGACGTCGGTCGGAGGTTTCCTCAGCTCGAGCCTCCTCGCGTCCTGTTCCATACACATAAAACCTTAAATGAAACATCGACGTTTAAATGCAAAACATGCATAATTAAATATGCTTCGCGCTCAACTAAGCCTAACACTCCAAAATCTTAAATCCACTGCCAACCTCAAACTCCACAAATTTTACCGACAACCTCGAAAAACACTTTTCACCAAATAAAAATCCAATGGCCGGATTATTAATTAATAATCCGCCAAAAATACTTAACTTCAACAAATCTTAAACCTATCCAAAACTCTTCCAAAAATTCTAAAACTTATTCCATTAAACTCCTCACATTTTTCTCCACCAAAAATATTTTCTCGACGGCGGCGCCGGCGGCGGCTCCGCCGGAGGCTGCGGCCGGCAGCCATTTTCCGACGACCTCCAATGGTCACCAAATTTTGACAGAATCTTCCTCTCAACCTCCTCTACAACATTCCTAACTACCACAAACTCAAATTCTAAGCCTAACCATGTCGATCGAACACAAACAACCAAAAATCCCTAAAACTTCCAATTATACAAAACACCACAACGAGATCGAAATAGACCGATTCCATTTGAGGGAAAACTCACCTTGATGAGGGCTACAAGTTGAGCCTAAAATCACGGCCTATGGTGGCCGGAGGACGGAGCTCCGGCGAAGGAACAGTCGGCGGTTCCGGCGGCTTTTTCTCCTCTTCCGGCGAGCTAGAGGCTCGGGGGCTAGGCCGGGGAGGGAGAGGAGGAGATGGGGGTCCGAACTGGGGTGGAGAGGCGGCCGGTGGCTGGCCAGACGGCAGCAGCTAGCGGCTGGAAGCTTCCGGCAATGGAAGAAAGAAAAAACTCGGGTGGAAAGAGAAAAGAGAAAGAAGAGAAAAGAAAGAAGAGAAAGGAAGAAGAGAAGAAAAAAAAGAGAAGGGGCTCGGGCCTGGGCTGCCCCCCGGCCCAACTCACCTAAAAGCCCACTTAATAAAAAACCCTTTTTTTACTACCTCCAAACTTTACCAATAAATTCATAACTTTACCATGCTAACTCCGAATTAAACGCGTAGCATGTCTACGAACTCGTAACGACATTCTCTACAACTTTCATGAAGAAAGTTTTCCCAAATTCCCCAACGGAATAAAAAGTCAACTTTAAAGTCTTTAATATTAAACGGTTAATTAATACGGTAAAAAACCAAAATAATACCGGAATAAATAACCGTAAAATAACTTAAGAACCGGGGCGTGACAATTCTCCCCTCCTTATAATAATTTCGTCCTCGAAATTTACGTACCTGTCATCCGAAGAGATAGGGATACTGCTGCATCATTTGCTCCTCTGATTCCCAAGTAGCTTCTTCTACTTGATGACTTCTCCAAAGCACCTTGACAAGTGAAATTGTCTTTTTCCTAAGCACTTGCTCCTTTCGGTCGAGAATCTGAACCGGTTCCTCTTCATAGGACAAATCCTTCTGCAGACTAATCGGCTGTTCTTCCAGCACATGAGAAAGATCGGCAATATACTTGCGAAACATGGATACATGAAACACATTATGTATCCTAGCTAACTCTGGAGGCAAGGCTAATTGATAAGCAAGAGAGCCAACTCGCTCTATTATCTCATAAGGCCCAATATATCTCGGACTAAGCTTCCCACGCTTGCCAAAACGTACTACCCCTTTCCAAGGAGATAGTTTCAGAAATACCCAATTACCTACTTGAAACTCAAGGTCCTTCCTACGGACATCGGCATAACTCTTTTGCCTACTCTAAGCAGCCTTGAGTCTATCTCTGGCTACCTTGATCTTTTCATTCGCAAGCAGCTCAGCCAAAATATCCAGCGAAAACTTCTTTCACACCGGCAAGAAATGAGCAGATTTAGTGAGTCTATCCACTATCACCCAAATACCGTCATGCCCTTCACGGGTACGAGGTAAACTGAAGACAAAATCCATGATGATGTGGTCCCACTTCCACACTGGAATAGGCAACGGCTCAATTCTCTGCTCTTTCTATCAATCGAACTATGGAAGGATCATCATACAGTGCTTCCCGCACTCTATCAACCAAAACTGGCCTCACATGAAAACTGGCTATCAAAGCACCAACGTCATCTACTGAAAAAAAAATCCACTCCTGTAGCTCGCAACTCACAAAGAAGCGGAACACAAACCATCTTTATATGAGATAAAGATATGGAAGGATTTCGACTAAGAGCATCAGCTATCACGTTAGCTTTTCCAGGATGATACTCTATCGTGCAATCATAAACACTGAACAACTCCATCCACCTTCTTTGCCTCAACTTCAACTCCCTTTGTGTGAACACATACCGAAGACTCTTGTGATCGGTAAAAATCTGACACTTGGCTCCATAAAGATATTGTCTCCACAACTTGAGAGTAAAAACCACAGCTGCAAGCTCTAAATCATGAGTGGGAGAATTCACCTCATGCGGCTTCAATTGCCTAGAAGCATAGGCAATCACTCGATCATGCTGCATCAACACTCCACCTAGACCTCGTCTAGATGCATCACAAGAACACCACATACTCCCCACTATCGTCTGGAAGTGCCAAAACAGGAGCACTATTTAAACGATCATTTAATTCTTGAAAACTTTGCTCACACTGATCTGACCATTCGAACTTGACTCCATTTCTGGTCAATCTAGATAATGGAGCTGCAATCTTCGAAAAGTCTTGCACAAATCGCCGATAGAAACCTGCTAACCCCCGGAAACTATGAATCTCAGTCACAGTTGTGGGTCTTTTCCAATTGGACACCGCTTCCACCTTCTGGGGATCCACACTAACACCTTCAGCTGAAACTATATGACCCAAAAAACCCACCTTACCTAGCCAAAACTCGCACTTGCCGAACTTGGCAAACAACTGCGCATTCCTCAAAGTCCGCAAAATCAATCTTAAATGTTTGGCATGCTCCTTCTCACTTTTTGAGTATACCAAAATATCATCTATGAACACGATCACGAAACGATCAAGATATGGACTAAACACCCTATTCATGAGATCCATGAACGCCACGGGTGCATTAGTAAGTCCAAAAGGCATTACCACAACCTCATAATGACCATAGTGTGATCGAAAAGCAGTCTTGGCTATGTCACTATCCCGAATCCGCAACTGATGATAACCAGATCTCAAATCAATCTTTGAGAACACCGAGGCACCTCCAACTGATCGAACAAATCATCGATGCGAGGCAACGAGTACTTATTCTTCACAATGACTTGATTCAGCTTCCTATAATCAATGCATAGTCTCATGGTGCCGTCCTTCTTCTTAACAAATAACACCGGAGCACCCCATGGAGACATGCTAGGCCGAATAAAAACCCTTGTCTACTAACTCTTGCAATTGAGTCTTTAACTCTTTCAATTCTGCTGGAGTCATTCTGCAAAATGCCTGAGAGATGGGCATAGATCCAGAAAGCAACTCAATGGGAAAGTCTATCTCCCTTACAGGAGGCGAACCAGGCAAATTCTCGGGAAACACGTCCGAAAATTTTGTTACTACAGGAATGTCTCCCACTTCCATCACTCATATACTTGCATCCACAACATGAGCTAAGAATGCCTGACAGCCTTTGCTTAACAATCTCCTGGCAGCCACAGCTGAAATCAGGCAACTCGAAATCACATCTCTTTCCCCTTGAAACACAACCTCCAATCCATCCGGGCTCCGAAACACCACTTCTTTTCGGAAACAATCCACCATATCTAAAGGGATTAAATCTGCCTCAAAAAGAGCTCTTTCCACCAAAACTTCACAACCACTAAACACCCAAGTTATTCTCATCACCTCACCAGAGGGAAGAGATATGTGCCACTCGCCTGGAAGAGACGATGATAGCACATTGGCATGGAGAGCGAATCTACTAGACATGAATGAATACGTAGCTCCAGGGTCAATTAAAACAAATGCTGGTTGACCAAAAATTAACAACGTACCAATGACGACATCTGGGGAAGTACGACCCTCCTGCTGGGTCATAGCATGTAGTCTAGCGCGAGTCATGAGACGTCCACGCTGACCACTCCCCTGCTGAGAACCACCCCTGGCTGCTGAACCACCACTAGCTGAAAACTGACTGCCTTACTGAGAAGGAGCGGTCCTCTGTGCCAACAAAAGGACAATCTCTCCTGAAATGATCCAGACAACCACACTCAAAGCATCCAGAAGACTGCTGCTGACCAAAAGAGAAAGCTTGACCACCAGAAGATCCCCACTGGGAACTACCACTAGCACTAAACTGACCGGCCTACTGCCTGCCCAACTGGCTCCTGGAGGGTCTCCTGAAACGTCCTCCAAATCTATCCCGAGAATCAGAACCTGATCCTCCACTACTACCACTGCCCGCTGAAGATCCAGAAGCTGATGAGGAAGCGGCCTTCTTCGATGGACCCTGGCTGGGACCACCGAAATCTCTGGGCCGTGCACTAAAAGTTCTCCTGGTCTCAATGGCCATGGCTGCAGTAACCGCATCAAGAAAAGTCGGGTAATTGCCACCGACCATCTTATCTGCATAAACCCCGCCAAGAGCTCCAACAAACATGTCAATCCTGGTCCTCTCATCAGGAATCAAATAGGGCACATGGTAGCTTAGGGTAGTGAACCTCTGCTCAAACTCGACGACACCCTCATCATCCCCCTTCTTAATGTTCAGGAAATCCGACTGAATCGTGATACGCTAAGCGTGACCGAAATACTGACCCAAGAAGAGCGTCTTAACTCCTCCCAAGTCATGTCTTGAGCACCACCACGATTTCTACTAGCAAGGATCCACCAGTGATGCGCTGAGTCGTCCAGAAAGGAAACTGCCATCTTTACTTTCTTTTCCTCTGACAGCTCCGTGCTCTCGAAAGCCATCTCCATCTTGTCCACCCAAGAATAAGCATCAAGGGGTCCCTTGACACCCTTGGACTCTACTGCCCCTGCATCAGCAATAACTCTTTTCTTCACAGATCGAGGGGGCTGAACCCTATCCAGAGCACACCTCTCAGCATGCTCCCAATCGAATCAACCAATCCTCTAACCTCATCACCCTCACTGGCGTTAATCGAGGAAGCTACACGGGGTCGGCGCCTAGGAGGCATAGTACCCAAGGAAAGAAGATATTATGTAGTTTGTCCATAAGACTAACAGAACTATCACACATACCCAATAACACATAGTATCAAAAGCAGAAAACTGCCGATGAACCGCCGCGGTCGGATCATCACTCTATAGACACTATGGCTACTTAGGCAAATACGATAGTGAATAGGAAACAGAAGATGAAACCTAGAGCTCTGATACCAACTGACACGACCCACCCCGAATTTCACCCTGAAACCCGGAGTAAGTCGTGCGGGGACCACCTCCAAGGAAAAATTTACCGAAGACTCAGCAAACCTCCCTCGAAAATGGACAACCCTAACTTAAAAACTTACGAATCACCTTTTAATCCAAAACAAATAAATCTTCAGCTACACTCCAAAAGTAGCCAGAATACAAACAAGAATTCCAATAGTATTCAGAGCTACTAAAAATAAAATAAAATACAACGGAAGCTAACAAACTCCTAGTAGATTAAACAGGTAACCTACTGGCAAAATGTAGCTGATAGCTGGGTCACTATGCCTTGACGTCTCCTGCTGGACCTCACGCAAACTCTGCAGACTGGGCATTTTAAAAACGAAGAGCCCAGGGGAAAATATTTAATAACGTCAGAGTGAGTGGACAAAACTGAACTGACCACAAATAAATATTTCCCCAAATCAATTTTTAAAGAAAAATCGAATGCATGCTGCAAGCGATAAAACTTTCATCTCATAATATTGAGCCTCTCAGGCTCTATAAAATATGTATGTATTTACACACGTCCATACTCCCTATATAGATTCATGGGTCTATATAGGGCTACTACGCTCGCGTCCAACGCTCACGTCACGCCTTAATGCGGTGCTACACTACGCCATCAAGGTGGACAGACGGTGTATAAATATGTGTCCATACTCCCTATATGAATTAAACACTCAAATAGGGCTACTACGCTTACGTCCAACGCTCACGTCACGCCTTAATGCGGCTATATGCTACGCCATTAAGGTGGACAGACACATATGGCTAGCTAGCATTTTCTATACATACTCTCTCATAAATACATATTTATATCCACCGAAAATCTCATTTTCGGTATCTCTCCAAGAGAAATAAAAGCGTCAAATTAATTGACGTCAAAATTCCAACAAAAGGAAATGTTCAATCATGAACCATAGCATGCATATTATTTTAAAAAATAAACGTCCACTCACAACTTAGGCCTAAGCCTGACGTCGGTCGGAGGTTTCCTCAGCTCGAGCCTCCTCGCGTCCTGTTCCATACACATAAAACCTTAAATGAAACATCGACGTTTAAATGCAAAACATGCATAATTAAATATGCTTCGCGCTCAACTAAGCCTAACACTCCAAAATCTTAAATCCACTGCCAACCTCAAACTCCACAAATTTTACCGACAACCTCGAAAAACACTTTTCACCAAATAAAAATCCAATGGCCGGATTATTAATTAATAATCCGCCAAAAATACTTAACTTCAACAAATCTTAAACCTATCCAAAACTCTTCCAAAAATTCTAAAACTTATTCCATTAAACTCCTCACATTTTTCTCCACCAAAAATATTTTCTCGACGGCGGCGCCGGCGGCGGCTCCGCCGGAGGCGGCTCCGCCGGAGGCGGCGGCCGGCAGCCATTTTCCGGCGACCTCCAATGGTCACCAAATTTTGACAGAATCTTCCTCTCAACCTCCTCTACAACATTCCTAACTACCACAAACTCAAATTCTAAGCCTAACCATGTCGATCGAACACAAACAACCAAAAATCCCTAAAACTTCCAATTATACAAAACACCACAACGAGATCGAAATAGACCGATTCCATTTGAGGGAAAACTCACCTTGATGAGGGCTACAAGTTGAGCCTAAAATCACGGCCTATGGTGGCCGGAGGACGGAGCTCCGGCGAAGGAACAGTCGGCGGTTCCGGCGGCTTTTTCTCCTCTTCCGGCGAGCTAGAGGCTCGGGGGCTAGGCCGGGGAGGGAGAGGAGGAGATGGGGGTCCGAACTGGGGTGGAGAGGCGGCCGGTGGCTGGCCAGACGGCAGCAGCTAGCGGCTGGAAGCTTCCGGCAGTGGAAGAAAGAAAAAACTCGGGTGGAAAGAGAAAAGAGAAAGAAGAGAAAAGAAAGAAGAGAAAGGAAGAAGAGAAGAAAAAAAAGAGAAGGGGCTCGGGCCTGGGCTGCCCCCCGGCCCAACTCACCTAAAAGCCCACTTAATAAAAAACCCTTTTTTTACTACCTCCAAACTTTACCAATAAATTCATAACTTTACCATGCTAACTCCGAATTAAACGCGTAGCATGTCTACGAACTCGTAACGACATTCTCTACAACTTTCATGAAGAAAGTTTTCCCAAATTCCCCAACGGAATAAAAAGTCAACTTTAAAGTCTTTAATATTAAACGGTTAATTAATACGGTAAAAAACCAAAATAATACCGGAATAAATAACCGTAAAATAACTTAAGAACCGGGGCGTGACAAGGTCTCTCACTAACACGCTATTAGATCGACTATAATGAGATATGCTCTCGTAATGGATGTCATTGAATTCCACTACTTTGTCAATTTGGTAGTTTCCGAATAACTGAACATGCAGCCTATGAATGTGGTAATAATAAACATCTGTACGGGATCAGAGTTATACATAAAGGTCCGAATCAAGTGGCTTCCGACCACAAGAGCATGTGTTTGCTAAATATATTGGAACGCACATGGACTCTACTTGATTTAGAAGGGATATAGTGAATTATGTCTTTGCGTGTTTATTCCAGATTTACATAGAATCTTGATGGATCAAGATATGTCAATATGTATTAACATCCCAAGAAAAAGATCTTGGGAAGACACGGTCTCGAAAATGTACTCGATGACTGTATTGATGATGATTTTCCATCAATCGGCTTAGGCACTCTATAACTAGTGAGGCCTACATATACTCCAATGATTAGTCAAAGTCTTTGCTCTAAAGAGAGATCCGTTTTTTTTTGTCTAAAGCAAGATGACAAATATGTGTTAAGAGATAGAGTTCCCATCTAAGTACAATAAGATGCATCAATGTACTCAACACAATACGAAAGACTTGACATCTCATTCGCTATGAAAAGTTGTAAACGCTAAGTGTAGCTATGCGCCCACGCAATGAAAATGTAATGGCAGTAACTCCTTTTTCAATACTTAATGGTATGAAAGGTTGAGCCTTATTCTATCCCAACATAAGAAAGACACATCATAAGCGAAATCAGAATCTGACTAGTTTCGTAGGTCAAATTCCATGTGACCTACAGGAAATCTCACTCACTGGAAAATGGTGAAATTGGTACCATTGCAAAGGTCTATGTGTCTACTTTTCAGGGACACCAATCATTTGATTATAATTATCATATTGAGTGAGTTATGCCCGTTTTCGTAAAGTAGGATGAATCTGTCCGAGAATCTGATTTTGGCAAAACAGTCAACTTCGACGGGACTTTTTCAACAGCTCCTGAGGAACCAGAATGTGTGTAATACACGGCTGGAAAGCTAAATGAGTCTAGTTTCCAAAACCGTTTACGATTTGTTTATATGTATTTCCTAGAGGACGTTACGGCTGTTTTAGTAACTGAATGTCATACTGCGAGGAAATCTGATTTCCTACACGAACTTATGTTTTGAGTTCACAAGTGACCTTTCCCTCAAGATGTAACTAGAAAAGATTATGTTTGAGGACAATACGGTATGATTTAGTTAATCATTACCCAATGTCATATTTGAAGACATGTTAAAAAACATGGACATGCTAAGTTGTTGAAACTTCCGTGATTAGTAAGAATCAAGAAGAGCCCTATGATTGATATAAAGATCAGGGGGAGGTGCGAACTTCAGGGGGAGTCTAGCACATACATACATGTCACTATCAAATGTGAAAGGTGCGTTGTACTCTTTTTCTCCTACGATCAAGGTTCAGTTTTTCTCCCATAAGGTTTTTATGACTTGACGAGGCAACATATCAGCACCATCGGCATATCAACGCGCGACACAAGAGGGAGTGTTCTAGGATATTCTGTATCTTTCTAGATATTCTTTATGTGTGTCTTAGCCTTATATCAATAGGATATGTAGTTTGACTAGATCTATGTATTCATTTTCCTTACCTAATTGGTATTGTGTAATTCGCTATATAAAAGGCTCCTATCAATGAATAAGATATCATCTTTCACGATTCTCTTACTATCTTTTTGTCTCTACACTTTATCCTTCATCAGTCGGGAGATGTTTTTTTTTTTGTTTTTTTTGTTTTGTTTTTTGTACTTCATTTTCGTGTAGTTCCTTCTGGCTTTATTTTGTTGGTACGTTGGTCAATAATTTTGACTTCATTTGACAGTTGATTGATTAGATTAGGTCGCCTTCTTTATATAGCTTTTGGCTCAAAATGACTGTATACGGTACATTCATTTTCTACTTTGACACAGTTGACGTCATTATATAATATGAAAGGAGCTTTTATCTGAAAAAATAATTTTGATTTGTCTGTTACAAAATTTGAATGAATGAGTTGCCCACACAATTAAAAACATCAAATTTGAATACATTATTATAAAGGTATCTTGGTTTTCGCTCAAAATCATCTCAACCATGTGTAACCAGTCTGAGGGATTAAGGTCTTATACGTGTCATTTCGATGTAGAACGAATGTTTAAGCAATTCGACAAAGCTGAAAGACTGTTGATTTGGCATTTTATATCTAATTGCTGATTATTTTAAGGGTAAAATATTGTATGGTTCTTATGGTTTGAAGTCGAAATTTGTTTAGTCCTTATAGTTTTATTTTAATATGAATAGTCCTTAAAGTCATGATTTTTCATCCAAATAGTCCTAATGGCTTTTAACTGAGCAAATTATCGGAATAACTATTTGGATGAAAAATTATGACTTTAACGACTATTCAGATTAAAATAAAACCATAATGACTATTTGGATGAAAAATTGTGACTTTAAGGACTATTCAGATTAAAATAAAACCATACGGACTGAACAGATGTCGACTTCAAATCACAAGGACTAAACAAATTTCAATTTTTATTTTAAATTTTTGGAAAGAGTGCGGCCAGAAGGACAAAACATGTGCCTTTTTCTGATATTCGATGTCATTTATGGCCTCAAAGCTACATTTTATTGTTATACCCACTTTTCGAATTTTGATTAGTTTTGATTTTATTTCTTATTTAATCTTTGCGCTCATAGGATTGGTTATTTGAACTCTAGGACTTGGTTTAATTTCTAGTATTCATCTTTTGTATATTATCAATCGAATTGAGAGTTTTTCTCACATTCTCTTATGGATTTTAAGTTTATATGTTTCGAGCTTATATTCAATGTCAGTTTAACCATGTCACATTCGGACATGTTGACTCATAGCTAGGAGATCGACGAAGTAAGGTTTTCTTTCAAGTTATTGCTATTGCACTCATATGATTTTTATCAGTTGAGATTGTGGGTCGAGATTGTCCTTTCTCGGCCGCAAGGTTCTCTCTACCATCGATACAATAATTTTACACTAGTCAATCTTACTAGCAGATTTTCATAAGATTAAATTCAGTGTACTACCTTGAACTTTAGGTCACTCATCAGGTGTGCCCCTGTTTTTTTTCAATCACGTGTACCCCTATACTATGAAAATCTATCAAACTCGGACAAAATTCAAAATTACACTCAAAAGTGACGTCATGATCTGACGTGAAAGAGACAAGGATGACCCACACTTATCAGTTTCTAACCCCCAAAGAGGGTAGATATGTCATTTTGCTCATTTTACTGTTTTTTCCTTTTTGATTGAAATTGATTTTTTTTTCTTCTGTTTTCTTCTCCTCTCCTTCCTCTTTCTCGATCTCTCTCTGCAACTCTCATCTTCCACAACCACCACAACCCGAACCAAACGACGACGAAGAAGAAGTAGACCTCCTCCACAAACAGCCCAAACTAGGTCAGTCCGACCCGTCCAAGTCCCTATCCCAGCTCCTGGAGCCTTACTTCAAAGGAGCAGCTTATCTCCCTCATAACCTCCGCCGACTCCTCCCTCTACAAACGCATCCGCCGGGCCGCCGACACCGACGTCTACCACCGTAAGATCTTCGTCCATGGCCTCGGCTGGGACACCACTCGCAAAATCTTCGTCTCCGCCTTCGAGCCTTTCGGCGAGGTCGAGGACTCCAATCTCGTCATGGACAAACTCACCGAAAAAGCCAAAGGCTACGGCTTCGTCCTCTTCAAGACCCGTCGCGCCGCTCTCAAAGCCCTAGGGAGCCCAAGAAGACCATCAGCAGCCGCTGCGCTTCCGTCGGTCCCGACACCAACACTAACACCAACGCGGCGGCGCCGCCGTCTGAATCATTGTCTGGTAGAAAGATTCACAGAGGGTTAGGGTTTGAAAATAAATTTGGGGAAGATGAGAGTTGTAGAGAGAGATCGAGAGAGAGGAAGGAGAGGAGAAGAGATGAAAACATAAAGGAAAAAAAACAGTAAAATGGGTTAAAATGACATCTCTACCCTCCGTGAGGGGGTTAGAAACTGATAAGTGGGTCATGCTTGTCTCTTCCACGTCAGATCATGACGTCACTTTTGGGTGTAATTTTGTATTTTATCCGAGTTTGATAGATTTTCAGAGTTCAAGGGTACACGTGATTGAAAAAAAAGAACAGGGACACACCTGATGAGTGACTTAAAGTTCAAGGTAGCACACTGAATTTAATCCATTTTCATATAAACATCCCACATTAGTCTTCTAGCTTGCATATGTCATGATGATGGTAGTGAAATTTAAATATGTGAACTCCTTGATGCCAATTACTTCAACAACAACAAAAACTAACATATCTAACCAGTTGTTAATGACACACACTAACATCTATTATTAGTTTTACTTTTTAATGTTATAGTCTATCTTTTAAACTATATCCATAATAACCTATGTTGCACGAACACGGACACGGATACGGGCGACACGATACGTACCGACATGGCGACACGACAAAACTCAAAAACTGTATTTTCGACATGGCTTGGACACGGCAAATATAATTACTTATTTATATATTTCTAATTAATAACAAAATGCTCAAATATGAATAAATTCATCACATTGCTTAAATAATGTTCTAAATTTAAGCAATTGCATAACTGTAACAAATAACATAAAAGAGAGTCAATATTTAATCTAAAGGATGATTACCAAATAGTTCTATCGAATTCAAAACATTCATCAAACTAAATGAAAATCTGATTTTCCTAACCCATAACAACACCAACTGCCTAAACCCCCATAACTAAGGTATTCAAAATACAGAAGAGCAAGACACACATGCATTGTTTTCATCCTTTATCCTTGATAGATAAAATGATTCAAGTTCATAATTAACAACATACAAGCTAAAAAGAAGCAATCCATCAACTTTGGGCAGTAACAATTCTCTGAAAAAGCCAAAAAGGAGACGGTAACATTCTTTCAAAAAGGAAGTTGTAGGCACACTAACAACTCATACGCATTTACCACCTAAGAAACAAGAAGATGAGTCAATATATTTACATCCATACTTAATCTAAACTTCAGAATCATTTAATGATTAAACTAATATAACATGAAGTTACGAACTGAAAATTTACCTCAAGTCTTCATCTCATCATCAATTACCATCCTCTCCAAGGCTGGCACATCGAGCGACAAAGTCGTCATCTCAAGCACATCAATATTCCCTTGTTCCATGGAGTCATGGTCATCTCCTGATATAGCGTGTCGATCAATTTTTTTTCCAGTCAATACACGTTGAAGTGGCGTGTCTGTCAACATGTCTAAAAAATCAACTTTTTTGTACACATCACGTGGTGTATCGTATCGGTATCCTTGAGTCGGGAGTGTCGGACACTCCATAGGAGCGGAGTATCGGTGTAACATAGATAATAACTTTTGTTGTCATGCACTAACAGGAAACATGCCCTCAAAATGATCGCAAGTCATCCTTGACAAAAGTCACACTGCAACCATACACACAGGACCAAATCATTTTCGAATATCAGTGATGATCATAATGTTGGGCAGCTTTAGATTAACCATAAGTAAATTCTAAAAATTACAATGTTACTTGAAATATGGAAAAGAGAAAAGGCAAGTGTGTTTTCGAAAAGTGATAGAGAGAAGAAATAAGGAGGGGGACCTAGGGGAAGGACTACAAGAACACATTCCAGACTAGGGCTGACAAAGCCTTCACACTTCCCAGGCCATCATTGCACAGTTTCCCTTTCCCTGGTGGCTTAATGGGGTGGGGTTGAAACTTGAGACAAACCCTTCTTTTAATATTTTCACCATAAAGTTACTGGTTTATTTGGTGCCATTTTCAATTCTTACTGAGGGCTACTGGTAGCTAGCTTCTGGGTTTCTGATCTGGCTCTGTCTCTGCGGCCTGCCTAATCAAATCTTTGCGCGCAGGTCCCCAAGAGATCCACTTCGCATAGGATATCTTGTTGTTCAGAGTTTGTCTCTCGTCTCGTTTTATTGTTGAGAAATGCATCTTTATTGGATGGCCTGTGTTTTCTCTGCTGGAAATGTATGCCCAGTATTGGATACTTTTCTTTTCATAACTGTGTCAAAGCTTGGGCAGAGTTCCCCTTTGCGTTTTTCAGTGTTTTACCCGAAGTGTTTATTCTTGTTTACAAATTTTGTTTCTGTTTTAAGGGAATGAGCAAAAGTAGTGATCGAGAGAGTTCGAGACGTTAACACAACTGGTAAATTTCAACTTGTTTGTTGGAAAGAAATTAAGTTCTGTAATTGAGTGTTAGTTAGATTACATTGAAAGAGAGAAGGCATCATGAAATCAAACTTAAATTACATGAGACTCCAAGGACTCGTGTTCGTGGAAAGGAAAATGATTAATTATTCTTTCTCATAAGAATAGAAAAAAAATGAAAATAAAATTTAAAATATTTTAAGTAATTAATACAGGGAAAGTAGAAAAGAAAGTGATTCATTTAGATTTTAGAAAGAACCATTTTCTTTCACATTTTCTCTTCTATTAGGAAAGTGTTTCCTTTCCTTTTGCTTCCTCAAACGTAGGAAATAAACAACTTTCATTTCATGATGCTGACTTATTTCCATGAAACAAATGAGACTCAAAAGTAAATAAACTTCGTTGTTCAGGAATCTTGAAAATAAAAAATAGGGTCAGTGACAATAGGACCGAAGGGCAACAAATTTAACTATAAAAATGTGTTATCCTTTAGTCTCCGATGATACTTCTTGAACTCAAAATATACAACTTGAATATATGAACCAATCACCAATGAAACACATAACTATTTATAACGTTCATTTAGCCTCGTAACAAATATTAGAGCATCTCCAACAGTTTCCTTAAAATTTCTCTAAAATGAGAAGCAAAAGCCAAAATCTCCAAAACAAATTATGCTCCAACTCCAACACCTTCTCCATTTTAGAGATTCCGACATTTATTACAACAATAAAATATGTTACATCATTATTAATTATAACAAAAAAAATATTTTATTATAATAATAAAATACTCAATAAAATATTATATATATGTAAATTTCTCGTTGGAGCACGTGAATAATTTAATTTTAGGGAAAGAAGACTTTGCTTCAATTTAGGAAATGAGTACTTTTCTTTCTTCTTCATCCTTATTTTGAGAAATGAGATGGCATGAGAAAGCTGTTGGATCACAAAACAACTTAATATTTCTTAAAATTGATAAAATTAAGAAAATAAAAAGGTTGTTGAAGATGCTTTTACATTATGAAAATGTAGTATTATCGAGACGGACCAAAGCCGGTTAATTCACTAATTCTAAGAGCAACATCTTAGAAGAAGTAAAAAAACAAAAGAAGAAAAAGATAGATATATACATATATATATATATATATATATATATATATACAGCAGAATAGTCATGGTACGTACAATCAATCATGCAATAATGTGTAGGGAAAGAATGAATGAACGTAGATTATGTAGTAACGATGGCTAATAATTCCGGTACCGGTGAAGGACGGCATGATGAGACGAAGACGACGACGATGATGATAATTAAACACTACGACAAGTAATGAAATTAAAGAGTAAATAATGGGATGGAAGAGAGAAAGAAAGCTTAATAACATCCGATCGTCGACGTACAAATGATTGGTGGTGTAGAGATTGTCTCCCTTGGACTCTGCACGGTGTCCCCGCCAAGTCACCGCCATCATTATTTTTGATCATTGGTCATTTGGCTCCTCCTCCTCCTCCTCCTCCATCCTCCTTTCTTCTTTCTTCTTTCTTCTTTCTTCTTTCTTCTTTCTTCTTTCTTCTACTGCCTCGCGCCCATAACCAACCCTAATAATATAAGTCTCTCTCCGCCTCTCTTCTCACGTCATTCCACTGACTCTCTCTCTCTCTCTCTCTCCCAAATCTTCCCCGTCCTTCTCTCACGCGATACTCACGTGACTTTCCCGTCGTCCCCTACCTCCCTCATAACTTTATCAGGGACCTTCTGCATTTACAGCAACTCATACATAATGCATGCATACTACTCAGGCCGACGTACACATCGATCTCTGGACTTGGCAACATCACCACGCTTAATAAGTTCTTTCCTTTTTGCTATAGACGGTGATGTGTTTATCACAAACGTACACAATGCCATCTAAATCAGTTAATCATGATCATCTGCCGCTAGCTACAAGTTGCCAGATTTACATGCAGTTGGCTCCTCCGTCGAAGAAGAGTACTGAGTGCTGAGTACCTTCATCAATAACATGATGTAAATTGTAGACTTCCGATTCCAGTGTGTGATTTAAGAACCAGAAAATCCAAGAACCAACTCTCTCTCTCTCTCTCTCCACCATAAAATGATTAAAATCAATGGAAAATTGAAAACTATTCCCAACTTGATAACTATATAAAACTGCGTTGTCATATCGGTCACTAGCTAGCTAGCATTTGTTTATCTACGTTTTCGTCGCATAAATGGCATTCTAAATGAGAATGCTGTTTTAGACAATAAGTTGCACGCCTTCCATGACCGCAAAGAAAACAAATGAATCCTAACTTTGACTCGAACATAATCTAGCTATATGATCTTGAATCAAAAATTTGAATTCTAAGATCAAAATATAACGAAAGGGTTTTCGATTCTTTGGTTTGTACTCGGATTAAACTACGGCCATACTATCACTTAGTCAATTAGCCTTTTCTTCTTTTACTTACTTTTACTTACCTCCATATCTGACTTAGCTGCTAAGTCTAAAATCTTATAATGGATTTGATGATTGATGAGAAACAAACATAAGGGCTTCCCCAGAATTACGCCCAATTATGGGCAATTGACTATGGACTATTCTCTAAATAGCAAACCCAGAATATACAGATTGCATAATCAATGGCATAAGATAATGATTTGCTTTAAGAAACTAAAATTTAAAAGAGGGATGGGACCAATACTAGGATTTACTTCTGCACAAGTAAATACTGATATTTGTCTCTCGAATACAATAAGTAAGAGAAGACCTAGTAGTGTCATGGCGGCAGCAACGAATAAATTAGGCTTTCAACCAACGTCGTCGCTTCTAGAAAATCCAATAATGGGTTTTTACCAGATATCTTCTCGTTGAATATTTGGTCATCATGTGTCATTATAACTAATAATTTGAGAATGCAAGACAACTTAGACAAGGTCTTGATTAGGGGGATGTAAATGAAAACAAGTAGCTAGCTAGGCTTAATGCCTCAATGATCATGAGTCAATTTGATTGAGTGCCACAATGGAGGGTAGACAATGAAAACGATTGTGTTACCAACTTATATCTTTTACTTCATGATAGACGTCTCTTTGAAAAGAGTTATCCAGGCCATTACAAGGAAAATATACTTGACTAGCTAGTCTAATGAAACGGGAAAGAAAACGGAAATATCTCATTCTCATTGTAGCTAGACCTATTATCTACAAAAAGATTTATATCATTCATATATTGATTTCTAACTCTCTATCTTACATTTCTTAGCTTTGCTTACTTTGGCTAAATCTATTTTGAACAATTTGAGGAGGAATTTGATAATCCTATATATTGAGGCGCAGAGCGGTGTCCCGCTTTGAAATTAAAATGTGGATCTCTTTATTTCGCTCCATTTCAGGTCGTATTTTTACAACTTCACATTTTCAGTGTCTAAAACACATTGTATAGATCATTTATGTAAAGTTTCATCCGATTTGAAAATCATTTGAGCTTCTATAATTGTAATTTACACGAATGGTTCTATTTGGACGGTTTTTGTTCTGTTGATTTATTTAATCTAATTTGATACCCAAATAACCTTCAAATTGGATGAAACTTTGTAGAAATGATATATACATTATGTTTTAGACACTGAAATGTGGAGTTATGGAAATGTAGAGAGTTGCTCAAAACATATATCATTTGAAGTTTTAGACTGAGTAGCTAAAAATATGAATAAAGACGGGCTTTTGAGCACTCAACCTCATTGTGATCTCCAAGTTTACTTCATCCACCAACAAAAGTTAGGTTAAGCTACAATGAAGACGTGGGAGATAGGCAATAGCAAGTGACCTAATCACCACAAATGGTAGGGATTAAGGGAAGGATACAAATTTGCAGTTTGGTGTGCACTTTTGTAGAATTTAATAGATTAAGAGGGTGAATACTTTAATAAATAAATAAAAGTTTTTCATTTGTGACACGGAGCAACCTAAGCATGCATGAATATATGACTAGCTATATGTGATCGATGAAACCCTAAACTCCTTCCTCCGTTTCTTTAATAGATATATTTTCTGACCACTTTTATTTATCTATTAAAGGAACGGAGCTAAGAGTTTAGGGTTTCATCCATCACATATAGCTAGAGTCATGTATTCATGCATGACTATGTTACTCCGTGCCACAAATGAAAAGGGTCTCAATTGCCGAGCAGCAATAATTCACATATATGTAACATCATATATACATAATATAAAATCCCCATTCATTCCCTTTTACTCTCTCTGGAGCCCTATCATTAAAGAAAGCCTGCATGACTTCAATTATTGCAATGATCCCAAAAGCATGACATATCTGACCTGCTCACATCCTCTGGATGTGCATTTTAATTACGAGCTAACCCACGCGCGACCGGGGTCCACCCAACCCAACATCACCCCCGATCTCTTCAATTATTGAGATTGATTTTTTTGAAAAAGAATAAAAACCAGAACTTTTTTAAAAAAAATAAAAATTAAAAACCAGAAAGGTTATAAGACATAAAAAAGTCATGTACCGTTTGGTACAAGTCTCTCTTCTTACCGTTTGGTAATAAATTTGACTCACACCAATGTAACACATTAATTATATATTTAATAAAATAAAAAATTAGAAAAGTGGAAACAACCTCCCTCTCCACCCTCTACCTATAATATACGGAGGACTGACTCCATCGGATGCCCTTGTCTCTCCCAACGGCTTAGCTTTTGGTGTGGTTTCAATGTTTGTCTATCTGCTTAACCTAGCTGCTTAAAAGACACAAAAGCAACTTGCCCCCATAAACTATGCGAACGAAAAGTGATTAGTGAAAAAGGGGCTTCTCTCTTGGAATCGTAAAAGATTATCACTTTGTCTACTTCAACCAAAACATATTTATAATAGTCACTGACCCCATCACTCATAATGTGTTTTGTCACCACCGATGATCATCATTTGACATGTTTATATCATATGTGATCTTGATTTGTCGTAGTTTAGACAATGCATTAGTATATCGTACAGATAACACTACTATTTCTTATTCGAAATGATCATCCATTACTATTTATCATTGAAAATCAACATGATTAGGTACAATCATGTATTTACGCCTAATTTGTTTATATGTAACTCGTTACAGTAAGTTCAACAGATTTCTTAAATTTTTTAATTTTTTCTATTTTGAAGAATATGAGGTCATTTTCCACTTCAACAGCTTCCTTATCTCATTCTCTAAAATAGGGAAAGAGATGAAAGAAAAGCTTTGCTTCCTTATATTTCCAGATTCTCTAAAAATATTTAAGGAAAAAAGAATTGAATGTTGTACATTCTTCAAGGCTTAAAGATAAGAAAGAAAATATAATTTATTCTACAAATAAACTTTGAAATTTTATACATATTATTATATTGTAATAAATGAGGATTGTTGTTGTAATAAATATTTGAATCTTTAAAATAGGGAAACTGTTAGATTTGGTATACAAAATTTTTAGAGATTTTGAGTTTTGATTTCCTATTATGTAAAAAATATAAAAAAAAACTATTGCACTTGCTCTTACAGTTGTAAAGTAGTATTATGTACTGTTGATGATTTTTTCATACATGATTAAGTTTTGTAATTTCATACAACACAAAATATTTAATTCATTAATACGCCGTGGATCATTTGGATGTTTTGATGCCAAAGATTTTTCCTTTGCAGGCAACCCCAACTTAGGATATCTTCTCTATTCCCCTATCATGCTAGCAATTTGCAAAGCCATCATGTTTGGTTGCCGAGAAAACGGAATTGGGTGTGGCTCCACCCAAGAGTTGGAATGATAGTCACTCAGCTCTCACAACAGAGTAGGTAAAGTTGCACTGCTCTCTCTCTCTCTCTCTCTCTCTCTCGGAAGGAGGAATGAGGAGGAGCCCTAGCTAGCTGGTCTCCCTGGTTGGTGAGTCAGCGGTCCAAGCTATATAGGAGAGCCATCAGAGTCATCTCATATCAGCCCAGAAAAAGACGATGAAGAAAAATTAAAGAGAAGTTGGAAACTGGGAAAACCCGACTTTTAGTTTTAGCTTAATCGCGGCTATCATTTGAATACGAACAAAAACCCAACAGTGCATGGCAAACCCTTATCATTGTGTATTTGGTAATAACAACATCCCCACATCATTCTCTCATCATCATCATCATCTTCATCATCATGATAATATTTTTAACAACATGTCGATCGACTCATGAGTTTTTATAATTATGTTTTAATTGATTATTTTCGTTTATTTAGGTCACGATAATTCTGGCCCTTGTTTGGTAAGAAAAAGAAAGGACAATTATTTAACAAACAGCGGGGACGATAATTAATCACATTACATTTCTACTATATTTGATTGAAAAAAACATTCTTTCCCCAAGTAATAAGCTTTTATTGTAAAACCTACCCAAATTCCTATTATTTTCAGCACAAAAGTCAAACTGATTTCAATATCTCATATTCTACACATACTGGTTCATTTTCACATAAACATCTCTCATGGATAGCAAGCATGTATCTCGTAATACTCTTGTCCAATATGTCTCTTACAATATGAATGAATTAATTATAAGAATTAAAATTTGTTTAGTCTTTCTAGTTTGAAGTCGGCATCTGTTTAGTTTTTATGGTTTTATTTTAATCTGAATAGTCTTTAAAGTCACAATTTTTAGTCCAAATAATCCTTATGGTTTTATTTTAATCTGAATAGTCCTTAAAGTCATGATTTTTCATTCAAAAAGTTCTTCCGATTCATTTTCTCAGTTAAAGGCCATAAAGACTATTTGTATGAAAAATCATGACTTTAAAGGACTATTCAGATTAAAATAAAACCATAAGAACTATATTTAGATGAAAAATCATGACTTTAAAGACTATTCAGATTAAAATAAAACCATAAGGACTAAACAGATGTCGACTTCAAACCACAAAAACTATACAATATTTTACCCTAATTATAATTACATCTAGTAAGATTTTAAAAATATGAATGATGATGTAATTGCAATGGTTCACCTTCGCGGCTAGAGACTTATTCATATATAATACTAGGTAAGGCGCATGGCCAATTGATCTTGCGTTTAAGTGAGAACAAAAATTTATTTATGCACTGTGTTGTTACGTGAAATTAGTCGATTGACCTAACTTATTTATTAGCAGGAATTGCCAATTTTCTTTTCACATAGGTACATTTGACATCGGAAGGAATGCACATCAATGGTTCATTTTTGTGGAATATACGTTTGTTTGTTTGTTAGATACACGAGTATATGTATTAATCGATAGATTAGAGAAACAGATAAACTAATATGTTATTAACGTTGTTAGTACATAGTAGAACATCGGTCATACTCGCCTAATAAGACGCGTGTCGCCACATAAAATAGGCTTGGGCCTTAGCTAAGCCCAAGAAACCTACACTATCCTTTAAGGGCATAATAGTAATACACCCTATAATAAGGGCAAAGTAGTATTTTTAGGGTGCATCCACCATATCCCTATAAATACCACTCTTCACCCCTCATTTGCTCTCTCTCCATCTTCACCCCATTCTTACCTTATTTCTACTCACGCTGACTTAGGCATCGGAGGGTCGAAGGCCGGAACACCCGGTCTTCCCTCTGACGCTGTTCATTCATGATTGACAGGTTATGATAGCTTGAAAGATGGTGTTCTGCATCTGTGTGATCCACGCCCCCTCAAGAATCACGCCGAAACAAACTTTAATAGTACACAAATTTGATTATACATATCAAATTAAACTAATTTATTTGTATTATATATCTGAAATAGGTCTTGAAGCATGGTAGATTTTCATTCGGATTTACCAAATCTAGGCTTGTTTTGACAATAGCAAAAGAACAGTAGTCCAAGAAATAAAAACAATCTTATTTTTTTTGTTCTTTAAATAAAAACAATCTTTTGCAGCAGAAGATCGAGGAGCATGCATGCTCTAATAATATTTTGACTACCAAAAGGATAAAACATCTATTTTGTTTTTATTTCTGATCTGACCCCGACTCCGACTCCGACCCGGATCTCCCTCTCTCGTGTATGAACCGTTGGATATAATTAAATAGATTCACGTGCGTTTGTCAACCTGGGTTTGTCGGTCAATTCCTCTCTCTCTCTCAGAAGCAAAAAGAAAATCTGAAAATGAAAGGAGGTTGTGTTTCTGTGTTTACACACATTGCATTATAATATAAAGGAGGGAGAGTGGATAGACATAAGACTATTTATTAGACTTTGGTCTCTCTTCTCCTCGTCTCTCCCATCCTCTCTCTTTTTATACTCCTCGAAGCCCCTCCTTCCCTCTCCACCATTATTTTTCAACCAACGTTCAAAAATGGAGCTTGCTCTCAGCTTAGGCGATGCTCCAAAGCAGTTTCTCTTCCTTGACAAAACCCCAAGCGTGGGCAGCAGCAAAGATCTAGGGTTTTGCATGGCCCTAGGAAGCAGGGAAGGTTATGATCAAGAAGATGATGAGAGCAGTCGAAGAAGAAGAAGGGTTTCTTCAGATCCACCTATTCAGCTCAATCTCTTGCCTTCTGCTCCCGTCATGAAGACTCCTTCGCAGCTCCGCTTCCCCTGGCTCACTGATAACTGTAAATAACTGAATACCCGTTCTTGCTTCTTCATTTTCTTATGTTCCTTTTGGGATTTTGATTAGATGGGTACTTTTTTTATTACAGTGGCAGTGTCCGAACCGGCCGGTCTGGATGAACCAGGAAAGGGGCTGGATGTGAACCGGTTCCCCTTGGTGGTGGGTAACGCCGAAGAGGCAGAAGACGCGGCGGCGCAGCTCTCTTCTCCGAACAGCACCGTCTCGTCGTTCCAGATGGATTTCGGTGTCAGGAGAAGCAAGAGAGACTTGGACTTGGAGGCGCTCGAGACTGAGAGAGCGAGTTCAAGAGCGAGTGACGACGACGAGAACGGGTCGACTCGGAAGAAACTCAGGCTCTCAAAGGACCAATCGGCTTTTCTTGAGGAGAGCTTCAAAGAACACAGCACCTTAAATCCTGTAAGCTACAGACAAAACCAAAAATTAAATTCCAAAGACTCGATCTTTGTTTTCTTTATTCTACATGTAAGCCAGAAATCCGTAATGTTTCTTTATTTAGTTGATTAATCTTTGACTGAATATTTTCGCAGAAGCAAAAAATAGCTCTGGCAAAACAGTTAAATCTTCGTCCACGCCAAGTGGAAGTGTGGTTTCAGAATCGAAGAGCAAGGTATTTTTCATTTTTCTTACTCATTTCGTACTTATTTTTATTGTTTACATAAATCTAAGAAAACCCATTACTGTTGTATTAATATTTGGGGCAATGTTCAAGCACACACATGGGATTTGGATTTATTTTGTTGCTTGCATTGTTTGGTGAAATATTCAATGATGTAATTCAAACTGATCACACAGGACCAAGCTGAAGCAGACAGAAGTGGATTGTGAGTACTTAAAGAGGTGCTGCGAAACACTGACAGAAGAGAACAGGAGGTTACAAAAGGAACTGCAAGAATTAAGAGTCTTGAAAACTTCTCAACCTTTCTACATGCAGCTTCCAGCCACCACTCTCACAATGTGCCCCTCCTGCGAGCGCGTCGTCACCACCGCCTCCGCAACCACTGCTACCACCAACCCAACCCCCAACACCACCACCATCAAGTCCTCTACTCCTTCTGGTTTAACCAGTAACCATTCGAGGTTACACAGTCACAGTCCCTTTGCTCAATCCCAGGCTCACATGCAGCCTCAGGTCCAAGCTAACAAAGGTGTTGCATGATCGAGGTCGATCTTTTAGTAGATCTTTCTGGCTTGTTTTACTCCATTGAACAATCCATTTGTATATATTTTTGGGTTTTGGAGTTTGGTTTCACTTTTATTTTTTTTATTTGGGGGGGGGGGGGGGGGGGTTTCTCGATCTTGGTCTCTGGTTTCTTCCTTAGAGTTTTAGAAACCAGATAGAGACTAGTTGGAGAAGGGTGATGATGATATATATTTGTTCATTGAGAAAGCTAGTAGGAACGATTTTGGTAGAAATCAAACCCCTTCGTTTGTGGTTTTCTTGTGTACTGATTTATCATGGTCTCATGGAGATGATCGATTTTAGAAATGAAATATGAAATATGGTGTACATTACTACATTAAAGGCTGGTCACGTTTTTCCAATGATCTCATCACGCATGAGAATAAAGGATATGGGGGATTTTCTTCGTGGTTTGATGTAATCCTATGATGATTGAAGAACCCAGTACAGCGATATATATATATATATATATATATATATATATATATATTAAATGTTCATCATATACATCTTGCTTCTCTTTCTTGCTTTTGCCTTTTGGTTACGTCTCTTTCTTGTACATCATATACAGATCGATCAATTCATGCAGTGGCACAGTAGCGATCTTTAGAGCAGTGTAGCGGTCTGCTAATTTATGCCTCCGTACGTAGACAGTAGAGTACTAATGACTGTCAACAGATACTAGTTTATAATAATACGCACCTTGTATCTACGGATAAAGAATATTTCCGAGTGAGAGTAAATCTACAAAGTAAAAATCGAGCTTATAATCATTGTAAAGATTATGAGTTATGAGTTTACTCATAAAGATCATATATTTTGGTCTTCTATGAATAGAGGTATTCAATGTTAGAGTTTAATTATGCATTTGATCGAGTACAGATTCATACACCTGCAGCCACCTTGTTGAAGGATCGTTCAAGCAGTCTACTCAGCAAGTTAGCATGCATGCTTTGACGGTTTTGTGCTATGTTTGATTAGCTGCCATTTTCAGTTTTTTTTTTTATGAAAAGCTACCATATTTTTTTTTGGTTACAAGAGGGGCTAAGAGCCCCAAAACAAGCTAACTAAGCAATAACAAGTCTCGGTCGTAAAAAACCATCTGTGTCTTCTTGAATCCTGCCCAAAATACAAAGAGGCGGAATTTCAAAAAAAATAGTGTCCCAAGTTTAATGAGTGCCCATAAAGAGCTAATCCATCTGCCGATATATTGCATTCCCTGTAAATATGCACAATAGAGCAATTCCAGTTCCTCAACCAAAGAGTTTTGCACACTGTAAGGAGGCCATGAAGAGGATGTGTATCATCATATTCCCCTTTAACCAGATTCACTACAACAGCAGAATCAGACTCAACCAAAATATGGGTTACATTCTGCCCTGCTGCCATTTTCAAACCATTGCAAAGAGCCCACAATTTAGCCACAAGAATATCTCCTACACCAAGATTGGCAGAAAAACTACAAACCCAATTTCCATCATTATTTCGAATCAATCCCCCAGCTGCTATAGAACCATTATGAGACAATCTTGAACCATAAATATTAAGCTTTAAAACATCACAAGGAGGGGAAGACCATTTTAATAGGACCTGATTTCGTAAAGACTGAGCATAGGAGATCTTATTTGCATTAAGCCAATCTTCAAGGAAGCAATGGATTACTAACGGATTGAAAGGAGGTCTGAATTGGGGATCAAAGATAGCACTACATCTCCACTTCCAGATAATTAACCAGCAAGCACACGCAAAAAGACATTTCCATTTAATGGAGTTGCAGAACTCATAAGAAGATCGAAGATTTGCTAACAGCCAATTGTCAAAGCTATAATCAAAAGATCTGAAGTGAGAGGGAACAGAGATAAGGTTCCAAGTATGTTTGGCTTTGGGACAGCCAAGGAAAACATGATGTAAAGACTCCAAAGGATGAGAGCATAAAGCACAAGCAGCATCATCACATAAATTTCTTCTTTTCCTTTGCTCATTAGTAAGGACCTTGCCTTGAGTGAGAAGCCATAAAAAGGTTTTAAGCTTTGGAGGAACATTAAGCTTCCAAATAAAACTCCATTCAACTCGGAACAGTCCGCTTGACGACAACAAAGATTGTAGGCAGACTTGACAGAAAAACTTCCATTAGTAGATAAACCCTAATACACGTATCTTGAAGCCCACCCTCAACCCCTACAAGAACACTTATGATTTTTGAACTCAAGAGGAAGACAATCATATAATTTAACCATGTTCCATTGACCTTCAACTAAATAATCAGACACGTCCTCAGAAGAATCAACAGAATCCGCAGATGTAAACCCCAAATCAAGCAAAGACTTGCTTCCAACCCATGTATCAGTCCAGAAGATAAAAAGCTACCATATTAGTTGTACCAAAAACATATTGTTAGTGATTTAAGTCGACATAAGTCACTGTGATACCACTTTAACGCCATTTTAACAACACGCCCCATGAATCAAGAGGTTTGATACCACTGTTGGGAAAAATAATATAATGGAAGTATCAAATCAAATCACACAAAGGATAAAAATTAAAAGAAGTAAAATGATAGAGGAAATGAAACACAGAATATAACGTAGTTTAGCGATGTGCCTACGTCTACGGGGAGCAACAATAAGAATTTTCACTATATGAATAATGGGTGCAAAAAGATACACAACTTCAAGAACACCACTTGAAAGAAAGCTTCTTTCTCACACCTGTTTCGCTACCAACTACACTATACTCTGAACTTGGAGTGGACACTCTGAACTCTCTAGTTGGATGAAGAAGATTAGAATGGATGAGATGTTTGGGATGAGATGATGGGAATGAGCAAATAAACCTCTCCTTATATAGGCTTAAGGAGAGACCCTCTAGATCACTCATTAGTGCTCTCCTATTTAATGGTGTTTCATGAGTCTTTAATAACTTATGACTTTATGCCTTCAACATAACTCCAAAACCATCCATATACCTTGTGTAACTTAAGAATTAATCCCTTGTGTAACTTAAGAGTTACTAACTCATAAAACCTTTCACCAACTCATGAACCTTTCACATTTCTTGTCATAAGTTATTGTGAGTTATTGGTCTGGACATTTCAACATTATAACTCTAAATCAAATAGATCAAGTAGGTTGAAGATCAATTTTGATGGGTCTTACAAGTTGTTTTGGCCACGATCCTCAGCGTGCGGAGCGGAGGTGAATAGCGAACAAAGAGAAAATGGGGAGAGTTGCGGGCGTGCCACCTTGCGGACGAGGAAAATGTCTTGACTTCTTGAATCAGGCAGAAAGGGGTTCCAGGTGCCACCTCAGATGAGGAATTTACGAGCACAAGGCGGTCGATACTCACGGCAGCGTGAGCAGAGCAACTATAGGGAAGATTATGAGGAATCGGGGTAGAGTCCAGAGAGCTCTGAAGAATCCTAGGCGGCGATGAGCTTAGAATCGGGGTTTCGAGGTAGCTTGAAAGAAACTGGGTTGCAGTTTGCTTTGTGTTGTTTGTAATTGATTGAGTTCTGAGAGCCTTTCTGTAAGCCTTCGAGCCTCTTATATAATGGGAGCTCAACTTGCCGCGAAAGATAATCAGAATCCATGTCGGACTCTGCAATGTGAAGCATAAAAGCACTATTCCTCCCATGCAGACCGATCCTTATGTGACACATATCCAGTTCGCACAATCCGCATACGATAAGGTCTGGACTTCCATGCAAAGCGGAATTAAGAGTAATCCTTATCCTGCGGGGTGCCACAATCCTTGTAGAAATCTAATAACTCATGCCGACCGCTGACTCAAACCATCTCACGGGCCTTTCTAGCTCGCAGACTTTTTATATTAAAATGGCCACAAGGATTGGCCCAAAGCATGTCAAAGACTGGTAAAAGTCTAAAACGATTAAATAGTGCACGCGGACTCCGCATGCGTCTCGCGAAGTCTCTCACGCGAACCAGTTCGCCAGCTCGCTTAGATGCATTCTGCCTCGCTTAAGCGAAGTGCCCATAAGTCATTCCGCGCGAAGCGCGCGAGCTCCTTACTCTGCGCGAAGACCTTAAGTGCGCGAGCTTTGTGTTCTGTGTTTGAAAACGCGCGAGATCTGATAGTCCGCGTAGGAATTCTGCGTGCGGACCATGTAGATCATCTCGCGCGTCTTGCTGGCAGACCATTATTTGTAAACTTTAAAGAAACTTGGGCTCGCCGGCTGGAAATGGCTAGGGAAGTACATAGACATTTTACAGTCCAGTAAAATATTTTTTTTTTTTATAAAAATGTCTTTTGGCTCAAACATTGCCCCCTAGGCCTTGAGCTTGGATTGTCCAAGTGAAAATGCCTTATTGAACATGTCGCGAGCGGGTGGGTATCCCGATGCAAGATTGGCACAGCGAACCGAGTTAGCTCGCTGATGAATAAAAGATTAACAAACAATGAGAGAAACGGACTTCGCCAGCCTTGATGCCCCGCGTGTAATAGGCTGCAAGGGAAACTTAAGAGACCTTCGTCTAAATTGTTTCGCATGTCATGTTGCCCATATGCATGAACGTTCCTTCGCTAGGCGACAAACCTTCCATTGAGAGATGAAAAAATGGTCAGATTTTAATTTAGGGCCTCTGGAATAGGCTCCAATCTTGTATTGGTCTGTTGGTTAGACCTCGCACGTTTACTTTGAAATGAAAAGAGAAAACCAAGAAATTAGCAAGACGAAAAACCAAGAAATTAACACTACGAAATTGCATGTAAAAATTAATTAGGGCCTCTAGAATATGCCCCAATCTTGTACTAGTCTGTTGATTAGACCTCGTACGTTTACAAAAAATTAACTAAACTCATGCTCATTCCTTGTGTTGCCCCATAGTGGGAGGCGGCGGAAGGCTAGCGTGATGACGCTGAGCACTATGGACAGTTAGCGCGGGGCAGATAGTGAAGGATCAGCGTGCTCCCATATGCTAGCAATATGGCGTTTCAGGAAACGTCCATTGATAGGATTGGGATGGAGCGTGCCATCAAGGTTGCGCAAATGGAATGCCCCATTGGGCAATATGCGATGTATAATGAAGGGTCCTTCCCACTGCGCAGACCATTTCCCGCGGCCTTCGGTTTTCTCTCCCAATGGTAACACGGCTCGCCACACCGTTTGGCCCTCGGCAAAGCTTCGACCGCGGGTAACTTTGTCATAGGACCGCGCAATGCGCTGCTTCTCAAGGATGAGATTGTTGAATGCGGTGATGCGGTGTTCGTCGAGGTCTTCAAGTTCTTGCCACATTGCTTGAACGTAATAGTCACCGATCAACTGATGTTGTTCCTGGACGCGAAGCGAGGCGACATGAACCTTGAGAGGAAGGACAACATTGTGACCAAACATGAGAGCATATGGAGTAGTAGCTGTCGGACCGCGCTTGGAAGTCCGGTAAGCCCATAAAGTATGGTAAAGCTCTAAATGTCAGACGCGAGGGTTCAACTCTAGCATTTTGCGTAAGATACCAAGGATAACCTTATTGCTTGCCTCCGCCTGACCATTAGACTGTGCATAGTAAGGGGTGGAATGCAAGAGCTTGATACCATAACCAGTGAGGAATGTGACTACAGAATCGGTCATGAAAGCAGCCCCCCGGTCTGTCACAATGCACTCCGGAATACCAAAGTGGGAGACAATGTTGCAGAAGATAAAATTGCGAACCGAGGTCGCGGAGGCAACCTTGAGTGGCTCGGCTTCAACCCACTTGGTAAAGAAATCGGTGGCCACAATGATGAACTTGTGCTGCTTCGAGGAATGGGGATGGATGATGCCTATGAAGTCTATCGCCCATCCTCGACCTGGCCATGGCTTGATAATTGGTTGCAACGGAATGTTGGGAATGTGTTGGACTGGTCCATGAGCTTGGCAATCCTGACACCCCTTGGCGAAAGTAATACAATCCTTGAGAATTGTAGGCCAATAGTAGCCGTGGCGACGGAATAACCAACGCATCTTTGGGCCTACCTGATGCGAGCCACAAACCCAGAATGAACCTCGCGCATTAATCGTTTTGCTTCATTGCCATACACGCAGCGGAAGTCATTACCGTCTTCGTTGCGTCGGCGAAGCTCGCCGTTGCGCAGCACAAAATTGAGGGCGAGGAACCGCATCTGACGGGAATGAGTGGCATCATGAGGGTTCGTGAGGTAGGCGATGAACGGTAGACACCAATCCTTATCAATAGGGTCTAACGTAGCAACGTCAGGAGAGTCCTCCTGATATTGCCCCCTAGCAACAAAAGACGGAAGAGTGTGTCGCTCTACTTTGAGCAGCCGTTCGCGCACTCCATCTCGCAAGTTAAGGCCAGAGGCAACCTGTGTGAGCTCATTCGTCACGAAGTTAAACTCGCGCGGAATGTGTTTAACGTGGATGTCATTGAAGCGGTTCAGTATGTCAAATGCTTTCCGTAGATAGGGCTCAATGGACAAACTCAAGCATTTGAACTTTTCCACCAACTGGTTGACGACCAATAAAGAGTCGCCAAAGACTTGGACCTCGCGGACCCCTAAATCCAGCAAAATCTCCAGTCCTATGATGAGCGCCTCGTACTCCGCCTGATTAGTCGTACATTTGAAGTCCAGTTGGAAAGAGTAAGAGAAGTGATCGCCTGCAGGATTCTCAATGGCGATGTCGGCACCTGCGGCGAATTCAGTATGTGAACCATTAAAGTAAAGAGTCCATGGAGTAAGGGAAATGGCAGCAAACTCTAGCTCACGGAACGCTGTTAGTGGTTGATTAGCGAGGAAGTCCGCTATGGCTTGTCCCTTGACTGCTTTTTGAGGAACATATTTCAAGGAGAACTCGGATAAAGCCAAAATCCATTTGCCTATGTGTCCGTGTAGTATAGGGTGGGAAATCATGTATTTGACAAGGTCAGACTGAGCGATCACCACCGTGGTAAAGGCCAGCATGTAGTGGCGAAGTTTGCAACCTACAAAGAAAAGGGCGAGACACAACTTCTCCATTAGAGAATAGCGCGTCTCGCAATCAGTTAGCACCCTGCTAAGATAGTAAATGGCGTGTTCAACCCCATTTTCATCGTCTTGTGCCAAGAGTCCGCCAATGGATAAATCAGCAGCGGCGATGTAGAGTTCAAGCGGAATGCCAGGGCGAGGGGGAACCAATATCGCCGAGTTCGCCAGGTAGTTCTTAATACGATCAAAAGCCTCTTGGTGTTATGGTTCCCATACAAACTCGGTTTCCCCCTAGAGCTTTAGGAGGGGTGAAAAGGGTTGAACCTTCCCTGCCGCTTTTGAAATGAAACGGCGGAGAAAGTTGATTCGCCCGATCAGTTGTTGGAGCTCCTTCTTAGTTGTAGGAGGTGAGGCGTTTATTACCGCCTGCGCCTTGTCTTTAGGGATCTCGATGCCCCTTTGATGGACTAGGAATCCTAGGAAGTCACCTGCTTCCGCGAAGAATACACATTTGGCGGGGTTCATCTTCAGGTTATGTCGTCGCATCCGCATAAAAATCTGTCGGAGTTCTTCGACGTGCGTCACCCGCATTTTGGTTTTGACCACCACGTCGTCGATGTAGACTTCAATCAACTTGCCCAAGATGTCATGAAAGATGAGGTTCATAGCGCGCTGATATGTTGCCCTGGCGTTCTTGAGTCCGAAAGGCATGACAACATACTTAAACGCGCCTGCAAACCCCGGGCAACAAAAAACAGTTTTGTGGTGGTCTTCTTTGACAACAGGAATCTGGTGGTATCCAGCGGTTCCATCCATAAAGGATAGCACTTCATGCCCCACAGCCACATCAATGAGGAGGTTAGCAACGAGCATGGAGTATATATCCTTAGGCGTGGCGTTGTTGAGGTCTCGGTAATCAACACAGACCCGCATTTTGCCATTCTTCTTGCGGACAGGAACTACATTGGATAGCCATTGATTATATTTAGCCACACAAATGATACCTGATCGATGCGTGTTCTCAATCTCCTCCTTAACTGCGATCTGGGTCTCAGTTTGCATGAATCTTCCATCCTGGTGGACTAGAAGTCTGTCAGGATAAGTGGGCAGCCGATGACAGACCAAGTCTGGAGACAAACCGGGCATGTCTTCATATTTTTTAGCGAAGCAATCCCTGTATTCGCGTAGTAGGGCGAGCAATCCTTCTCTTTCTTCCTCCGTCAGTTTAGCATTGATGGAAATAAGGAGGGGCTTCTCTGCAGTCCCGACGTCGACTTGTGAGATGGGGTCATGGACTTGAGGTGGTGTGTCGTCCAAGGCGGCGGGAGCTAACTGAATAACTTCCTCCTTGGTGTCGGTATAATCCACTATTTAATCCACGTTTTCCATTGTCGCGATCTTATCGTAGGCTTCGCGTTCCGCCCAGTATGAAAGGAGTCTTGCACACAAGGACTCGGCAGCCTCGCGTGCTTCTTCTGGGGACGCACTAGACATTAGAGGGTTGAAGGGGATCCGCGATGGTGTGAGGACGTTGTAAATCGTCCTTCGCCTGGGTGAGTCCCCATCGCGTTAGGTTGGAGGCCGTGACCCCATATGGGCGACCTTTGGAGTCCATGCCTTGAACATCTAGCAGGCCCAAGTTAGTATTGTAATAGCGGGCATCGTTGAAGTTGGCGGAGACAGAAAAAGGACGCGGGTCCGCCTTGATGAGGACTACCTCGCATGTCTCTGTATCCCACACCATGAGTTCTTGGTGCATAGAGGAAGGCATGCAGAAGCTTCTATGGATCCAATCGCGGCCTAGAATCATGTTGTAGGATGCAGAGCACTCAGCCACGAAGAATGTATAGACCCGTGATGCTGGACCTACCTTGACTCGTAGAAATAACAAGCCTAAAATTCTAGAGACTTGCCCAGTGAAGTTCTTGACTATCAAGGACGTGGTTTAGATCATTGAGCGCGGGATACGAATGAGTCTCATGGTGCGGGTGGTAACGACATTTACCGCAGCTCCGGTATCAACCATGACCTTGTTGACCATAATCCCTTCCACTTCAGCCGAGATGTATAATGGCCTCATATGAGTGGCCATGTCTAGGGTCGGTGTGGAGAAGGTCAAAGTCGGTATGCGTGAGACGTTGCTTCTTGCCTCCAATGATGGAGCATTCACGGGTTCCGCCAGGACCTGACCCATCTCGCTGCTGCAAGAAGGGGACATGTCACAGACATTGTTGCTAGTGTCTGGAATATCCGCTGCATTGCATGTTATGTTTGGCGGGAGAGCATATCTCTCAGATATAAAAAACACCATCCCAACTTGGAAAGAAAATTGCTCGCGAACTGGGATCAACGGAGCCTCAATTACCCCATGTTCGCCTTCAAGCATTGCAAATGAGTTCTTCATGAAGTTGACTTCTTCATTCCCAGGCCATGCAGAGACTTCAACCACGTTGCACGTGAATGACTCCTCTTGCCCTTCTTCTTTGTCGTCGTCTAAAGGAACACGAGGCTCAGAATGGGCTTCGTTGTCCGGTGAGTTTCCGCCGAGAAGCCGGGCCATCTGTTGGGTGAAGTTAGGGCTAGCAGGAGCACTTTCAGCGACTGGCGGCGCTTCAGTCTCCGGCTGTCGTGGCCGCCACATAATCTTGGTTGAGGACTGCTTGTCCTCGGCTATCTGCTCTCCTACGGCTAAAGGAACCTTGGCAAAACCGTCTTCCCTTTTTCTAGGAGAGGTTGGGACTTGTGGTTCCCTCTTGGACTCTAACTCCGGGTCAGTTGTGGTTTTCGCCGATGTGAACGTGGTGGTTCCCTCCTTGCTTCCGGTTCCTAGCAAAGAATTTCCCGGGGCCATGATGACTGAGGCGACTCGCGCTTTGGTTCAAGCTCCGAGGTAGCGAACAATATTCACCTTACTGGAGGAGGTGGTTCCATTCTTCTTTCAGTCCCTGGCGAATGCCTGCGCCTTGGTGAAGTTGGTGGTTCCCTATTTCGGTCAGCCTCTGGTGATGGCCTGCGCCGCGAAGGCTGTGGATCTCTTCTCCTCTCTGGCTCTGGAGATGGTCTTTTCCTTTGAGGATGTGAATCTTGCGGTGGTACGGTGAGGCGATAAAAAACACTTGCCTTCGGGGCAGGGTCATCTACTACCTGCGCACACACCCATGTAGGCGTGACATGTGGCCTTTGGAGTATAGCTCGTAGACCTTCAACTTCTCTCCACATCCTTTCGGGTGTTTGTGCAAGCTGCGAGAGACGGATGACGCCATCGTCAACAGCTCACAAGGCACGCAGGATGTTGCCATACTTCTTCTGAAGCTTCCGTTTCCTGGATTTGGAGATGGTAACTGGTCTTCCTCCTTGTTGTGTGTACCATATCCCTTCCTTGATTGCCGATTTGGATGTCGGTGGAATGTAGGGTTCAGACAAAATGCCTGACGAGGGCTTGGGGCCTCATTTTCATGGCATTCGCTGCTAGAATCTGATATATCCATTTCGCTTGAAGCTGGAGACGACGGTACTTCCTCTGTCCAATGTGATTGGACGAACGTCTCTAAGCGCTTGATCCTTTGTTCCAGCTATTCGCGAGTCTTGGGGCTCATGGGCTGGAGATTCTCAGTGGGGGACGTTTCATCATCCCGCATGATAGTTTTACCCTTATCTCTCCTTGAAAGGTGATCAGGCTGGGATCTGGTGACTGACTGCCTTGCCGGATCAAGATTACCACTCTGATTCGCCAGCACAGTATAGTCATTCGCTGGCCTCTTGCGGTTTCTACCTGGCAGTTCGCGCGAACCTGCAATCGGAGAGATGTCCAATGTGATTACGCGATGGCTGATACGAGGCCAAGCAACGTTAGCAATTGCAATCATGAAGCCGCCTTTGTCTTCAAAGCGAATATACTTGAGGTCGAGCTAGTCCTGGTAGCACTCGCGGGTTCTATGCCCCCAGCTATTATGGAACTTGCAGTGCATGCGACCCTCTTTATATTCAATATAAGGTAAGGCCTTATCCACCGTAACAAGTCTATCATCAATAAGGTCGTCTAGAACCTCATGCGCGAGGTTGACGTTATAGGTGTACTGGCGAGATGGTCGAGCTGTATTAGCATTGTCCTCCTCGCGGCCTCTCTTAGACGCTCGGTGCGGATTTTCATCCTCTGGGTAGTCAGACAAGTCCAAGGTGACTCTTCGCTGATTTGGCTTTGGTGCGCGGTGGTGGCCTTTCTCCTCTGTGTGGTCGCTCCAATTTACTTCGACCATACGACCACGGATGGAAAAGGATCCACATCCACCAGAGAGGCGGAACTCCCTTGCGTTTGTAGTTTCAGGGCGCTAGAGTTCAGCCAGGTTTGAAGCTGGTCGCGGAGCTTGACACAGTCTTTGGTGTCGTGATTGTGGACGTTATGGAATGCACAATACTTCTTGTCCTTCAGCTCCTCCTTGGATGGGATCTTGTGATCCAAGCGCATGTACTTCGCCTCGATCAAATCATTAAAGACAAGATGGGCGTTTTTAACGTCATATGTGTATGACTCGTATTCGGGCTTGGTCAATGCAAATGACTGAATGATGATTGGCTCGCGGGTCATCTTGAGATTCTTCAGTTTGTTAGCCAGTGGCTTCCCAGTCAATTCAACCGCTCCAAAGTCTTCATAGTCCTGTGCGGGCTCTGACTCTTCCTGCCTTTGGTAATAAGGATCGTACGTGGAAGACTGGAGGCCTACTGCCCCCACTGTCATGTTTCTTCCTGGTACGTATGTCCCTTTGGAGGCATTTGCCTTCTCATCCATTTCATTGAGTATAAGCTCATAGCTGCCGACCTTATTGATCAGGTCGCCTATGGATGTGAAGCGCTCTCCATGGTGCTTCAACCTTTGGCGATGCTCGAGTCCACGGACAACCAATTTAATGGCTCCCTGCTCAGGTAGGAGGAAGTCACATTTGGCTTGTTGGATTTTGAAACGCTGGAGGAAAGAGACCGCTGACTCCACGCTCTGCTGGCTCATTTGAGTGAGAGAGTCAAGGCCGACCTCGGGGTCGATGGTTTCGTATGTTTCTCGGAACAATCTCTCTATGGTAGGCTAGTCCGCGACGGTTCCTGGCTTCAACCTGGAGTACCAACTGAAAGCAGCTCCGGACAGAGAAGTCCCGAAGAGCTTAAGCTTGAGGATGTCATTGTTCCCATATTGGCCGAACTGAACTTTAAAGCGCGCCATATGCGTTGCTGCATCTTCCTTTGTTTCCTCAGAAAAGGTGGTGAAGACAATATTTTTGAAGCCATGGGGAAACAGATACTGTGCCACACTGTCAGGGTAAGGGTCGCGATACTGGAGGTCAGCATCGCCTTTTTCGGTATGCTCTTTGACAATGAATGATATAAGCTGGCGCCAGTCGGCTGCAGTCACAGGCGCAGATCTGCCCCCTTCTTCATGGTTATGCCATGTAGAAAAACTGGCGGCCTGACCAACATTCTTGGAAGCTGGGCCAGAATAAGCAATTATTGGGTCTTCTAGTGTCCCACTTCCTTGGCGTCGGGCGTTGTTGGATCCCCTGAAGGGACCTAAAGAGCCGCGCGGGGGCGGATTCTTTGAAGTGCCTGCCCCTAGCGCGAGCTGCGGGGTTTTCTGAGTCCCGACTTTTGGATTTCCCCTGGGGCGCTCATTTGGCGGGATGTAGTTAGATGTCCCTCATTCGCGCTTGCGCCAACAGGTTCTAGGGTGAGATTCTTTGGCGCTTGCACCCTCACCCAATCTTCGACTTCAAGGACCCACAAGCTTAGGCGGTCCTGTTTCTCCTTGAATTCGTCAAGCTTATCTAAACTATTTTTGCTTCCGAAGAATGAGGCATTCTGCTGGTCCTGCAGCTTGGTATCTTGACCGTCCAAGCGGCGAGTTTGCTCATCAACCGTCGCGCAGGTGCGGGATAGGATCTCTGCATGTTGCTTCACGACGTCCGTGTTCTGGTCTAGATCTACGCGGATCTGCTGGATGCTACCCTCGACGGCCCTTGGTCTCTATGAATTCGCCCGCTAGTTGACCATAATCCTCACCAAGTGTGGTGAGTTTCTCATGGTCAACCTTCCAAAGGGCTCTGTCTTGTTTGACTTGCTCAGTTAGGTCGGCGATATTCTGTTGAGTGGCCAGACCATCCATCTGATCGTTGAGCTTCGCCAACATCTGGAGGATTTGTTCCAAAGAAGGAACAGATCCCATGTCTTGGGTTGATTGGGAGCTTGCCATGTCGGGTTCGCTGAAGTCTGGATTGCCAAACTTAACGAGCACCTGTTCTTGAGTAAGCGAACGGCAAGCCGCAATATTATGGGGCTTGTACCGTAGTGATCTGTGTTTGAGACAAGAATGCTGATGCTTCCTGTATGGTGTCTCCTCGGATTTCCCTATATTGTTACGCTTGAACTCCCTTGTCCCACCGGGTGTGCCAATGTTTTGGCCACGATCCTCAGTTTGCGGAGCGGAGGTGAATAGCGAACAAAGAGAAAAGGGGGAGAGTTGCGGGCGTGCCACCTCGCAGACGAGGAAAAGGTCTTGACTTCTTGAATCAGGCAGAAAAGGGTTCCAGGTGCCACCTCAGATGAGGAATTTACGAGCACAAGGCGGTTGATACTCATGGCGGTGTGAGCAGAGCAATTATAGGGAAGATTTTGAGGAATCGGGGTAGAGTCCGGAGAGCTCTGAAGAATCCTAGGCGGCGATGCGCTTAGAATTGAGGTTTCGAGATAACTCGAAAGAAATTGGGTTGCAGTTTGCTTTGTGTTGTTTGTAATTGATTGAGTTCTGAGAGCCTTTCTATAAGCCTTCGAGCCTCTTATATAATGGGAGCTCGACTTGCCGTGAAAGATAATTAGAATCCATGTCGGACTCTGCAATGTGAAGCATAAAGGCACTATTCCTCCCATGCAGACCAATCATTGTGTGACACATATCCAGTTCGCACAATCCGCATACGATAAGGTCTGGACTTCCATACAAAGCGGAATTAAGAGTAATCCTTATCCTGTGGGGTGCCACAATTCTTGTAGAAATCTAATAACTCACGCCGACCGCAGACTTAAACCATCTCGCGGGCCTTTCTAGCTCGCCGGCTTTTTATATTAAAAGGGCCACATGAATTGGCCCAAAGCATGTCAAAGACTGGTAAAAGTCTAAAACGATTAAATAGTGCACGCGGACTCCCATGCGTCTTGCGAAGTCTCTCACGCGAACCAGTTCGCCAGCTCGCCTAGATGCATTCCACAGTGCCCATAAGTCATTCCGCGCGAAGCGCACGAGCTCCTTACTCTGCGCGAAGACCTTAAGTGAGCGAGCTTTGTGTTCTGTGTCTAAAAACGCGCGAGATCTGTTAGTCTGCGTAGGAATTCTGCGCGCGGACCATGTAGATCATCTCGCGCGTCTTGCTGGCAGACTATTATTTGTAAACTTTAAAGAAACTTGGGCTTGCCGACTGGAAACGGCTAAGAAAGTAATTAATATTCACATAGACATTTTACAGTCCAGTAAAGTATTATTATTTGTATAAAAATGTCTTTTGGCTCAAACACAAGTTACAATGCTGCATCTGGTAAGGCTGCAGTAGGGCTTGGTGGTGCGTGATGACACTAATCAATGTTTGGGTGTGGCTGGGAAGGTGCTGGACCATATCTTATCTGCCGAACATGCAGAGTTGATGGCTTGTGGCCGATGAAGCTCCGCAGTATGCTAATTCAAAAGCTCTTCAACCGGTGATTTTCGAGACCGATTGTTGTTTGAAGCCACAACGTACTGTGTCGAGGTAGGGGATATACTCTTATCCACACTTGGACGTCTTTATGAGGACGTATATGAAGCTGCGGAGACTATTTCCAACTGTAAGCTTGTTCATGCATGCTCGAAGCAAGGCCAATAAGGTAGCTCATCTTGTTGGCCGCTCGTGCTTTTGCCACTTGGTGACTTGGTCCTATGCTCCTTCATTATCCATGCTGAACGTTGTGTACCCTGAAGTGTTTTAGATGTTTAAAAAATAAATAAATAAATAATAATAATAATAATAATAATAATAATAACCGTTCTTGAAAGAGTCAAAAAATAAGCCGACAAAACTTCCATAACTCAAGAAAAAGTTGAAGTAATTCTACATTATATATTGGGCCTAGAAAACAATATGACTGGGTCTAACTATCGAATGAATCTCACAATGACATATTTAGTTGGCCGATTAATCTCATGTGGGCTATCCGAACAAAATTGGCCTAACCAGTTCATATACTATGCTCCTAATCAAATTAATCTATAGGTGACACGAATATCGTTGTACAAAATGATTCAAACCTCTTACATGATTGCATCAATGGTCACACTTCTTTACCCTAGAGACTGTTCAAGATATCAAACATCTTGAAGCCATTCTTGGAGTTGTATCATGTACTTACACGCCGTGTATATAAGAATTTTCAATGTGATTGTTCTATTTTAGCATTCACTCAAAGTTTGGAATCATGCACTTCGCCTTTCTACTAGCTCCACATTTTTTTCTTTTGACTCCATAAGAGTGTTTTTTGGTCGTACTCCGTAGGAGTTGGATATACAAGAGGTTGTGTTAAATTTTTTTTTTTTGAAAGTAATAAATCATTTATATAAACAAAAACCAGAATGACGATATTACAATGATCACAATAGTGTCATTATATCAGATATTTAACTCACTTATTTTGAGCTTAGCAGATGATTAAACTAGTCACACAAGATACTAGAGAATCATAAAACAAGAGTCAAGACGCTTAATTGCGATACTTCAAGTTCTATGAAACTATCTCGCTGCATCTATCTCGCACAATCTACCAAGCTATCAATGCATTAACATTTGTTGAAATTTTTGTTTGCCCTTTGGGTCAGGGCTTAGATGTGTGTTAAGATAGAGTACACCACAAAAACCCACTCTTGAGTTACACATGTTCTGATGCTTGAAAATCAGGCTGAGATTGGTTGGGCTGGACGCTAGACTCAGTTCCAATAACCCAAACCCAGTCCCAAACCCTATCGACATGCCTTCTTCCTTGTCGATCGCAAGGATCTTCAGTGACGGTGACGCCGGCCAAGGTGGCTCCTCCACCACCAAATTAGACGAAAACGGTGACATCACCTCTCCCGGGCTGAGACCTGACGCAGGCCCAAAGATCTGGGTCCATATCCAAGACCGAGTTCAGCGTTTGGAAACCGTGATTGGCAGCTTAAGCAGCCACGCACCGGCCGGCGATTTCCAATTCACAGCAGCGCCGCCTTGCAGAAATTGAACCGGGAGGTAGTCTAACGTCGGGTAGTGCTATCCCGATTTGGTTTCATCCTCACCAACAAGCTTAAACTAACGACTTCCAAGATCGAAGATCCCCAGATCCTATTCCAATCATTGGGTTTTGGCATCAACGCTACTAGAGCCATCAATTCGAAGCCCCTCTTTCCGGCGACAATCCTCAATGTCCCAGACATGGGCTTAGTTTTGCTTGAAATCATCTCTAACCGCAGCAAAACACCACGGCTGGAGGCCTAGTTTGGTTGTGTTCTCGACGCCGCCGCTTGAGAGGACCACTCCTCGTTGAACCGCCGCCGCGAAAAACAACCATTGGATGGTCGGGGGATCAAAGGGATCACTGCCGCCGTTAGAGAATTTGCTGCTCCCCAAAAGTCGGAGCATTTGAGACCTAGTTTTCACTCATGTATTTTGAGGGTTGTGTTAATTTGTTTCTATTTTTTTTCGGATAAAAAGAAAAACATTACACGACCAGGTTGATCAATTTCCTCCAGTGTACCGTGAAATCCATTCCCGTCCAACTAATTGGTCATGTCTCTAATAACAGAGGCTAGTGCATGTCGTGAAGCCTATACTTTTGACCCACAACAATGTAATGTCTCCCACTCGGTTACAGTAATCATTCTACTCTAGCTTTGGTAACAAGGTTGTCCATTTTCGATACCTCAATTTTACGGTTGTATGTCACTCAATACCTCGATTTTACGGGTGTATAATTATATATGGTGACATAGCAGATGACCAAATGTGATCCTTCTTGAGAAATAGAGATCTTTGCCCATGCCATATTTACCCAAGAAGATAAAAGAGAGTAAACATCGATAAACTATGGACACATTTACTAACTTGGAATGAAAATTATCATGAATCGGTATCAACAAGTATTAGTATGAGAATATTTCATATCATTCTACTATTTACTTACCTTAAGGAATCAAAACAGGAATTGAACTAATTACTATTGATGTTGTTTACTATTCATAATTAAAACTAGTTTGATTACTAAAATACCCCTACAAAAAATGAATTTAAAATATCCTTAAAATACAATATATATTTGTAAGGTTGGGTAATTCAGAAATATTATAATTATGTGAGGATATTTTGAGGAGAAAAAATTGATTACATTACCTTAATTCTGATACTCATCTCCCTCCTTGGGTATCGAATAAAGAGTTTTATCAGGAATTGATTCCTGATAAGCAAGTGAGACCCACATCTATTACAATACCTTGTTATGTTAATAAACGCCGGAATTCACAAATTTCGTAATCAATTACACCACTCTCAATTCTATTCCAGGTTAGTAAACATGCATGTGTGTTACTCTCATACTAAAGAGTCAAAATATATCAGACCTGGCTCTCACGACAAAGACTCGAGAAATTTTAAATACACACCCCTAATCTCTTAATACAAACCCCTATTGTTTTATGTTTCTATTGAGATTTTATAGGTAAGCTAAATGACCAAAACATACATCTATTATTAAAAAAAAAAAATCACTCTAGAAGTATTCTTTTCAACGTCTTCTACCCTAAAATAGTCGAAAACACGTCTTCTCCCCTAACCCCAATTCTTCTCCACAATTCATTTGGGTTGTTTTTTTTATTTTTTTTATTTTATTTTTTTATATCCGTATCAGCTTTAGTTTGATCTTACAGATCATATTGTCAAGTACTATATCTTTATCAGCTTTAGTTTGATCTTGTAGATCATATTGTCAAGTACTGCATTTTTATCATGACATGTTTTATCGAATAACTAGCTATTTATGTTTAATAGCTATTGTACTTCTACACTTGTACTAGTTTGTGAATTTTGAAAACTTGTATTGGTGATTTGGAGTTGGGATATAATAATAATCATTTGATTATAAATTGAACGATGATAACCACAAATTTCTAGCAAAAATTAGACGAAATAATATGTAAAAAGAGGTACCAAATAGTAAATATATATTAATTATATTAAATAACGGAATATTTCATAAATTCAGGGCATTTTAGGCAGTTTGGGATGTGTATTAAGTATAATACTGAAATGAAAAACTTGATAGGTGGTGTATTAAGTAAGGGGTGTGTATTAAGATATTAAGAGTGTGTATTTAAAATTTCTCCAAAGACTCCAGTCCTAACAAAGGAAAAAAAGGGCAGCAGAACATGACCAAGACATAACAATCATATTCAAACATGATCCCCAGACTCTCAATTATAGTATGGAATGTTGCCAAGTTAGAGTCAAACATCCAATGTGAGGAGTTAGAAAAGGGTTCCTCACATTATATATTCATCACAAGCAGTACAGTGGGCAACTTCATAGAGATATAATCAAAGTAACATATATGAGATTATAATATATCCCACTATTTTTATTTTTGATAAAACAACTAAATAATCAGAATCAAGACATTTACAATTCTCGAAGCCTTTCAAGGCCAAAAGAACAAGATGTGGTGACGGAGAAGAAACTTACAAGTGAAAATTATACCACCAGCTAAACTCCCTCTCTACACTCTTGCCCTCTTCACTCAGCTCTATTTCCCTCAGCTCTCTTCGTTCACATAAACAGATTACTTTACTACAAGCTCAGGTTCATGCGCCAAGAACATCATTTCTCTTCACATAACTTTGCTTCCATATTTCGTATGAATAATGCCGAAAAGGGTAGCCAAAAAAGAGAACGTTTAATGCTACAGTGTGATTTAGACACTTTTCAGTATGTATGAATTATGGCATTCTTAAGCTTGTGTAACATTTACCTATGCTCTCTTCTTCTGCTGTTGTAGTTGCTCATGCAGACTCTTCTTGTGCAGTTTTACTAGGAGCTCGGCATAAAGAACCTCATTCCATGCATCGGGAACACCCGGTAGGCACCAATGGCTGCAGTCCTGGATTGGGGATTTCCTTTCCTCAGGGGAAAGATGTTGCTTCCGGTAGATTGAAGGGTGGCCATCCTTCCGAAAATCAGTTAATCTTGTGATATTGAGATAGGTAATGTGATGTTTCATGTTTTTCAACACCTTCTCGAGTACCAGCATCTTTGGCGGGTATGGCCTTAGATAAGTCTCATTAAAGATAGGTAGAGTCTCACTATCACATTGTCCACCGGAATTCCATTGTCCACCACTGTTAAGAAAAGAAAATTAATTATTCAAGTGCTAGCGAATTTTAAGAAAGAAATTGGTAACTTTACACATTTTGGAGAAAAGACTTCAGTGTTGCTTATATGTAGTTGTAAACTTAGAAAATAACTACGTACATAACAATTGGTAACAATTTTTAACTTCAAGTTAAATGGTGATGAGAAGTTTATAGGAAAAAAAATTACACAAGGCCAGATAGTGAAATGCCTCACAAAATAGGTTAATACGATCATTCCAGTTTACCTGAAATGGGAGGCAGAATAACCCCGAAAGAATACCATACTTTTCGCCGTGTCAACACTAGCATCAACCCATCTGGACCAAGTAGTCAAAGCTTTCCGAAATGCCTCAAGAACATTCAACTCACCATAAACATGGCTACCTTCTTGGTAATAGTCTTTCCTGCAAATGTTTACTCTACTTTAGTTCCCATGAACAGGTTAATGGTCTAAACTACAAGCAGCATCTATCTGGTTTTTACAAACAATAACTTGCAACAACTATGCCATAATACTAACATACCCTCTGGCGGTTTTGTCATGTGTCCACCAGTGTCCAGTGTTGAAGATGAGAATATCTGCATCTTTGTATAGCTCAGATGATCGCCCAACTAAATCAAGACGAAGTGTTTCTTTCTTTGATCCATCTTTGTCCGGCATTTCCCATTCTCGAACCAAGAAGGGAGAAACAAAAAACTCCACTGTGAAATTATAGTCCTGCCAGTCCATTTAATTAAGCAGAGCATCGTAAGAAAGAAGTTTCACTAAATTGAGGAAATGTTGCTGAACAACCTAAGAAAAAAGTCAAATGATAGAATAAAATTACTTTGAATATGAAGGAGTATGAAGCTTCCCCGCGAAAATGGGTTCTTCCATGGGCTTCATAAACCTTGCTTTTATCTTTTGCGGAGTTTCTCAGAATGCAAATCAGAGATTCCCACATATTCCTGTTTAGAGAATCACCAACAAAGACCAAGCGCTTTCCTCTCAATAACTCTATCATATGACTTGCATCCAACCTGATCATAACCAGCATTTCACATTGAGTAAGACTTGGTCAATCATAAACATAAAGTATATCAAAGGATTAATAGCAATATAAAAAAACCCAAAGTGCAAAACGATCCAGAGGCGCTTCAACTAATGTTACAAATTCAAATTCCAGAACGTTGAGCAATAATGAACATAATCAAAAAACTTCCAAAATCTAAATTCTACAGATAAGTATAAATGGCAATTAATCCAAGCCTATCTCCAATGAAAACAATTTTCACAACAATCACTCCAGACTACAACTCAAAAGCCAGCTCCAATACCCCTTTCATCAAACAAATAAATTAATACAAATAACCAATAGAATTTGAACATGTAAAAAAAAAAAAAATAGTTTTCACCACATACCTTGGGAGAGTGCAATCTTTAGGTTGCCATTTGAATTTCTGATAATCCTTATCGGGTCTTCCGTTACGAATACAATTGAACTGCTCATCAATCAAAGGACAAGACCCAGGTTCGTAAAGAGGGTATGAATCATCCTCGACCCATTCCCCATGAAACAAATCACAACTCAACAAAGACTTGATCAAATCATCCTTCCTCTGCTCCACCGACACACTAGATTTTGTTCCATTGCTCTGTTTGTTCAACGCCGCCGTATAATTTGATGTCACACCCTTCTCAGCATCACTTTTACTGGAACCCGATTTCGGAGATAAGCTTCTGGTCTTATTGGCCGGCACCGCCACCGGAGTTATTGGGGCGGCAACTGTGGTCTGATTTGCCTCTAAAATTGTGGCCTTATCAGAACTTCGGGTGCTTTGAGTTTGGTTTTTCACAACAGGCATACTTGAACTGTTCTTGGGCGCTAGGGAAACGATGGATGGGGAACTTGATGTCTGATTTGGGCTCCAAATTGGCGGTTTATCAGAATTCACAATGGGCTGAGTTTGGCTCGGTGGTTGTTTAATCAAAGTGGTGTTACTAGATCCAGACGGCTGTGGTTGCGGACAAGAAGCAGAACTTTGAAACTGCTGGGAAGGAGAAGAAGCATTGGGGTAGAAGAAAGAAGAGAAAAAGGAAGAGAACTGAGATCCGCTACCAGAAGTAGTAGAACTAGTGGTGAATATGTTAGAGAACCAAGGAGCACCAGAGTTGGGGTTTGGATTGAAGGCCAAGAAAACAGTGAAGGCAACAAAGGCAAACATGAAGCCATAGGCAAAGGCAACAGTTCTTCTGGTTTTGATGATGGAGAAGAGGCTCTTCATGTCTGAGACCAATGTTCCACCCTTGATGGGTGTGTTGTGCTTTGTTGCCTCAGCCATGAAGATGGTGGGTCGTCGTGGAGAACAGCCAGATGTGGGTAGAAGAAGACCAGATGAGAGAGTCTGCAGTGAATGAAACACCAGCCCGCTAAAACTTAGAGAGAGAAAGTTTTAGAGACTGAAGGAGGTTGAGGAAAGTGATGGAGTTTTGGTATGTTGGGTTTGGGGACCAGTAGGCATGTAAGGCCTGGGGAATAAAAGGAAAAGATTGACCCTAAATAGAGGGAATATTACGAAAGTGCCATATGTAGGGAGTACACGTAGAGGAGAGAGGGAAAGGGAAATTCTTTTGACTAGGGGTGGGCATTTGGTCCCGAAATTCCGGTTCCGTCCTGATTCAGTCCCTAAATTTACAGGGAAGAGGACGGGATTCAGTTTTGAAAAATGCATATCCCGTCCCGTCCCGTCGTAAAAACAACAGGACGGGACCGGGATCAGCTAATTAAGTCTCGTCTCGTCCCGTCCCGTATTAAAAAATAAAATAAAATAATTATATTATATATATACTAATATATATATATAAGTGATATAACCCTAATTTCCCTTCTTCACTATTCCCTTCTTCACTTCTTCTCGGCCGCTCCCCCTCCCAAATCCTAATTTCCCAAAGCTTCTTGGCCTCTCCCTCCCAAGCTTCTCAATCCCACTTTCTCTCTCGGCCTCTCCCTCCCAAGCTTCTTGCCTTCTTCGTTCTTCCAATCAATGGCTAGGGGGAAGAAGCTTGCTCGACGAAATGAAGAAGCTTCAGGCCTTGAAGATTCAAACGATGGGGTCTTCTCAGCTACATCACCTCCTGAGTCCCTTCAAATTGAACAAGCTGTGGTGCAAGAAGCTCCTTCAACCCAGCAGGATAGTGAGCAAATTGCTTCTAGCCATCAAACTCCTTCGACCGAACAAACTCCTACGACCCAGCAAGCTCCCTCGGCAACTCCAGGTGATTCTGATGCAACCAATACTGCTTTGATTAAACGTAATAGCTTTGTTTGGGATCACTTCAAAGAATATAAGAAAATTATAAAGAGTAAGGATGCGGAGGGGAACCCAGTAAACATCGAGCAACGTCGAGCCCACTGTATCCATTGTCCGAAAGGGAAAATAAGAGATTTTAATGTGGAAAATAATAGTGGGACTTCGGGTATGATTAGGCATATTAACCAGTTTTGTAGGTATTTTCCAGCAAGAATTAATAAGAATCAAAAAGTTCTTACTGGTGATAAGTCTACTTCAAACAACCTAGCTGTAGTAGGTTACAATGATGATGATTATGTTGTGGCTACAATAGAAATGATTGTCACAGATGAGTTGCCTTTTAGCTTTGTTGAGAAGACAGGATTTAAGAGGTTTTGTGCTAGAGTGTGTCTGTATAATCCTTTACCCTCTCGTAAGAAGTTGGTTACACGTTTTCACAAGTTGTATGATGCTGGTAAAATGGAGTTAAAGAAAACTTTGAAGGGTTATAGGGTGAGTCTCACTACCGACACTTGGACTAGTGTGCAAAACATTAACTATATGGTACTTACTGCTCACTTTATTGATCAAGATTGGAAAATGCACAAGAGGATTTTAAACTTCTGTGTTATCCAAAATCACCAAGGAGCAACCATCGGCCGGCTTATAGAGTCTTGTTTACTGCAATGGGAGATTGAGCGAGTTCTAACCATCACCATGGACAATGCTGCTGCCAATAAGTCAGCTATAGAATGGCTGAAAGCGAAGATGAATGATTCTGATGCTTACAAGTCTGTTTTGGGATGTAAGTACATGCATGTGAGATGCACAGCACACATATGCAATCTGGTTGTAGGGCATGGCTTGAAGAAGCTGCAAACGAGTGTTTTAGCCATTAGGAATGCTGTCAAGTATGTTAGGTCTTCCCCTAATCGACTTGAAAGTTTTCGGAAAGCTATTGCAGCTGAAAAGCTTGGGAATACTGGTCTGGTTTGTCTAGATGTCCCAACAAGATGGAATTCCACTTTTCTTATGTTGGAGGCAGCTATCAAGTTCAAGAAAGCTTTTGCGAGGATGTTAGAAGATGAGGATCAGCTTTTTATGAATTATTTCAAGGAACCAGAAGAGGAGATTGATGAGGACGGCTTTGTCATTGTTCCCCCAGCTACACTTAGTCGGAAAGATAGAGTTGGACCTCCTGGAAAAGATGATTGGGAAAAGGCTGCTGTATTTGTTGAGCTGCTAGGTGTGTTTTATGATGTCACACTACGAGTTAGTGCAAGCTTGACTCCAACGGTCCATACAACATTTCATGATGTTGTTTTAATAGAGAATAATATCAACAACCTCTTCATTGAACCTGAAATGGCAACCGGATCTGAAATAGGGAAGACTATAACTGAAATGGCTGTAAATATGAGATCTAGGTTCTTGAAATACTTTGGCAGCTTTACAGACATTAATCACTTGATTATTGTCGGACTTGTACTTGATGCAAGATTCAAGCTCAGGAACTACACACATACTTTGATGGAGGAAGATATGGATGAAGATATTGTAGAACACAGAACAAATGAAATCAAATCTCTATTGATGGCACTCTACAATGAGGTACAACTCTTAGATCTCTATAATAAATCTCTATTGATTATATATGCTACATTTGGGATGGATTTAGATGATTTGCACTGATATGGTTTATTCCATCCTTCTTGTAATATCCCCAGGGAATGAAAGGCCTGAAAACTTGTAATTCATGGTGCATACTGTACCAATACAATCTGTAATTTGTTCATATGGAACGTTCTTTTAGACAGTAATTATCAATTTATTCATTCTTCCTTCGCGAACATCTCATTGTATAATTTGTGGAAACATTCATGATAATTGATCCCTGATTCTTTTATTTCCAGTCCAATGACCTAATCTCATACTGTTCTATTTCATAAATGTGTTGTATCGTGGTATTACATAAGACATACAGTAGGTTTCTCTACCTGCAACGAGTTGCTTTTCCAGTTATATAGGTACCTTGGAAGGTGATATGTTTGCAGTTATATAGGTACCTGCAATGGGTTACTTATGTTTGCAGTTTTAAGCTGCAGTGTGTTGTATTTGATTTGTCATGTACTTGCAGTTGAGGTGATATGTCCTACAAATCCTTGGTGGTTTAATACTTTAATATGTTTGTGTCTTTCTTACTTAATTTTCAGTATGCACCGCATGTTGATGGTGGAAGACATATCCGCAGACCCGGAAGTCCCACAAGTTCAAGTAGCACAATCACTACTTCTAACTCTAATCTGAAGAGAGGTATGAGGGGTAGGATGTTGTACAATTGGAGAAGTAAAGTCCAAGAGACTGATGAGGCAGTGGTAACTCATGAAGTGGATCAATATTTGAATGCTCCTCTTGAACCTATTGATGAGAAGGATGATAATTTTGATATATTATGTTGGTGGAAGATAAACGGCCCTAAGTATCCGGTTATAGCAGCAATAGCAAGAGATGTACTTGCCATTCAAACATCGACAGTTGCATCAGAATCATGTTTTAGCACTGGAGGTAGAGTGATTTCTCCATTTAGGAGTTCATTGACTCCTAAATCAGTGGAGGCTTTAGTCTGCATGCAAAATTGGTTGCTGGGAGATGACATTGCTAAAGTTAAAGTTGAAGATGAGGTGCCTTCGATTGAGAACACAGAGTTCTATGAAAAAGCTGAATTAGGTACAATATCAATTTGCTTCTTTCTTTCTTTCTTTCTTATTTTGTGTTTTTTTCCTAGTAGTTTAATTATTTTTAATTCTTGTGTTTGGTTTGTTGGTTACTTGGTCAGATCATGAAAGCACTGCCTCAAGTGTTTCTATATTCCCAAAATCGAAGGGGAAGGCCAAGGCTGTGGTGCATGTTGTTGATTAGTTAATTATGTTAGGTATTAACTATTAAGACATTAAGTTGTTGATGATGTTGTGTTGGACACTTGAACTCTTAGAGTGAACTTTTAATTATGTAATTCAGTATGTGAGACTTTGTTTTCAATTCATTATGAGACTTTGTTATGTAATTTAATATGTGATTTTAAAAGTTTAGTTTTATGAGTTTTTTTTTCTATGAAATTATTGCTTAAATTGATGCTCGGGATCCCGTTTTGGTCCCGTCCCGTCCCGGTCTCGAACGGGATCCCGGGCTCTGCGAGATCACTTTTCAAAAACTTTAATCCCGTCCCGTCTTTTACATCCACGGGACGGGACCGGGATCAAGTGAATCCCGGCCCGTCCCGTCCCATGCCCACCCCTACTTTTGACGCGTGAAGGTACAGAGTTTGATTTGTGGGATGGGCCTGTCGTAAATAAATTAATTGTAAAGACATGAAAGTGCATTAAAGAGGGCAAAGTAGCTAATTAACCACCGGCTTAGTCCTTTACCATGTTTCGTGGTCTGATTATTGGGGCAAGGTTTTATTTTGAAAACAAAACCTTGGATAGGGTTTAAATCATGGAATGATAAATATGAGAATCTAAGTAAGAAGAACAGAAGTCACTAAGAAAAGAAGGTGAATTCCTAAAATATTTAAGCTAAAGAAAATTAAGATAAGGGAAGATCTTACGGAATCAGAAAAAAATATGATATTTCAATTAAAGAAAATCTTACGTAGCAAAATGTATATTTTTTACACATACTCGAAAGTTATACAAAAAACAAATACAAATCTAAGTGGTGTCCTATGTGACATCTCACATATATTTGAATAATTTTCAATTCATTTATTTTTATTTCAAATTAGCAACAAAAAAAACATAATATAATAACTTCTTTAAGTTATGCACTTACCATCAAAGGTTTTATTCAGACCTTCCAAAGATGTTTGCGGATGAACCAAACCACATTTGATGGAGATGCCACGATAATAAGAATATTGGCAGCAATTGTCTGCCTATAAACTTCCACTCCAGGTACATTTATTTGCGATCATCTCCTCTTGGCACGATTTCTCAAAGCATAGGGAAGCAATTCCATAAAGAAGATTGCGACCTGCAGCCATGGCCATGGTTAAACACAGATTGCAGGTTGCAAGCCATAAGAAAACAATTACATTAAACAATAACAATTTTTTGTCAACGATTCAGGAACTTAGATGACGTGAAGAACAAAGTTATTCGAAATTGTGCACTCAGGTGAACACATTTTTTGAGAATGGCACTCAAATGAACACATAATTCAAGTTTAATCACACAATTGTTTTGAAATCTCCGGAGGAGCATTTTAACTTGAATACTTTACAAAAAAAGAATCATAATTAGACACATTTTATTACAAAACATCAAAATATTACTTACCTTAATATAGGCGGGCGGAGTCCATAAGGGTCATCCTCTTGTCATTAGTGATGACTTTGTGAGTCTTTGTTAGTTTATTTACGGGGATCATTTGTATTACTAATGTTTGCCTTCTTATTTACTTATTCAACAAGAGGATGTATCATCTGTATCTGTAGAGTAGTGGATGGAGGGTTCGAGTGATTTGGTGTGCTTAGCCATACTTTTAAGTAGTTCTTCTAAACCAAGTGTTGAACAAAGTGGTAAAAAGGAAAAGGTAATACCGGAGACGGAAACTTACTCCTGAAAGTGGATGACAGAGAAACCGAGCTGACGGTGGGACGCGGCGGAGTGACGGGTCCCACAAACGACGGCGATTGAGAAGAGACAAGACCTAATTTTATATTTATATAGTGATTAAGATTGGAATTACCGTCAAATGGGGTTTGTTGGGTTTGGAGAAATTGGGAATCGGCCAAAATTTGGGAGTTGGATGAAATATTTTGGGTTCTAGTAATTGGATTTGTGCTCCAATATTCTGTTGGGGACTCGATACGATGATGACAAATGAAGCAACCCTAATTAACTTTTTCCTCGGACTAAAACATGATTAATTGAAGCAAACGAGGAGGAGGATATGTAGGCATTCTCCATTCATGATCAAATCTCGTCTTCACAAGGAAGATAACTAATCAACTTTTTCTTCGGACTACAATCTAGGGGAAATCCCACCAGAGGGATGGGCGAGAAATTCAGGATTGTGGGAGTTGTATTTGTCGGAATTAGTCGGACGAGAATCTCATATCAATAAATGTGAGGAGCTATTTTTGAGTTATTCAGACATATTATAGTAAGACTAAAAATAACTATAATGGAGAAGATAGAACCTAAACCTCATTTAGTATTACAAGAATTCTTATAAAGTTACATTTTATATAATAATAACATAACCAATAATCTCATTAGTCATATTATCAATAAAACTATAAATAACAAAATGACCTACGTAATCTATTAGCCACATCATTTATTTCACAAAAGACATAAATAATATACATTGAGTGTAAAGATACCAAACATGACTTAGAATCATCGATAATGCGCCCAACATCAGACTTGTCCTCTACATCCTGCTTCAGCGCTTCAAGCGGAAGTGAGCAATCAGTCTCTAATTCAAAGCCATCCCAACCTTGTGATATAATTAGAGATAGACTCATTTGTTGTCATTTCTTTTTCAACAAGCTAGACAATAATTGAGAGACAAACCTATGAGAAAATATCTTTCGTTCTAATTAAGGCGATGGTTAACTACATTTCTATATGTTGCAATCGATCCTTGATTTTCAAACTAAGCTAAATCAAGCCAACATCAAGTTATAGATTTTTCATATTATTCAAATAACAAAACTGAAAATTGACATCCCCAGTAAGATTACGGGTCAACCCTCATCAACCTAGCATGGCCCTTGAGTCCTTGAAGATCTTACAATCCAGACCATTCATTGATTTTGTATTATGCTACGGTTTAAACAAGAAGAAACGATTAACACGTCAGAAGGTAAAACGTAAACCGGCCGTACAATTCGACGTGGACTTTGTAGACGGCGGCGTCAACCCCACAGTCATCCATTAATTCAATTATGTCGGTGCTGATTTTGATTATTATTCTAACTATTTTTAATTATTTTAGGTCATCCATTATTATTATTGTAAGCTTAGCTTTTAGGCTGTAGTCTAATAGTCACTGACTGTGACTCATGCAACTTTGAAAATGCGATCCTTATATTCAATTCCACCACTCATTTTTCTTCTTTTCTTTGCCTAACCCCTTTGAAAATTTTCTATTCAATTTCTTTTCTTTTCTTTTTCACTCTTTGCTTTGTACGTTGTTGGTCCGATCTTCAGTGTTACTAGAAAATACAAACAGAATTATCTGAGATAGAAAAAGAAATTTTTGCATTCCTTCAATGTAAATCTCTTTAGCTTGTTCCATTGTTTGATCTTGTTTAGAAACAACACGAACCTAAAAAATTCAGGGATGCGAAATTCACGCACCCATTTTCCATGTTTAGTAATATTTTCATATGAAGAAAAAAATTTAAGTCATTAAGGACCATTTAAATTGCTAAAAATAAAAAATAAGTGTATGAATTATAATTTAGCTAGGGTTTGTGGATTTCACTTCTCAAAATTTTAATAGCTACAGAAGTTTGTAATACAAGTTACTATATTTGAATTGAGATTAAAACATATTCAAAGTTGGAGGAGATCGAGCAGAGAAGGAGCCGAAGGCATTGGACATCCTAGTTGAACAAAGTGCCGGCAAAAAAAAGAAGAAAAAAATTGCAGAAATTAAACCTAAAGAAAGAATGACGAAGTAAGCTAGAGAGGAAGTACAATGGTGTTGACGAAAAATATATAGCATAAGGCCATAAGCTAGCTTCAATATTAGAAAATGATATGGCCGGGCATGATCTCCCATGTGAATTCTCTGAGCACAAAGAGTTGAGAAAGTACCAGAAGGAGCAAGGTCTAGCTTGCAAGCCTCGATAAGAACTTCATAATTCATAATTATTAACTCTAAATGGATATCACATGGTAATGGGTCGTGGATCCTAAATGGATCATATTCTATGAAAGTTATAGTTGTTCTTAGGGTGAGCCAAACATTCCTACTTAGCTTCATTGTAATTTGATTTTTAATTTTGTAGATAGTTTTATCGAGTTCATAGTGCTTTTTCCTTTGTGTTTTTGCCCAAAAACTAATATGTGCAGAGATCACACATGAATGACCTTTCTATTATAAAAATAGATTGAGATTTGACTCCAATTAAGTTTTTTTACTAAATTATACCCTAGGTTTCCTTTTAGCGTCAATTTGCTGTCATAGGTAATTTGCTATCATAAGTATTATTTCTGTCAAGTTTCTATCTAATGTTTTCAAAATAGGCCAATTCGCTATATTTTCGTTATTTTATTTGGAAAATACTTGAGAACACAAAATTTTCTACCAAAACTATATATATCCCAAATGATGTGGCAGTGCCATATCATTTCCTAGATGTATATATTTTGATTCCCAAAATTTATTTTTATTTTCGGAGAGAATGGACATTATCTCTTATAAAATCTCAAAAAAAAAAATTACTTCTCTTCTGGAAAACAACAACTAACAGTTTCACTTGGTCTTGATTGTAGATTTCATTTGTCTTTAAACTACCCTAATTCGTGAATAATTGAAGACTGTTTAGAGCTATTTTACAAACCTATCACTGAGTTAAGCACCATAATTCAGTCGGAAGTCCAACTAAAGTTGGGTGTTTTTCTTCACTGAAATTTTGATCAATTGTGTTAGCTAGGTATCTACAGTTCATGAGATAACCTAGGATTGATTCATGGGGCTAGATAGCTAAATAGGCTTTTTTTCTTCTCTTTTCTGTTTTATTAGTTTTACAAAATAATTCCATCTTTTCAAAACAAAATAATACCATAAATTCTTTTTTTAATTAGTCACAATCCACGTCAATAGCATTGATAAACAAAAGTGTTGAGCTGGCTTCCGCCACGTCATTTGGGAAACATATTTGGTAAAATATTTTAGTGGATGTAGCACTACTCTTTCTTTTTACTACCATGGAGAGATGAAATAGGGGTGAAAATGGTCAAACAAAAAAAACCGTTGAAAATCGCCAAAAGAAAAAAAAAGGACACGAGAACTGGGGTTGTAAAAAAAGAAAGTAGAACTGTAGCATGGTTGTAGAAGTTAAACTTAATAGCCTTAGCCAATTCGGCTATATCAGCGTTTGTTATCACAACTACCTTTTTCTTATATAACTATACCTATGTAATTTTTTTTTTCTGAGGCCCCCAAAAATTAGAGGCTTGTGCGACCACACACATGACACATGGCAAAGACCACCCCTGTGCCGCACAACTCAATGAAACCCTAACCCTAGAGCGATAGAGAGTTTTAGAGAGTCGCGGTATATAACTTACATTGCAACAAGAAAAAAATGTTTCAAACAGTATCTCACATTTTAGATAAGTTAACTTTTGATATCTCATGTTCAAAAAGCTTCAAAAGAGTATCTCACGTTTTTACTCCGATCGAACTTCAGTATCTACAACCGTTACTTCCGTTAAAAATACTAACGGCTGACATTTTGGCATCGTAAAATGATAAATTTGCCCTTTACCCTTTATTTTCGTTTTAATTTTTTTTAGGATAGTTTCTTTCTTTTTCATTTAATTTTTAGTTTTGGTTTTGAAAATTATTGAAATTCAAAGAACGAAAACTGAAGCGGGACGGCGATGAGCGGCGTCGGCGTGGCGTCGATAGGCGTGATGAGACTGGAGCTGGTGATGAAGTCAATTGTGCCGGTGGTTATGGCAGGGAGTGGTGGGTATATATGGTCTGATCATTACTGTGATCATCAGTACTGGGATTAATCCAAGGCTAAGTCTTATTAAATATGTTTGTGACGGCTATGCGAATCTCTCTTCCGGCCTTGCTTGCGGCGTCGCCAGTCTGCCGGAATTTCTATCGGAATCGTCGGTGATGCCGGTGTTAGGTGAGTCGTGAGTATGAGTATGAGTGGTTTTTGTTTAGTTATGCATGTTTGAATGTTTGATGGCATTGATTGGCAAAGATTTATCTAGTTTCCCGTCAGATAAGAGTTTGCTAAAATTGTTGAATTGTTTATATAGTGTTTGCTCTGTATTGGTTGGGTAGAGACATAACGATTTGAATTGGATCTTGATCTTTCAAGCTGTTGATTATGAGATTCTAGCCTCGTTATGTATTAGTTGATTGTGAATGTTATTACCTTTCTTTTCATGTATGTTGTGTTTGAGCTCAGTGGGTATTTTCGGTCCAAGACTTGAGATAGGTTTTGGATAACATTTGGGCCAATACATGTGGCCTTTTTAGCCCACCTGTGGCCTTTTTAGCCCACGAAGGGTGGCGAGGTCTGGCAGCACGTGACAAGGATTCCGATACCCCGCGAGATTCGATGTCCTCGCGGGATCATTATTTCCAGTTCGCGTGGGACTCTACAGTGCATGGCGAGGTAGAGTTGGAAATGGACGATGATACCCTCGGGATAAGATCGCTTAGTGTTTGAGTTCGCGTATGACACTACAGTAAAATGATGCGAGGCGGTGAACAAGACCTAAGCAAAGTTGGTTTGACACGTGTTGCATGGAGCGCACGGCTGGCGAGTTGATCGTATCCTTGTGGGATTCTAATTGCCGAGTCCAAAGTAGATTGTGATTAAGTCTCCACGGGTTGCTTGCAGATGATTATATAAAGAAGCTCCACGGCTTACAACACACACACTCTCAACACAACATACAATCAAACAAACAAACAGACAAACACAGTCAAACCTTCGAGCGTCCTCGAAAACCCTAACGTTCTAAGCGCACCCTGCCTTAGATTTCAGAGCCCGTCAGGACTCGTCCCCGATTTCCCTTTGTTGCTCTGCTCGCTCTAACAGTGAGTATCGATCGACAGGTGACCGAGAAGATTAAGCTCGTAAATTCCTCACCCGCGAGGTGGCACCGGAGCTCTCTTTCGCCTGGTTAGAAGTCAAGAATGCGCACCGTTCTCTTTCCTCGTCCGCGAGGTGGCACGCCCCGCACACATTGTTTTTATTTTTGTTCCTGATCACCTCATCGCTTCCCTGCTGAGGACGTGGGCCAAAACATGTTGCAATATTGATGAGTCCTTGTTTTCTATTTTTTCATCATTGGCTACCATGTATATATTTTCACCAGATTATATTGTGTTCTGATGTGATTAGTAGATAGGTGCTCCAGATTTTATGTAGTGCTTTGATAGTTTGCTGTTTATTTGGATTGCTCTTTGGTTGATTCTCATTTTGCTGAATTGGTTTTCTACGGCGTCGCGATCAACCGATCCACCGAGGCCGGGAGACAAGCGGCACTAACTGTAGACGGATGGGCTGGCAGAGGTTGTCAGAACTGGGTCTGGGAATTGATTTTGGCGGGATGAAATCAGGTAGATATGAGAGGGATAGATGTAGGTGACAGAGATTTAAAAAAAAAAAAAAAGATTAAGATACAGAAAAGTCAAAAATATCCTTCCGTTTTTAGCATTTTTAATGGAGGTATCGGTCGTAGATATTGAAGTTCGATCCGGTTAAAAACTTTAAAGTTTTTTGAATGTGATATACCAAAAATTAGTTTATGTTAAATGTGAGATATTTTTTAGACAATTTTCCGTTGCAACAAACATAGAATTGTTTTAAAGTCATCATATGAAAAAGAATGGGAATTCAATGGAAGTAGCAGACAAAGAATTAGGCTACGGCATGCCTGTGAAACTAGAAGCCCAAGCTTCTCAACCCACACAAGTTTGAGTTGGTTGTTGAAAAATGGGTTGGAGGAAATTAAGGTATAGAAGATGTTTTGTTTAGTTTTGCTGTTTAGACATGAAGAAACGGCTCTGCATTGTTGGAGCCTAAAAGCTCACTAAGAAAGCCCAATAATACCTTCCCAGAAGAGATTGAAATATTACACGCACAGTGGCCGACGATGTATTGTTCTCATCCACTCCAACACGTCGCTTGTGGATAAGCTTTTCGAGACCATTGCTCCCCATTTGCAAGGATCAAGACAACAGACACCCTTGAGAAAGCAAACTTCAACCCCAAATACTCAAGTAGCTAGCCAACCACATATGATATACATACACCACCATTTTTGGACACCAATTATGATTCTTATACAAAACCAGTCACCCTCAAACTCTCACTTAGTCTAAATCAAAGGCCATTGTAGCATCTCTTGCAGAGAGAGAGAGAGCAATAGGAGGATGTCTGTTCTGGCAGCAAATTCTCACATTTTATGTAGAGAAGTTCATCACAGAGAGCATCAACAACAGTTTTGCAGTGCTGCAGGGGGCAGTTTTCGTTTGCCAAAATCTTCTGGGTATGGTTTTCTCCATAGAAACAGAGATAGCAAGAAGATATTGAGAAGAGACTTGAAAGCAGAGGCCTTTTGGCCAGAGTCAAGAGCCACTTTTGTAGAGATGGAATCAATAAACGACTCTGATCACCTTGATCATATATTAAGCCAGGCTCAACAGCTCTCCCAGCCCATTGTCATTGATTGGTCTCTTTCATACACAGATACTCTCACACTCTCTTACTCTTACTATTTTTATGATGTAATTGTTTCTAGGGTTTATCTTTTTCGATGTTTGATAGGATGGCAGCTTGGTGCCGCAAATGCATCTATCTGAAGCCAAAGTTGGAGAAATTGGCTGCTGAATATGAAACCAAGTAATCCTCTCTGTTCCAATTGTCACAATAATTATCTTGTCTAAATCTAGCCACATTCATGCATATAAGACTAAAGAGACTCCTTGTGGTCATTGAGCAAAAAGAAAATTACATGTACTGATAACTAACCGTCGCAGTATTGTGCACAAAACAGGGTCAAATTCTATTATGTTGATGTCAACAAGGTGCCTCAAACTCTAGTGAAACGCGGGAACATTTCTGTATGCTGGGAATTTCTTCACCCTAAATTATTTACATTTTACTTGCTTAGTAAGTTTTGTCTGCTATCTATACACAGTTGATAGTTTAACTAACAGTTTCCTCTGTTTCATTGTTTCCAGAAAATGCCAACGATTCAGGTGAGGATGACAGATTTCCTGTTTTGCAGCACAATTGAGCTTTGATCATTATAGTAGGGGACCTGAAAAATTTATTAATCTGAATGGTTTGTTATTAATAAAATGCAGGTATGGAAAGATGGGGAGTTTAAAGAAGAAGTGATTGGAGGTCACAAAGCATGGCTTGTGATTGATGAAGTTGGAGAAATGATCCAAAAATATGTATGAGTTTTATTGTTCTGATCTCCCTCCTACAAGAGCGAGCATCTTGTTCTAATTTTTCTTTTTGGGGTACATCTGTCCTTAATTTTTTTTTTCCATCATACTATATATAGAGAAAGAACAACATGTACAGTCAAATTTCTTAACATCTATTTCTTTTGGTATTGTTTTCTGTGAGGAACTAAAGTGTGTGCCCACATTTGGACTGTTTTATTTTCTTGGCTGATGAAGTAATATCTTCCATGAGGATCAGGCTTTCTTCTGTGCCCTAATCTGTAGTCTTTCAAGAAAAAAAAAAGTATTTTCCAATCTGTCTCCAAGTCTAGGTGTGCACTATGGACTCAAATCCTCATATTGTTGGCCACTTTCTGAGTTCCACAATTGATGGGCAAACCCCAAGTAGCAAGCATGAGGATAAACAAGAAATTTGCAGAAACGAAGAATTACATGCAACAACGGAGCTCCAACATTCAATGACTGATGAACTCTACTTTCTTTGGGCAATAGTGATAAGGACTTGGTTTTGCGCTAGGTATGTATGATCACACTAATAGATCATGTCGGGTTGGGTGCCTTAGTTCATCTGGTAACAGCAGAGTACCAAACGCTAAGATTTCATTGATAGTAAACCAGCTACAACCATAAAGATTTTCTACTCTGACTGGATCAACATTACCGTATCTGGCTAGGAGTACTCGAGCATCGTAATACCCTGTATTTCAGTTCAGGCAACAGAAGATCTAGTGATGTAGTATTGTTCCTATGAATACAACCTCGTGCTTATGATTCCACCAGTTCCTATAAATTGTACTCATAATTTGGAATACCAAACGGTTATTGCATTGCAATGGAAACAAATAGAGATAAGAGTGAAGTTTTAGCCATGAGGTTTGAATACAGTACAGATTCATCTCAAGATTTTGTCAATCTGCTAAGAAATCCAACTGTAGTGAAAGTGTAAACCTACCCAGGGGTCATCATAGGGCCAGCCTTACCCTAAAATTTGGAGCTTAAGGTCGGGTTGGGTCAAAGTCAACAAAATTTAAAGTTGGGTAGAGTAAGACCGAGGCTTGAATATGCAAGCCCTTACCCGTCATAGTGGCCCCAGCTTTTTAAATAGTGCTGAGATGGGTTAGTTTATTTTTTTTTCTTTTTTTTTGTTTACAACTTAGCTCAATCCTCAATAATTGTATTACTTATATGTAATACACTCTATTTTGTAGTCATATTTAACATACATGCATATACAGTATACTTAACTTAAGACATATATATATATATATATATATATTAATCTAAGAGGTTATACTCATATATCTCATGAACTATCTCTCTGAAATATAAATCATCAAAATACAATCGTTATTTAACGAAGGTAAAGAAAATCAAAGAAATAAAGCTAGAAAATCAATTACAAATAATGACGATTAGTTGTATTATATCTAAAAGAGAAAAGTTCACCATCGGTCCATCAACTCTTGTGGCAAGGCCAATGTGATGCCCAACTTATAAAAACTACCAATGTGATGCCTACACTTTATTTTTCGTATCAACGTGGGGTCTGAGGCCATATTCCGTCACGGCGCCGTCTGCTTAGTCACGTGTCGCGCACGTGGCTCACTAAAATCGGTCCCTCAACTCTTGTGGCAAGGCCAATGTGATGCCCAACTTATAAAAACTATCAATGTGATGCCTACACTTTATTTTTCGTATCAACGTGGGGTCTGAGGCTAAATTCCTTCACGACGTTGTCTGTTTGGTCATGTGTCTCGCACGTGGCTCACCAAAAAAAGGGCATAAAGGACATTTCGTGTGTTTTGTGCCGTCTCTTCCGATCGGCTTCGTCTACAGCCAACACAGACCCAAGATTCAATTTTCGTCAGACCCGCTCCGGAATTCGTCAGAATAGCTCTAGTCTCTTTTCAAATCTCAGGCCGACATCTTTCTCAGTTTCGGATTAGCATCGTGCTTCCATCTATTCGGCGCATTCTGCTTCAAATCCCTTTCTGCTGCTGACCTCTGCTTCGTCTTCTATTCAGACTGTTGTCGTCTTCCTCTATTCAGAAACTCAACATATTGTCCCAACCACAGAACAACGCCACCATCAGGGTCCACCTCCGCCTCCGGCGAGTACATCTCCCTCGCCAAAGACGGCATCAAGGTTGATCTCGGCGCTCGCCGCCCTTGGAAGCCCATGTTCGACTACCGCTCTCTCAACTTCGCCCACAGCTTCGTCACCTCTGCTACAACGCCATCATTGTCCTCATCATCCCCACAGTCATCACCTTCGTCGTCCGCTAGCGACCAGATCAACCCTTACACCGCTAGCGGCCAGATCGACCAAACAAGTGAAAATTCTATAAAATTGAGACGGCGCTGATTTGAGATCAATGACGGCGTCGCCGTCAGAGCCGAGGTCTCGCCGCTGGTCCCACTCGTCTTCTTCGTTGATGTAATCATCTTCTTCCTTATCGTCGACTTTGTCGTCTGAGTGTTGAGAGCGGAGGCGAGACAGCGGCTTACGGCGGATCTCGATGAGGCGGTCGCTGACTTGGTCGACGCTGCGCTTGTGGAGGTAGAAGGCGGAGACGGACATGAGGGACGCGCTGACTAAGGCGGCCATGGCTTGGTTGAGAGCTGTGGTAGAAGAAGATGAAGATGAAGATGAAGTTGAAGACGAAGCCGATCAGAAGAGACGGCACAAAACACACGAAATGTCCTTTATGCCCTTTTTTGGTGAGCCACGTGCGCGACACATGACAAAACACACGGCGCCGTGAAGGAACATGGCCTCAGACCCCACGTTGATACGAAAAATAAAGTGTAGGCATCACATTGGTAGTTTTTTTATAAGTTGAGCATCACATTGGCCTTGCCACAAGAGTTGAGGGACATTTTAGTGAGCCACGTGCGTGACACGTGACCAAACAGACGGCGCCGTGACGGAATATAGCCTCAGACCCCACGTTGATACGAAAAATAAAGTGTAGGCATCACATTGGTAGTTTTTATAAATTGGGCATCACATTAACCTTGCCACAAGAGTTGAGGGACCGATGGTGAACTTTTCTCTATCTAAAAAAATAAGAGATATTAAAACAATAGAAAAAATAAGAAATTTTTAAGGGCTAAAAAGCAGGCTTTTAGGGTTGTGACGGACTTAGCCCTAAACCTAAAATGCTCAATAGGATAGGACCGTAAGGCAAGACCGGGTTTCATTTGTTTAACCCTTTACCCTACCTTATTTGAGAAGGGCTATGACCGGCCCACCCTAATGTTAGGTCGGGTAAGACGGTTAGGGCCGAAAAGCCAAATAATGAGGCCTACCCGAATGCATCTCAAGACTCTGGTCTGACACTTGCAATAAAATTTTATGTTTCTGGGGGATATTCCTATAAAATCTCATTTTTTTCGGAGATTTCCATCGCTAGTCATACTGAAATTATAGGTTCATACAGACCAGAGTAACCGACTGTAATATCAACTCAAATGTCTTGCAACCGCAGAAAGGAAAAATGGCTTGCAACTTATTTTGGAGAATTCATGGCACCATTACGAAGTACCTCCACCTGCTCAGATAAATTTAACTCACACAAGCTGTAAAACCACTGAAAATCTCACATGCCCCTAAAAACAGGCAGGCGGTGGAATCCCTACAAACCCTTTCATTCACTGCTAATCACAACACCTTAAATCTTTCAACACTTCACACCTGATTCATCTGTCTCACTCCATCACATATACAAGCTGCACCACTACACTTGATATTGGCACCAAGCCACCAACCCTGCTACCATTTATACATTCACATCACCTAACCACATAATCTCACCGATTTCTTCAAAAGCCCCTGACTTGGAGAGTTAACTATCTTACAGCCTGCTACTCTACACTTGATATATTCCCACATTTGAAAGATCACTACATAATACTGAAGATTGATACAATAACCCTGCCACCATTTATACATTCACGTCACAGAACACCTATTGTTGTAATCTCACCAATTACTTCAAAAGTCCCTACCCGAGTAAAACCCATCACTATCGATACCCAATCCACCATGCATAAGTGCCTCTATGAACACTACATCGTGTTGCTGGCAGCATTTTTTTCATTAACCAGGTTAAGAACAGCTAAGCTGAGAGGCTCATCCTCACGCCTATCAATTATTATAACACATCAAGGGGGGATAGCACCTAAACCTCAAGCATCATTAAAATAGTCCTCATGGAGCACATCCCGAATAATAATATGAAGCTCATAAAACACAAACAAAGGGGAGGATAAACACAAACAAGGGGAGAAAATGTGCAACATTTGGCAAGCCTTTTTAGCTTGACCGTCCATTTTTTCACATGTCCAAAACTCATCAAGAGCCTAATTCTAACAGAACCCTTCAGATAGTACATTTACATTACTTCCACCACAAGGTTCTTCATCCTTCGAGCAATTGTTCAGAACTGATGTTTTGAACTTATAAAGAGCCTAAATTTAAAAGAACTTTAGGTAGTACTACTACGCTTGTAAGCTAAACATGAATATTATTCATACTCAACTGCCCACACTCATGACAACCATTATGTGTTCTAACAACATACTGCTTTTTCCTTAAAAAGCAAACAGACGAGATATTATTGATCTAAACAGTGAACTTGGGTTTATATTTGAGATTTTACTTCCTCAACCTATAATCAATATACCACTTGTGTATGCTAAAGAAGCCTACTCAACAAATGATAAGCACACACAAACTAAAAATGGCAAAATATTACCAAAAGATGCATAGCTCCTACCCAAACATGTAAAAACAAACTTTCATATCTAGCAGTGCTGAAAGCGGTTTCGATAAAAGGAAGGAAAGGGAAAATTAAAGTAAAAACAATGACAAAATGACAAATCTTTCTCATTCTTGCAAAAAACTCAGGATGATTTTTAGTTATTGAAAATGTGAGAGGAATGACAATCCGTTTAAATGAGAATCCAGCAACACTGACACCAACTTATCAATGACAGCACATACATTAGACCAGCATTAGACACAATGAATTCCAAACTTGACACTGAATTCATGCTTCTGAATCAATCAAATTCTACAATTAAAAAGAAGAGAAGACTCATAAATCTTAAATTCCAAATCCAAACACTGCCCTTATCCTCTGGAAGATTAGATCTCGCCATCCTCTCTCAGTATTCTCTACCACAGTGGCATTCCCATATCTGCACAAGAACACATTTAACAGTAAGCTTCTCAACTAAAACCATCACAAACAGACTATAACAAAGAAAACAGAAAAGCTGAGAGCTAACCTGTCTTCCTCAGGAATATCCACATGGGTTAGCTTTACAACAGTAAGACCAGGTTCAGGCTCGTCAATTGCAAGTGTCACCTGCAAAAACGAACAAATCAAACTCAATCCACATATCACAAAACCCGCAGTCTAAACACCTCTAGAACAATATAACTTTACCTTCGACTGAATGCCATCAGGCCAATTCCCAAATCTCCAATTCTGCACAATCAACTTCCCATTCTGCAACTCCAAATTCTTCCCTGTCACCGAGCCATCAAAAATACTAAACTCCCCTCCAACCTCCTTACTTATCTTAGCATTGCTCTGCGTAAACCCCTTCCACCTATTCTCATCCATCAAAATCTCATACAAATTACTCGCCCTGCAGCTAAACTTCTCAGTCATACTAATAGTCTTATACCCTTTCTTGCCCTCCTTCTTCTTCACCTCCTTCTTCTCCACCACAACCTCCTTCTTCACCGCCGCCGCGGAGCTCGTCGAGTTACTCTTGGGCGCAATCTTCTTCGCCTCGGCCTCATCCTTAGCTGGCCCACCCTGCGCCATACTCTTCACATAAACCCTAACCTTCTCCAAAATCACCGGCTTCCCTTTCGCCACCATCGCCTCCTTAATCCTCCTCCCAATCGGCCCCTCGTCCTTGACCGTGACCTTAACCTCGGGATCCTCATCGGCATTCTCGTCGGCGATGTAGGGAATCTCTACGGCACCGTCGACCTTGAGCAGCGACTTGCCGTCGGCGTCTCTGGCCTCGCCTTCCCAGGAGAGAGTGACGCTGATTTCGTAGCCGGGGATGATTTTCCCTTTGCGGATGTTGACGTAAGCGTCGCCTTCGACCTTGTCGACTTTCTTGGTCTTGACGAAGAGGTCGCCCTCGCCGTCGAGGATGGTGAGGTTGGAGAGGAGCTTGGTGAGGAGGTCACGTGACCAGGCGAGGCAATCGGTCTCGGCCCAGTGCCAGTTGTGCACGTTGGCTCCGTCGGGCCTGTCCTCCACGATCCACCGCTTGTCGCCTTCGCCGTACTTTGCCATTGATCGAATTGAAAAAAAGAGAGAGTTTGGGGTTTGGGGGTTTTGCGGGTTAGACTGGGAATTGGGATGTGAGAGGAAGAAGAAAGAGATAGAAATAGGAGTGAGAGAAAATCTGGAGAGTTCTTGAGAGAGAGAGAGAGAGTGGAAGGGTCTAGAATGACTACTGATTTGGGGAGGGGGAGGGGGAGGCTGAGGGGAGACCCAATAAAGTTGGGGGAAAATCTTTCTAGGTTTGGAGTAGAAGGATCTAGAACGCTGGCACCTTCTGATTGGTTGTTAACTGGACGTTGACTGCCTGGAAAAACCCTATTCTGTTCTAGAATATTTTATATATTTTTAGATATTTTTTATGTGTGTCTTGATCTTATACCAATAGGATATATAGTTTGACTAGAGCTATATATTATTATTCTTACCATATTTTGTAATTCTCTATATAAAGGGCTCTTATCAATGAATAATACACACATCTTTCACGATTATCTATTCTTAAATTACTTTCACATCATCACGTTATCAGCACTTGACTCAACCCTTAAGCTAATATTTTTCCCAAACCCTAAAACCAAAACCGAAGCTCTCGGCCCTGCAGTTCTTTCTTCTCATCCGATCAAGCATTCAAGTTTTTTACGGTATGTTTACCTTACAACCCTAAAACTCTTCAAAGTTCAATAACCTCGGGGGAGATAAAGTGTTTTCTCCCTTTCTTCTACTTCATTCTATGCTTGGGTCTATGTATTTGCAGGTTCAAAATCTCGGTTGTCCTCTCCAGGTCCAAAGTTGTGTTTGATCAACTTTTGTTATTTCTTTTTGAAGGTGTGTTTGATCACCTTCACACAAGTTTTCTGGGTCGTGTTTGATCGACTCCGGACACTTAGGGTTGTGTTTGATCAACCCTAGAGAGACAAACCAAATATAAAAGCATCGTATTTGAGCATCCTTTTTGGGTCTCAGCAGAAAACTAATACGACTTGTTCTCTCTTGTATGCAGATGGACATAGGCATCAAATTGGACGTTCTCGATGCCCATGGTACCGAGTACCATCGTTGGGTTTCGGATATAGAGCAGACCTTTATTACTAAGGATCTGATCGAGACCATATTCCTGGATCCAACTCAGGAACCGCCTCACAAGAGAACAAAATCTCAGGAGCTCATGTTCCTTCGTAAGCATATCGATCCCACATTGCGGAAGCAGTATCAATCAAAGCATGATCCAAAAGATCTGTGGGATGCACTCGCCAAACGCTTCGGCAATATCCATTCAACCTTACTCTCAGAACTAATTGTTCGCTGGGATGAAATCTGACTTTTGGATTACAAGAAGGTTGATGACTTCAATAGGGATATGATTTGCCTACAAGCTCAACAAAGTTCATATGGAGTCGAGAAAAATGATGCTGACATGATCGAAAAGACTTTCTTGACCTTCCCTTCAGCTGCTAAGATCCTAATGAACTAGTATCGACTTGACTTCTAAAATAAAAAGATTACAACATTTAGCGGTTTGATGACGCAACTCCTTATGGAAGAAAAGAACAACATGATCAATGATCAGCATAATTTGCGTCTTGTAGGCACCCGAAAAATTCCGAAATCTAATTACAACAGCAAACAGATTCAGAAGGCTCCGAAACTCAAGGATCAACATCGGAATGAACCTTACGCACGTAGGAATCAACACCATCGTGCCTCTGGTTCCTAGGGACAAGGTAGTGGCTTTAGTAGCCGTACCAACTTATGGCATCAAGACACCGGTGCCGATCAACATCGGAATGAACCTTACACACGTAGGAATCAACACCATCGTGCCTCTGGTTCCTAGGGACAAGGTAGTGGCTTTAGTAGCCGTACCAACTTATGGCATCAAGACACCGGTGCAGCCGGCCCCAAGGGCGACGCCGCTCCTCCTCGGAAGCAGCATGTTTGCTCTTCTTCTGCCTCTGATGGTCAATGCAACAGATGTGGGTCTAAGGACCATTAGTCTAAAAGCTGTCGCGCTTCTGCAAATATTGTTGCCGCATACAAGAAATACAAGGAATTGTTGGAAGTCAATTCCACTGAAAACAATGCAGTTGAACATAAGGTTACCCTCAGGGTCGCAGACCCCAATGAACAATGTTCTAACTTAGATGCCCCTGACTTTGATGTCATCGGTTGTTTTCCCTTTTACAAGTCATGATGTAATAAGGCATCATTAGCATGTCATGCTTAGTTTTCCTCTCAATTATTTTCGAGACCCTTATGTACTCTTTTCAACGCATTAATGAAAGTCTATTTCTTTCTGATTCTTCTTGTCTCTACATGGTTTGAATTGATTTACATCTACCTTATAAAACATGGCATCAACGCCGTTTTTTGGTCTCTCCCTCAGAGGAGGTGACCTACGGCGCCGTGACTCTCAAGGAGAGTTACTAACGTGTTTTCCGGTTCAAGTCTTTTACCCTATAGCGGATTTTCCTTCATCAATTGTTCAACTAGGCTCATCCAAGTTAGTATGATGTCTTAGAATTGTCCGAAATTAAGGAGCTAGTGGTTTTAAGTGTGCATCGCACTACCGACCCTCCACGGACATGCCTGGTCATACTTAATTTGGAGTTACTAAAAGCTTTTGATTTCGGATACCCCTTACGCTATTACTCCAAATTGTCGTCTTGTAAAAGACGTTAAAGACTTGAGTAAACCGGATCATCATCAAATCCTCTAGGTTCTCTAACCTTGAATTTGATCTCAAATCACACTGAATAAGATACCAATTTAGGACAATTCCTTAATTAGAGAGTTGGGGGACTTCGGAAGGGTTTGTATACCCAAGACTCATTTGAATGCACTTGAATGCTAAATATACGAGCGTTTTCTACAATCATTTTTACTTAAACTCCCCAACCAAGTCATTATCCTAACTTGGGGATTTAGGGGACTTGTTGAGGGAAGGAGTGCCATGCGCTCACATTTACCTTGCACGTGCGATCTCACAACAACAAATCAGCCTAAAGCTCATTTCGACCGGACACATGGACGCACGTGTGCGACTCGATCTGACGCGCGCCTCTAGAAGCTTCCTTCTACGCTAGGCTATCAACAGCCACGGGAACAATCCTCTTCGCTCAACCTCTATAAATAGGCACCGAGCCTTACCAACAAAGGTAACTTAACTCGTTACTCCTGTTTGAGTTACGAATTGTTTGCTATGATTCCTGACTTGAGCGTCGGAGAGCGATTGCCCGGAGCAATATGTGGACAATCCTCTAACCGCTTTGTTCGTTTTACAAGTTCATCAGATAGTTTTTCAGCGGACAAATCCTTTATCGCACGGATCTCTCCGTGTGAAATCTTTATTTCCCCTTATCAGATTTTAATCCAGCGGTAGAGATCGGGCTTGCTTGCTTTCTAGAGGTCAGGTTGGCACAATTCCATGATGCAACGGGGATGGCAAGAGGATGATGGCTGTGGTTTGTAGTCTTAGCGTAGCGTGTTTGTAGACGGCGGCTGTACGGGTAGACCAGTTTGGGCTGTTGACAAAGGTCTTCTAGGGTCTGTGTACGGGCTTGTGTCTAGGACCAACTTTTATTTTCTTGCATTTTGTTTAGTGTCTAATAATATTTTACGTTTTGGTGGGTGTAAGTGGGCCTTAGCCCTGTGTATCCTTGATCTTCTCGTAGTCACGCAATTTAATCTATTTTGCTAGAATTGATGTACACCAAATGGTCTTAAGCGGATATACTGGTGGGTTAAATTGTGTTGCTTTGTCAGGCCGGGTTAAGGTGAGTAGTTTAGGCTATGAGGAGACAGTGTCAACTGTGTAGTCAGTGTACAACTTGAGCAGTGATTTGTAATAAGTGATATTTGGATCCCTTAGATTGACCAGGTGTGGTCGTGTATGATTTTTTTGATCAATGAATATTATTTTTATTCCCCTAAAAAAACATTGATCTATAATATGTGAACACAAAAACATGCTCCGCTAGGGTTTTACATTTAGCACCACCAAACCAAATTTCATGGTGATCTTAGCTTAATATTGTCGAGGATTGAACAATGATATGGCTCTTCAGGATTTACAAGTGTTGATTTGGTAGAAGAAAGCCTCGCTCATCTTCTTAACAGAAACAGTTCATGAATAGCTTGATATTGCAAATGATCACCAGCGAATGCCAGTCCGGAAAGATCAACACCAGAAAGAGAGGAACTTGGAAGCATGAAGCGCATCATACGGATATACCTATAGCTTCAATCATCATCTCTTAGCTGGAAAGATAAAATATCTCAGACTTAACACTAGTAACCACCTTTTTGCCAATCAGATTCAAAGGTGACGGGTGCCAAATGAAACTAAATAACTAACTAACATGCTAAGCGTGCAGCTAAAGCTTCCATCATGAGAGGGTTATGAACATGATATATTTTACACAACAACCCCCAATTTTGGAGATGGAAGAATCTCACAAGATCACCCTGGCCTATATATACCACCATAGTTTTGAGAAGAATCAAAAGCACCATTGATGTTGGCTTTAATGCAACCTATATATAGATGATGCACGCCAAGGAGTGAGACGTCAACCAGAGAGCGTGCATACCTAGCCTTGAATTAGCAGCAGTGAAGGCGCATTGTTGCACACAATACCCCAACTGTACTTAACCCGAGTCTTTAATCTTGCCTTGTCATATTCGACGATTATGTTCTTTCTAAATAGACATGTTCTAGCTCTAGTATATTATACCAATAGTTAAACTAAATTACCAAATTAAACTATTTTATTAGTTACTTTGAACATTGCAAACTTTTTCTTATAAATATTTCATTAAAATCGGGTAACCCTCAACTTTACATATGTTAGGAGGTTTGAAGTTATGACCTCTACGATGTTAGTTAGATTAACTAACCAACCAAGTCACGGTTTACCAACATCAAATATTGTAAACCGACTTGAAGATAAATGTAACAAAAGTATTGCACATTGCAATATGTTATGGGTTACCCATAAGATATAGAGGTATATGGCGTAAATATTCAACTTAGATTAATTTACTTTACACATCTCGATCACAATATCCATAACATTAAATTATGTCAAGTGAATCAGATTTATGAAGTCATTTTGATGTAGCTCAATTTTTTTTTTAGGAAATAGAGTCAAGCTTCGTTTATAAATTAACGATCACACAAGACCAAACTTGAAGGTCACGAATGACCCTTGTTACATCCATTGCATAAAAAAATGTTGTTAAACAACCATTGAGCATTGAAGCGGTTGTTACATTACTTAAGAACCGAAATTCTTGTACACACAAAGGTACAAGTAAACCGAATACCTAATACGCAATTTTAACCTTTTATTTGATCTAGTCATTCACATGACACTATAATGTATATATGCAAACGCCGTTAACAAACTTGAAAATCAAAAAGCTAGTCCGAGTGTTTCAAACATATGAGGTGAGAACCCTAGATCGAAGAAGTTGTGAGTATTTGATCTGATCGAATCAAAAATGTGAAAGCAAATCCGCTGTGCCCAAAAATCCAGTGCCAAACATGTGCCACAAATGAAAATTCAACACATCATCTCTCCCAACACCTCTCTAACTCTGTCAACTCTTGCAAAAATAAAAGGTAATAAAATTTAAGAAATTTTTTTTTCTTCTTTCTTCTCTCTGCGAAGTTTCAAACCCAGATTTAGCATCAAACAAGGTTGTTTCTTCATCAGTTCATCCACCTCAATCGCCGCCGTCTGATCTCTAGACCCAATCCCACAACCCTATCTCCTCCACCTCTTCTCCTACCCTCTCCGACCAGCACCTTCGTGGCCTCGACTAATATCTCTTCTATCCCTTGTCTAAGATGGTTGATTGCTAAGTCCAGGAACAACAATCGCAGATTTCTGACGAATTAAAAAGGAAGTTGGGTTGGGTTTCTTCTTGTTTCTCTCTCAAAGGAACAAAGATATATGGGTTGGGGTTGTTGCAAAAGTGTAGAGAAAGATGGAGAGAAGAAGAATCGAAAAATGAAGAGGAAAGAGTTGGAGTGATATGCTTTATCTTTTTTTTTTTTAATTAAAAAAGAAGCTGAAAATAATTAAGTTAACAGTGTTAATCTCTGTTAAGTTGGTGTACAGATGTCACGATATGAGAGATAGGCACAGGTTTGGTACATGATTTTTGGGCATATGTGATTTACTTCCCAAAAATGTAGAGGAAATAAAAAATAATTGAGGATTTTCGGTTTTTATTCTATTTACATCTTTAAATTAGATGACTTAGTGCAAATGTATATTGTTGTGTGAAATATGTTCCAACGTCATCAAAACCATCCAAAATCAAATTGTTAAGTTCTAAGATCAATAATTAATTAATCATCACATCTGTTCATGACGAACACTAAATAAAATCAATAAACATAATTAAAACAATAATCATTCACGATCACAGCACACAGCAACAAATAATCCTATCAAAAAATACATACAAAAGATAAAGATCTCGAAGTTCAAAAAACTTTCTGGGAACGATTCTTCCCTCCCTTCAACGTTTGAGTGGAGAGTCGGAGCGATCAGGAAATTTCAAAATTTCTAACCCTACAAGAGTCTGAACCAGCAGAGCGTCCCCAAATGTTGAAATTAAAGGCACCACCGCGTTTGAAAAATATAAAAAAGAAGCCCGAATATTCAAAGGTCGCGTGCGCGCCGAGTGAGAGCATCGGTCCACGCTCCGGTAAAAGAAATTTCCAAAAAAAAATCGAGGGAATTAAAAAACCGACAACTAAAGGCAAATATAAATTGAATTTTTGAAACAACAGAAAAAACAAAAACCAATAAAATAAAAAGAGAAAGAGAGAGAGAAAGGAAAAACCAGAAACACATTTAGTGAATTTGAAGCATTAGAGAGAGAGAAGAGCCAAAAGAGACCATCGATGGCAAGCACCACCGATACCAGCACCGCAGCACTCTCTTTTTCTTCTTTTTCCATTTCCGGGTAATTCGCGTTTTGTTTGTTATTGCTTCTGGGCTCGTTCTTCGATTTCGTTTTTGTTTTTCTTCTTGTATTTGTAATCGGGGTTGTCTGTTCTTTTGGATAATTCTGGGTTGTTTGTTTTTTTTTTAATCTGGTGTGAAGCGTTTGAAATATCAGCTGGGTATCTGTGTTTTGGTTTGTTCTTTGTTCTACATGTTTTGGTTTTGTTTTTTCTTTTGATTAGTTTTGGTTTTGGATTTTTTGGGTTTTTTTTAAATATTCTGTTGTTATATAAGGGGGAGTTGGATTTTGGGAAAAGACGGTTTGAACTTTGTGTTTGAGATTTTGGTATCTGAGTGGAAATTGTGTTTGGTTTCTCTTTGAGATTTTATCTCACGAGTGTTGTGGTTTGAAGGTCGAATTTGGGATATGCGTGGTTTTTAGTTTTAGTGAGTGTTTTTTTTTTCAATGCAATTTTCAGCTGGGTATGTTTCTTCTACTTTTGTTGTTTGATTACTTAAGGAAATGATTAGTTTGATTGTTAAAAGGGGGAATCATGTTTTCTTTGGAATGCACTTTTTGATGAAAATTTTGGATTATTTTTGTTTTATGTTTCTTTTTTCAAGTGCAAGTTTTAAGGTTTCCTTGTTAGTTCAAGTGAGAATGAGGGTAAAATAGTTCTGTTGAGCCCAAACTATGAATTGATCTGGGTTTGTCCTTGTCTTGCTGGATGTCTATATAAATCTGAAAATGTGGTGAGCCATGTGATGATGGGAAAAATTGGAAAGCTAGATCTCACTTCTGGGTTTGATGCATTTAACTTGGTTTTTCTCTTGCACATCCCACTTTAAAATGTAACCTTACTTCAGTTTTCATGATGATTTGTTCCCCATATAAAAATTTGAATATTGAATTGTTTTCATAGTTGATGAGCATATCTGGTGCTATTCTTTTGTTATATGATGATCTATGTGGTCTTAGCCATGCCTTGGTTGTATTCACCAATGCTAGGAATGCTTGCTATAAAAATGAATCACACAGATGTCTCAGTATGATGATGATGATGGGCTTATAATTAAGCTTTGTTAAAATAAAATACACAAAAGGCTAATGTAAGTAGTATAGATATTTGTATGTGTAGGGTCAAGTCATAGATGAGTGGGAATCTGCTTCCTGCAAGCAAGAGCAAGAGTGCAAGACTATGTTCCAAATATTTAGATGTCAGAAAACAACAATAAGCTGCATCAGCTTCCTGACTTGCCCCATACTTCATAATGTTTTCACCAGCGCATTGAGCTGAACTATCAGTGCCATACTGTGTTCATTCCATAGAAAATTCTTGCCTTGTTTCATTTGTTTGTGTTTTTTTTTTTCTCTGGACTTTGAACTCTAGTTGAATTGCTGACTCTGTAGCAAGCATTAATAGCATGTGATGGTACTTAAAAAAATCATTTTTATTCATCTTTCATAGTTTATTTTTGACAGGGATATCAAGTCCATGGAGAACTGAGAGTGGAATAGAGAGCAAAGTAGACTACAGTTTTGGATCTTAGGAGCCACAGCTTTGTTAAATTTGAATCATCCGTGGCTCCTGGGGTCAAGAGAAAGGGAGTTCTGGAGTCCCGCCTAACAGTTTCAGATTATGACATGGCAATGGCAAAGTCAGAGACAGTTGGTGCAATGAATAAGCCTACCCCTGCTCTGGGTGGAAAACATGGTCTTTATTCAACCAATGGTGTGCATGAGTTACTTGAGTGCCCTGTCTGCACAAGTTTGATGTACCCTCCTATTCATCAGGTACATTCGCTGTTTAGACTTTCTGTGTTTCACCCAGATTTACTAATTGACCCCATGAGATCATACCATCATCATTATGCCTTGCTGGCTATACTGTTATAATAGCAGAGCATTCAATACTACATTGGCAATTACATCGTAGTTTGGTAGTTCCTTGGAAATTGAAACTTCTTGGGTTAATCCTCTCTGAAGGAGGCTAGATTTCCTACTTTTATTTTCACATATAGAGGGGATAATGGAGTAGCCAAGTGCCCAAGCCTGAAGGGAAGAAAAAAGCTTTATTATCTACATGGTAGTTATGAAAAATCTGTTGTAGATGAAATACTTTTAGTTTGGATTACGTAGGGTATTAGGTTAAATGGGTTGAATCAGGTCATTCGAAAGTAGCATTTAACTTCAGGTTGCTTGTGGTGGGGTGGATGGTTTAAGGAGGGGAGTGTTTATATGGTTGGTTGCTCTAACATAAAGTGATTCTCATAAGGGTTTGAGGGAGATGCTATGTTGTTGTAGTAGAATATTTTTGGGTAGTACAATCAACTTGGTTTCAATCAGGTGTGGAAATAGCATTTAGATGTAGGTTTACAATAGTGGACTGGATGGTTCAATTAGGAAAGATATTTTTTTGTGAAGATTGGTTGCATGTAACATCAAGTGATTCCCATAAGAGTTTGAGAAAGATATATATATATATATATATATATATATATAGAGAGAGAGAGAGAGAGAGAGAGAGAGAGAGAGAGAGAGAGAGAGAGAGAGAGAGAGAGAGAGAGAGAGAGAGAGAGAGAGAGAGAGAGAGAGGATCAGAAGCGGACGTCCGCACGGTCCTTAAAGTGTGGACGTCCCTCCGTTTTTGGGTGATCTGGCCGGAAAACTGGAATTCAACGAACTCGTCAGGGATGGAAAGTGGTCGGGGACGATGCTGGAGTCCGCTGGGGTGGAGGCGCGCCCTCACCGGTGGCGAATGGAGGGACGTCCGCATTTTAAAACTTTAAAATATGTCTTTTAACAGATGAAGGACAAATTAGTAATTGCAAATGTTGGAAATAAGAAAAACAGAAAGAAAGAAGCTTAAAACGTGGGAGGTGGGAGAGAAAAGTGGGGAGGAAATCATATTTTTTTTTTTTGAGAATGGGAGGGAAATCAGACTTTGAGCATAACTGTAATAGTAAAAATAAATAAAAAATCACACACGCACAGAGTGCGGGTCAGGATGCTAGTAAATTATTGAATAAGTTGGCTCTTGAAGCCTGCAAAGGAATTGAATTGGTCCAAACATGACCATTGTCATAGTTGTGACCTAAATAGATGTGGAGTTTGAGTTTAAGGAAGATGTGGAGTTTGAGTTTAAGGAAGATGTTGTGGTATTTAGTATGTTATTATTTTTGCCTGACTTGTAAATTTCTACTGTTCTTCTTCTTAGCTTTTAGCTTCTTTTTTTTCTTCATAGCTTTTTGCCTGACTTGTAAATTTCTACTGTTCTCATAATTTGTTATTTTGCTCTTGTCAGCTGCAAAGTTGACCTTCCTATAGATGTGGAGTTTGAGTTTGAGGAAGATGTTGTGGTATTTAGTACATTATTATTTTTGCCTGACACTAATGACCAAAGTCATTTTTATATAGTTTATTATGAAATAAATCTTTGAGGTTCCTTTACTTTAGTTTCATCCGATCTTAGTTTCAGACTTTTGATATGTGAAAAATTGTAGAAAACTATCATCATGTATATGTTATCTTATTCGTTTTATTTGTTCTCCTAATTTGTTATTTTGCTCTTGTTCATATTATTCAGAGTTCATAACTTTGTAATTTGGTATTGTCAACAATTCAATCCCAGTTTTTTGGGCCTTTGATTGAGGCAATCAAAATTATATCACCTTTTATTGTCTTCTTAGCCTCTTCTATGACAGTGGGGACATTCTTTCTGACTCTTCATTTTGTCTTTTAAATCTTATGGTGCAGTGTCCTAATGGCCACACATTATGTTCGGACTGCAAGGTTAGGGTGCAGAACTGTTGCCCAACTTGCCGCTACGAGCTTGGAAATATCAGGTGTTTGGCTTTAGAGAAGGTTGCTGAATCATTGGAACTCCCGTGCATATACCAGAGTTTAGGCTGTCATGATATTTTCCCATACTATAGCAAGCTGAAGCATGAGCAACATTGTCGATTTCGTTTATATAATTGCCCTTATGCTGGATCTGAGTGCTCTGTTACCGGCGATATCCCATCTCTAGTTAATCATCTTAAGGATGATCACAAAGTTGACATGCATGATGGGTGTACCTTCAACCATAGATATGTTAAATCAAACCCACATGAAGTTGAAAATGCAACTTGGATGCTAACTGTAAGTTTTTCTTTTCTTTGGTAGAACATGCTCAGTTTAGTCTTCTTTGGTACCTTCTCCAATGCATATTCATTGTTCATTGTACATGAAAGTCTGATCTACCTTTGGTATTAATCTGTTTTATATACAGGTCTTCAATTGTTTTGGAAGGCAGTTTTGTTTGCATTTTGAGGCTTTCCAGATGGGAATGGCTCCAGTCTACATGGCTTTTTTACGATTCATGGGTGATGATACTGAGGCTAAGAAATTCAGCTATAGTTTGGAGGTTGGTGGAAATGGTCGTAAGTTAATATGGCAAGGAATTCCCAGGAGTATCTGTGACGGTCATAGAAAAGTTCGTGACAGCCAGGATGGACTCATAATTCAGAGAAATATGGCTCTCTACTTTTCTGGTGGGGATAGGCAAGAACTGAAGTTGAGGATTACTGGCCGGATATGGAAAGAAGAATGAGATCAGGATGTCAATGTTTAGGTGTACAGTTAAAGTTCTGAGTCTGGCTTGGGTAGCTCTACATGGAAGCACTGAAGTATGTGATTGAATTTGACAGCAACACGGCAAACTGATAGTTCTGCCTGACTGTTGTCGTGGTTAGATCCTCAAATCATTCAATGGGGTTGATAGAAGTGTAGCAGAATATGGCCATGTTTTTCAAATCCATTAGTTCATTTGGTCATATGGCCTTATGCTTTACCTTCAAAGACTACCAGGAACTCCTTTGCTTCATATGTAATTAAGTGCACCTATTGCCATTTACTAGTTGTATCAAATATGTCGATGATAGTGTGGTAAATTAAGGTCATTAACACCATATGGCCTTGTCGAATGCATTCGAGGCATCATCTTCTGTTGCTTGGCTCGTTTAGAATTAAGTTTATGCAAAACTGCTTTCTATTTGACAAATCGATCGAGTCTGACATCCCATTAAAATCAACTTCATTGGTTGATGACTGAGCAATATATTATCTGTTCCTAATGTGACTAAAATACCTATTCTGATGAAATATAAAGTGTAGATGAAATATAAAGTGTAGAGACAAAGAGATCTAGTAAGAGAATGGAGAATCATTATCTTATTTATTGATAAGAACTTTTTATATAGGGAATTACAAAGTATTAATATGGTAATGATAATTAATACATAGTTTTATTTTAACTACATATCTTGATGACATAAGACTAATGCACACATATGAAATATCTTAGAACACTCCTTTTTGTGCCGCTCGACAAATCCGTCCTACTTTATGAAAATGACCATAACTCACTAAATATGATAGGTATGATCAAATGGTTGATGTCTCTAGAAAGTAGACACGTACATTTCCAATGGTACCAATTTCACCATTTTCCAGTGAGTGAGATTTCCTATAGGTCCCGTGGAATTTGACCTACGAAACTTGATAGATTCTGATTTTGCTTTTGATGTGTCTTTCTTATGTAGGGATAGAATAAACCTCAACCTTTCATACCATTAAGTATCGAAAAAGGAGTTACTGCTATTACATTGGCGTTGCGAGGGCGTATAGCTACACTTAGCTTTACAACTTTTGATAGCGAATGAGATGTCAAGTCTTTCGTATTGTGTTGAGTAAATTGATGCGTATTATTGTACTTAGATGAGAACTTCATCTCTTAACACATATTTGCCATCTTTCTTTAGACAAAACAACATATCTCTCTTTAGAGTAAAGACTTTGACTAATCATGGGGTATATGTAAGCCTCACTAGTTATAGAGCGCCTAAGCCGATTGATAGAAAATCATCATCAACATAGTCAGCGAGTGCCTTATCAAGACCATGTCTTCCTAAGATCTTTTTCATTCTAACTTTGGATGTTGATACATATTGGCATCTCTTGATCTATCAAGAGTCCATGTAAATCCGGAATGAATACGCAAAAGTATAATTCACCATATCCCTTCTAAATTAAGTAGAGTCCATGTGCGTTTCAATACCTTTAGCAAACGCGTGCTCTTGTGGTCTAGAGCCACTTGATTCGGATGAATGAAGTTCGTTTAAAACCTTCATGTATATCTATGATCCCATAAAGATGTTATTATGACCACATTCATAGGCTCCATGTTCAGTTATTCAGAAACTACCAAACTGTTAAAGTAGTGGAGTTCAATGACATTCATTACGAGAGCATATCTCATCGTAGTCGATCCTAGTGCATGTTAGTGAGAGACCTTACGCCATAAGGTGAGTCTAAACTCTTGTTCTCACTATGCTATCTAACAAAGACATATTTGATAGGGTTTAGCTTGCGGTGTCGGCATCACCTGCCCAAAGACCTATCTTTTTGTTAATATGTTGGATCACATCTTTCCATTAGGCCAATCAACTAAGTTGATATCCATCAACGAAGGGTGGTTCGATAGTAGACTCATTATCACACGTCCTCATGTACACTAGTGTAATACTTGTAGAGATCTCTATATGGATTGGATTTGACATTGAGGCGTCCCCCAACAATAATCACAATTCAGACTTCATGAGACGGATTTGAGTATCACTGATCAATGGATCAGGTTGTGTCAAACTCGCTTTCTTTCTAGTGTGAGAAAGTATCGAACCTAAGGGTCTCCCTCCTTTTGGGGAGCCACACGGCCTTGTGACACCAATTTTGCCACTTTATGATGTCACCATTTCACCATCTATGGTGATGGTGCCACGACCAACTTCTTTTAGTCGCGCCATGTCTTCTTGATAGGACATCAATCCTTGTAGACCAAGGCTGTACATGAGATTTTAAGACCTGAGGTGAGATCTTAAAATGGTGCCCTTTAATGATCATAAAAAAAGGGCCAATCAGCCATAAAAAAATCAAAGGATGTTCCAAACCAATATAAACTGATATTTTTTAAGGAAACGAATTAAACAACAATTGGGGACTAAAACCAAAAACCATAGAGCTTTAAAAAAAACAACCATAGAGCTTTAGAATAAAGAAACTTACAAATACAATAAAGAAATAAAAGATGAATGAAAACAATAAAACACATATACAATAACTAAAGAATGTGTTTGATTATTCACCATTAATATCCTATATACATTTCAATTAACATATCTCTTTTTTGACAATATGTTAATCTAGACAAAAAAAAAAAAATTCAGAAAGACAAACCCTCCTTTTGAGATCCGAGCCCCACTCATTACAGCTCCCATTGATCAAAAACCCACTCTCATCAACAACCCACCAAACTACTTCTATTCCCTGCAACTGAAGCCTAAAGCCGAAGCATGTCTTCAATGGCGGTCTATGAAACCCAGCTCCATCACTCGTCGATCCCAAATCTAGGTGCCACCCAAAAGTTTGGACATGAGGCGGCCGTCTCTTCGGCCTCACCTCAAGTTCGGGCCTGTTGTAGACATATTTGCAGCATGTGATCTCGTCACTTTAACACTTTAAGCATTTAGGATCAAGATGAGACTTAGTGGAGACAAACCATGACAATTCACGTTGTTCCACTTGAACACTTGTGTTCTTATCTCCCCCTAACGGTGGGAATATTGTCTCATCAAAGTGACAATCCACAATATAGTGGTGAAAGAGATCGCTTGACAATGTTTCTACATAGGCAGATTAAATAGTTGGAGGTTCATATACAACCAATTTAAGTACTTATTCATCTTAAATGACCCATCATTGTACGCAGTGGCAGTGCGATTTGGCACCTAGAAATAACATCTAGCCGAGCTCAAGGATTGGAGATCCATTTCAATCTTGTCGAGCTCAAGGATTGCAATTTCATGTCAATCCTCGTACACAGTCACGAGCTGTAGTACAAAAATATTCAATGATGGTGGGTCATAGATGAATAGTAAAACTGCATGCAAATATTGCTTAGCCCCAAGACGCAATAGAAAGATTGGTGCGCATCAATAATGTTCGAGTGATAAGCTAAAGTTGCTTGGTCGTAGCCTCGGTGAGACCGTATTACCTGTGAACATAGGGTACACGACACTTCAACTTATATCTCGATAAACTTATTTAAAGAATGGGTAGTGAGCCAGTAAAAGTATAAGCAACATAGGCAGTAGATAATAATGTAACACGTGACCAGTGTGTTAACACTTCAACCAACACCATAAAGCATAAAAAGGTGTCCGCAAGTTGGTTGTATCTATCTACATAGTTTGATGTAAGAATGGAATGTTCACTTTTATGTCTTTTAGCGTAGGAGGGTCTCACTCCTAATTTAGCTAAAAAATAGGCTTTCAAAACAAGCAATGAGCATTGTAAGGGGCCAATGAGACATCGATGAAAGGTTGGTGCACCTTAATTTCTTGAGAAATTGACCGGACAACCTCCGGGAAGTTGGAGCCGTGTTCGGGTGACATCAATGTCCTCGGGTGCCGCCATTTACAACCATGGCGTTACCATCATACTTCATGGAGAAGCTACATCCTGAATGTCTTTGTTTTGAGCGGAAGAATAGATGTCCATGAGAACTTCTCAAATATTTGGACCATTATGTCTCTTCCAGGATGACCTGAATTGGTCAAAACCAAAGACTATATGAGTCAGTGTCCTAAATATTTTGTTTGCCGACAACATGAGATTCAATATTCGAATCGTAGTAACATATAATCCACTAGATTGACTTATAAACTTCTCTAAGATGCATTTCATCAGTCTGCATGCATGAGAATGTATACACAAAAGAACTCTTGTTCATTCTCACAATGTGTTTTCAAATGAAAACTATTAGTAGAAATGTCTTTAAAGCTTAACATGGTTTGGTTGTCTGTCAATGCATAGAGGGCATATGTGACGTTGATCATGGTGCCATAAGACAACAAGGAATGACCGGTATGATTCAATTATTGTAGTCACAGAAGATTTACAAAGGCACAAAATCCAAAAATATTTGTCAGTTCCTTAGAATGTTGTGGGTAGTTCCACTATCTGCAAAGTACTTAATGTCTCTATGAGACATATCTACAAAATAGAGTAGATAGGCGAGTAAATAGTTTCACTTCAACATTTAGAGGGATTGAAAGAAGCTACAAAAAGCTGCAATCCCGAGAGTGCATAAAAATTTCAGCACAAGTTGACCTTTACGCACTAAAACAGCCATAACTTCTTTGTTAAAATAGATATGAACAAACTGCAAAAAGTTCTGAAAACTAGCCTCACAGAGCATTCCAATGATATAAAGCTCACCATCTGGTTTTTCTGGAGCTGTTCACAAAGTACAAACAAATTTGACTATCTAGAAGGGACATATTGCTGTTTTTCACAGATTTGGCATTGTCAAAGATTTGAAGCTTGCAGATGACATGTGGGCATAAGCTGAAGCCAAAATAACGTGTATATGATCAAAATCAAGTCTTTTTGGTCTTTCGAAGGTAGTAAACTCTATGACTAGCTAGTTAACAAAAACTCTCTGACATGAACATAAACTAACTTAGAGGACCTAGAGGATTCGATCATAATGATAATTGTCCGGTTTTGATAAGTATTCAATGTCTTTTACAAGATGAAAATTAGTTTAATAGCGTATAGGGATTCAAAATCAAAAACTTTCGGTAACTCTAAGTCAGTATGACGAGGCATGTCCGTGGAGGGTCACTAGTGTGAGGCACACTTGAAACCACTATCTCCTTAATTTCGGACAATTCTAAGACATCACATTGAGCTTGGACGAGCCTAGTTGAACAATTGATGATGGAAAATCCGCTATAGGGTAGAAGACTTAACTGGAAACACATTGGCTATCCTCCTTGAGGATGCAAGGCCGTGTGTCATCTTCACTTGGAAGAGACCAAAACGGCACAATCTAACCATGTAGATTGTAAATATGTCATGCTTCTAAGGATGATGTAAAAATATACATCTTGTTTGTAAATCAATATGAACCATAAGAGGAGAATAGTTTCATAACTTCAAAAAAATTCTAAAGGCATTCATTATTGCTAATGTCAGTATATATTGAGGTCTCGAATAAACAAAGGACATCGATATGACGTCTTATTACATATAGCTTGGAAAGAAAATCAATGTCTAGAACAAGATCCGATCTTTGAAATCTGTGATCATGAGGATGACGTTCTTGTCCTCGTACTGATTTTTTGTACCTTTTTGTATGCATTCACGATTTGAGGATGAACTTGACAATCTTGAACCAATGATCCGGAGATCCACAGCGGTTGCATTATCATGAGCTGACATGAATAGTTTTGACAGATTGGTGTCTAGACCGGGAGTGTCGCCATTAGGGCCGGTGACACCTCCCCCTCTTTTCTAGACATCGGCACAACGTTTTCTGCCTTTGCCGTGACCCATATTGTTGTCCCCACATTAGGGGACAATCCCAAATAGGTTTATCGCATTAGCGTATATACAATTCCCGTTTGCAATTGTATGATCAAAATCAAGCCTCGTTGGTAATTCCAAACCAACTTGCAGGACCTAGAGAACTTGATGATGATCGAATCTGCTAAAGATTATAGATCAAGATGCCACTGAATATCATTGACGATATGTAATCAATTAAGGTGGTAAGCAATCCACTAGACTTAATAACCCAACTAGTTGAGTTAGGTGGACGTTTCAAGAAAAGCTTCATGAGTGCATTCCACAGCATATTGCGGTCATTACTTTTTACACAGATTGTCATTGAAGGCTTTTGTTGATGTAACACGTCAAAGACTTTGAGCTCATGAGATGTGAAATCTTGGCATCTAGGCTTGTTAGCTTGGGGTCAAAACATGTGGCTTAATCCTCTCCAATAAAAGGTTCCACATATACCTAGCGAAGATTCGCCTAGGCATTGAGTACGTCAAAAACTCAAAGGAACAAAATATTACATTGCTCTTACATACAAAACCAAGTAGTTATGAGACTCGATAGAGGTCACAAACGATGTTTTTAATGATTTGTCATATGGATTGATCACACACAATTCGAAAAAAGCCGCGAATTGATCAAACACAATTCGGAAAAAGGCCTCAGATTGATCAAACACAATCTTGAGAAAGGTCGGGGTTGATCACACAAAACCCGGATAAAAAAACAAGAGTGATCAAACACACTCTTAACCCACGAATTAAATTCTGGGATTTTAGTACCTGCACACACAAAATCCCAAGCATAGAATGACGATGGAGAGGGGAGGAAAAAACTTTATCCTCCCCAAGTTATTGAACTTGGAAAAGTTTAGGGTTTCAAAACATACATTTCAAAACTTCAAACACTTGAAGAAGTCAAAAATTGTAGTCGGAGGAAACCAAGAATCGTCGGCGGGCGGCGGCCAAGGGATTGGCAGCCGGTGATGTCGAACGGCGGCGGAGGTCGGACAGAGGAACCGAAATACGCTTTTTAGGGTTTCGGAATTCAAATGGTGGGCTATTAGTTCTAAGGTTAAAACAAAGTGCATGATAATAAACGTGATGAAGTATAAAGTGTAGAGACAAAGAGATCTAGAAAGAGAATAGAATCATCATCTTATTCCTTGATATGAGCCATTTATATATGGAATTATAAAGTACCAATATGATAATGATAATGAATACATAGTCTTATTCTAACTACATATCTTGATTGCATAAGGCCAAGACACACATATGGAATATCCTAGAACTGATGAAGTGAAAGTTATTTAAGAATAGAGAATCGTGAAAGATGTATGTATTATTCATTGATAGGAGCCCTTTATATAGGAAATTACACAATACCAATTAGGTAAGAATAATGAATACATAGATGTAGTCAAACTACATATCTTATTGGCATAAGACCAATGCACACATAAGGAATATCTATAAAGATATAGAATATCCTAGAACACTCCCCCTTGTGCCGCACAATGATATTCCGATGGTGCTGATCTGTTGCTTCGTCAAAAACCTCGTCAAGTCACAAAAACTTTGTGGGAGAAAAACTGAACCTTGATGGTAGGAGAAAAAGAGTACAACACACCAGCCTACTTCATTGAGATGATACTCCCCCTGATGTGAACATTATTTAGGGAGACTTGATAGCCGACGCATACCTATTCCTCTTACATGTTTCTCAAAAGTAGACTTAGGTAAGGACTTAGTAAATAAGTCTGCTGCGTTTTCTTCATAACTAACTTGGTTCACTTGAATATTAAGAAACGCCTGTTGCTGTTGGTTGTAGAAGAACTTAGGCGACATGTGCTTTGTATTATCACCCTTGATGTAACCTAACTTCATTTGCTCAATACAAGCCACATTGTCCTCATAAATGCATGTAGGTCTATAAGTTGTAGAATTTAATCCACTAGTCTCTCTAATGTGTTTAATGATTGATCGCAACCAAACACATTCCCGAACAGCTTCATGCAAAGCTATAATCTCTACATGATTTGAAGATGTCACCACTAGAGTCTGCTTAGTAGACCTCCAAGATATCGCCGTATTCTCAATGGTGAACACATAACCAGTTTGATAACGTTCTTTATGAGGATCAGATAAATATCCTGCGTTGGCAAAACCCACCAACGTATTATTGAGTGTCTCGGCATAGGACAAGGCGGCGGTGGCGTGCTCGGCATTGGACCCGTGTCCAGCAGTCGTGCAGGCGGCGTCCATGGCGGCGGTCCAGTCCCTTGGTGGATCGGTGCCGTGCCTTCCATGAGCCATATGACCATCTTCTGTCCTTTTTGAATCAATGTAGAGAAAGAACAGTCCCAAGTCAACGGTACCCTTAAGATATTGAAAGATGTTCTTGACTCTGGTCCGATAACGTTGGGTTGGCGTTGAGCTAAATCTAGCTAACAAGTTGAATGAGAATGCAATGTCTGGTCGAGTGCATTGAGCTAAGTACAATAATGCATCTATTGCACTAAGGTATGGAACCTCTGCGCTCAAGACCTCTTCGTCGTCCTCTTTTGGACGGAATTGATCTTTAGTTATATCCAGACTTCGACCAATCATGAGAGTGCTAACAGAGTGCATTTTGTCCATATTAAATTGTTTGAGCATCTTTTGGACATATGCAGACTGATGGATAAGAATTCCACAGACTCGGTGCTCTAGTTCAAGACCTAGGTAGAAATGAGTCTTCCCAAGATCTTTCATCTCAAACTCGGATTTCAGATAAGCCGCGGTCTCTTTGATTTCATCAAGAGTACTGATAATGTTCATGTTATCGACATAAACGACCACTATTACAAATCCAGAACTTGTCTTCTTTATCAAAAGCTTTTGGTAACTCCAAATTAAGTATGACCAGGCATGTCCGTGGAGGGTCGGTAGTGCGAGGCACACTTAAAACCACTAGCTCCTTAATTTCTGACAGTTCTAAGACATCATACTAACTTGGATGAGCCTAGTTGAACAATTGATGATGAAAAATCCGCTATAGGGTAAAAGACTTGAACCGAAAAACACGTTAGTAACTCACCTTGAGAGTCACGGTGCTGTACGTCACCTTTTCTGAGGGAGAGACCAAGAAAACGGCGTTATTACCATGTTTTATAAGGTAGATATAAATCAATTCGAACCATGTAGAGACAAGAAGAATCAGAAAGAAATAGACTTCCATTAATGCGCTGAAAAGAGTACATAAGGGTCTCAAAAGCAATTGAGAGGAAAACTAAGCATGGCATGCTAATGATGCCTTATTACATCATGACTTGTAAAAGGGAAAACAATATTCTAGCCGGTGACGTCAAAGTCAAGGGAATCTAAGTCAGAACATTGTTCATTGGGGTCTGGGACCCTGATGGTAACCTTATGTTCAACTCCATTATTTTTAGTGGAATTGACTTCCATCAATTCCTTGTATTTCTTGTATGCGGCAACAATATTTACAGAAGCGCGACAACTTTTAGACTAGTGGTACTTAGATCCACATCTGTTGCATTGACCATTAGAGGCAGAAGAAGAGCGAACATGCTGCTTCCGAGGAGGAACGGCGCCGCCCTTGGGGCCGGCGACATCGGTGTCTTGATGCCATGAGTTGGTACGGCTACTAAAGCAACTACGTTGTCCCTGGGAATGAGAGGCACGATGGTGCTGATTCCTACATGCGTAAGGTTCATTCCGATGTTGATCCTTGCGTTTCGGAGCCTTCTGACTCCGTTTGCTGTTGTAATTAGATTCCGGAATTTTCTGGGTGCCTATAGGACGCAAATAATGCTGATCATTGATCATGTTGTTCTTTTCTTCCATAAGGAGTTGCGTCATCAAACCGCTAAATGTTGTGATCCTTTTATTTTGGAACTCAAGTCGATACTGGTTCATTAGGATCTTAGCAGCTGAAGGGAAGGTCGAGAAAGTCTTTTCGATCATGTCGGCATCACTTTTCTCAACTCCACATGAACTTAGTTGAGGTTGTAGGCAAAATATATGCCTGTTGAAGTCATCAACCTTCTTGTAATCCAAAAGTCAGATTTCATCCCAGCGAAAAATTAGTTCTGGGAGCAAGGTTGAATGGATATTGCTGAAGTGTTCGGCGAGTGCATCCCACAGATCTTTTGGATCATGCTTTGATTGATACTGCTTGCGCTGTGTGAGATTGATATGCTTACGAAGGAACATGAGCGCCTGAGATTTTGTTCTCTTGTGCGGTTCCTGAGTTGGATTGGGGAATATGGTCTCGGTCAGGTCCTTAGCAATGAAGGTCTGCTTTATATCCGAGACCCAGCGATGGTACTCGGTACCATGGGTGTCGAGGACGTCAAATTCGATGCCTCTGTCCATATGCATACAAGAGATAAAAGTCGTATTAGTTTTCTTCTGAGACCCAAAAAGGATACTCAAATACGATGCTTTTATATTTGGTTTGTCTCTCTAGGGTTGATCAAACACAACCCTAAGTGTCCGGAGTCGATCAAACACGACCCGAAATGACAGGACCCACCCCGAATTTCACCCTGAAACCCAAGGTAAATCCTGCGGGGTCCACCTTCAAGGGAAATTTACCGAAAATTCGGCATAACCTTCCTTGAAAATGGACAACCCTTACCTGAAAAAAAATCCAACTTAACACTTCTATAACCAAACCAAACAGCCTCAACACCTGGAGCCTTCCTGCTCCCCAAGATCAACACATCTCCCAATAACATGCAATTACTCAACTCTAATAATCTCACAACCAAGAATAAGGACTATTAATAATTTACTATTGGACATTCAGAGCATATCTAAAGTTGAACGAAAAACAACGAATAAAGAATATGCGGAAGCAGCCTCTGACTATGTCTCAACTCCATGTACGCTCAACCTCACTTAGACTGAGCCTGCAATCTGGGCATTTAAAACCAAAGGGCCAAGAGGAAAGTAATTTAAAAACGTTAGAGTGAGTGGACGAAAATAAACATAAGATAAGAAACCAAAATTTAAATACTTTCCCACTCCCAATATGCCATAAATTCGTTGCATGCAAATGTTAACAAAAATCTTTCATAAAGAAAAATCTCAAGAAGACGGACTAGCCCCGCTAGTCAAATTAATGACAAAGATAAATAATAACCTTCGTAGAAGAAGGTACCAAAACAAGAGAATAGCCTCGCTAGTCAAATCAACAACGATAAATAAGAAACAGCTATAGCCATACAAGTGAGCCTCCCAGACTCGGTTGCCTCCCAGGCAATAGTACTCCCATACTCCCTACACCTTCAGGTTATGAAACCAGAGAGGAGTAGGGCTTGCGTGATGTCGTCGACTACATCACATCACCCGAAGGCGGAAAGGGCTTGAGTAACCCCACTTAAAACGTGGAAGTTACATCGCCTCGAAAGGCGGAACGACATGCTAGCATGAATAATATCGATCCAACAAGTATGGCATGAATAAAGAAACATAAACCATGTGAGTTTCCCCGAAACTCATAATTAAAGCATAAGTACGATTCCCAACCGTACTCAAAGAATTCAAAGAGCAAAGAAACTAATTAAATTCAACGACGTGTCTCACAAAAAAAATGCTCAATGAAATAAATAACTTTAATGATTATCATCTTTCCAAAAACCAAATAATATGCAATTCAGTATGAAACCTCAAATCCGGAAATCATAAAGAAAATCCAAACTCAAATCTCAAATTATCAGTCCGAGCTCAAATCCATAAATTATGACCAACATTTAATCCATGCATCAATCTCAATTAATTTCCAAGATCATTTCATATGCCGAAGTTATAATATATGCTCGGAAAAATAAAATAATAATTTAGAAAATCTTGCATGCATATTAAATAAAAACCAAAATGTCCACTCACAAATTTAGGCCTAAGCCTGACGAATTCCGAATCACCACTCAAGTGGGGTCTCCTCGAATCCTCTGAGAATCAAACTCAGCAAAATCAGCTTTCCAAACTTCAATTAACAACGAACAGAGCAACTGACGCACACCAACTCCACATGCACGTCCAACCTTCCCAAAAGGTCATAGCAATAAACCTGCAGTACGACAACTCTACTGCATGAATCAAAGCAATACAAGTAGAATGTCTCATATTAACAAAACACACATAGCCATTTCTCCATCACCCAACTTCCTCCTTTCTGCCATTCAAGCAACACAGTTGGATTCTGTTGCTACTGCCAAGCTCACCAGAAACCAGAACCACTCAACCACCACTATCGCCGTCGTCGAGCACAACAACCGCACACACTGCCCAAAATCTCCCATTCTCCAAAACTCTACCAATATTGAATTCAAGCATCTCAACCTACTCCTTTAAAATTAGAATACTAACAAAACCAAAAACTACCAGAACAACCACCTACCGTCGCCGTACATAGCATCACTCACGCGCGGCCAACACTACCCAAATTCAAATTCAACAAAACTCAACCAATCTCAATTCCATGTATATATAGAGATAAAGCTCGAAGAGAAGATCAAGTGTCATACCTCGCTTGGCTTTGCCGGTGGCCGGAAAACACCAAGAACACGGCCTAAAACCTAAAACATTCCTCTACTCGATTCTCTCTCCTTCGCTTGGAACACCAGTACTACAACGATGTTCAGGGAGTTGAGGAGAAGCTACTAGCACCGGACATGCTCACTGCCGGGGTCGGGATCGAGAACTCACCGACGAACCCAACCCCTCCTTCTTCTTCTTCGATTCTCTCTCACCAGACAGCGTCTCTGAAAATTAAGACCACAGAAAAACTTATGACGTAGAGATAAAGCCGTCGCCACCAGTTAGACTCGACGCCGCCGCCGGAGAACGGAGAACCGGTCGGGTTGACCTGTTGACTCTGTTCGGGGCGAGAGTGACCCGGTCTGGGTCTGAACTCATTTTGATCCCGTCTCCCTCTCTCCCCGAACCTTCCTTTTTTTCCTTTTAATCTGTTGCTTAGGTCGGTTTAACCGACCCTTCTAGAACCTCCCTCTTTCTCTTTTATATATAAATCATTTACCGAGATAGTAACTTCCCGTTTTTAGACCATAACTTCTTCATACGAACTCCGATTTAAGCATGCCGCGTGTCCACAAACTCCGTTTTACATCCTCTACGACTTTCATGAAGGAAATTTTCCCGAATTCCAAACGGAAGAAAAAGTCAACTTTTGGAGTCTTAAATAGTAAACGGTTACTTAAAACGGTAAAATGTCAAAGTAACCCAAAAGTAAATAACCGCAAATTGACTTAAGAACCGGGATGTGACACGAAAAACTTGTGTGAAGGTGATCAAACACACCTTCAAAAAGAAATAACCAAAGTTGATCAAACACAACTTTAGATCTTGAGAGGACAACCAGGATTTTGAACCTGCAAATACACCGACTCAAGCATAGAATGGAGTAGATGAAAGGGAGAAAGCACTTTATCTCCCCCGAGGTTATTGAACTTTGAAGAGTTTTAGGGTTGTAAGATAAGCATACCGTAAAAAACTTGAATGCTTGATCGGATGAGAAGAAAGAACTGGAGCCGACGGCCAGGAAGCGGCGGCCGAGGCAGGGGGGAGAGCTTTGGTTTTGGTTTTAGGGTTTGAGAAAAATATTAGCTCAAGTGATGAAGTAAAAGTAATTTAAGAATAGAGAATCGTGAAAGATGTGTGTATTATTCATTAATAGAAGCCCTTTATATATGGAATTATACAATTCCAATTAGGTAAGAATAAAGATTATATAGATCTAGTCAAACTACATATCTTATTGGCATAAGGTGGCACACATAAGGAATATCTAGAAAGATATAGAATATCCTAGAACAAGAACATATATATATATATTTTTAGGAAACAATATACATATTCTTAGATAGAGAAACTCTTGGTTGAACTTAAAAATGAACTTCATAAACAATCCACTGAATGAAATTACTAATCAAATCACAAACAATAACGTGCAAGGAAATAAAAAAGACAAAGAACACTATGAACCAACGTGGTTCGACAATATCATACAACTAGCTTCTCGAGACAATTTTTTAATAGTGTAAAATAGTGCAAAATTTATCATTTTGGTGTATCGTATAAAACATTATATATCTGAAAAGAAATAAAAACATACATTTTTTTTTCTTGGATTCATAGAACATACAATTTTTTTTGGTGAAGAACATTATTGAATGTGTATGATATGGACGGCTAATGATTGAAGTAGAGAAGATTTGGTAATTGGGATATTTGTGGTTACACGTTAAAAAATAATACGAAAACGCGGGAATGCAATAATAGAAGTGGGGAGACGTGCAAACGTGGGACCACGTAGAGATGGATAGTTTTAGCGGTTAAACTCCCCCAATGGCCGACTTTCCCGCTAAAGAAAGAGAGAGAGCCCATATCATATCCCACCATTTCTTCCCGGCCTTCTCTGATTCCTCTGTTTCTTCTCCGCACCATTGTTTCTCTTTCCAGGTGATCCTTTCTCTTTTCTCTCTGTGATTTGTTCTCTATCATTCTGTAATATCGATCCATGTATTGATTTTCTTGACATTAGGTGTGATATTCTTGATTGGGAAAGCACGTACGTCGATCTTCGTTTTTGTTGTTGTTTATGGTCTGAGATGCCTGGGATTTCTTCGATGCAGATTTGTGGCAAATAGCGATTAAAGAGGAGGAATAATAATTTGTTGGGTACATGCATGGGTTTTTAGATTGCTGTGCCTAGACAAATTGTTTGAAACATGTCGTGCTGCGGCGGTGCGGAGGAAGAAAACTACGGCCCACCGCCTAACCAATACACAACTGCTCCGCCCAAAGGTGGTGGTGGGGGTGCATATGGTGGCGGAGGTACCTCTTCATTTTTTTCAATTTGTTTCTGCTTTGTTGGATTTAATTCAATGTATATATCTCTATTTCTGTATCATATAACCATTTTCATTTTTGTGGTTTATAGGCAATGACAGAGGAGAGCCAAGGAGTTCCAATCCGGTTAGAAGTGGGGCTCCGGCGAAGGCCTTACCAATTGAATTACCGGCTATGCCTTTGGATGAGTTAAATAGGCTAACGGGTAACTTCGGTCAAAAAGCTTTGATAGGAGAAGGTTCTTATGGCCGGGTTTTCTATGCAAAATTAAGTAATGGTAAGCCTGCTGCAATTAAGAAGTTGGATGCAGGTTCACAAGAGCCAGACTCAGATTTTGGGAATCAAGTAAATCCTCAAGGCATTTTTTCCTTTTCTTTTATTCAATGCTGATCGATTTTAATTACGTACAGTGATTTTTATGTCAATCTTGTGCAGTTATCTACGGTATCAAGACTTAAGCATGACCATTTTGTGGAGTTGATGGGGTATTGCTTAGAAGGAAATAATCGAATCTTGGTTTTCGAGTTTGCACAGATGGGATCCTTACATGACATATTGCACGGTATGTATGCTCAAATAAATGTTTTGCTTTTGCCTTTTGTTGCCGCAGATTTGTGTTGAAAATTGATTCATATTTTTGTTGTTTTGATCCATGCAGGAAGGAAAGGAGTACAAGGAGCTGAACCTGGTCCAGCTCTAAGTTGGAATCAGAGAATTAAAATTGCCTATGGTGCAGCCAAAGGCCTCGAGTATCTGCATGAAAAGGTTCAACCTTCCATTGTTCACCGGGATGTCAGATCCAGCAATGTGCTACTCTTTGATGATCATGTTGCCAAAATTGCAGACTTCAACTTGACCAATCAGTCATCTGACACAGCTGCACGACTTCATTCGACTAGAGTTTTGGGAACTTTTGGCTATCATGCTCCTGAGTAAGCTTCAATTCTTGTTCTTTGAATTAGTGTTGCATGTGATCCTACTCCCTGATGTTCTACAACCATTTGACATAGTAGTTTAATTAGAGGTTTTACATTAGCTTCAATTTTATACATTCTCCCCCCTCTATATGGTTAGAAAAAGTGATGCATGGGTCACGTTATATCTTTTAACACATATATGATAGTCTTATCTTTTACCTAAAGCAGCCGTTGGTGTGCAAACGAAGCTCGATTAGATGCTCTTGAACTTGAACGTTTTCTTAGTTAGAAGTGGGAATACTTTATGTAATCTGCACTAACAGAAACGTTGTTTTGTTGTCATCTCCAGTATGTCTTTTCTATGTCTTTCATTTACCTTTCTCCTTTATAAAATCATTGCTTTTGATCAGGTATGCCATGACGGGGCAGATAACACAGAAGAGTGATGTTTACAGTTTTGGGGTTGTTCTATTAGAGCTCTTGACAGGAAGAAAACCTGTAGATCATACAATGCCAAAAGGGCAACAGAGTCTTGTTACCTGGGTATGTACTTACATTACCTCACTACTTTGGACTGACACTATCATTGAATTTACCAGAACTTAATTACAAAACCTCTGATTTGAATACATTAAAACATTGCAGGCAACTCCTAGATTGAGTGAGGACAAAGTGAAGCAGTGTGTTGATCCCAAGCTAAACAACGACTATCCACCAAAGGCGATTGCTAAGGTCTACTTTGGCACATCCTATCTCTCGATCATATTGTTAGATTTACTATAACAACTTGGAATGAACAACAAATCCCATTAGCATAATGAAATGGTTACTTATTCGTCTAATGCAGCTAAAGGTACACCATTCCTTCCTGTTTCTATTTTCTGAGACATTATATTTTCTCTCAGTTGGCAGCTGTGGCGGCACTTTGTGTTCAGTATGAAGCTGACTTCAGGCCAAACATGACAATTGTTGTGAAGGCTCTACAGCCGTTGCTCAATTCAAAACCTGCAGGACCAGATGCAAACGCATAAGAGTTAAGATGATGATATTCTACCACAGAATCTGCAGCAACTTGTCCTGTGTGCTTCAACGTATCTTTCTTCCTTGTAATCTCATTCCCAGAATCCTATACTGAATCAAGGCACGGTCACAAGATTGTCATTTTTCTGATTCAGTATATCCTGTTTCGGATGTTAACATTTGCAAGATGGGAAATGTGAAACTTTTATGGAAGCTAGCAACCTGGTTACTCCAATGCACCATTTTGTATTTGTTTTTGCTACATTATGGCATCTGTAAAGATGTAGAAGCTATTTAAACAAAGATATTTCTACTGTTTCTGACAGTAGATTTATGCAGAGCCACACTAAAATTAAGAGTTGTTTTGGCCACGATCCTCAATAAGGGATTAGAGAGATACTTAGTGATACCAAAAGTAACTAATAGTGCGGATGCGGGTGTGCCAACTCGCAGGCAAGGAAAGTGAGTGGGGTGCGTCGGGTCTTGACTTCTTGATCAAGCGGAGGGATTCCGGTGTCACCTCACTGACGAGGAATTACGAGCACAAGGCGATTCGATACTCACGGTGTCGTGAGCAGAGCAACCAAAGAGGGATCAAGAGTGATCGGTGATAAGTCCGAAAGGGCTCTGAGAACTAAGGCGGGGATGCGCTTAGGGTTAGGCTAGGGTTTCGAGAGGCTCGAAGAGGTTCAGCTGAGTTGAAAGTTTGTTGTATTGTTTTTTGTAGAGTTGTTGAGAGATTGAGTTAGGGTTGTCGAGCCCCTTTATATAGTGGTTCGCCTTTTCCCAGAAGTAATTACTATCCAAATCAGACTTTGAGACCGAATATCACAAGGATACTGCTTCATCCGCGCGAACCAACCATCTGTGTGACGCGTGTCCATTTCGCACAACACACTTCGCATAGGTCACTGCCTCCGCGTTGCTCAACTATAGAGTCATATGCGGACTTATTAAGAACATCTTTACCCTGGGGGGGGTGTCACAGTTCTTGTGGAAACCTATCTCGCGTGGGCCACGGATTCAAACCAATATGTGAGCTTTAAATAAGCTTTTTCATTTAAAGGGCCATAAGAGTTGGCCCAAAGCATGTTAAAGACTTGTAAGAGTCTTCAACGATAAATGTGGTACATGCGGACTCCGCCTGTTGTTTCTTTGCGAAGTCTCATACGCGAGCCAGTTTCGCCTAAATGTACTTCGCCTCGCCTAGATGTATTTCACTCCTACGTGAAGTGTCACCTCGACTGGACTAAGCGAAGTATATTTCTGTAACAGCGCGCGAAGTCTTTTCCGCATGCGAATTCTGCCATCCAGCTTGCATGATTTAACTGGCGGGTCATCACTTGTAAACCCAAAGAATTTGGACTCGCCCGTATGACGTGGACCACGAATGTAATTAATATTCACTTGGACATTTTACCACCTAGTAAAGTATTACTTCGGATGTAAACATAATATGCAGACTTGGACCAAAATACCCACTGGCTCAAACATTGCCCCCTAGGCCTTGAGCTTTGGATTATCTAAGCGAAAATGCCTTATTGAACAAGTCATAGTAATTCGAAATTTGGAAGATGCTGACGTTTTGGCGCCATCGCGACCTTCATCTCGCTAAGGCGGACCAAAGTTTTTAGGTGCGTGCCCCCCACCACCTCGCGAGACAGCTTGGTTTTGTCCAAGGGATTCCTTACTCACTGTGTAGCGAGCAGGTATGTATCCCAACGTAAGATTGGTGAAGCGAAAAAAAAATTTCTTTTTTTAGAGAAGCCACATAGATTAGCCTAAATAATGACTAAGACACCTCAAGAAGGGTCTAAAGTCTAAAATATCTGGAACACATATCTACACCTTATGTGCCCCCCCTGTGAAGGAATTGTAGTACCGTGCATCATTGAAGGTAGCAAACACTGAAAAAAGGTTGTGGATTGGCCGTGAGTAGATCCCGGTGTATGAATAAAGGTACACAACTTGTACGGATGCTCCCTAGTAAAGGAAAACATTTTGCAAGGTCATGAAAACACATTGAAAAAACTTATTGCAAATTCGCGCGTATCCTGACCTGTCTGCATTTGAACTACCATAACTCTCAGAAATGTCGAAATGACGAACCGTAAAAATCCTTTGGACAAAAGACATCCAGGGCTTTCTGTTGATATAAGGCGCACCGGCTAGTTCTTCCTGGATCACTCCAGTTTAATCGGTGAAGTAGACTGTCTGGCAGTGGCTTTTTGACTTGACTTCGTTGGCAACAAATGCGAAGAATCGCTTTATTTAGGGCCTCTGGAATAGGCTCCAATCTGGTACTTGTCTTTTGGTTAGACTTTGCACATTTACAAAGAAAATAAAGAGAGAAATGAAGAGATTAGCATAACTAATTTGCATGTAAAACTTTATTTAGGGCCTCTGGAACATGCCCCAATCTTGTACTGGTTTGTTTGTTAGGTTTTGTACATTTACAAAGAAATGATCTAATTACATGCTTCTCTCTCGGGTTTCCCCCTAGTGTGAGGCGGTGGGGCAATAGCGCGTAGCACTATTAACAGTGGTTGCGGGATCAGGAGGCGGAGGATCCGCGCGCTCCCAAACACCAACGATATGGCGCTTTAAGAAACGACCATTAATATGATCGCGGTGGATGGTGCTATCAAGGTCTTGTAAGTGGTATGCCCTCTTGGGTAAGATGCGATGAGCACTTACCCCGTCCCTCGGTTTTCTCCCCAAAGGGAAGCACAGCGCGCCATACTGTTTGGCCTTCAGCATAACTCCGTCCGCGGGTAACTCTATCATAGGACCGCGCAACGCGTCGCTTCTCGAGGATGAGATTGTTGAAAGCAGTGATACGGTGTTCATCGAGGTCTTCGAGCTCCTGCCACATTGCCTGAACGTAATCGTCACCAAGTAATTGGTGTTGTTCTTGGACGCGAAGCGAGGCAATGTGAATCTCAAGGGGTAGGACGGCGTCATGACCAAACATGAGAGCATATGGGGTGGTATATGTCGGACCGTGCTTGGAGGTGCGGTAGGCCCACAAAGTATGGAAAAGCTCTAGATGCCAGACATGGGGGTTCAATTCTAGCATCTTGCGCAAGATACTGAGGATAACTTTATTGCTCGCCTCCGCCTGACTATTGGACTGTGCATAATAAGGGGATGAATGCAGGAGCTTGATACCATAGCCAGTGAGGAACGTGACCATAGAATCGGCCATGAAAGCTGCCCCTCGATTAGTCACGACGCACTCCGGAAGACCGAAGCGGGAGATAATGTTGTAGAAGATAAAATTACGGACCGAGGTCGCCGAGGCGACTTTGAGTGGTTCGGCTTCAACCCACTTGGTAAAAAATTGGTGGCCACTATAATGAACTTATGATGCTCAGAAGAATGTGGATGAATGATGCCGACGAAATCTATCGCCCAACCGCGACCAGGCCACGGCTTAATTATAGGCTGTAACGGAATGTTCGGAATGTGTTGCACTAGTCCGTAAGCCTGGCAATCTTGACAACGTTTGGCGAAAGCAATACAGTCCCTGAGAATGGTAGGCCAGTAATAGCCGTGGCGACAGATTAACCACCACATTTTGGGCCCTACATGGTGCGAATCACAAACCCCACAATGAACCTCGTGCATAAGCCGCTTGGCCTTGTTGCCATACACGCAGCGGAAGTCATTACTGTCTTCACCTCGCCGGCGAAGTTCACCATTGCGGAGCACGAAGTTGAGGGCGAGAAACCTCATTTGCCATGAATGCGTGGCGTCATGAGGGTTCTTGAGGTAGGCGATGAATGGTAGCCTCCAGTCCTCGTCGATAGGGTCTTAGGCAGCAACGTCAAGAGAGTATGCCTTATATTGCCCCTTAGCAATAAAAGAAGGAAGAGTGCATTGTTCGACCTTGAGTAGTCGTTCGCGCACTCCATCTCGCATGCTAAGGCCTGAGGCAATTTGGGCAAGCTCATTCCCCGCGAAGTTGAACTCGCGCGGAATGTGCTCAACGTGAATGTCATTGAACGGGTCCAATATGTCAAATGCTTTGCGCAAGTAGGGCTCGATGAACAAACTCAAGCATTTAAACTTCGCCACTAACTGGTTAACGACCAATAAGGAGTCTCCGAAGACTTAAACCTCGCGGACCCCTAAGTCCAGCAAAATTTCCAGTCTGATGATGAGCACCTCATATTCCGCTTGATTATTTGTACATTTAAAATCCAGCTGGAAGGAGTAAGAAAATCGATCTCTAGCTGGGTTCTCGATGGTGATCCTGGCAACTGCAGCAAGTTCATTATGCGATCCATCAAAGTAAAGAATCCATGGGGTGAGTGAAATAGCGGCGAACTCTAACTCGCGGAACGTTGTTAGTTCGGTTGGCGGGTGATGAGCGAGAAAGTCCGCTATGGCATGTCCTTTTACTGCTTTTTGCGGAACATATTGTAGGGAGAACTCAGATAAAGCCAATATCCATTTGCCTATGCGTCCCTATAGTATAGGGCCGGAAATCATGTATTTGACGAGATCGGACTAAGCGATCACCACCATGGTAAAAACTAACATGTAGTGGCGGAGCTTGCAACCTGCAAAGAATAGGGTGAGACACAACTTTTCTATTGGAGAGTAGCTTGTCTCGCAATCTGTTAACACCCTGCTAAGGTAATAAACAGCATGTTTCACCCCGTTCTCATCGTCTTTTGATAAGAGTCCGCCAATAGACAAATCAGCAGTGGCGATGTAAAGCTTAAGCGGAACGCCTGGGCGAGGTGGAACCAAAACAGGAGGGTTCGTAAGGTATTCCTTGATACGATCGAAGGCTTCTTAGTGTTGTGGCTCCTATACGAACTCGGTTGCCCCTAGAGCTTGAGGAGGGGTGAAAAGGGCTGGACCTTCCCTGCCACGTTTGAAATGAAACAGCGGAGGAAGTTGATTCGCCCGATCAGTTGTTGGAGCTCCTTAGTTGTAAGAGGTGAGGCAGTTATTACAGCCTGCGCCTTGTCTTTGGGGATCTCGATACCCCTTTGGTGGACCAGAAATCCTAGGAAGTCACCTGCCTCTGCGAAGAACACACATTTGGCGGGGTTCATTTTTAGGTTGTGTCGTCGCATCCGCGTGAAAACCTGTCGGAGGTCTTCAATGTGTGTCACCCGCGTTTTGGTTTTAACCACTATGTCATCGATATAAACTTCAATCAGCTTTCCCAAGATATCGTGAAAGATGAGGTTCATGGTGCGCTGATATGTTGCCCTCGCGTTCTTGAACCTGAAAGGCATGACAACATATTCAAACGCACCTGCAAACCTTGGGTAGCGGAAGGCGGTCATGTGACGATCATCTTCAGCAACATGAATCTGGTGGTACCCGACGGTTCTGTCCATAAAGGATAGCACTTCATGCCCCGCAGTTGCATCAATGAGGAGGTCGGTGATAGGCATGGGGTATATATCCTTGGGCGTTGTGTTGTTGAGGTCCCAGTAGTCAACACAGACGCGTATTTTGCCGTTCTTCTTGCGGACGGGAACTACATTGGATAGCCATTCGTTGTACTTGGCCACGCGAATGATACTTGATCGATGCATGTTTTCAATTTCTTCCTTGACTACGATTTGGGTCTCAGTTTGCATGAATCGGCCATCCTGGCGGACTGGACGTCGATCAGGATAAGTGGGCAGCCGGTGACAAACTAAATCTGGGGACAAGCTAGGCATGTCTTCATACTTTTCGGCGAAGCAGTCCTTATAATCATGTAATAGGGCAAGAAGGTCTTCCTTTTCTTTTCCCGTCAGCTTAGCACTAATGGAGAGAAGTAAGGGCTTCTTTGCAGTCCCTACGTCAACTTGTGAAATAGGGTCGCAGACTTGAGGTGGTGTATCGTCCAATGCGGTGGGAGCTAACTGAATAACTTCCTCTTTGGTAGCAGTATAATCCACTATTTCGTCTACGTATTCCATAGTCGCGACCTTGTTGTAGGCTTCGCGTTCCGCCCAATATGAGAGGAGTCTCTCACATAAGGACTCGCCATTCTTGAATGCCTCTTCTGAGGAGGCACTATCCATCAGAGGGTTGTAAGGGATCCACGATAGTGTGAGGACGTTGTAAGTCGTCCCTCACCTGGGTGAGCCCCCATCGCGTTAAATTGGAGGCCGTGACCCCATAGGGGCGGCCTTTGGAATCGACGCCTTGGAGCTCTAACAGGCCCAAGTCAGTATTGTAATAGCGGGCGTCATTGAACTTGGCAGAGATGGAGAAAGGATGCGGGTCCGTTTTGATAAGGACCGCCTTGCTTTTCTCAGTATCCCAGATCATGAGTTCTTGGTACATAGAGGAAGGCACACATAAATTTCTATGGATCCAGTCGCGGCCTAGGATCATGCTGTAGGATGAAGCGCATTCAGCGACGAAGAAGGTATAGATCTGTGATGCTGGTCCCACCTTGACTCCTAAAAATAACAGGCCTAGAGTTCTAGAGACTTGTCCGGTGAAGTTGTTGACTGTTAGGGATGTGGTTTGAATCATTGAGCCCGGGATACCAAGGAGTCCCATGGTACGGGTTGTAATGACATTCATAGCAGCTCCGGTATCAACCATGACTTTGTTGACCATGATCCCTTCAACTTCAGCCGTAAGGTATAATGGCCTCATGTGAGTGGCCATGTCAAGGGTTGGTGTGGAGAAGGTCAGAGTCTGCATGGGTGTGACACTGCTCGTAGCTTCCAATTATGGAGCGTCCTTAGGTTTCACCAAGATTGGACCCATCTCATTGCTACAAGACGGGGGCATGTCGTAGACATTTTCACTATTGTCTAGGATATTCGTCGCGTTGCATGTTATGTTTGGCGGGAGTGCATATCTTTCAGATATGAAAAACACCATCCCGACTTGAAAAGAGAATTGCTCGTGGACTGGGATCAGTGAAGTCTTAATGATCCCATGTTCTCCTTCGAGCACAGCGAATGCGCTCTCCGTTGGGTTGACCTCTTTGTCCTCAAGCCATGCAGAGACTTCAAGCATATTGTAGGTGAATGATTCCACTTGCCCTTCTGTTTGGCCTTCATCTAAGTTAACGCGAGGCTCGGAATGAGCCTCGTCGTTTAATGAATTCTCTCAAAATGATGGGCCATCAGCTCTGCGAAGTTAGGGTTGGAAGTAGTACTTTCGGCACTTGGTGATACGTCAGTCTCCGTCCGCCGTGGTCACCACACGAGTTTGGCCGAGGGCTGTTTGTCCTCAGCTGGCTGCTTATCCGCGGCTAGAGGAACCTTGGCATTGTCATCGTCCCTCAAATGAGGAAGGGCTAAGATTCGAGGCTCCTTCTTGGCCTCCGTCTCAAGGTTAGGTTGTGACTGGGGCCGATGTGGTCGTGGTGGTTCCCTCCTTGCCTCGGGGTCCTGGCAAGGAGCATCCCGGGGCCGTGATGGCTGAGGCGGCTCGCGCCTTGGCTCGGGCGCCGGGTTCATGAATAGTCTTCACCTTGCTGAAGGGGGTGGTTCCCTTCTTTGTTCAGCCTCCGGGGATTGTCGGCGCCTTGGTTGAGGAAGCGGTTCCCTTCTTCGGTCAAGCTCCGGTGAGGGTCTACGCCGGGAAGGCTGTGGATCCCTTCTTCTTTCTGGCTCTGAGGATGGCCTATGTGGAAGGTTGCGAATCATTTCTTGGTGGTACGGCGAGGTGACAGAAGACGTTTACTTTTGGAGCAGGGTCATTTTCTACCTGTGCACATACTCTTGGAGGCATTACCGGCGGCCTTTGGAGTATTGCGTACAGGCCTTCTGCTTCTCTCCACATCCTCTCAGGTGTCTGTGCGAGCTGCGAGGGTTGTACGACGCCATCATTGACAGCTCGCAAGGCACACAGGATGCTGCCATACTTCTTCTGTAGCTTTCGCTTCTTGGATCTGGTAATGGTAACTAGTCTGCCCCCTTGATGCGTGTACCATATCCCTTCTTTGATCGTTGATTTGGATGTCGGGGGAATGTAGGGGTCGGTCAAGATACCTTGACGAGGGCTTGAAGCCTAGTTTTCCTGATACCCGTTGCTGGAGTCGGATATGTCCATGTCGCTTGAAGCTGGAGACGAAGTTGCTTCTTCCGTCTAGTGTGATTGGACGAACGTCTTGAGGCATTTGATCATCTGTTCCAGCTCTTCGCGAGTCCTGGGGCTCACGGGTTGGTAGTTTTCAGTAAGGGACGGTGTATCGTCCCGCATGATAATGTTGCCCTTATCTTTCCTTGAAGGGCCATCGGGCTGCAGTCTGGTGACTAACTGCCTTGCCGGTTCATGGTTTCTACTTTGGTTCGCTAGCATGGTATAGTCATTCGCCGGTCTCTTGCGGTTTTGACCTGGCGGTTTGTACGGACCTGCGTTTGGAGATAGGTCCAATGTTATCGTGCGTTGGCCGTTGCGAGGCCAAGCGACATCTGCAGTCGCGATCATAAAACTGCATTTATCCTCAAAGCGAATGTACTTGAGGTCGAGCCAGTCCTGAACTTGCTCGCGAAGATGGTAGCAATCGCGAGTTTTGTGTCCCCAACTTGTAGTGTACGCGGCCTTCTTTATATTCAATGTAAGGTAAGGCGCTCGCCACTGTGACGAGTCCGCCATCAATAAGGTCGTCTAAAACCTTGTGTGCGAGGTTGACGTTGTAGGTATACTGATAGAGGCATAAAATGCCGTGTTTATAATGTGTTTCCTACCCTATTTAGCTACGTTATTACCTTAACTTTATCATTTTTGACTTGTTTTATTTATTAGAGGCTTAGTGAGCATTATTTACGAAAAGGATGTTAAAAGAGGAAATTTAATAGAAAACCTAGTTGTTTCGAGAATCCTACTTCAACTAGGAAACGTTGAGTCATAAAGTCAAATCCTATTCGGACCAGGAAACCTCTAAGTCGCATAAACCCAAACCTAAGTGGATTTGGGCCGATTGCATGATCCATTTAAACCCCAAAACCCTATGGATTCGGCTAGGCCTTCTTGGCCGATTTCTTGGAGTCCAATGGACTTTCTTTGCCGATTTTTAGGGTATTATTTTAAGGAGTTTTGCTTCATCAAAATCTCTATTTATTTAGGGGAATATTCTGATTTTATTTATCTTAATTCCTATTGGATTGAGCATGTCATTATGCTTATTTGTAGGATTGCTATTGGATGAAAAACCCTACAACAATAAAATCGGCAGCTTTACAAGGAGAAGGAGTTCTTTGCCAATTTTCCTTGGTGATTAAGCCATGCATTCGGTCATCATTCAAGCTACATACGAAGGAGTGGTGCGCAAGAATTCTAGAGAGTTCCATGGAGATAATTTCCAGATTTTATGTGCAATTAATTGGAGCCATTGGATCAAGAATAAATCAAGGGTGGAGAGCATAACTTGGTTCGGCCTAGACTCTATATAAGGGGCTGTTTCTCTACAGAAAAAAATCATCATTCATTCTCACAAAAACCCTAGAGAAATAGCTTCCTCTTGCCGCAGCCCTCTCCCCTCCTTTGCCGAGTTCTCTCTCCCTGCCAAAGCCTTGGTGATCTTCACCCTTGCGTCGCAACCTTGGAGAAGAAGGAACCTTGAAGCCACGCACCTCTTGCTCATCCTCAAGCTTCTTGAAGATCGTCAAAGTGTAAACTATGCCTCTATCTTTGTTTAGTTTTCTTTACAATTTTAAAGACATGGATTCGGTGTTCATCATTGGTATTGGATGTTTGTTGCGATTGTTTTGTTATTAGTAAATTCTTTTCTTAGTTAAGCATGTTGATGTTTTGTTTATGATGTTTTAGTATTTTGTTCTTGTCGATTTATGCTTTAGGAAGGAAGCGTTTCTGCTTTAGTAGCTATATAGTTAGAATGCATGCTAACTACCGTCAGAAATTCATGCTAAGCCGCGTAGGTAAGTATGGATCGTAGGTGATGGAAGCCATGTCGTAGTGGCTGGAAACGTGGACTACAATGATTTAATGCGGTGACGTTCACGGCAGTGGTCGTGTTCAATCTCGTTCTTTATCTTAATGATTCATGTAGACGTTCTCATGAAATTCTTAGTTCTAGACGTTCTGTGCTAAGTACACTTAAGAAGAACAATAAGATGCGAAGACCTCGTAGGCTCGTGTCTTGAGATTGTTTCTAGATTATAATTTCGACAAGTTTCACTTTACTAAGATTGAAGCATGATATTAATGTGTGGTCGAGATCTGAGTTTCTCTCTTTGGCTATGTGTTGAATGGACTGATCAATTGTACATATTTAATATTTATTTTCTGTTTTGTAGGAATTTAGAACCAAACTCTCTAAACCCCCGTTTATCTTTGTATATATGTAAATAATTGTTTATAGTTCTAATCTTTTTATTACTAAATGCAAGAGCGCCCTATAAGTCCCCGGCCTTTCGACCCCTTACTTATCATATGCTATATACTACACAAAGGGTTTAAATTGCACGATTGCCCCGGTGTTTTCGGTGCACGTCAATTTTTGGCGCCGTTGCCGGGGACTTAATAATAAGTTTCTTGTTATTTAGTGCTTTGTTTATATTGTCTAATATTTATTTGTTTTATTTGTTTTCAGATTTGGACTTTAAGAATCAAAATCGGTGGGACTAAGGTCACAATTGTTAATAGGGTCTTTCCAAGTCCTTATTAACTCTTGTCGAATTGTCTAACACATAGTAGCTCTTAGCTGAGTAAGAAGATTTTATTCGGTGTCTAGGTTGAGTTAAAGTACCTGGGAACATAAATTGGATCTCATGACTGCAAGGGTTTCGTCCCTACAGTCAAATCACGAGTCCTACCAGCCTACTACGTCTACCTGGCCGAATAAGTCTTTTGAAACCACGGAGTTATTTATGTCTAGATAATAAACCTAATTGGTCCATTTTCGGTTTGCTTCTTAAAATTTGGAATTGAGGATTTATAAGCCTTATAAATTGTCGATTAACATTTCTAACCCTTGTAACGTGTCAAAATACGAGCTCAAGTCTAAATATACTTATACTTATACTCAATTTATACTTGTTAATAATAATGTTGTTTCTTTAATTTTTATTTCGGTACTTATTTATTTGTTTGAAATGTTTAGGGTTATGAATGTCCTATGAAAGTTCCTTGCCACTCATAACCGCAGAGTTTATAGCCGATCTAGAAGCTCGCTTGAAGCGCATTCAAGGTGGAGGAGCAGCATCAACTTCCAATATCTTGGAATACCCCATTCAAACACCCCAAACATTCCGAGAGCTGAATTTTGATAGTGACGAGGAGGAGGCCATCGTAGTCAAGTCCGTTTGTTCCGAACATTCGAAGGAGGTTGCATCTCCGCACTCTATCTATCCACCCGAAGGATTTTTCGAACAAGAAGAAGTACAAGTGAATCAACAACCCGCAACCATGAGTATCCGAGCACTTTCCGCGCAAGTTGATGACATTCCAGTCGGTGGATCTCCAAATTGCATTGTGTATCCGGCGGCTGCAGTTGGAAAAGAAGGAGACTTTGAACTGAAAAGTGGATTTCTCCACCAATTGCCGAAGTTCCATGGATTGCCGAGTGAAGATCCAAACAAGCATCTGAAGGCTTTCGAATTTGTGTGCAATAGCATGTGTCCAAGGAATGCGGACATGCAAGTACTACAATTGAAGGGATTCCCCTTCACTCTTGAAGACCCCGCAAAGTCATGGTTATTTGATTTGCCCAATGGGCACATCACCTCATGGGATCGCATGAAATCTGAATTTCTGACGAAGTACTTTCCGGCTTCGAAGGTCACTCTTATGAGAAAGCAAATAACCGGAGTTCAACAAGGAGCGGATGAATCTTTCTGCCCCTTTTACCAAAGATTCAAGGCTCTTGTCGCATCATGCCCCTCTCATGGAATCAAAGAGAGCAATTTATTGCAATACTTTTATGAGGGACTGTTGCCCTTGGAACGCCAACTTCTAGACGCCTCATCTGGAGGCTCATTTGTGGACAAGACGCCTCAAGAAGCATGGACATTGCTAGACAACCGAGCCCTCAATGATCAACAATTTGCGGTCACGCTTAATAGTACAAAGAAAGTGAGTGAAGCTAAGGCACTCGAAAGCAAGCTTGATGCCGTACTAGCCCATCTCACCATTGGAGCAAGCCGTGAACCTGTCAAAGTATGTGGTGTTTGCTCTTTGTAAGGACACCCCACGGATCAATGTCCCCAACTGATTGAAAGTGGCGAATGGGAATCTGCCAACGCCATCGGACAACCAAGATACAATCCATTCTCAAATGTGTACAACCCTGGTACTCGAGATCATCCGAACTTTCGTTGGAGCAATACGGAGAATGCAACAAGCCAACCCCCAAATTTCGGAGGTCAATTCCAACGCCCATCCGGATTTGTTCCAAGACCCCAGGTTCCTCAAACTTTTGTTCCAAATAATCCTTTTATGGCAAATAACGCTACTCACCCCTCTTATGATAAGATGCTAGAGAATCTGTTCCAAACACAAGATGCACTTACTAGGGGGCAACAAAGCAATGTGAAGGATATTGCCGACATCAAGAACCAATTGGGGAAGATTGTGGATTTCATGGGAAAGATCACCGAAGTAGGGAAGCTGCCATCCGGTACCATCCCTAACCCTAATCCAAATTTTGAATCCGCAAAAGCTGTACACACAAGGAGCGGACATGGGCTCCACGAAGTACCAAGGAAGGACCCAAAGAAGTCCAACGTAGTTCATGATGAGGAGGACGAAGTCATCATTATCAACACCAAAGATTTGGAGAAAGATCCGGCTACTTCAAGAGCCGAAGCTTCTTTGCCAACAACCAACCCGCCAATAGGTAATGACCCTAACTCTAATGGTTCGGTTACAACTAACCCCCCTTTGGTGCACCCCCCCATTTCCAAGTAGGTTTCAGAAATCGAAGAAGGACGAATCCGATCAAGCCATTTTGGAGATTTTTAAGAAAGTTCAAGTGAACATGCCCTTGATCGAGTGCATTACTCAAGTTCCCAAATATGCGAAATTCTTGAAGGAGTTATGTACCACAAGGAGACAAACAAGAGAGAAAGAAGTAGTAAAGATGAGTGAGACGGTTTCTGCCGTTCTCCAACGAAGAATGCCGCCCAAGCTCAAGGACCCAGGGAGTTTTTCTATCCCTTGCGTAATTGGTGACACTAAATTTGATAATATCATGCTTGATTTGGGTGCATCAATTAATGTTATGCCATATAGTTTATATCTCTCCATGGACCTTGGCGAATTAAAGAAAGATAACGTAATTATCCAACTAGCTGATAGGTCCAACACGTATCCTAAGGGGTATGTGGAGGATGTTCTGGTTCAAGTTAACCACTTGATATTCCCTGCAGATTTTTATATCATAGATATGGAGGACGACTCCCATACAAGTTCAATTCCTATACTTTTAGGACGTCCTTTCATGAGAACAGCTAGGACCAAGATCGATGTGCATGCCGGCGCGTTGACAATGGAATTTGACGGTGAAGTGATTGGCTTCAACATCTTTGAAGCAATGAGGTACCCCTTGTCCAAAATTAAACCATGTTATTCCATTGATATTGTTGATTTGTATGCGCAGCATCATTTAGACACATTGATCGATGACAAGTTGGAAGTTACCATCTCCCAAGGAGTTGGGTTCAATGTGAAGGGTGACAAGGTACCTATGGAAGATTTGGAGGCAGTTTGGGATGAATACGTACTAGAAACCGTTGCGGCCTTAGACAATGTTCCATTCGCCCTACACAACGCACCATTCATCGGCCTCCGTGCTTCTACCACTAAGATGTTACCATCGGTAGAGAAGGCCCCTACCTTAGAGCTTAAGCCACTACCCGACCATTTGAAATATGTGTACCTCGGAGATGATGAGACACTACCTGCAATTGTGTCCTCTAAGTTAGATAATGAACAAGAAAGAAGATTGGTGGAAGTGTTGAAGAGAAACAAGACGGCTATCGGATGGACTTTAGCCGATATCAAGGGAATTAGCCCTACCACTTGTGTCCACCGTATTTTGCTAGAAGAAGGAGCTAAGCCTACCCGTGAAGCCCAAAGACGCCTTCACCCGCCAATGATGAAGGTTGTACAAGATGAAGTGATCAAATTGCTAGATTGCGGAGTAATCTACCCCATATCGGATAGCAAATGGGTTTCACCTGTTCAAGTTGTTCCCAAGAAATCCGGAATAACCGTAGTGAAGAATGAGGAGAACGAGCTTGTACCCCAAAGACTTGTAACCGGTCACCGTGTTTGCATAGATTATAGGAAGCTCAACGCCACCACTAGGAAAGATCACTTCCCCTTGCCATTCATTGACCAAATGCTTGAACGGTTAGCCGGCCATGAGTTTTACTGCTTTCTAGATGGATATAGTGGGTACAACCAGATTTGCATCGCCCAAGAGGACCAAGAGAAGACGACGTTCACATGTCCGTTCGGTACATTTGCTTATCGTCGTATGCCATTCGGTTTATGCAACGCACCAGGTACGTTTCAAAGATGCATGATGTCTATATTTTCGGATTACATTGAAAATAAAATTGAAGTTTTTATGGACGATTTCAGCGTTTTCGGTAAGAGCTTTGATTCTTGTTTGGAAAATTTAGAACTCATTTTGAAACGATGCGTTGACACAAATTTAGTTTTAAATTGGGAGAAATGCCATTTCATGGTAACTCAAGGTATTGTCTTAGGTCATATCATTTCGGCTAGAGGCATTGAAGTTGATAAGGCTAAGATTGATTTAATTCGTTACTTACCCTACCCCACAACCGTGAGGGAGATACGTTCGTTTCTTGGCCACGCAGGTTTTTACCGCAGGTTTATCAAGGATTTTTCTAAGATATCAAGGCCTCTATGCCGTTTGCTCCAAAAGGAAGTCGCCTTCGACTTTGACGACGAATGCAAGCTTGCGTTCGAGAAATTGAAGGAATTGCTGACCTCGGCGCCCGTGATGACGCCCCCTGATTGGAATGAGCCCTTTGAGCTCATGTGTGACGCTTCGGATTATGCCGTTGGCGCGGTGTTGGGACAGCGGAGGGACAAGAAGCCCTGTGCGATCTATTACGCATCACGAACTTTGAATGATGCCCAACTCAATTATTCCACAACGGAGAAGGAGCTTCTTGCCGTTGTGTTCGCTTTAGATAAGTTTCGCCAATACTTACTTCAATCTAAAGTAACTGTTTATACTGACCATGCAGCATTGAGGTATTTATTTGCAAAGAAAGACGCCAAGCCGAGACTCATCCGCTGGATTTTGCTACTCCAAGAATTCGACATCGAAATCAAGGACAAGAAAGGAAGTGACAACGTCGTTGCGGACCATCTTAGCCGGCTTGTGCGAGAAGAGGAAGCTCTACCTTTGACGGAAACGTTCCCCGATGAACAGCTTTTTGGAATCGAGGTAAGTGAACCATGGTATGCGGATATTGTGAATTACTTGGTCACTAGGACATTTCCAACTGACTTGCCTCGGTCACAAAGAGAAAAACTTAAGAAATGGTCTAGGTATTACATTTGGGATGAACCTTACCTTTGGAAAAGATGTGTAGATCAAATAATTAGGAGGTGTGTCCCTGAAAATGAGCATAAATCCATTCTTACCTTCTGCCATTCTGAAGTTTGTGGAGGTCATTTTGGATCTCGTCGAACTGCCCTCAAAATATTAGATGCTGGTTTCTTTTGGCCCACGATTTTCAAAGATGCATACATGTTTTGCATATCCTGTGATAGGTGCCAACGGCTAGGTAATTTAGGACCTAAAGATCAAATGCCTTTACAAAATTTTGTAACTGTTGAAATATTCGATGTATGGGGCATTGATTTTATGGGACCTTTTCCCGCATCTGACGGATTTTTATATATATTAGTGGCGGTTGATTATGTCTCAAAATGGGTGGAAGCAAAAGCCACCAAAACTAACGATTCTAAAGTGGTTGCAGATTTTCTCCGCACTAACATATTTTGTAGGTTCGGAATGCCAAGAGTGATTATAAGTGATGGAGGATCTCATTTCTGCAACCGTACCATCGCAGCATTGCTTAAGAAATACAATGTTACGCACAAGGTGTCCACCCCGTACCACCCTCAAACAAGTGGACAAGCCGAAATTTCGAACCGAGAGATCAAGCGGATTTTAGAGAAGACTGTAGGTCCTAACCGCAAGGATTGGAGCCAAAAGCTAGATGACGCTTTATGGGCCTACCGTACAGCCTACAAGACACCCATTGGGATGTCTCCATTTCGGCTAGTCTATGGAAAAGCATGCCACCTACCGGTGGAGTTGGAACACAAAGCTTGGTGGGCGGTAAAGGAATTTAACATGAATCTAAATGATGCCGGCCTTCATAGGAAGTTGCAGCTGAGCGAACTTGAGGAAATCCGAAATGAAGCCTTCGATAGTGCGTGGATTTACAAGGAGAAAACCAAAGCTTATCATGATAAGATGCTCCGTCGGAAATCGTTTGTTGTTGGACAAAAAGTCCTACTATTTCATTCTAAACTCAAACTCTTTCCCGGTAAGTTACGTTCTCGTTGGATTGGCCCTTTTATTGTTACTCAAGTTTTTCCTCATGGTGCCATACAGATCAAGAGCGCAAAGACCGGTGAGCACTTTAAAGTGAATGGCCATCGGCTCAAGCCCTACTATGAGCCGTATGAACCAAATGCGGAGGAAGTACCCCTCTATGAGACACCGAATACAAATTGAGGTACTACCGTCTAGCCAATGGACGTAAAACGAAGCACTCAATGGGAGGTAACCCATTTTCAACAAGAAGATATGGAGGAGCCGTCAACGCAGATTTGTTTTCCTTATTCCCTTTCTTCTTGTTTCAATTTATTTGTTTATTTGCTTTATTTTTGAGTCGTAGCTCCCAACTTCATGCTTACCTCTATACTTTATTTTATGAACATTGAGGACAATGTAGAGTTTAAGTGTGGGGGAGGGATTTACATTGTTTTATTGCTTTGAGTCAAATTATCGAAAAACCCAAAAATATTTTAAAATTTTCGAGTCTTTATTTTTGTTTTGAGTCTTAGGAGCCCTTAACAGTCTATGACGAAATTATTCTCTGAAATAATGGACGAAATGATCACAAGATTGAGTTGATTTCTAACTGATATTCTGCGGTTAATTGAAATAAATGGAAATCATACGATTTGTAGTGGATATGGTTTGTAAACATTGGTACAGATTTTGAGCATGGTAGGACAAGTGTGATTCATATGACCCTATTGTGAGCTTTTGAGCCTTATATATGTGCCATTTTTGTTGAGCGATCATTGAAAAAATTCTTAATTCGTTTTCTTGGCTTAATTTTTGCAAACCTCATTATTCTTTCATGTCGATTTACTCACCATAGCTTTTAATGGACTAGAGAGATTACTAGAACTCATTCTTGTGGATTTTCAAAGCTTTTATTCATAAACTACCCTGATCATGGAAGGGATTAAATGGACTTTTTAGGATAAACACCATTGCCAAATGAGCTTGTGTCCCTATTTGTGTGCTCGGCACACCCCTTAGATTTAACCCCTTTGAGCCTACGTTAAGCCTTTCTTTCATCACCCACGTAAACTTTACCTTGAACTTAGTACAGGAATACCTCTACCCTTGTCCTTTGGACCTAGTAGAGCATTTTGCAAAGTTCTATGATGATGTGATGAAGACCAAGTGTGGGGGAGGAAGAATAGACTTGTCCATAGTTGGAGGAGAAAAAGAAAACAGTATACTCATTGCCGAAAAAAAAAGGAAAAAAAAAAAAAACAAAGAAAGAAACGGCAAGAAATTTTTTTTTTTTTTTTTTGTGAACAATGGATTAAGTCCTTTGTGGAATCGGAGGTTATTATAAATGGAAGGCCTAAAAACAGAAATATTCTGGCCTTTGTCCTTTTTCATGAAGTTATAAGGAGGTTAGAATGACGAAGGGCCCAAAAAGATGATATCTGGCCCTCAATTTCGGAGACATAAGGTGTGCTTAATTGCTCTGCTAGGTCTTTAGGAACTTTGTGATTCCTCATCCTTCAATTCATACCCCTAGTTTAGCCATGTTATATAACCCTAAAGTCCTTTATGATATGTGAGATGGGTTAAACTTGATCTGTGGAGTCTATTCCAAGAATTGAGCATATGGTTTGGGTCCATTTGTGTGAGTAATTGATTCCTTCATGAGGTTTATTTATTTATTATTTAACATGTGTTTTTTGTTCATATAAATGCAAGCATTATGAATGCCTCAAAATATTTTCTCTTGCATACATTTGAGTGATTGAGCCAGAAAATCTGAGTGAAAAATCGAGTGCATACCTTGTGAGGATGGATCACTACTTGTTTGAAACATGCTGAGCTATAACCATCACCATTGTTCTTCCAAGTCCTACTAATATATGTGATCTATGCATGGCAATTAGCTTTGGAATGTTTTGGAATGATTCTTTATTAAGTGCTAATTTTGAAGCCATGAGATAAGAGATGCTGAGACAAATGTAAGGGCATTAGAGTTGTTTTTATTTATTTTGTCGATTGGTTTTGCTAAGGGACTAGCAAAAACTAAGTGTGGGGGAGTTGATAGAGGCATAAAATGCCGTGTTTATAATGTGTTTCCTACCCTATTTAGCTACGTTATTACCTTAACTTTATCATTTTTGACTTGTTTTATTTATTAGAGGCTTAGTGAGCATTATTTACGAAAAGGATGTTAAAAGAGGAAATTTAATAGAAAACCTAGTTGTTTCGAGAATCCTACTTCAACTAGGAAACGTTGAGTCATAAAGTCAAATCCTATTCGGACCAGGAAACCTCTAAGTCGCATAAACCCAAACCTAAGTGGATTTGGGCCGATTGCATGATCCATTTAAACCCCAAAACCCTATGGATTCGGCTAGGCCTTCTTGGCCGATTTCTTGGAGTCCAATGGACTTTCTTTGCCGATTTTTAGGGTATTATTTTAAGGAGTTTTGCTTCATCAAAATCTCTATTTATTTAGGGGAATATTCTGATTTTATTTATCTTAATTCCTATTGGATTGAGCATGTCATTATGCTTATTTGTAGGATTGCTATTGGATGAAAAACCCTACAACAATAAAATCGGCAGCTTTACAAGGAGAAGGAGTTCTTTGCCAATTTTCCTTGGTGATTAAGCCATGCATTCGGTCATCATTCAAGCTACATACGAAGGAGTGGTGCGCAAGAATTCTAGAGAGTTCCATGGAGATAATTTCCAGATTTTATGTGCAATTAATTGGAGCCATTGGATCAAGAATAAATCAAGGGTGGAGAGCATAACTTGGTTCGGCCTAGACTCTATATAAGGGGCTGTTTCTCTACAGAAAAAAATCATCATTCATTCTCACAAAAACCCTAGAGAAATAGCTTCCTCTTGCCGCAACCCTCTCCCCTCCTTTGCCGAGTTCTCTCTCCCTGCCAAAGCCTTGGTGATCTTCACCCTTGCGTCGTAACCTTGGAGAAGAAGGAACCTTGAAGCCACGCACCTCTTGCTCATCCTCAAGCTTCTTGAAGATCGTCAAAGTGTAAACTATGCCTCTATCTTTGTTTAGTTTTCTTTACAATTTTAAAGACATGGATTCGGTGTTCATCATTGGTATTGGATGTTTGTTGCGATTGTTTTGTTATTAGTAAATTCTTTTCTTAGTTAAGCATGTTGATGTTTTGTTTATGATGTTTTAGTATTTTGTTCTTGTCGATTTATGCTTTAGGAAGGAAGCGTTTCTGCTTTAGTAGCTATATAGTTAGAATGCATGCTAACTACCGTCAGAAATTCATGCTAAGCCGCGTAGGTAAGTATGGATCGTAGGTGATGGAAGCCATGTCGTAGTGGCTGGAAACGTGGACTACAATGATTTAATGCGGTGACGTTCACGGCAGTGGTCGTGTTCAATCTCGTTCTTTATCTTAATGATTCATGTAGACGTTCTCATGAAATTCTTAGTTCTAGACGTTCTGTGCTAAGTACACTTAAGAAGAACAATAAGATGCGAAGACCTCGTAGGCTCGTGTCTTGAGATTGTTTCTAGATTATAATTTCGACAAGTTTCACTTTACTAAGATTGAAGCATGATATTAATGTGTGGTCGAGATCTGAGTTTCTCTCTTTGGCTATGTGTTGAATGGATTGATCAATTGTACATATTTAATATTTATTTTCTATTTTGTAGGAATTTAGAACCAAACTCTCTAAACCCCCGTTTATCTTTGTATATATGTAAATAATTGTTTATAGTTCTAATCTTTTTATTACTAAATGCAAGAGCGCCCTATAAGTCCCCGGCCTTTCGACCCCTTACTTATCATATGCTATATACTACACAAAGGGTTTAAATTGCACGATTGCCCCGGTGTTTTCGGTGCACGTCATATACTGGCGAGATGGCCGAAATACGTCGTCATTGCCTTCCTCGCGGTCTCTCTTAGGTGCCCGGCATGGGTTTTCATCCTCCGGGTGTTCAGACATGTTCAATGTGACTCTCCGTTGGCCTGGCTTCGGCACCCGTCGGCGATTGTTCTCCTCTGGCTGGTTGGCCCAGTTCACTTCGACCATGCTGACCACGGGCGAAAAAGGGTCCACATCCACCATCGAGGCTGTGCTCCCCGGCGTCTTTAGTTTCAGGGTGCCAGAGTTTAGCCAAGTCTGCAGTTGATCTCGGAGCTTGACACAATCTTTAGTGTTGTGATTATAGACGTTGTGGAAGGTACAATACTTCTTGTCCTTCAGCTCCTCCTTGGATGGGATCTTGTGATCCAAACGCACGTACTTCGCCTCGATCAAGTCATTGAAGACCAGCTGGGTGTTTTTTGAGTCCTACGTGTATGACTCATATTCGGGCTTGGTCCATGCAAAAGACTGGATGGTGATTGGATTGCGGATCATTTTAAGATTCTTTAGTTTGTGAGCCAATGGTTTCCGAGTCAGTTCTACTGCTCCGACATCATCATAGTTCGGCGCGGCCTCAGTTTCCTCATGCCTCTGATAGTAAGGATCAAACGTGGGGGTTTGGAGGTCTAGTGCCCCCACCGTCCTGTTTCTCCCTGACATGTATGTCCCCTTAAAGGCATTCGTCTTCTCATCTATTTCATTGAGAATCAGTTCGTAGCTTCCGACCCTTTTAATTAGGTCGCCCATGGATGTGAAGCGTTCCTCATGATGCTTCAACCGCTCGCGATGCTCGAGACCTCGAACAGCCAACTTGATGGCTTCCTGCTCAGGTAGTATGTAATCACACTTGGCTTGTTGGATCTTGAAGCGTTGGAGGAATGAGACTCCAGACTTCATGCTCTGTTGGCTCATTTGGGTGAGAGAGTCGAGGCCAATCTTTGGCTCGATGGTGCCATAAGTCTCCTGGAACAGTCTCTCCATCGTAGGCCAGTCCGCAATTGATCTAGGCTTTAACCTGAAGTACCAGCTGAAAGCAGCTCCGGATAGAGAAGTCTCAAAGAGCTTGAGTTTGAGAATATCATTATTCCCATATTGGTCGCATTGGACTTTGAAGCGGGCCATTTGGGTTGCTGCATTTTCCTTTGTCTCTCCTGAGAATGTTGTGAAGACAATATTCTTAAACCCGTGGGGGAAAGGGTATTGTTCCACACTATCAGGGTAGACGTCGCGATACTGCAAGTCAGCATCACCTTTTCCGGTTTGCTCCTTAACTATGGTGGAGATAAGTTGGCGCCAGTCGGCTGCCGTCATAGGTGTGGATTCCGCTCCCTCCTCATGGTTTGGCCATGAAGAGAAGCTGGCGGCTTGTCCAACATTCTTGAGAGCTGGGCTGGAATGGGCTATAACCCGATCATCTGGTGTCCCGGCTCCCTGGCGTGGCGAACCGCTAAACCCCTTAAATGTAGGAATTAATTATCGAATCATTTTAGTTTTAATGCATGCTTTGAAAAATATTGAAAATAGCGCGCGATCAAAAGCAAGATGTTGATGAACCTATCTATGAGAGAGACCGAGTTGGTGGATGATAGGAAGTGCATGAAGCACCTACCCAATACATGAGTCACAAGTTTCTTCTTCCATTACCCCAAGTTCTGTTAGAAATATAGGTTATAAATTCTTCTATATATTTAGGGATGATTACTGTACTATTGAGTTAATCGGATAATTCAAAATGTAGTCTCATTCTGCCTCTGCGTTTCTTTTCTATAGGTCTTCTTCTTCATTTCTTTTTCTTTTCGATAAATCCATGAATGTAAACAAGTTCTGGAGAAGCATGCAATTCCTTAATTCGCTAAGCATCAGGTTCTTAGAATTTGTTTGTTTTCTAACCAGGAGAGATTAAACTCGAGATGAGTTTTGTTTTTTTTTTCCGGTGGATGTGCCGCTTACTTCTAATGCACTTTCTGATCTTTCTGGTGGTCATCGCCGTGAACATATCAATGAATACGACGATGACCCGGAGGCTATGATATGGTGCTATTTGTCCTACAAGTCACTACTCCTCATTACAAAGGATGGACCTTACTGGACCATCTATGACCTTTGGGCCGAATATCTACTAAAGGCAAAAGAATTGTGTGAGCAGATCGGCAAGGAAGGTGGTTGCCAAGCATTACATTCAATACCGAGGCTGTACTGTGGGACATCGGTACTGAAGGCACACCAATATTAGTGTGTGAAGGAGATCATCTCGTCAGAATTAAATGTACTGCTATTTGTCTATGTACGACAGAACTCAATACACAACACTTGGACGCGAAACTAGTTCGAATAGATAATTTAGATTATCAGCCTGCTTTGCATGCTGACAAGTTTTTCTGTAAACGAAAAAGTAGATGATCTAAGTCCATGCATGATTGATATATTGTTATCGATCTGATAATAATAATGTATGCCGAATAGAAGTTAATAATCAGCTTTATATGCTGCTTATAATGCAGTAGCTAGTCCAAGCACAGTTTATACTATACCAAAGTTTAGAAGACACTTTTTCTTTTCTTTGTTTCTGTGCGATCTGTCTCTTCCTCTCATTTTCCATGTACACAGTTTATGCTGCAGCCCACCTCAGTTTTTAAAGGAGAAAAAATTACTATATATACATGTAGATTGTAGAGTATCAGTCGCTGTCTTGTTGGTAATTCCATGTTAATGGTATATAGGAAGGTGCAGAGGAAAATGTTTTGGATTTCATTCTTAAACATTAATCTTATTGGTGTTTAGTACACATCTTGGTTACTTTCAGAAGGACACCCATATGTAAAAGTTTGTTTGAAAGTGATTATATTAATAGATTTCCATTTGCAATTAGATCTCTTATACCTATATATGAAGCATGAACTATGTATACAAATTTGAGTGTTTTAATACATGTATGTTATGTTGCGATCTTGGCTCCAACTTTCTCTTGTTATGATATGGAGGGATTGCTCTAATGCAAATTTTATGGAGACCTCAAAAAAAAAAAAAATAAATAAATAAAATTGGGCTTCGCCCAGTTAATGGAACACAAAGAAATTTAACCTATCATATTTTCAGATCCTAGTTTTGTCCTTGCATGGACGTGTATCCATCAGTCACCATGGCACCTCCGTGGTCAGACTCAAAAGAGAGGTCTAGGTAAGTTTACTTCCACGCCAAATTAGACTCATAGGTGTATATAGAACATGCCAGCTTATTTTGTCTAAACTCCATAACGCCCGCCCCTCCATGTTTGGACAGGATGACCACACCATGTCCCATTCTAATTAAACCGAGGAAGGAATATGTCAACACCACCTCCACATCCGACACCAAAACTAAATTAACTGATAGAACTCTAACACGAATCTTCAAATTTTATTTGTCTCATTTACTATATTGTTTTTGTTTTCAAAAAGAGTTTGGGATCCAATTTAGTTGGGAGTCTCAGCCTTATTTGAATAGTATATAATTATGTTACGCAAGAGATACAATCTGAGCAGGAATGACTTGGACCTCATACTTATAAATCTATAACACCTACATATGTAAAGATTCTGGTGTCACAGATTTGAAATTACCTTTAGTAACTTGGTGTTACAAATTCAAGTTAGGTACACGTGTGAGAACGTGTTGGAGAGAAAAAAAAAATAATCTTACATTAGATATAGGATAAAAGAAAATAAACCATTGTACTAAGGCTACATTAGGTATATGTCCCCCCTTTCTATCTTGGATGTAACTTTCTTTCTTTTTATTTTAAGAGAAAATTAGATAAAAACCTAAAATATTAGACCTCTTTTAAAATAAACTTATACATATTTTTCTTTCATTTTACACTCATTCCACATAAACAAACTTACTATATAGAACATATGTCTATAATTAATAGTTTTCTTCATTTTTTAGTTTCTCTTATTTGCCCTTCAGGCGATATAAAGCAAAATTTGATATATTTCTCAATTTTAGCATCAATTTGAAACTCAAATACTAAGCTAAAATTTAGCTGGATTTAACTTTATCATAATCAATTACATTCTTTAATTTTTTACCTTGTTGTTACTAACTTGAGTGTGTGTGTATATATATATATATATATATATATATATATAGAAGTATGTCATTTATAATAGAATGATTCTTTTCATTCTTAAGCTCACATTTGATATTTTTCTACATAGTCAAAAAATGTCTGATTGTAAGGTACACATTCTTGTTCTTTGATTAATTTTCTTCTTTTTAGGAATATTATTATATCATTTCTCATCCTGATCGAGAGAACATTTACATTTCTAATGTACCTATTAAGTAGGACATGATATGATAATATATCTACAAAGAAGAAACTCAAAATAGGGTTTAGGGTATATGGTTAAAGTATAGGGTTTAGGGTATATGGTTAAAGTATAGGGTTTAGGGTATAGGGTATAAGGTTTAGGGTTTAGGGCTTACGTACGGTAACACTATAAAATTTCTTCCTTTTACTTTAATAATCAGATATCTTATTTATATTATATTTTACCTGATGTATAGATTATAGAATGTTTTTATTTCACCTAGATTTTTTCATAAAAATAAAGAAAAATGCATGATTCTTGCAAATTGATTGAAAAATGTTAATGTTACAAGAAAAACTCATAATCCAGGTATTTAAGACAACATCAATTAATAAGCTTATTTATTATGTTTATATGTTATAGTTGAATGGTGGCAATTGTGTAAAATTTAGAAAAATTATGACATAATATATATCATAATTGATACATTTTAGATGTCTATTAGAAAGAAATATTAGGTCGGTTTTATTTAAAATCACTCTTCAAAATTAATTGTATATGAAAATCCCCCTTATTTTAATCAATAAATTAAAAATAAGGGGACGGGCGGTGGGCTCCTAGAGTGTGGCAGACCCTTCTCCTTTGGAATTAAGAATAAGACTTGTTTCCTACATCGTCTGCTTCCGAGGAGCTAATATCGCCTAATCCTTTATGTCACATCCCGACCCGTATATTTTTACCTTATTTACTAGCGTGATTATAATAAGAATTTTACCGTCTCGATCTTTGAGTTAATAGTTTAATTGGTCCCTAGAGGGGTTTTGGGGACGATTATGTGCGGAGGATTATTCGTATGAGGAAAATACGACGACGGTAAAAATAGTAAATTTTAGCTAGTAAAAGGTAATTTTTATTCGGGTATTATTTTTTCGGGGTGTTTTATTTTTGGATTTGGGTTGTTTATAAGGTTGGACCGGTTGGGAGGCCCAACCCATTTTTCCTCCCTTTCTCTTCTTCTCTCTTTTCTCTTTCTTCTCTCTCCCGTGCTCTCTCCCCGCTGGACTGTCCAGCCGCCAGCCGCCGCCGTCCGGCCAGCCGGCGGCCGCCGCTCCACCTCAGTTCGAACCCTCATCTCCTCCTCTCCCTCCCCGGCCTAGCCCCCGAGCCTTTAGCCCGCCGGAAGAAGAGAAAAAGCCGCCGGAACCGTCGACTGCCATCTCGCCGGAGCTCCGTCCTCCGGCCACCATAGGCCGAAATTCTTGGCTCAACTTGTAGCCCTCACCAAGGTGAGTATTCTCTCAAAAGGAATCGGTTTATTTCGATCTCGTTGTGGTGTTTTGTATAATTGGAAGTTTTAGGGATTTTTGGTTGTCTGTGTTCGATCGACATGGTTAGGCTTAGAATTTGAGTTTGTGGTAGTTAGGAATGTTGTAGAGGAGGTTGAGAGGAAGATGCTGCCAAAATTTGGTGAGCATCGGAGGTCGCCGGAAAACGGTTGCCGGCCGCCGCCGCCGCCGCCGAGAAAATGTTTTTGGTGGAGAATATTATGAAGAGTTTAATGGAATAAGGTTTATAATTTTTGGAGGAGTTTTGAGTAGGTTTTGGAATTATTTAAGTTTGGTATTTTAGGCGGATTAATAAGTTATAATCCGGCCTTTGGATTATTTTCGTGATTAAGGGTTGGAAGGTGGTTTTGATGATGTCAGTATTTATGGAGATTTGTGGTTGGCGGTGAATATAAGATTTAGGGCGATAGGTACAGTTGAGCGTGTGAAGCTCATAGTTAATTATGCCTATTTCTAATTATGCATTGGGAGTTTATTTTAAGGAATTATTTGTGTTTTGGAACAGGACGTAAGGAGGCTCGAGCAGACGAGGCCCCAGATCGACATCAGGCTTAGGCCTAATTTGTGAGTGGACGTTTATTTTTAAATAATATGCATGCTATGGTTCATGATTGAACATTTCATTTTGTTGGAATTTTGACGTCAATTAATTTTGACGCTTTTATTTCTCTTGGAGAGATACCGAAAATGAGATTTTCGGTGGATATAAATATGTATTTATGAGAGAGTATGTATAGAAAATGCTAGCTAGCCATATGTGTCTGTCCACCTTAATGGCGTAGCATATAGCCGCATTATGGTGTGACGTGAGCGTTGGACGCGAGCGTAGTAGCCCTATATGAGTGTTTAATTCATATAGGGGGTATGGGCACATATTTATACACCCGTCTGTCCACCTTAATGGCGTAGTGTAGCACCGCATTAAGGCGTGACGTGAGCGTTGGACGCGAGCGTAGTAGCCCTATATAGACTCATGAATTTATATAGGGAGTATGGACGTGTGTAAATACATACATATATTATAGAGCCTGAGAGGCTCGACATTTATGAGATAAAAGTTTTATCGCTTGCGGCATGCATTCGATTTTCCTTGGAAATTGATTTGGGGAAACATAAATATTTTATTCGTTAATTTATTTTTGTCCACTCACTCTAACGTTTCGTTTTCAAATGTTTTCCCCTGGGCTCTTCGTTTTAAAAATGCCCAGTTTGCAGGATTGCATAGTTGTGGTCGGACGTATATGGAGAAGAGGCATAGTCAATAGTGTAGCTTCCGCTCATTTTTATATTTCTAGTTCATTTCCTTTCAAATAGAGTTGCTCTGAACTGTGGCTGTTGGCTTTGAGATTTTTTCTTGTTTAAGTTAGTATTTAAATTGGGAGATGTTGTGATTTGGGGAGCACGAAGGCTCCAGGAGTTTATGGATGGATTTAAATTTTTCAGAAGTGTTTGCAGGTTTTATTAGGAAGGGTTGTCCATTTTCAAGGGAGGTTATGTCGAATTTTTCGGTAAACTTTCCTTGGAGGTGGTCCCCGCACGACTTACTTCGGGTTTCAGGGTGAAATTCGGGGTGGGTCATGTCACTTTATTTATATATATAAAAAAAGGCTCACATCCAAAAGTATATGCAATCATAAGTTATATATAAACCCAAAAAATTAATGAAAAATGTTCATCTAATACTAATTTTCCCCGCTCATTGTCCATTCCAATGACACATCTTATTATGACCCCATTCACTCTAATAATATCTCTTATTTCCCAATCCAAGAGGAAGACCTAACGAGAGCTATGTCGTGTCTGACGGCACACACTCACGACAAAGAAGAGCGTCTTGTGTCCTATTATTGGCGGAGAAAGCTTTGTTGAAGTAGAGGTTGTGTGATGGCGGCTTCGTTATCCTGTTGGAGTGGTGGTTGTGTCATGGAAGCCGGAGGTAATTGGAGGCGAGGCTGGTGTCGATTTATGCCAATTAGGATCATGGACGGCGAAGATGGGTATGGCTAGGATCTACCAGATTCGAAAGAGAGAGGTATGTCCACCAATGTCGGCGACTAGAACTCGAATCAGACAAAGAGAAACATACAGATTAAGGATGATTCTTTGAAGAATCCGCTCTGGTGTAAAATTGATGGAGGGAATCAGTGGAAGAATCATTGAAGGCGAGTCACGGTCGTCGCACAACGACAGTCTCCAATCATTCTTGTGTGATCTCTGATCGTTTTAATGGTCTCCAAGGTGCTATGATGGTTGTGGCTATTGTGCAGCCAACATCCTTGAAGGCGTTGAGGTTTCTGGCAAGATGACGTGGTGGTTCAGCTGCCAACATCCCTTAGAGGCGGTGAGGTTCCCGGCGAGATCAATGAGAGAGAGAGAGAGAGAGAGACTTTCCTAAATAAAACCTAACATGTCGTTAATCTAATGTGCATGGCCAATCTAATAGAACACCCTCGCGACGGCAGCGCAGACGGACGAGAAAAGACTTTGTGTCTAGTCGTGAGCCTAGTCGATGTAGTGGCGTTATGATGGTGGCTTCGATGTCTAGTTTGCTTTGTGGTCTTGTTGGGGATAGACATCGTTAGTTAAGAGTAAGGCAGTTGGCAATGGTGTCGATTGGGCAATCTCTTGGTGTTGGTGTGTCACACCCCGGTCTCAACGTCGGTGGGTTTTAAACACCGAACGCCGACCTCGATGTGTGATTGTTACAATGCATAACGTAAACAAAAGCACTATTTTCTAGGCTCGTCCAACCCTTTTCCCAGCTCAATAACAAAGATGGGTGGGTGAGCAAAAAATACTTCTTTGCAAAAAATAACAAAGATGGGTGGGTGAGCAAAACCACGCGCTCAATGACACTACAAGAAATCTCGTCCTAGGCGACGGAAACAACTTATCGCCTAAGACAAATAATTCGTCGCCTAGGATCTTGGCAGACCAATTATCCGTGGACTAAGTTCAGTCGCCTAAGTGTCGTGAGGTAGACACTTAGGTGACAAAACTAAAGTTAGTTGTCAACCAAGAGCGATCCGACCTGACGGACATTTTCCTGCCTTGTCGACAAACTGGTTCGTCGATAAGAATCTCTGTCGACAAAATGTTTGTGTTGGAACGATTCTTAGCCGAAGAATATGAAATTGTTCTTAGCCGACGAATATGAAATTGTCGTTGGTATGTATGTTTACCGACGAATATTGCATTGTTCTTAAGCGACAGAATATTTGTCGGCAGAGTTTTAAACCGACAAATTCATAACAGTTCTTAGTTGATGATCGATCTTTGTATTTGTCGGATAGGTGGTTTATCTTAGGCGACGAATGTTATTGTTTCCGTCGCCTAAGAGATTTTATTTAGGTAAAAAAATTGTATTTTTTTTACCTTATTCACTGTTTCCAAAAATTACAAATCAATAATAATAATCAAACACATACAAATACAACAGGCAAGAAGTACTGAATTTGGAAAACATATTCATATATTGATCATGATAACTCGATGGACAAATATTATTCATATATACAAAATAATGAACTAGGTAGAAAATTGTTCATAAAATCTAGCTAAACTATGAATGTACTACAAAATCAATAATGTCAATTATCATTCTCATCCAATCCAATGTTGTCGCCTCTATCATCATTATTCTGTGGGGAAACTTGTGGAGGAGGAGGAGGAGGAAATTGTGGAGGATGAGGAGGTGGCATGCCTGGGTGCTCATATATGACTGCAACTTGGGACTGCACAACACTATACATAGACTCTGCACGCAAGGCACGCTGCTGGACCTCTTGGATTTGCTGCTGGGCACGCTCATCTGATTCCTTTAGTCTCTGCTCATAGCGCTCCTGCACCTCTTAGAGTTGCTGCTCATCAACTCTAGGAGGACGACTATGTGAAGTGGAACCATTTGAAAAATGGCTCAAGTCTCGCTCGCCTCCTAGTCTCATCCCTTTGATCTCCTTTCCTTTCCGAGTTTTGAGCACCATACCCAACACCTCAATTTGTTGGGATTGAACACTTTCCATAATCTATTCTTCCGTCGCGTCAGGGTGTTGTTCCTTAAATGCACCATTTCGTTGTTGACATCATCAACCATGTCATTCTGCATTTAAAATACATCAATTAATAAACAAAACATGCAGCTCAACATTTCCATAATAAACTTGACATTTTGCATAATAAACATGGAAGCTTAGCTAGGGCTATAATGAGACTAAAATGAGGAAAAACAAGATTCATTGCTGGGTTGTGTTCCTAAGGATGACTTCTTCCAAATACAAGTCAAATGGTTGCAAGTTCCTTGTTACAAGATAACAATGACCTGATCAAAGCTCATGCAATTGCAAGAAACTAATCTGAATGTATGCATGTTATCTCACTATAGTCAGAATTGCATAAAACCCGAAACACAAAAACTGAAAGATATATACAAAAACTGAAAGATGTACAAAAACTGAAATTAAAAATCAGAGAGAGAGAGAGAGAAGTCATGAGAACAACATAAAACTGAGACACAAAATATATACATCCAAGCAAGGAAATTTGCAATGGAAACACTCGTTTAAAGAAAACGACTGAAATACACAACTTTGTTCTCAATGCCTCCAAGTTGTATGCAAGGTATTTCAGCTCCAGTACATAATATCACGTTAGGAGAATACAAGAATGCTACCTTAATTCCCAAATCACTTTGCAACCATGCTGATTCTAAAATGTACAGATTACTCAACGCTAGAGGAAAAAGTACAGAAAAGATTTCATAATTGCAAATAATGCTAGGGGAAGGATTTATGAAATATATAAAACTGTAAGTGATTTATAGAACTTATAACATGAGTATAATGATTCATGTCAATTTTAAGCACAATTTCAGATAACTTTAATACACTACTACTATATCAAACCCCTGCCAAGAATAGGTAAATATGTCTCTGTATATACATAAGAAGTAACACAAGTGCAAGCTACATATATGTTGTCTATATAAAGGATTATCATCAGACAACGAAGTAATAAACACACTGGATTGGTGTACAAGCTACAAGCAATGTGGAAATAAGTAACACTATTTTATACAAGTTCAAAAGAAGATATGCTTCAACCTAAACAACTCCAAACTAGCTTAAACCAAGTACAATTTCAGAATATCATTACCCATTTCAAAGCTCACTACTGCAAACACAAACCCAATTAAAATCTGTGCAGCTTACTTGCATATGAGCATCAAATCCAAAATATAAAAACTAAGAACAAAATCTAAAACAGGAAAACATACATGTTATTAGATACACTATAGTGAAGTTTCACTAGAAATTGCATACATTCAGATTAGTAAAAGGATAGACACTTACATAATACTTGGTTGTAACTTCATCACCCTCCTTGACATAGGTCTTCTCAAAACCTTTGATTATTGGCAGTTGTTCCCCTTGTATTCTGAGTTCCTCTATTGTGGAGATGATAGGAGAAGACCCCGTGTGGTGGTGCATAGTCTTCTCCCCACGGCTCCTCTTGTTTGTCAATGAGAGTTTCTAATACACGAAAAAAATATTAAATAGATTAGTTCTAACATCTTGCACATTTCACATTTCAATTTATAAATACATAACTATACATGTTATAAATATATAATTATACATGTAAATATGACCCACGTTAACAAAGTGTCTTGCTAAGCCACTGTTCTCAAAGCCAATTAATATCCATAGTAATACCAACTATGGTCTTGATCAGTCAATTAAACAAGGTAGTATATATAAGACATAGTCAATATATAAATCAAATATGCTATGGTATTGAATGAGCTAATAATAAAATACAAGGGAAACAATGAAGGTAATTAAAAAAATCACATTGAACGCATCTGACTCGAAGTGCTCGCATAGAAACTCCCACTGATCCTCTCTCCCAATGAAATCTGAAGGCATGCCAGAGGGCCCTTCCAATTGATAAGCTTTGTCACACTGGTACTTCCAGTCCTTGTACCTCTCCAATGCCCTTTTCAGTATCCAATTGAACATTGACTCATCATTTTCATCCCACTCGTACTTCGGCTAAGTAAGAAATAAAAAAAATTCTCATGTTAAGCACTGAAAAATAAAATAAAATAATTAATACATTCAATTACTATCACAAAACACATCTTTCAATTCATATCAACACACAATACTTCACACACATTTAATCATACTTTACATATATCCATAACATTTTCACTTTATAAGAAAACTCAGTCATATGAAAACATATCCTTAGACATGAAATTTTATCAACAAAGAGATGTCAATTTAGTCAGTTCATGCCTTCCAATTATGTAAGCAATCATATACATGTTATCAAACAAATGTAATTAAGTAAATTTACTTTTCATATACTTTTCAGTTACTTACCGACATTGCATTCCACACCTTCCACTTCTCCTCTCGATCAAGGTCGTAGAACGTCCTTGCCCTCATTCCCACCAGACTCCGTATGGCGCAATCGATATCATGTGCTACCAAGTTGTTTATCCCCTTCACGTTAGGGCCTTTTACACGGGGGCAATACTTCAGCTTGATCTTCTGCTCTGTTTATTGAACGATATCCTTCGCCTTCTTTCCAGAACATAAACCCCGCTTCTTTTTTGGGGCCGGAGCTGCAATTAACATGTGAAAATACATTAGGACACTTAATGTACAAGTGAGTTCTAATAAATTAATACAAGTATATGAGAAAAAAATAAGTTACTTGTTAGGCTTCTAATTTTGATTTGAGCGCTTTTGACGATGCATCTTACAGCAGATTCAGCAGCATTTGCAAACGCCAATGGAGATCCCATTGACCAAATGTCAACGGTAGGGGGTCGCACGATCAAGGGAGGAGCCCTTGGTGGTATTGTCCTAGCCGGTTTGGGGGCAGGGTGGCTACTACTGCTAGCTGAGCTGATGCTCTACCGTATTTACTCCATCAAAGCACTGGCCTTAGTGGCTTGGTCCTTTATCTTCCCCTTGATCACCATCTTGCACATGAATAACACATAATTGTTAGTAAATGAGTGAGTAATAGATAAAGATTATGAAAAATAGTCCATAGAAACGCATACAAGTTGATCAAACCACTTGTCTTTCTTCACATTTTTTTTTTGATTTGATGCATTATGGATACAGAAAACACTTACTAAAGTTGTGAGCCACTTAAGAATAAGATACAATGTGATATTGGTATATTTTTTTTTGATAATTATAAAAAAAAAAACACCGAGGACTGAGGCAAGTCTGATGTGAAGTGTATATTGGTATACTAACAAAAGCTGTGAGCCCCTTCTTAAGCAGAAGATACAATGTGATATTGGTATGAGCAAACACCTTTTTTTTTGGATAAATAATTAAAAAAAGCATAGGCATGAGAGAAAGGTGCATACATGTATGATAGAATAAACAAGGAAAACATAGGCACGAGAGAAATGTGTATACATATATGATGGAACAAACATTGATTAAGTTAAGATTTCAGAATTTCTTGATGCCAACTATCAACTTTCAAAAATCATAACTAAATATAGAAAAATCGTTTTCAATAAATTCCAATTCTAAAACAATCTTTAACATGTCTACTGTAACTTTCATGAAGATATCAAGTTAAAATAATCAACCAAATTACACAGTTTTCAGAAAGAAGCTAACTGATTTAAAATCTTAGAAAACAGTGATCTATATCATATTTTCCTGATGCATACCCTGAACTTTGAAAAATCAGAGCTTAATCTAGACAAATCCTTTTCAAGTAGTGCAAATTTTGGAACGAACATTAAGATATCTATTACAATTCTTATGAAGACACCAACTTCGAATTTCAAACAAAAGTATATAGTTTTCAGCATATAGGGAACAACGTTCAACACTTAGAAAAATTGATTTATGTGCAAACCTATGTTTCTAGCTTTAAACTCGATCAATGATGTCTAAATTAAATTACATGAAACCATACAGATTTGACACTTAATGCCTTCAACATATGCAAATGGATTCAAATATCAATGTTTAAATCACAGCTGCTTAGCTTCTCAAAATTTATCTAAATGTTGTTAATGCCTACTGTCCAATATTGCTAATACCTAATGACTACACAGTTAATGCCTAATGACTGCACACTTTGTCAAAATTTAAGAACGACCCTATGCACAGGGGGTTGCCTTAGGTTCCTCAGTCAACATATTAGAGAACCTAAAAATTACTAAAACTAGGCCGAAGCCACGCTAAAGTCAGCCCCTTGCCCAACACCATGGAAGCCTAAATGAGACATAGCACACAGCCTTTAGCCGCTCGCCCTGTCGTACCCGTCTGAAACTCAATCATCGACTGCACCACCAGCCAACTCGATCTAGAACATAAGAGAAGAGAGATGCCATTCCACAACCATCCAAATCAAAAACCAGTAGCCACAATCACCATCGACCGTTGTGTCGAAATGGAGATCGAAACCAACGCAGACATAACCTACCACCTTGAAGCCCAGTCGCGCACGACATCCACCTTCTTCACCGTTCGAACCCAACATGCCTAACCTCATCCACCCTTAAACAGGCTGCAAAACCAGAATGGATCGAAGACTCATCCTTACTCCAACCAACAAGGGTTGGACGCCTTGTCCAACGATAGTGAAAGACACAACACCAGATAAGGAGGTATGCTCTCAATGTTCTCTCTCTAGGGTTCCTGTACGTATGATGCATGGTATTGATGATACAAAATTGAAAAATAACATCATGATAATTGTCTTTACAAAATGATGATATAATTTGAAAAGACAATTGCTATAATGATGCATCTTGTCACCCCACAAACCACTTTACTCACCTCACATTCTCTTCACACCCCACTTATATATTTTTAATTATAAGTCTACTTTGTTGACCCACTTACAATACCTAAAATACAATTTTCTCAATTCTACTTTGTTCACCCTGCATTTTTTTCTCACTCATTTGCAATACACATAATATCAAGCTATTTCAATAGACATTGAACTCCAAAAAGAAAAAAAATTGAAGAAAACCATAACATTAATATTCTTTGTTCTGAAAGTATAAGTTCAAGGTCAGTAAAATCACCAACTGAAGAAAAAAATCTAGTAAAATGATAGACGGAGCATCAACAAAAAAAACAAAAGAAAAAAAATACAAACAGTTCATCACCTCATCTTCAGGTTACATGCTAGCGTCTATAGACTCCATAGAATGACCGAATATGATAAATTCTGGGTTATAATTTATGAAGTACGTGTTCAGCCAAAAGAAAAAGATAAATCAACATGTGACATGATCAAAGTAGTTTGTGGGGTGACAATAGACACACCCTTGCTATAATTGTTTTTTTTTTACAATTATAATATATTGAAAAATAAGAAAAGAAGAGAATTTCTAAGTGGGGTAGAGGTTATCGATTTACACAATTTTACTCCTTAAATGAAGATCTCTTTCCCTATCTTATCTTACCAAGTAGATAAAACAAATTCTTTCTTTCAAGCCTCCTATTGTATTAGTTGTTTTGTTGCTCAATTAGTTTTGTTTTGTTCCCCATTGTATACCATTTATATGTTTGGTCCGTTGTTTTGTGTTTGAAATGGTTTTGGCATAGTCCCCCATTCCTCAACTCTTGTAACCTCATTTTTCTTATTATTAAAATATCTGATAAAGGACGGGCGGTGGGTTTCTGATTATAGCGGTCCCCTTGGGGGAACAGTGGGTGCTCTATCACCCACCAGACTACTACAAAGAGCTGATATGACCTAATCTTGTCAGAAGATTTTATTTGAAGAAAAAAAAGAAGCCTCCAATTCACTAATACCTAGAGGAATTCCATAGATATCTAACCTACAAAAGAAAGAGAAAAGTTCTCTCACTAGAGAAAAACCCTATAGGATGCCGCCTTTAAGTTTTGTGTCTGTCTGGCTTTGCCTCTGCGTCGACGATGGCCTATAGCCTAGGTGGCGTACGTTGCGTGAGGGGTGGATGGGTGATTGGTGTAGGTGCAGTATCTCAAGTTCGAAGGTTTGGATTAGAGGGTGATCAGGGTGTTGTCTTGGGCCCAAAATAAAGGGCTAAGTGAGCAAGCAGGTTCGGTTGGATGGTGCATATCAGAGACAGGTCAGGTTGGACAACTTGCGAAAACGACGGATATGAATCCAATTGTGAGAGTTCTTGGTTTCGGCTAGAGTTGGGTGGCTTGAGGTTTTTCGATGTTCGGTAGACAACGACAGTGGCACAAGGGTGACTCAACGTCAGTAGGAAGGCGATGATGGTGGCAGGGCGACATAACCACTACTTTGGGACTTTAGACTTAGATATTGCAATTGGGCTCAATCTGGGCTGGTGATGGGGTTTGGGCTCACTTTGTGGATCTTGCCCTGATTTTTATTTTCTTTAATGTTTTTCCTATTCTAGGTTGGTTAGATAGTTTGCGCATTTTGCGAGCAATAAGTCTTTGCATGTATCTTAGAACTAGATAGGCTTTTGTGCCAGTGTTTGCACTCTACGTGCCTTGTTTGCTCTAAGTGGGCAGTGAGTTCCTTGTTCGTCAAATTATTGTTGCCGCTTAGTGATAGGGTGAAACTAAGTGTCTTCGGCATCCGACGATAATATAGTTAAAAAAATAAATTATTGGACAATATATATGATGTGTAAGCTTATTTCATATCTAGTGATATTTCCAGCGTGTCATCGTTGTGTGAAAGTTCGTTGTGTGAAAGCAAAAAGAGCTGTCATTAGAGCAGTTTTCTTTGCTAATTGGTGCCTAGTTAAGTATATGTATATTGTAGAGATTTCTAATATTCTCTCAGGTCTTTATAATATAGGGTTTAGGCTTAATGTCCTCCCCCCTTATATTCGACAATTTCGTTAATCAATGTTTGAGGCCTAAGTCGCTAGATGATGGTTAGTCCTAGGTTCAAATCTTGCCCATAAAAAGAAAGTAAAGAATTGTAATCTCATTTGTAAAAGCGACAAGTATCAATTACGGAAACACTTATCAACAAACATTTATCACCACATTACAAATTTGATTAGTGTTTATCAAACTACTACTACGTTAAAAATTAGATGCATAGTTTTTTTTTTTTAACGAAGGACGTAAAGCGTTTATATTGATTAACAAAAAGTAGGTAACAACATGAAAACTATCTTTTAATATAAAAAAACATGAAATATATTTGTCCACGAGGACTACGTAATAAATAAACCATGCAAGACTACCTAAGAAGAACTTAAGCAATCTCTATGCTGCATAACCTTAGGATGAAGCATATTGATCAATCTTCAAATGGATGGTAGCAATCGAACCAAGTACCCAGCCACAAAGACACAATCAGGAAGGAGGTACCGATGCCCAACTCAACTTATTTGACCACAATCTGGACCAGCAAAAGGCCAAAGCCCAATCACTATTAACATACCCAGCAAAAGTCCTGAAACATGGCCCCAACCAAAGTATCAACATTAGAGACATGAAAACACATGGCATACCTTCAAGCTTGTCCCAACCTTACAGTCGTCACCGCACCATCCCCACCACGGAAGCCAGAACGACGTCGTCACACACATAGCAACCTTGTAGCAACATGAGAAAACACCAAGATCGAAGCAAGCTAGACAACCCGAATCATAGAAGCCCGATCCGAGTCAAACCACCCACAACGCCCTTGCAAAACCACACCACATCGCCCCCCTGCATCATTGGCAAAACCACCGCCACTCCAGGGCACACCGATCCAACACCTGGTTAGCAAAATTTGAACCAACACTCTCTAGCCACCAAGATCTCCCCCTCACCACTAATCCCTTGTCCCAAGAACCCAGAGCAAAGAAACCATAACACGAGCCCAAAGGCCAACAAACCCTATCCGACGACAATATCATCGGACATGTGTCCATATGGAGAGAGAAGAATTTTTGAAACCCTAGAAGACTCTCTCTCGAGAATAAACTACATAGTGACAACATGATTAAAAAAGATAAATAACCAGAAAATTTATGAAATAAGATTCTCGAGACACTAATTGCAATATCTATTTTTCATATTGGAGCGAAACAAACTCTCAAGCATTATCCCAACTCTAACCCATATCAGCATAACCTATCCCTAATCCAAGAACTAAAAATAGTTCACTTGTTCTTACCCTTCCACTAATTAGCATAATTTTGATTAACCAGAAATTACTTCATTATGACAATTAATGACTTCATTCTCTCATCCAAAACTTAGCTATAAGATAATGATGTCATAATTCAAGATTTCAGACAAGGAAAAGTAAAAAGCTAACATTTTTATTTTAACTTTTAACCGTGGTGTTGGCCTTGTTAAACTGTAATGTAATAGCAGTCTGTGATTTTGGTTCCAAGTTTCAACTGCGTTGGCCTTCTCTGGCTTATAGCTCTCCAAAGAGTCCATTACCAAAGCCTCCTCCCTTTCTCTCTCTACAAATATAAACACAAAGGCTAAGCAACGCCAAATCTCATCGTCCTCAACCAAAAACCCCCCCTCCCCTCCCTCCCTTTTCCTCTATCTGAATCTCTACTCCTCACTCCCCCAATCCAATCCGATTCAATCCCACCCTCCTTTCCAATCCGATTCAATCCCATCACCCACCTCCTCGATCTATCTTTTCCAATATTTTGATTCTCTATTGATTCAATTTGATTCTCTTGCCTCGTTTTTTATCGAATTCTTGATTTTTAATTGGATTTGATCCGAATCAGACCGTGATGGTGTGGCTGGAACATGGGGGAATGGTACAGGAATGAGAATTGTATCAGAGCTTGAACCGAAAATGCCAGGGTTAGCTCAGAGGGACGACAAATTCAGTGATGGGTCGTCGCCCATTTACACTCTCTCTTCTTCCCCCAATGCTTTTTGGTCCAAGCATCGCGACGATGTTAGTTACAATCAGCTCCAGAAGGTACTTGAATTGATTGTGTTTTATTGAATAAGCGCTTGGCCAATGAGGTTTGAGATTGATGTGGATCATTTTTTGTGTCTTGTTTTCGTTTGATGAGTTTTGTGGGTAATTAGAGTTTGAATTGGATCTTATGATTTGTTGGAGGGGTTGCTGAGTTTCTGTATGTGATGATTGTTCATTGGCCGGGTTGTTTCGATTGGAATGTCAGTGTTTGGGTTCATTTTGGATCTGCCAAAGATTTGTATGCGTGTGTTTGAGTGGTTATTGAGTAATGTCAAGTGTATAGAGTCTATGATCAGGATTTTGTGCCTTTACAGGTAATGCCGGATAAATACAATAAAGAAATGGAAGAAATGTTACACTCTTGATTATTTCTAGGGTGCTAATGCTAATTGAAGTGGAGCTTCTGACTATTAGTTTAGTGTACAGTGTACATAGTTACATGCTAAAGGAACCAAAACGCAGACAGGACCTTCGACATGTAGAAAAAATATGTTCTTGTTGAACCTTGATATTGTTTTCAAAACTCTGGTTCCTTCAATTTGCTCGAAGAACAAGTACCTTGCAGTAATTTCAGATAACATTTTGCACTATTATAATTTCATTGTGACTCAATGAAAGATGGCACTGGTCCCTAACAAAGTGTTTTTTTTACTTTGGACTTAGTTTTGGAGTGAGCTATCACCACAAGCTCGGCAGAAACTTCTCCAGATTGAAAAGCAAACCCTTTTTGAACAAGCTCGTAAGAACTTGTACTGCTCTAGATGCAATGGATTACTGCTTGAAGGCTTTTTGCAGATTGTCGTGTATGGAAAGTCTTTGAAGCAGGAGGGAGCAAGTGGGCAACTTTCCTGCAACAAATCAAGAGTCTCAAAAAATAATAAGGACGGTAAAGGCATTACTAATGGGTGCCATGATGAAATCCCAGATTCATCTGTCCATCCTTGGGGTGGTCTAACCATTACACGTGAGGGGTCTTTAACACTCATGGATTGCTACTTGTATTGTAAGTCTCTCAAGGGGCTTCAAAATGTAAGTTCTATCGATTTTAATATTTCTTGGGATCAAAGTATTATCCTTTTTTCTTAAGTAATTGATGTGTTGTTTGAATCAGGTGTTTGACAGTGCACGTGCAAGGGAGCGAGAACGTGAGTTACTTTATCCTGATGCCTGTGGCGGGGGAGGTCGAGGTTGGATAAGCCAAGGAATGGCGAGTTATGGCAGAGGACATGGTACACGGGAAACATGTGCCTTGCATACCGCCAGGCTTTCTTGTGACACATTGGTTGATTTCTGGTCTGCACTTGGAGAAGAAACTCGGCATTCTCTTCTTAGGATGAAGGAAGAGGATTTCATCGAGAGGCTCATGTACAGGTGTTTGGCTACTTTCTTTTATCCCCTCTGCATGAGAGTTCAATATATTAAAACAGTGCAAGTGTTATATATTTTGTAATTGGTATCGAAGCAAGTTTATGTTATTGGAACTGAATTTGATTACTTTCAGATTGCTAAAACAGACTGGGGAGAGGAATGCCATTTAACTTTGTAGAACATATGTCCAATATTAGCTACTGAACTGTTGAAGGTTCTATATACAGCTCAGACAGCTTTTTGCCTTCCCATTCAAGAAACTTGTTACCAGCTAGAGTTTCTGTTATTAAAGATTGTAGGGCTACGTAGGAGGCCACATCCTTGAATTTGGTCAGCAAAGCAGTTTTGAAGGGTTTCTAGGGATCAAAGAAGAACAATGAGGCTTATACATACTCGTTTCATAGATTACTATTTCTCGGAATCAGTTAATGATAGGTGTTTTGAATTCCTAAGCAAATATATGCAGTTGAGTTAAAAAAGCGTAATCTTTTTAGGGGGAAGAATGCTCTTAAATAAAAATACTCTCCTATATTTGTAATTTTTGTATCATCATGATCACAGTATTAGGACAAGGGATTGAGAGATGGATGTATCATAGGGGAGCACTTGGTGGAGCATGTATAGCGTATGCAGTATTTATGGAACTCCTGACCACTTTGGATAATTTATATACATGGAAGGAGGTATCTAGGATTTATGAGTAGCCTCCGAACATAATTCATTTCTCTTATGAAATTACCAAAATAGCGGTGAAGAGGATGGAGAACTGAAAGAGGAAAGTGATGAGGGAAGGTTTAGCTGATGGTAACTTTTAAAAAGAAAGCAACTGTTGTTTAGCAAATGGTTGTTGTAGTGCGTGAAGAACAAGATCCCTTCATGTCTATAGATTCTGAAAGGTTGGATTCTCCAATCATGGAAGGAAAACTGAAAAACGAATGAGGGAGTAATGTGGAAAGAAAGCTAGGAAACTGACACCTACTAGATTATAACTAGATTTTAATCTTTCTATTTTCTTTGGTGTTTCTGTGTAAAACTAGTGCGTGTGATATTCGTAGGGAGACAATCCATCTGTTTTGTTCTGTCCTTATTGGTGATCATTGCGTAAACCAATCAGGTGAGCATATCCTTTAAAATCCTTATTAGTCACATAGAGACCTGGAGCTTCGAGTGGGTCTTTCCACAGAACATAGAGGTCGTTTTGGGATAATTTGGCTGTGCACGCCTCTACCTAGATTGTGTAGATAGAAAGGAACAGAAGGTAGGAAACAAGAGTTGGTTTTTATTTGGGACTACGTAGCTTAGCTATTTTCCAATTATTGTAGCTGGCTTGTTTCATTTTGTTTGGTTGCTTGCTTGTTTATGTAGATGGACCTCCAGTCTTGTGGATGCTCTCTTTTCTAGTTGAAAGAAAACAACATGAAATTACATGTTCTAATCTATGGCCTAGAATTACTGAACCGGATGCTCAGCTCCCAAGGACTGTCATAATTTTGTGGTTTATTCTTTCTTTGCTCTAGTAGTTCTTTCCTGGATGTATTTTGTGCAAAAAAATTAGTCAACCAGTGTGTTTTCACATCACAGATGTTTACTTGTTATCTATCTTGCCTGAAGTTGTGGAATTTTTGGTCCCAATTAAACCTGTTCGATGAGCTAATATAAATCATCAGTTAGTTCCCCTTATGTTGTGTTATCTCTAAAGTCCTCATCAATTCCTCTTATTTTATGCTGTTCTAATTAAACTTCATTTGAGATCGTTCAAGTTTGTTTATTAATGATGTTCTTGTTACAGGTTTGACAGCAAGAGATTTTGCAGAGATTGCAGAAGGAATGTTATCCGTGAGTTCAAGGAGCTAAAGGAGCTGAAGCGCTTGCGGAAGGAACCTCGCTGCACAAATTGGTTTTGTGTTGCTGATACTGCCTTCCAGTATGAGGTGTGGCATTACATATTTTGTTAATCTCTAGTTTTTACTTGCCTTCTGTTGTTGTCATTGTTGTTTTCGCCATGTCAGTCATCCAAAAGAAACTTGATGAGAAAACCAATCTTGATAGATGGACCGTATATTTCTGCAGCCTTGTTTAATTACTAGTTTAATATTTTATAAGATGTATAGTTAATGTGATTTTTTTATTTATTTTGAGGAATATAGACAGATAACGTGACTGGTCTCATATATTTTTATTGTAGGTATCTGATGGTACAGTGCAAGCTGATTGGCGCCATACTTTTGCAGACACTGTCGGGACATATCATCACTTTGAGTGGGCAGTTGGAACAGGGGAGGGAAAATCAGACATTTTGGAATTTGAAAATGTTGGCATGAATGGGAGTGTTAAGGTCAATGGCCTTGATCTTGGTGGTTTAACTGCCTGCTTTATCACCCTGAGAGCTTGGAAACTAGATGGTCGTTGCACTGAGCTTTCTGTGAAAGCCCATGCTTTGAAGGGTCAACAATGTGTTCACTGCAGGCTTATAGTTGGGGATGGCTATGTAACAATCACAAGAGGAGAAAGTATCAGAAGGTTTTTTGAGCATGCTGAAGAAGCAGAGGAAGAAGAGGTAGTTCAGATTCTCAATGCTTATTATCTAATGCTCTCCAGCAACCAGACTTCTGGCTAGTGAGGATTAAACTGATCAGTTACATTATCTGATGGATTCTTTCAGGATGATGATTCCATGGACAAGGATGGAAATGATTTGGATGGAGAATGCTCCCGTCCACAAAAACATGCGAAGAGTCCTGAACTTGCTCGAGAATTTCTTCTAGACGCTGCAACTGTTATTTTCAAGGAACAGGCACGTTCAGTTTGATGATCTTGTTCTTTTCATAAATTTTTGGGTGATCATACATTAACTTTTCATAAGTTGCATTTCCTAGGCAGAACTAGATTTGGCTTTCAGGTTTCATTCTTACAAAAAAAAAATGTATATAATCTGTCCTTGTACCAGAGATTCAGAAGTTCGACTTCTGTACACCAATAAACACGTCTTTGCACCATACTTTTATATTTCCAAGGGAAGAAAATGATGTGTTGGCAACATCGTGAAACTATTCATTGTTTGCTTGTATGATACTGGCATATTTATCAGCATGCACATTGTATGTGATTGAAAGAATACGTATTCAATTTTTAACTGTGAATGCTGTCTTTTCAGGTGGAAAAAGCATTTAGAGAAGGAACAGCACGCCAAAATGCACACAGCATCTTTGTTTGTCTTGCACTAAAGCTGCTGGAAGAACGAGTTCATGTTGCTTGCAAAGATATAATTACTCTAGAAAAGCAGGTCTTGCATTGTCTTATATTTACAGATAAGATATTAGGAAGGAAAACTAAGATAGCCCATTTTTAAGAGAAATACTGACATCTGTGAATTTTCCTCACAGATGAAACTCCTAGAAGAGGAAGAAAAAGAGAAGCGAGAAGAAGAAGAACGCAAGGAGAGGAGAAGGACAAAGGAAAGAGAGAAAAAACTGCGAAGAAAGGAAAGAATGAAAGGGAAAGAAAAGGACAAAGATCAGAAAGGTTCTGAAGAATATGAAATGCCTGTTCATCTTGTTTCCTCAAAGGAAGAGTCATATCTGATTGTTGATGAGGAGCCCAATAGTTCCATTAGCTGCATGGACTCAGTTAGTGAAGCTGGTGATAGTGTTCTATCTTGGCCGGGATCTCCTGAAATTCCAGATGTACAATTCCAAAATGGTTACATTATTTCAAAGTTCGAGGATCCCTGTTTTGAAAGTCCTGACGGGGAAATTTCCAATGGGAAAGGTGGTACAGATTCTTTTACAGTTGAGCAATCAAAGTTTTCCCAATGGAAATTAAAATTTAGGAGAGAAGTTCAACATGATGCATCATTGAAGTGGTCTGACAGACGCCGGTATATTGCTGTTTCTGATGCTGCTCCTGTAGTTAATAGATCTGAGTCAAGATGTAGTGGTGAGAGTTTTGAGACTCCAGCAAGGGGCATGAATGGATCAAACAGGCAATTAAGAGTAAATGGCCCAAAGTTGAATGGTCGACACTGTGGTCTTAAGTTTACAGAGAAGTTTTCCTGCTCTAGCAACAGGCTGAGCGACAGATATGACTTCAATTCTTGCAGCTGCAACAAGAGCACCGAGTATAGAGCAAAAGCTGACCCACATGTTTCTGTCACCAAAATGTGCTGGGAGACCAAAACTACAAGCAAGTCAGAATGTGCATTAGATGGATCCAAGCTATTCTATCGTGGTAACAGGTATAACCAAGATGTGCGTGAAAATTCTTTGAGGCCCAAAGTCAAAGTCAATTCTGGGGACAATCCTTCTAGAGATGTGCTTCATCCCAAGAAAATTTGGGAGCCCATGGAGGCCCAGAAAAAGTATCCGCGGAGTAACTCAGACTCTGATGTTACCTTAAGTTCATCTGCTTTCAAAGCCGAAGAACATACAAGTAAAATCATCAAGTCATCTGGTGATTTGTGTAGGGGTGAAGTTGGTGCAGTTACCGGTGAAATTTATGAGGATAACAATTCAAAGGAATCTAGCATATGCAGCATAGAAATGGATGTCAGTTGCCAGAATGGTCTTCGTACAAGAGCACCGGATTCTTGCAACTCGATGCAAGGTTCTTATGAGGAGAATCGAATATCTGATCCCATTGTGAACAGCACTAATACATCTGATAATTGCTCATCATGCCTAAGTGAAGGGGACAGCAATACAACCTCATCTAATCATGGAAATCAAGACTCTTCATCCACCTCAGATTCAGAAGATGCAAGCCAGCAATCAGGAGAAAAAGAAACTTCCGTGAGCATTCCAAATGGTTTTACAGAGTGCAATGACATTGTTATTGAGAATAATCTCAATGTGAAGAGAGGGGAGTTCTCAGAAAGCAGGGCATTTACAGGTCTACCACCGAATGAGGGGACTAATCCATTGACAAACGTTCTTCACAATTTTGATACTTCTGCTGCTAGCATGGGTTCCCAGCAGCAAAGCATGCTTCCTCCGATGAAAAACCAAAATGTACATTTTCCCGTGTTTCAAGCTCCCTCGACAATGGGTTACTATCACCAAAGTCCAGTTTCATGGCCACCTGCTCCAACCAATGGATTATTGCCATTTACTCATCCCAACCACTATTTATATGCTAGCCCTCTTGGGTATGGTATTAATGGGAACTCAGGTTTATGCATGCAGTATAGTCCTATGCAGCAGCTACCTACTCCCTTGTTTACGCCTACCCCGGTTCCAATGTTTCAGCCACTCATCAATACAGAGGAGCAGGCCCAGATTTTCAAGTCAGGTGTGCAAGAATATCCTATTGAAGCTAATACAGATAATTCAGATGCAATTGGACATTTTTCCATGCAAACATCATCAACTGGAGAAGGTGCATACAATGATAATTCTGGCAAATTACACATGAACAATGGTGGCTTTTCCTTATTCCATTTTGGTGGTCCTGTTGCTCTTTCAAGTGGAGGTAACTCAAATCCTATGCCTTCACAAGAAGAGCTTGTCAGGGATTCACCTATAAAACATGCAGATCATATTGAGAATGATCGTGCGTGCAATAAGGAGGCTATAATGGAAGAATACAACCTGTTTGCAGCAAGCAATGGCATGAGGTTTAAATTCTTCTAATGTAGCACTGAGAAGGTGTAAGGTGGCTGTTCAGGAATTCAGTCCCCATCTTCTTATCTGGTAAAGGTTTGAGGTGCTTGGTTTTTGGTACACAATAATCTTCCTCACAAAAATTCCAATTTTAGCTTATACCTTATAGTTATTCAATTTGTCCCATTTGTTTTTCCCATAGTTGAGAGCAAAAAGTTGGGAGAGTGTTACAATGTTTGAAGGTTCTGTAGAGGTCAGGTTTCTGTTTATTTTTTTTTTATCAATGAAGATGAATTTGTTGGTATGAAATTTACTTGATAATTTGCATACAATCACAGCTTTTGTATTCTGTTTTGGGATTTTGTGCCTCCTCAAAACATTCTCAATTAATTAGTGGAATTCTGTTGTTGATGACAGTTATTGGACTTTGATGAGGAAGTTACTTATTATTATTATTATTTTTTGGATACAAAGTTACTATTATTTTCCTTGGTGCAGAGTTTTTCTTTAGCAATTTCAGTTAGGAACTTTACAAATGTTATTATTCTCACTGTAACTCTTTCTTCTGTTGCATAAACTCTTCGAACTAGTTTACAGCAATCAATTCCCCCAGGGGACTTGGACAATCTGTTCAACCTTTCATCAACATCAATTTCTTTTGAAATTGAAACAGAATTACAGGCATGGTTAAATACATCTGGTTGTTTCGGAACTCAGATTTTGGTGCATCTGTGATAATACAAGTATCCAACTTATTCTGAGATTGATACAATGTGGTTTATTTATACAAACAGGAAGGGACTCGGTGGATCATGTTTCAAATAGTACAGTGTTCAACCTTAGAATCAAAAGAGTTGGTGCACCTTGAAAGGCATCTCAAGATGTCGTTTGTTCTGAATACGAGTTTTTTTTTTTTTTTTTCGATGAATATGTGAGGTAATAATTTTGTTCTGACTTACGAATATGATTTTATATAATAGAAAATTCCATGGAAGTTACCTTTTCAACATTTTTTTTTCGCACAAGGCCACCCATTTATATAAATGCATCTCAAGATTTTTTTTATTTTTTGGTCTTTGTGATAATTTGGTTTATTGAAACTCATTCACCTGAAATGTTATGCAGTAGATCACTTGACAAAGTAGTTTTAGAAGTAATAAACCATTCTATGAATCAATGATATGTACGGTACAGGCCAGATCAGGAACAGACGTCCGCACAGCCCTTAAAGTGCATACGTCCCTCCGTTCCCTACCGTCTGGCGCCGACGGCGACGCTCCTCCACCCGAGCGGACACCATAGGCATCCCCAATGAAGATGAAGGCCATGGAGATTGATTTGAAGGTTTGGGCAACAACCTCTACTAAAAACTTCAGACAAGATCGATCTTGGCTGCAAACTGGTAGTCGGCGGACTCACAGGCAAGAGAAAGTCATCAGGGATGTCTCTGGTGTCTGCTCGGGTGGAGGAGTACTGTCGTCGATGCCGTTCGGTGGAGAACAAAGGGACGTCCGCACTTTAACCTCTGTGTGGACGTCCGCCTCTAAACGCCTCTGATGTACTGTAATATAAATTTAGATAAAAAACATAAGTTATTGATGCTTTATACAATCTGTTCAGTATAACCTAAGTACATTGATAAACTTTGCATTTTATCTTCTCAACTCTCAAGTTGGACGTCCTTAGTCGGCCGATGCTCTTAACATGCTAGATTAGTTGTATGCAAAGAAGGGCAATGTCGGGATGGCCAGCGGCCCAGCAAAATAGTTGGAACAATGAGACTTCAGTTCTTGATGAATTCATCCAGTCCTCCAAACCAGAAGAGACACATGAATGCCACTTTACCTTGGCAACAGTTAACTTCCAGTTCGGTTGTTCAGAAATCTTTTTGGACTTACAACCTAGTAAGCATCCCATTCCCAACTCAGTTCAGCCAAAGACCGACCAATATCTAAATGGAATAACAGTTAACAAGATGCAGGCAGCAGTGCTGAAAACAATCAAATCATCAAAATTGCATGGACAATAAAAGAACTATAGAGCCGGCGAAACAAATATATATGAATCCATTTTTGAGTTAAATTCACTGATTTTGCTCATGAAATTGTGATGTTTACATCCACCATCAACGCCCCACAAACTTCAATACAGCAAGATAGAGGCCCTGCTCATCAACATAGTCAGTTAATTCAAAAAAATGTTCTGCTGCAACTTCCTTTAGAGTTCTCTTCTCAGGCAATTCCGAAGTTATAACATCTGGATATTGTTGCCGTTGTTTCATAAAAACTTCTTCCTTGGGGATGGCTGATAACCAGTCTTGCACCTAAACAAGAAACAAAAAAAAAAAAAATCAGAACTGAGCGCTGTCAAAGAGTGAAGCAGCCAATGCTAGAATCAAATAGTGGTCAGCAATTCTTTTTTTTCTTTCCAATCATAATATTAAACTCACAACCTGTGGTTTTAGATATACAAATTACACACACTAATAGCATATATGACCTCACTAAGTTATTGCAAAAGAAACACTTCATTAAGAATCAGTAACACAGCATATGACATCTGTGCAAAGAAATATTGATCAGATAACGAAAATCACCTGGAGAAAAACATTTAGCAACTGCTCCAAACACCTGTCCATGGTTAAAAGGCACTGCTGGAAGGAAATAGAGAAACACAACATCTAAAGGAGCCCACTTTTCAGGTACATATATCAATTCTCCTTGCCAACACTTAACCTTGTCATATTTTTCTTTAATGCCAGCCAGCACAAAAAGCGAATCATGTACAACAAGCAACATACTGCATGGCGATGATTCAACCAATTGATCCACAAACGCTTCAGAACCAACTGAAACCATAACCCTAGAAGTTTCTTGAATCTCTCCTGCGGATATAATGCGTTCAACCTTTAGTTTATCTTGTTCAGAACTGAAATCATCTGAATCAAGAAATGACCAATCTTTCTCAGCAACATCTTGGAAGTTGATTACAGACACTACCCCTTCAGTAACTACTCCTTCATCTGATGGAACTGTAGCACCAACAGGTGATGAGCTAGCACGTAGAGAATAATGTGAATGAAGCGCAAACGAAAGAGATAGAGGATAAACATAGGTGTTACGATGACACACACGGTTGGTTACAATGCATTGAAGTTGCTTTGGAGGACAAGGTACAAGAAACTGGAAGCTAGGGAATGCAAAGAAAAGAGACTGGGATGAGAAAACAGAATTCATCGCAGAGAGGTACTCAAATTCCTCTTCAGATGTATATGGTACGAAATGAGCAAGTTCAGCAGCTTATTTCTTGATAACGAATAAGGAATCCGAAGTGTGATATAAATTCCAAAGCAAATTCACTCGACTTATTATCACAACCTCCTGCACATATCTTTCATAATAGAGCCCCTGTATACAAGAAAAGGCAATCGAAGAAACGCATTGTCAATACTTCAAGTGATAACCAAAGTTTCAATTACTCAATTTCACAATTTCAAAACTACCAATGAATAAACATAAACCAGTGACCCAACAGCAGAACTAGTCCTCACTGAACTATCAAACAGTCTTAGACCATAGAGACTTATGTGCTGAATATACTCTCAAAGAATTTGAAATCTATTGCACTATTACCAGGTTTAATTTGTTTTAAGTTTAATAATTGAAGTAAACCAAAGAGAAAATAACACTCAGAGCTAACATCTTTCTCCAACGTTTGCCAAGTTCATTCTATAAAAATGCACCCAAATATCCAGATTGAGATCATAGATTCATCATGCAAAAATGAAAAATACCAGAAGAAAGACGAAAATGAAATTGAGGGCCTGGATACTAAAATCGTCCTCAGACAAAAAAATCGTCGGCGGCGGGGGGAGCACCGGCGTGGACAGAGCGGTGCCCGTTCTGGAGCTCCTATCGATCGAGCTCGGAGGCGAGGGCGAACAAATAGAATTCGGAGAAGAGGATTGACTGATTGAGAAGCCCAGTGCCCAAAGGAAGTTCAGAGTCAAGTGAGAGAATCAGAGAAGATGACACAAATGGAAGATTTTTTTTGTTTTGAATCGTAGACGTAAAGCCTTTCATATTGCAATAAAAAAGATAGCAGTTACACCATTACATATCCGTAAGAACGATGATAGAACAAATCATGCTAGATAACCCAAAAGTAACCTAACGAAACTACTACAGAGTTCAACCAAATAGTAATCAAAACTAAAGTTTAAGGAACTAAAACCAAAAACCAAAGCTCAGCAAAATAAAACAGGAATGGGCATGCCCTAGACCTGTAACAACCGACTAGCCCGGAACCGTACTACGTAGAGGAGAGGTTTCCCCGGGTTCCTCAAATACCACATTCTCCTGATCAGTCTGGATATCTGGTGTCCCCTCCAACTCTAGCATACGTTTCATATCTTGAATGCGCTTCTTAGTCTTTAACTTTTTTGCATTAGCATTAATCTTGAGCTTCCAGAGAGGGATGTCCTCCTCCTTAGGCCTGTTCTTGGAACCCTCTGGACGTCCAAATTTCCGTTTCTTTAGGGGAGAAACAATGAGAGTACCTGTAAAATTAGGGAATGATAGCTCTAACACAGACCCCAAGTTGGCGTTGACAGCTTCAAGCACAGTTGGAGGACCCCTAGGGAGTTTGCCCAGATCAACTTCCATCAACGAGGATGCATTCCTCTTGGCCCATGAAATCATCTTGGTAGAGAGAACAATCTCCCTTGAGATTGGCACCGGCGGAGACTCCACCACCTGCCTGAACACTAATGGTTGCATCGGAGCTAGCCCTGACTGCACTAGACGTGAACCAATATTCTAAAAAGGGTTCAGAGTTGAACCAGATAGACTAGCCGAACTGCTAGGGTTAGGTTTACCAGACGGTGCACATATCCTCATAGCCGCCGACATATCCGGCGGTCCACGACAACCACTCGTCGGATGCTCCAACAACCCAAAAATTCGACAAACCCCACACATCCTCTCATATTTGAAAGTTAACCAAGCAGAAGTAAGATCATTACCTTCCCCAAATGCAAACACTATCGGAGGATATGCTTGCTTGATCGGAGAATCAAGAAGATGCTCAATTCAAATTCTTGCCCTAGCACCGGGTTTCAAGTTTGGAAGATCTGGTTGAATGATGGTCCCTAGGGTTGCACCAACCATGAAGAGTGCCTCCTTGGTCTTCAAATCCGGGGGGAGACCGAATATCTCCACCCAAACTGGTATAGTGGTGAACGGAACTGCATCCGCCGTTGTCCTTCCATTGTAGTTTGCTAGGGCAAACATGAATATCCAATAGAATCAAGGTCCTCCTCGCACGATCTGATCACGTTCTTCCTTCTCAGTGAATCGAAGAACATACCGATCTCCTTCTTGTTCGATCTGCAGCCGATTCTTCTTCCCCCACATGGTGGCCATCATTGCCATGAATGGTTTTGGAACCACTTTCTTCTTAGATGAGAGAAGATGCCCCACCGCATAGGCATGGCCCGAGTACGCTGCAGCTTCGGCGGCTCTGAAGCCTTTCTCCGAGATCGCCAGCGCTTCCGGAGGAGATAATTTGCCAAAAGAAACTATGAAACCCTAGGGGGGGGAGAGAGAGAGAGAGAGAGAGAGAGAATTTTCTTTAAGTCTTGGCTGTAAGTTGTAATTTTATCCTTTGTTAATCATTGACAAATAGAAGATAAAAAGAGACTTTAATTAAATAGTAGGATAACTGATTGTCTACATTTAGAAAATCGTTGTGTAAACTTGTAAATTTGTCTCGTGCTTCAGTGGTTTGAAGCAAAGTTGTGGACTAGAGGTTTGAGGTTTGATTCTCCCCTTTCACAACAAATTTTATGTATTTTGTATAAATAGTAGGACACTATAACGAAGAAAATATGTATGTTGTATGGTAAGGATGCCTTGTGCTTCAGTGGTTTGGAGCCATGGTTGTGTGTAAGTGGTTGGAGTTTTGATTCTCGCCGCCTACAAAAATATGAGTGTATTTTTGTATCAATACACATATACGGTTGGTATACGATATACCGATAGTATGGAAATCTCAATATCATTACTGAACCATGTTATTGAACTATATCGTACCGATTATGTCAGCTACCGACTTCTTGGTATACCAACCTAATTAATACGGTTGGTACTCAATTGGTTGGTTTCGAGAGTGCCTAAATTGTCAGCCCTACTATAAACAATGAATGAGCAAAAACAAGAATTTCAAAAATATTAAAGAGCAATGCAAGTTAGAATCTTTAAGGCATAGGTCATAATCCAATGAATTTAGAGCAAGTTCACATGTTGGGTTTAGAATGAGTGAAGTGACCTCAGTCACTTAGAGCAAGTCTACTCATTGCTGAAAATCCAACCCAGGTTAGAAGCCACATCAGCAATCCAACTCAGACCCAAAAAACTTCAATCCACCCATGAAATAAATTCTCTCATTTTCTAGCCCAAGTTAGATTGAGGTGAGAGGAGAAAAGAAGCCTATGTTAGATTAATCCATGTCAGCCCAACCCCACTCATGTGAACTGTGTCAGCTTGAGCCCACGTACTAACTTACTCTCCTTGGGTGCACGTTCCAACCACAGATGAATTGCACCCAAAAGAAAAAGCGCGTGTGTCTCCGCATTTTGTCACCACATGCAAGGAATATGGGTCCCATGACACACCCTCCTTTTGATGCATTCAAATGCAATGGTCAAGAGATGATTTTGTGTTGGTTTTCTATATCTAACGGTCAAAATTTAATGACAGTTGGGTTTTACATTTTTTTTTTCAAAAAATTCTTACCGTTTGGAATTAACACAACCGTAGGATAAAAAATATTTAAAAATTTGAATATTTCTAATGGTAACAATGAAAAATCTCATATATATACTAGAGCCAATTTTACATAAACCACTCCAAAAAAAATTCCGACTTTTATTACTGGTTTTTCCTTTCCACACTATTTTTCTCATTCCCTCATTAGGAAATTTCAAATAATTGTATTTTTTTAATTTCTTAGGCTTGGTCTGTCAATTAAATGTCATGGAATAAAAAAATTCTATAATTCATATTGTTTATTTAATCACTATTTATTTTCGATTGAACCATTATTCATACTTAAAAACGTTTTTTAAAACTCAATAAACAATCACTGCCACGTGGTACCAATCTCACATTTCAGACGGAAGAAAACTGCTGCCCAGTCACAGTAACGCAAAGTGACCCAACGGGTGAACTTGCTCTTAAGTGACCTGGGTCACTCTAGGGCACTGTGACTGGGCAACAATTTTCACCCGTCAGAAATGTGAGATTGCTATCACTTGACAATGACTGTTTATTGAATTTTTAAAAACGTTTTTAAGTGTGAATAATTGTTCATTGTAAATAAATAACTGATCAAATAAACAATATAATTTATTGAAATTAATTAATTTTTATTATGTGACATTTAATTTGCAAGCCATGACTAGGAAAAAGAATAAAAAGTTTGGTGTAGGATATGTAAAATTGGCTTGAGTATTTATATGTTATTTTATTTAAAAAATGAAAAAATTAATATTGTATTTTTGTATTGAATTAATATTGTATTTAATTGTTACTTTTAAAACAATTTTGTTCCCTTCCATTGAATTAACACCAAACGGTCAGCAGCTTTTTAAAAAAAATGTAAGACCCAACAGTCAACAATTGTGGACCATCAAATATGTAAAACATTGGGAAATCAACGGGATCAGCATACGGGTGGGCTCAAGCTGACGCAACCCACCTGAGTGGGGTCGCGTTGATATGGATTAATCTAACTTGGGCTTCTTTTCTCCTCTCACCTAGGTTGCTTCTCTCCCTCTCAATCTAACCTGGGCTAGAAAATGAGAGAACCCATTTGATCGGTGGATTAGAGTTTTTTGGGTCTGGGTTGAATTGTCTATGTGACATCTCTAACCTGGGTTGAATTTTCAGCAATAGGTAGACATGCTCTTACTTGAAGCTCAATGGCGCCAAAGCCCAAATTGTAAAGGGTCTGATTCCCAATTCTAAACATGGGGTTTGCTCCTTTCTATTTCACTACCACAACCTGCTACCGTAAAAAACTTTGAAAAAGGGAGGAGATAAAGATGCAACCGGGTCGGATTCTCCGGTCTCCGATTTGGAAGACTCGACATGAATCGGTTAGATTTGGGGGTATTCGAATTTTAAGGTTAAAACTTAAAAAGAGTTGGGGTCTCATACCCTGTCCCTGTCTCCAACACGAATGGAAGATAAAAAGGGAACTTCAATGTTAGAGGTCTGAGTTTCGAATCTCACCTCTTACAACTAATTGTCTGTATTTTTGTACACATATACATTCGATGGTGGTTTGTTTTCAACCTTTGAATGTAATTCGAAAGGTGATTGAACTTGAATCTCATCTCTTGTTTAGTTAGTAATCACGTAAAATTCAAATTATTATGTAATACCCAGAGTTTTTGTTACTAATTTCTAATATTATTTGGAAATTATCGAGTTAGAAATTAGTTTGTTTTCGAAGTTCGAAAGAAGAGCGGAAGTGTTTGGACGAATAATTTACTCGTAAATGTTTCTTTTGGAGGGTCAAAGAGTTGACTTTTTATTTATTAAGTTTCTCAATAAACTTCCTTCACGAAACTTGTAATACCCCGAGTTTTTGTTACTAATTTCTAATATTATTTGGAAATTATCGAGTTAGAAATTAGTTTGTTTTCGAGGTTCAAAAGAAGAGCGGAAGTGTTTGGGCGAATAATTTACTCGTAAATGTTTCTTTTAGAGGGTCAAAGAGTTGACTTTTTATTTATTAAGTTGCTCAATAAACTTCCTTTACGAAACTTGTAGAGCACATCGATACGACTTCGTGGAGACGTGGAATCCGTAAATCGAAGTTTGTACGAGAATGTTATGGTCAGCGAAAGTTCCTACCATTTTTAAAAGTTGTCTATAAATAGAAAAAGAAAAATCAGAAAACCCAAAACCTTCCAAATCTGAAAAATCCGGCATTTTTCTCCTTCTCCCAACCTCTTTTCGTTTTTCAACCATATCTTGGTCATCCGAGCTCGGATTTGGGCAAATGAGGTACCGTTAGAAAGCTCTCTTGATTCTCTACAAGTCTGTTGTGATTTGGTAGCAAGATTTGAGCAGCTGGAGGTGCAGCAAGGCCGAGAAGCAGCGGTGGCGCCGTTTTGAGTTCTTCGTCGGAACTTCTAATTTCGGCCACTTTCTGCGACAACTCTTGGGGGCTTTTGTGCTAAAAATCAAGGTTCAGATAATAAAATCTTAAAAGTAAAGGTGAAAATTGAAAACATAACTAGAGGTTGAAGAAGAAGAAACAAAGAGAAGATGGGTAGCAATTTTTGTATGAGAAAATGATGCGATTAGTTCTTGAAAATACAGAGAAAAACTTCAATTTATTCTACAGTTGGTTACAGCTGATAGCAAAAGCAAGCAAAATATAAACAAACAAAATATGTCTTGTTCTCCAAGCTGCTGATGTCACGATTGGGGATGGACTGGGCCTGCTAGATATGGACTGGGCTTAACATTTTGAAGCTTGTGAGATGTGGACCAATCTCTCCAAGCCTCTTGAACCGACTTAAAGTGTGGAAGATGAATTGAGGATTTGAAATTATAGGGTTTCAATCACTCATTTTACTTATGAGGTAAATTTCACCTTCTATAGTTAAAATTAGATTTTGTAATAGTTGAGACTCTTATTGGGCTTATTGAGATGAATCTTTTGATATAAATTTCATGACCTAATTCGAGGGGTTGCTGGTGGCGCGTGGAAGCAAGTTCATATTTTAATGGTTCTCCGTTAGGTGCTTGATTTAATGTGTGTGATGCATTATCGTGTGTGGCGTGAAGACGTAGCGGGAGTTAAAGGTGAGTAAATCTCACTTGGATCATAATGGAACCGTAATTGTTTTATAGTTCATTTATCGTAAAATTGTGAAATTGCTTTCTTGGAAACAAAGTTTTGGTTTAAATTACATGAACTTGATCGACTACGGTTCATGGGTAAGTAAAATGGGTTTTCATATTAAAATGATTTAGGAGATTTACAAATATGAACTATAATTTGTAATGGTGGGGCGTATGACTATTGATGTAGATATTTATGCCTTGAAATATATGCATTGTGATAAGATATTGTGAATGAGGTGTTGCTTGTGTTGGTTCTATTGATGTTGGTACATTACACTTCATGTGATTAGGTGATGACATGTTGTGTTGACATATGTCATTTGGAAGAAAAATTGTTGTGATGTCTAAGTTGAGCTAATTGTGATTCATTAGATGTTCTGAGTCAAAGGACTTTTGCTTGAATGGTGGAATTGTGTCTTAGTGGTGATTGTGTGCATTAGTTGTGGTTGTGTGCCTTAGTGGTGGTGACAGTAAACCGGGAATCAAGCCTTAGTCGGGTGATTGGTTACGGTCAATTTAGAGTTCTAGATATTTCATGGGGGATGATTAAGTGTTGCCGAACTCATAAGTAAGGGTGGAAAAATGATTGTGTGATATTTTTACATGTTACCACTTAAATTCCTTACTTAAAGTATCTCATGAACTATGTTTTTCCGCATGAGACTATTTAATTTTAATTATGTGATTTTAGCGGAATTCCTGAACTATACTTTTTGCAGGATTCGTTTATGATTTTGATTTATTTTGAATTGTCGTGTTTTCTTATTTATTTTCTTTTGAATTCTCTTGTTTTTAGGTGCTTTCCTGCACTAAGTTTAAATGTATGAATTACCGGTTTTACCTTACGTGATTTTTGGTTGGGTCCTTTAATTTAAATTTACTCATACGAGTTTTTAAAGCTTACTGGGTTCGTTGTTTACAACTCGGTGCACCAATCCATGGTGTAGAGGTTGATCTTGCAGATCAGGATTAACAGAGTTGAGGCTGCGACAGTTAAGCATTAATCTTTTTGTTTACTTTCTAGATTGTTGCGAGTTTTGAGTGAGAGTTTACATTGTTCAAATTATATTCACAAGTTTTAAAACTATAATGATGTAATGTTTGATTTCGGTTTGAGTTATCACACTCTTAAAACACATGTACGTTGAAGACAAACTAAATTTTCCCTAGCTAATTAGCATAATCAGGTATGTAGGACGTGTACACAAGACAGAAAGTGAACATGACAAGCCAAACTTCCCCAAGTTGTTTGGCTTAGTATTCAAATTAATCTACGTTGGAGTAGCACTAGCTAAGAAGGTCCAGCTGGGACGAAAGAAGGGCAATGATCGATTTCTAACAGAATAGATTTCCCACATAGAAACTTGGCTAACACTCCACTGTAACCAACTCCCTTGCACTGGGCACCGACTCTACTTGTATATAAATTCGTATGTAGTCCTGATCATATCCCTCACCTCATTGCCTTCCATTACATTCTACTTTGCAAACCCTAGCCTAACTCGATCGAACCCAATTTCTCTCACAAGATTCCATCTCAAACCTTTCCAAGCCTAACGCTACCAAACACCATGAGGTTCATGAATCCTGCAAGTCTCATCAATAAGCTTGGAAGAAGCCACTCCAACAAGTCGTACGAACATTTGGTACATGAAGATGACCGCCACGTCGAGAGGTCCAAGAAGAAGCACGGATCGACTCCAAAAGTATGCATAGATCTGTTTGTGGGCAAAGAGGAGAAGAAATACCCAGTTCCCCTCAAGTACTTTACACACCCAAAGCTGCAAGAACTCATCAAGGAGTACCAAGAACCCGTGTTCGATCCAAGATTTGATGAGCCGATTATGGTTGAATGTTCTACGGAGACTTTTGAACAGTTACTCCGTTATATCATCAAGAATCGATAAGGAGTACTATTAGTTAGATTTAAAGGGTTTTCTTCAGTGTTTCATATGTTCTGTATTCAAGATCGAACATCAAGAACTACTGTGAATTAGAATCCAAATTTTTTCCGTCATGGTTCAGTAAACAAGTATCAATTGTACGAATTGTATGAAATTTATTCTTCCCGTGATGATTTCCATCTTTAATTTCAGTCAGCTTGAATTGATCTTTAGGGCCATGCATCAAGCAGAATAGGAATACTATACACTTCATGTATTAGTACCTCTCACTTTACAATATCAGTTGGTACTTGGTACATTTACTTACCTTAGTTTAGTGGACTGTTTTGATCCCTGTCAACTTCATCTTCACTTTTACTTTCTTGATATCTCAGAGCTAGAATATTAATTCACTAATCCCCATCTGATTAGCATATATATATATATCCTTGCCGTACTATCTTTCAACATCAAGATGAATCAAGGGAACGAGTTTGAAACAGAATTAAACACTCAAGTGATTGAAACTAACTAGCGGGGTTAGAGATCGATGAATTAGTTTGAAAATATTTTTATAAGAAAACGATATAAAGAAATGTCGGGTTCCCGGGGGGGGGGGGGGGGGGGGGGGGGGGGGTTGGGGAAGGGAAGGGGAAGGCGGGTTGATCATGATTGGCTACGGTTTATACGTATTTTATATGACTGTGTTATCTTCATATTTATTTTAATTTTATTTTGGAATGATAAAGAAAACAGGCCGGTAATTTTTGCCATGATCATCTCTCAATGTCTCATGCATGCACTAATACTCTTTGGCTTCCATCACAAACCCTAGCTCACTGATGGTTGCACTCATGAATTCCATATATACAACATCTTCCCAAGAAGGGATAAGACTACCAGAGTAACCAGACTACAGAATGTTCGTCATGAATCCTGTATGTCTTATCAAGAAGGGGTATGATCGGTTGGTACATGAAGATGTCCAGGTTGACAGCTCCAAGAAGAAGCATAGATCAGCACCAAAAGTTGCATTATTTGTTTGTGGGCAAAGAATACTCTGTTTCGCTAGAGTACTTTTCACACCCAAAGCTCCAAGAACTCCTCAAGGAGTACCGAGAACCCGTATTCGATCCAAGATGTGATGAGCCGATTGTGGTTGAATATTATTGTTCTAGTTTGATCCAGTTTGATATTGGTCGATGAGTAATGTTAAATGAACAACCTTTTGGTGAACCACCTATAATCCACCTTACGTGACACACGACGTGGCATGCACACATCATCAAAATGAGTTTTATAGTATTTATGTGTTAATGTTTTCTATTAATTACGAAATTATTTTTTCATTTTTCCTGATTCGGTTTTTTTAAAACCCTCATTTATCTTTCTAATCCTTTGAAATTCAAAAATCAAAAAACAAAATCGTTCTAATATGCTGCAGTACAATAGACGAACCCTAGCTTCCTCTCAACTCACCCATCCTCCCACCTCCTTTTCAATTCAATCGATTCAAGAATTCTCAGTTTGATTTCGGTTTTCTCATCGCAAGCATACTCTGCCTATATTCTAATCGTGATTAGTTTTTTTTCTTTTTAATAACATGTTTGGAATTAAGAATTTGGGGGAGTGGATTTGGATTAAGATTTATTGTGTTCCTTCTTACTTGTTGAAGATTTCAGAGCATGTCGACATCTTCAATTTCACTAATATATACTCATAGCTGCGTTTCTTGTTCGTAGGCTTCGCTGTTGGTCTTTTTTTTTTCTGGGGAAGAATGAACAATAGATGAGTGAAAAAGGCATGACTTGTCGTGCATCATTTATCAATTAACTAAATTTGTTATGTGTTTGTGATGGCTGCAGGATTGCTCATCAATCAGTTTTGTCATTGTATCAAAGGTTATCTGCGTTTATAGTGTCAGCTCCTGGATTTGAATAAAAGTTTTGCTGAGGTGTCTGTTACTTCATAGGATTGCTCATTTGCTAATTAGAGAGTTGGTGGTGCACCTAACGATTGTTTCATGGAAGCTTAAGCTTATTCCTCAAAAGAGATGCTTCTACCACCCCAATAATGTACTATGAGCTAGCACTCTGTTTGTATCTTTGATGTTCTGAAGCTTTTGCCAATAAAATTACTCTTTTAATTTCCTCATCATATATATATATATATATATATATATATATATGTGTGTGTGTGTGTGTATTATAAGAAGAGTTCCATATCTTATATATCTCTCACGCCATATTAGATCAGTATGAACTGCAAATATGCATGTTCAACCAGAAAATAACATAATAATAGTCTAGCATTATATTGCCATCACCAAAACATTCTACATAACTGATTACCCATTATTCAGAAATTCAAAGTAGAGAATTGGGTATCTAAAATCCCAATTTTTTTGATTAACTCATACTAAGAAAGCAGACAAAAAAAAACTTCCCAACTCAATATGATACCAATATGGGTACACATGAAAATGTAAAAAATAAAAAATCAATCCCAGCAAGTTCAAGTGAAATCAAGCTCCAGTCACTAGTTAGGCTATGCTCCCATCCACCAGTTGCAGTCGAACTAGACAAGCTTTATCTGCATAACATGACATCAATTTCAGAATACTACAAAGCATGTAAAACATTAAATTGATATAGAGAGTTTACATACCTTCAGCCCTTTCTTTCATTTAAATGTTTCCAACAATCTTTTAGATGGTATACGAACTCTTTTTGTATTGGCATCAGTTTGTGAGGGTGAAAAATCCTAAAAATGAAAACACGCAATGTATCATAAGAATTATTTTCTCTAGCTAGCTAGGCTTAGAAATGATGATCCTTCGTAACAGAACTCAAAATAGTCAATTTACCTTTAATATTTCTTCTTCTTGGTCAGGCTTCTTATTTGATGAAACCTTATTTCTCCTATTTTGTTTTTTTTTTTGACCTCTTCATCTTTCTTTTTATTAGATTCGCTCATTTGTAATGGCGGGCGGCCTCCTGATTTTGAACCCTGCAAAAGCAACATAACAATACATAATATTATGTTTAATTATAATGAAGATCAACTTATGTGAAAAAAAAAAAAGAAGAAGACTTTTGATGATTGCATACCTTAGCTCCTAATTCTTCATTAACACTGTTTGCTCCACATTTTTTCTTCTGTTCTCGTTTTTGCTTCTTTCTTACCTCCTCTTCTATATTAGAACGATTTTGTTTTTTGATTTTTGAATTTCAAAGACTTAGAAAGATAAATGAGGGTTTTAAAAAAAATCGAATCAGAAAAAATGAAAAAAGAATTTCGTAATTAATAGAAAACATTAATACATAAATACTAGAAAACCCACTTTGATGATGTGTGCATGCCACGTCATGTGCCACCTAAGATGGGCTCTAGGTGGTTCACTAAAAGGTGGTTCACTTAGCATTACTCGTCAATATATTTACATCCATACTTAATCTAAACTTCAAAATCATCTCAAGCACATCAATATTGCCTTGTATCATGGAGTCATGGTCATCTCCTGACGTGGCGTGTCATCAATTTTTTTTTTCAGTCAATACACGTTGATGTGGCATGTCTCAGGCTTACGTGGTGTGTTGGTCAACATGTCTAAAAAATCAACTTTTTTTTACACACCACGTGGCATATCGGACACACATTTTAGTGTATCATATCGGTATTGGTGTGTCGGGAGCAATCAGCATGGTTAATTTGGAATTCGTCCAAAAGAAATGTTGCTTGGAGTTAACCTTGTTTTCATCGTTAGGGTGCATGCCGATTCAATGCTTGGATGACTTGCAAACAAATAACGATTCGGTGATACTGAATTGGTAGGGTGACCTTCACGTACGTTAAGTTTTGTCCAGCCTGGTTCAAAAATTTTGCCACACTGAAAGTTAATAATACCCGTCTATAAGAGATAACATGGGACGAGCCAGTAGCACGATTGGTAACTCTTCTCTATTGACTTGCATCAAATTATGGAATGTAATTAAAATCTGCAAATTTGTCGAATGAAATCGCAATTTTTCGAAGTAATATTGAAACTAGGACGTCGTCAGGTTCTGATGTTGTTGTGGGAATGCATGGGAAGTATTGGATTGGTATATGGAGCGCGCATATTCCACCCAAGGTACGTTAAAAGATATCTTACCTACAAAATGTGTCCTGGCAAGGAGGGTTGATATTCCAGAAATTGGTTGTATTTTGTGTCACAATCCAGTAGATTCATCAACTCAGTAAACAAGTAAAGAATCTCAGTTTGTTGAAACGAACAGCCTCACATTTAGAAGCACTAAAAAAATGCGGGAGAAATACCATTTTGACAAACAAGATCAATATATTATAATTATTTCTCAATATCAAAACAACACAAAAAGAGCAGAGCTAGAGATTTATAAAAGGATCCAGCTAGCACAAGGAATCATAAGTGGAGTAGCTTAGGAGATCGAATAGAGAGGTATGCAAATAAAAATTTAGCAGCCAAACCCTATTATAAGATTTGGAATCCAATTGATCCTTGTTTGTAAATAACCATGGCGGAAAGATTTAGAACCTAATTTACAACAGTACTTGTTGTTCTTCAATAGAAATTTAGACAGACTGAAGTAAACCTTAAATTCTAATTACAACTCCTTATCGATGCTTGACGATATAATGGAGCAAATCCTCAAAGGTCTCCGTAGAACATTCAAGAACAATTGGCTCACCAAATCTGGGATCGAACACGGGTTCTTGGTACTCCTTGAGGAATTCTTGGAGCTTTGGGTGTGTAAAGTACTTGAGGGGAACTGGGTACTTCTTCTCGTCTTTGCCAACAAACAAATCTATTGAACCTTTTGGAGTTGAACCACGCTTCTTCTTAGACTTCTCGACCTGGCGGTCATCTTCATGTACCAACTGTTCGTATGACTTGTTGGAGTGGCTTCTTCCTAGCTTATTGATAAGACATGCAGGATTCATGAACCTCATAATGTCTGGTAGTCTTACGCTTGGAAATATTACAGATGAAATTTTGTGAGAGAAACGATTGAGAATGTTAGCAGGGTTTCCAAAGAAGAATATTATGGAAGCCAATGAGATAAGTGAGAGATATGATCACGAGTTCAGGACTACGTAATTTATATACAATTAGAGTCGGTTAATTTCCCAGTACTGGTGGAACGGGGGATAGGTTACTGCGGAGTGTTGGCTAAGTTACTAATTTGTTTTAGGGTACATGTGGGAAACTTATTATGATATCAATTAGTGCCCTTCATTTGTCTCAGCTGGACTTTCTTAATCCTATTCCAAAGGAGACAAATTTGAATACTAAGCCAAATTAAACTTGGAAGTTTCTCTTGTCGTCATATTTTACCTTTTGTCTTATAATGTGTTCGTGTCCTACTCGATCGATTATTGACTATAATATTATGCTAATAAACTAGGGCCAATTTAGTTTTTCTTCAACGTATTTCCAGTTAATATACCTCAGGAAACCTGCAAGTTAATCAGCAATATGTAATGTACTCTTTTTTTGTTTGTTTGAAAGGAGCATTAATATGTAATGTACTTAACCCTTCCGTAACAAGAGATCTGTATGAACATATTACACAACCAGATCAAAGTAATATATTGACCAATTTACTATGTACTAAAAGATGGTCGACTGTTCATAACATGAATAGTGTGTGGATGATTTTGCCCTTATTTTTGATGGGTATGATTACTACTGAAAAACAGTACTTAATTAGGAGACGGAATTAAAACAATTTCATAGTCTAAGTTACACTTACGAGACGGAATGCAACTTCGTAGCCTAAATGCCCACTTAGGCCACGGAACAATATTCCGTCTCTTAAATGTTACTAAGACGATGAAATTTTTTACTTAGAAGACGGAATTTTTAAAAAAATATTAAACACTTAGGAGACGGAATGAATATTTCGTCTCCTAAGTAACTCTTAGGAGGCGGAATTATTTAAAAAATAATCAAAAATATTAATCACCTAGACGACGGAATAGTATTTCGTCTCCTAAGTAAGTCTTAGGCGACATAATTGCTTTCTTAAGAGACGGAATTCTTTTTTCTTTATTTAAAGAATGGAATTTTTTTTACTTAAATAAAAAATATTAATATATTTTCTTCACCAATTAGGATAAATTTTTTATTAAATTTGAAAGGGTTAACAATTTCAAACTTAAGTTTTGAAAATTTCGTTTCCTTTTTTATTTAAGCGCACCCTTGACTCCCTCCTTTTATCTCTCATCTCATAAATTCTCAAGATCTGTTACTCGTATTTAAAAATATATGTATATTTCTTTGATTTAGCATATATATTAACAAAAAAACTTAAACATGCATATATATTTATTTAAACCTAAGTCTTTTGAAAACGATTATACATATAAAACGATTAATATGGAAGGAAACATTTGAAAATATTTGTATTAATACAATTAATAATTTTTTTATTATGTAAATATATATAAGGTGACGAAACCTAGCGGCAATTTTTCAGCCAAAAAATTCAAACCAATTTTTTTAAAAAAATCATTAAAAAAAGGTAAGAAAATTTGAAAATACTCTTATTAATGGCATATTTAAGAATATTTAAGAAATTTCTAAAGTGAAGGTTCAACTTATATTTCTGTTTCTGCATAATCTTGTAGGCTATGTAGAATCACTGTGGAACACGAACATGAACAATAAACAATATGGGTGAGAGACAAGGACATATAGTGGTTTACCATGCCATCGGAGGACATGGTTACATCAACTTACGAATCAACTATCATGTCCAATAGGTCTTTGGTGTTACAAGAGCATCCATCCTCCCCAGGATGGAGTGAGTTATCATTCCCAGAGTGTTAGAGAGAGAGAGGGCTTTTGTCACGCCCCAAATTTCGGATAAATAAAAATCCAAATTTAAGACATGAACACAAAAATAAAAAGAGTCATATAATAAAATTCAACGTTTACATAACTTGAGAAGTCAAGTAAAGGTCATGCTCAAAAGAGCTCACTACAATTTAACAACAAATAACAAAATGATTAAATCCTAAGAAACAGCTTCTAGACCTCTACGTCTCAGTCTTGAACTTCCTCACCTGCAAAAACAACCTCTGCACCATGGAATAGTGCACCGGGTTGTAAACAACAAACCCGGTAAGCTTTAAAAGCTCGTATGAGTAAATCTACGGCAATAGACTCAACCCAACAACACATAAGGTAAAACCAAGAGTTCATGCATTAAAAACAAATTCAGGAAAACACTTCCAAGCATGAGAAAACAAAAGATGAAATTAGGAAAACACAACAATTCACAATCACTCAAAATCATAAATGAAATCCTGCAAAAAGGGGGAGTTCAGGATTCCAAAAATCACACAATTAAAATTAAATAATCTTAAATAACATCACATAAGAATGTCACCCAATCATTTCTCTACTCTTACTTATGGGTTCGTCAACGCATAGTCATCCCCCATAAGTGACTAGACAAAACACGTACTCATGGGTTCGTCAACACTTAGTCATCCCCCATAAGTACCGACAGACTAGAGCTCTATACTGACCGTAACCAATCACCCGGCCAAGGCTTGGTTCCCGGTCCACCACGAAGGCTCCTAATCTAATACACTCAATCACCACTAAGGCATACAACCACAACTAATGCACACAATCACCACTAAGGCATACATCTACAACTAATGCACACAATCACCACTAAGGCACACACTCCAATACTCTCCCAACATAACACTTGTCAATTCACAAAATAATAATACAATCATAACCGTAACCTATCACCCGATTTGGGGCTAGGAACCCGGTTTGACTATTTAACAACAATTCAATATAAAAATATCATCAACAACATCACAAGAACACTTCATAAATTATATCTTTCCGCCTAGATATATTTATATAAACAAAGACATAGATATTCCCACTAGAAAATCTATCAACAAACACATTTCAACAACACCATATCACATGATCGAAAGTCCTTTTAAAAGATTTATTTTTATCAGAAAACTTGTTTTCACTTACCATGAGCCGTTGACGATCAAGCTCATTTATTTTTAAAACAAAATCATTTTCCTTCAAGGACAATTTCTCAATTAATAAAACAAAATTATAAAGTAAATTCGGTTCTTTAAGAACCCATGTGAGATTTACTCACAATATAAAAATAGCATCATAATAATTATCATCATCATCATCCTCAAAACAACATCACAATCATCATCATGATAATTATCATCATCATCATTCTCAAAAACAACATCACAATCATCATCATAATAATTATCATCATCATCTTCCTCAAAACAACATCACAATCATCATCATAATAATTATCATCATCATCTAATTACCATGATCATCATCTAATCATCATCATATAATTACTATGATCATCATCTAATCATCATCATATACATTATCATCACCACATAATCATCAACATTTTCATCAACATTATCATCACTAAAATCATCAACAACATCATAACCACCATAAGTAAAAAGGTCACAAAGTGAACCTTGGTGAGATTTTACTCACCTGAGAAATCCCGCTGCGTCTTCAACAAAACACCAGAAACAATCACAATCTCACTTCACTAGTCACCTAAAATTACACAAATAATTAACCACTTCAATAAACGAACAATCATCCTTAAACAAGTCTAAATCCAAGATTTGCCCAAAAAGGGTAACCTTCCTCCGAGACCTCCCAAGGTCATAGGAACCCTCAAACAACCTATTGAAAAAGGTTAACAAGATTTTCAAAGCTCGAACACCACGGTTTAACAACCTCTCACGATTCTCAACTTAGTCTTAAACCTAGGATGCAAAACTTGATCAAACATAACCTCATGACATGTCAATGTGCTCGTATCGACAAGCACAAGCTAACAGTTACTCCTAACCTCTCAACCCTTGCCGGACGCGCCACCACAGCCGGCGGCGAGTGGGCCCCACGCGCCTCCCCAAAACGTCCGAATTTGGGCAAACTCAAAACATTAAACTTGTAGAATACTACAAGGGAAACACTTTTCATACCTGAAGGTCCAACCAAATCGGCCGGGAAGTCGCCGGAAACTCGCCGGAAAGATTGGAATCCACCACCGCCACTCTCCGCCGTGAATCGAGCTTCAACACCACCTGGGATCGAACGAGGACGTCCAACACTTCCTATCCCGACCGGTTTCAGCCTTGTCGCCGCCACCGGAGGTCTGAAACCCGACCGGGTCTCTAACCCGAGCTTCCGAGCTTCGGGTCACCAATTTGGGGTTGAAACGGCGCAAGTCACCACCACAGGGAAGCTCGGACGGAGGAGAGGAAGAGAACCCGACCGGTGCCGTCGTCTGGGTCGGCCGGAGTTGGCCGGAAAAGTCGGGTCGGGTCGCCGGGTCCGGGTCGGGTCGGCTGGGAAACTCTGACAGTGAAGGTGTCGCGAGAGAGAGAGAGAAAAGAGAGGAGGGATGATTTCCGGAAAAAATGAAGGAGAAGCCCATAACTTCTCTTATTTAACCCGTAAAGCCAAGAACTTCCGCTTACCATAACTTCCTCATACGACGTCCGTTTCATGCGTGCCGCATGTCTACGAACTCGTATTGACGAGCTCTACAACTTTCATGAAGGAAGTTTCTTGAGAAACCCAACAAAATAAAAAGTCAACTCTTGACTCTTCCAAAACCATAATACCGCTTCGGTAATTATGCAACCGAACTCTTCCGCTCTTCCTTCGAATCTCAACACACACTAACTTCTAACTCGAAAATTCCCAAATAATATTAGAAACTAATATCAAATTTTTGGGGTATTACAGCTTTCTACACATGGGAAACTTTTCTTTTATAGCTAAAGAATGTTCCCTTTTATTACATGTTTCTGATATGAGACAAACTATGTACATATATCTTATCATTGTGCCTTCTTGTGGAGCTTGGAGAAGCACCTTTCCGATGTGGTACCGATGATCTTTCACCATGACGAAGTAGCCCGGATGTCGATCTACCGGAAGTATGTCGGGGGCGGGGCCTTTCGTGGCTGAAAAACAGTCTACTCATTCGTTGCTTATGCTTGCGGTATATATACATACAACAATTTCATTCCTTTTTTTTGTTAAACATATTTAATTCCTTGTTTTTTGTTAAACATATTTCATTTCCTTTTTTTCAAATATATTTCTTTCCATTAATAATCAAGACCAAAAAAGCTTGGTTGATTACATGTGATGTAGATTTTTAATGACTGCATTTAATGATTTATTGAGGAACTTTTTTAGAATAATTTTAGACAACTAGGCGACGAAATTGGTAGGTTCTGTGGCTTTAACTTTTAAGTGCCACAAAGTTAGTCTCTTCCGCCAAAAATTAGGAACAATTTTCAAAACGATTTCATTAGGTGGAGAAATTGGTAGGGTTTCGTCGTCTTAAGAGCATCTTTAGCAATGCTAGCCATATTTGAGTTAAATTTTCGTCAAATTAGCTAAAATGTTATTTTGGCTAGCCACTTTAGAAATGTGTTTTTTTTTTTTAATTTTTATTAATAACTCACACACCCTACATATGTCGTGAGGTTTGAACCCATGACCTCAAAGTTGTCAGTTAAACACCTTAACCAACCAAGCCACAGCTCACTGACACTTTAGAAATGTGTATGCATCAATGCTCTCTATTTTAACTAGCATTACATTAATATTATTCTTCAAATAAAGATTAAATAGTTTAAATGTATTTATATATCACCTAAAATATCTTAAAATGAATGTAATAAATTATAGCTAGCTTCATTTGAGTTATCTCGCTAGCTAAATATAGCTAGTGAGATAGTTAAAAGTTATAATAATTTAAGTTTGGCTAGTCTGCTGGAGCTCCTAAAACATTCAAAAAAACTAAACACGCTCTCTAAAATAGCTAAAAGCTAAATTAGATAGTCTGCTAAATTTGCTCTAAGTGCCGAAAATTTAGGCGGTCAAAACTTCCGCCCAAAAATTTGGGACAATTTTCAAAACTATTTCATTTTAAAATTTGAAGTCTCATGTTTTCTCTCTCTCCCACTATTTTTTTAAAAAAAAAACTTTTTATTAATAACTCACACACACCCTACATATGTCAGTGAGGTTTGAACCCATTACCTCAAAATTGTCAGTTAAACACCTTAACCAACCAAGTCACCGCTCACCGACTCTCTCTCCCACTATATTTGTTCCTCTCGTTCTCTCTCCCACAATCCCACTTCTTCTTCCAAAAAAAGTCTCAGTTCTTTTTTTCCTCGAAAACCCAGCCACCTCAACATCACCATCACCCACCCCTCCTTGACGCCATCCAACTCCTTCACCCGACGCCGTCGCCTCTGATAGTCGAAACCGACACCAAATCGTTATCTACACCCTCGACATTGGCGACGAGTGAGGTAATGTACGGATCCACGTATATCTAGTCGGGTATGTGGTTTTGCAGTGGGAAATCGTGTATTTTGTCTAAATTATTATAGGTGTATGTGGTTTTTGCAGTGAGAAATTGTTTCCGATCGGATTCACGATATGGTGGTACGTGGTCTAGCAGTTTCGGACTAGCCAAAGTTGTTGTTGGACTGTTGTGGTCTGGCGGCAGCATTAGACGGTGCTGGGTTATGCTTTTTTATTTCTGGATTTAGACTTGGATGTCAGTTTTGGTTTGAGATTGATGGTTTTGGTGGTGTTGATGGTATTTGGGTGGTGGCTGGGTTGGGATCGATCTAAACTAACACAAAGAAACCAAAACGAAAAAAAAAACTAAAACGAAAAAAATAAATAATTGAAAATGAATAAAATAAATAAAATAAAATGAATAATTAGAATGAAAGGAAATGAGTGGAAATGAAAAAGAAACCGAAAAGAAAAAGAAATGTCTAAAATAATAGAAATAAAATTCGTCGCCTAAGCTCTTAGGAGACGAATCTATGTTCGTCGCTTAAGCTCTTTGGAGAAGAATGTTATTATGTCACCTAAGAGCTTCTTAGGATACAAAATTTCATATTTCGTCGCCTAATCACCTACATGATGACAATTTCATGAAGAATCGAGAACGATCTGGGCACCGACATTCTTCTCTTTATACACCCACTATCTTCTTATATCTACACAATTAGCATGATCGCGTCTTCGTCTTCGATTAAGCTCTCGCTTTCAGGCTCTCATTTTCTTTGCAAGGTTATAAAGATTTCATCAACGATCTATACATAGGGAAGGAGAGGGATAGAGAGATCGCCATATTTTCATAGCTAGGTATGCTTACTACTCCACTGTCTTTCTCAGTTACCATATCCTAATCTAGAAAATCTAATTGGGGAGCTTTGTGTGCGCATTAGGCTACAAATCGTGTTAGGGGATTTGGGTTTGATCTAAAACGGAAGTAAGTGTGTTGTTTTTATTGAATTGGGCATGATTGTAGTTGTAGCAGAAAGGTTCATTTGTGTAAATTTGGTTTTGCAGGGTTTGTCAACAATTGTCAAATCTTATTACTGTTTTCGTCTAAGGTATAAATTATGTTATGACTTCTAATTAATGGTTCGATATATTTGGTTTGTCATCTTTTATCGAAAGTGAAAAGGCAAAGGGAATTTTTCAGCTATGGCATTTGATATATGGAAACAGATAGATGAGCATAGTTTTCCAAGAAGTATTGAAAATGATGATGATGTTGTTTAGATACCCCTAAAAGTATTGAAAATGATCGAAAAAAGGACGACATATCTATATTAGTGATGAATGAAGATAACAGGGTGGACTTTTTCAAGTTTTATAAGTGCTATTTGATATAATCATGTCATTAAGGGATGAAGGAAAGGACTGAATATATACTCTCAGTGGATAGTTCTATCCTGTTATATTTTAATTATTGTGCAAGGATGATTAATTGATTATAGATCTCAACTACATATTTTCTCTGTTTGGAATTGATTACGGATACGGAGTTACAATACAAATCTTATTAAGCTGTTAGTTGAATTTTGCATCAATCTTATCAATATTTTTCTGTTTTTCGTAGATTTCAATTAAAGCCTCTAGGAGCTTGTCTCTGCTTTTAAGTTATGTGTTAATTGAAAGGTACGTCTTTTTTTTTTCTTTTCTTTTTTCACTACCATAACTGTCAATACACTATACATTCACATCCATACAACTTTCGTTTTCGTTTTATTCATAATTGCATATCATTTGACTTCAATTGACAAACAAAACAACGAAGCTACATCATCCTCATTAAGCAAGGAGCTGAAGAACAACTAAATGTCAATCACTGTAGTGTTTATATCTAACTCTTAGTAGGCTAGGACTCACTACTAGAAGTTAGGACTTATGTGACGAAATGGTTTCGTCGCTTAAGAGTGAAATTTCGTCGCATAAGTACTTAAGCGACGAAAATTTTGTCGCTTAAGAGTTGTCGCATAGGTGGTGTCACATAGGTATCTAAGCGACGAAACATGTATTTTCGTCGCTTAAGTTCCTCTACTTAAGCGACGAACAAATATTTCGTCGCATAATTAAGTGCCTCCTAAGCGACGAAAAAAGATTCGTCGCATAGAGTTATGCGACAAACGTTTCTAACTTAAGCGACGAAATATTTCATCACTAAAGTGTTTTCAATATATAAAAAAAATTAATTAATTTAATTTGATTTTCATTTTTTGCAGTTTTTATTTTATTTTGCAGTTTTTATTTTATTTTGTTTTTTTTGTTTTGCCGGATCGATCTCGCCGAAGGAGGTGGTGGTGGTGGCGGAGGAAGAAGAAGAAGAAGAGAAGAAGAAGAAGAACCGGAGGGGGGGTGGTGGTGAAAAATAAGAAGAAGAAGAAGAACCGGAGGGGGGGGAGGGTGGTGGTGAAGAAGAAGAAGAAGAACCGGAGGGGGTGGTGGTGAAAAATAAGAAGAAGAAGAAGAAGAACCCGAGGGGGGGGGTGGTGGTGAAGAAGAAGAAGAAGAACCGGAGGAGGTGGTGGTGGTGGTGGAGGAAGAAGAAGAAGAAGAAGAAGAAGAACCGGAGGGGGGGAGGGTGGTGGTGAAGAAGAAGAAGAAGAAGAAGAAGAAGAAGAACCAGAGGAGGTGGTGGTGGTGGTGGTGGCGGTGGCGGAGGAAGAAGAAGAAGAAGATCGAAGAGAAGAAGAAGAAGAAGAACCGGAGGGGGGGTGGTGGTGAAAAATAAGAAGAAGAAGAAAAAGAAGAACCCGAGGGGGGGTGGTGGTGAAGAAGAAGAAGAAGAACCGGAGGAGGTGGTGGTGGTGGTGGAGGAAGAAGAAGAAGAAGATCGAAGAGAAGAAGAAGAAGAACCGGAGGAGGTGGTGGTGGCGGAGGAAGAAGAAGAAGAACCGGAGGGGGGGTGGTGGTGAAGAAGAAGAAGAACCAGAGGAGGTGGTGGTGGCGGCGGAGGAAGAAGAAGATCGAAGAGAAGAAGAAGAAGAACCGGAGGGGGGGTGGTGGTGGTGAAGAAGAAGAAGAAGTGGTGGGGTGAAGAAGCTAAAGAAGAAGCTAGAAGAAGGAAGAAGAAGGGAGGGTGGTGGTGGTGAAGAAGAAGATGAAGAAGAGGGGGGGGGGGTGGTGGTGGTGAAGAAGGAAGAAGAAGGGGGGTGGTGGTGGTGAAGAAGAAGAAGAGGGGGGGTGGTGGTAGTTTAGAAGAAGAAGAACCGGAGGAGGGTGGTGGTGGTTTAGAAGAAGAAGAAGAAGTGTGGTGGTGAAGAAGAAGAAGAATAAGGAAGAAGAAGAAAAGTGGAGGGAAAGTTTTGGCGGAATGATTCAAAATTCAAATTTTTTGGCGAAATGACCTATGCGACGAAATTGAAAAATTCGTCGCATAAGTGACTAACTTATGCTACGAAATAAAAATTCGTCGCATAAGTGAGAACTTATGCTACGAAATAAAAATTCATCGCACAAGTGAGAACTTATGCGACTAATTTTTATTTCGTAGCATAAGTTCGTCACTTATGCGACGAATTTTTCAATTTCGTCGCATAGGTCATCACTTAAAAGAGGAAACCAGTTTCGTCTCATAAGTGCTCACTTAAGAGACGAAAAATAATTTCGTCTCTTAAGCCTTTTTTCCTAGTAGTGACTGCGTTTTTGATGAAAAACAGTTAACAAATAGGTGGTGCATTTTGTACAGTCAAAACTGGAGCTATATGTTTTATCATACTGCTCAAGACAAGTTGTTCAGCTTTGCACTTACAAGGCATTTACTATTTTGGGTAGGACACTATTTTGGTCACGATCCTCAGCGTGCGGGCGAGAGGTAAATAGCGAACAAAGAGAGGGGGAATGTTACGGGCGTGCCACCTCGCGGACGAGGAAATAGCTTGTTGCTAGCTTGACTTCTTGATCAGGCGGAAAGGGTTTCCAGGTGCCACCTCAGAGAAGGAATTTACGAGCACAAGGCGATTGATACTCACGGTGGGACGTGAGCAGAGCAACAATAGGGAGTCAGGGTGATCGGGAGAGAGTCCAGGAGGGCTCTGAGAAAAGTCTAGGCGGCGGCGCACTTAGGGTTAGGGTTTCGAGTAGCTCGAAGGGTAACTGTTCAGTTTTGTAAAGAGATTGTCTCTAAGTTGTTGTATAAGTTTGTGTGTGTCCTTTGTATTGAGAGTTCGATCCCTTTATATAGTGGTCCGACTTGCGACAGAAGAAAGTTAACTTGGAATCCGAGTCGGGCTTTGAAACCCTAATCCACAAGGATACGGTTTAACCCGCGTGGACCAATCAACTTATGACACATGTTCAATTCACACACTCCATTCTGCATAGGGCATTGCTTTTGTACTACTAACTGTAGACTCCTATGCTAACTGGAATTAGGCGCATCTTTACCTCGCGGGGCTTCCTTTGGCTCACGAGCCAAATGAATGCCTTTTAATCAATAAAGGCCACCGAGATTGACCCAAAGTATATCAAAAACTGGTGAAGGTCTTCAACGATTGAATGTGACGTATGCGGACTCCGCTTATGCCTTCTTTGCCAAACCACCCGCGCGAGCCAGTTCGCCAGCTCACCTTGATGTATTCTGCCTCGCGTAGGGCTCATGCACGAAGTACCATTTCGCCTCGCCTACGAGCGAAGTCACCCACCGTGCGGGATTATTAAGTGCGTGAGCCTTGTATTTCGCGCGAAGCGCGCTAGCTCTCTACTCCGCTCAAAGTCATCCAGCGCGAGTTATGTGTTTCATGCGAAGTCCCTATATGTGCGAGATCCGTAGTCTGCGTGAAGTCTACTAAGCGCACGAGATCTGTAGTCCGCGCGAAGTCATTCTGCGTGCGGTGACTGTATAACTCAGTTCGTGTGGCCTTATTGGCGAGCCATCACTTGTAAACTTGGAGAATTTGGGCTCGCCGGTTGTGACGTGGACCAAGAAAGTAATTAATATTCACTTGGATATTTTACAGTCTAGTAAAATACTATTACGTGGACAAAAATGCCCTTTGGCTCAAATAGACACAACACTAGATGTTTTGTTATGTAGTGTTGTTGCATTTATTGTGATAGCTCCACTTTTAGAATTATGTGTATGTGTGATATACAATGTATTGAAGTTCTATGAAATACATATCAAAAACCTTTCCATCGATCAACTGAATCATTAACCAGCTTCATAAATGCATACACTGCGCCAAGGCGCGGGTATCAATTCTAGTTTACTATATATTATTTGTTGGTTAACTATTTATAAGCACTATTCACTTGAATAGTATGAGAACGTTTTTACCCTTGCTTTTTCAGCTGTAATTTCACATTTTCCCTCACATATTTCTCTAGCTATTTCTTTCTTTCTCATCGGCCGTATTGCCCTTTCTTTCTTTCTCATCGGCCGTATTGCCCTTTCTTTCTTCGTCTTACACGTACTCTAGTGTTCCAAAGGTTTCAGAATATGGTGAGAGACGTACTCGTCCTTTTTTGATCGGTTTCTTTTGCTTATGTAGAAAGTTTGGGCTTGGAAATGAATGATTTCAGTCGTTCTCCCTATTCCGTGCAATGTTTGATGTGTTGATATAATAGTTTTATGAATTACAGTAACTTAATCTTAAATTTTTTTAGAGAAATGAAACTATGTCTTATTTTATAAAATAAGGGACGATTTCAGTCGTTCTCTATGTTCCTTGCAATGATACAATAGCTTTGTATATAGTTTTATGAACTGAAGTAACGTAAACTCAAACAATTTTAGAAAAAAGAAACTATTTCTTATTTTATCATCTTTGGTTAAGAATAAAGTTATTGTCATTCACATCTGTCATTATCATAAAACTATCGTAAAATAAAAACAATGCATAAGAAACACCCGTGGCAAGTCACGTGGACCATTGCTTTTGTATATTCTAGTCATGGATGGTGTTTACTTATTTGCATAATAATACGATATATTATATATTTAATTATCAAAAGAAATTGAATTAAAATTGTAACGAAACATTCTTGGATCTTTTGATTTAAAAAAATTTAAAAAATCTTGGACTTTAGGGATCGATTGAGTAGCTGCAACCTGCATGCATGGCTTGGAGTTCGTTTAAAAGGACTGGTTAGAGTTAACCTTGGAATCATTGTTGGCGTGCTGGTTCTGCATGTGCTTGGACTTGCAAACACATGACGGTTTGGTCGTATTAGTAGAGTGACCTTTTTTTTTTGGTCAAAATTAGTAGAGTGACCTTGACGTTAAGTACTTGTGCAGCTTGGTCCAAAATTGTTGCCACACGGAATATAATAGTCGTTTTTGGATTATTATGATCAAATGAGACAAACCGGTAGGCGGTAGCATGGAGTGTGATAGGGAGACTAAGAGTTGCACGATTGGTACCCTACTCCCTAGCCTCCCTTTTACTGACTTAATTAACTGTATTGATTATGAATTCTTAATTGTCGAAATTCCAGGATAATTAAGAGACAACTGAAACAAAAAGATTCACCTAATTGGTATCTCTAACCCTAGTAGGCACAGGAACAAACGACTAGACAAATGAGCTCATGTTCCGCCACCAGGATGTTATTAGCTTCAAAACCTGCAGCGCCAGACACCCCATCATGCCACATCCTTAGCTCTAAGATCCTTTGTTACCCTCGGGGTTTATGCCATTTAGTCTTATACGAAAGATTGTTCTTGCTACCCTTTGGACGCCCGCGCTTTTTGAAAGGCAAAAGTTGATCAATCACCCCATTCTCATTTAAAGGCTCAGAAGTACCATCAAAATTTAGAGGAGCATCAACAGAGTTAACAAACATTTTTGCTTTAATTTGTACCTTGTTGACAAAAAAGATTAGGAGACTTAGTACGCGCATGCAACCAAGATGCTCAGAGGTTTTGGCACTTCAACAATCTGATTAGATGACTTCTCAGCCACCGGATGCCCAACTGGGTATGGTGAAAGATCGGAAAGTGAAAACCCAAGATTCTCGAACACTTCAGTCTACGCCGGATTGGCACCTGGAAGCTAGCCCCGAGGTCTTTGGAATGGATGAGAGTAAGGTTGGCATTCCTACCCAATGGTAAAACCCGTGGGTTTATACCCACCTAAATTGGTGTATGGGTAAATACCTAATGAGTGATACCCGTTATACTATGTGTTGGGTTTGGGTAATTACCCACCCATTTTTAAATTGGTAAAAAATCTTACACACCCATTACCCATTCTGTATTTTATTATAAAAATAAATAAATTGAATTTCCCAAATCTTCATCATCCGGGTTCGGGTCGGATTTATGGGCATAACAAAAGGACGCACCGGCGGAGCAGGCTCGTAGCAGAAGGGTGCCGTCAGGTGCTGCCATTTCTTAAACACCGCCGACGCCGCCGAAGCTAATGAAGATGATTTCTCGGCCTCGGCGGCATGATGACATGGCAGATCGGGTTTCTAGAGCTTCTAGTGGTGGAGGAGGGAATCTTCCCGGGGTTTCGCGTCAGGGGGGCTATCTAGGGAGACGAGCGGAGAGAGGAGGCGGATGGCGACGTTCACTACTGGAAAAAATCTCTTAGGCGACAGAATTATTCCGCCGCCTAAGTAATACAATTCGTCTCCTAAGTACTTAGGTGACGGAATTTCCGTCGCCTAAGTGGCGTGAGGTAGGTGTCTGGGCGACGAAAAATTGATTTACGTCGAGTCAAAATTACTTAGGCGACTGATATTGTTTAATGACCAAAAAAATTATTTTTCCCCTAGGTGACAGAATTACTGGATTCCGTCGATAAAGTGAAAAAAAAATATTAACATGGGCGTGGAGTCCGCTGGCGAGAAGGCGTGCAGACTCCGCTGGAAGAGAAGGTGCGCTGAGTCCGCTGGCACAGAAGGGCGAGGAGTCCGCTGGAACAGAAGGCGCGCGGAGTCCGCTGGCACAGAAGGGCGCGGAGTCTGCTGGTACAGAAGAACCGCGGACTCCTCTGATAGAGAAGGGCGCAGAGTCCGCTGGGGTCACTACAGGAGAAAACCCCTTTAGTGACAAAAGTTTAGGTGACCTAACTTATTTACGTCACTAATACCTATTATGAGTGACAAAAAAATTAAGTTTGTCGCTAAAAAATTATCATCGTAAATTAGATTTGTATAAAGTTTGCGAGACAAAATAATAAATAAAGGTGACAAAACTTTTTTGTCGCAGTGTTTTATCAGTGTTAAAACTATTATTTTGTCCCCAATTCTTTCTCAAATAATCTATTTTATTTTTTGTGTCCTGGTTATTTTGTTCATCGCCGTCCGAAAGGGATTAGGTCCTCTTCGTCTTCGTCTCCTCTTCATCTCCGCGGCCTCGTCTTCATTCCCTTGCAAGGGATTAGCTCCGATCAACTCCGTTCAAGTAAGCGATCAACTCCGTTCACTCTGCATATCTCCTCCAAAATTGAGCAGAAACAGCAGCAGAAAAATAAGAAACGCAAGCAGGTTTTCCCCTACGGCAACTACAGACCCTACTACGGCTATCGTGTAATCCACTAATCCCCCAACCCCACCATTTGTTTTTTTTTTAATTTAATCTCAATTATAGTGTTTTTACTGCTCTGAGAGCTCATGCGATTCGGTGAGAGCTGGAAATTCTGATATCTGTTTGGGCAATTTGTTATATTGTGGCTGATTTAGCTAGATATTCATTCAAGTGTGCTTATTGTTTGGTTAAATTAGGGATTAGGTACGTCTAATTTGACACTAGGGCAGTCGGATTTGAATATTGTTGGGGTATGTAATCAGTAATCTTAATTGCTATTGTTTGGTGTTTCAGCTTGGTCAAGATACGTACGGAGGGAAGTTTAAAATGGTTGAGCTGTTGTTAATGTCTAAAGAATATAGTCCAACATGTGTTTTGCCTTGAGAAAGTTTCTCTCCTGTTGTGCCAGTAACTTTTGTTGTTACAAACATATCTGTTGACTGTGGTGTAGCGGGTTATGATTGATTATTTATTAGCCTTTGAATAGTTGAGGTTTTGGTAATTTTCCACTCTTTTATAGTTCTGAAACTTCAGTCCGTTCACTGCATTGCTCGTTCATTGGTACTTTGGGTCCCTTTGTCTGTTCCTTTTAAGGTCATGGTTCTGTGCTGAAATATTTTTTGCTGGTGTTGGTGGTGATCTCTCACTCATATTAAGTAATTTCTGAAATATTACTTGCTATGTGAATTTGGATTGCAGTCTTGTTTAAAACTGGTATTGTTTTATGTCTCATTGTAAAACATCGGTTTTCTTCTTCACTTGTATAGTTCCTTAAGTGAGCTTGTGATAACTCACATCCAAAGCAGTGATGTTATTTATTTTGATTGTTGTCCGTGTGCAGCTTAATTTGGTATGACTTGATTATTTAGTGTTATTGTTTTGTTTTAGTTTTATCAATTTGATTAAAATGTTTTAGTTTTAAATATATATGTATATGTGTGTGTGTGTGTGAAGGGGAGGGAGGGGGGCGATGGAAGAGAAAGGGAAGAACAGACTAGAGAAAAGAAAAAAGAAAAGATAGCAGAGAGAAAAAAAAGGGAGGGCGATACCAAAGAAGGGTGTTGTAGAGAACATAGACTCTAGCACTTGAATCCTATTTCTGTAATATCTATTTTCTGGACTTATTAAGTTTCTCTTATTTGAGAAAAATGTAGGCTGATCTCTAGACACAGAATAGCGTAGGTTTTTGGTTTGGGACTATGAGTTATTTGATTTAGATTTTTGGGAGATTGAGTAAGTTTCTAGTATCATTTCTTACTACCACTTGGATGTTTCGAGAGCATGGCTAAAATATGGGTGGGTTTAGATATGGGTGCCATGTTATTGCTTTCTTATTTTTTTCACAGTTTCTATTGTAAAATCTGTGTTGCAGTACAATTAAAGGGTGAATGAACAATTGCTTCATGAGTTATGTGGTGGTGCAATGAAAATCATGTTTCGTGAATGGAGTTGATACTTACAATAGTTATGACCTGACAATGATCATACTTGTGATCTGACAATGATCAGTTTTATGAATATCTGGGCTTTTGTCTTGATTTCTTTTCAGGTTTTGCTGAGCTCACTTCATTCCATAAATTGCTTTACTAATACACACAAAAGTGTCCAGGTATGCTCTAAATTTCCACGTAGTCTTTTCTATCTTCCTATCTTTTCAATGTTCATATATAGTTATGGAAACTAGGACCAGACTTATGACATGATGGTAATGGGCATGATATAACAGAAGAACAAAGAGTATTATAAAAATTAAGGATATATAAATTGTTAATATTACTGCAGACTTAGTTGAATAAGGATTATTTTGCTAATTTTCAGCAAGAGACAATAACATACATCATTGTTATGATTCTTTACAGCTATTTATGGTTGATATGATTGCCTTAGGTTGTTTATTGTCTAGCTAAAGGTTGTCCAGTGTTTGCTTAACAGGATATCATCAATGGATAGAAAATGGATTCGTGATAGACGTCATAGGTACAAACAAGAATATATAGATGGGGTTGAATCATTCCTTCAAGTTGCAGAAAAACATTTGAATTGTAATAACAAGACACCCTGCCCGTGCATTAACTGTCAGAATAAAAAAGACCAAACCATACCTGTTATCCGGATGCATTTAGCTGCTGTTGGTATGTTAGAGACTTATGAAATATGGCATAGACATGGTGAAAAAGTTGGAGCTCCTCCTCCTCCTATTGTTCAAGATGAACCTGAACCTGATGATTTTGTTCATAATATGTTGAATGATATATTCCCAATTTTTGAAGAGGCTGAGGATGATGATATGAGCATGGGGGATGATACAAGTGAGATGGGAGATGCTATGGAAAATCAGGGTGCTAATGTACATAGGCTACAAGCTGATACATATGAGGGTTTGCTTGCTGAAGCAAATCGGGAGTTTTTCCCTGGTTGTGATCAACATAGTGCTTTGACAGCGATGATCAAACTGATGCATTGCAAAGTCGACAATCATTGGTCAAATAAGTCATTTACTACATTGATGGAGACATTGTATGCGTTTTGTCCTAAGCCTAACAACATTCCCAAGTCATTCGATGAAGCTAAAAAGATGTTGAAAAAATTGGGTCTGGGGTATGAAAAGATTGATATGTGTAAGAATGACTGTGTTCTATTTTACAAGGGCAATGCAAGGAAAGTGAAATGTCCAGAGTGTGGTGCGGATAGATATAAACCTAGTCCTAGTTCTGAAGATGGTAAGAAGGGAAAAAATGTTCCACATAAAGTCTTGCGTTATTTTCCACTGAAGCCGAGATTGGAGAGACTGTTTATGTCAAGGCATACTGCTACTGAAATGAGGTGGCATAAAAGGAAACGTGCTGATCAGAACGGTGTCATGAGGCATCCAGCTGACTCTATTGCATGGAAGGAATTTGACAAAATGTACCCTGATTTTGCAATGGACCCACGGAATGTTCGACTAGGGCTTGCAACTGACGGGTTTACTCCTTTTGGGAACCTGAATCCTCCTTACAGTATGTGGCCTGTCATGGTGTTCCCTTACAACTTGCCTCCTTGGATGTGTATGAAGAAACCATACACATTTTTTACTTTATTAATACCTGGGCCAACCGCACCAGGTAAAGATCTTGATGTGTTTCTGCGGCCGTTGATTGATGAACTTAAGGAGTTGTGGGAAACTGGTGTTCGAACGTATGATAAGTCGACTGATTCTGTGTTTGATATGAAAGCTGTTGTATTATGGACAGTCAATGATTTTCCAGCTTATGGAAATCTATCTGGGTGGAGTACTAAGGGTTACTTGGCATGTCCAGTATGCAATGCGGATGCGTGCTCTTATAAACTAAGGAGGAAGATTGGTTATTTGGCCACTCGTCGTTGGTTGAGGAAAAATCATCCATGGCGAAAGCAAAAGGAACTGTTCAATAATGAAGAAGAGAAGAGGAGTGCTCCGAAACACTTGTCTGGCGAAGATATTCTATGCCAAGTCAATACACTCAGACCTTCTAAGCCTGGAAAACACAAAGATAATCCAGACTTGAAAAGGAAACGGATGGAGAGTGAATTAAATTGGACGAAGAAGAGTATCTTTTTTGAGTTGGAGTACTGGTCCAAGTTGAAAATTCGACATAACCTAGATGTAATGCACATTGAGAAGAATATATGTGACAATATTGTGGGGACATTGTTGTGCATGGACAAGTCCAAAGACACGGTCAAGGCTCGGTTAGATCTGGAAGACATGGGTATACGTGAGGAGTTGCATCTTGAAAGACATGGAACACAGGTTAAAAAGCACCTTGCACATTATTCTCTATCGCCACTTGAATGTAAATGTTTCTGTCATTTCATAAAGAATCAGAAATTTCCTGATGGGTTAGCATCCAATATATCAAGATGTGTTAAAGATGGGAAGATTTCTGGTCTAAAAACACATGATTGTCACGTGTTACTGCAACGACTTCTGCCAGTTGGGATTCGACCGTATTTGTCTAAGGAAGTTTGTGATGCCATCATTGGATTGTCAAGCTTTTTTGAACAAATTTGTGCAAAGACATTGAATGTTGAAGACTTGGATAGACTACAACAAGAGATTGTGGTGATTTTATGTAAGCTTGAGCAAATATTTCCACCGGCATTCTTCACAGTTATGGTGCATTTGGCTGTGCATTTACCACTAGAGGCGAAACTTGTTGGACCAGTAATGTATCGTTGGATGTACCCGATAGAGAGGTAGGATATATATATATACACATATATACTATTTTTTTAAATATGATTCTTGGCTTCTTGCAATTTCCCTTCTGAAGCTAAATAAAGATCAATTTTGTATTTTGTAGGAGGCTAGGAGACCTAAAACGTTATGTACGTAACAGAGCCCATCCCGAAGGTTCCATTGCAGAGGGATACATTGCGGAGGAGTCTTTGATGTTTTGTTCTTTATATCTTCATGATATTGAAATTGTGCATTCTCGACCTGAGAGGAACTATGATGCAGAAGAACCAGATGCACAACTCTCTGTTTTTGCACAAAACGTACGTGCTTGTGGTGGACGCAAAATGAGGAAGTGGTCTGAAGCTGAATTGGAGCCGGCTAAATGGTATATCTTGGACAATTGTGTGGAGGTCGAACCCTATAAAATGTAAGTGAGTTTGTGGTATGTGGTGTCTTTTACACAATTAAAACATGTTTTCGAATTTAACCTTTACCTTCTAACTTTGCAGCAAGCATCGTAAAATTTTAGAAAGGGAAAGCCCTCTTAATTTAGATGAGAGACAAAGGAAATCATTCCCACAGTGGTTCAAGAATCATATTAAGGAATTATATTTTAAAGGATCAGATGACGTGACTAAAGAGTTATATGTACTATCACATGGTCCAGATGCGAGAGTTGTTAACTTCACCTTATGTACGTTCAACGGTGTTAAATGGCATGTTAAGCAGATTGAGAACAATAGATCTGTGCAAAATAGTGGGATTATGGTGCCTGGGTCGCATGGTAAACGCGAATCTGATTTTTATGGCCAGTTGGTGAGCATTGTTGAAATCCGCTATGCACAAGGCTATTCTGTTTTCCTTTTTAAAGGTGATTGGTTTGATACAGACTCTAAGAAGAGAAATAAGATTGTTCGAGACTACCATCTCAAGTCAGTGAACACAAACACTCTGTGGTACAAAAATGATCCTTATGTCTTAGCTACGCAAGCACAACAAGTTTTTTATTTTGATGATCCGAAGCTTGGTTCTGGATGGAAAGTTATTCAGAAAATTTGACATAGACATGTTTGGGATGTTCCTGAAAATGAAGATGATCATGACATGGAAACAAAGTATGTTGATGAGGAAGACCAAGTTGAAGACTTTGTTGAGCTTATTGAAGATGAGAATGTGAATCCAGGTAGAGCATTACGTCGAGACAATGTAGAACCTGAAATCCATGTGCTTAGTGACAAGGACTTAGAACAGAGTAGTTCTCATGATGTCGATTTCATCGATGATGATCCCGAAGATGAAGAAATGTTGTCCGCAGATGAGGAAAACGCTGAGAATAACGAGGATGATTATGATAGTGATCTAGATTAGTTTGATATTTGCATTTAAGGTACTTTTTTGTTTTTTTTGTTTTTTTTTGTTTCTGTTATTAAACTATGCAATGTGTTGTTAATCAAATTTATGTGATAATGTTAGTATGTGTGTGTGTATATATATATAGATCTATTGTTAATTTGACATATTCTCTTATGTTTTTTGATTCATATCTCAAAATTACATGCACGTATTTATACCACATGAACTTCAAGTCAAGGCTATCAGTTTTATTGGATGAAATAGCAGACCTGGACAGTGTGACACTAATTATCAATTTATACACTAATTACCAAATTGACACTAATTATCAATTTATACACTAATTACCAAATTGATATACAGTTGAACTTACATTTTTTTTTTGTTGAGAATATAGTTGAACTTACATTGTATGAGTATTAGTATTAGATATATACATTTCTAAACAAATTATATCGAGGACCCCAAAGACCCCAAAATCTCCGTCTTCAAACCCAAAGACCCCAAAATCTCCGTCAGCGCCGTCCAGCTCCCCTCCTTCTCCATCCTCAACTCCACCGTCAACTTCACCTTCTCCCAATACGTCTCCGTCCGCAACCCCAACCGGGCCGCCTTCCGCCACTACGACTCCACCCTCCAGCTCCTCTACTCCGGCAACCAAGTCGGCTTCATGTTCATCCCCGTCGGCGTAATCCAGCCCGGCCAGACCCAGTTCATGGCCGCTACTTTCGCCGTGAACTCCTTCCCGGTTTCGGATCCGAATCTCTCCGGGGCGGTCCAGGGCCCGATTGGCTCCCCCGACTTTGGGGACGGGCTTAGCGGGTTTCGCGGCGGGGGAGTCGGAGGCGGAGGGGGACCCACGATGGAGATTGAGTCGAGGCTTCAGATGGCGGGTCGGGTTCGGGTCATGCATGTTTTTACCCACCACGCGGAGGCGAATTCCGGGTGTAGAGTCGACATTGCTGTGAGTGATGGATCTGTGCTGGGTTTTCATTGCTGATTTTGATTTTTGTGATCAAATATTGTAGCCTCTTAATTTGTAGTGTTCTTGGATTTGTTTAACCACCCATGAAGGAATGTAAAATGTAAAAAATGGAAGTAATTCTTGACTGAAAAACGCTTTTCAATTCTTTTCGAATTCACCAAAAGAAATTTCGTTTTGAATTTGACAGTTTCGCCTAAATTTTTTCAGCGGGAACTACTTGGCGGTATCCGGACCTCAAAGCATCAAGATAAGTCGGATGAGATATCTAAAAGGAATATATTAGTATTAGCAGTTTTCTTTTACCTGAAACTCCACCTTCGACCAACCACTACCACTCCATCTCCCCTCTCCACAACGTATTCATCATCCTCTCCCTAATCGTTTCTCTTCCCTTTTCTCCCAACTACCCAAGTAGCTAGTCTTTAAATAATCTTGAATCACCAACGCCTAACCCCCTTTGTAATTTGATCCATTAGGTAAAGTTGTAGGTTGTACTCCTTCTCTCTTTATATTTTGATTTGTTATTTCAATTGCATGATGGGTTCTTATACTGGTGTGGTTTAACCCTTGTTTTCTTAGGTTTCTTCCTCTCTTTCTCTTTGTTGTTCTATCATCAGTTGGAGAAATCCTAGCTTGTTGCTGTTGGATTCTTTCCGAAAAGGTTTGCTATTTTTCCTTCTCATTACAATTCTATGCTTTAAATTGATAAATTTGGGTGCTAGCTATTAATTTTAACAGAATTTGGGTTAAGATTGATACTCAGTGATGGGTGATGGATTCAAGGGTGGTCGAGAGATAAACAATTATAGAAGATAAAGATAAAGGTACAGGAAAAAAAGAGGAAGGGAAAGTAAAGGCTATGTGATTGTGTAACTGCATGAAGAAATGTTTCTGCATAACTGTTGTTACTTAGCTGAGTTCTAATGTTCAATTTGTTTTTGTTTTTGTCTTGATTTCTTTTCAGGTTTTGCTGAGCTAGCTTCAATCCAACAATTGCTTTAGTAATACACAAAGATGTCTGGGTATGCTCTAAATTTCCACACAATCTATTCTACCTTCCTGGTTTTTTTTTTCATGGCTTACGGGGTCTAGGACCAGACTTGAAACATGACGGTACTGGACATGATATAACAAAAAGAAGAGTATTATATGATTAGGGCTTAAATGTATATGTGCAGGATGTTTAAAGCAACACTGAACAAGACCAAGGACAACAATAAGCGTGTGTACCATCCACCAACCCGTCCTCTATCACGCCCTCATCCTCAACCATCTGGACAACCGTCATTATCAATTCAAAATAGGGAGAGCCAGTTTGCAGGTAAGTGTTCAGTTTGGAACATGGTACAATGTGTCATCTACCTGTCTTCATATCTGGCAGATGGAGGCAAATAAGCTCTCAGAATAGTTAGGACAGTAATGACATTTTTGGGTCTCAAATGTCATCATTTCAGTTACCATAGAATAAAAAACTCAAAAGGGGTTTCATAAATTATTGAGGGTGCTTCTCTGAAAACTGAACTTCAAAAAGAATATAGATTATAGATACATTTATCTCGTACTGTAACAGTTTTTTTTTAATTTTTTTTTATTTTTTTAAATATAGGTGGAGTTGCCCGTTCTGCGCCTAAGTTCATATCTCAGGGACATATAAAGAAAACTTATGGCAATATGCTAAGGTCAGGAACTCATGCTGCATCCAATTCCACAAATAAGAGAACTCAAATTGAGATGGATGATGAGCAAATTAATCCAACTGGAAATTGTCGTGAGCCTGGGAAGAAAGGGCGTGGCATTATAAAGGAGCCGGGAGCTTCTGTTGTGATCAATCCAAAAAAGAAGAGAGTTGAAATCCAAATGGACTTTGAGCACTATACTCCAGATGGGAATTCTGACCCTCCTTTAGTTCCAGAACCTCTGAAGAAAACCCGTGGCATTACAATAGGATTGAAAGCATCTAATATTGTCAGTGCAACCAAACAGAGAATTCCAATCAAGATGGACAAGGATCAAAAGCTCCCTGAGACCGTTCAAGTTAATGCTATGTTTGTTAATGAAATTGGGTCCTTCACACGCAAATTAGCTCCACTGAAGGTCAAATGGTGGAAGGACGTAACTAAGGAAGAGAAGAATGATATCAAACAAGCACTGACGGTGAGTTATAAAATGTCTTTTTTCGTGTAGTGTTTGTCTAATTTGCTAATTTATTTGTTTCTTTGATTGTAGACTAACTTTGACTTCGACTGGACTGACTTGGAGCTGAGGAGATTTGTTGAGAAGAAAATGGGAAAGGCGTATGGATCTTGGAGAAACAAATTGCATGGGCATTTTAAAAAGTATGCTCATGATGTAGAATATGCTCGAGCACACCCGCCCGAAGAAAAACTCTTTGGTGAAAGATCACTAGATGAATGGGAGTGGCTATGTGACGAGGTGTTCATGGATGAAGCCTATGTGGTATAGTGCCTCGTGTATCTTGATATTACTCAAAGTTATTTTATCATATACTGTATATTTAACGTCTTGTTATTGCAGAAACGAAGTCAAAAAAATGCTGAAAATCGAAATAAAAAAGAATATAATCATTGTGGAGGTTCACGGCCTTACCAAAAACATATGGAAGCTGCACTTCAGGTAATTAAGGCTTCATTGGTAATTTTCTCATGTGTTAGTATTTATTGGAATAAATTGGTACTAAACAGTGTCTAGTGTCCCACTTGTTCATCTCATGTGTGTGGATGTTGGTTTATTCTTTGAGAATCATTGAAACTAGGATAAGCACATAGATGTAGGCAACTCTAAATTCTGAACTGATTGATTGCAATTGAAACTTGAAAGAGAGCAGATTCAACTGTTTTTTCTAGCAGCAATGTCATTCATGAGAAGTATTAAAGGTCCACATACATGCCTTTAGATATGTAGGGTGAGTGTAATACTGCACTCTGCTTCTTGCTGCACCAACATGTCATTTAGAGTTTAATTTTTATTTGATGCTATGTGTTTTTAGTTAAAGTTTGTATCAGTAAATCTACTCATGTTTCTAGTTATTTATTGGCATACATTTTTGTGTTTGGAGTAAGCGAGTTGTGATTGATTTGATTGTATATTTTGAGCACAAATAGAAAGGTAAAAAGGTGACTTTTGTCGAGAATTGGACTGCTGTGCATCAACATCAGGATGGTCAATGGATCAACGAAGCAGCTGAACAAAGAGGGGTTAGCTTTTGTTAAAAATATTTTCAATTTCTAAGTTATTCTTTTCACTTTTCAGTCAATAACTTTGTCATTGTTCAATTATGTAGAACAAAATGTTAGCAGAATTGAATCAAACCAAGGAGAAGCTAGCTAAAGTTCTTGGGGCAGCCTCACTTGACGAGATAGAAGTTCCAGTTTCAATGCAGCTAAATATCTTGGAAAAAGGTGTTGGAAAAGCAAAGGGTAGAGGCATTCGCGGTCTGGGTTATGGTCCACAAAAAGAATGCAACTCATCCGAGAGTAGTAAATCTAGTGCCTCCGTGACAGAACAAAATGTTGTTAAGCTAACAGCTACAGTGCAAAGGCTATTGAGGCACCTCAGGCACATTGAAGCGCAACTTGCTACTGTTGAAGGTTATGATGTTTATGAAAATGAAGATGATGATGATGTTTATGATAATGAGGATAATGATGTGAATATGTATGGGGATGAAGAAGGGGAAGAAGATGAGGGTGCAGACTAGATGGTAGGAACTTTGGTTTTCCATTTTCTATCTTAGATCAAGAAACTTGTTTTCGCTAGCTACTGTTTGTGTAAAACTATGAATGTTACGATGACTTTCTTGGGTTTGCAGTCTTCACATTTATTTTGTACAAGTAACTATTTCAATGCATTTGTTATTTAATTTCATTCAATAATGTTGGAAATCTAATTATATGAAATTAAAAAAACTATCAAAATAGGAAAATAACATTAAATAGGAAAATAAAAAATATTATTAAATAAAAAAATTATTTCTAAGTATTATATTGGTGACAAACTTGTTTTGTCACTCATTCTCAACTGTTTGTCATCAACTTATAACAGTCCCGCCATTTTATTTAAAATTTTTGCCAATTTCTTTACAATTCCCGCCATTCATGGAATTATGACAATTGTTGGAATGTTATTGGTGACAAAATATAAGTGTATAGGCGACAAATAATATTTTGTCCCCTTTATTTTAGAGTGACAAAATTTAGCATTTGTCACTAAAAACAATCTGTCACGTGCTATTAGTGACAAACTTAGCGACAAAAGCATTTTGTCACCCATAGTAATGGGCGACAAAAATAATATAATTAGAGACAAAACAAGTTTGTCACTAAAAGGGTTTTCTCCTGTAGTGGGTTAAGGGGCGCGGACTCTGCTGGCAGAGAAGGCGTGTGGACTCCGCTGGCAGAGAAGGCGCCAAGGAGTGGCAGGAGGCGAAGAAGAAGGTGAGGCAGAGGGAAGAAGAAGGTGAGGCAGAGGGATCGGAAGAAGGAGAGGCAGAGGGATCGGAAGAAGGAGAGGCAGAAGGAAGAAGAATGAGAGGCACACAACTGGAAAAAAGCTGTGGCTCAACTAGCTGAGTACAGTGCCAACGAGACAACGAGACAAAGCCCACCTTTAAACCACAAAACCAATTTTCCTCAGTCTCGTATGTACAAGTTTCCATTTCTTCTCCCACATCGTTTTAAACCCTAATTCTCTCAGACCATTTTCTTCTCATCCTCATCTTCATATTTATTTCCATTAGATTCCTTTCCATCGTCTCCACACAGCTGGCCCTTCCTTCATTCAAAACACACCTTAGCTCTAGCTTTCTAAATTTTATCCCCCAGACCCAGATCTGATCCATCAAACCTCCAAGCTCACCTAAGAACATATCCTATATATACCCCCTTTTCTTTTCTTACCCGAAGCTCATCCATTTCCATTGCTCTAGAATTCTCTCCTTGCTTTCTATGCCGCTCTTCCTAATCTCCTAAAAATGTTCAAGAAACCAAATTTGGGGTCTGCAGAAAGCTCAAAGAAAAACCCAAACGAGCAACGCTCTTACGTCTGCTCATTTTGTTCTATGAGCTTCCCATCTCAGTCCTTCGCAGGCCACCACAACCGTCACAGGCTTCGCCACATTGATCGTTGGGATTTCGCTCAAGAAGACTTAAAAAACGCTGGTGTTGCAGCTTTACCTGAGCTTAACGACAGTAAAAGGCCTCTGTCACCTGCAGGCTCCATCACTTCAGGGAGGGATGACGAGCATAATTCTAGGGCTTTCCACACCTTCATGCCGACAGAGCCATCCCCAGCTCCGATAAGTGGATTCGGGGCCGAGCCGGAAGAAGACCTGGCTAGTGGATCAAGTACTGGCAGCACTTCTTCTCATGGTGAAAACCCTAAGAAGCGGAAACTTTCAGGACTTGCGAGACTGAAAACTGGATCCGCTGATGATGAGTCGTGGCTAAAACTCTAATTATTAAATGAGTCCGGCCTCTTTTGGTTCCGGATGATATAATTTCCTGCATGTAGTTTAATTATTGTCAATTGTTCTTGTATTTTCTGATGGGTCTAATCTGATCTATCCATTGGAATTACTTGAGAAATAATATATGTTCCCTCTTAGATCTTCTTTTCGTTTGTTATCCATACTCGTATGTTACGAATATCTCCAGAAAATCAATGCTACAGTTCTGTATCGGATGCCCATCAAAGTGATACACAAGTTAATATAGCACACAAACTCGTCGTCTCTAAATGATCGGAATGGTATTCAACGTACATTGGTATATAGCACAGACATATTCATTGACACGAAAAAATTGGCAGACCTCTAAGGCTCTTCCCAGTAAGACTTCATATTTATTTTTGCCCTTTATTTTTTGCGTCTGAATTAAGTCCGTAACCCTGGTTAATTATTCTCAACAAAAAGAAACCCTGGTTGAGTAGTCTGCTTTGCATGCAATCGAACCCACCCCACGTGTCTTGGATATGATTGTCCTTTCCTTGCAGCACCCTATACAGTCCAGTTTGCCTCAAACCTCTTCCACGTTGCTTCAAAACCCTAAATCTGAAACCTTACCTCATCCGCCATTTCTATTTTCCTTTCTGAATGAAAAACACTTACGCTCCCTTTATTTCAAAGTTCACCCTCATATCACACCCATCCCATACCCAAATTCACCCCCACTTCCCAATTTATACCCTTCTGTAGTCTTGTTGCTAGAGCCAGCGAAACTTTCCAGCTTGCTTTCGTCTGTCTCTCCTTCCATTTCCCCAAAATGTTCAGCTCCTCATCCAGGTCTACTCGAAGCTCATGCAATCCCAACAGATCCCCCATCACAAACCCCATGTCCACTACCTTTGCCCCATACACGACCTCTACCTTCCAGCCCTCAGGCCTGAACAATCATATATGCAGTACCTGTTTCAGGGCCTTCGCTACTTTTCAGGCCTCGGTCGCACACCAGGCCGCCCACCGCCAACAAACGAAAGAGTTCTGTACTCACCCGGTCTGTATGGAACAAGCTTTTCATGATGGGGCTCTGCCGCCACCGGAATCCATCGGCTGGGTAACTCCGGCTGAAGGATCCAGCTCGGAAAACAAAAGAAGGAAGGTTCTGAAAGTGATGCCAAGCGCTGAGCTCACTTTGGCGACCGGAGCTGCGCCAGATATGTTGCTTGAAATGGATGAATCTGACAATCTGGAGTTTTATCTTAAAATGTAATATGTGATAATAAGAGTACTGAAATGTTGCCGATTTTACTTTTACTTTTCTTGTACGTACTGAACTGTTGACGCTTTTACCAGCGTCACTAACAATGAATAATAGTTTCATCGAGTTCTTATAATCAGCTTTCAGGTTGAATCATTTTCCTGTATAACTCTCCCGGCAGGCCTTTTTTTTCCTTATCTCAGTCGACTGGTTCCCCAAACTGACAAACCTGCAGATTGGAGAATAGCCCTATACATACCTGTTTACTTTCTATATGCATTAATTTAGTGGCACTTTTCTTTTATTTGGGAACAAAGGGGGTAAAAGAAAAGAGGAAAAGAGAAAATTAAATTTGCAGCACTGAACAGCGGTTTCTGTTTTAGTCTTTACTCCCTATTTTGAAGCTTTCAACCTCCTAATTAAGCTGTTTCCCTGGCCCGTAGATTTTGTTTTTCCCTTGGATATATCAATAAAGCTTGAAGTTGATTATGGGTAAATTAAGGATGGTCAGAATGAAATCCCTATATTCACATAAAATCAGTATTACTTGAAGAAAATGATATTTATTCGTTAGATAGGTGAGAGTAAATAATCGAGTAACATATGGTAAAAAAAGTAAAAAATATAAAAAATCAATGGACTCTATCGCATTACTTTGTTGATTGTCAATACCTTATAAGTTAATTTGTTGGTAATATAATTTGTTGGTAATAAGCGCGCGTTTCAACAGTTATGTTGCTCCATGCCGCCAAAAGAAAACTCTCGGCAAGTATGCCCTAATTAAAATGTTTGTGGCTACTATGTGGGGTCTACTTCTATATGATCGATAAGCATCACGTGTGTGGAAATTAATGTCGGAAATAATGCGATCATTCAACCACAAAAGTTATTAATCACATAAGCTAATATGTGGGGTCTACTTCTATATATGATCTACAACCCCCACATATTAGCCGCAAACATTTTAGTGCATACTTTCCGAGAGTTCTCTTTTGACGGCACGAAACAATATAATTGTTGAAACGCTTCATGTGTTGGAAATAATGCGACCATTCAACCATATTAATCATGTAAGCTAATATGTGGGGTCTACTTCTATATATGATCGACAATTAAGCTTCACGTGTGAAGAAATTAATATCGGAGATAATGTGACCATCCAACGAAAAAGGTTATTAATCACGTAAGCTGTAGAATATCACAAGTTGACAAAAAACAAAAAGTTTATTTCAAAAATTTTAGAATGTTTCACTATATCAAAGCGGTTATAGTATACATCGATATCCAACAAAAATGTTGTCAAACTAAAAAATTTCGATGATTTTCTCACGAATGTCATACTAAGCCATAATCAATCGATACAATGATTGGAAAAGAATTTTCTCCAATTAAATATTAATATAGACATTGTATATATCCCCAACATGGGGCTGAGCCTCCATGTAGGCTGTGTTCCAAACTGTCCATTCAAAAAAGACATTATATATCAAAGTTCATTTTATCTCAAAATTTTTGAAAAAGGCATGAAGGCTCGTGACAGCAGGCTCTGATTCACAACTAGGACATACATCATTTAAGGGAACCTATATAGAAATGGAAGTTGATGAACTAGGAGAAATTGACTGTAATAGTGCGTTCAAAAACAAAGTTTATCCGCTAATCAACAATTACACATTTTGAATTTCTGCTCAGTAATATTTAATATATGGGATTCTGTAGCAGGTTTAAGGGATTAATTAAGTGGCCTAACTGGTTGCAGAACAGCTGTATATGTATGCAAATCACTAATCGACCACTGATCGATCGACCTAGCATGTAATCCGATCTTGAGAGGAACAAGAAACAGGAGGTACGATTGTATTTTCTCAGTTTCAGTAAAGGGACTTAATCTGAACTCTCTGTGTGAAAAAGCTAGCGTTGTAACCAAACCTCTCTTGGATTATCCGGCCAGTTTACTCAAGTCCTTCTAAAATAACAAAGATAATTTTCGGGATCAAAAAATCTGTCACCGCTGAAGGCCAGTATCTGCTTGCATTAATTAATTTTTGTTATAATTAGAGAACATTTCTTATAATTAGAGAACATTTCTATCTTCACGTCCTAACCAACAAGCTCTCTCACATCGTTTTCTCTCTTTATCTGAGTAGCATTGATCTATGGCCCCTAGCTGCAAAACCAGTTCTGAGGATAGCACTGCTAACTCTGGCCGTAAACGCTTCCAATGTCGCCACTTTCCCAAATCATTTAACAATGGTCACGCTCTCGGTGGGCACCAGAATGCTCACCGTGGCTTCGACAAGGGTTTCATGAAGAGTCTAAAACAGGTCATTCTGGCAACCTATAGGGAACAGTTTCCAGGTAACCCCTCATCTCCTTCTGTTGCAGCCGCAGCGAAGCTGCTGCCATCTGCTGAAGTCCTTGTAGGCCTTGGAGTTGTTAAGCCTGGAAGGTTGACAGAACCCGAGCTTCCTGGAGGAGGTAGAATAGATTTTCTCACACAATGGAAGCCCGTTTGTACTGGTCCTATTGTTCCGGTGGAGATTGAGGAGACCTTGGACTTGGAACTCAAATTGGGTTCGTGATCGATCGAGTCTTAGTGTTGTACTAGTATGGTACTGTCTGATCCGTAGTTATGAATATAAGAATAGTAGAGTAGAGAATCAATAACGATACTATGACGGTGTGGTTTTCCTGATGAATTATATGGCAGTTCCGTTTCACTTTTTTTTTGGTTTGGTTGATCGGTACTGACCAGAAGATTTCATAATAAGAGAATCTAGCATACTAAAGATTTCCATCGATGATGGATAACTCCAAAGATCCTTTAGAATCTTAATATTGTTTTTTTTCTAATTAAACCCATATTAGAGTTGCAAAGTCATGAGCCTCTTGGCCTGGGGCTTAAAATGCATGATATTTTGCTTGGAAATTCTGATTGCTAATACATATATACCTCAATTCTTCAGCTGGGGATGAAAGCTTACTTGAGTACTTGGTAAGTGACTTAGGGAAAATGATGATGGTTCTGCGGTTCTGATAAGTACTACATCAGTAGGAAAGAAAATAGATCCTTTCTGACAATTCTGCTGCACATCTCCACCGCCACCGCCGTCGCCACTTACAGCTCTCGACCGCCGTCGAGACACCATCTCTGACCCAGCGCCATCGCAACCCCTCCACCACCACCACCCCTAACCACAAACGCCAATAGAACAACCCTCCACCATCCTCTGCCACATACACTGAAATCCGACCCCGAACATACCCGGATGAGTCTCCGGCGAAATCCGATTGGATCCGACTCCAAACCAAGATCCCAGATCGGGCCCGACAGGCAATATTTGCAGCGAGAATCGTTCGGGGCTGATCTGAAACCACCATTATCCACAAAACCTCCGCCTGTGCCGCCGCCATCAACCGAAATCCATACAACCTGTACCCTCTCCCTCCCAACCAGTCATCAAGGCATCCTCCAATACTAGCAGCCCGTCCGACCACACTCGTCGAACGTCGGCGAGGCCAGAGGCCAGCGTCAACGACGCGGCGCTGCCGGACGAGCAAAGAAGCGGCCTTCGACAATCCTAGGTTTAGAGCGCGTGAGGCGCGTTCTGTAAAGGTGTTAGTACTAGAAATCTTCCGTTTCACTTGTTGTCGCCATGGTGATGCTTATTTCTCACTAATATGAATCATGATTGATGTCAATCTTCTGAATCATATATGTTTCTTTCAAAATTTGCAATCGTAAGGCATTCATCATGGAATAAATAATTAAACTACATCAAGCTAGCTTGTCTGTAACTTGGTACGTATAAGAAAATAAAGGGGGATGAAATTGGCACCCCTTGTTTTGTAACCTGTGTGAACGCTAATGGAAAATGAACAGGGCCGGGGTGTGGTTTGCCAAAAATGGGGTGTTATTTTCACTCCCCCAATAAACTTTTTGTTTCTATCTCTCTTTGCCCTTCAAATTTGGTTAACAAGATCGAGTGACAATTCCACTGAAAAAAATATGGTCAAAAACTCACATTTTCAATGTATAAGTTTCTAGCATTTAGAGGGTAATTGTATTTGGCGTGAAATATATCTTTCATTCACCACTCAATATTTTAGAGAAAAAAATTGCTTCAAGTGATGAAAAATAACTACCAATAACTTATATAGCAAAAGAATAACTATTATTATATCACAAACAATTCACGTGCGCAAGACACGTAAGTGTGTTATGTTGTCACACCCCAATTTCTGAAAGATAAATTTTCAAAAATTGAGGCATTATCTAACTTAAATATAAATACCCCAACCTGTTACAATAACAAAACGCTACAACTATAACTCATTAGCGGAAAGGTAATATCATACAACTCATTACTGAGTTAAATATTACACTTCCTTATTTACATAAACTTGAAATACAAGAACATGAGAACATTCTCATGAGCTTAATATTATCTATCCGATTAACAAAACTATACAGAGTACAGCAAAAGCCAAGTAGAACCCTGGCACCAAGTCTCCACCTCAACCCTGCTGATCATCACCTGCAGGTCTAACCCCTACATCAATAATTGTTGTACCGGGATTGTAAAATAACAAACCCGGTAAGCTAAAAAGCCCGTATGAGTAAACTCAAAATTAAAACAACATTTCTCATATCTAGAAATTTCACAAAAGCAATTATATCAGTGAATAAATCCACAATTTCCAACACTCTTTCAAATAACATGTACCCATGAGTCCCAGGTATTGATGAAATACCCCTCATGACCTACAACAACACAATTGTGTACCCATGAGACCCAGATACGATAAGGTATCTCCCATGTCATACACTGACAGATGGACTAGAGCTCTATTCTTAACCGCAACCAATCACCCGGCCAAAGGCTTGGAACCCAGTTTGACTGTCCAATATCAAAACATAAAAATGATAAATAGCATCAGAATCACAACCAATCACCCGATTAAAGGCTTGAAACCCGGTTTGGCTATTTATATCAAAGCACAAAAATGATAAATAACATCATAACCGCAACTAATCACCTGATTAAAGGCTTGAAACCCGGTTAGGCTATTTATCCAACATTTCACAAGATCACATCTTATGATTATATCCTTTACAAGGATATAATTATATGAATAATAAAAATATTATTCCACATGAATAACTTATCAATAATTAGGAAAACTTGTTTTATCTTACCTATGAGCTGTTGACGATCAAGCTCATATATTTTAAAACAATTAATAACATAGTATTAATTTTAATTATCATAATCATTATCATCATCACATGATCATAATACAATTTGGTTCAAAAGTGAATCTTAGTGAAATTTACTCACCTTGAAATCCTGCTGCGAAGCCCCCAACACAATGAAAGCAAGCCAACACAAAATCACAATTCACTTAAAATCGCACAATTAAAAACCTTAGAAACCAAAATACTAAAGGATAACACAATACCCTTAAACCCTTAGCTCAAGGGAGAACAATTTCCCAAGGTCATTTAACTCAACGACACAATTGAGCTGCCTCAAATCTTCAAAACCTATACTCAAACTCAACCAAGCCAAAACAAATAAACCTAAGTCCTAACATGCAAACCTTGCTCAAAATTTAGCCAAACTATCACCCAACATTATCACAGCAGCAAGGACAAGCTAACCACATGAAACTAAGGCCACAACTCAGCCGGACGCACCGCCACAAGCGGCGGCGGTGAGTGAGCCCCACGCGCCACCCCAAAACTTCTGAATTAGAAGAAACTCACAACATGAAACTTGTAGATTGAAGTATGGTGAACAACTTTAATACCTGGAGTTTTGACTGGTTCGGCCTGGATCGGCCGGAAAACGGCCCAAAACTTCAAAACGGAATTAAAAACAAAAGCTGCAAAACTAGTACCAAAACTTGGTTTTCAGGTCACCAAACACGTATAAACATCACTCGGGGAAGGAAAGGAAGACTCACCTAACCCTCACCCGAAACGCCGCCGAAATCGCCGATTTTCCGGCGATACCGCAGCAGCTCCGCCTTCCCGTGGCGGCTTCTAAGAGGCGCGACGGCAGGCGGGACTGCTTCAGAAATGGAGAGGACATCTGTGCGGACCGAACAAGATCGGTGGCGACCAGTTTGGTGGCCGGAGGAGGGAGAAATCGGCTGGAGAAAATTGAAGTGTGGGAGGAGATCGGGAGAGAGGAGAGAGAAAGTGATTTCCGATTTTAGGTTTCTAAAAATAACTCCCCCACATTTTTCTACTTATACAGTTTCCAAACCCGGAAACTAACTTCCTCTGATCATAACTTTCTCATACTACCTCCGTTTTGGGCGTGCTGTATGTCTACGAACTTGTATCGACGAGCTCTACAATTTTCATGAAGGAAGTTTTCGAAGATAACTTACAAAAAATAAAGTCAACTTTTGGGCCTCTTAAAAGTCAAAGTATCTTAAAAAATACTTCCGAAACTTCAACTTCGCACAAACTAGAGAATTTCCATAAATAATCCTTCATTAAATATGGAAATAGTACAAGGAAAATAAAATGAAAATCTAGGGTATTACATATGTATACCATGTAAGTGGGTTGTTGCCAAAGACCTTTTCAAAAAAAAAAGAAAAAAAAAATAAGGATGAACAGTAAGTCATCTTTAAGTAGGATTTCACTTTAATTTGGAAGATGTCATATCTAATATGAATATAGATATCTATCTTCCTCTAAATAGGCCACGGACCTATCGATTTGAAAAATAGGTGTTGAAAAATTAGGGTTATGCAATTTACATTTTCAAATTCAAAATTAAATATTAAAGACTAGCTATAATTGAGAGCATTGGTGTATATGTGATTTAAAACTGGCTAGCCAAAATAACTTTACAGCTATTTTTAGCTAAATTTGACTTAAATATGGCTAGTTACTCTAAGCATCTCCATCAGTGAAGTTTAGAAATTGTTATATTTAGCTAGAATTTTGAAATTTAGGTATCGACTTAACAATGTTACTCCATCAATAGTTGCTATTTATAATGTTTTAATAAATCTTAAAGTGATACGTGTGCAAGGGACGAGAGAGAGAATTTAACATTTGCGCGCTTTAGTTATGCATGGAGAATTGACAAATTTGTCAATTTTATTTAGCAATTATCATTTTTAGCATTGATTTATGCATTCTGCTGGAGCATCTATTTACCTCAAAAATTAACAAATTTCAATTTTAGCAGTACTACTGGAGATGCTCAAGGGTATTTGGTGTGAAATGTGACATTTTCAAAAAGAGAAATTTTATTCGCACATATCAAATTTCTTAATGATATCTTTTTTAATACAATTTTACCCTTCTCATGAAGATGAAAAAAAAAACTAAACAAACAAACAAATTTCAGTTTGTGATACTAAGTTTTTAATTTTTATACATTTTATCGGAAGTCTGCAAGCTTCATAATGATATCAAATTTTTATACTATTTCGACTTATCGAAAATCTTTGAGGTTATTTGAGTGAGAAAATTAATAATAAAAAAATCTTCAATCAATTTGTTTTTGTTGATTGTTTGTTAAGCTTCAATTTATTACCAATTAGATTTGATTTTAGTTGAAGAATTGGTAGTATTAATCATAGAGCTGAGAAAATAAAGTGATAGATTAAAGAGCAACAACTTGCTTCGAATCGGTTTTGGTTGAAGGAATAAGAAAATAGGTTAAAAGAGTGTGTATTAAGTAAAATAAAAGGGCATAAGAGGAAGATTGGTGAAAAAAATTAGATAAAAAAAATTAGAGGTGTGTATTAAGTATATAAAGGCGTGTGAATAAAATTTTTCTTTCAATTTTGCAAGGGATAAGTTTCTAGCATTTAGCAGGTAAGGGTACTTGGCGCGAAATATATTATCATCATTCACTACGTACTCAATATTTAGAAATAATACTTTTGTCTTCAATAACTACCAATAACTTATTAGTGAAAAATGACTATTATTATATCACAAACAATTCACGTGCGCGATACACGTAAGTGTGTTACTTATACACGTAAGTGGGTTATCGCCAAAGATTCCAAAAATAAAAATTAAAAAGAAAGAACCAGTTAGGCCACTGCTTAAGGGTACAAATCGTGCAATTGATTTTGGGTGTTCTTTTTAATAAACAGAAATCATACTTGTACAATTTTTGAATGATATGCATTCATGTGTATACATTTTTCATTTTACTGGCCCATAATTTCTTATTGCTTGTTCACATTCATTTTACATTAGAATAAGGCCAATTAGCTTACAAATTAGACAAAATAGAAGGTAAGTAGCTCGCATCCAGGTGAAACCACTTTTGTGATACAAAACCAGTTTAGTTTACTAAACCATGGGTAGGCTTATTCCTCGTGCATGCAGCGAATGTGTCATTTGCCAAAAACCACTTGGGGATAACCTAATGACTAGCTCTCTTAAACTTTCATTGGATATTATTACTTCACTTATTCGTCTCGTAGCTAGCTTCGTTGCTTTTCTGAGTTTATCATCCTCATTTCTTCAAAATTGCTTTTGCTCGAGAATCAGGTCCGTCTCTAGCTTACTGGCCATTTTCGAAAGAAAGATAGTAAAGATTGGTGAGAAGTGAGCTGAGAAAATCTGTCTTCTTTCACTTAGAGAATCTGCTTACATTAATGTTTCAGTTGAATTAATACAAAGTTACAAACTGAACAACCCATCTTCTTCCAAGTGCTCATCACAACCCAAATCCAAATTCTCTTTGAGGTTCATCTTTTTCTCTAGCTTCTCTCCATTTATTGCAGTTTCCCTTGTTTTTATCAAACCCTAGCAAGCTCCTTTCATCTTTCTCTGATATTATTTGCCTTGTTTTCACCGAACCATAGTTACGATGGCACCGACTAGTGAAGTAAACTCGGTCCACAGCACGGCGACCTCAGGCCCTGGAGAGGTATATAAGTGCCGCCATTGCGAGAAAACCTTCCGCAATGGTCAGGCACTGGGCGGTCACCAGAATGCCCACCGCAGCGTTCATAGGGGGGTCATGAGGAGAATTGCTGATGCTATGGGCTCCCTCAGGAACCCACAGCAGCTGGCTGCTGGTCCTTCATCGTTCGAATCGTGTGAGGTCAATCAGGTAGTCCACCTTAGAAGGAAGATAGAGCCGCAGAATCCCCGAGAGGGTAAAGCAAGAGTCTTTAAAGACTGGAGGGACAAAGCAGCTGCCGACTCGGATTCAGAAAGAACACTCTCAGAGTCAGTTGTTCCCAAGAGACCTTTTCACAAAAGAAATGGAGAGGAAGTGAGGAGTGCTCCCCAGAATGTAGATTTGGAACTCAAACTAGGGTTGTGATCGATCAGTTCCAAGCTGATCTGGGATCTGCACCATTTGTGGATATTAGATTTGTAATTTGTTCTTTTTTGATTTTTTACTAATTAGAGATGGGTTTTTTCGGGGTAGATGAATCGATCGAGTTTGAGTTATCAAATACCATGGCATACTTACTGTTGTAGTGTCCCAGTTAATTTATTAACGTTTTGGCAATCTTCTGTGAGGGAAGTACGTTAATCCGGTACAAATAATTCAACCAAACCAAAGAAGAACAGAGATCAAAATTGTGTTCTTTAATTGTTTTTCAATGATTACTTTAGTTGGGGTACATGAAGATTGTGGTAGGTCTACAAGGCATGCATCATGCATGTCCAATTCTTGGATGCATGACCTTTGCTCGATGCGTTTTTGACTTGTCTTCATTTGGCTCAACCTAGTCCTAGCTTCAATTGCATATCGATCTTTATTAGTATCCAAACCAAAACTTCAATGAAGAATTATGGAAGAAAAAGATGGAAGTGCTAGCACGCTCATCTTCTGTCTACTGATGATATAATTTGCATTTGGAATTCATGAGTAGTGAGAGCTTAATAATATCTGTGGGATTTGTGATTCAACATCACAAGGGTTACTTAAGAGTGTGTTAACAAAGCCTATAGATCTATGTTCCCTTACTGCACCTCTCTCTATCTCAGTACATGCCGGACTGAATGCAAGTGTTTTCAACCAATAGGCCACATTTGGCAACTAAGATAGATATAGATTGGAATACAGGATATACAGACATGGATATTTTATGATTTTCATCATCAACCCTTTGGATTATATATGACTTCATAATATGTATCTCTTAAAAAGCGAGTATGTCGATCGAGATATTGATCATTTAGTACTTACTAAATTGTGATCATAATAGATTTTCGTGTGACATTTATCATCTTCGAGTGCTTCCATGAGGAATTGAGGACTCAAGCAACGCTAGAAGCGTAGGACAAAGCTTCGAGTTGGTAATATGGAGCTAGATCGGCTTCCCTCACTTAATACACCTCCATTATATGTTTTAACGATTTAACATCTTGTTTCAACTTGCTCTTCGGAAAATTTCATTATCTATGCCGGGAACTATTTTGGATAAAGAGTCCCTTTCAATAATTTTTGGCTTTTTATCCCATTCTTTATAACCTTAATTGTTGGATTGTAACCCAATCCGGTGGAGCACGTCCATTGCTCTGGTTTTTTTTTTTGAATAAAAGGCTTGTGCGGTTTTTATTAATGGAACTGTTGAATAATAGGGAGGACATAGAGCCTATATCCTTTACAATAAGTATCTAGAAAAAGTCTCGAAGTAATATCGAGAATCTCCACAAAATACAAAAAAGAACAATGACAATACGAGGTCATCACATATCATAGTACTACTCTAACTTTGGAAATTATCATTACCATTCAGGGCTGAATCTTGACTCTAGCTTTGGAATGTATCATTACCATTCAGGTTTAAATCTAGACCCTGGAGGTCTTTTTAGTTTTTACAACAATCTAGCGTAGCACAATGCTTCAGAATATCATCTAGGTTTGAGTGCCGCTGGCACCAAATGTTTTGTAGCAGATTGACTTTCTTGGTTTTAGTTGTCCTGCTCTTGTAGTTTAGTTTCAGTACCTTTTCCTTGTGTCTCCGGCGTTTCATTTTGACGTGAGGGCAATTTCTAGGGGTTGAGTTTAGCTTCTGTTTTTTAAACCTTTTTTTAGTACAATGCTATGGAAATGTTGCTTGATTACCCTCCAGGTTTGAATCCTGGAACCGGAAGAATGCTATACCACATGACACTAGCCTAATTTTGTATTTATAAATGCCGACATGCAAAATTGAGTCTGGAAACCAGATTTGGAGAACACTTTTTTTTTCTTTTTTTCTTTTTTGAGAATGAGTTGGAAAACACATCTGAATGGCTCTGAAAAAAGAAAAGAAAAAAAAAACCTAATTGATTATAAACAAACAAGAAAGCGTTCCCCAGAAGGAAAAAGGAGCCTAATTTTGTGTTATACACAAACAAGAACCATCGCAAGACAAAACACACATCTTTACACCTCTCTCACAAACCAATCTCACCTGAAGGTTTATTCCTGTTCAACCCCTACTACCATCCCCCCAAGCCATCAGTTAGTCTAGTCTCTCTTGTTGAATCAGAAGCATCATTACTTTCAGCTCCATGAGATTTTTTCAACTTTGCCACAAGAACCCACATGTTAGCGAGTTCGTTTTCCAAGTATGCTTCTCTTTGCTTGGATTCCTCGACTCTTCTTTGAAACTCAGCCTCTCTTTTATCCTTCTCCGTTAGAGCGGCCTCATAGGAAAGCTCTCTCTCCTTACTCATGGCCAGTTCTCTCTTCATTTCTGAGACTGGCCCACTGTGGTCATTCTGTTTGATGTGACTCTCTCTTCGACCATTCCGGAGTGTGCTACCACTTCGACGCTGGTTGGGGGAATTCTTAGATGCGGCCAGCTCGGCAGCTAGCCTCTCATTATGGTTCATCAGTTTGGAAACTTCCTCTGATAATGCCTTGAGCTCAACAGCAGCAGCTGAGGCCAAGCCTTTGGCATATGAACTTTCCTCCTCCAGTTTCTGGTTCCGAAGTTCTAACTGTTCTTTTGACTCCGTCATTTCAGCCACCTTCTGCTTCAATTCCTCAATCTCAAGCGCCTAATTAAAGAGAAGAGCAAGAATCAATATGTGTTTGGATTGATAGATTTGAAAGTAGATTCTGCATGTATCAACACAATTATTTGGAGGACTTGCATCATGACTAGTTTGAGTAATTTCCACTATATACTACACATAAATATTATGTTGGGAAAGTCTGAATACGCAAATTATAAATACTCAAGACCACAAGAGGAGGAAAACCTGCTTATCTGTAAGGAAAACTTCATTTGTGTGATTCAACACTCCATTCTCTTCCTCATGCTCATGCAAGCTTCTTGAGTCAGTTTGTGAACCAATTATTGGACTCAAATTTCTGAACTCCAGTGCCTCAGAGAGCTGCTGCTTCATGGAGGCAACTGTTTCCTGCAATTCTTTGCATTCGTGGATCTGATAACAACAACAAATAAAGTCGCATGTCACCTTGAACTCCGAAGCCTCCTTTCAAGATGAAATAATAAGAAATATTTAAATAGTTCATGTACCTTTTGTTCTAGCTGCTCTTGAATTATACGATTATCAGCAGCTTTAACCTGGAATAAAAATAATGATACAACACTCAACACTGGAACTATAGGTGCTATAAAATAAACATCCTTTACCTTTTGCATTACTTTGATTTTTTAGCAATTTTTAAAAATTCCAGAAACATGTAAAATGGAAACAGAAGTAACACCGACAGAGATATTGAAAGTGAGTCTAAGACCAGTTATCAATGGGTCTTTTGGAGGGTCAAATGACATGAGTCCACTGGGCCATTGAATAGATTTTAGAAAACAAAACATGTAACAACAATAATCATGCTTTATAGAATCAAATTCAGCATAGGTTGTATTCATTGACTTCTTTATATGCATAAGGTCCACCTTTGATTCATTAAAGACCAAGTTTTAAACATGGGATCGCTATCCTCCTTACTTAACCAAAATACAAAAGTGATATTTTAGTTGGCTATAATTTAAAAAAAAATTATAATTATGCGATTTATTCTAGTTCATTCAGATCAAAATGTAGCAAAGTATTTTATCACCTCAAGTTCGAAGGACTTCTCATTCAATTGAGCCACCACTTCAGCAATAGACTGCAGACATAAACCACAACATACTAAGTTGAATTAAACAAAAACATAACACATATCATTATGCACAGTGACCAAAACCAACAGTAATCTTTGTAGTACTCCAACATCAAAATATTCTTTCTTGGAATAACAATACAAATTTGCATGATAAGGATATCAAAACTTACTTGGGATATTTCCATTTGATCCAATTTGGTGGGTGAAACAATCAACAAATCAGCAATTTTCTTTTCCAGCAGAGCTATTTGTTCATTCTTCGCCTTGATTTCATCTTTTAACTTCTGCATCTCCAGCTTCATTACAGAATAACCATGAAATTGAAGGTCTCACAAAAATTAGCAACATTCTTTTTTGGGGTCAAATGAAAATCACCAACATAATAGAATTTCAGATGATAAGGAAGTAAGACAATTACATTTGATCCGTCCTGGGGGTTTCTTGCCACCTCCTCAGACAGCCGCTTCAGTGCGCTTGAATGGAGTGCTACCTCTCCAGACAAGATTTTTTGCTGCTCTCTTAATAGATTGATCTGATCAACAGATTTTATGCTGGTCTGCCAATTTAATCAAGACAAAAATAAGCAAAGTTGAGATACAAAAGTTCAATCATTGGGCCTATACATATGAGTATCTATTATGTAATTTGATCATCAAAAGTTTTACAGAAAGGAAATTTGATACTTTCACGAGATGAAAAGAAGACACGGTAAACTCCTTTGGGAAGGGGAAGGAATAGTATTCATTTCCAAGCACATTACGCGAACATGCTGAGAATTCAACTCTTTTTCTCTTTGTTTATTTGTCTTTCAGTTCTACCAATTATACATGGCAGCACAACTTCAAAGCTGACATTAATATCCATACTTCTATTCTATTATATGAAGAATATATCAAAACCACTAATACAATAATCCTAATATAAGTAAAACCCTATAAAACAACTACATTACAAAACTATCCTCGGTTATTTGCCAATCAAGTGAAACAACTAACATCTCTATGACTGATTCCAAGTGGCTTTAGTTTTCATTCTCATGAATTCCGAAAAGATTTCAAGATTATTGTCCTCTTTCACCTGCCCAGGGAATTTGAAGGCCTAGGAGCTGAGAATGCAAAAAACTTGCTTTCTATATCTCTTTTGCCAGAGTGTTGGTTGATCAGCAAGAGTATCCTTGCCTTTATTCTTAACCAGGAACTATGTTGCTACCAGTTTGGCAGAAGCATCTGCCCTACCAGATGTACCAAACATCTGGGGCAACTTTAGTATCAAATTTTTCTCTTAATGCCCATGCCATATGAGTGCTCAGGCATAATAAAACATAATTTTTATACTGGCACTTATAGAAGGTAGCACTCCAGCAAAAAGGATTACATACCATAGGTGTCTCTTGTCCAACGAATTTATCCTGAGCAACCACCGTATCCTCTATAACATCAGTTAAAAGATCAGCAGATGGAGAGCTCTCTGTAAGTACAGAATGGGAAAGCCTCAATTCTGCATGAAAATTACTGTTTTCTGCTTGAGGTGTTGATGGTGTACTAGTAGATTTCATTCCACTCGATTTATCACTAGTGCTTGTCAATGTCCCACCACCACTATCACGTTTCTGATCAGGGATGCAAAACATGGACTATTAGTCTATAGAGAATACAAAAATGAAAGTCTGATGCAGTGATTAATATGTTGGGCTGTCAGCCTCAACATAGCACAAGTTTGATCTCTAGAGAAACTAATTCATGCATCAATCTGAAGGTAAGAAAGCATCCAGAGGCCCCAGCTTACCAAAATTTCCTGTTATTGTATTATACCTTACTCCAAAATAAGGCAACTCTATGTTTTATTAGTTACCGACTATTCTCATTGGGAAAAAGAAGAAAGCAGATACGACAAGATTCACGTCACACTGAATAAAATTGTTGGCGCAAGAAAGAGATGAAACCCAGACAAAATTCCATATTTGCTGTTCTAGTGGTGATTTGATAAGCAGCATTATATAAATTTCTAATGTCAACCTTAGGAATGGACCATAGAATTCTAACAAACCAAATGGGACGTACCCGTAGCTTTAACCAGTTTAACAGTCCATGCTTCCGAGTCTTCTTCTCGTCCTTCAGTGTATCATCAGTAGTTTCAGTATTCCCCTCAAGAGGAGGAACAAACAAGTCAATGTTCTCATCCTCTAAAATCAAGTCCCTCCTTTTGTATGGTAGATATGCAAGCTGATATAATTAGAATAATCATAGCAAATAGAGTGAACAATTTGAAATCCTTAAAAGAAAAAGGAAAAAGAAAATATAATAGCAACTATATAGTCCTCAGACAGAAGTATTAAGGGAAACACAGTCCAACCTCCTCTTCCCCAAAGGAATGTCGTCTTCTAAGACTAGATCGGTGAGGAAACCTTGATGGCTGTGTTGCTTTTGTGGAGACCAAAATCAACTTTGTCAACCTTTGGATTCTTCCTAACAAAGCAGCTTTGGCGTCTTCCTCTTGTTCCAATCTTGATTGCAGTTTGGATTTGCCATCTTCTAACTTTACACATTACATCACAGCAAAGATGGTTCAAGTCACACAACTTTGACATTTCAGAAATATACCATGTATAAATAGAACAGCTTTTACTAGAAAGAATTCTAAATCAGTTTGATGAAACTTTTGTCTTTCAGTTATATGCCAGAGGAATCACTCCCTTTATAAAGGCTAGGGCTCAAGATAAATGGAACCAACAATATGAGAAACTAACAACAATTACCTAAGTAAACTTCAAGAACAAAACATCTCAAACTATATTTGATTTATGGGTTTGATAAAAGTAACATTATTGTTGTTCTGTGTGGATTGGAAACCTTTTAAATACAGCTAATGAATAGAATAGCGTTTACTAAACCGAATTCCACATCAATTGAATGGAAATTTTGTCTTTTGATATGTACCAGAGGTTTCATTCTGGCTTAACATTCCTCTTCGCTGGACCCAACAATACTCCATCTAAGTGAACTTTAGAAGAAAAGTAAAGAAACATCTCAAAACTGTATTTGATATATGGGCTGCTAAGCCTTTATCCCTAGCTACCCTCTTTAGCTATCTAAAGCAGACTCCTCCGCCTCCTTGTACATCGCTTTTTGTTTCAATAAAAAGCTGTTTCTTTTCAAAAACACAAAAATAAAAATAAAAAAGAAATAATTTGGTGGGGGTATAATATTCCTGTATTTTTTCATGCAGATCACAAACCACTTGTAAATTTGTAATGATGGTTTAGTATTTCATTCATATGACCAGGAGTTTTATAACAGAATATCAGAATTGTGGCAGTCAGTAACCCGAGACCAACCCAGTAGAGGAATTGAAATGCACCTTTTGTTTTAAAAGCAGTATATCATTTTCGCCAGCCTCTTTTAGTTGAGGAACTGTAACTATACCCTTCTTCAACTGTTCTAACTCTTCCTTTAAATTCCGAATCTCATTTTGATATTTCTTGATAAGTGACTTCTCATCAATAATCTGCAGGTTCAACAAAATTATGTCAGATAAGAAACTTCTATCAATGGTAAATAATAATAAAAAGTTAATACATAAATAATGATGATGTCAATAGTTTTAGAGAAAACACCTTATTTTGTGATGCTTGAATTTCAATATGCTTTGCTCGGTGTGCAAACTTCAATGTATTATGAGTCTCTTCAGAATTGCTTGATGAAGGAGTTACAGTGCAGATGAGCTGGTAATTTAGGACAATAAAAGTAAACTAATTAACTAATACTAAACCTTCTGCACCAGAAGTAACTGAAAACTTGAAATGATAATATAACACATGTAGGTTTTATATAGATAGGGGGAACCATACAGAGACACGCCCTTGACCACTTAACGAAGATTGAAGAAGTCGGGTCAATTTAGAATCCCTGTATGGTATATGAGTAGCCCTCCCATCCGTCAACTTTGATATAACCTACATGACAGAAATTAATATCCCAAGTCAACTACATCTTGTACAATAATCAAGGATTGAAAGTGCACAAGGGACAATCTATTGATCTAACACGGTATTTCAAATTTATTGGCTTAAAACAACACTTGAGGCCTCACAGTTCCTAGAGTCAGCAGACTCTTATTTATATAGGATCCTTCTTTTCGTCTAACACCAGTAGTTTCAGCTTTTGAGCTCTCAGAACCAGCAAGATCAATGAGGTTCTGCATATAATAAAAGAGTCGTAAGCAAATATTCAATATTGAAAAGAACATATATAAAGGCTGAATAGATTCCAATTGTAACCAAGAAAGATAGTAAACAAGTCGAACTGAAAGTTAAAGGTATAAGTATCAGTCCTTAGTGTTTAATACTTACCAACTGCGATAGATTTACAGCTTCACCTTCACTATTTTCCCCGCACGGGCTACTCTCTATTGTCTGATCACATACCCATACAAATATATCAAAGGCCATCAAAACTAGAAAAATTGAAGGGGTAAAAAGAACAACATGTTTAATGATAGAGAAATTACCAGTGTAAATATAGTATGGCTCCTGCTACTGAGTAAATTGAAATTTGTTGATCCAACATGCCTGTGCTCTGTTGTTGGCAACCAATAAGACTTGATCACAAAGTAAATCAACATTTCATGAAAGCAACAGGAGGGATAAAAATAAAAATAAACACCCCCATTATCATCTGGTCAACTGAACAAATTACAAAATTAGTGTCTGAAACAACTCTATGTTAATAACATCTCTTTATCTCTACTTATATATTTATTCAAGATAGTGAGCCTTGGCCAATGGTAAAATTACCTAATGGTGACCTACAACTTTTTAGGTTCATAACCAAAAAAAGCATCCCCCAGCTATGTCCATGTATTCCTCCCCAAACATGCAATGACAGTCTAACCCCAAGTTTCAATTATCTATATTACACTCCGACAGTGAATGATAGTAGTTTGGCAACATAAAACAAAAGTTGCAATTTAGTTCGTCTACAATTATTTCTACTACACAATGAATTAACTTTACAAAATTTTCTTTTGTTTCCCTATACAATCATCTTTTGTTTATGAAATATGTTCTATTTGAACATTATCTTCATCATAAATATGCCATACAAATCCATAGGATCATATAATCCTCCATTATCATCACACTCTTCAGTGAGAAGGTTGTTACCCTACATTCTTAGGACCATGTAATCCTCCATTATTATCACATTCTTCAGTGAAAAGGCTGTTACCCTAGAATAGGTGAACCTTTTGAAACTAAATTTCTGTTCCATCAGCAATTTACTATGTTTTGTTTTGTCTTATCTTCCTTTGCTACCTCCATCCTTCTGCCTTTGAGAATTTAGTTATTTGAACACACACATTAAAGAGTGCATGAACAATAAAACTGGCTATCAGAGTAAGTTAGTAAGGATCAGTGGAACTGAAAAGTAATAAATATATAAATAAATAAAAAACAGTTCTGATCAATTCAACTATCAGATAGACAAACAAATAAAATGCAGTATTTAAACAACTAAACCATAGTCACAAAATGTGATTTATGTTCTTTTACCTTCTCCAGCTGCTATAAGTGACAGGGCATGAGCTGGGGATAGTACCACTTCTTCCTTTATTCCTTCAACAAAGGTGCCCTACATCCATCAATTTAGCTATAAGAGATTTTAACATCTAGAAGCCAGCTTAGATAATCTTACGTCAAGAATCTAAACTCAACAGACTCGACACAAAATATAATGATAAATATTTTGTGACGTCAAGAATCTAAACTCAACAGACTCGACACAAAACATAATGATAAATATTTTGTGGTGTCTTCAGCCATTAGAGCTGTCAATAAATTGTACACCATATCCATAACCCATCTATGTGTACAATTGGATGACGTATGTTCCAATCACTAATGAGAAAAACCCTTTGCACTGCCAAAATAGTAAGTAGTAAGCTTCAAAAAAAATTACAATTAAAAGGTATATAATTTTCTGTGAAAATCAACCTTCAATACGACCACTGCCCAAAACATGGTTATATAATTATGTTCAGTACATCAGCAAAGTTTTCAAATTTTTATGCAGCCCAACAAGCTTTAAGCTTCACGGATCTTTTTGCTAAGGCAAGCTTAAGCTCCAAGAAGAGATCAGATCTTTCACGTAAACTGACAAGATGAGTTCTTAAGCTCTGAGAGTTCTTGCAGCCAAGCTTGGCCACAGGTGTTAAGTTGACACCAGCGCCCTAGCCATGGCCCCAAAAAGGAGTAGAAATTTCTAAGGTACTAATAGTGTCACAACCAATCAATTGGACCATACCTTCACCAAAGGCATGCCTCAAACTGTCCTGAAAGGCTGCAAATTATCATCTAAATATCTGATTGATTCACTTTACATTCACAATTGAAATCACAAAGTTCACCTACCACTAAGATTTTAACAACTTTTCCACAGTAACCCAGTGGAACTCAACAGAGGATAGGGAAAGCAGAAACACCTCAACCAAGAAAGGCAATTGTACATATTTTTGATAGGGTTCAGTTTTTGCCATAGATGATGATCGAATAATGACAGAGATACATAACAAAGTTCATCCACTACAGACTATTGGCTTGGCCACACCGTCACATCAATTAGCTTGTCTTACAAAGAACCACCACATTGAGCCTTGTGCTATAAAGTCCATTATGTATTACATTGGCTCTCTGGTCCATATTCATGGCCACTTTTATTTTTTAATTAGTCATGGCCATTTCTACATTTACATCTAGGTAACAAATGATTCCACGAGTAAGCTAATATACGTTTATTCAAGGAATTGGGAAGAAGAGACACAATGCCATGCGAAAGAAAGGTTCTTGCAATATTGAAGGCTGAAGAAAACAAACATATAGCTAATCAAGACGAATTGAGACGTCCAGTGGACTACAAACTAGGAGGGTAAGAATACACAACTAATGAGAGAATAAAAACAAAATGTAAAACAGAATGGCAAGTACCACAGAACAGCTTCTCTATCCTCAATCTTCACCAGCTTCCTGAATGAACTTATTCAAGGGACAGTTTTGCTTTTTTCAGAGGAGACTTAGATTTTATTTAAAAAATATAGGAACCACACAGGAGTGGACTATGAATCAACAGCCAAGGGCTGAGAACAAAAGCGAAAAAGTAAGATAAAACAACACAAATACTAGCAATTAGAAACCACAAGTCAGCCTCACTACACAATAGCTAACAGATCAGACATTCTAGGACTCTAGACGAGATGGAAAAGTTCTTGAAATAGCCATAATGCAGACCAATAAGGCAATACACTCAAACCCAAAGACTGTCCACTTCCACCCCCCTTAATATTCCTCAGATTTCATCTCCAACTCACCATGGATATCATATTCATCAGATCATGTAAAAACATATTATCAATCATGTGACAGAAGCATTTAGAAGAATATAAAAACAAACTTAGAATAGTAATGAATGAAGATGGTCATGTCAAAACAAAGATCAAATGAAGAAAGCACCTGGGCATCCTCTCTAATTCGTAAATTCTGTCCTGCTGGATTCAATAAGTCATTAACAACCTGGAATGAAACAAACCTTAAAGGATAGTAAATTAAATTAAAAGGTGCAACCAAAGCAAGTAAAAAGTTGAGCATTCCAGAACTCTAACTTTTGATAGGTCTCAGACCACCAACATATATATAATCATATCTATCACAATAAACCAGAGGGATATGAGAAGGCAAAAAATGTTACCTCATTATAGATCTCCAAATATGACACACGAAGAAGATACTCTCGGTTTGGAGTCTGGAATAGGAAAATAGAAAATAAAAAAACTGTAATGAGTCTCTTATCTGCGGAGAATAGTTACAAGAAAATAGTATCGTTTAAAATGTACCTCTTGGATGATGCTAAACGCATCTTTCACAGCCAGTGGTATAATTCCAGGCGACCTTTGATCACCCTGAATTAGTAGGACGAACAAAATCACATCGATAATCATTTTGGATCCCACCTAATTAGTATCTAATCCCGCAATGCATATTACTTTGAAGAGAAACTATGAGGAAACAGAATAGCTCGATGCATATCAACCATTAATACTGCGTAAAAGAAGATGATGAGCATAAACGATTTTATCTCACATGCATTGTGTGGGTCTTTCCGCTGCTGGTGACCCCATACGCAAAAATTGTACCTGTTGTGGCAGGAAATCATAGCGTAAATAAATATACGTTGGATTATATCATTTATGCAATTTAAAAATATCCAAGTACCAAGAAAAATAGTATAATTCCTGCAAAATGCCTATAAGTCCAATTGGTAGAGCAATTAGCCTTTGCCTAATCAAACAACCTGAATGCCCAGGTTACTCTGTAGTTACAATTTGTCAGTCTTGAGAGGGAAAACATCAGTTTCCTAGGAATGAAAACTAATGGTAGAACTGAGAAGTTGTTGTAGATCCTTATAGGTTCTCAAGTAAAATTTGCAATCGGGAAGGACTGATAAGCTTATGGTTTCTAGGGTCCACCCAGAACTAATGGTTACAGCATTTCCACATGCAACAAACCATCAAGTCCCAAGACTTCCTTACCCTCATTCACTATTCACCCATTGCAACTATACTTCAGCAACTGAACATTAAAAATGCAGCAAGGTCCCACAACCCAGTCAATAAGAATGTGGGATTAAAGCTGAAAGTCCCCAGAATGCTGCTGAGCAAGTGATTGAGGTAAATATCATCATATGACATAAATTAGGCATTGATAACAGGTACACAGTTTATGGCTTCATGCATGTACTATGTAGGGGTTATATGACTTATATCACATCTTTCAATTTCATGAAGACATATTTGGTGAAAATATATAGATGAAAAGTTCAAATGGTTACATGAATGACTAAATGTTAGGTGTTCTGATTAGTTTGAGAATGTAGGTAAAAAAAAATTGTGAAAATAAAAATAAGAAATGCAATAAAATAAAATAAAAATAAAAGCCCATGCAGTTCATACAATAAGAAAGGAACACTCTTAGAATACAATCTTTATAAAATACATAATCATTTATGACTGCAGAACTGTCTTTTAGATGTTTGCTGTTATTATCCAATTTATCCCACAACTATGAGAAATGTAGCCATAAAGAGAACTGAATCAGGTCAGGAACAGGCACACAATAATACCAGATCTCATTCCTAAGACATGTAATCATACTGCAAACACAGAAATTAAAGTTGATCAAGCCACAGTCTAGGCTCTTTACCGTTGACTCCTTCCATGGCGCCACTAACAACATGCTGAGCAGCAACATCATAGACATGGCGTGTTGTGGTTGTAGGGCCGAATACCCGATCTAGCAGCACAGAATAAAGAGAAAAGTGGGACAAAAAGTAAGAAGAAAATCAAAAGTAAGACTATTCTGCATTTCCTTTTGATCTGCAGAAGACATGCACATTGTGAGTTGTTCTCTAGTAAAGGCCTTTATGATATAGACTAGATAACAGCACTCTTTTATAGAGTTATTCTTTACCAAGTGCACGTTGCTTATAAATATACAGCTGAGGGGCACACTGAGCATTAACCCGATGCAATTTCCACCATTCACATCCGGGTTAACAACATAGAAGTCACATTTAACTCATAATAGAACTACACACACATTAAGCTTTGGTTTACTAATTTCTCCTCCACACTAGTTAAGCAAATTAGAGAATATAAGTACAAGAAAGTAGATAGTATACCGTATGCATAAGCTATTGATGGATTATGCTCATTCCGCAGAATAGTGTCTCCATCTGCATACCATGCAATTTCTTCTCCTTGGCGAATTTCCCGCGGACTACACCAGACATACACAACAGCCACATTAATGAGTATTCATGAAACTTCACAAGTGAAGTATCACTCATAATAACGAAATGCACCTGAGTGGACGAAAGCGGACCGTCACCGTGACATTTTCCTTGGACCTTTCCGCATCTTGCGGCACACTTTCTGAGTAAAAGTACTGCGGCTTACTTCGAGCCGAAGAAGATGCAGGAGAGCTCTGACCTTCAATAGACGTTTCCAAATATTGTTTCGAAGAAGATGTAGTTGAAGATGAAGGAGAATTCGCAGCTCTTGAGCTGCCCGAACCTAATTTTTTCGCTCGTGATCCATGCTTTGATGCCATTACCACTGGACACTAATCCTTCAGTGCAATGAGAACAAATTCCACCTCAGCATCAACTGGCCAACACTTTCAACCTCTGAGCAACGATTTTAGGCTTCTTTGCTCAAAAGCAAATGCAGGAAAGCAAACTCGCCTATACTTTCGCTAGCAAAAAGAAAAGAAAAGTTCAACACTAATCCTACCTCTAAACAACATGCCGAACTATAAACCTCAAAATTTCATGCTACTCTGCTCTACCTATTTTCTCAGAATGCAGAAAAACTAGTCACAGATTGCAGCAAACTAAGCCTTCCTAATCAACTGCTACGATACTAAAGCACATAGAGAAATAGTAGCCCATTCAATTCCACACAGCCTTATACTAATCAAAGCTTCAATTTCCGAACCAAAACACCGCCATAAACGAAGAACAAGCACAAAAGCGTTACCTGTAGTCAGAATCGGAGGAGCATTGCGCGAACCAAACGAAGCAATGCGCGAGCTGATCTTATCGGATCTGAGAGACGCAGCGAGTACTTGAGTGAGAGATAGAGACTAGAGAGAGAGATATCTGAGCTTTCCTCTTCTTTTATTTTGTAGGGTAATGAAATCAATTCAGCTTTTCTTGCTTGCCTTGGAAGCGATGGACTTCATCTAAAGCAAACAGCATTTCTCAATCCAACTTTTTATTAGAGAGAGAGAGTGAGAAAGGCTCCTCTGCTCTGCTCGGCTCGGCTTTCTCTCTCTCTCGTAATCTCTCATGTGTATAGTTATACGCACCAGCAGCGCCAAGAGAGAGAGAGAAGAAAGGGGGGTTTAGAGAGAGAAAGTGAATTTGGTACAGTTGCTGTAGCCGACTAAAAGGCTGGCTGGAATGGTGGGGCTTTGTGATATTTTTTTTTTTTTTTTGAAGTGAGCAAGGGGTCAAAGGACTCACAGAGTCACAGGAGTCGTGTGCTTAGAGACGCTGACTGGGTGGGACCATACTCGGGCCATGGGAGTTTGGGTACCAAGTGTAACCGTACCGTATTTTTCTATTTTGTATTAGTTTCCAATTGTGTGAAAAACATTTCACTTGGATGGGAAAAATGGAAAATGACAACCCATAGAGGAGAGGACGATGCAGAAGGAAGCAAGGATTTTCATCATTTGATCTCCAATGAGAGGGACATGCTTCATTATTTGTTTGAGTAGAAAAAAGAAAGAAAAAAACAAACAAACTAAACTTTTTATTTTAAATTAGACAAAGAGTTTAGAGTATAATTGAGACTCACTATTGTTGAGTGACAAGGAATGAAAAAGACATGAAAGTTTGTGAAAATGTCCACCATCAACATGTTAAATTGTCCATGGTTATTTTTGTTATAATAAAAAACAATGAGTCTCATTTTGTCAAAAAGAATAAAAATGAGTCTCATAAGCAACTTCTTCAATGGGCAAAGAAATAAACTTTTACTAGTTACCATAAAAGCTGTAATTAACTCCTGCTATTATTTCGGGGTTTAGGTTTTATGTCTCTCTATTTGTATTTGGCGGTTTCGTTAATGGTAAAGATATGAGGGCGACCATTTAGCCCTTATAAAAAAATAATTAAAAAAACCCTAATTAACTAAAGGTATATTTACTAGTTTTGCAATGTCTGCTTTCTTGGCACGTTGTTGGTCTCCAATTGACCTTATCTCATATGTGCAATCTCACTGAAACGACTAATGCTCCTTTTGTTGGAGAAGAAAAGAGCTCACATCAGAAAAATAACATATAAAATATAACTTATGAGTGGTTGTATCTTATCTTATTGCTCACGATAACTAAGTTGGAACAATGGTGGACCACATGTCACGCTTGTCGCGTTTAACATGGTATCTGAGCGGATTCCTCTTTAATTGTGTATCCAATCATAATTTTATCAAATTTGAGTTTCTCGTATTGCCATCAGAAAACTTCGTTTGGTTTACCAAGCGTTTGTTGTGGGCCTTGGATTATATATTGATTGGATTGCGTTGGGTATGAATTGGATTAAATGAATTTCACGTGCAAACCTATAAAAAGTAGGCGTAAGGGAAGCGTGTTGGATAGAATAGATTTTACATTAGAAAAATAACAAATAAAATATAACTTATAAGTGAGTTAATCATATCTAATTGTATTGAGTCATTTAGTGATTAAAACGAGCACATCACTGATGGATAAGTTTGAACAATATTCATACAATAGTGGACCACATGTCGCGCTTGTTGTTATTTAACACTCTTCTTGGCAGCAACACCTAGGGGAAACTATAAATTTACTATCACTAATTTCTTAATGTTGGAATGTTGATCCTTTTACTATGCTCTTTGTCATTATCACAAATTCTCCTTAAGTCGACCCCTCTTTCTTAAACAAGTTGAATAAATATGATTTTCCATCTCAGTCGTTGATCTTTTTCATTGATAAACCTCGTTTGGTTTGATGGTGTTGTGTTTAATTTGGTGGTCTTGTGTTTTGATAAGACACGTTGCACTACTCGATGTGATATGAATCGTACATGAGTGATGTTATTCTCTTTGTTTTCCTTTTCTAATTAGGTTTCCTATTTTTGGTTGGCATGAGTGAGAATAACTCATTTCTCACCAAACAAGTCGTATATAGTTAATTTGCTTATATGCATTACTTGGTAGTTATAATCATATAGCGGTTAATGAGTTGATTGCAAAACTTTCATTAGTGAGATGCACCAACTAAAACGGGTTGGTCCAACAAATAATTAAAGTATGAATTATCTTGATACCTCATCCATTATTATTGTATACATATGTACCTAACAAATTAATTAAGATCATGACTCTAACTCTCCAAAAAAAAAAAAAACAAATTAATTAAGATTAGGATCATATCTAGTGGTTCTTGCTTAGTTGTGTGTGCTCCTCAACCAATGTTCGAACCATGACACTGTTAAAAGTGGCTAGGGGAGGGGCTGTAATGTCTTGTGTTGATACCCGAAAATGTAAGCCTATTTTTTATCAGATGTCTTAAAGATCTAAGGTCAAATATCAGGCTTGCGTTTGATATGAGCCTGTATCATCCACATTCAGGGTCATTTGGTCTGCTTCAAGCGAATCGGGCTCGGTATAAAATTTCTATACAAGATGAAGGAGGCAAGCCATGTCATGTCATGCTATACCCAAAGAACAAAGGGCGTTATGAAGGCCAAGCCCCTCCTTAGATAAAGTTACAACAAGTCCACTTGGGAGTCATGCCAAGCCATGCTCGTTCATTACCCAAGTACACACCCTCTACCAAGGTACGTAGCTCCTTATGGACACATTTCAACAACCACATGCCCACTCACTTCACATACATCTTAACACACACCAATCAAAGTCGTGCACAAGAATCCTTGATGATATGTCTATCACAAAATGCCACGCGGCCAACTCGTAATGCAGACCCAATGCCAAATGGGGCTTATTAGTGGGTTGTGGTGTGGAAGGATACATGATTTTGCAAAGCCTATAGAGGCTAAATGTCAAGTGCCCAAAACGTCTTGAGACTCGAGGACCAAACTTGAATTGAGCTTCCCGCAATCTCTTCTTCCCTATTCATCCTACTTCCTCTTCTTTCTCGACTACTCTCTCATGTAATAAAAGTTATTTATTTATTATGAGAACCATTAAAATTTTAATATGCAATAACTTGATGAAGAAAAAGTTGAACTTTTATTGAATAGTAAAGCATGATCACACAAAGTAAAAACAAAAGCATACAAAGTAAAAGCAAACCACACAACAACACAAACCAAATAAAGGTCATGACCACTTATTATGACAACACGACCACTTATTGAAAGCAAACAAATTACAAACTCACCACCGGTTGTTCTCTTCAGCTTGTAACTTCACGGTCCATAGGTGATGAACAAGATCTTTTTGGAGGTTTGTATTCATTACTCGACATCTAACCTCCCTATAATGATGTAAGAATTGATTTACCTTGTTCAGATTGCGATGAACATCAATGTCAACATCATCAGGTTTTACATATATTTGTGTCTTTTTCGGTCTTGTTAAGATATCATTTGGATCAAATGGTTTTGCTGCATCTTCATCATGCTCATCTTTGTTAATCATATTATGCAAGATAAATGATATATTATAGAATTCCTTTACCCTATCCAAGAGCTGATCCTCTTATAATTGCCCAATGAGTTTGGAGAATACCACATGCTCTCTCCACGTCTTTCCTATATGTCATTTATTAGGTAATAACATTGTTTATAATGCCTATTACCTACCTGGTAGCTCACTTGAGAAGTTTCACCACGACACATATTATTGAACAAAGCTAAACATCCAAGGGCGTTAAGATCGTTTAGGGAACCTGGAAGCTTGAAGAAGGTGTATCAAATCCAAGTATCATAGGATGCCACTACCTACAACATGATTATCGATTTCCCCTTAGAGCCAGTATACTACCCTCCCCATCCGATGTGACAATTCTTCCACTACTAGTGCATAAAATCAATACTCAGGATCATTTCCAGAAATGTCGAGAAACTGTCGCAAATCTGCTTGTGTTGGTCAGTGGAGGTAAGTTTGGTGGTACATAAAATATTTTAGATTGCTCTGGTGAAGTACTCCAAAATCTTGATAGCAGTGGATTAAGTAGTATCTAGGTAATCATCACAAAAGTCATGTGATGCCATAAGTGCATCCTAAAGGCGCATGTCGGCTTCTGTTCAGTGGAAAGACCGACTCTCTTTGTACCATATAATAAAGTATGGATCATAGTTGGTGAAACCGCACATCATCTTGCAAAGACCTAAGGTTTATTTCTATATCTCCTACAATATATATTTGGTCCGTAATTGCATGGATCCTGAAGTAACGAGTTTTGAGTCATTATTCTATTAACTCTCTAGTTCTAGCGGTATAAATACGATCTTTCGAAGAACCACTCCATCGTGAATGCTGTTCTAATGGTAATAAAGACAAAGCATTCACAATTCTATATTCATGGATCATATTGGGTTTGTTTAAGGGGTATGAATCCTATTTAGACCCGACCATCGGAAGACAGAGCCCATTTGATTCATGGACCCGGTCCAATAGTACTCGACCCGATTACCCGATACCTTAATAGACTCGATCCGACTCGTGGCGTAGCTCATAGTACTTTTAACCCGCAAGGAAAGGAGCGCATGTGTTAGTTGAGAGGACGACTGTTAGGTTGGGTTACTTTATTCTCTTTCTTCTTCTTCTCAATCCCAATCATCCATCCAAAGCTTCCAATGCTCACTTCACCCGGTAACTCTCTCGCTTCTTCTCCATCATCTGATTCTGTAATCAGTATTATAGTTTCTTTTAGTTTAGTAATCTCTTTTCTGATTCCTCCAATTGGACCGAATTGAAGCTAGGATTTAATCGAGGTTTTCATTTTTTTTCTTGATGGTTTTTAGTTGTCACAGTTACCTGTTCTTGTGAATTTTGAATGTTTTTTTTTTGGTGTTGAGTCATTGTGCTGCTTGCCCTACAGCTGGGTGGATATGAAAGACAAGAAATCCGCATCCAAGCTTCAGCGCATTTTAGTGACTTGTGCAGCTCAGGTCAGTATATTTTTTTCCTATTTATTTCCGGTGCAATCATTGATTGAATCGCAAGTAAATGTCATAAACTGCTTGAATTGCATTTACAGGGGGTTGATGCGGTTGAATTTTAGTCTTTAGTTTAGATGCTAAGGCGTTCAGAGGAGTTGTACGACGACTTTTATTACCTGTAATGTTATAATTTTGGGTTGAGAGATGCCCCGTTCGAGTTTTGATGGGTGGTGAAGTTTCTGCTTATGGGGCCTCCCTGCATCAGGGGAGCTTGCAATATTTTCCGAACCATAGAGTATTATATATGTTTAAAATTTGCAATGTAGAATTTGCATCTGGGTGGAGTATAATGAGAAATGGAATTGGTAATGGAATGGTGTATTCTCGTGTTGATTACATTTGTTACTATCATGAGAGAGATGGTGCTGAAGGGGAGAACCTGGGGTTCCTGAATAAATAGATCATAGATTTTAACGTCATGGTCATGTAATTGAAGTTTCATGCGGAAAAAAATGTAACTGCAAGTAATGTTTTGGAAGTGACTTCCTCTATTTTCAATGTTTTTGATGTTTCTATCATTTGAAGTTCAAAATTTACCTTTAAAATCCAGAATATCTTATTTCAATGTGTAAAATAATAAGAAAAAGAAAAGAAAATTATGAAAGCACAAAAGAAAATGGAGGAGCAGAAACAGATAAAGTTAGACTCTGGAAATCACTCACTTACTTTTTTATTATGTTATGCAGACTGCACTCATGGTGCCATAGCTTAAGTATAACTCTTCCTTGTAGGCAAGAGAGTACGGAGGTTGTGTTGCAGCAAAGGTTCCAGAAGTTGAACGTGATATGTGCTTGAAAGAATTTCTTGCATTGAAGAGTTGCATGCAAAATGTGGTACCAATTCTTACTTCATTAGTTTTGTTTTTAAGTCTTCGGAAGTTTTGTTCTGTCATCTTCTAGCACAAATTGTATTTGACCCCTCATTCTTCTTGAAAATAGCTGCGAGGAAAAGTTTGAGTCTGGAGTGCAGTCTTCAGTTCTTGAGGCAGTAGTTAGAAAGACACTCAAATAAGTTTTCATGTACGTATTGAAAAGTCTTATTCACTTCCATACTGTACATTAAAATATTGCTAGATTTAATGACCCTGAATTGGGATTATCTGCAGAAGTACTTGTGTATGAGCTGGGTTTAGGATTATTTGCTGCATGACTTGCGAAATCTCCTGTTACCATTCAAAAGTCTAAAATATCGATTAACACAATGTCCGGAAAAGCATCAAGTTCACAGCCTAGTAGTGGTTTGAGTGGGTCTGGTGCTCTATCACATGTTTATATTCCATATCTTCCTCTACGATGCAATGTACCTGGATCTAGGGGATTATTTTATGATGATGGAGATAAGTTGCTGCTATCCCCAACATCAGATCAGGTACAATTGTGGTTGAATTTCATGAACTCTTGTGTTTTCAAGAAAAGAAAATATTTATATTTTCATAAAATACATAAAAGTTTGTGATTCCATTCCAATATATCCTAATGTCTTTTTATTTTCTTTTTCCAGCCATCTTATTTTTTCTTTTTCTTATAGGTCTTCTGTTGGAAAACTGTTCCTTTTGATCCTATGGTTGCTCCTACCTCTGATTCACTTACTGAAGGGCCCATTGTATCTATTCGATATTCCTTAGACTTGAAGTTTATAGCTGTCCAAAGATCTGATCAAGAGATACAATTTTGGGATAGAGGAAGTGGAGAAACATTTAGTCAGAGGTGCAAGTCTGAGTCAGAGAGTATACTGGGGTTCTTTTGGACAGATTGTCCATTGTGTGATATTGTTTTTGTTAAGACCAGGTAATGAGATGCTTTGAAACAGGTTTCATCACTTGTAAATATTATGAATTACATTACTTATAATCTGTATTCATAACTGTGTTTAGTATCTATTTCATGTTTGAGCAAAACTATGACTTCTCTTTTTTCTGGGAAGCATTTGGGAGGGGTCTCAAACACCCTGCATGTGTAGGAGAACATTTATTCTTTGTGACACCATGCCATTGACTAATCGGCCGAAGGTGGGGTTGGGGTTGGGTTTGGCTGTTACCTCAAGCTTGGGATTAGATAGACAGGATATCGAGCGTGTTATGAAAACTCTTGTAGTGCAATCATCTTTATGATAACTTTAAATTCTTCACCTTTTCATTTGTATATTTGCTTATGCCAAATAATCTCACTTTACTAATATGGAGTTCAATCTCAGTGGACTGGACTTATTTACTTACAATTTGGAGTCAAAGTCACTTCAATTGGTCGAGACAAGAAAATTGAATGTCAGTTGGTATGTTTATACACATGAAAGTCGCTTGGTTCTTCTTGCTTCTGGAATGCAGTGCAAAACCTTTACCGGTTTTCAGGTATGTGTATGCTTTTCACATGGTTAATCTGTTTCAATACTTAAAGTTGCTCTCTTGCTTGGTGTTTTAAAAAAATGTGGAACTAATTCTTATTTAGCTCCTGGGAAATTGATTTCAATTGGGTTTGCATAGCCATCTTATGTTCTTGAAAGCATATGTTGAAGAACAGTAGAAGATCTTCCTTTTTAGTTTTCCCCTTTGTTTTCACTTGTTGGATTTTAGATAGCTTCAAACCTATTTTTTTGTTTAAACATACACCAGGTGATATCAAATCTCACATGCTTTGCACTTTCTTTAAAGCTTTAAATAATTAAATCTAATTTGATGTCTCGATGAATGACCAAATCAATGAATAGTTGCTTTATAAATCTTCATTGGAGGAAAAAGACAATATACATTACTAGTATTCCTCAGAAGCATCTGGAATAATAATCAAATGCGAATACATAGTTTGAGGAATGGTGTCTCATATCGTTTTCCTGCCTTCTGACTTGCATCTACATGGCACTTTTTTAGTTCTCCTTAATCTGTAATATTTAATTAATTCAAGTCTATTGCTATAGCTGTCTTCTTTAATTTTCTCTGTGGACTTCTTGTCCGCTTCATTTCATTGTGCTTTCTGTTTCTTCGATAAAAAGCTGTTTATTCTCAAAAGGAAATAAAACAATCTAAAAACACCAAGTGATCAAGGATATGCTTTTTCAATTCCTTTTTAGTTGGGAATAATTATAATTTGTGTGCAAGCAATTATTCGTCATTATGAATTTTTCAGTTTCCACACATCATACAGGTGAGGAAAATGTTGCATATAGGTTTCATTTTGGCTTATAGCCAGTTTGCTACCTAGATTTTATTTCTGCCAATTTGCTACCCTAAGTATTATTTCTACCAGTTTGCTACCCTATGATTTCAAATCAGTCAAATTACTAGCCTTTCGTCATATAAGTTGTCCTCCTTCAGACAATAATTAATTTTGAAACTCTAGGGTAGCAAATGACTAATTTAAAAAATTTAGAGAAGAAAATCGGTTATTTTTGAATGCATAGAGTGGCAAATTTGACGTAAGGGTAGCAGATTGTCTAAAATAAAACCTAGGGTAGCAAATTGGCAATTATGCCTTTCATTTTCTAAAACAATTTTTTTTCTTAATGTGTGTTCTCTGGTGTTTACTATGTAATTGTTTTTGAATTATTGGATTTGCTTGTAATGACATGCCGTGCACTTTATTAACGTAGTCTGACACATTTACTACTTCTTGTCTTAGCTTTCGTCTGCAGGGATTATTCATTTGCCAAAGTTTGAGATGGCAATGGCTAAATCTGAGGCTAACAATAAGCCAGTCCTAGCTGCTGAAGATATTTTCATCGTCACTGTGTATGCTTTTATCGGATTGTTTCTCTTGCTATATTTTATTTTGCAAATTACAATCAAAATTTAGTCAGGCTTTTCTTTTTCAGCTATGGTAGAATATATTCCCTGCAAGTTGATAGGATTGCAATGCTCCTCCATTGTTATAGGTTTTACCGCGATGTGGTGGTACAACAGGTAACTTCGTATTCATTCTGTCTTTAGATATCTTTTGGTCCACTGGTTTGAAATTTTAACCAATTGGTATACTTCTTCTGCACAATTATGTCCTACTTTGCAGGGTTCTTTGCCTATTTATTCACCCAGGGTTGCTGTGAGTGTGGTTGATAATGTACTACTTGTACATCAAGTTGATGCGAAGGTTGTTATACTGTATGATATATATGCTGAATCTCGAGCACCCATATCTGCACCACTTCCTCTACTGTTTCAGGGTTTCCCAAGGTCCAATTCTTCTTCGCTGCGATCAAATAGGGAAGATAATGAAAGTTCAGAAGTGAATGTTATTAGTGATCATGAAGCAATCATCTATGGAGATGACTGGACATTTCTCGTTCCTGACCTCATATTTTCTGTTACTAATAAAATCTTGTGGAAGATCCATTTGGATCTTGAGGCAAGTTTCCTTTCATTCTCTGCTGCATCATTTAGTAGCAAAATGTTCTTTGTGTGTTACATGTCAATAAGAAAGAAAAGACACAAAAAGTTGTCTTTCTGCATTAATCTCTCTGTCTCTTTGCATATGCTTGCAGGCAATTTCTGCCAGTAGCTCAGAAGTACCATCAGTTCTAGAGTTCTTGCAGCGGCGAAAGTTGGAGGCCAATAAGGTAGAAATCTTTATTTGCTTCAGTATGATTATTACTTGATTTGTTTAGCATTAATCTTTTTGCAGGCTCGTTCATGATTACAAGACCACCCTTTTTAAGTAATACTGTTACTGATGTCCTTTTGATTTGAATTATTAGTGGAATAGTATCATTTTCTTGTGGCGTCCTCCGGCCTTCTCTAATATGCTTAATTACTTATGGTGATCCTTTATCCACTTCCTTTTCAGGCTAAGCAGTTGTGCTTGTCAATAGCACGGACTGTTATTCTAGAACGGAGACCTGTGGCCACAGTTGCTAGGGCAATAGATGTTTTGGTTACCTCTTATTCTCACTCTAGTAAGACAGGAAATTATTTCAAGGGAACCAAAGCTGGAAAAACATTACCTTCTGGAGTGCCACACACAACTGGTACTAATTTAAGTGCTGATGCATCTGCCAGTAGAGTAGATGCAATGGGAAAAACCATCAAGTATGATTCTTGTGCTGGAGTGGACAGTGGATCGCCTAATAGATTTTTAACCTTTTCAAATTCGGACTCTGAGGAGGATGGTAGCTTTCAATTCTTTGATAGTAAAATAGACAGAGGGAAGTTGACCGTTGCTGAAACTTCTGTATCTGAAGTTCGGTCTTCATTGAATGTTAATCTTTCTGAGCAGCAAGAGTCTCAACTTACATCTCCAGCAATTTCACCTGATGAAATGTACAGTTTTGTGTTTTCTCCTGTAGAGGAAGAGATGGTTGGAGAACCTTCTTACTTGGTTGCTATCATTGTTGAGTTTCTTCGCAGGTAATGCTGTATTTTTATGAATGGGTTAATCGATTATGGGCCTGGGTAGAAGAGTCTTGGCCTGATATGCATTTTTTGTTGGTCCAAACAGTTCTAATGAGTTTCAGGGGCAAGGCTTTGTTTTTGAAAAGGTGATTGATTTAATTTGAGTAAATAACTTTGGAGTAAATTGGAGGCGTAGGCTGCCTAAATATTCTTACCAAGGCAGGTTAATTCGGTATCACAGTAAAATGGCGTCGGAAGGTGCACCTCCTATTCATATTTATACAGTGATATTAAGTTTACAGTGGATAGTGGAGGACCCAAGAACAATCATCTTCTAATCTTTGACATTTTTTGCTGGTTTTAGTGGTTTGTCGAGGGCAAATGTAATTAGTGAATTGATTTTGACTTTTCTTTAAAGAAAAGGTCATGGCGCAATTATTTTAGCAGACAAATAGGGAATATTGAGTTTGAAACCATAGTTTCTCCCCTCTGGTTAATCTGAGTAACATTGACATGCTAATATAAAGAAATGACTTGTGAACCATGTTGATGTCAAGTGTTAACAGTTGCTGACTTTGTTCCAATGGGGGACAAGACCTTTTTTTATTTTCCTTTTCAATCATATGAGGGGAGGGGAGGGATTGGGGGGGTGGGGTGGGGTGGGGGTGAATAAGACCTGGTTTGTGACGTCCAAGAAAGTCAAGTCTTTTATATCTGAAAAGAATAGGGAATGGTCACTGTTCTTTCCATAATTTATTTATTTCGCTGTTGCAGTGCTAATTTGGAAAAGGTTGAAGTACGTCCTAATATCTATGTCCTCACCATCCAATTGCTGGTGCGCAGTGAGCGATATGCAGAACTTGGGTTGTTTGTCTTAAACAAGGTGTCCGTATATGTTCCTTTTATAATGACCTTGGAATATTGTGCTGTTTTTGCTTGATCTGATATTGATGGTGAAAATTCTCTCATAGCAGATTCTTGAACCTTGTAAAGAAGTAGCAATGCAACTACTAGAGTCTGGCCGTCAGAATTCCCGGACAAGGAAGTTGGGTTTGGATATGCTGAGGCAGCTCTCTTTACATGAGGACTGCGTACTGATGCTAGTGCAAGAAGGATATTACCTTGAAGCGTTACGCTATGCACGGAAGTACAAGGTAACTCCCACATTGAGATTTGAGGAAAAACAAAGGATTTATACATTTATCAACATACTTTTCAACTTGTTTCTTTTTTGCTTTTAATTTTTTTTTTGTAGATCTTTGCGTCTTCTTTTTATTTTACCTGGATCTTGCTATGTTACTCTTCCAACCCAACCCTGACCTCTTTGCAATTCTGACTGCTAAACTTATCAAGTTTCTTTTACTGATTGATGCAACATAGTGTTACTTTGTAGTAGTAAAAGCTGCCTTTCTCATCATCGTTGCATCTTTTTCCATGCTGTATACCTGTTTCTTCTTTCTTCTTTTTTATCAATTAGGCCCCCCCCCCCCCCCCCCCCCCCCCAACCAAAAAAAAAAATTTCAGTTTCCTCACTGTTTTTGCAGGAAGGAATAGTTTTTTATTGTCACTCAAATTTTCAAAATGCCTGACTCTCTCTTATCTGTAAAATATTCAGGTCAATACCGTCAGAGCTTCACTGTTTCTTGAGGCAGCATTTACCTCCAACGATTCACAAAATTTAGCTACAGTCCTTAGGTTTTTCACAGACTTCATTCCTGGCTTCAGAGACACATTGGATCATAATACTTACTACCACATTCTGACTGAGATGAACTCATCCATTGCTGGTTGAAGTTTCTCATAACAAGATGGTTAGGACAGTAGAATTGTATCGGGTAAAAGTTACTAAATAAGGTGTCCGAAATTAAACGACAATTGTGAATAGGAATTTGCATTTTTTTTTCTCTTCTTTCTATAACACAATAAAAAGGAAATACAGGAGCATGCTTTTGATTGCTTACCTTTTATGGTTTGCTCAACCTGTTTAAGGTCATGCAACATGTTGAATGGCCTTAAATATTTCCACTTTTGAGTCATTAAGGTAGGCTTTGCCAAGACACTGCTTGGTAAGACACATGTTTGGTTGTAACATTTGTAGTTACAAAGAGTTGCTTTCTTCCTTATGCTTGCTTACAAGAAAACCACAACGTAACACGTGTCAACTTTCAGTAAGCATAAGGAGCAAAGCACTTTCACTGCACAATACACCAGTGAGGCGTTACAGTAGGAGTCATTGTCAAATTGTTTTGATTGGTAATTATTTCATCTTAACTAGCATTTGTGCTTTTCTATACATGGTTTATGGCAAAAGATTGGAGTTTATATATTTTCGATTCATGACAGGAACAATTTGCCCATCTCCCAACAGCAGATGAGAATAGACTACAACTGTTCCAACTTTCTTTTCAGAGTAAACTAGGACATCTCTTGAAAACAAGTGTTATCTGAAACCCAGAAGTGCTACACTAAGGCAACTAGTTAGTAGGGCAACCACTGTTGCTGTTTCTATAAATAGTTATAACAGTGTGTACTAGATTTGATTCAAAATTGGATCTTTCGGCCTGTTTTATGCATTTGGGTAGCAAACCTCTCCATCAAGGGCCCTGGTGTCCTACTACAGTTCGTAACATTGGAGAGAAAAAGTCAAGCAGGTTTATGTGTGGAGGAACTGGTGCCAAAGAAGATAAAAACACTGAGACCTATGAATAGGAAAGTGCACATATTAGATGTTTAGGACCACCTTTGATTAGAATGGTAGAGAAGAAAGCATTGCAATTGGTAATGAAACATGAATGATCGATATTTAAGCCGAGTACTATGACCTACTAAATGCTTGGACTTGAATTTCTTTCTCATCTGTAAGTGGGGTTGAGCATATTAGTATTATCATTCACCAGAAAATGCACAAACATGAAGGAGAAAACATTTTCTAATTGTTTTAATTTTAACTTTACATGTCAGAAATATCGAAGTATTGCACAAGGCAATTGTGTGTTGTCTACAAACCCAAAAAAAAAGAAAAAAAGAAAAGAAAAGAAATCTCTTCGTGACTTTGTGTGCTGCCTCGAATGGTTTCATACTTTGATGGATTAATGACTTCAATTTCATGAGGCTATCATTTGTTTTTATAGCAAATCACATATACATCTTCCAAAAGGATTTGAAACACAAATAAATCCACTTGTGTTGTTGTTAAATAAATAAGGACAGCTTTTAACAATTAAAGACAATATTTTTTCTACATGCTATGTGTCATGATTTAATTTACCAAACTAACCATACACTAATTAAATATACTTTTAGAAGAGAAAAGTCTCTCATTTTGAGATTTTTCAGTAAATAGAATACAATATATAACAGATTTTCAATAATTTAGTGTAGTAGCAGTTAATTTTAGTAGAAGTAGTAGCATGAGTTAACATTCCAGTAGAAGTAATAGTAGAGGGGTTAACATCCCAGTAAGTAGTAGCAGGGGTTAACATCCCAGTAGTAATAGGAGTTAATTCCAGTAGAAGTAGTAGCATGGGTTAACATTCCAGTAGAAAGTAATAGCAGATATTAACATCCTAGTAAAAATAATAGCAGGTTTTCAGTGGCTTAGCTAATGTAGTAGCATATTTTGCTGGAAAGCTACACTTCCAATAGATGTAGTAGCATGGTTTTAGTGGTTCAGCTAGTGTAGCAGCAGCTTCAAGAAGTGCAGTAGTAAGTTTTCAGTGGCTCAGCTAATGTAGTAGCATGTTTTGCTGGAAAGCTACAATTCTAACAGATGTAGTAGCAGAGTTTTACTGGTTCAGCTAGTGTAGTAACAACTTGAGTAAGTGTAGTAGTAGGTTTTAAGTGCCTCAGCTAATATAGTATCATGTTTTGCTGGAAAGCTACACTTCCAACAGATGTAGCAGCAGGGTTTTAGTGGTTCAGCTAATGTAGTAGATTAATTACTACACCTGTAGTAGCAGGGTTTTAGAGTTTTCTGTTACAGTATCCATCCAAACCTGCTACTTCATAATTACTTGTACATACCTGCTACTGCACTATTACTCGTACAGACATGCTACTGCACTATTACTCGTACAGTGCTGCTACTGTATTATTACTCGTACAGACCTGCTACTGCCTACTCCATTTGCACTTGTTCATATCATTGCTACTAAGCAACAAAATTGCATCTGCTGCTACTGTTGCTTCTATTACTTCCAACTGAATGAATAACACTACAACAACCAAACCATAATACCATCAAATTCCCCTTCCACTGGTTTCAGATATTCTGATATAAGCAACCCAATCAAAAATAACTACAACTGCAAATCAAAAATGCAAATGAAGGACTAGCAACATGACTTGCTCACCTCTTCAATTTCAACAACAACTTCAACTTAGGCGCCTACCACGCAACCATTTGATTCAGTGATTTCACCATCAACTAGATCGAATCCTCAACCACCATCCTCTCCTACCGTCAAGCTCCTCGTCCTTTACCTTTCCATATGTGATTACAAGATCTGTCAAGATCTACACTTTTGAATCATCTCGTTTGCAAGAATTCGCGATCTCAGATTCTTCAACGCGGACGTTGCCTCAGGCTTCCTCGGAGGCGTATCGATGGCAAGAGCCGGAGCCGGATCTTCCCAGCATGCTATGGTGGGTGTTGGAGTTGGATCTCATCTCTGTCATATCAGCGCTATCCAGGCTTTATAGAGGTGTCTTCGTCGGAGTCTTCGAGGCGGCAACACCGGTGTTGTCGAGGCGAATCAAATCGAGATGGAAGAGAGAGATAGAGAGAGATGGTTTATGTCAGCAATGGTATTATTGTAAATTCACGTGAAGGTTGATGGATTAAATTTGTCACGTGGTTTTGTGGAACTAGATTGTGTCCTTAATTGTCTTAATTGTTTAAAAAGTAGGTTTTTTTGTGTTTTGTTAATTTATGGTAGTGGGATGTGATTTTCTCTTGTTTTTATTGAGAGTGAGGTAGTAAGTCGTCTTGGTTACAATAGCAAGTTAGTAACACATCGCGTCCAGTGAGTATTCAGACTGAGGTTCACAAGAGTATCACAGTAAAGACATATTAATTTCCTGTCGTATGCTCAAGTAGCTAGAAGGTCCTCAAATCTGCTAGCAGTAAACTAGTAGGAATTGAGACTCAAACTCTAAACATGAGAGTTCCATACTAGGTCGACCAATTTTACCCTAGCAGGTGGTTACTATCATTCTGTTTTGCTTGAATAAATACTTGATTACAACCATGGTAAAAATGAAATTTAAATAAGAAAAGATGGTTGAAGTGTGTCAACATCTTAATTTAAAAATGTGGACCAATTCTCCGGTGATTGAAGTAAATAGGGGGAACATTATTCATGTGATCGTCGTTAACTTACAACTACCAAATTCAGATGTCGAGGCTGTGACAAATCAATGTCAAACTCCTACAACTTATGATGAGTATTGTTTTCAAACAACCAAACACATTGATAAATATGTATGTGTATTTAAGAGATGTGAAAATTTTGAATCCAAATGTCTTAGTAAGTCGTAAGTTCATGGGCTACCTACAACCAATTCTTAAGTTGAGGTCAATTTTGGTTATTACGGGTGAAGATCAAATATGTCGTCATCGAGAATCTATCCATCCAATATGATGTTAAGTATTCGTTAGTTCTAATGTGATTTCTTTAGATCACATCATATTAATTACATTATTACTTCATGGAACACGATGTATCCATATGTATTGTGACATTGATCAACTAAAATTCATAACTACAAATCAAACTAGGTTCTTCTTATGCATGCTCATTAAATGAAAATGGGTGCTTATATATAAACCGAGCAAATATCTTAATCTTAATTTTTTGGTTGTCTATGTTATTAAGATGTATATCTTACATTCATTTAACTACTAAACTAAAACATTTAGTTGAATCAAATTTACAACATTGACAACATAGTTACTAGATCTGTATCACACATTTACATATAAATATAATTTGATAATATGAACCAAAGCAGCTACTGCATCAACAACAATTTTATACCTTAGAATTTACATAAATATATACATTCGATTTGAGTTATCCTGGGAAAAATGAGGCACATTCCTGGGGTTTACCTCATTTACAGACTGATTGTATTGTAATGTGATCCCTTGTTGTTAATCAGCTGACAAGTAATTCATCTCACTTTTTAATTTTTATCTTAATTGATTAGCTTGGAAGTGTCATTGTCTCACTAGCTAATCCTTGTCTAGCTAGGTAAAATCAACATCAGAGAGTAGATGGGGATGTAGGGTTCGGATTTGTGAAGTTAATTCCTTCAGCCTACTGAATCATATATATATATTTTTGGCCAAAGAAACATGCATATATGACATTTGTACATATCAATTTACAAAATAAAAAGGGAAAGAGACCAAGGACATGCCCCCACAAATTGGTAATGCAACATCTGAAAAGATGCTCCTCTTCCCATCTAGTTTCAGAGACAACAATGATATCATACCCATCACGCTTTTAATTCAAGGAGAGTTCAAATGAGCCAACCTTATAATGACAGTTATGGCTCTTACAAATTGAAAAGGAAAAAATAAAAAATAAAAATAAAAATTAAAGCCCACCATCAATCATATTCATGGTCATAGCCAGACTTGGTTCCGATGCATGTTATATACATTTTTGTTATATATGTGTGTGACATTAGTTGTCTTTGTTTTACATATCCTTCAAATTTAAAGTGGGGCTTCTGAAATCATGTTCTGATTGCACCTGCCACTACCAGAAGAAAGGCTATAGCCGACGAAAAAAAAAAAACCAGGCCGACGAAGCATTTTTTTGTCGGCTAACGTGGGCTTAGGTAAATTTTCGTCGGCTATGAAGTCCACTTTAGCCGACGAAATTTTCTTTCGCCGGCTATTTTAAATTTTCGTCGGCTATGGCAAACTTTAGCCGACGAAAAAAACTTTTGTCGGCTAAAGAATTTATTTCGTCGGGTAAAGTTCACAAACTATGGCCGACGAAATATTTAAAAGTTTAGCCGACGAAATTCATAGTCGTCGGCTAAAGTGCTTTATATTTGCGGATCTGGGCAGCAGCAGCTCATTTCGAAAAAAACGGGAGAAGAAAAAAGAGGAGAAAAAGTTTGGGTGTTGTCGAAATCTGTCCATAATCAGTTTGTGGAGCCATATATAGGTACGTATATGTATATATATGTTGATTAATTGAGTTTTATTTGAGTTGATCGATTTTAATTAGTGTGATTAATTGAGTTTATTGATTGTGATTGAGTTGATTAATTTTGGGTACGTTGGATGTATATATATATATGTGTTGATCGATTTGGTTGATGATTTGAATTGATAATATATATGAATTAATTTGTTGTTAATAAATAGTAGATATATATATGTTAATATTAATTTATAATATTATTGTGTTGATATGGTATGAAGTTGTTGATGATATATATGAGTTCATGATGATAATTTTGTAATTAATTAGTTATAGTACGTACATAGAATATATACTAAATGAATTGAGATTTTATATATGGTATGAAATTTTATTAATAATTAGCTAGCAGCGTTATAAATATATATATATTTTGTTATATTTTCAGGATATGGATAAGAGTTAGATTTCGCTTCCAAAATGGGACAAAAGATACGGTGCAGGAGTTATGAGTTTTATAGAATATGCGCTGGATAATGCTAACGGGAATACAATTTTCTATTGCCCGTGCACGAAATGTCAGTGTCGCAGCGATATGTATCGATTTCCCATTGACAAAGTATGGCAGCACCTGAGGAGTAACGGGTTTTGGGAGAAGTACACATGTTGGTTATATCACGGTGAAACATCATCAGGGGGTCCGCATGATCATGGCCAATTTTTCGAGACGGGCAGTGCTAGTACATCCAACGATCCAACAACGACATTCATCAACGACATGTTTCCTTATGAGAGCGGTGTATGCGCTCAAGGACAGTACATGCCTGACCCAGTGCAGCCCTTCCCTAGAGCTGTGAACACTGCTGGTATTGAAAAGTACAACAAACTGCTTGCTTTCCAACAGACCCCTGTGTACCCCGGTTGTCAGAAGACCGTTCTTGAAAGTGTGATGGACGTAATGAAGATTAAAGTTGAGACAAAATCGACCGTGAAGGCTGTTGATGAGTATCTACAGTACACTGCTTCGATGCTGCCCAACGGTCATCGTCTTTTTATTTGTTTTATTACAAACTTTAGCCGACGAAATACACTGTCATTAGTCGGCTAAGAGAGTTTAGCCGACGAAAAAAGCCTTAATTTCGTCGGCCATAGATGTTTTTTATTTTTTTTTATTACACACTTTAGCCGACGAAATACATTGTGATTCGTCTGCTAATATGGTTTTTGCCGACGAATAACCTAATATTTCGTCGGCCATAGATGTTTTTTATTTTTTTTTATTACACACTTTAGCCGACGAATATGTTAGGGTATTCGTCGGCTAAACCCTAAAATATTTCTATTACCTACTACAGCCCTATGTTCGGTGGTTATTTTGCGTAAAATTTTTATACGACTTGTTGCGTGTCATCGGTTTAAAACTATTTTCAGTTGGAGGTCCGGCCAAAATACATAATTTAGACGGTCGAACGACCTTTTCCGTGCGTTTAGGGGTTTGACTTACGAGATTTACCGTCCAGATCGAGCCCTTATTCTTTTCGGATCAAGTTGAATTTTTTCCCATACATGTATTTTATCATGATGGTCAGATCTGACGGCCGGATTTGTATTTCTCAAGTTTGATCATCACGATCACAACATGCGTACTAATGTTGTATAACTTGTTTACCAAGTGTTATGTAAATGTTCCGTTTCAAAAACAAACTATACGTAGAACCTTCAAACGTAAAAAAGTCGTAAAATAAGACATGATTAGAATGGTGAAATACGTCTACGGTTGAAAAATCACGGTATTCCGGTCATGTCTCGGTGCCGATAGTTGCGGTCAATGCAATTTTCAATTCTTTCTCCCTATGGGTAGCCCCGGGTTCGGTGGTTATTTTGCGTAAAATTTTTATACGAATTGTTGCGTGTCATCGGTTTAAAACTATTTTCAGTTGGAGGTCCGGCCAAAATACGTAATTTAGACGGTCGAACGACCTTTTCCGTGCGTTTAGGGGTTTGACTTACGAGATTGACCGTCCGGATCGAGCCCTTATTCTTTTCGGATCAAGTTGAATTTTTTCCCATACATGTATTTTATCATGATGGTCAGATCTGACGGCCGGATTTGTGTTTCTCAAGTTTGATCATCACGATCACAACATGCGTACTAATGTTGTATAACTTGTTTACCAAGTGTTATGTAAATGTTCCGTTTCAAAAACAAACTATACGTAGAACCTTCAAACGTAAAAAAGTCGTGAAATAAGACATGACTAGAATGGTGAAATACGTCTACGGTTGAAAAATCACGGTATTCCGGTCATGTCTCGGTGCCGATAGTTGCGGTCAATGCAATTTTCAATTCTTTCTCCCTATGGGTAGCCCCGGGTTCGGTGGTTATTTTGCGTAAAATTTTTATACGACTTGTTGCGTGTCATCGGTTTCAAACTATTTTCAGTTGGAGGTCCGGCCAAAATACTTAATTTAGACGGTCGAACGACCTTTTCCGTGCGTTTAGGGGTTTGACTTACGAGATTGACCGTCCGGATCGAGCTCTTATTATTTTCGGATCAAGTTGAATTTTTTCCCATACATGTATTTTATCATGATGGTCAGATCTGACGGCCAGATTTGTGTTTCTCAAGTTTGATCATCACGATCACAACATGCCAAATGTATAAAGGTTTAGCCGACGAATTTCAAAGGTTTAGCCGACGAATTTCAAAGGTTTAGCCGACGAGTTTCAAAGGTTTAGCCGACGAATTTATGTATAGCCGACGAAATTTTAATCTTTAGCCGACGAACAAATTATTTCGTCGGCTAAAGTCTTCGGGTTTTAATTGCGAAACCCTAGCCTCCTCCCTCATTTCCGTAGTTTTTCCCTCCTCCCTCCGGTCTCCTCCCTCCTCCCTCCCTCTCCCGTCGCCGCCTCCTCCCTCCTCCCTGCCTCTCGGTCTCCTCCCTCCCTCCTCCCTGCCCTCCGCCCTCCTCCCTGCCTCACGCCCTCCTCCCTGCCTCCCGCCCTCCTCCCTGCCCTCCGCCCTCCTCCCTGCCTCCCGCCCTATTCTCAGGTTCGGTGCTTAATTTTGTTGTTGTTGCTTAATTTTGTTGTTGTTGATATATTGGTGCTTAATTTTGTTGTTGTTGATAAATTGATGCTCATTGTTATCGTTTGGTTTAATTTGTCTTAATTAAATTTATGTTAATTTAATTTATGTTAATTTAATTTGTGTTAATTTAATTATGTGTTAATTTAATTATGTTAGTTTATGTGTTTATTTTTGAATATATGTGTTAATTTATTTTTGATTTCGAATTTAGTTTTATGATATGTTAGTTAATTTATGATGATGTTGATATATATAATATTGTTATGTAAGTAAAATATATATATATATATATATATCTATATATATATTGGTATATGTATCTATTTATTGAATAAGTATAATTTTAAACATGTATAATTTTTTATAAAATAAAGACAAAATAATCTAAAGCCTTAGATTAATATTTTAAATAAGATGAGCGGCTTTTTTCGATCGAAGAAGAGTTCGAAGGGCCAAAGGTCCGAATCGTCTGAGGGAACCTCTAGCAACCCTCAAACGACGTTTCAGGGCCAGATGACAGCCAGACGTGCGAGCCTTCTGGAGACGGCGCCGGAGGTGCCCCTTTCATCGAGGTAGGCGGCCGTCCCTCGTTCCCCGAGGCCCTTGTGGCCTCAGACGGAGGTGTCTGCACCTCGTATGCCCGAGATACACCGGGCGCCCACTCCGGGTCCTACTTCTTCGGATAGTGGGTCATCTGGGGTACAGATGCCGCCGCCTCATCTGTTCCTTCCGCGGATGATACCGGCGTTACCTGTAGTCGATGACTCAGGGACGCCGATTTATCCACTGCCCCCGCCAGTGGCTCCATCAGCGGCGTACCGGTTCGTGGCTTTTGATACGCCTCTTATTTCTGCGAGGGTATCATCATCGGCGACAGAGCCGGAATCCGTCGCGAGCTCCTCAGGTAATCAGTGATGCATGATTACTTTTAAAGGGTCATATATATTTTAATAATCAATTTGGCCGAATCATGTCATAGGCACAAAGAAGAAGAGAGGCCCCGTCACAGGGAAAGCTCTCGAGAAGATGGTGAGTACCGTGGGGAGGATCCCCATCGATACTGACGGGGATGGCCACGTAGTATCGGGCGGGAAGTCGAGGACGTACGCCGGCCGCGTGGGAGCTCTCATTAGGGATAGAGTCCCTATGTTGTGGTCTGACTGGGGCGAGGTCCCGCAGGAGGTTAAGGACATGGTCCACAACGCGATGTCAGTGAGTTTACAAAATAATATTATGTATTAAATTGTTGATTTCTCGAAAAGCTAAACTAATAATAAACGGTTAAATGCAGGTGTGGTTTGAGGTTCCCGAGCACCTGAGGGACAGCTGGGCCGACGTTGTGCATGGGGGAAGGTACGTTGGGAAGTTAATTAAAAACAAAATTGTATGTGATATTAATAATATTTCTAATATTTTTGTTGTATCTGTAGGTACAAGGAGTGGAAGAACGAGCTGCGGACCCATTGGACTACGCACGGGAACGCACATTCTGGTACCCCTGCTGAGTTCCAGTACAGGGAGTACGAGTGGCGTTGGCTTCTGACATCAGAATTCAACAACCCTCGTAAACAGGTATTTAAATAAATTAGTTAGTTAATTTAAAAATAAGTACGTGCGTTTTAAAATATTCTACTAATAGTTTACTTTTTTCTTTGAAGGCGGTTTCCCGGGTGAACGCTCAGAACCGGCAACGCAACACAAGGAACCATCATGCCGGTTCTAGACCGTTCGCTGTCTTCATGGAAAAGGCGGCCGAGGAACATCCAGAAGTCAACCCGTACGTCTATACGTACGAGAAGGCATATCCTGACTCCCAGGAGGATATTGTAAGTCACCTTACGTTTTTAAATTTTTAAATTTATGTAAAAATTTTAATTAATATTTTTTTTCCTATCCATATAGGCGAGGGTGAGGGAGGCTACTGACGAGGTCATGAGTACCGTAGTGAGGGAGGCATGGCCGGACACGCAGGAGGAAGAGATGTCCGAAGCCATGTCCCGGATCGACACTTCGGATCCGACTATTGGGGCGAGGATCATGGGCACAGCCTTCCCACCGAGAGGAAACAACTTCTACTGCCGAGGTCTAGGAAAGAGAGACGAGGGGGTCCTGAAGACCACTCCAGGATTTCAACGAAAGGCAGCCTCGACCAGCAGCAGGACCACGTCCACGATCAACAGGACGACTCAGTTAGAGTCGGAAGTTCAGAGACTACGAGATTTCCGTGCTGCTCAGGCTGCCTATAATGCCTCGCAGGCAGCCTTTAATGCCGCGCAGACAGCCTATGCTGCCGAGGTACAGGCCTTCCATCAGGCCCAGCAGCAGCAGCTGTTCCAGTACATGCATGACTTTACAGCTGCCCAGATTCAGGGACTTCCGCCTCCGCCCATGCCTCCGCCCATGACGCTACCCCAGCCGCCGCAACCTCCGCAGCAGCCCCTAGAAGAGGACTTTAATTTAGACGATATAGACTTTACGTAGTTGATATATATATACTTTTATGTAATTGATACTTTTATGTAGTTCATATATTCTTTTATGTGTTTGTTGTTGGTTATATGAAATTATTTTGGTGTTTTTTGCAGCTTGCTTGGAATGGTAATTCAGAAATTTCGGGGGTTTTTTTTTTTACTGGAATGCACTTATAGCCGACGAAAAAAGCCTTAATTCGTCAGCTAAAGTTTTTTTTAAAAAAAAAAAAAAACGTTTAGCCGACGAAATATGCTTTAATTCAACGGCTAAATGCCTATAAAGCCGACGAAAAATACTATATTTCGTCGGTCATAGGTGTTTTATATTTTTTTATTACAAACTTTAGCCGACGAATATTTTAAATTATTCGTCGGCTAAAGTTTGGAAGATAACCGACGACACAAAATGTCGTCGGCTAAGGTATGGACTATAGCCGACAACAAAATCGTCGGCTATAGTGCATACTTTAGCAGACGAAATAATGTCGTCGGCTATAGTATGACTATAGCCGACGAAATAATGTCGTCGGCGAAAGGTTGGACTATAGCAGACGATATTATTTCGTCGGCTATAGTCATACTTTAGCCGACGAATTTTTTTGTCTCGTCGGCTAAAGTCATCACAGACGACCCTTTCCCGACGACACTATAGCCGACGAAGGTTAGTCGGCTAAGAGCTTCGCCGACGAATTTTTTTAACAGGCCGACGAAAATTTTTCATCGGCTAAAGTACTTGTCCTGGTAGTGTGCACTGGTTTTTTCCCCTCTTAAATTTTTGCAACCACATTCCTGGCATCTGTAGGCTTCTGCATTTCAATTTGAAATATCTCAATATTTCAAAACCTTAATTTTGGTTTTGATTTGAATCTTAGATGGGAAGTTGCATGTCATAAAGAAAATGCAAATAAGAATGTTTTTGCGACCAGTTCCTCAGCAGCTAAATAGGTAGCTCGATCGAATCCTCTGAACTCCAGCTGCAGAAATATTTAGTCAACAACACGTACATATATGTTTCTAACACATGTAAGCATGACTAATAGATGATCTAGCATATATAGTACATGATGAATTGATCGATGATAACCTAACCAAACCCTGTGTTTTTTCATAGACGAGAGAATTTAGAGTTACAGATTTGCGCGCGTAAAGTTGAAATTCTACAGTACACAGCCAACTTATTCAGAGCAGCAATATTAATACTATATAAAAATATATTTCTGTCATCTGACCAATATTAATAAATATTTAGGAATTAGGATCGACTGTTTTGAGATTTTTTACGTTTGAGTTTAATTCTCAAAACTAATATCTAAACGTGAAGCAATTAATGAGATAAATGCCGAGCTAAACCTTTATATATATATATATATATCATTTTCTGAAACCAAGATGTAAAGTCATTTTATTTAGAGAAATTTTATTAATTAACACATTCTTAATTACTAGATACACATACCATATTTAATACATCACCTATTAAATTTATTATTTTAACATTTTACTAGATACACATACCCAAATTTCCTACAATACCCTCATTTAAAATACACAACTTATTCACTAAATATACAACCCATTCACTAAATACACATATTTTCTAGATATATATGCTACTCAATTTATTAAAAGAAATTCACATTAGTGAGATCTCTTGCGTCTTGAGATTTCTCTCATTGAGTTAGATTAATGGCAAACAAATTAGAAGAGTATATATATAATAGTATCATCTCAAGTTCTAGTTTGGTGTTCAAACGTAAATGCTTTTGAACGACGTATCATATATAAACAGTAAAAAATAAAATTTTCAAATTCAATTTGTACTATCTAATCAAACAACAAACCCTATAATCTAAATTTTCTAGTAGATCAATTTTAATCAAAGATATAGAAGTCATATCTCGCTTAGGGATTGAAAAATACCATTGGAATCTATTATGTTGTCTTTAGTTTTTGCTTGAAACTATGGATGTCGCTAGCTATTTTTTATGAGGGTTTGATATTTTCACATACGTTAACTGTTCTCATAGAGGAGAATAATAGTTTTAAGCGGTATCTTTTTTTTAACTAGGTTTATTTACTTTTGATATAAATGTCTCTTTTGGTAATTTTATGTACCTACAAAGTCTTATATAATTTGTATAAAAAAGTGATGTGTATCTAACATTTAGGGATGTGTTTATAAAATTTCTCTTTTATTTATCAAATATAACATTGGAGAACAACATGCACAAAATCCACCACCATGGGTTTAGTGAACATCAAATTATGCAAAACAACCTAAGAACCTAAATTATCTTAATTCTCCAAACCATAAAATAGGGCTTCATGATCAATAAATAGTAACTGTAGAAATTGATTCTCAATGAGTTTTGTATTTACAAGTAAATATATATATAAATTGATATATATAGCAGATCTATATTGTTGTGCTAGGATATAAACCGATATATATATTTACTACATAGAATCAAAACAATCTATGATATTCTTAGAGGATAATAAGATAGCTCGTGTCAATGAGAGGATTGAGTATGTGCATTCTCTTTATCAACCCTCCTCAAACTTAGCGGTCCTAGATGCACAAGTTTGCCGAAAAAGAGGAGGTGACTAGATTTATGAAGCGGTTTGGTAAGTAAATCATTGGCTGATCCTTGGAGGGAATGAAGCAGACACGATGGCTACCACAAGCAACTTTTTCAAGGACAAAATAGTAATCAAGCTCAATGTGCTTAGTTCGTGCATGGAAGACAAGGTTGGAGGCCATGTAAGTGGCACTCAGATTGTTACAATGTAACTGAACATGATATATAATCTAAACCCCCAGCTCATGCAATAAGTAACCCAATCAAGTGGTTTCAGCACTAGCATGGGCCAAACAGCGATACTTGGACTCAACACTAGAATGAGCAATGGTTGGCTGCTTCTTGGAACACCAAGAGGTGAGGTTGAACCAAGGTACACAAGGTATCTAGATGTCGAGCTGTGAGAATCTGGCAACCAACCTGTTTCTGCTGGAACCCGCAGGCTCTTGTAGAAACTGTAACACGTGATCCGATCTTCTGAAGTCCTTTGTACTTTGTTCCGAAGTTCCTTCTTCGCCCTTCCTTATCTGCAAGAAAGGAGAATGACCGGGACACTCCGGTCTTTCTCTCTCCGATGGTAAAGTTAGTAAGGGTAGTTGAGTATTTAATGCTAAGACCGTTTTTTCTTACCTTTCTGGTTGGTCTTGGCTGCATTTATACCCCTGCGTTGACTCACCTTATGCATCTTCTTCAATGTGGGACAAATGTTAAGTTTCTGTGGAGGCTTCCCCTCTCGGCCCAGACTGCTTTAGTATCGAGGTTGAGGCCTGTTCGAGCTGCCTCATGCTGGGCTTCATAGCATCATGGGCCGAGGGAGGTATTTACTGACTACCGACAACAAGTCCCCCCAAGTTCCCGTTCAAGACATGTCTTGAGTGGGGACTTGAAGAAATGGCCCGTGATGCGGAAATATCAACGGGTACCCGATCTAGTCCCCCCAAGTTCGTGCTCAGGACACGTCTGAACGGGTTGTGATTGCGATGGAAGGTAGCGAGCCGTTCCATGTTGTAGTTGTTGATGCTCGAGCGCGGGGTATTATCCCCGCGTGGGTTATCAAGCCACTATTCTCCGTATGAAGGGAATGATATTGGCATGCCCGACTCCAATGCTTCGGGAGCTGTAAATGGGACTTACAGTTATCGTGGCTAGTTGTTTTGCCCACGCGTCCCGTTGGTTATTGCTCGGGTAAGCGAATCTCACGACACAGTTGTTGCTTGCATCCTCCCGATAGATGTTATCCGGGAGTTAAAGTTTGCTTTAGCAGGTGTTGCTTGCTGCCTCCCGATAGACGTTATCCGGGAGTTAAAGTTCTTTAGCAGTTGTTGCTTGCTGCCTCCCGATAGACTTTATCCGGGAGTTAAAGTTCTTTAGCAGTTGTTGTTGTTGCTTGCTGCCTCCCGATAGACGTTATCCGGGAGTTAAAGATCTTTAGCAGTTGTTGCTTGCTGCCTCCCGATAGATGTTATCCGGGAGTTAAAGAGTGGCATTGGGTTGGAAGCCTGGGTGGGTGGGGGTGTCAGGGCATTAATTGCATATCCGCCAGGTGGCGCGTAGGTGGGAGTGAAGGGACGTGCATTTAATGTAAGTCGTTTCACTTGTCGCTTCGCCGAGAAGCTTCCGGTTAGTGGGGCACGTGTCACGATCCCACAGACGGCGCCAATTGTTTCTGCTGGAACCCGCAGGCTCTTGTAGAAACTGTAACACGTGATCCGATCTTCCGAAGTCCTTTGTACTTTGTTCCGAAGTTCCTTCTTCGCCCTTCCTTATTTGCAAGAAAGGAGAATGACCGGGACACTCCGGTCTTTCTCTCTCCGATGGTAAAGTTAGTAAGGGTAGTTGAGTATTTAATGCTAAGACCGTTTTTTCTTACCTTTCTGGTTGGTCTTGGCTGCATTTATACCCCTGCGTTGACTCACCTTATGCATCTTCTTCAATGTGGGACAAATGTTAAGTTTCTGTGGAGGCTTCCCCTCTCGGCCCAGACTGCTTTAGTATCGAGGTTGAGGCCTGTTCGAGCTGCCTCATGCTGGGCTTCATAGCATCATGGGCCGAGGGAGGTATTTACTGACTACCGACAACAAGTCCCCCCAAGTTCCCGTTCAAGACATGTCTTGAGTGGGGACTTGAAGAAATGGCCCGTGATGCGGAAATATCAACGGGTACCCGATCTAGTCCCCCCAAGTTCGTGCTCAGGACACGTCTGAACGGGTTGTGATTGCGATGGAAGGTAGCGAGCCGTTCCATGTTGTAGTTGTTGATGCTCGAGCGCGGGGTATTATCCCCGCGTGGGTTATCAAGCCACTATTCTCCGTATGAAGGGAATGATATTGGCATGCCCGACTCCAATGCTTCGGGAGCTGTAAATGGGACTTACAGTTATCGTGGCTAGTTGTTTTGCCCACGCGTCCCGTTGGTTATTGCTCGGGTAAGCGAATCTCACGACACAGTTGTTGCTTGCATCCTCCCGATAGATGTTATCCGGGAGTTAAAGTTTGCTTTAGCAGGTGTTGCTTGCTGCCTCCCGATAGACGTTATCCGGGAGTTAAAGTTCTTTAGCAGTTGTTGCTTGCTGCCTCCCGATAGACTTTATCCGGGAGTTAAAGTTCTTTAGCAGTTGTTGTTATTGCTTGCTGCCTCCCGATAGACGTTATCCGGGAGTTAAAGATCTTTAGCAGTTGTTGCTTGCTGCCTCCCGATAGATGTTATCCGGGAGTTAAAGAGTGGCATTGGGTTGGAAGCCTGGGTGGGTGGGGGTGTCAGGGCATTAATTGCATATCCGCCAGGTGGCGCGTAGGTGGGAGTGAAGGGACGTGCATTTAATGTAAGTCGTTTCACTTGTCGCTTCGCCGAGAAGCTTCCAGAATGAATGTTGAGAGACAAAGTGAATGTTGTTGCGTACACTACCAGAATAGACTTCTTGGGCGACGAAAAAAAATCGTCGCCCTCTTACATAAATTCGTCGCCTAAGTACTTAGGCGACGACATGAATTTCGCCTAAGTACTTAGGCGTCGACAGAAGTGCGTCGGTGAAGAACTTGGGCGACGAAAATTCAGTCCATCGTCGCCTAAGAGTTAATTCTTAGGCGACGACACGAATTTCGTCGCCTAAGACATATATATTAGGCGACGACAACTTTCTCGTCGCCCAACAATATTCGTCGCCTAAGATTTAACACCTTGGCCGACGAGAAAATAAAATCGTCGCTTAAGATCTTAAAACCTGGAGCGACGAAACTAAATATTTCGTCGCCCAAGTTCTTCACCGACGCACTTCTGTCGACGACTTCTTGGGCGACGACATGTCGTCGCCTAAGTACTAAATTTTTTTAAAAAAATATTTAAATAATTTTTTTAAATATATAAATAATGTTTTTTTAATTTTTGCTGGAATTTTTTTTTTCGGCATTTCTTTAAATTTTTCTAATACTAAAATTTAATTAAAAATAACACAAATTTATAAATTTATAAATAATTTATTACAAAAATTCAGTCCATCTGCCTACGGAGAAACTCGAAATCTAACTCATCATTCCCGTTCGGAGGGTCCTGAGGCTGAGGCGGCGGCTGGTCAGGCTGAGGAGGCTGCTGCTGAGGTTGGGGCCACTGAGGGTGGGGCCACTGAGGTAATGGTATAGGCGTAGGCATGGGCGGAAAATCAAGTCCGGCCGCATGTGCAGCGATGCAAGTAGTCATCCACCGTCCCATAGCCGCCTGGTTGGCATTGGTGACTTCATTCACCCGCTCCGTATGTGCAGCCGCGGAAGCCGCATATGATTCCGCCATGGCTATCTCCCTCGCTCTTTGGGCTTCCAGCTCAGACTGTAGACATTCGACCTGATCCTGTAGCCGAGTGGTCTGGCTGTTGCTGCTTGAGGCTCCGGCGGCTCCCTTACGCTGAAATCCTGGCGTCGTCTTCAAGATCCCCTTTCCAGCGCCTCCCATACCCCGGCAGTAGTAGCTGTTGGAATGCTGCGGGAAGGCAGTGGCCATAATCCGCGCCCCAACGGTAGGATATGAAGTGTCGATCCTGGACATGGCCTCTGACATGTCATCCTCTGCCGTGCCCGACCATGTGTCGTTCACCATGCCTCTCATGACCTCTTGCTCCGCCTCCCTCACCCTCGCCTAATTGGATATATTAAAAAAATATATTAATATACATTTAATAAAATGTAATTAAAATTGAAAATTAGAAAAGGTAAGGAACTTACAAGATCCTCCTCAGAATGAGGATATGCCCTCTGAAAGGTCCCCACATAGGGGTTCTCCTCTGGCCGCTCTCGCCGCACGTCGTCCATGATGGCCGAAAATGGCCTCGAACCGGCATGATGGTTGGTCGTGTTCTGTTGCCGGTTCTCAGCGTTCACCCGGGCGAGGTGTTTCAAAAAATTTTTATCGTTAGTAAATATTTAAAAACATATAATTATAATTATTAATTGTATAGAGGTACCTCTCCCTATGGGCCTTGTCCGCCCAGTCACATCCCTCCTCTGGAACCACAAACCATTGCTGCATTACCACTTGTTAGTATTTTATTTCGATAATTAAATAATTTATTAGTTCAAAAAATAGTAATTGATCGAGTAAACTCACCGACAACGACTGATGAAGCATCTCCTTCACTCCATCAGGAACCTGGCTCCAGACTCCCCACAACATAGGGAGTCTGGAGAGGATGGTGCCTCCCGCGGCGCACGTGTACCGGTTTCCCAACGCGGCGTCTACCGGTTTTTTACAAAATTTCCACAATATATTTACAATTATAATTTATATTATTTAATTATTTAATCAAAAATTATTTAATCATTTACAATATATTTACAAATTATTTCCACAAATCCTAAACCCTAAACCCTAAACCGTAAACCCTAATATTTTACAATTATCATTTACATCACAATTTACCATAATTTACCCTAAAATCCTACCATAATTTACACAAATTTACCCTAATTTACCATTAATTTCCTAAATTTCAACAACAACAACAATAATTTCACCAACAATTTCACAACACAACAATAATTTTGTACTTCACCCAAATTTCAAACAATTTCACAATTTCAAATAATTTCAAACAATTTCACAATTTCAAACAATTTCAAACAATAATTTCAAACAATTTCACAATTTCAACAATTTCAAACAATTTCACAATTTCAAACAATTTCAACAATTTCACAATTTCAAACAATTTCAACAATTTCAAACAACAACAATTAAAATTTTCATGAACATAACCAATTTAGGGTTTTAGGGTTATACCTTAAATTGTGGGTCGGGGTTGGGGTCGGGGTCGGGGTCGGGGTCGAGGTCGGCGTCTGGGTCGGCGTCGGGTTGCGGGGTCGGGGTCGGAGAGAGGGAGAGAAAGAGGGCTTCGGTGGATTTTCGGAGAGAGAGAGAGAGGGCTTGGATTTGTGAGCGGCTGCGCGAATGGCTAGGGTTCCGAATTTTTGCCTTTTATATTGGCGTTCTTGGGCGACGATTTTAGAAAAATCGTCGCCCTGTTTTTTCAAAATCGTCGCCTAAGATAATCTTGGGCGACGATTTTTTGAAGTCGTCGCCTAAGATGAAGAAAATCTCGTCGACGATATTCTTCAATATAAATCTCGTCGCCCAAAACTATGAACATTGTCGCCTAAGACCCTACTTGGGCGACGATGTTCTTCACTATAAATCTCGTCGCCCAAGATGAAGAAAATTGTCGGCCAAGCGTTCTATCATAAAATTCAGAATATCGTGATTTTGGTGATCGGAGAAAAGAAACTGAAAACCTACCGTCAGATATGACCAGCATAACGAATTACGTGGGTGGGCAAAAATTCAGATCCATCGGACAACAATAAGGGCTCGATCCGTCCGGTCAATCGGCGCGGTCAAACCCCTAAACGGACGGAAACGGCTATTCGACCCTCCAAATCACGTAATCTGGCCGGACCTTCAACTGAGAATAGTTTGCAATCGACGAGACGCTTACGGGGCTATAAAAATAAAAAAAAATAAATACCCGGGATAGGGCTACCACTAGGTAGAAATAAGAGAAATTCGTTGACCGGAACAACCGGCACCGATATTTTACCGAAATATCTTCATTTTTCACGGGTTGACGTATTTCACTGTTCCGGTAATATCTTATTTCACGACTTTTTTGCGTTTGAGGCCTCTACGTATACGTTGTCTTCAAAACGAAACTTAAACTCAACACTTATATTCAAAAGTTAAACAACATTAGTACATATATCGTGATTTTGGTGATCAGAGAAGAGGAACTGAAAACCGACCGTCAGATATGACCAGCATAACGAATTACGTGTGTGGGAAAAAATTCAGCTCCATCGGACAACGATAAGGGCTCGATCCGTCCGGTCAATCGGCGCGGTCAAACCTCTAAACGGACGGAAACGGCTATTCGACCCTCCAAATCACGTAATCTGGCCGGACCTTCAACTGAGAATAGTTTCCAATAGACGAGACGCTTACGGGGCTATAAAAATAAAAAAATAAATACCCGGGATAGGGCTACCACTAGGTAGAAATAAGAGAAAAATTCGTTGACCGGAACAACCGGCACCGAAATTTTCCCGGAATATCTTCATTTTTCACGGGTTGACATATTTCACCGTTCCGGTCATATCTTATTTCACGACTTTTTTGCGTTTGAGGCTCCTACGTATACGTTGTCTTCAAAACGAAACTTAAACTCAACACTTATATAAAAAAGTTATACAACATTAGTACATATATCGTGATTTTGGTGATCGGAGAAGAGGAACTGAAAACTGACCGTCAGATATGACCAGCATAACGAATTACGTGGGTGGGAAAAAATTCAGCTCCATCGGACAACGATAAGGGCTCGATCCGTCCGGTCAATCGGCGCGGTCAAACCTCTAAACGGACGGAAACGGCTATTCGACCCTCCAAATCACGTAATCTGGCCGGACCTTCAACTGAGAATAGTTTCCAATCGACGAGACGCTTACGGGGCTATAAAAATAAAAAACATTTCCTTAAAATTTAAATGTGTTTTATTTATTTTAATTATTCGGATTATCTTGGCCGACGAATTACCCTAATTTCGTCGGCCAATATGATACTTGGGCGACAATATTTGTTAAATTCGTATCCCAAGGGTAAAATAAAAAATCCTGTACAACGAAATTTAAATGTGCTTTATTTATTTTAATTATTCGTATTATCTTGGCCGACGAATTACCCTAATTTCGTCGGCCAATATGATACTTGGGCGACGATATTTGTTAAATTCGTCGCCCAAGGGTAAAAATAAAAAATCCTGTACAATGAATCTTGGGCGACGATATATTTGAGTTTCGTCGCCTAAGGATTAAAAAACACTTAGGCGACGACAAAATATAGTTGTCGCCGAAGAATAAAAACTTAGGCGACGATATAAATATCTTAGGCGACGAAATATTGTTTCGTCGCCCTAGTTTCTATATTAGGCGACAAAATTTAGCCTTAGGCGACGATTTTTGATTTCGTCACTTAAAGTGGAACCTTAGACGATGATTTTTTTTCCTTAGGCAACGATTTTTTTTTTTGTCGCCTAAGTTCCCTCTTAGGCGACGAAAAAAAAAAATTGTCGCCCGGTTTTTTATGTTTCGTCGCCTAAAGCTTTATTTTTGGTAGTGGTAGTGAAGAGCAAACCATGACCAAGAGTGCCTTTGATGTATCGGAGGATGCGTTTGACAACAATAAGATGAGGCATACATGGATGGCTCAAAAACTATGAAACTGTGTTGACTGCAAAGGAAATGTCGGGGCGGTCGATGGTAAGGTACTACAAGGATCCAACAAGTTCATGGAAGATTGTAGGATTAACAATAGATTTGGCTGACATAGGTGTACTGGCAGGCTTGCTAAGTAAGAGTTCATGCTTCAAGAGAAGGTCATGAACTTATTTGAGTTGACTGATGTGCAGACCATGAGATAGAGTATGAACCTACAAACCGAGAAAATAATGGGGAGGACCTAAGTCCTTGATGTCAAAACATCAAATAGTTGAAGCAATGTGGGTCGTTGCCAATAACAATTATATCATTTACGTAGAGTAGAAAATAAATTGTATGCATGGAATAATGATAAATGAGCAAAGAAGAATCAGCAACACTCTGGATGAATCCAACAGACAGAAGAAAAGAGCTCATTCGATGAAACCAAGCACGTGGTTCCTGTTTCAAGCCATAAAAAGTTTTGTTCAGTTTGCAGACATGATTATGCCTCGAAAGATCTATTTTGGCCACGATTCTCAGCGCGCGGGCGAGAGGTGAATAGCGAACAAAGAAAGGGGAGATGTTGAGGGCGTGCCACCTCGCGGACGAGGAAAAGGTTGTATGCGAGATCTTGACTTCTTCATCAGGCGGAGGGGGTTTCCAGGTGCCACCTTAGATGATGAATTATGAGCACAAGGAAATTCAATACTCACGGTAAGACGTGATGAGTAGAGAAATAAAGGGAATCGGGGTGATCGGGGGCGAGTCCAGGAGGGCTCTGAACTAAGGAGCAGACGCTCTTAGGGTTAGGGTTTCGAGTAGCTCGAAGGATAACTAGATTGTAGTTTGTCTGTGTTGTTTGTAAAGAGATTGTGTTGTAAAAGTTGTTGTTGTTTGTAAAGAGATTGTGTGTATAGAGATAGCTTTCGACCCTTTTATATAGTAGTTCGACTTGCGGCAGAAGAAAGATAATCATAGTTCAAGTTAGATTCCGAAACCCTAATCCCACAAGGACATTGCTAACCCGCGCAGGCCGCGGACTCAAACCATCTTACGGGCCTTTCTAACTCGCGGGCCAAAAGAAGACTTTTTAATTAATAAAGGCTACATGGATTGGCCCAAAGCATGTCAAAAACTGGTGGGAGTCTTCAACCATTAGTGTGGTGTACGCGGACTCCGCCTATGGCTTCTTCACCGATCCTCAGCGATCCAGTTCGCCAGCTCGCCTCGATGTACTCCACCTCGCCTATATGCGAAGTCCATTCCATGTGCGAGATCTGTATTCCGCGAGAAGTCCATTCCGAGCGCGGACTGTGTAATTCAGCTCGCGTGGCCTCACTGGCGGGTCATTACTTGTAAACCCAAAGAATTTGGGTTCGGCGGTGTGACATTGATCAAGAATTTAATTAATATTCACATAGACATTTACTATCCAGTAAAATAATAATTTGGGCGTAACAAGGATCAATAAAGTATCACGCCCCGACCCATAATTTTTACCTTTATTACTGGCATAGTGGTAATAAGAATTTTACCGTGTTCGTCAATAAGTGAAAAATATAATTGATCCCCAGAGAGGTGTATGAGACGATTATTTTGTGGGCTTATTCAAAGGAAGAAATTTTGACGACGGTAAAAAATGGTAATTTTTGCTAATAAAAAATAATTTTATTGGGGTATTATTTTGGGGTGTTGAATTTTTAGAATTTAGGTTAAAAATGGTACGTGTTGGACCGGCTGGGTTGAGCCCAACCCATTTCTTCCTCTTTTCTTTCTCTCTCTTCCTCCCGATTTTCTCCCCCCGAGCCTCACTGCCAGAAAATCTTCCCGGCCGCCGTTCGCCGCCGTCCAGCCGCCCCAGCCCGCCGCACCAGTCCCAAACGGTCGGTCTCCAACCCAACTGCAGTTCTAGACCGGTGGCAGCCCCCCTAGCGCCGCCGTGAAGGAGGAATCGACACCGAGAGCCCCGACTGCCGAAATTGTTTTTTCGCCGGAACTACTTCCTCTGGCCGCCATAGCCGGCGAGCCGTAGCTCAAAAGGAAGCCCTCCTCTCGTGCTTCAATCCCTCCAAAGGGTTCGCTCCATCTCGAGCTAGGTAAGGAGAAATCGGTTTGTGAAATTCTAGGGTTTTATTGTGTGTTTGTGCTCGATTGGCTTGGTTAGGCTTAGAATTTGAGTTTGTGGCAGTTAGGAATGTTGTAGAGAAGGTTGAGAGGAAGATGCTGCCAAATTTTGGTGACCATCGGAGGTCGCCGGCCGCTGCTGCCGACGCCGAGAAAATGTTTTTGGTGGAGAAAAATGTGAGGAGTCTAATGGAATAAGTTTTAAATTTTTTGGAGGAGTTTTGGATAGGTTTAAGAATTGTGGAAGTTTGGTATTTTTGGCGGATTATTAATTTATAATCCGGCCATTGGATTTTCTATGGTGGAAGGTGATTTTGAGAATGTTGGTAAAAATTTGTGGAGTTTTGAGGTTGGCAGTGGATTTAAGATTTTGGAGTGTTAGGCTTGGTTGAGCGCGAAGCATATTTAATTATGCATGTTTTGCATTAAGCGTCGGTGTTTTATTTAAAGTTTTATTTATATGGAACATGACGTGAGGAGGCTCGACCGGAAGAGACCTCCGACTGACATCAGGCTTAGGCCTAACCTGTGAGTGGACCTTTGTTTTAAATATTGTGTTCGAAATGCTTTATCATTTTGAATGATTTTCTGTTGTTGGATATTTCCCGAAATTGAGAATTTCGGTGATTATACTCTGATATGAGAATAGTATGTATATGATTAAATGCTAGCTAGCTATACGTGATTTTCCCCATACGCGAGGTACAATTCCGGTATGGGTGACGTGAGCGTTAGACGCGAGCGTCGTAGCCCTGTGCGACTTTCTAATTTCGCATTTAATTATTCAAAGATTTCGTACAAGGAGTAAGCACGTATATATTACCACTCGTCTGCTTTCCCCCATACGCGAGGTACAATTCCGGTGTGGGGTGATGTGAGCGTTAGACGCAAGCATAGTAACTTTGTATATATCTACCTTATTTCAAGTTGTTCATAGATATCGTACAAAGGGTCAGACGAGTGTGCATACATACTATATATATAATATCCAGGCCTGAGAGACAATTTCTTAAAGTTTGGGAGTCTAGCCAGGCTGGACCCCAGTTCAGAATCGTTCCAGTGGAGCTCGTGTTTTTGCCGCTGATGAAAGCATTTTTTTGGGAAATATTTATTTGTTGTTGTAATCGTTTTGTCCACTCACTCTGATGTGTTGAATATTTTCCCCTAGGCTCTTCGTTTTTAAAAATTCCCAGTCTGCAGAGTTCGTGTGAGGTCTAGCAGGAGACGTCGAGGCATAGTAACCCATCTATCAGCTACATTTCGCCAGTAAGTTACCTGTTTAATCTACTAGGGGTTTGTTAACTTTCGCTGTATTTTATTTTATTTTTAGTAGCTCTGAATACTTTTGGAATTCTTCAGTGTAATTTGTATTCTGGCTACTTTTGAAATGTAGCAGAGGATTTATTTATTTTGGATTAAAATGGTGGTTCTTAAATTCTTATAAGTTAGGGTTGTCCATTTTCGAGGGAGGTTTGTCGAGTCTTCGGTAAGTTTTCCTTGGAGGTGGTCCCAGCAGGATTCATCTCGGGTTTCGGGATGAAATTCAGGACGGGTCCTGACATAAAGCCTGGCGGTTGAACCATATACACATCCTCCTTAAGAATGCCATGAAGGAAGACATTCTAGACATCTAGTTGGTGAAGGGACCAACCCGGATACACAACAATAGTAATTACAGTACAAATTGTTGCATGTTTAATAACTGGACTAAACGTTTCATCGTAATCGATAACTTGATGTTGATGAAAACCCTTCGCGACCAGGCAAGCCTTATAACGTTCTATTGATCCATCAATCTTTCGCTTGAGGCGGAACACCCATTTGCAACCCACTATATTTTGTGATGGTGAGGATGGAACGAGAGTCCATGTATTATTTTTCAACATAACGTTGATCTCCAGTCATTGCTGACCGCCATTCAGATATCTGAGACGCTTGAGAATAGAAAGTGGGTTTGCTTGCATCAACCAGTGTAAGAAGTGCCTTAGGAACATGGTAACGAACTGTCCCATTGGTGCGTTTGCGGGTTTGAACAGTCTGGTAACCATAGGGTGAGATGGAGGAGGGACGACAAGATTTGCTTGGGGTGGTGCTGGTACATTAGCATGAGGCAGGATCTGGGAGGAGAGACCGAAGATATGGAGGAGGTCGGAGAGAAGGCCGGGGGCGGAGGCGCTGCACTCTGAGACTGAGGAGAGGGCAATGACACTGCCATCTCAGGAGCAATAGGCTAGGGCGTCGTCTCTAGTGGAAGAGGTGGACAACGACTGTATTAGAGGAGAAGAATAGAGGATGGTGCCGATGGGGATGAGGGCTGAGTGCCAGCTACGCCGCCGGTGGAGGGTGGTGATGTAGGGCAGGGCGGTGTGAGGAAAGGTGTTGGTATGGAGGATCAGAAAGCTAGGGTGCATTGGTGGAGACTGAAGAAATTGACGTTGTGAAATTTAGTAAGGATGCGAACTAAGGTGAAGGAAGAGTATGCTGGGCTGGGCCCAAGTCACATGGGGATGACAATGGACTTGGCAGCTGGTACTGTGGAGGAATTGGACTTGAGATAGAAACAAATTCCAGTGTACTTGTATTGGACTGTACCTGCAAATCTTTGAAAAGAAAATGCTTTTCGTTAAATATGACATGGCGCGAGATATAGACATGATTGGTTTTTGGATCAAGACAACGGTAACCTTTGAGGTGAGGACTATAACCTATGAAGACACACTGGACACTTTGATTAGAAAATTTGTTGGAGGAAAGAGTGTCAAGATGAGGAAAGCACATACAACTAAAAACACGAAGAGAGGAATAAGAGGGAGAGTGACCATAAAGACGAGTATGGGGAATGTCCCAATTGACAGTAGGGGTGGGAAGGAGATTAATAAGGTAGCTAGACAGATGTTAAAACGGCCTCACCCAAATATTTTGAGGAACACAGGAAGAAAGAAGTAGGGTACGAGTCATCGTAGAATATGGTGATGTTTTCTTTCAGCAAGCCCATTTTATTGTGGGGTATAGAGACAAGAAAAGCGTACGTTGTTGAATGCCCAAGGATGCACAATAATGAGAAAATGCATGATTGACATATTCCGTGCCATTGTCACTTTGAAGAATTTTGACAAAGCCATGAAAGATGTTCCAGATCATGGCAACCAATGTTTGACAATGGATGAGGACTTCATTTCCAGCGCATTGGATAAAGTCATGTATATATATCGAGAATATCCATTTATAAAGATGACATATTATTTGAAGCCACTAGTAAAAATAGTAAGGGACATGATCCATACATCACTATGAATAATACTAAAAAGTGAAGAAGCAGAAATAAGATTAGATGGAAACCGTAAGCGATGGGACTTGCTAAGGGCACCATGAGTACAAAAAGAGTTAGAAGAAGTGTTAGAGCCAAAAGAAGGATGTAAACGAGCTAAAACAAGAGACGATGGATGACCTAATCGATTATGCCAAAGAGATGATTGAACTAAGACGAGTTCTTGAGGGACATTGGATGGAAGAGGTAAATGAATAGGATAGAGACCATCCTCACATGGGCCCTGGAATAACTAACGTCCAGTACGTAAGCATTAGATTTGATAATAATCAGGGGCAAAATAAAGAAGACAAGGTTATCTTTAGATAAACGAGCAATAAAGAGGAGAATTTTAAAAATTGAGGGAATACGGAAAACATTTTGTAAAGAAAAATTGGAAGAACCAAAGGACAACGGATGCAAAGAAAAAATAATTTGTCGCTCAGATATCAACCTATGCTATGAAAAAACGTTTTGTCGTATACGTTTTCCTTAAGCGACCGAAAAATCTACCGTCGCATAAATTACTTCCTAAGCGATGAAACGTTTATCTAATAGACGAATATATAACTTAAGAGACGACAAATATTTTGTCTCTTAAGTTATATCTTAGGCGACAAATAAATGATTTTTGTCAGAAATATGTTTACCTGAAGTGAAAAAAAATTCGGTTGCCGCATAACATATTTCTTATGAGACGAAATTTTATTACTAAGACGACGAAAAATATGTCGTTGCCTTAGACAAACATAGGTATGTAGGATCGCCTCACTCGACTCGCCTCGCCCACTTCTTCCTCGCCTCACATCACTTGTGAGCATAACTTGCCTCGCCCCAAAACTTTTTGAAATACACTTAAGCAACGAAATATTCATTTTCTGTCGCGTAGGATCACCTAACTCGCCTAACCTTAATTGGCTCGCACACCTCCTCCTCGCCTTAATTGGCTCGCACACCTCCTCCTCGTCTCGCTTCACTCGCCTCGCCCCAAAATTTGAATGATAAAACTTAGGCGACGAATAAATTAATGTTGTGACAAAAATGTTACCTGAAGCGATGAATAATTATGTTGCCGCATAAGATATTTCTTATGAGATGAAACGGTTGTCGCATAAGTGTTTTTGACTTTATAACTCCTTCCTCACTGCCCAGATCTAAAACAGAAGAAACGCAGCAGCTGCAAACCTGCAATAGATTTTCAATGATAGTATCATCGAATTTGGACTTCTAAAGCTTTGTCTACCTCTGCTCATCAGGAAGCATCACTAGTTTATAAGTTGGTATAATCTCATTCTCTCTTCATTTCACTATTCATGTTTCAAATAATGATGATTATAGCTTTGTTGATGATGAAGTTTGTTGATGATGTATTGAATTTTGGGTTACCCATTACATTTGCTGAAGTTATTTCTCCTCCTTATGTAGACCATATATGTTTCCTCCTATTAAAAAAAAATATGAAGACCATGTTTTCCAATGAAGAATTCCGGTGGTACGGCTGGTAGTATAAAACAATCTATTGATGTTATATATATAATTCTTTGCATATTCTGTGTGTGTGTGTGTATATATATATATATCTGCAAAGAATGATGTTGTGTTTTTTTAGCGCGATGAATGTAAGAATGGTTAAATTCTTTCATTCACGTTTAACCTTAGAAATCCCGTTCGAGAATGATTTTGGTTTGGCAACAGACTAAAATGGTTCTTGAATTGTCCCATTTTTGGACAGTTTGGGAGAATAAGACTTTGTTATGTGATTTACAGTTCTTTTGTTTTTAGTTTTGATTGTGGGTATATATATTTCGACATAGTCTCCTGTATTGTTCCTCAAGTGCATACAAGGCTCATATATTCATGCACTTAGGGAAATGTAGGGAGATGCTGCCGAAATTTTACCACATCGAAATCGAAACAAAAGAACAGCAAATTTCTTAACAAAGTCTTATTATCCTGAATGAGATTAGGACCCTAACCGGAGGTATAAGGTGAAGAAGAAACGAATATTTGTATGAGTAATGTTGGCTTGTTGTTATATACTTGGTGCTTATTTGTTGTTTTTTTTATGACAGTAGATGCAAAACAAGGACAAAAGCTGGATGTTTTACGAAGGAGTCACCACTTATATATACAGGGAATCTTTGATTTCTTAAGATTTGTTGATTATCATGCTGCCCTAGAAATTGAGTGGCACAAGTGTCCCTGTAGAAAATGTATGTGCGACGATTGCAGACACGATCGGGTATGGAACAACACTTGTCACATTATATATATATATATATATATATATATATATAATTCTTTGCATATTCTGTATGATGTTGTGTTTTTTTAGCGCGATGAATGTAAGAATGGTTAAATTCTTTCATTCACGTTTAACCTTAGAAATCCCGTTCGAGAATGATTTTGGTTTGGCAACAAACTAAAATGGTACTTGAATTGTCCCATTTTTGGACAGTTTGGGAGAATAAGACTTTGTTATGTGATTTACAGTTCTTTTGTTTTTAGTTTCGATTGTGGGTATATATATTTCGACATAGTCTCCTGTATTGTTCTTCGAGTGCATACAAGGCTCAGATATTCATGCACTTAGGGAAATGTAGGGAGATGCTGCCGAAATTTTACCACATCGAAATCGAAACAAAAGAACAACAAATTTCTTAACAAAGTTTTATTATCCTGAATGGGATTAGGACCCTAACCGGAGGTATAAGGTGAAGAAGAAACGAATATTTGTATGAGTAATGTTGGCTTGTTGTTATATACTTGGTGCTTATTTGTTGTTTCTTTTATGACAACAGATGCAAAACAAGGACAAAAGCTGGATGTTTTACGAAGGAGTCACCACTTATATATACAGGGAATCTTTGATTTCTTAAGATTTGTTGATTATCATGCTGCCCTAGAAATTGAGTGGCACAAGTGTCCCTGTAGAAAATGTATGTGCGACGATTGGCAAACACGATCGGGTATGGAACAACACTTGTCGCATTTTGGTATGTGGAAGAATTATACTATATGGACAGAACATGGTAAGGTGGAGGAAAATAATCCTACACTAGCGGAATTTTAAGCAAGTTACATTCATGAAGTTGGGTCATCTAGTGGTACTGCCGACCCTTCTATATACCCCGCTATGAATATGCTACATGATGTTTTCTCGTATGCTTCAAGATACGAAGAAGAGGCAGTTGATGATGATGCCCCCAATGTCAATGACACAGTTGACATGTCGCATTATGAGAAGTATAACAGGCTTCTCAAACAAGCCCAGACACCAGTGTATGACGACTGTCCAGTACATTTTACTTGGATGTTTCCCATAGAAAGGTATGATTATAACCCTAAATCCTTAATCATACATTATTATTATTTACATATTTTCCCTATTTTCATTTATACTAACTATTTTATTTTTAGACAACTTGGTGGGTATAAAGGTTTTGCTAAAAACAGAGCAAAGACGGAAGGATCAATAGCTAACGTATACATTGCACATGAGTGTGTAACGTATTGTAAGTCATATCTCCATAATACAGACGACACAGAGGGTCTCGACCCGGCAAAAACACCTACATTCAACATCTCAATTGTCTATGAAGATATAAGAATGTTTGGCAACTTACCGAGTTCAGAAATTTTAAGAGAAGATGAGTTATGTGAGGCTTATTGGTGGGTACTGCAACATTATGCGAAGTGAAGAAATATACAGATGCTCATTTGGGACTTATTCAACTTAAGTATCAGAATAAATATGAAGAGAGACATAAGAAAACGTTTCCTGCATATTTCCTAAAATGGGTATGTTTAATCTCCCCATTTCATAATTAGCAGAAGCTCATGCCCTTTTTGATCATAATTTTTAATTTATATATTTTCATTTGTTTGTAGGTGACGAGAATGCAAGAACAAAAGAGCAAGGATTACTCTCCGCAGTTGCATCATTTGGCGTGTATGCCATAATAAGGACATAATATTTATGCGGCTTGTGTAGTCAATGGTGTTAAGTTCCTCACAGAATGACGAGATCAACGCCAGAAGACACAGAATAGTAGCTTCATGGTAGTGGGTAAGGATAATGTTGCATACTACGAAATTGTTGTTGCCGTCATCGAACTACTATACCCAGCATGTATGCCAGTTGTGTTGTTCAAGTGTAGATGGTTCAATACTGACCTAAATTTTCCGAGGAGTATGAAGATGGATCACGGGCTATTATCAGTGAATACATCCACAAGCTGGTATGAGCATGCCCCGTTTGTGCTTGTCATTCAAGGAAAACCAGTGTTTTATCTTGATGATCTGAAAGCTGGTGGGGGTTGGAAAGTAGTTAACGTGATGGAGCATAGAAGTATCTTTAATGCAACCATACTTTAAGGGGGCCGGGTAGAACAAAATATTGAGAATGTGGCTCTTGAACCATATCAAGAGCCTTTAACTTCTGACACCCCCGACACAAGCACTATTCGCATCAACAACTCCATCCACTTCCCATACGGCAAGTACATTCCAATTTCAGGTTTAGGGTTCGATTTTGGTTCACTGTCGTACATCCCACCTAGTCACGACCTCATTAACGATGAAGATGAAGATTCAGATGAAATTCCTGAGGATGATCTAGAAGATCCGGATTACGAGGATAGCAATTGAGTATTAAATTTATTATTAGACTTATTTCGATGGGCATGTGAACATATAACATTGTATTGTAAAACATATATATTCGTATTGTTAAAAGATTAATTATTAAATAAATGTATTTAGTGAAATTAAAATATACATCAATTTATTTTGTTGCCATGAAAAAGCATAAACTCGTCGATAAAGACATGTCCTAAGCGAAGAAAAAGAGTTATTCGTCGCAAAGGGTCTAAAATATAGCGCGTACTAGTTTTGCGCCAAATATTTGGGCCAAAATTCGAATACCTAGTTGGGCCAAGTAATATGGGAAAATTCGTCGCCAGTTTCGAAACTAAATATTCAAACCCAGTTCGAACTCTATCATCCCAATTCTCCCAACACGTCGTCTTCACTGCTTCGACCTCGTTCCCAATTCGCCTCCCCAGAATCACTCGAAATCCTAATCCTTAATCCCTCCCCAGTTTCGAAACCCTAAACCCTAATCCCAATTCGCCTCCTTCGCCTCGCTGGCTTCGACCTCGTCCCCAAATTCGTCCTCCCAATTCCAATCCCAAATTCGCTATCTTGTTTACCATCTTAACCGGGTTTCAATCCCAAGCATGCCACCATTGACGAAGAAAAGGGCCAGGGAGATTGTGTCGGAGAGATTGCGATCGGCTTGTGCAGCCCAATTTAGTTCCGGCATGACAAAGAATACGGCGGAGCCGACGGGAGATGTTGCTGACCAGTCACTTACAACCATACAATAAAGACATCAATTTTGTTATATCTTTCCCTTTGCAATTTCTCTAATTTCCAATCATTTTCTCATTCGCGCTGCTGAATCTGCTGACCAGCCTTGATTACCTCTACAGCTCCCCCACTGGATGAGGACGAGGTCGACGTTGTCGCTACCCCAGAAGCAGCTCAGGTGACGGTGTCCGATGGTTGTAGTGTTCGAAGTGGTACTAAGAAGTCCACTAGACCTCCCCCAAAACGCCGACGAGGGTTCGACAACCTTGAAAAAGTCAAAAGAATTGTGAAATGCACTGGCTTGATCAAAATTGTGTTTGACGACTTCATCAGAGGACCGTCTTCATCATCAGTGAACAGCCTCCTGGTTGATAGCATCGGTTGCATAATTCGATCGAAAGTGAAATTGTCGGCAGGAAACTGAGAATGCATTGGTGACTCTGATAAGAAGAAGTTAATAGACGGGATTACGGTAAGAATCCAGTACACTTTTGGTGTTTTTATTGTTCATTATTTCTTTTTACAGTTTAGTAATGATGATGATATGTTATAGGTGAACAAGTGTTGATGTCCTATTATAGATGAATGCGTTGTAGGTGATGTGTTGATGATGATGTGTTATAGGTTTACCTAAGTTTAAAGATGTCTTGTTTACAGTTTAGTAATGATGATGATGTGTTATAGGTGATGTGTTAATGGTGAATGTACGTGTTATATGTAATGTGTTAATGGTGAATGTATTATAGGTGATGTGTTAATGATGAATGTGTTTAGTAAGGTCAGTATGCTTATGAGGATGGATTTTATGAAAAAATTTAAGTTTGGGAACTCCTAGTTGTTTAAGGCGAAGTGTCTTTCATATAAGTTGTCGTCTTCCCTTGCCATGCTTAACTACTATTTAGTTGGTCAATTAGCTGTTAGGATTATAATCATGCATTAGGGTTAATTATGTGGTTCGCCGCTTCATGAGCGACATGTATTCATATCAGCTAGGTCAGTTGAACTATATAAACCCAGATGTAACCTACAACCATACATTAAAGACATCAATTTTGTTATATCTTTCCCTTTGCAATTTCTCTAATTTCTAATCATTTTCTCATTCGCGCTGCTGAATCTGTTGAATTGTTTTTTGGGATTTCACATCCCAGTTGAATCTGTTTCCTTGCATCATTAGCTTATGATCAAGTATTCTAAGGGAACCCTATCAAGGGATATATATAGGTTTTGGTTTCTCAAGCAAAGTAAGGTGATGTGTTAATGGTGAATGGTGAATGTGTTTAGTAACCATATGTATACAGTAGATTCACTTTCTTTATTGATCAGATTCTTCTGAATATATATATGTTCCTCTTGCGAGTATAGGTGATCCATTGATAATTGTGAATGGTGAATGGTCAATGGTCAATGTATTTAGTAACCATCTGTTTACAGTTTAGTAATGATGATGATGATGTGTTATAGGTGATGTGTTAATGGTGAATGTGTTATAGGTGATGTGTTATAGAGTTGTGTTATAGAATTGGTGAATGAGTCATTGTGTTATATAGTTGTTTGTGTTATAAATCTCAATGCCTCTACCCCATTGTTTTTATTCTTCATTATGTCAATTTACAAGGTGATTTGGAGTTGGTCCTGTTATATGGTTGATCTACTGTTTTTATTCTTCATTATTTCAATTTTTAGTCTGATGAGGAGTTGTTTGTTGTAGCTGTATTTTAAAATTGATTTTAGGGATAAATAGATGTAGGCGTGGCTTGAAGATAAGGCGAGTACTATATATCGAGATTGAAAGGGAGACTTTTCAAGGCACTATAAGAAGTATGTGAGAGAAACAATTTCGGCTGATTTGATACACATACAAGATGAGTGGGACTGGCTTTGCTGGCACTTTGAGTTGCCTGATTTCAAGGAAAATTTATTTTGCTGCCACTTTGATATTTATATGGATAGAATATTTTGGATAATGGTGAGAGTTGTTTCTATTTTCTAAAATGGTTAGAGTTGTTTTTATTTTTGATTTTTTGGTACGAGTTGATGTAATTGATAGAGTTGCTGATTGGTTAGACTATATGAAAAATAGTTTTGGTTATGGCAAAACATAAAGGCAATACAAACAGGTTATGATTTTGGTTATGGCAAAACAAACATGCAGGGCTTGGTTTTAGTTTGGTAGATATGAATATAGGGCATATATGCATGTGAAGCTATATATGTAAGTTGTTAGAAACAGTTTCCTAGCAAATGACTTTTGGTTACGATCTGGCAAATAAATATCTTGATTATATGACTACTGACTTACCCATTTCACCAAATAGAGAGAATTTAATTAGACATATTAATGAATTGGAGTAAAGAATAAATTTCCAAGTTGATCCTCACATTTTAGTTTCAGTTTCATAAGGCTATAGACCACATTAAGCATGTTAACAATAATAATCTTGTTTGTATTAGATGATGTGGTATAAGCTTGATGATCAATTATATTTATATGAACTACGTACTATGTGATTGGCAAACACGATCTGCGGCTAACACGACCAACCGTGGTAAGAAGGAGTCGGAGCACCACACGGGAAGGCTACCTATCATCTACGGGGTGGTCCACCACAAAGAGAAGGGTGAGGAATTTCCTGTTATCCCAGCCTACATGGAGACGTGTGACACAGTCAACGACCCTAAAGCTGCCAAGAATCTTGTAAGTTAATTAAATATGGTGCAAATAGCTTACATATATTGTGCAAATAGTTTTCAGTTAGTGCAATTAAACCCTTAACTGCTTTTGAACTGAAATATGAATTTAAATTCCAAATCTAATTACAAGCTTATCTCTTACCTCTTATCTGCAGGAGGAAACGCAGAAAGAGGCCACTGAATTGAAAAATGCACAGAAGAATATAAACCCTGACATCCCGGAAAGAGATCCGTGGTCTTGGAAGAGCAGGTGTCCGACAACCATCATCTTCCACTCCATGTTCTCGAGTTCATAAGGTGGAAGAGAGATTACATATTGCTGAGTAGATGGCCGAAAAAGCTGAGGCGGTTTTGCAAAAATTTAGTGAAGAGATGACATTGGTGAAGTAACAACTAGCAGCAATGATGTCTTTTATGGCGCAACAGACTAGGTGTCCTCCACAAGTCCCTTCCCAACAACCTTTAAATGAAAATGTTGATGCAGGGAACAACATGGAAGCTGAGAGGAACTAGCTAGGTAAGTCACTGCATGCTTCACTATTTTGGTTTTGTTTAGATGGAGAAGCCTTTAAGGTTAGATTGTTGTGCAGTTGGTTTTCTTTAGTTAGAGAAGGGTCGTAGGCTAGCTAGATGGAGAAGCCTTTAAGGTTTGTGCAGTTAGAGAAGGATAGGATAGCTAAGCTAGGATGAATAGTTTTGTTTAATTGCAATTTAAGGTGTTACTAAAGAGTAAAGACTTTGTATGAACAAATTATGCATATATGAAAATTTATTGTTTGCTAAATTTGCAGTTTTACAGTTTCTGTTTCTATAGATGATGATGATGATAGTGAAACAGGGAGGATAAGGAAAAAACAAATAAAACTAGTCTCAGTGAAAACCATTATGCGACGAAGATAACATGTTCGTCGCATAAGTGAAGCTAGCCTTCGTCGGCAATTGCACCCTCGTTTCGTCATTACAGAATTACTGACGACGAAATCTTGTTCGTCTGAATATCTATGTGACCAAAATGGACACTTCGTCGCATAAGTGAATCAACTTTTCGTCGGCAATTACACCCATGTTTCGTTAGTATAGAACTAGGATGACGAAAAACTGTTCGTCAGAACTGATATGCGACGACATTCGTCGTATAAGTGGACACCAGTGTCGTCGCTTCTTTTCTGTGCGACAAATGTTTTTTCGTCGCATTATATATAGTTTAGCGACGAATAAGTTTTCTTCGTCGCATAGATTCTTATGCGACACCACTTATGCGACCGACTTTTCGTCGCATAGGTACATATGCGACGAATAATGTCTCTTATGCCACGAAATGGTTTCGTCTCTTAAGTTGGGCATCCTAGTAGTGGTAGGAATGTGTGTTGTGGTGTAGTCACTATAACCGGTCGTTCCAATGCGATGTAATTTCTTTAAATTTTTCTTCCAAAAAGAACAATATCAATTACTATTGTTCTATTTTGTAATTTTTTCGTATTTGTTTTTTTTAATTTATTAATAACTCACACGCTATACATATCTCTAGTAAGGTTTGAACCTATGACTTCAAAGTTATTAGTTAAACACCATAACCAACCAAGCCACAGCGATCCACCAATATTATTATTATTTTTTGTTACCTCAAATTTTCTAGTTGTCGGCAGGATTTTACCCATATGAATAGATTTTCCTTTTTCAATATATGGACACCCTGAGTACGTAGTTGATCTGAATTTGACCGAAATGGTCTCGAATACAATTAAAGCCTACACAGCCATCATAGATGACATATTTAAAAAATTTGTTGAATATAAGCATCAAAGTTGAAGTATGACAATGACAAAAATAACCGAGTGTCGCATCCAAACAAGCCTTGCTTAAAGGGACACATGACCTCTGACCTCTCTATGTATCTGTCCTTCCATTTGGTCCATACAGACATACATGGCAACACTTGGGTTGCACAAGGATGGAATTGAGAGATGGAGAGGAGCAAAGTGGGGATGAGGCCCAAGACATATGAGTTCTCACGCGATGTCGCATTCCAGCCACCTAATGGGAAAGAGAGATAAGGAACAACAAGATAGTGACCTTTCTCTCTTAGTGTCACAACAGAAAATCAACAACGCGGCTAGCTGCTTCTATGGAGATCAATAGAGAAAAAGAGAGAGACATCCTTATTTACTATTTAAAGAGAACTAAGGGTTTCCCAGGATGGTGACCCATTTGTTGCTGTCTTTCATGGTCATCGATCACATGTAGTTCGTTTGGTTCCCTGCTAATTATCATTGCCTCAATTAAGGTATATGTACATGGAAAAACTTCTTGTTGGATTCACTCAAGTATATATGGGAATGAGCACTGTGGTTGAGTGATTCACCTAAAGATTCATATAATAGATTGGACAGTCTCAAAGTTAAAATGTAAAGGATGCATGTTAATTTCCATTATCTTCACATTTTACTTCACCCCGAGCCCAGAACATGTTCTTCACATTGTACAAGAGCTAGCTTGAACCCAAGACCAGTACTGCTAGTACTCAGACTCGGGACATTGGGACTAGCTAGGAACGTAAACCCTAGAACTCGAATCTAAAACTTGAGATCGTAGTTGTAACCCTGAAACTTGTACTCTTAACTCGAACCATGCATGAACCTGCAACTCAAAACTTGGGACACATCTCAAACTCGAGTACTCTCCTTGTAAGGGAAGGAGAGATGAAATGAATGATATGGATTTCCAGGAGATTCCCAGAACTTAGGTTTGGGGTTCTTTAGGGTATTTATCTAAACTAAATTCTGCTGCAGATCGATTCACTAGCTCGTACTCTCCGCCCGTTCAAAGTCCAAAATGACAAGCTTCTAGATTCATCACCAAACTGCAACCTATCAAATTAATAAAGGTGTCTCTCCTTTAGAGTTATGAGACGTCGCCATGCGACGTTGCCACTTCATGAGGCAAAGGAAAAGGCAAAGACCTAGCTAGCTTGGCTCGGGTTCGCATCAGATGGATCATACATATCTAATAATTTTGCTCTTTAGAATTGCAGGGTCCAATAATCGATATACATATATACAAGCAGCTAGTGGTGCAGCGGCATTGAACCCAATTTACATGGTCCCCTACCCAAAGTCTTGTATGACTATGACTTTAATGGCAAAGACGAAGCTTATGTGAATGAAGGGTTGCTGTTACCGGCTATTTTATCGTTGTTAGGGTTAGGACTTGAGTGTGAAAATTCGAAGGAGATCGATCATATATTGGCATGGCATGCATGTTAAAACTTGGGGATAAAAGGAAGGTCCACCTTGAGATGGGTGCATATATTATCGAGCAGGTTACAGGTACCTTCCATTCCATATACTACTCGAGCAAACAAAAAATTAAAAGAACCAAAATAAACCATGGAAATATAACATATATATGAGCCAGAGAGAGAGAAAAGGGAAGCAAGATAGTGATTTGTCATGGGATTGGAATAGAGGTAGAATAATGAAACAAGAGAGAGGCAGTTGGAGCTGGGACTACCGGAAATAATTGCAAATAGGGGGAGTCAGGCATGCACGAATATGATGATAGCAGAGCTGCAAAGACGACTGGGTTTTGCCAGAGAGATAGAGTAGTAGTACTGTCAAAAAAATAGTTATCAGGTCAGGAAAATTACTATTTCTGAGTAAAACTCTGTAATCCAGTCGCAGACATTCATTGGAACCCCCTTCAAATCCTATATATAACAACAACCAAGTAAGGTCACCCTGTTTGAGTCAGTTCGATAACCAAAACAGGTACGTACGATCTTATGTAATAATGCTCAACTGGGTAAACCAAAAAGATGGGGGAGCTAGTAGTTATTCAAGAAAGCGAGCTTAGATAAAAACAGTATGCCCTGAAACTCCTCACCTCCAAATTTTATTACTCAATTTTTGATCGAAACATTACCCATGCCAATCAAGGCCAGTAAGAAAATTACCCCACAATCATGATTTCTTATCATCATATATATGTTACACTAGTTAACATCACCTAATCATGATTTCTTGAAAACATTATATTTGTCCATCATTATATGTTTATAGATTTAGCAACTTATATTTGGGTTAACTAAGCATAGTCAAATATCAGTTTGTGATATTTGCCCATAGATGGTGCTTTGTTAACTAATTTTTACATCAGTTGAGTAAGAGCTTCCTCACAACTTGTACCATCTGGTGATCAAATTGTCCTGTTTTAGTTCTTCGGTTATCTATCTAAAAGTTGAAAAGTCAACTGAAATTCGTTTAATCATTTGATTCCATTACTGTAAAAGAAAGTTAATCATTCGAGCTAGCTTGTAAAAACTCCTTCAAATCGAATTGTATTATGAATCAGTCTCTTTCATAAAACTAAAAATCGGAACCGTCCACCGTATGTAATTACATACATGCTTTCCTTTTGTGTAATTGATCTGCTAAATATCATTGTTGATCATAGGACCACTTTTTACAGAATCCCTGCAACAGATATGAAACAGCCAACAAAGCTATAAAGATCCAACACCAACTACTAGTACGCACTCTGGTGCCCGAGAGAGAGAGAGAGAGAGAGAGAGAGAGACATGAGTTACCAACACAGAAACAAAGCTTACTTACAAGGGTACGTAGGGTCAATTCTTTCTCTTGCAGACTTTTACAAAGTAAGCTGTAAGCTTACTAAGGAGGTGGCATGGTGACTGATGGGTACACGTACATGGAAATGAGAGGAAGAGACAGATCGCACAGAAACAAAGAAAAGAAAAAGAAAAGAAAAGGTGTCTTCTGAACTTTGGTATAGTATAAACTGTGCTTGGACTAGCTACTGCATTATAAGCAGCATATAAAGCTGATTATTAACTTGTATTCGGCATACATTATTATCAGATCGATAACAATATATCAATCATGCATGGACTTAGATCATCTACTTTCCGTTTACAGGAAAACTTGTCAGCATGCAAAGCAGGCTGATAATCTATATATCAATTCGAACTAGTTTCGCGTCTAAGTGTTGTGTCGTGAGTTCTGTCGTATCATAGACAAATTTTTGTTAGCTAAAGGACTAGGTCGCTTGTTTGACTTCCAAGGAAAGCAGTGGCGGATCCAGGATGTACATTTCGTCTAGGCTAATTAGAGTAGCTAAAACGATTTTTTTTTTGGAGTCAATATTGTTACAAAGATTGTGTTTTTTGATCGAAATGATACCATATTACCATGAATCATAAAGAGATAGAAAAAAAAATGGGGAGAGAAAATAAAAGGGAAAGGATGAAGAAGGAAAAAGGAAGATTAAAATGATACTTGAATCATAAAAAGATAGAAAAAAATGGTGAAAGAAAATAAAAGGGAAAGGATGAAGAAGAAAAAAGGAAGAAGCAAGAGGAGATGCAAGACTCGAACCCAGCTCATGTTGTTTCTAAACAATACACTGAACCAACTAAACCAAATCGAACTTCATGATACGTAGGACAAATCTATTTTAACGTATTGAGACAATTTTTGTCTAGGCTATAGCCCATATAGCCTCTAACGTAGATCCGCCCCTGAAGGAAAGAGAGGGCTAGAACCAACTCTTATAAGCTAATTTGTTGAGAATTACTTCCTACACCTTCTTTTCGAGTAAATCAGTAAATAACCCTAATAAGAAGTTTAATCAATGAATCTAGCTTACCATAGCTACCGTTTTGTACTTAATTTTACCTTAGCTGTTTGTGTTATTCTAATAGATAACTCCATCTCAAACTGTGGAGGTAAAAAACCTCTACGTTGAGTGTACTTGAAGATTAATTTGTTCTTGCTGGAGGATAAGTATGATTTGTACAAGTACTTAATTAGCATAGTTGGATAAATTGTTAAAGGCCAATTAAGCGACACGCACAGAATGATATATCACGTTCACTATTCCATCTATTTTAAGCAGTTGATAACATATACAAACTAAACGGAATTGACACTTTTTAGTCGAATGGTAAATTCATACGATCGCGATGAATTTGTCAATAACAATCAATCAACATCAGCTTAGACTAGAAGTCTCAATTACTTCAGATGTCTAAGGATTCAGTTAACACTTACGAATTAAAAAATTATGGATGAAAAGTTATCAAATACAAAGGGACAATACTTATTACATCATATGCAACACTTAGGCCTCTTTGATTGGGGGAAAGAAAATTGTTTCCTATGAACATGTGAAAATAAATAGATACAAATTTGTCGACCACTTTTATTTGCCCATCAAAATGTCCACCCTCTTAAACTTCTTATTAGTGTTTAGGAACGTCGGAACAGTAACCAGGAAATGCATTTTACGTTCCTTTCTGACATTTTGGTTTATGTATGGATATGAAAATAAATAACATTAATTTTTCAATAATAAAGATTAAAATACAATTAGAATTCAACTGTTTTGTGGATAATTTGGGAACAACATCCACTAAAATAGTATTTAAAGTATGCAATTATTGCTATGAAAGTATGAGGGAAAATGAGTCCATGAGGTGTGAGAGGATCCATTTTTCCACCTATTTTCCTAGCTTCAAGCAACAAAGTTGTTCATTTCCTTGGGTGTGCCAAACACAGGAAATGAACAACTTTCTCTTCTCAACATTTTCAATCCGTGAACCAAACGAGACCTTAAGTAACATAGGTAGAGTGAACGTTTAAGGCTTTTTGCTAGCCCTAGCAACTTGCAGTAGGTGGTAGCGACAACTAAGCCTCGACGTTCGCCATTACACGCGTAGGACAGGTCAACAACCTTGTTGCACGAATCACAATTCTGTAGTTGTTGTGTTTGTTTGCTATGAGTTATTTTCGATCTTCTAGAGTAATTGAAAGTAAATTGGTCCTGCTATGTTCTTAGGTGTTGCGATCGTTCAACTTGAACAAATCTCGGATACGCTTGATGGTGTTGGTGATCAAGATCGTCAGCATATGAGCTAGCTAGGAATAGCATTTGAGTTCATATGTGTGTAGTGTTTCAGATCGTGATTGAGTAGAAGAAAAGGAGTCATCTTGGTTGCACAAGATTGATTGGATTCATAGCTTGGTGGCTAGCATGTTATGCCGTTGAAACCTACTAATAGTTCTGTTGAAGTTGACTGGTTATGTTATGAGGAATAATGCTAGGTAGACTACTTTTTAGGGAAACATTTATATCTCAACTTATGTGACAACTGATATGATATGACACATACACGTCATTACTGAAATTGTGATAGGTTTAGACTTTCTATTGCATATACTAGCACATAAGGTGAGATGTAGGTGATACCCCAAAATGTTCACCTAACATTACTCATGTTATTAGGCAGAAGAAATTTACGGGCTTGGGTCTTTGGCATTCAAACCCTAAATTATCTCTTTTGCTTTCGGGAGGATTAGGGTATACGAGGTTATATATCATGTTACAAGTCTTAGGACTTCGCAGCAGGCTCAAGGAGGATAGAAGAATTACTTGTACAACAATTGCTTTCTTGGCTAGCTAGGCGAGTGTTTCTTCAATTCCCTTCAGTGGCATAGGAGTTGTAACATGTGTTTTTTGCTGTATTGCTTTCAGTTTTGTAGAGTAGACACTTCGAATAAGTGAGCATTTAGTTTTTCAATGGATCTTACTAGCTAGGGTTTTTTTATGCAGGAGCATATAAGACAATATTATATTATAGATTCATAATATTTGATATTTCGTTATGGAGATAGTTTTAGGAAATTATTTTATAATTATTAGGATTTACGTTTAATTAGCTTTTATTTTTAGCTTTAGCCTACTTATTCTCCAAGTATTATAAACTATATAAATATGGGTATTGTAATAGTTGTTAGCTAGGATCTTATGTTTTATGAATTAAATCAGTTTATTTGCGGCATGGATTTACCATTTTCTACGAGTTTGCTACTCCTTATTTCTGATGTCTGTTGAGTGACTGTTGGAGGTATGTTCTCGATACCTGATCCATAAGTTGGTATCAGAACTCTGACGAGAGCTTGGTGGATTCCATGTCTCAGGTCGGGCGAAGAGGCGGAGGTTTCAGAATGGAGGGTCATAACGTCAACAATGACATGGCTGAAATCAAAGGGATGCTGCAGCAACTTGTGGTACGTATTGATCGCATCGAAGCTCAATGACAGGGTTGTAAGAGTTTCGACGGGGAGACAGACGTTACCGCCTATTATCAACGTATTGATCGCATCGAAACTTTCAACCAAGATGGTGACGGTTCTGACGGGGAGATTTGTGTTGGCCCATTTTATCGTTGTGCTCCGTTGTGTGAGTCGGGTGAAAGGGGATAACCTATTAGTTTCGACTATGAAGGTTCAAATTCTATCTTTACTTTTTCAGTAAATAATAATTCAGAAAAAGAAAAATAAGATGGTGTCATGGATTTTAGTAAGCCACCAATTTACGATGATTGTTTTTGTAAGGCTTGCTATGACAATTGTGGTATGGAAGAAGATGAAGATGCTAAGAAGGACGTGATCAAGGCATTGAAGAAGGATACTGACCTTAATTTTGTTGATTTTCTTGGAGTTAATGTCTTCATTATGCAGATTCCCAAAGTCGTAGTTAATATTGTCAATCACATCAATGATGGTGAAGGAAATTTTGGGATTGCGAGATTGAAGTTGAATAGAAAATTTATTGGATCAGGATCAAGTATTTATTCCAAATATCTATTTATTTGGGAAGGAAGAATTCAATTGCAAACGAATCTGTCAAAAGAAAATTTGAAGTAGTGGGAGATTTTGTCTGTATTTTCTATAATCAATGGTTCAAATTTGAGGACGAATTCTTTACAACCAAGAGAGTCTGATGCAGGAGCATATAAAGCAACATTATATTATTGATTCATAATATTTGATATTTCGTTATAGAGATAGTTTTAAGAAATTATTTTATAATTATTAGGATTTACGTTTAATTAGCTTTCATTTTTAGCTTTAGCCTACTTATTCTCCAAGTATTGTAAACTATATAAATATGAGTATTGTAATAGTTGTTAGGATCTTATGTTTTATGAATTAAATCAGTTTATTTGCGGCATAGATTTGTCATTTTCTACGAGTTTACTACTCTTTATTTCTGATGTCTGTTGAGTGACTGTTGGAAGTCTGTTCTCGATACATGATCCGCATAAGTTTTCGGAGTCACTATGTCAAAGTCATTTGAATATATATATATATATATATATATATATCTGTTGAGTGACTGTTGGAGGTCTGTTCTCGATACCTGATCCGCATAAGTTTTCGGAGTCACTATGTCAAAGTCATTTGAATATATATATATATATATATATATATATATATATATATATATATATATATATATAGACACACACACGACTATACTTATTGAACATTATTCGGCCTTTTAAAGGATTATTTCGACTACATCTTACTAGTTTATTAGAACTAGTTTATATGATTATTTCGACTACATCTTACTAAACAATATTCGGCCTTTTAAAAAAAAACATTATTCGGTGAAAGTCTAAACATGTTATTACTAATTAATCGATAGGTTTTTACAACCACGTACTATAGATGACTTCATTATTGTATTCGTTTTGTAATTTGTTATTTGATTCTATAGGATCCAGTGGAGGACTGTTCGAGCATCTCGTTAACGAGAAATGGAATTCTATTTTTTTAAGTTATGAAGAGAACTTAACTTAAGGGAACTTTGAATGTATAAATGGTTAAATAAACTTAATGAAAAGAGATCGAGTAGTTAACAAAGAATATGGGAGTGCTGTAGCATGGCACTAACTGCCCCTTCTTTTAGCTTGTATTAGAACAATTGGAAACTATATATGTTTGAGAGGTGTAGCTAGATTCCTCCAATACTATTTGGTATATTGACTGAAATGTCTTCTCAATTTGCACTGCGCGGCATGCATGGAATAATGATTAGTTTTGAGGTGGAGTTGCAGATGATCGATTAATATTCAAGGTTGAATTACGCATGAGATTTGACATATATAGTGTATTAGATGATCGTGTTTTGGAGATGATGGACATTTGATTTGGATTGGTTCAACGTAAAGTTATAGAAGAGCTAATTAGGAAAACTGGTTTAATTTGATGAAATTGCCTAAATTAGTACATAAATGAACTACAAGATAATTTCTTAATCAAGTTATGTAGAGGCTAAGCCTTCTATTAATCCTCATGATCAAGATAGCTAGCTAGGCTACTTAACTAATTAAGTGGTTCCTGATTAAATCTCTATTCCCCAATTAGGTAATGAAGATAAAATAAATTAGGAAGTACTTGGTAGTTATCAATCCCATCTAGCTAGCTTAATTTGTTTATATTCCTTACTCTATAATTCTATAGCTACACCCTTTACCCTATTTAGTGCCCTAGCTCTTTGAACCTCTTGATTAATTACTTATTTCAGTTTATTTATGAGTTTCCTTATGAGATTAATGCATCTCAAACTTATGCTTCCTTCATTTCCATCATATATATATGGACATCCCCATCATCATAACTCTCATACTACCATCATTAATTAATTATTGATTCATTAAATACATTCATCTTTATCATCAGATTAGGATATAAGCATAATTGTTGGATTGATGAGTACTTATGATCTTCCTTATAATAGGGGATAGAATCAAAATTGTGAAAATTTTGAGGGATGTAATATGTAAAGTTTCCTAGTTTCCTCCTAGCAAAACCAAACATAAGTGAAAGGAAGCAAGCAAAGGTGGTACTTTGAGAAGGCAAAGGCAAAGCTGCTAGCTATTCTCAAACTTTGTGTTGTGTGACCTTGTCAGGCCTTCACTCTCAGATGGGTCATAGCCTCCCCAATTGTCCATGAATCACAGTCCTACTGCTCAGTTCTCACCCCTTTTATAGGTCCCACCCCATCCCCTTCTTCCTCATCATCAACCCCCCACATCCTCCTCTCCCTAATTCCCATTCTCTCCCATTCTTTCATTCTTCATTTCCTCACTGCTCCCTCCTTTTCTCATATTGCACCCCCAACCCCCCTCAGACAGAAGAAAAGAAAACCAGTGACCTCTGCTCATCTCTAATTTCATGGAGAAGATTGAGAGGGAAACCCAAGACTTCATGAACGTTGAATCCTTCTCTCAGCTGCCCTTCATCCGCCCGGCTCCTCCAGTCAACAAAGAAAAGGGTATTAGGCTCTTCGGCATCGAATTCGGGGCAGGCGTCGACCCCAACCACGACTCGGAATCGGTCGACAACAATGTGTCTGAGAACGGGAAAGAAGAAGAGGGCAACAAGAACACCAACACCACCACAAATATAAGCAAGAGCAACAGCGAAAATGGCAGCGAGAGCAGCAGGAGATTCGAGTGCCATTACTGCTGCAGAAACTTCCCGACTAGCCAAGCCCTCGGCGGCCACCAAAACGCACACAAAAGAGAGCGGCAGCACGCCAAACGCGAGCATCTCCAGTCAGCTATGGTGCATGGAGGGCTCGTCTCCCACGACGCTGCACAAGTGTACGGCTTGATGAATTACAGCCGCCTTGGCTCTGCTCATCATCCCACATATCCGTCCTGGAACACTAACTACAGTTCTAGTACCACTACCACCAGTCCTAGGTTCTACGGAATCCCCGGTGGATCTTACGGTACTCAAACCGCGCCTATAAACGGCAGCCCTTTGGGCTTGTGGCGGATCCCATCTGCTAACCCTAGTTTCAATCGTGACCGCTCGTTGATGAACCCGGTGACTCCGTTGTTCGCCGGAGAAGAACTGAAGCCGGTTGTCGTAGGAGGGTCTGGTAATTCTCAAAGCCGGTACGTGTACGAATCGAGTAGTGTGCAGCAAGACCATGTGAGTCTGGATCTTCATCTGTAATAATTAATCATATTGGATCCATCCATCCATCCATCTTAGGGCGAAAGGATTTGAGATTTTTCTCTCATCATGTTGAGAATTAATTTAATTATATATATATATATATATATAATATATATCTCTTAATTAATCTCCTGGAAGTAATGCAGACGAAATCTGAGGGCATCAACTGTTAGGAAAACCTTGGTAATTAATCAAATATAATCCTCTGGTATTATGATTCGTCAGTACTATGTGTATGATGAAATTCATCTGATCTGTTTAGATTTTGACCAACATGAGCTGGTTTATATGAAATTTGATCTGAAGCCTCTTTTGTTTTCCAGTCATCTTCATTGTTCCTTGTCATTACCTACAAAGCTGATTCTGCATTTCTAGCTTAATTTCACTAATTAAGCAGCAGTTAATTGATTAAACTTAACAAATTACGTCAGAATTATGGGGTATTCGATAAAATATCGATTTAACTATGTGCAAAAAGGCTTATTAGCCTTATTTTGATGATGATCGAAGTTTTGTTTTCTGTTGATTCATGATATTTTGAAAGCTAGAACAAAAAGAGAAAAAATAGAAGCAGCAAAGTATGGTGTTCACACAGCAATATGTCTTGTCTCAAGCAGAGTTCTAATAATCTGGTTTTACACACGTGTGAGGAATATATTGTATCAGTTGGGGGTGCATGAACTTTCGAAGATACACACGTGTGCATATATCCATAGTATTTGTCTAGACAGGTGGGGGTTGAGAGAGGCGCAATTTGATTCAGTGCAACACTTCATCACAGAGATGATAAGGTCTGATGACTACTGTCTTCTGCTAGCCAGCTTCAGCGGCCTCATCAATCATCATAATGCCAGAAAGAAAATGATATGTCCTCCATGAATTACTTAGTTTATGTTTTCCGATCCTCCTCGCTTATTTTCTGTGAAATTTTGAGAGAGAGAGAGAGAAAGAGAGAGAGAGAGAGATTATGATCTCTATGTATGTGAGCCTTGCTATCAAGCTTTTAAGCCATGTCTTGTTTCTACTTAATGCATGATTGAGGCAGAACAGAAGTTTTACTTTTCTTTTTTGTGCTTCTTTACCACCCAATTTAACAGATTGAAAAGCAAGCAAGCATTCAAATTCGAAAGATATAAAGTGATAAACATGCATGATGGAGCTAGGTATATAGTGATATACTAAGTTGATGAGGGTCTACAACTAGGAATCCAATATGGGGTCACTTCTGTTTGCCCTGTTAGAAAACACATTTTTCATCATTCACAGAGGAACAGGGGCAAAACTTTCATGGCTTTAAAATGGCAAAGACAAGGGTTAGGAAAAGCATGTGTCCCCCGTTGCTCTAGAAGAGTGAGAGACTTGAAGGAACACATGATTGAAGATGGTAGTTACACTCCCATCTTTATTTTCCTCCTTGAATTGTACCATTGCTTTTATGTCAGATGAAAGAGAGAAAGATGTTAGGTGGCATGGGTTAGTTTTGGGTGTGAGTTTTTGTTGATGGATACTGGAGAATGATAGGGCATGCATGCATTTTTCTCTTTCAACAATAATTCATCAGTTAGCTAGTGTGTGTAGTAAAAGTTCTGAAGGGATTTTATAAATCAGATCTGTTATAGCATGTGACAACACAACTTGGGCCAGAAATTTAGCTAGCTAGCTTTGATGCATTGGACTTAACTCGCTGAATCTCAAACAACCTTCAGAGCTCATGATCATAAATATGCATGTCCTGCGATGATAATATTGTTCACCACTTTGATGTCGGGATTTGAGTTTTGTCTCGAACGATCTCTAGCAGAACATTATGGAGAAAATTGTACTGTATGTGGAAACACTTGTCTGCTCATATGTTTCTGGATTACTGTTTTTCTGTTATATATTTATACTTTTAAACCATGAGAAGGACCGTATATACACACACATGCATGCGCACACACATATTAATAAGAACAGTTGAATTTGTAATATAGTTACAACTCATGTTACAACTTCGAGTACTGTCAAAAATTTGTATATTTCTAAAACGCAAACTAGGGTTTTATTGAGTTCCAAAAGCTTAATTAGTAATTAAGGGTGGTGATGAACTGATGACTGATGACAGAATACATACATTACCCTATAGTTCGTGATCGTGAGCATGCCCTTGCTTGTGGACCAAGAAAATTGAATCTAGATATCATCTTGCTTAATCACTTTGCAATATAATTATTCCCCAATTAGGTACTCCTTGGAAAATGTTTCTACTTGTTATCATGATAATTGCTTCCCCAACTTGATCAGTTAATAGAACCATTTCTGAAAGATGCACATTACTAGTTTAGATCATAATTATCACAGTACACCAATTTTACAGGGATTCACTTTTGTGCACTGTGATTTCCACTACTATAAACAAGTTTTCCATTATTTGATTGGGACTCTTTTATGCGCAAGACAAGATATATAGATCATTCATTAGCATGTGAACAAAAAATGGTTCTGCGGAACAGATACATTATGAAGAAATCTCAGAGCAAGCCATTTTCAGTAACCCGGTTGCAGCAATGCAATCTAGAATAGATTCACAAAGATCCGAATTGATAAATAAGCCGGTCATCACAGGGAAAATAACTGACAATGAGCTGGTCCAGTTTAAATTCAATGTCAGTTAGGTGGAGATTTTGTCTTGAAACCAAATTGAGGAAACTCTTTCAACAACTACTTTTCTAATGATAACACTATATACTTTGCTAATGATCATGAAATTAATGAAATATATAATGCACATATGAAAATTATTCTATGCACCCAGGGTGTGAGTGACCCAATAATTATTGGATAATCTCAACTATTAATATTTGTAGTCAACTTTATTTTGATGATAAAAATGTAATTAGTATTGTCCAACCGTCGACCTTTTTTTCCTGTTGTTGCAAGTGCTCTTCGGTGCACTCACGGGCATATGGCTCAGTAACTTTTATGAAATATTATTATTTTTTGTTTAGTAATATGGTAATTTTGTCATTCGAAATAATTCCTCTAAGTAATAGTCCTTGTTTAATGTAAAGGACATATATATATATATATATATATAGCTTCTCAACTACGAACGTCTGCATTTATTCTTACGGTGCAGATTTTCATTTTACACTCACTTTTCAATCGAATTTTCACATCTCCACCGTCTAGTCTTTAGATACTAATGTATAGATCATCTTTACAAAATTTCAACGAATTTGGTTATCATTAAGGCATTCAAAATTGTGTTTTTCTGTTATAAACAGAACGGTTCAAGTTCGACAGAATTATGTTCATATTGGTTTAATCGAGTTTGAGTGCCTTAATGATAACCAAATTGGCTGAAATTTTGTATAGATGATATATACATTAGTGTCTAAAGACTAGACAGTGGAAATGTGAAAATTCGATTAAAAAGTGAGTGTAAAGTGGAAATCCGCACCGTAAGAATAAATGCGGACATCTGCACCTGAGAAAATTTGTGTATATATATATATATACACGGAGCCATTCAGAAGCGGGCGTCCGCATTGGGCTTAAAGTGCGGATGTCACTCTGTTCTCCACCGTCCGATGCCGACGACGGCGCTCCTCCACTCGAGCGGACACCAGAGGCATCCCCGATCACTTTTCCTTGCCGGCGAGAACGATTTGAAGGTTTGGGCAGCAACCTCCACCCAAAACTTCAGACAAGATCGATCTCGGCTGCAACCTGGTATTCGACGAGTCCGCCGGCAAGGGAAAGTGATTGGGAATGCCTATGGTGTCTGCTCGAGTAGAGGCGCACCGTCGTCGGCGCCGGACGGTGGAGAACGGAGGGAAGTCCGCACTTTTAGCCCAATGCGGATATCCGCTCTCGAACGAGCTTGTGTGTGTATATATATATACATGGTTTCTCTGCTACACACGTCCGCATTTATTCTTACGGTGCAGATTCCACTTTACACTCACTTTTTAATCGAATTTTCACATCTCCACCGTCTAGTCTTTAGATACTAATGTATAGATCATCTCTGCAAAATTTCAGCCAATTTGGTTATCATTGAGGCATTCAAACTGGATTAGACCAACGGATGAACATAATTCTGTCTAACTTGAACCGTTCATGTTTATAACAGAAAAACACAGTTTTTAGTGCTTTAATGATAACTAAATTAGCTGAAGTTTTGTAGAGATGATCTATACATTAGTATCTAAAGACTAAACAGTGAAGATGTGAAAATTTGATTGAAAAGTGAGTGTAAAGTGGAAATCCGCATTGTAAGAATACATGCGAACATCCGCACTTGAGAAAACCTGTATATATATATATATAGTTCCTATCCAGAGTAAAGCTTCACTTTGAAATTAAAGTGTGAAGTTCCTTGTTTGACTCACTTTTCGGTCATATTTCCACATCTCTACCGTTCAGTTTGTAGAACCTAATGTATAGATCACTTCTGCCAAGTTTCATTAAATTTGATGATCGTTAAGGTTTTCATAATCGTTATTTACACAAACAGTTCTGAATAGACAGATTTATGATCCGTTCGTCGATTTAATCTAATTCGGTACCTTAACGATCATCAAATTCAATGAAATTTAACAAGAGTGATCTATACATTAGGTTCTACAAACAGAACAGTGGAGATATGGAAATATGACCGAAAATGAGTCAATATAAAGAACTTCACACTTTAATTTTAAAGTGAAGCTTCGCTCTGGATAAGAACTGTATATATATACAGGCCCGCTATGAAGCGGACGTCCGCACCGAAAAAAAGTACTACGTCCCTCCGTTCTCCTCTGTTCGGCGTCGACCCGAGCGGACACCAACAACATCCTAGCTACATCTCCGATCACTTTCTCTGCCGGCGAAATCGATTTAAAGGTCTAAGCAATAACCTCTACCCAAAACTTCAGACAAAGTCTATCTTACCGGCAAACTGGAATTCGGAAGACTTGCCGGGAAGAGAAAGTGATCAGGGACGCCTCTGATGTCCGCTTGTGTGGAGACGCGCCGTCGTCAACGCCGTACGATGAAGAACGGAGGGATGTCCACACTTTTTCTTTGTGCGGATATCCGCTTCATATATATATATATATATATATATATATATATATATATATATTCCACTGCTCGAGCTAGCCATGCGGCCATACAACACGAATCGAACTAGAAAGTGAACCACCAATCTAGCTAGTCACCCCAGCAACCCCCAAAAAAAGATCAAGAAGCCAATTTTCACACAGGCAGGCAGAGTGAACCTCTGTCCTTGCCACCCAATCAATCCATACAAGAGAAAGTGTTTTGGCCCACGTCCTCAACTGGAGTAGAGAGGAGATTGTGCTTCTAAAAGTAACTAAAGGTGTGCAGGGCGTGCCACCGCGCGGACGCGGAAAGAGAACGGTGCGCGTTCTGACTTCTAACCAGGCGAGAGAGTGCTACGGTGCCACCTCGCGGGCGAGGAATTACGAGCAATAATATCTCGGTCACCTGTGAATCGATACTCACTGTTAGAGCGAGTAGAGCAACAAAGGGAAAGCAAGGACGAGTCCAGATGGGCTCTGAGATCTAAGGCAAGGTGCTTGGAACTTTAGGGTTTTCGAGAACGCTCGAAGGTTTGTACTGGGTACGATTGACTGTGTTTGTCTGTTTGTTTGTATGTTGTTGTGTCTTGAGAGAGAGCCATGGAACCTTTTTATATAGTGAACCGCAAGCAACTCGCAGAGACCTAATCACAATCCACTTCGGACTCAACAATCAGAATCCTACCAGGATAAGAACAACTCATGAACCGCGTGATCCAAGCAACACGTGTCCATCACACATATCGCTAAGGTCTTGCTCTCCACCCCGCATCATTCCACTGTAGTATCGTGCGCAAATCCGAACACTAAGCATTCTGATCCCGAAGGGTACTATCGTCCATTTCCAACTCTACCTCGCCATGCGCTATAGAACCCCACACGAACTGGAACAAAGGATCTCGCGAGGACATCGAATCTGGCGAGGTATCAGAATCTTTGGACAAAACCAACTCGCGTGTTGTCAGACTTCGCCACCCTTCGTGGGCTAAAAAGGCCACAAGCACTGGCCCAAATGCTATCCAAAACGTATCTCGAGTCTTGGACCGAATAAATACCCATTGGGCTCAAACATTGCCCCCTAGGCCTTGAGCTTAATCCACTTCGCAACGGATAAGCGAAAAGACCTAAATGAGTCATATACGGGAACTCGTATTTCAAAAGGTGCTGACGTTTCGGTGTTATCGCCTCCCTTCATCATTATGATTGTTTGAAATTTGAAACGTGCTGACGTTTCGGTCGTCATCGCGTCTCCTCGTTATGACCACTGATTGAAAAAGACGTTATAGTCCGTCCTCTTTATAAACCTCGATGCGGGTCCCCACATCTCACCATCACTTTCCAACCATCCTTTGGAAGCATTGGCCTTGTCGTCCAACTCGTTCAGGATTAGCTCGTAGCTGCCGACCTTATTAATCAGGTCACCCATAGAACTAAAACGCTCTCCATGATGCTTCAACCGCTGGCGATGTTCCAGACCCCTAATAGCCAACTTAATGGCTTCCTGCTCAGGTAGCAGGTAGTCACACTTGGCTTGCTGGATCTTGAAGCGTTGGAGGAAAGATACCCCGGACTCCATGCTCTGCTGGCTCATCTGTGTGAGGGAGTCGAGGCCAACTTCGGGCTCGATCGTGCCGTACGTCTCCCGGAAGAGTCTTTCCATAGTGGGCCAGTCTGCTATTGACCCAGGCTTCAATCTGAAGTACCAGGTGAAAGCAGCCCCGGATAGAGAAGTCCCGAAGAGCTTGAGCTTGCGCATGTCATCATTCCCGTATTGGCCGCACTGGACCTTAAAACGGGCCATGTGTGTTGCTGCATCTTCCCTCGTCTCCCCGGAGAATGTGGTGAAGACGATATTCTTGAATCCGTGGGGGAAGGGATATTGTGCCACGCTATCAGGATAGGGGTCACGATAATGCAAGCTAGCGTCACCTTTTCGGCTGCCGTCACTGGTGTGGATTCTACCCCCTGGTCGTGGCCCTGCCATGCAGAGAGGCTAGGGGCCTGCCCGACGTTCTTAGGGGTCGAACTGGAATAAGCTATGATCGGGTCATCTAGTGTCCCAATCCCTTGAGATGGGAAGACACCGGCGCCTCTGAGTGTGACCCCAGGACCGCTCGGTGAAGGTAGACGGGGTGGCGTTTTTGACGAACTGGCCCCCAATGTGAATTGGGGAGCTTTCTGGGCCCCGACCTTCGGATTCCCTCTAGGGCGCTCATTAGGTGGAATGTATCTCGAACCCTCAGTTGCACTTGAACTAGTTAAGTTCACGCCATGATTTTTTGGCGCCTGAGCCCGAATCCAGTCTTCCATCTGCAAGACTCTTGTGTTTAGGGTATCATGGCGCTCTCTGTAATCCTCAAGCTTCTCCATGGTACCCTTACTTCCAAAGAAAGAGGCGTCCTGCTGTTGTTGCAGCTTGGTGTCATGTTCGTCCAAGCGACGAGTTTGTACACCCAGGGTTTTTGTGAAGGCCGCCTTGCTCTAATCCAACTCTTTCTGGATCCTTTGAAGGGAGCCGGTTACCAGGTCTTTATCCTCCCTGACTTGACCAGCAACATAGTTGAATTCCTCGCTGAGCCTAGCGTGGTTCTCCTGGTTTGCGAGCCAGATAGTCCTGTCCTTGGTGACCTGTGCAGAGAGGTCTTGGACGTTTTGCTGGACGGTGTCAACTTTCAGGCCGAGCGAGTCAACGTTTTGCTGAGAGGTGTCGACTTTCACGCTGAGCGAGTCAACGTTCTGCTGGATGGTGTCGACTTTTGAGCCGAGCTCACTCCTGAGCGAGCCGATCTGGCTCTTGAACTCGCTTTTCAGCTCCTCAAACATCTGGCAGACTTCATCCACGGGCAGAGTAAGTCCTGCGTCTTGGGTTGGTCGTGAACCTGTCATTGTAGTTTCGGTATGGTCGGGGTTGCCGAACCGAGCGAAAATCTCTTCTTGGGTGAGAGATCTGCAAGCCGCGCTGTTATGGGGCTTGTATTGCGGAGACTTATGCTTCAAACAAGAAATCGAGGGTCTCCGGTATGGGGATCCTTCTGATTTCCCTATGATGACAAGAAATTAAAACTCCCGGTCCCACTGGGCGTGCCAATGTTTTGGCCCACGTCCTCAACTAGAGTAGAGATGAGATTGTGCTTCCAAAAGTAACTAAAGGTGTGCAGGGCGTGCCACCGCGCGGACGCGGAAAGAGAACGGTGCGCGTTCTGACTTCTAACCAAGCGAGAGAGAGCTCCGGTGCCACCTCGCGGGCGAGGAATTACGAGCAATAATATCTCGGTCACCTGTGAATCGATACTCACTGTTAGAGCGAGCAGAGCAACAAAGGGAAAGCAAGGACGAGTCCAAATGGGCTCTGAGATCTAAGACAAGGTGCTTGGAACTTTAGGGTTTTCGAGAACGCTCGAAGGTTTGTACTGGGTACGATTGACTGTGTTTGTCTGTTTGTTTGTATGTTGTTGTGTCTTGAGAGAGAGCCATGGAACCTCTTTATATAGTGAACCGCAAGCAACTCGCAGAGACCTAATCACAATCCACTTCGGACTCAGCAATCAGAATCCTACCAGGATAAGAACAACTCACGAACCGCGCGATCCAAGCAACACGTGTCCATCACACATATCGCTTAGGTCTTGCTCTCCGCCCCGCATCATTCCACTGTAGTATCGTGCGCGAATCCGAACACTAAGCATTCCGATCCCGAAGGGTACTATCGTCCATTTCCAACTCTACCTCGCCATGCGCTATAGAACCCCACACGAACTGGAACAAAGGATCTCGCGAGGACATCGAATCTCGCGGGGTATCAGAATCTTTGGACAAAACCAACTCGCGTGTTGTCAGACTTTGCCACCCTTCGTGGGCTAAAAAGGCCACAGGCATTGGCCCAAATGCTATCCAAAACGTATCTCGAGTCTTGGACCGAATAAATACCCATTGGGCTCAAACAGAAAGAAGCCATGAAACCACAAAGGAGAAAACCAAAAGGGACAAAGAGCTTCTATCTCGACTTCAAATAGACAAAGACTCCGAGCACATGAACATAGAGGCGCGCGCACACACAAAAAAAGGGATATTTTATTACATCAAATAAAATGACACCAAGATCGGGTAAGATTTGAGAGTGAAACAAATAGTGTCGTCAAACACCTAGAAAATGTAGTCATCTCTGCCTGCGAGCCAAACAATAGCAAAGCGTAGAAAGAGAACGCATTTCTTCCAACACAATAAGCTAAGAAACAAAGAATCTGTTAATGAGAATTTTTCAGATGCGGGAAAAATTGGTAGTTAATGTAGAATAAAGCACAAGACTAAAAGATACAGATTCGATGACCTAAAGATAAAATAAGTTGAACAGTCGAGCACATATGAAAATTCTTGAAATCCAACAACGAAAAACAAAACAAAACATAGAAGGAAATGTGATAAGATATATGAGACATTATCCTATACTTTGTAATTGCAAACTGCAAAGAAGAAATTGTGCAAAATAAAATTGAAGGAGACTATGGGGGCCTCGTTTTACATGAAGAAAAAAGAAAGGCAGGTAAGTGAAATAGTTAACGTCAGTCCAACTAAGAAAATGGTCCACAAGTAAATGCAAAATCTAAGGGGGCATGTGATGAGGAAGATGATGATAAAAGGCATAATAAAGACATTGAGCAGAGAAGTGAAGAGTAAAAACACTATAAGCAGGAGGACCACTTCCCCTTCCCTCCCTTCCCTTTCCTCTTTTGAATCTGCTTCTGCTTCTCTCTCAGGCTCAGACTTTGCTCTCCTTCTATTTCTCATCACATTTAGAGAGATAGTGAGCAGTGGAATTTAAGAATCATCACCTCACACCTCTTTAAAGTTTGCAAACGAGGTAGACAGTTCATACAGTACTTTACCTTACCCTCCCTTTTTTAGTTTCTACTTTTTTCCTGCCACAAATTATACTTTTGGTCCCCATAATTCAAGTCATACATTATTTTTACTTGCAGCTTCCTTCTCTTAGAGCTTACTTTCAGCATCTCCACCACCTCCCCTCTACTACCCATTTCCGGCCAGATATTATGGTGGCATTGACAGAAATTATTTCCATGACTTCTCATCAAGTGTCAATTATTAGTTATACAAATGATTATTAGTTGTTTATAGTTATTATATGGTTTTCGGTAACATCCTACCAGACTACTCGACATTTTTCAGTATTGGTTTGTTAAGTGAAACATGTACAGATCTCTTTGGGTCATCAGCATAGCCACTTCTTCCTCCTTAACTGCAAAATCAAAATCTCATCCTTCATGCTGCCAATTCTATATCTTTTTTACAAGCTTAAATCCCCACAAGTGAAATAATAAGCTTCAGCTATGGATTAAAACCCCTGCTTGACTCTCCGGCTTCAGCTCAGATGGATAATTTTACAGCCTAGTTGTATGGTAATGGTAAAGATTAGCAATTGCAATAAATGGCAGACAGGGTTTTAGACCATGTGGTCAGATCCGCCCATAGGTACTGTTTGAGTCAACTCTATATCTACTGTCTTCTTTTGTAAAAAAATTATACCAAGAAATTCTACCATTCCTATTGCAAACAAGCTAGCTATTGAGGTAACTCCAGAATACATAAATGTATCAACATCTCAGCTCTGTGCAGTATGACATAAGCTTGATGTGCTCACTCGCATTCTGGAGCTATCTATCATAGTGAATCTACCACTACATAAAATCGATCTACCATCAATGCATCGATACATTCATGTACATTGTCTACAGCTCTACCTAGAATCTGACTCCCAGTGTTCCGTCTTTTAAATTGAATGGTAGAAGAAAGGCATTGATCAATATCATTACCAAAACCTACACTCTGATTTTTGAACAAATCGAACAACTACCATAGGAAATTCTTAGTTTTCAATCCATTACAAACTTCTACGATACTGATGCCTAGCTAGCTAAATTGACACAAGGCTCAACTGAGTTTTTGGTCACAACCTGATCACCTGGTTAATCCTCCCCACAGACAATAACTCATCCTACCAAACAAAAGCAATCAACTGCCTACTGCACCAGTAACTCAGTAAGTAATCCTTATCATACAGTTTTGAGGTCCCCCATTGCTGAAGTAACTCGATCTACTCATGCCTCCAGTTTTAACTCTAATGCTTAATAGTTTATGATGCCCACTGATCAGAGATGAACATTGTCTGCAAGGACAACATATGTAAATTCATGGCTGAATAAGACCTGTACTTTATGATGTCTCAACTACTTCAACAGTGGGCCTGCTCAGCCACATATAGGAACTTCTAATGTGCTACTCATAACTATGTTTGAACAAAATCCTCAGAAACCAGAACTCACTTGCACTCCATTTGAATGCTCTTGACTTTGAAGAAAAGGATTTGCAGTTAACAACAAGCCTAAATATGTGAAAAGAACTATAGCTTTCTAGATATAACATCCAAATAAAAACACCATATGCAGGCTTCATATGAAACTCATTCGTTTTCTTCCTTCTCTTTTATAATTCAGATCTTGACTTATACCAGTTGTAATAGTCTATACAATCTATTTAGCCTCATAATGTCAACTAAATTCCTCAGTTTGGAACCAGTCCATCTAAATCAGATATCAAGCAAAGTCACAATCAATAATAATTAACACAAGATATGGCTGTTTCTCAGATCTACATTTGATTTCCTCAGGTAACAGCCAATTGTGGTCCTTGCCTAAATTTTTTTCTTTTTTTTCTTTTGTTATAATTTGTCCTTAATCTCCTAAATCATATTATACTGTCATTGTCACAATCAATGGGTACACTAGCAATTTTTTATGATGAGATTATGCAGTGCAAGGATAATACCTCCAGTCAATTTTCACAATATCAGACACACTAATTAAAATTGCAGGCAATAGGCTAAAATCATCTTGAGATACTATTATTATTCATAATAATGTTATTCAAAAAGCTCTATTGGAATAAGTGAAGAATAATAGTAACCAAATATATAACCTCAGTTACAAAATTGTAGTAGATTCTTTAATATGTGCACCTGCAAGAAATCATCCGAGTCTTTCTTGCTGAGAGCGGGAGGTATGAGTCTCTTCAATATGTCGAGTAAGAAGCGAAATCCCGTAGTGTGAGGCACTCGAGGTGGCATAATACGAAGTCACCGTGAGTTGAGCAAACTTTGGAAGTGCATAACCTACAAAACTCCATATTAACAGGAAGTTCAACAATATGCACCGATAACTGAAGGAAAAAAATTTCATTGCATACAAAACCCAGAAAGCAACTTGAGAACACACTCGGGTCATCCAATCAAAACCAAATGTGAGGTAAGAGCAAATTCAATTTGTAACAAACCAGTCCTGAGCCTTTACTGGGACTAAAGCATCCTAACTGGCCCAAATCCTTGTTGAACTAAACAAAAATATCGATTCAGTATTGCACCATAAAAGTACATACGTAATCAAAACCATTCTCCAATGTACCAAACCAGAACCTTTTTTAACAGAACCCACTTAGGGATCTGTAAACACGCAACAAATGCGGGATGAGCAAAAACAAGCTCAGTGAGTGACTCAAACGAAATGGAATTCTAAAAATGAGTTCTTTCCACCACAACCTGACCGATCAGTACTCATGCACTCAACTTTCATATTACAATACTGACTACTTTAATAACCAAAAGAAAAGTACACCAAAATCATACCATTAAGGCATTAATTCATATATGGTCACATGGTGTTAAGGAAATCACGACGTAATTAACAAGGAAGAATATAGTGAAAACACAATTCCATTATATGAAAACCACTCAACTCAGGTGTTAAGCAGATCCAAAACAAAACAATTTTATTAAACTACAGAGCTCAGTTAGTCCCTTCACCACCCGAAAATTATAGATCTTCTCTAAAACCTTCTTACGTTACCCAACCTCAAGCAAACCTTCTTTATCAGATTCTCCCATTAAAACAGAGCCAACCAAAAACCAAGATCTCTCTTAGTCACTTCACTCTCCTGACCAGTACTACCACACCGAAATTGGATCATCTATTCACCAAAGCAAGTTGATAGTTCAAATCACACCAACACTAGAAAACCTTCACAACTCTCTCTCTCTCTCTCTCTCTCTCTCTCTCTCTCTCTCTCTCTCTCTCTCTCTCTCTCTCTCTCTCTCTCTTTCTTGTTTCTGACCGAAGCAATCCCCTCCCACAGAAAACCCCGCCTTCTTTTTTCTTTCCTCTTCTGGTTTCTTCTTTCTTTCTTTTTTCCGTCTCTTCTGTTCTCGACAGAAAACCCTTTAAGTCCCTAAAGCCCTAGAAGTGGACTAGTGGTTCAGTTCTGATTGGCGGCTTAGTCAGTGACAAGTTCTCCATTAAAAATTATAGAAAGAAGACTTCCATACCGCAATACAAGATGAACTTTAAACCATTTTTAGCTTTCCCATGTCTTAGACCTAATGAAGTATGGCCATGAAATTAATGAAACAAAGATTTCCCTACCAATGCCCCCTGATGTGTAAAAAAGACAAAGAACAATGGATCATATATCGTCTAAAGCCCATAACCAAATGTTCCATTGTTTCATCACAGGAACCTTTTGAGGCAGGAGGTCAATTTCAGTCGTTTTATACTGTCAGGGAGAAATTTCAGCATGCAATCAAGAAGCCAAGAATTTATCTTGGTGGTTTGAATTTATTAAACTTATAACAACTTAATTAACATTAGGCAATAAGAAGACTGGTTTACAAAATGCAACAACTAATTCACAAAATTGAAATTGACATGATGCGAAGACCAATTGCATGGTAAATAAAAAGTGCTCATGTTGCTATCACGGTATGGTTATAAGAGATGTGTGTAGCAACTCCATAGAGTATTTTAAATAATAAATAAGATTCAATTACAGTGCTCAAATATGTTGATGACTGGTGTTGTTCTTGAACTATATTTATAAGATTTTACAGCAACATGTCATTAATCATCACCAGTTTCAAAAGGGCAAGGGAAGCAGATGAGGTAGAAGCTAAAGGAGCCATTCTATGGTAAAAAACTGAATTGAAATCTCATTGGGGTCAATTGTACCATGAACACGACATAAGTCAAGCATAATGGCATGGGATGTAATCCATGATTGATATGTATATGTATATATATATATATATATATATATATATATATATATATGTATGCCTAAGTAACAATGAAATTAAGATTGAATTCATGGAATTCAGAGTCTTTATTATGCATCACTACTGCTTAAACTTCGGAGATTACGGATATTACAAGAGATTACAAGCATGTTGTTTACTGTCTCATCTGCAATGGGCCGAGGTATGATGAGAAGGCTTCTTTAGATAAAGGGAAAACTGTTCCTATGAAGGTGCTTCGTTATTTCCCATTAACTTCGAAATTGCAGCAGCTGTACATGTCATCAGAGACTGCAAAGGAGATGAGATGGCACGGTCTTCCTAGGGAAGATGACGGTGTTTTGAGACACCCCTCAGATGGGGAGGCTTGGAAATCTTTTAACGCATCATTTCCTGATTTTGCGGAAGATGTTCGAAATGTAAGGCTCGGACTAGCAACCGACGAGTTCAATCCTAACAGCAATATGACTCTGTTTCATAGCATTTGGCATGTTATTTTAATGTCGTACAACTTACCACCGTGGATGTGTATGAAGAAGGAATGCAATTTTCTGGCATTGTTAATTCTAGGTCCTAATTCTCCGGGAAAGTGTTTAGATGTGTATTTGGCACCGTTGATTGATGAGGTAAAAGAATTATGGGAAAATAGAGTTCCCACTTTTGACAGACATAGTAAAACTTCATTTAGGATGAGAGCAGTCGTGATGTGGATAATTAGCGACTTTCCTAGCTACGGTATGTTATCTTCTCATACCACTCAAGGGTACAAGGCTTGTCCCATTTGCTTAGAGAACGTTGATGCTAGTCATCACGCGGACAAGATTGTTTACCTAGGTCACCGTAGATGGCTTCCAATGAATCATGAATGACGGCTTGATGTAGATGCATTCGATGGCAGGGAAGAGCATCGTAAACCACCCCTATTCAGTCTGGGAATGAAATTTTATACTAGTTGAACTCTTTTGATTTTAGATATTTGAGTAGTGATAAAGATGTGTTGGCCCAAAATCATGTGCGTCCTGCTGCACTTGACAATTGGCATCATAAGAGTATTTCTTTGAATTACCTTACTGGTCCACTTTGAGAATTCGACACAATTTAGATGTCATGCACATAGAAAAGAATGTTTGTGACAACGTGGTGAGAACAATTCTCGACATTAAAGACAAGACAAAAGACAGTATCAAAGCACGGGATGATTTGCAAAAGATGGGCTTACGACGTCACTTATGGGTAAAAAGGACTGCGTCAAGACAAGTGCTTATGCCTATTGCACCTTACTCGATGAAGCCCGCTTTCAAGACTAAAGTTTTCAGTTGGTTCAATGTTGTTAAGTATCTTCAAGGATATGTAGGAAATATAGCTCTATGTGTTAAGGTGGCAGAACAGAAGATACATGGATTGAAGAGTCATGACTCTCATATTTTATTGCAACGTCTTCTTCCCGTGGTAATCAGACCATATCTGTATCGTGATGTGGTTGAGCCGTTAGTAGCCTTGTCTAGGATTTGGCAGAGATTATGCAGTAGAGAGCTGAACAAGATGAATGTTGTTGAAATGAAATCAGACATTGTCTACATCCTATGTAAATTGGAGAGGATCTTCCCCCCGACTTTCTTTTCGATCATGGTTCACCTTATGATCCATCTTCACAAACAAGTGCTTCTTACTGGTTCAGTACACTTTACTTGGATGTTTCCCATAGAAAGGTATGATTTTCACCCTAAGTCCTATCACATATTATTATTATTTACCTATTTTTCCTATATTTTCATTTGTACTAACTATTTTATTTTTAGACCACTTGGTGGGTATAAAAGTTTTGTTAAAAACATAGCAAAGCCGGAAGGATCAATAGCTAACCCATACATTGCACATGAGTGTGTAACGTATTGCAAGTCATATCTCCATAATACAGAGGCCCTCAACCCGGTAAGAACACCTACATTCATCCTCTCAATTGTCTCTGAAGATATACGAATGTTTGGTAACTTACCTAATTCAGAAATTTTAAGAGAAGATGAGTTATGTGAGGCTCATTGGTAGGTACTGCAACACTGTGACGAAGTCAAGGAATATAGAGATTCTCATTTGAGACCTATTCAACTTAAGTATCATAATAGACATGAAGAGAGACATAAGAAAACGTTTACTGCATATTTCTTAAAATGGGTACGTTTAATCTCCCTATTTCATAATTGGGGGAAGCTCATGCACTCTATCTCATAATTTTTAACTTATATATTTTCATTTGTTTGTAGGTAACGAGGATGGAAGAACAAAATAGCAACGATTACTCTCTGCAGTTGCATCATTTGGCGTGTATGCCACAAGGACATAATGTTTATGCGGCTTGTGTAGTGAACAGTGTTAAGTTCCTGATTGAACGACGAGATCAACGCCAGAAGACACAAAACAACGACATCATAGTAGTGGGTAAGGATAATGTTGCATACTACGGAATTGTTGTTGCTGTCATCGAGCTACTATATCCAGCAAGTATGTCAGTTGTGTTGTTCAAGTGTAGATGGTTCAATACTGACCCAAATTTTCCGAGGAGGACAAAGATGGATCATAGGCTATTATCAGTGAATACATCCACAAGCTGGTATAAGCATGTCCTGTTTATGCTTGTCATTCAAGCAAAACAAGTGTTTTATCTTGATAGTCTGAAAGCTGGTGGAAGTTGAAAAGTAGTTAACGTGATGAAGCATAGAAGTATCTTTAATGTAACCACACTTGAAGGGGGCCGAGTAGAACAAAATATTGAGAATGTGGCTATTGAACCATATCAAGAGCCTTTAACTTCTGACATCCCCGACACAAGCACTATTCACATCAACAATGACATCCACTTCCCACAAGGTGAGTACATTCCAATTTCAGGTTTAGGGTTCGATTTCGGTTCACTGTCGTACATCCCACCTAGTCACGACTTCATTAACGATGAAGATGAAGATTCAGATGAAATTCTTGAGAATGATCTAGAAGATCCGGATTACGATGAGGATAGCGATTGAGTACTTTATTATTAGACGTAAGACGTTCCAAATGTGAACATAGAACATTGTACTGTAAAACATATGTATTTGTACTGCTAAAAGATTAATTATTAAATAAGTGTTTGTAATGAAAATATACATAAATTTATTTTTTGCGACGAGAAAGCCTAAATTCGTCGCTACAGATATAACTTAAGCGACGAAAAAGAGTTATTCGTCGCAAAGGGCCTAAAATATAGCCTGTTCGAGTTTTGCGCCAAATATTTGGGCCAAAATTCGAATACATAGATTGGGCCATGATATTCGTCCATTCGTTGCTTCATCTATATCAAATATACCCAGACTCAGTTTCAGCCCAATTTCGTATATCACCCAGTTTGCCTCCGTCTTCGACCTCATTCTCAATTCGCCTCGCCAGAATCACTCGAAACCCTAATCTCAATTAGCCTTCGTCGCAAACCCTAAACCCTCTCTCTCAAATTCGTCCTCCCAATTCCAATCCCAAACATGTCACCATTGATGAAGAAAAGGGCCAGGGAGATTGCGTCTGAGAGATTACAATCGGCTTGTGATATTCAATTTGGTTCCGACACGACAGAGAATACGGCGGGGCCGACAAAAGATGTGGCTAGCCAGTATACGTTTGTAGGAGATGGTGAAACGACTACACTTTCACCACCAGCGTCGATTGCCTCTACAGATCCCCTACCAAAAGAAGCTCAGGTGACGGTGTTCGATGGTGTTAGTGTTCAACGTGGTACTAAGAAGTCCACCGAACCTCCCCCAAAATGTCAACGAGAATTCGGCAACCTTGACAAGGTCAAAAGAATTGTAAAATGCACCAGCTTGATCGAAATTGTGTATGACGACTTCATCAGAGGACCATCTTCATCAACAGTGAACAACCTCCTGGTTAATTACATTGGTTCCATCATTCGATCGAAAGTCAGACTGTCGACCAAAAGCTGGGAATGCATCGGTGACTCTGAGAAGAAGAAGTTGATAGGCGGGCTTAAGGTAAGAATTCATTACACTTTTGCTGAATGAGTTGTTTTTATTGTTAATTATTCATGTTTACAGTTTATTAATGATGATGATGTTATAGGTGAATGAGTTGTAGGTGATGTTAGGAGAATTTACAAGTAGAAGAGAATTAAACCTGCGGTTATGTTAATAGTTTCATCATATCGAGGTGCAAATGCTAAACATGATATTAACCAAATAGTGGCAATACTGAACTTTGTTTAGTTACTTCCTAGAACCAACTTTAACCCTATCAGTGAAATGACGATGAATACTCATAACATTTATTCTTAGGCCCCCTTGCCATTTCAATTTGAATTATAGATAAAATACCAGATTTGGTGCACCAAGTTTCTTGACTCTGGTTACTCAGTCTGCCCTTGAGTTGACAATCAATTCCCTACTTGAGAAGGAACTTACCCACAATTCCTTGAAAATTTGAAATTGGAATCAGTCTTACAAGAGACTAGTACAAAACTACAAATCAAAATGGTAAACTAGATCAATAATGACTTTCTTATCATAGGTTACTGATTTCAAATCTTATTTATTCTTCACCTAATTTCATCTACTCCTATGTACAAAGAGTTTGTCAGCATGATCAACCCCTTTAAAAGAGTAATTTTTATGCATCACTAGGTAGGTAGGTGATCTATCATGCTTCACCAGCCACATTTTCCATTGCTCCAGAGTTCCAGTACCAACACTCTAGAAGCAGCAAACAGAGTCTGTCCCTATACAAATTTACATAATTATATTTATATGTACACAAGTAGACTGGCATTTGGCTCTATCATCCTCACCAAAGTACATGGCAGATTTGTTGCATAAATGTGACATGTAAGCCACAAGGGAAACTGAAACCATGAGGGTAATTCAGATGATGCAATTGCTTTTCTGCTAACTAATCAGAATAAAATGCAAATGGTGACTAGCATACAGTTTACTTTTGACAGGTTGCATTCTATATTTCAATACATGTGTGTTTACATATACATGTTTTACGGGTATATAAGTATGCAAGCGAAAGAGATCTGACTTGTCCCTAATCTACACCTAAAAAGTGGCAACACATTTTCAGAAAGCTCTTGCCTAGACAAGTAGATAGTATATATATGCATGATTTAAATATTTACCACTGCATAATCTAGCAAAATGACTTATCAGTAACGTTTCGATATTCTTGGCATCGAGCACTTGTTCTTCTTGTCATGATATATGGTGAATCTACTATTTTTATTCTTCATTATTTCAATTTTTAGTTTGATGAGGAGTTGTTTGTGTTGTAGCCGTATTTTAAAATTGATTTTGGGGATAAATGGATGTGGGCGTGGCTTGAAGATAAGGCGGGAACCATATATCGAGATTGGAAGGGGGACTTTTCAAGACATTATAAGGAGTATGGGAGAGAAACAATTCCGGCTGATTTGATACACATGCAAGATGAGTGGGACTGGCTTTGCTGACACTTTGAGTCGCCTGATTTCAAGGTATTATTCATATAATATACTTTTATCAATGGTTCTTACATAGATATATCTTTTTACATCAATGATTCTTTCTCAAGGAACTCATTCATAAAATTATGAATAATGGTAGAAAGAGTCTAAAAACCTTAGAAGTAGAAGCTCATTAAGATGCCCAGAACTTAACTACCCACTAAAAAATATGTGTGTATCTATGAGGCTCTATGTGTTTTATTGTCATAGAAACTCTATCAAGTATCCACATACTGAAACCATACTTTGCAACTCAATAAGAAACTAAGGCCCTTTTTATCCTTGAACTAGTTTTCAACTAAGATTTCATTTTCCTTTGTGTTTTTTTTTTGTCTTCTTTTTGGTTCATTTGTTTTTCTTTCCCTGACATTATGAATATGAATGTGAACTACGTACTATGTGATTGGCAGACACGATCGGCGGCTAACACGACCAACCGTGGTAAGAAGGAGTCAGAGCACCACACCAACGGCTACCTATTATCTACAGGGTGGTCCACCACAAAGAGAAGGGTGAGGAATTTTCTGTTATCCCAGCTTATACGGAGACGTATGACATAGTCAACGACCCTAAAGCTGCCAAAAATCTTGTAAGTTAATTAAATCTGGTGCAAATAGCTTACATATATTCTTTGGATAGTTTTTAGTTAGTTCAATTAAACCCTTAACTGTTTTTCAACTGTAATATGAATTTAAATTTCAAATCTAATTACAAGCTTATCTTTTACCTCTTATATGCAGGAGGAAATGCAGAAAGAGGTCATTGAATTAAAAAATGTACAAAAGAATGCAAACCCTGACATCCCGGAGGCTGAACTCCCACCTTTGGAGTGGGAGTTGAATATTAAGGTGCTTGAAGCAGGAGTTGGCAGAAGAGCCGGGAAGGAGATCAGTGGTCTTGGAAGAGCAGGTGTCCAACAACCATCATCTTCCACTCCACGTTCTCGAGTTCATAAGATGGAAGAGAGATTACATATTGCTGAGGAGAGGGCCGAAAAAGCTGAGGCGGTTTCACAAAAACTTAGTGAAGAGATGACATTGGTGAAGTAGCAACTAGCAACAGTGATTCTTTCATGGCACAACAGACTGGGTGTCCTCCACAAGTCTCTTCCCAACAACCCAAAGATGAAAATGTTGATGCAGGGAACAACATGGAAGCTGAGAGGAACAAGCTAGGTACATCACTACATGCTTCACTATTTTGGTTTTGTTTAGATGGAGAAGCCTTTGGTTAGGTTGTTGTGAAGTTGGTTTTGTTTAGATGGAGAATCCTTTAAGGTTAGGTTGTTGTGCAATTGGTTTTCTTTAGATAGAGAAGGGTAGGCTAGCTAGATGGAGAAGCCTTTAAGGTTTATGTAGTTTGAGTAGGATAAGCTAGCTAAGCTAAGATGAATGGTTTTGTTTAGTTGTAATTCAAGGTGTTACTAAAGAGTAAAGACTTTGTATGAACAAATTATGCATATATGAAGATTTATTGTTTGTTAAATTTGGAGTTTTACAGTTTTTGTTTCTATAGATGATGATGAATTGATGATAGTGAAACAGGGAGGACAAGGAAAAAGCAAATAAAACTAGCCTCAGTGAAAAACCTTATGCGACGAACATGGTAGTGTCGTTGCATAAGTACATCAAGTATTTTCGGCAATTCACCCCCGTTTCGTCGTTATAGAACTACGGAAGACGAAATATTTTTCGTCGGAAAACATATGCGACCAAATGGACTATTCGTCGCATAAGTGATTTGGTCGCATAAGTGAATCAACATTTCGTCAACAATTCCACCAATAATTCGTCGTTATAGAATTACTAACGACGAAAAAATATTCGTTGGAAAAGAAATGCAACGACACTCATCATATAAGTGGACACAAACTCGTCGCTAAGATTTTGTGCGACAAACATTTATTCGTCGCATTATGGATTTTGTAGCGACAAATAAATTATTTTCGTCGCGACGACTCTTATGCAACACCACTTATGCGACGACTCTTATGCAACACCTCTTATGCGACATCATTTATGCGACGACTCTTATGCGACCAATTTTTCGTCTCATAGGTACCTATGCAACGAATAAAGTCTCTTATGCCACAAAATCCTTTCGTCTCTTAAGTCTGTCATCCTACCAGTGTACGACATTTTTTTTCTATCAAACCACCGACCACACTTTATTAACTACAAATGAGACATGTGCTTGATATTCTTGTCCAGAGAGGAACAAAAAAACAGATTAATTAAGATGCAAGAACAAGTAGATTATCAATAATGGAACACAAACACATTATATTCAACAACAGCATCTCCGGTTGTGGCATTGAACGTGAGAGTCTTGGCCTGAGCATAACCCCGAGCAAACCGAAAAAGTCCACTTCCACCGATTATAGGCATCTCTCTTACAGCTTCAACCACAGCGTTTCGTCCCAAAACAGTAAGACTGCTACCATTAAACTTGCCTTCAGTGAAAGCCAAGTTCATGCTCATCAACAAAGCATCTTCACTTTGTGAGGCAGATGCATAAAGCCCTTGTGCTCTTCCCACAAGTTTGGAGCTCCTTTTGGGGCCGATAGTCAAGGCATCATCGATCATAGCTACAGAGCCAAACAGCGTTGGAGATTTGTAAGATGTGGGTGGTCGGACAACCCAGATGGCAGTTGGGTTGGGGCGGCTGGCGATGTCATGGAAGTAGAAGTGGAGGTGGCATAGCTTCTCTTGTTTGAGCCCGAGTGATAATGGAGATGTGTTTTCAGAGAAGATCGAGGATTTTGCAGTGGCATGGAATCCATGGGTTGTGAAGAAGAGAATGGTGAGGGAAATGAGGAAAGTAGAATGGAGTGCTGGGAGCCTTTTAGAACTTTTGGTCATGGTGTGAGAAATGAAGTAGGTTTGTTTAGTGTTGGCATAATGTATATACCAAAAGCGGAAGGAAGCTGGTGGATTGCATCGTCATCGTGACAAAATAATGGTTGCCACAGCTGATCGCACAGGTCCGGCTGTTCTTTTTCAGTGAAAAATTTACTATAGATGGCACAGCCTTTCTTTTTCATCTTCAAGTGTCTACCCACCTACACTTTACACCGGAGTGGGAGTATTTACACGCGAAATTGAATGTATATTTCGTTTAATGCGCATAGTGGTGCATTTGGTCATATATATATATATATATATATATATATATATATATATATATAAAGTTCTTATCTAGAGTGGGACATCGCTCTAATATATATATATATATATATATATATTGTCTGGTTGGCATAGTGGTGTGTTTAGTTCCACGTTCTCAAGTCAAGTGTTAGTGGATCCACTATGTCACTCTCAAGACAATGTACAAGAGTGATTCTCGTTTTTCACGAATTTGACTAACCTGAATAAGTCCGCTAATCGGTTGTTTGCACTTTACCTGGATGTACCTTAAGAAGATTTCCTGTCGATTCTTTAAATCTGTTGAGAAACAAAATATATAATTTGAAGACAAGTTGTATCAAGCAATTTCGAGGAAGAGGCTAGGACATTCAAACGCAAGAGATCCCAAACTCATTTGCCAAATTCACATACTCCGATCCGATTAATTAGTTACGCTTTCAACCAAAATATTCATGCCTAGCAAAATGAAATTAGCTGGATAGACTATTACCACATGTTATTATGTTGTATGAGACATAACAAGCTAATAAATCAAAGCAAATGAACTTAACAGTTGAGTAATTGTTTTGGCCACACCAGTAAGTCTGGGCGAGCAAAGTCTCTTTTAGTTGTTGCGGGCGTGCCACCGCGCGGACGCGGAATGTAATGGTTGTAGTAGCGGGGTGCGCTTAGCCTTTTGCATCTAATCAAGCGACTGAGGATGGAGAGAGCACCAACTCCACCGCAGGGTTCTTCAGATTCGCCTTGCGTACTGGGCAAGGACTTACAGTAGTCCGCATGAGCGTCACAATATCGATACTCGACGTAGGATCGAGCAGAGCTTCAATTGGGAAGGAGAGGAAAAAAGAAAGAGAAAGCTCCGGAGAGCGTACGGGGAAACGAAAGGAAAGCTCCGGGGAGGGTCTGAGGTTCGACTAGGTCGAGAATTTCAACAAGGTTGAAAGTTGTTTTGTTGTTTGATTGATTGATTGAGTAGTCCCTTCTGTAAGCCGTAGAGCTTCTTTATATAGAATTACTTAGGGCCACAGGTATTGGCCCAAAGCATGTCAAAGACTTGTAGGAGTCTTCAACGATAAATGTGGTGTAGGCGATGTAAATCACTTCGTGGAGACCTAAAGGCCTTCTAGGCTTATCCTGTTAGATGTGCATACGTATCATGTATACACGATTAAGGAATAGAACCAACCCCTTCCCATGCAAGCAACACATGCACGTGTTGTCCTTCAAGCCAAGCATGGATAATTATCTCCTTCTTCAATTGAAATACTATGACTCTGGACGTGTATGCAAAACAGATATGCACAGTTTACATGTATATCTCCTTAATCAACTAGAATTAGGAGTAATCATATGCTTCACATCTATGTGTCAAACATGATTGCACTCCCGTCCAAATCCATCTTAATCATACATCTCCTTAATCATATAGAAGTAGGAATGATCATATGCTTCTCTCCATGCATGCTCACGTACGGCTCAATCATGTAATTAAACACCGCTCCTTTCTTTATTCAAGGGGACGACGGGATGCTGGCGAGATGCCTTTGAGATGCCATCGAGATGCTTATGTGATTAAAGGACCACAAGCCATGCACGTGCTCTTGTATATACAAGTTGGGGTACGATGCCAAGTCGAGGCGAGGTGTTCCAAATCGGGGCGAGGTGTTCCCCCAACAATTAAATTCTTCTTGTACGCGAAATCCATTATGCGGAGTCCATTCGTACGCGGACTGTCCAGCTCGCATGACTTTCTGGCGGGCCATCACTTGTAAACCCATTATTTCGGGCTCGCCGGTATGACGTGGACCATAAATTTAACTAATATTCACTAAGACAATTACTGTCCAGTAAAATATTAATTTGGGTGTAAACATTGCCCCCCAGCCTCGAAGTCATGAATGTCAAGAATGACTGAAGAGGTTTATGTTCATGCTGCCCCAAAGCCACTGGAATTGGCTCGGTTCATACACAAAATAATTGTGAGTAAACAAGCCTGTGAATAGGCTCTAAAACTCATGTACCCGGTAACAAAGCATTGTAGCGAAGTTGCTGTACGATTCGCCCAGTACCATATTAATCAATTGATGACCATAAACTTAACATAGGTACCTTGGACTTGAATGACTATGAATGATGCCGTGTGCTTCGCCTGCTCCACTCAGAGAACAATAGTACCATGCATGCACCTCGACTAGATAATGTCCTTGAAGGAATGTACCTTGCACAGACGTTCACTTTGACTGGATTCAAAAATTGCATTCAAAAAAATTGCCCTTCGCTTGAGCTCTTGGCACTGGCGAACCAAATCATGGAGTGACTTCGTTGCCCCCCAGTATGGATCAAATGTGAATTTTCGAAAAAAAAAATAGGCCACAGGGATTGGCCTAAATAATGACCAAGACACCTCAAGAAGGGTCTAAAGTCTGAAATATCTGGAACACATATCTACCCTAATGTGCCCCCCAGTTTTGATGTCTGTTCGACGAATAAAGGACATCAAAACTTTAGTATGCCCCCCCCCCAGTGAAGGAGTTGTAGCACCATGCATCGTTTAAGTTAGCAAACACCGAAAAAGGTCGTGGACCGGCCTTGAGTAGATCCCGGTGTATGAATAAAGGTACACAAAACTTGTATGGATGCCCCCCAGTAAAGGAAAGCTCGCTGCAAGGTCATGAAACACATTGAAAAAGCACATTGCAACTTCGCGCGTATCCTGACCTGTCTGCATTCAAACTGCCATAACTCCCTCCAGGAATGTCGGAATGACAAACCGTAAAATCTTCTGGAAAGTAGACATCCAGAGCTTTCTATTGATATAGGGCTCGCCTGCTAGTTCTTCCTAGATCATTCCAGCTGAATCGGCGAAGTTCTTCCTGGATCATTCCAGCTTGATCGGCGAGGTGGACTGTCTGGTATCCTGACCCACCTGCATTCAAACTGCCATTACTCTCTCCAGGAATGGCGAAATGACGAACCGTAAAATCCTCTGAAAAGTAGACATCCAGAGCTTTCCATTGATATAGGGCTCGCCTGCTGGTCCTTCATAGATCATTCCAGGTTGATCGGCGAGGTGGACTGTCTGGTATCCTGACCCCCCTGCATTCAATCTGCCATAACTCTCTCCAGGAATGGCGAAATGACGAACCGTAAAATCCTCTGGAAAGTAGACATCCAGAGCTTTCTGTTGATATATGGCTCGCCTGCTAGGTCGTTCTGGATCATTCCAGCTGAACCGACGAAGTTCTTCCTGGATCATTCCAGCTGAATCGGCGAGGTGGACTGTCTGGTATCCTGACCCGCCTACATTCAAACTGCCATTACTCTCTCCAGGAATGGCGAAATGACGAACCGTAAAATCCTCTGGAAAGTAGACATCCGGAACTTTCCATTTATATAGGGCTCGCCTGCTGGTTCTTCCTAGATCATTCCAGGTTGATCGGCGAGGTGGACTGTTCGGTAGTGGATGTTGCAACTTTCAGCAACTATTGGAATTTCTTCTCTGACTTGACTTTGCTGGCAGCAATTCAAGGTATATGGAATGCCTGCGGTATTGTTTCCAGGCCTCAGGGATAGGCCTCAAATAAAGTTCAGCCTTTTGGAGGCAAAAACGTTGTCTTGCATTTCAGCAAAACCAAGGATCTCTTTTTGGTGTTTTCTGCTATTTGATTTTTTTTGTATTTTTTTTTTCAATGCGAGAAAGAAAGAAAAATGAAAGAAAACAGAAGTAAAAACTGAGGTAAAGCTAAGAGTAAAGGAAAGAAGAGAGTATAGCATGGCTAGTTACCCTTCGTAAGGCCACGGGGGAGGCCACCAATGCTTCACTCCAAGCCTCGACGCCGTTATGTTTCCGGCATGAGAACCTCGCTGTTGAAAATTTCCAAGTGTTGAGCAGAGATGTTGTGCGTCAACCACCTGAAAATTTGAAGAAAGTAGCTCGTAGGGACTGCCTTGTTGCCCCCCAAGCATCTTTGTTATGTGGCAAAGCATGATCTTCAATTGCATTCTTGCGGACAAAATGGTGTAAAGATCTGCCTTGTCACCGACTATCATGTCAGAATGCATGGTCTTATCATGTATAGCCACGCATTGCTTATGGAAGAGGACTATATCAAGAGCTTCACTGGGATTGAACTCTTGTGGAATATGATTATGAGACAGACGCGCCAACATATAGTCTTCATCATATTCATCATAAATTGGCTCTGTGTCAAAATCAAATTTAGAGTCACCATAGTCCAGCGAATCCACCTCTGCCTCTAATGCAAATATATGAAATCCATGAGCATCATGTTTAGATGCCACCAAGTCCCTGCTGCAGACTAGAGTGAGATGACCCTGAGAATACTCGACTTTACACCCATGTATAATAAACTTGTAATTCTGGGTGTAAAAACGTTTTCCACATACAATACTAAAGCCATAGTTTGGCCTTTGAACTTGCATGCATAGACTCCAATTGTATTGGAGTGTGAGGCCACGAATTGGCCTAGGTATACCACCACACCATGTATAATTAAGTTTGTCATGACCTGGGGCAGCTTCTTGATAATGTCCAGTAATAGGACAAAACTTGAGTTGATCATGCCCTTGATCATGGTGGTGGATTAAAGGAAGCAGGCGAGTTACGCCGTGCCCCCCATGCATCTGACCTGTGTCCACATATACCTCTCGCATAGGGAAGCTGGCTTCTTGGACACCTTTTATATGAATTTGTGGTTCGCCATCATCAATGTTCGAACCAATTTCATCTTCTAAGATGGACTGTTCTGTCCTATCTTCAAGCTCCGTTTCCTGAGGAACACCGTCAGTCTTCAAGATAGGATTATTATTCAAAATCTTTGCGGCTTCAACCTCAGGTTCTTTGTCATTGATTGACAAACAAATTTTTTCTTTGAACGTGGGCTCGTCCAAAGGAAAATCTTCGCCATTAGATTGGCTGCTAGGCAGTTCAATCTTTTTGGCAGGGACATGCTCGTCAACTGTAAGCTTCACATTTAGGCATTGTAAAGCCTTTTCGTTTTTTTCAGCAGCCTCAAGCTCACAATGTCGCTTGAGGATGGCATCACATTTTTCTGTAAAGGCAACCCAATCAGCTTTTTTCTTTTCTTCAGTAGCCTTTCTAGCAGCCGTTTCCTTTTCTTTAGTAGCCTCTCTAGCAGCCGTTTCCTTTGCGTGTTGCTTGAGGATGGCAACCATTCGTTCGGCATGTTTTTTGCGGCTAGCAGCTCTTAGTTCGGCATATTTTCTCTCGATGGCTCTTGATTTTTCTTGGAAATCTTGGAAATCAAATTGCATCTCTGTTCGTCGATCCTGATGAAGGTGACGTCAGAGACTACCCTGGTCCCACTGGGCATGCCAATGTTTTGGCCACACCAGTAAGTCTAGGCGAGCAAAGTCTCTTTTAGTTGTTGCGGGCGTGCCACCGCGCGGACGCGGAATGTAATGGTTGTAGTAGCGGGGTGCGCTTAGCCTTTTGCTTCTAATCAAGCGACTGAGGATGGAGAGAGCACCAACTCCACCGCAGGGTTCTTCAGATTCGCCTTGCGTACTGGGAAAGGACTTACAGTAGTCCGCCTGAGCATCACAATATCGATACTCGACGTAGGATCGAGCAGAGCTTCAATTGGGAAGGAGAGGAAAAAAGAAAGAGAAAGCTCAGGAGAGCGTACGGGGAAACGAAAGGAAAGCTCCGGGGAGCGTCTAAGGTTCGACTAGGTCGAGAATTTCAACAAGGTTGAAAGTTGTTTTGTTGTTTGATTGATTTAGTAGTCCCTTCTGTAAGCCGTAGAGCTTCTTTATATAGAATTACTTAGGGCCACAGGTATTGGCCCAAAGCATGTCAAAGACTTGTAGGAGTCTTCAATGATAAATGTGGTGTAGGCGATGTAAATCACTTCGTGGAGACCTAAAGGCCTTCTAGGCTTATCCTGTTAGATGTGCATACGTATCATGTATACACGATTAAGGAATAGAACCAACCCCTTCCCATGCAAGCAACACATGCACGTGTTGTCCTTCAAGCCAAGCATGGATAATTATCTCCTTCTTCAATTGAAATACTATGACTCTGGACGTGTATGCAAAACAGATATGCACAGTTTGCATGTATATCTCCTTAATCAACTAGAATTAGGAGTAATCATATGCTTCACATCTATGTGTCAAACATGATTGCACTCCCGTCCAAATCCATCTTAATCATACATCTCCTTAATCATATAGAAGTAGGAATGATCATATGCTTCTCTCCATGCATGCTCACGTACGGCTCAATCATGCAATTAAACACCGCTCCTTTCTTTATTCAAGGGGACGACAGGATGCTGGCGAGATGCCTTTGAGATGCCATCGAGATGCTTATGTGATTAAAGGACCACAAGCCATGCACATGCTCTTGTATATACAAGTTGGGGTGCGATGCCAAGTCGAGGCGAGGTGTTCCAAATCGGGGCGAGGTGTTCCCCCAACAATTAAATTCTTCTTGTACGCGAAGTCCATTATGCGGAATCCATTCGTACGCGGACTGTCCAGCTCGCATGACTTTCTGGCGGGCTATCACTTGTAAACCCATTATTTCGGGCTCGCCGGTATGACGTGGACCATAAATTTAACTAATATTCACTAAGACAATTACTGTCCAGTAAAATATTAATTTAGGTGTAAACAGTAATCAATCACATATATCTTGGGTCATTTCATACTGTTCCTTAACAACAAGATGCCATCAAGGTACGTGAGTCATATTTCGGATGGAAAAATAAATTATGTTGACCCCGTTGAAAAAATGCAGAGTATTTAGTAAGAGAAGACGACTCTCAAAATCTCATATCCAGGTCCAAGCTAGAGGACTCATTTGTTTTTTTTTTTAACATCTCAAACATGCATCTCTCTTTATTATAAAGCTATAATATGAAAGTAAATTAATTAAAAACTAACCAACAGAGAATCAATAATGAAGAACGTATACATTATACTCCACAACAGCATCCCCAGTGTTAAAATCAACCTTGTGAGTCTTAGCACGAGCATATCCCCTAGCAAACCGGAAAAGGCCGCTCCCGCCGACTATCGGCATCTCCCTCACGGCGGAGAACACTGTGTTCCTTCCCAACACGCTCAGATAACTCCCATTATACTTGTCTTCCATAAAAGCAAAGTTCAGCACCATCAAAAACCCTAGCTCGGTTTGCGAGGCCGAAGCATAAATGCCTTGTGCCTTTCCGACTAGCTTGGATCCCAGCTCCGGTCCGGCAGTCAAGGGGTCGTCAATCATCATCACCGCACCGAAAGCTGTGGAGGAGTTTTGGGTCGTGGGAGCCTCGGCGACCCTAATGGCTGTCGGGCTGCGACCGCTGACTATGTCATGGAAGTAGAAATGGAGATGGCTCAGTTTCTCTTTCTTTAGACCGTGTTTGGCTCGAGACAAGGGTCTCGAGAAGTGGCGGTCGCCCGCACCGACGAGGGTTAAGAGGAAGAGAAGAGTCAAGAGAATGGTGTAGTGGGAAACGAAGCTTCGGAGGGTCTTGGCCATTGTTGGAGACGGAGGTGTGGTAAAGCTTTGCATCTATAGGCTATAGCATTTGGGTAAAACTCTTTTATAGTACAAAAGGAGAACGGTTGATTGTTTTAATTAGCGTAATACTCATACATTCCACTGATTCCAGGAGTACTTTACACTTCAATAAGCCAGGCACAAGCAGTCTATAGTGACTGCTTGAATAAGCCAAGTAGTCAATTTCGTTTTCTTGTTTTTTAACATTTTGGTGGGAATACTATGGAGAGTCATCAACATGCATTAGAATGAAGACCTTACTGTTGTGATTGAAATACGACCAAATTCTCTCTTGAAATCAACTGGAAATTGTAGTAGCTAGAAATATCAACATATATGGGGAGTTTAATGGGAGAGAAAATGATGGGAGTGTAAGTCATGCACATGGACCATCGATGACTGCCAAAAGCACCATTCTCTTTGGAATTATATGCAAGTCTGTGACCGAAAGAAAAGAATAAAGGGCATGGATAGCGTGGTTGGATATGGACCCGAGTTATGTGGTCGTTGCTGTCCTATTTTCAAGCCTTCACCTAGGTCTTCGCCAAAAGAAGAGTAAAGTACCGGTTAATAAACCATTACACAAGTTAATAAACCGGTGAGGAATTATTACTTGCACCCGGCACATTATTGAAGTGGTGTTCCTCACCAATGAATAACTGACACGTTTACATAAACTTATGGCGTGTGATTTCTTGTTGACACATAACCCATATCCGCTAACGTTCAATTAACATTATTCTCTCTTCCAACAAGGTGAAGGGTTTTCAGTGTTTCAAGCTTTTCAGCTATAAGTCATTCATCAGCTCTTTTCCAGCTCTTTAATTTTCATCACCCACATGATACCATTTCCATTCTTATGAATCTCAAATCTGCCATCTTTATACCCTCGGAAAAAATTTCTACTCATCAACCTATATGTCTATCTATTCGTCAACTCTTAGCAAAATGAAGCCAATTTAAGCTTCTGGGTTCAATTTACAGGGATTTGAGAGGAGAGAGAAAAATTAGATATGAGTTTCACTCTCTCCTCCACCACCAACTACCAAGCACCACCGTGACTCACCTTCACCAATACTAAAATCACCGACTTCCGCCGAGTCTGTTCCTGCCTCCGCGTCATCCGACAACATTCAGGTACCCATAATTTTATTTGGGCACCTAAACCTTCTTCAGACATCCCCATTATTAAAATATATACTAAGATCGATCTTGTGGTTAATTCAATAAATTTCTTGAATTTTTCCCTTAATGGCACTTGTTGTCTAACAACCATCCCAAACAAATAAGATATTCTTCTGAGGTGTATTAGTTCTACCCAGATGTCTTCACGCTTCCGGACTCCAGTTCAAACAGCCATGAAAAGTGAAGAAGAAGAAAAACTAGTGTTGTAAACGCTGTGTGTGAATTATTTGACAGAGTGACAGAGTTAACAACTTAAATACCATTTAACTCTAATTTAAAATTAATGTAAACGAGTCAGTTATTCATTGGTGCAGAACACCAACTCAGCAATGGGCTGAGTGCATGTAATAATTCCTCGGTAATTTGATGGAGTTCGTCTTTACTTTGTTCAAATTTCTTTCACTTTCATCGACTTTTGCTATGTTTTCTCAAAGACGTTTCTTCACTAATAGTCCCTTGACTACAATGTACCTACCAATGTGATACCCCAACTCTTATTCATACCAATGAAGTACCTGAACTTTACTTTTGCTATCAAAAGAGTACTTCCGTTAAAAATTTTAATTATTTCGTTAACAAAAAGGGTAAAAATGTCTCTCTTTTTTATTTTTTTTTATTACCTCACTTTTATGAAACTAAAACTTATCACCGTAAGAATTAGCCTTCAACATGTCACTATTTCACCTAACGATTCCTTGTCTAATTGGTTACTATCCTGGCAGAATCACTTGAATCACTATTTCACCTAACGACTCCTTGTCTAATTAGTTACTATCCTAACGGAATCACTGCTGGCTTAATATGAAAATTTTTAGTTCATAAAAGCAAAGTATTTGTAAAATAGAAACACAAAACATATTTAATTATGCATATATTAACTAAATATTTTGTGACGAATTATGGGACACAAGATAGAATTTATTTATTCCAACATAGATACAAATACAAAACCTAGAGCCTCGCTCTCAGGTAAACAACTAAAGTTATTCATACTTTTAATAGTTATAATTACAAGATAAACATTTGCTTGTAATAAAAAGCACTTCATACTAGATGATTACAACACACCACACAATAACCACACTCTTATACTATATTAGAATGACTATATTTTGGCTATCTTACTTTTTGAGAAAGGTTGAAATAACTTATATCTCGTGTTTCTGATGCCCTCATACTGACGCCTAAGGCCTCTTATAGAGGGAGCTAACTCCAAACCAAAATTAAACTTAGCTAATAATAAGTGGACGACATAAGAAATCTGATCTTGATAACATTACTTTTCAAAAAGTAAAGTCTTGTTTTTATGCATCGACTACCACTAACTTCTTATCAAAAAGAAAAATTTATTGCCTTGATGCGTCGGCAACCGTTCATCTTTCCATCATATTTGTGACGTTGTGATATTCTTTCGGATCCTCCTCATATCTTGCTGAAGAGTTTGGACCATTGTATTCTCATCCACACGCGGTGTCATCTTCTTCATTGTCAAGGTATGAATCATAAGGATAAGGAATCTTATACTTTTCATCCTTCTCAATTTTTTCTAGCCACGTGGTCGCAGCTAATGTGCAATCAACCTCCTTCCTTATAAGAGTTGTGAAAGATCACAATTCTCTTGAGGTGGATGATTATATATAGCAAGTGACCATTATATTTTCTCCACTTGTTAAAAGACTTGAATCATAATGTCTTAGGACCACATTTTTGATACTTGCTATAGTCATAGCCTTCATCCATGAGATGCTTTGATTTGGTCTACCATTTTTTCCTACAACGGCTAGTTTTTGAACTGGACTCTGAATTAACTTGACATAATGGTACGAAGAAATATAATTCACCTATTCATCTACCATTGTCCATTCTAAAAGAGTTGATATGAATTTTAACCTCATGATACATTCATCAGGTCTAATGTTCTTAACAACTTTAGATATTATATCTGAGAGTCCTTTTAAATCTTCATTAGTTTTCGTCCGGAGGTTATGAACAAAACCATTTTCTACGAGCCACATTTTGTGTTTCTGAGGATGCTCTGCTTGAACATCAACCAAATGTCTCCTATAATATGGGCCAGGGACTGCTGATAATGTCTGTGGAAGAACATTTTTATTTTCAAAACCTCCTAAGAGATCATGGAAGTTGTACCATTCGAATTCTTTTAGTGCTAAAATAGAGACTTTAGCACTTTCATTATTTTTAAGGTATAAAACCTTAGAATTTCCCGCTGGTACATTTTTATCCTTTGTATGAAATCCATACAATTCTTCTGTTAATGTTTTAAGGGATTGAAGCAAGTGAGCTTCATTCTCTTCATAGAATGCATATAAAATATTATCCACAATAATCTTATGTTTGAAGGTCAATAGCCTATTTGTCCTGAATACTGGTTTTTGAAAAATCTTTAACGGTTGATCATGAATAATCTTTTTCCCAGTAACCACAAGTAGTTTGTCTGCCCTAAAAGGGGCTCTTCTGTTTTTTGGCAAAGCAGCATGTGACGACTTAGATTTTTTTTGAAAATAATATTAATATCTAAAATAGTGTGTGTGTGTGTGTTTTTTTTTTTTTCTTTTACTCTATACTGTTGATATTTAGTATTTTGTGTGTGTATATTTATATATGGTACTATACATGCTGAAATTATTTTTGTTGTTTTTAGACTTGTATTTGTTTCATCTTATTTGGTTAAAGTGGAAATTTTGATCCAACACCCTTGACCCAAACCCGAGCCAAAAACAACTTAGGAAAAGAAAGAAACAAAAGAAAACTAGTTGTCGTAAGAAGTGTAGAACGACGCCCATAATTCTTCTCCTTCGCCTTTTGCTTCGTCTTCACCGTCTTCTTCTCCTTGACCAACTTCTTCTTCTTCCTCCTGACCAAATGTTTCCTAATCCGGAACCTTGCCGCCTTAAAAAAAGTCCAATTTCACAGCTACCGCCATGAACAAGCAGGAGGTGTCGAATTCTTGGGGATTTGTCGATGACTCATTGAAGCTATACCGTAGAAGCTAGAACCTAGGGGTCTAGTCTAGCACCTAAACGGGTAAGATTTCAATTGCATAATTCAATTTTGCTTCTTTTGTTCTTGTCTTGGACTCCCCGTTCTTCTCCTTTTCCGGACACTATAAATAGGGTGAAATTCGTGTGTTGTTGACATAGTTCGTCTTAGTCTATTAAGCACCCAAAGAGTGAGAGAGGGTGAGGCTTTAGCAGTAGAGAAAGAGAAAGAGTTAAGGTTTGTCTCCTTTTCAATTTGATTCTTGATTAGGATTTTGATTTGGAATTTAGGATTGATGTTCTAGTTCTTCTTATATTGGTTAAATTGATTTTCTTTTGAATCCTTTTGTTAATTCATTCATGTTGCATATGAGGTGCTTTAAGAGTTATTAGTTCTTTGTTTTTGATATTGCAAGTTGCTGTGTTTTGTTCTATGTATATGTTTCATATTCTCAAAGTCTTGTTGACAACTTGTATTCTTAAAAAAAGTTTAAGATGTGTTCTTATTTTTAGCTTTTGCAAACTGACTTTGTAAAACAAAAACAGATTTGAATCAAAATCAGTAATTTTCTTGATGCAGGTCATCCACTTCCGAAAATCATAAGTATTTGTAGAAAATTCCTTTTGCTGCAATTCAAGTTCCTGATTGATCTTTAGGATGTCTATTACAATTGATATGAAGACACCAACTGAAAATTCCTAGCCAACCTATGTCGTTTTTAGCCATAAAGTTTACTGGTCGGGAAGTTAGGAAGTTGTTTTGTGATTTCAAATTTCTGTTTTTAATTGCACTCTTTGCTTTTGAATCTTTGTTGTTTTGATATTATATTATACATATGTAATGATAAGATTATGTGGTTCTCATACATGTTATTAGTTCCTAAATTTGAAAGTAGAAACCATGATTTTAGATCGCTTAAAGTTGTTGAAATTTTAGAAGTTAAGACTGTTGTATATTACATTCTGTTAGCTATCTTTGTGGTGATTTTAGTTAGTCTTTAACTTGCAATTGTGTGTTTTTCCTTCTTTTTGAAACATTGGAGTGTTTGTATTCAGTTCCTAGAAGTTTTGTATCACAGAGTTTATGTTTTGCTTTTGAAAACAAAGTTTAGGCACTTTTAGCAAAATTTCCAGAAAAAAACCTCAGACTGTAACTGAACTTTGAAAATTCATAACTAATTCAAGAAAAATCTTTTTAAGGTGATTCTAACTCTCAGTGTTCCTTTTCTGTGTCTACTATAAGTCTTTAGAAGAACTCGAAGTCCAATTCTAAACAATTTTGTACAGTTTTTGAAGTTAAGGTGGCCGGTTCAGAAAGTTAGATTGTGTTGTTGTGTAATTGTGTGAAACTGTTTTGGTTTGCTATTGTATCTTCTGTTTAGCGTCCTAACTGAGTCTTAATTGGAATTCTATGTACTTGATTTCTTAAACTAATGCATGTATCTTTTATTAGGAACTTGCTGTGAGTATCAACAAAGGTAGGGGAAAACTTGGGGAACCACTGTGCTTGCTCTAATTGTTGTTTCATTGGGTTACATGCCTGTGTGAATTTTTTGTTTCCTTGCGGCCATTTATATATGTAGGATCTGTTTGGATGTACATGTTATCATATAAGGGAATGGAAAGCATTTTGGGGTAAAGAAGTTAGGATTAAACTTTTGTGTAGTTGAGTCATTGTCCTCGGAGGTACCATATCCTACGATGCCCGTGTGAATATGTAAGAATGAAGCAATTAGTATAAGTGAAAAGAGCAGGATGGGTGAAAGAGGAACGGACAAGATGACTAGCAAAAAGGGAATGTGAGATTTGAGTGGGAGGTAGTTCATATATTTGAGTATAGCCTAAGTCACCCTTGTGGTAAAATACATGGTATGAGACATGTAGACTTAGTTTATTCGGTTATATGAACTACATGGAGTATATAGTAGATGCATTTATTTATTTTACTAGAGTTGTTTATGATCTGTTTTGTTTGAAGAGGTTATTGCCACCTACTGAGCTGTTTGTGCTCACCCCTTTAAGTATTTTACAGGTGAGGAGTAAGTAGTTTGAAGTTGGTTTCTTGCAAGGATATTTTATTTACATGTAAAATATGTGTGTTGTTGTTTTCCTTAGAATAAGACATAAACTTCAGTCTACCTTTGTAATGTTACTTTTTTTAGTACCTTGTAATAAATGATAAATTTTAGTTCATTGTTGAGTTGTTCTTTTCCAATTTCTTTCATATTCTAATTATGAAAAATCTATTTCATAGTTGGAATATGAGTTCCACCTAAAAAAAATGTTTTTTTTCAAAAATTGAGCTGTGACATAGCAACCATTAACGGACTTGACATGCCTTTACCATTACCATCTGCCATTTGAGACGGGTTAGTCGATCTTTTATCCTGAGATCGGTCAGTTGAGATTGTTCCTTTAGGATACAGCAAGAACTCTTTTACTAGTTTTTCTTCTTCATTTGATGCAACAAATTGACCTTCATCTTGCAGGGTGATTTTAAAATGGTCTGAATGTTCATCCCAACCATAATTTTATTTTGGCTTAACTCATTCAGAAGACTGACTTGACTCTGTTACTCCACAAGACACAATGAATTGATAACCTTGTCCATCATGGAAAGGTCCTACGGTTTTATCACCGCTCTCATATCTTTCTCAAAGCCTATTTTCTTCTGATTCTGGTTTCTGGTTTCTTGGATTGCTACATTCTCTTTCAAACATTGCCATCTCCCTTGTAAGAACATTAGGCAGATAGTTCTTGTCACCTACAACCATTTCAACATCATATTCATATTGAGTTAAAAGCATATGTCATCTCAAAACTCTTCCTCTATCAACAACATTAGTTAATTTGTAGTTTTTAATTTTTTTTAACTCTTTTATTATCAGTTCTTACTACAAATTTGTTTCCTAAGAGTGTCTCAGCACCCTTAATGCCTTTTATTAAGGTAATGACTTCTTTGTCTCTAGTAGAATAGTTTAATTCTGCTGCGTTAAACTTTCCTAATAAAAATTTACAAAATTTTTCATGATTTGTATCGGGAGCAACAACTAAAACAGCACCTGCCAAGTAATATTCATTTGTATCAGTTTGCAAGATGATCAAATATCTCCTTTTTCAGGTAACTGTAAAGGATGGAGATTTTTTTTGTTAATTTTTTAATCTTCTTGACAGTATTATTGTCACCCTCTGTAAATGACTATTTCTTTTTAGAACTTGTTTTTGGAGAGAGAAGTATAGTGAGGTCACTAACTTGAGAAATAAAGTTTCTCACAAAATTAACAACTCTTAAAAATCTTTATAGAGATTTTGCATCTGGGATGTTGTCTGGAAACTGGCTGATTTTCTTGACAATGTGTTCTTGGAGACAAATCTTAAGACCAAATAACATAACTAACCATTCATAATGCTCTTAAGGAGTTTCAAAAGCTGTTAGAGCAATGGAATCAAGATACATTTCTTTACTTCTCTAGAAGAATTTGTATTTTTTTCTTCTTCTTAAGAATCTCTTTCTAGGAGAAGATTTTTCTTTTTTATATTCAGAACTTTTTCTAAACTTATACTTTTTTTGAAAGCAAAGTTTCCATCATTGTTGCTAGAGAGCCTCTTTCTGTACTTTCTTTTTTTACGAATATGATATTCCCATTGTGTTAGAGTATCTAGTATTTTTGGACACATATTTTCAACTCCCATGAGTTGCTTCTTTGAAATTTTAGATTTTATATTCTCTGTGCATTGCTTTCTTAAGAGATCCCTAACTCTTTCTGTTATTCCTCCTATAGTAAAGTATTGAAGGGGTTTTCTTCCAAGGACTGTGTTACTGTGTCGTTCCAGGATTCAGACAACTTTCTATAATATGTTCTAACGATATCGTCATTTTCAATATTTTCAATCGTGCAGAAGTAGTTTTGGAATTCATTGGAATATTCTTCGAAATACCTCATATTACAAATATTCAATTTTTGAATATTTTCTCTATCTTTTTTTTTAGATTGCTCACTATTCCCAGTGATATCCCCGCAGAATTGTGTATAGATAGTGATTGCAAAATCTAAAGGACTATTAGTCTGAGCTAACTTAACTGCCCAATCAGCCCACTTTGAATTTCTCTTAAATGACTGATATCATTTCTAGACTATTCCAGTTAAGGTTGACTCATAATATGTATAAGCATCCTCGTAGGCATACTTTGATAAGACTAGAGCATGAGTTACCTTTAAACTAGTAACACAGTCATCTATTGTCTTTTTTTTATCTCCTACCCTATCTAGATCCAAATAAACCCCTCTTTCGAACACTGACTGTCCTTATTTAGGTTCAGTAGGGGTATACTTCTGAGAATTTCGTTCTCCACTCTTTCATGTAGGAGTTTGTCCTTTTGGAAGCCTGAACTTGTTTTCTCAAATGACTATAGTCAAATTGTTTGTAATATTCTGCACTATGGTATGACCTTCTGGAGGAGTCTGCCTTTTACCTCATTCTGTTTCTATAGAAGATGTACTTGGCTCGTTTTTTACTGCTTGATAAGGAAAAATCTTTCTCTTGTTCTTTCCAAGTTGAATTTGAGAAATTTTATTCATAATGTTCTCCAATTCTTCTACGGATTCACAAGTCTCAGCTTGTGCATACAATCCTTTTAGTTTCTCTGCTCAATGCATTTTCATATGTCTTTTAGTATTTTTTTCCTCAAAGGATTCTTCATGAAAAATTGGTTTGGTTCGAGAGGAGCTAGCTTCTTCATAGTTAGCGAATGAGTGCCTATGAAATCGTAAACTTATTTTTCCCCCTATGTCTTTATAAATTGAAACGTTAGTGTTTTCAATCTATTTAACAGGAGGTGTCAAATTCCATTCTCTTAGGAATGTTACTTTATGTCACTTTGTGACATGTTTTTGCTGTGAATTATTTTTTGGGTTGGTAAGAACAAAAGTAATAATCTCAGGATTATTTAGAAACCTAGTAGTGAGAGTTACATTTGAACTCATTAACTTTTAATAGATTCAATAATCTATCTCAAGTTCCCATCATTCTTTTCATGAAAATCTCATTTGTCTTAATTCTTAATATTAGACAGTGAGCAGGGTCTCTAAGATGCGGTGTGAAGTTTGGAAACACATTGAAATATGCAATTTGGTTGCACAAGGAAGCTTATATTGTTCCTAACAGACTTTTCTTAAAATTTGTTATTCTATATATCGTCTTTTAAATCACATAAAACATAACAATATATTCCATCTCTTGATAAAAGTTTTATTCTTACTTTGACTGCTACAATATGCATATAGGAACATTTTTTTTTGGAACGCTTCACTTACTTCCTTTGAAGTTATTTATCTTATGTATGTTTTACTACATATGGCTAAAACAGTTAATTATAGTATCTTTGAATATGTGAGAATCCATAATGAAAGATATTTTCTTATAGATTTCGTTGAATTTAAATCTAGGGGCAGATGCTTCTCGCACACTAGATTCGATTTCATTATACTCAAATTCTTAAGTGTTTATTAACTGTACTGGAACTGTGTTCCTCTTACAAAGGATTATGCTCAGCATTTTCACATCTCTTTTTGACTTTAATGTTTTCCATTCAAGTAGCTTTGGTTCACTAAACCTTGGCCTACTTTCTCTCATTGGTAGAGAAGGTATGATGATTTTGCTAGCTACATTTTGAGCTAGTTTTTCTTCGTTGATCTTCTCATAACTTCTCATTTTGCATCTTTTCTACAATCTTTTGTAGATTTGAGATTTTGTTATTTAACTCTTGAAATTGAATTTCGAGGTCGGTACCTATCTCTTGGAGATAAGCTATCTTATAATTTTACTGATGAATTATTGCTTTCACATTTTCAGCAAGTTTTTCTGTAGGAAGATAGATTTCATCTTCTTATTTTACTATTGGATCTATTCTTTGATTCATCATATCCTATAAACAAAAGTTTCTAAAAGCTTTTTTAAGTTTTCTTATGTATCTCTTAGTTCCGCTGCTTTCTGATGAATATTGTTTGCAAGATTCTCAGTGTGGACTAATTTCCTTTCAATATCTATCAGATATTGCTTCTCTTTGAGATAATCTAGCTTGATTTTTTTGAAGTTATTTCCTCAAGTTGATTAATCCTTAGATTAAATCTCTCAAGTTGTTTTGTAAACTTTTCAGAGGTTTTATCTCTAGATAAATGATCTAGGAACTCGATTAAGCTTGGTCTTGCTTGATCAACCTCTTCTACTTCGATTTCTCTCTAGAGATGAATATGTTCATCGTAGAAAGTATTTAATACTCTACAAACATATTCAATAGAGTATTGTTTTTTTAAATATGCCTCGTATGAAAACACACTTCCTATTTATCTGTTCCTTTTGCAGTACAATATGATTGATAATTTTTAAGTTTGGATTCTCTATTGTTTGTCAAGAGAATCCAACTATGTGGCATAAGCCTTTTCTTTACCTTTTTTTGAATTTATTTCCTCAAGTTGATTAACCTTAGATTAAATCTCTCAAGTTGTTATGTAAACTTTTCGAAGGTTTTATCTCTAGATAAATGATCTAGGAACTCGATTAAGCTTGGTCTTGCTGGATCAAGTTCTTCTACTCCGATTTCTCTCTAGAGATGAATATGTTCGTTGTAGAAATTATTTAATACTCTACAAACATATTCAATAGAGTATTGTTTTTTTTAATATGTCTCGTATGAAAACACACTTCTTATTTATCTGTTCCTTTTGCAGTACAATATGATTGATATTTTTTAAGTTTGGATTCTCTTTTGTTTGTCAAGAGAAGCCAACTCTGTGGCATAAGCCTTTTCTTTACCTTTTTTTTTTTGCGTAAAACAGGCTCTGATACCAACTAAAGCGGATCTAACCAATGCTAAAAAAATCAAGTGGTTTTTGATCTTCTTCAAACGTCTCTTTGAGAATTTTGATCTCTTCTTCTACTTGATAGATCCTTTTATAGATCCGAAATATAATATCTCAATAATTTTTAGTACTTCTATGAAGCTTAGATCGAAATTCTTTTAGTTTTCTTAATTTTTCTCTTTCTTCTTGCAACTCTTTATAAAATTGTCTAACATCTGATAAGTAATCTAACTTGGTATAAATGAATTATCCAATTGATGATAAAAAATTAACTGTTTACCTATGAGTAAAGATGATAAATTTATTTATTTGCAGTACGTTAAATAAATAAATTCAATATTCTAGGTCCACCATGCTCCGTCAATTTTTAATTTACTGAAATAATACTAACAAATAAAATGCTTAAAGATGCACAAGAGGACAAAACACAAAACAAAAAATAAAAGGTTAATTTGGTCTTTTATGACTACCTCTAATGCAATATTTTTTACATCTAACGAAATATCTATTCTTTGAAATTAAACAGGGATCCTTTATTGATATCATTATAAGACTTCAGGTATCACATTGATTCGTTTTAAAGTTTGGGTATCATTTTGGCCTTGACAACATAGTTTAGGATCCTTGCTGAATTTTACCCTTTTCTCAAATATGTGAGTTTTGTTGTTTGTTCAAATCGGGTCATATGGTTGCCCAAGTAGATCAACCACATTTAGTCATATAAATCTAATGGGGGTATGTGTGGTATAACGAAGTTTGGCAACAATAAAAGGTCTACTATGAGTCCAATGGGAAACTAATAGGGTGTTTATTGGGGCAGGGGGCTGTAAAGGGTCTATTGAAGACCAAAATGGCCCAATGTAAATATCTATTAAGGGTAAGATGAGGTCAATAGGGGCAATGTGGGATTAGGCCTTATCATGGGCCAGGTTAGGGCCGGCCCTACCCTAAATTTTATGGCTTAGGGTAGGGTCGGGTAGAGCTTTGATTTGGTCAACAAAATTTAGGGCCTATTAGGGTCGGGCCGGGACTCAAATATGCAAGCCCTTATCCGTCTTTAAAGCCCATTTCGCTAGGGCTAATAGGGCTGGGTAGGGCCGGCCCTTTAAATACCCGGCCTTTTGTATATGGCTGAAATGACCGAATATGACGTTATTTTGTTTAACAAAATAAATTCATGAGTTTTAAATTTTTTTCTCAAATATTACCTTGAGAGATATATGTGATATAAGACTTTATTTTTAGTCATATTTAACATACATATACATTATATTTAACTTAAGACATCTAGAATTATTAATCTAAGTAGTTATATTCATATATTTCATTAACTATCTTTCTAAATCACCAAAAATCAATCGTTATTTAACAAAGAAAAATACAAATTAAATAAATAAAACTTACAAGATTAGTTGTATTTTATAAAAAAATAATAAACATATTAAAAACAATAGAAAATAAATAATTATTATGGCCTAAAGGACGGGCTTTTAGGGCCGGAATAGGGCTGGGTTTGGCCCTAAAGGACTTAATAAGGTAAGGTTACAGGATAAGGCCGGGTTTCATTTGCTTGACCCTTACCCTATCCTAATTGAAAAGGGATAAGGCTGGCCCACCCTAATAGAGGGCCAGGTAGGGCTTCGGTCCTATAGGGTAGAGCGGGTTTTAGGGCGGGTTAGGACCGAAATGCCAAATGATGAGAATCAATTGGATCTGACGACCGGTGACTGAATTTCGACAATGATATTTCTGTACGAAGATGGTTGGAACTTGGAAACCAACAAAGTGTTTTTGCGGCTCTGGTCAAAGAAGGAATATGGTTCTCCTCTCAAAGAACACTTGGTATTCAAAAGTTTTCGGTTTATATGTGTTTGACGTGTAATCTTTTTTTATCAGAGTTTAACGTGTATTTTAAGTACCTCACTTGTATGTTAAATCTATGGCTCTGCCCCAATAATAAACATGAGATTTTTCATAACTCACCTCTTGACCATATCAGCCACACAAAAATAATAATAACACAGAAATGAAACAAATAAAAAGACATTTGAAACCCCAAGTTCAGTAGTGAAAGTGAACAACCTTACTCCACAACACAATTCTATGATTGTTGCCTTCCCACCTTCACTTTATAGTTTAAAATTTGCAAAGGCCATGTGAAAATTAAGGGCCCAACGTTTGCCTCTTCATACTCGGGCCATTCATCTGAAACATCAACACAAAACCCCGTAAGCCCAATCCACATCGCAACCACTGAAACCCTACGAGGCGCAGCTACTATAAAACCAAACAAACACACAGTCTCTCTCTCGAAATCTCTCACATCCTTAGGGCTTTAGCAGCCGCAGCTCCTCCAGAGAGAAAACTCAGAAACCCTAGAGACAGGTGAGCAGCTCAAAATGCCGGCTGGACATGGTCTCCGATCGCGAACCAGGGACTCGTTCTCTAGGGCCTTCAGGAAGAAGGGTTACATCCCTCTCTCCACTTACCTCAAGACCTACCGCATCGGCGACTTCGTCGACGTCAAGGTCAATGGTGCCATCCACAAGGGTATGCCTCACAAGTTCTACCACGGCCGTACCGGGCGTGTCTGGAACGTCACCAAGAGAGCCATCGGTGTTGAGATCAACAAGCAGGTCATTTACTCGAAACCCCCTCTCTTTTTCTTCTTCCGTGTTTTCATTTGTGATGTTTGTTTGGGATTTGGTGGAAATTTGTATAGTTTTTGATCTGTTGTTGAATATTAGATTGTTTTTGTTTAGTGCTAAGGGTGATGCGTTAGGTCTGGATAATATAGGTTTGGTGATGTTATCTTTTGGAAATGTTTGGATTTGATTAAAATTTCGTACATGTGTGATGGTTTTGATAAAAAAAACCTTAGAAAAATGAAATTATGTGGCCCTGCAGTTCATCTTGATGTGTAATATGCTGTTTAAATGGGTGTCCTCGAAAAGGCATAGTTATGTGTTGTATTATATTACAAGTCTGATAATAGTAGACACTGGATTTAAGATTCCAATGAAGCTTCAGTTGAAACTGAATATTGATGTCACTCGAAGATATTCTTCTAAGAGACATTGTTGAGTTGAGTATCGTGATTGGTTTTATTATGTGGGGATAAATTAGGGTTTTAGGCTCAGTAGTTACTGCAGGCGATGCGTTTAGCAGCTATAACATGAGTTTTGGTTTCAGAAGAATATAGATGATACTTTTTACTTCTTCATGAACCTGTGATATCGCAATTCTAGTTGTATGCCCTGCTTTTGTTCAATTGCACACAGTTCAGTTAGATGAGTTTCTGACTGTATACTTTTTAAATGAGAGCAGGTGGGAAACAGGATTATCAGGAAGAGGATCCATGTGCGTGTGGAGCATGTGCAGCCATCAAGGTGCACTGAGGAGTTCCGTTTGAGGAAAGTCAAGAATGACCAGCTCAAGGCAGAGGCCAAGGCTAAGGGTGAGGTCATCAGCACCAAGAGACAGCCCAAGGGTCCCAAGCCCGGTTTCATGGTTGAAGGTGCAGTTATGGAAACTGTTACTCCCATTCCATATGATGTTGTCAATGATCTTAAAGGAGGGTATTAGGTCTTGGCTTTGTTTACCATCCGGACTATTTGGATGCCTCTTTAGTTTGTCCGTTTATAAATTTTTGAGATATTTTTATTTGCTGTAGCTGAATTAATGTGTTTTGCTACATGTGATACAATTATGTTCGAATCTGGAATTTATCATTTGCATTAGGTCAATGCTTTTGAAGTATTTTTAGTTGCTGCCTCTATGATTCTAATTCTTACAGCCCCATGAGAGTGAAGGTGATTTGAAGTTATCGGTTTGAGATGAATTGATTGCTTTGGTCTGCAGGATAATGTTTTCTGTACATGGCACATACATAATTTTTCTAAGTTTAGGATAGCATTTTATGAAACAACACTGTTGTATAGAACAGCATTTTGGATCAAATTATCAGTTTTTCCATCACTTTAGGGGCCTAGCTAAGTTTTGTCTTACAATTTGCATTCTACGTCAATGCTTGACCAATTTTTGCAAAATCATTTGTGACCGATCCCCAGGATTTGAGTAAAATGTGCAAAGTCGTTTGGTCACAATATCCATGTGTAGTTATGAAGGGTTACATGACAACGTTGATTGAAGAGATCTGTTCAATTTCTGTAGTGTTTTTCACACATTTTCACCATTGCTATAATCAACAAGCTTAAGTGGCGGTTGCAAAGAAAAGAATATGAAGCTTGTATCATAGTGCTTGAGAAAGTAAGCATTGATTCCATCAAAGATGATTTGATTTGGAGCACTCATGTCACAAGCATATTGAATCAAGCAAATGTGAGCTTCAGAAATGCGTTCAGGAATGCTCCAAAGAACCATCTGGCTCAGGAGAGTAAAAGTACCATTTGTTTTTGCACATACTACTGCAAGGATCCTCCAAACTGATACATTTTAATGCAATAGCTTTGCAGCTGCGAGGTAAACTCTGTAAGACAATAAATATCAATAAATAACAGCGTTGAGATTGTTACTGTCATTTTTTTTCGTGTGTATTTGCAAATTCAGCCTCGAGTGCTTCAAGTATTCCATTTTTTCTTTCGTATGCTAACGGAATTCGTATAACAAAATCACCAAATGATCAAACGGTCTCTCTCGCTCTGATCTGTTTGTTATTCTTTTTTCTTTTGCTGCCTTTGAGGTTAAAGATGCATTCTTGTTCAATATTCTCTCATTTCTTTACAAACAGTATCTTCGTGGAGAAGGACGAGTCGTCTCGAACACTTGCCATGGTAAAATTCTGCTAACACTCCAATTCTCTCAGCGTATACTATGATAATAAAACGAACGCCAAAAATCAGAGCAGTTACCGAAAGTTGAAATGAGGAAGAGTAGTCAGAAGTAGCAGTTACCCATTAACAAAATCTCAATGGTATTCATATCCAGCAAAACAGCATATCCCACTTCACCACAACCAGTTCCAAGTATGCAAAACCTGCATTCTTGGCAGATGTTGCACCTAGGACCCAGCATTCAACTTCCAAGACACTTTCAATCGCTAGTGCAGCGAAAGTGCTGCTCAACGATGCATGCATTTACTTGAAAGATAAAATCACATCAAATATCATCTAAAAACTGGATAGCATACTTTCATCTAATTCAATCATGCGCAAGAGGAGTGAAGTTCAATGAACAACTACCAAACATAAACAAATGCTAATAGCCAACCAGAACGCAAAGGATTCACTCACAAAGCATACACATTTAAGTACTAGCAACAACATACCAATCCAGTGGCAAGGAAGCAAGCACCAAAAACTGTGCAAGCAAAGGTTTATGATAACAGCAGTAATAATGCACTATTATCATTGCTTCCCCATTTCTGAAACACTGGTTCATATTATCACTGCTTTCCCATTTCCGGATTAACATGTACACCAGAGCGTCGACATAATCACCAACGCAATTTCAATTGACGACCCCCCACATAAACTAGGTCAATGAAGAACTATTATCACCGATTTGTCAACTTAAGCATATGCCAGATATACAGCTAAGAATCTACAAATCGGGGAGAACAAGTACCCCTAATAAAATGGCAGAAAAGGATAACTACACCTAGTTATTTGCTAGAAACCCACATTCCTCGTCATGATAATAACACTGATAAACTACAACTTCAAAACCAATCATGCAAGATCGAAGCAAATTCAGCAATACAGATTATATTCTAACAAGTTATAGACTTGAACACCCTAAAATATTTAGCCATGAACGTATTACCATGTCTCACTACAGTGGCTTCAACATTGACACTGGCGATCAGGCTTTCATTGCTAGTGGCCACCATTCATAGATGATATCCACATGCCAATGAACCACCAATTGTCCAACTTATGTAAAGCATCAGCTTGCACAATGAAGCAATTACATATCCTTTTACATTCATACAAGTTAAAAAGTCCACCTCACATTCACATACAGCATCAGCTACAGGTAAGGACCCTTTCAACATGCATCCACCTTCTCATAGACCCGTTTCAGAGTCAATTTTTTTCAAAACAAATGGGACAGATGAGGAGTATCAGCTCAAACATTAAAATCTTAGTGCATATAACACTTCATATAAACAAAGAGCTAACCATGTTCTTACCAAAGTTCATTTCGATAAAGAAAATCAGTAAATTTATTGGCCCAGCAAACAGCTGACTGCAAATACAATCATACTTCTAATACCAGCAATCAGCATCACATTCACGACTAGTAACAGCATCAACAGCTGCAAATCAACATCCTCTATCATTCCTCAATCACTTGTTTCCCAAACACAACTATAAAACACAAGAAATAGTTCACGTGAATCAGTCCTATAACTGAACCAGAAAAACTACCACTTACTCATAAATAAGTATGCAAACAAAGAAATATAACTAGAAAGAAAACTGAAGATGAAACTGCACATACTAAACAAATTACAGTGTAAGTATTCTTCGCAAATACTGTGATACTGACCTACAAGCTACAAGTGCAATACTTGCCAATCTATCCCAAATTAATGAAGGATGTTTAGCACACTAAGGAAAACAAGTCCTACCAAAACTAGCAATTCATAGTTCAGATAAGACCAAAAGTCATCAATGATCTAGACATCAGAAAAACATTCAACATGCTTCCGAGAATTGCATAGTACACAGAAAAATCAATCCTGCAAAACAAGTAAAAAATTTACCAGTTTAGTATAGTTCATTAAGCAATTAAAAGTCGTTCCAGAAGCAATAAACATCATAAGTTCATAACAACATCAACTCACATCATCTGAATGTCGAGGGGATGGACTTGGAGAATCAGCATGACGACCTTGTGGTGAAACACTTTGAGAAGCAGGGGAACGTACATTAGGACTATGTCTATAAGGGCTGACACTGCGGCTTCTGCTTAACAGAGAAAGGCTCCTACGAGGTGTAAGGCTACGCCGAGCAGGGGATGCACTGCAGCACATTAAGTAAAAGATAATCTAAGTGATTTTAGTGCTAAAACAATAAACAAAAAGGATTGAAAAATTATAACCTATCAAAAGAATGGCTTCGGATTGGACTTTGACTCTGGCTCCGGCTATCATTATCATCATCATAGCGCTCCCTTCCCCTGCTCCTGTAGTATTCAGGACTAGCACTAGGGCTCCTGCCTCTTCTACGGTAGTCTATGTCCCTCCCATGGCGGTATCTGTCACGCTCATACCTATCCCAACTCCCACTGCGACTTCTCCTCCTGTAGTCCCGATCTCTATAGTCATCGCGGTACCTGACAGATTAGAAGTAGCAAGTAACATTTACTAGAATATAATTGTTAACTCAGTAACTGGCACATTAAAATTGAATTCAAACTTTGCAAATCTCCAGTACACAAATTATACATGTAAGGTTCATATTACTCATGTTTCCTTAGTAATTTATTTGCCAATAAGCATTCATTCAAGATTGGAGTTAGGTGCAGTACATTACATTCCATATGATCAAACATTATACCACTGGGATAGCAGAAGTTAGGTACCACTATTTTCCAACATTAGTTCCTAGAGTTGTAGAAACAAAATAAAACCCAGTGTGGTTACCCAAAAGCCACCATCAATCAACTATTTCCACCTCTTGGTGGGGGAGGGAAGGAAGTAAGGGTTTTGGAACCCAGTTGGTAGCCAACGGCATTTTCTCCCCACTTATTTGTTTCCATCCTATCTATGAAAGGAGTCTTCACATGCTTGGTCTATTAGATATACAGTTGCTATGAAAACAAAAATATATGATAAGTCAAGTGACACTTCCGGTCTAGACACCAATTATATTTGTCAAAACTACTCACGTCAGCTCATGACAATGAAACCGTTGTGGATCCTCGGATCACTGGTTCAAGATTGTCAAACTCATTCAAATTGTGAATGCATACAAAAAGGTACGAAAAAAAGTATGAGGACAAGATCGTCATCCTCATGATCGCGAATTTCGAAGATTCGGATCTTGCTCTAGCTACCCCTGACTTTGACGTCATTGGCTAGACATTAATTTTCTTTCCAAGCTATATGTAATAAGGCGTCGTATTGACGTCCTTCGTCCATTTGAGACCTCGATGTACTCACATTAGGAATAATGAATGCCTTGAGATTTTTTTTGAAGTTATGAAACTATTCTCCTCTTATGGTTCGTATTGATTTACAAACAAGATGTACATTTTTACATCATTCTTAGAAGCATGGCATATTTACAATCTACATGGTTAGATTGTGCCGTTTTGGTCTTTTTCAAGTGAAGATGATGCATAGCCTTGCATCCTCAAGAAGGATCGCTAACATGTTTTCGGTTAAGTCTTCTACCCTATAGCGGATTTTTCATCATCAATTGTTCAACTAGGCTCATCCAAGCTCAGTGTGATGTCTTAAAATTGTCCGAAATTAAGGAGATAGTGGTTTCAAGTGTGCCTCGCACTACCGACCCTCCACGGGCATGCCTGGTCATACTTACTTGGAGTTACCGAAAACTTTTGATTTTGTATCCCCTAACGCTATTAAACCAATTGCCGTCTTGCAAAAGACGTTGAAGACTTACCCACATCGGAAAATTATCATTATGATCGAATCCTTTAAATCTTCTGAGTTAGTTTATGTTCATGTCAGAGAGCTTTTGCTAACTAGTCATAGAGTTTACGACCTTAGAACGACCGAAAGAACTTAGTTTTAATCATACACATGTCACTTTTGGTTGTTTTTGTGCAATGTTACTGTTGCAGCAACATGGCCTATTTTAGTAGCATGGCTTCTAAGTGGTTGTAATGATTGTAATTTATGTATGGTTTAGCATGTGTAAATAATGTTGCCTCATACTTGTTCAGTTGTTTAGGTAGGATTCAAATAGTGTTTAATTGAATCCTATATACAAACACAATCTTGTAAATCAGTTAGACACACATTCAATTTATTGAGAGAAAATTGCTCCAATGCTTAAGTTTTTCAATATCTTTGTCCAATATCAATTATATTTAGGCTAAATTATTTTAGAATTAAATTCAGTTTACCTCCCAAACTTTGGTGCCAAAATTAGTTCAGTCTTGCAACCTTTTTTTAAAATCAGTTCACCCCTTCACATTATGTCATTTCTTGCATCAGGCGACACAACTGTAGTGTCGCCTTCTAGCATGTCGTTGATGAGGTTCACCGACGACACAAATGTTGTGTCGCTTATACAAACCTCAGGCGACATAAGTCTTTTTTTATTTTGTGTCGCCTGAATTGAGATAAGGCGACATGGTATATATGTCGCCTGATAATTTAAACAACTACATGCTAGAAGGCGACCTATCTTTTTTTTTTTGTCGTGAGGCGACATAGCTCTTTGTGTCGCCTTATAACTGCAAGTGAGAGAGAAATACGCCTTACAACAACATATAGGTGTAGGTTAATTTGTTTAAAGACGATATTTAAACATTAAGTGAAAATGTTACAAGCGACATATACTTATTTTAGCAAAACGATAAAAATCTCTGACGTTTGATAAGAAAACTTCTTCACAAGAGCCTCAAAAAGTACCTCGACATTTTTTTTTCTGATACAAAAGTAAAAGCAAATACATTACATTATAGACAGTTTCATATTTCAAGTTTGTGAATTATCAAATTGAATACATGGGATGACTTTTCTCGGAAATTTGTATCCCCATAATTTTTCATCTGTAGTTTGGTGGCATGTGCTTGGAAATTGCAATTGCAGCTGTCATAAAGTTTGTTTCTCTATAAATGTGTGTTAAAAGAAATGGTACTGAAACATTGTGTAATTTTCTTGATGTCTGGCAGTCTGGGACAATTTGTTGAATCCTTTAAGGACGTGGACTGATTTTCTCATTAATTGCATAAATGACTATTTTTGAATCCTCTTCTGTTTGAACGTCAGATAACCATTTGCTTAAGCGTTGAGTAGGACAATTAATGCTTCTGACTTGCTATTGGAATTGATCGATCAACATCTTCTATGATCTTCGCACAAACATGCATGTTTATCTTGAAGGATGGGGGTAAACTCGATCATATTAATTCAATGGAGTGTGGGATATGACTTTACAAATGTCCCGTAGGCCGTAGGAGGAAAATGACGCGAGTGCAAAGCAACAAATTCTACATAATAGTACCTGCACTACCATGACTACAACAAAACCGGGCTATAGTGACCAAATTCTTAGTGACCTAATTATAGTGGTCACTAATAATATGCCTTTAGTGACTAAAAAGAACTTCTGGTCATTAAAATATTAGGAGAGTTTTAGTGACCTGCGTTTTGACTAATAGTGACCTAGTTGATTGGTAACTAATTTTTCTTTTACTAAAAATTTCATTCATTATAATGTTGTCTATACATTAGTGACCAAGTTGCATTCTTATCAAGGACTTTGGAAGCCTTTGTGTGTTAGTGACCACAGAAAATTAAGAAAAAAATATTTCAAAAAATGTTAATTAATGACCAAATTGTTTCTTTCCAGAGACTAGAAATTGTTTCTGCATGAGTGACCAAAAGGATTATCCAAAAAAAAAAAAACTCGTCTGTAAAACGAAAATTAAAGTAAAATTTATTTGGGTGAGGGCGGGATTGTTAGCGGGCTTTTTTTGGGTGAGGGCGGTATTGTTAGCGGGCTTTTTTTTGGGTGAGGGCGGTATCGTTAGCGGGCTTTTTTTGGGTGAGGGCAGGATTGTTAGCGGTTTGTGATTGAAGAAATTGAAGAGAAGTTATAGCCTCCACGAACCAAATAGAGTGGAGTGAGGTTGATGCGGTTGAAGAGATGGAGAGTACAATGTTCTTCATCGCTAATTGATGACCCCTACCCTCTACGGTAAGTTTTCATCGCTTAGTTGATGTAAGTTTAGTTATTTGAGTAAAAGATTTTTCATTAATGTGAGTAATTAAGCAGTGGCCATCAATCTGTGGGTTTAGCCGTTTAGGGGAGAGCTTTCGGGGTAGAATTTAGCTACTTGAAAACAGATCAAATGCAAATGCCCATCAGACTAGCTGCTAGATTGTAGTTTCTCTTATCATTTGGTTTTCTTTTTAATATTTGTAATCTCCATATCTATCTTTATTCTCTCTCTTGATTTTGTCCCTCAGGAATCTGACAATATAGCCTCGATTGATAGATATAGAAGCATTAAAGAAAGGGTCGTCCATTATACATGTGAGTATGTATATCATTCAAACAGTCATGTATATGTATAAGAATGCTTTTGTGAAACTAAATTAGTGTTGATGTTTATCTAATTGGTGTTTAAGAGACTAGTCTTCAATTTGTCCATCAATAATGAAGAAACCAATATTGACATTTAATAGGTCTTTGATTACAATTTAGCATAAAAATGATCACATGTTGATAGAGAGAACCGAAATAGATCATGGTTCAAATACTGCACACCATGTGTTTGATGATATGCCTTAAAGACAACAATCAATGAAATTTTTTGAAAACCTATTCTTCTTATTCTACCTTCACGTTTTGACACTTAAACTAGACTAATGATTCGTTTGAACTTGGTTTCATGAAAACGGAGTTGAAATGAGATACTTATGCTAATTTGAAGTTAGCACAGTGTTCAGGATTTCTGCAGAATTCAGCATTTCTATCACTTTGGTTTCTTGTTTGACCATTCATTTAAACTGCAAATGACTTGAAATTTTGAGAGATAGTAGCTTTACATGTCTATCTCTAAACTGGAAATTTGTGCTTGAAATTACTGAGATAATAATTGTTGGTGAATTTTTCATTCTTGTTACGAAGTCTCTAAGATTTCTCATACTTCCAGCTTCTAGTTACAGACTTACATAACAATTGATTTGCAAAATTTTCACTATTTAGTCAGTTCTTAATCTGTGGTATGTTAAATTAGACATGTGAAGCATGCATTGGAACTCAATCTTTAGTCAAGAAGCTTACTCATTCTTATTGTAAAGAAACAGCAATTTGTTTCACTTAATCTTTGTACCACGTGCATTCTGGATCAGCAAACAACAAATAGTTTTACATACTACAATAATTAAGAGGCTATTGTATTCATTGCCTCATTTCCTTTTAGGTTTAGGGTATTAGTGTGGCTGGATTTTGGACCTTTTGTGTAGATAAGCTTTGAGCTATTAGGAATGTTTTCTTTTATTGTTTCTTACAAAGCATTCCAGAATTCTTTTTATTTTTTATTTTTCCTTTTTCAAAAACACAGGAATGAAATCCATCAAACACTTGGTCATAATTCTTTTTTCCTTTTATTTTTTCCTTTTTTTTTTTGAGCTGATGATTTTTATTATGGTTAATATTTAGTTTTATTTGGTTTGGTTGCAATATACTGTTATTTTGTTATTGCTTTGTTCAATATGTGGATTTACATTTTTTGATTTGTTATGACTTATTACTAATCAGGTTTTTCTTTTTCTTTTTTGACAGATTCTTACATAGGCATTTGAAGTGTGGCCTTTCATTGTTGGACTGTAAGTACTTTTCCGTTGCACTTTTGTTGTACGATCAGCTTCTCATCTTTTGACCAACTAAATTATCTACACTTCTGTTTTCTGAGTGATTGTCCTATGCACATGGTGTTATGAACACCAATTTTGTTTTTAGTTGGTTCTTGTGAATTTCCTAGATACCAAAGATTTTGACATATAAGGTAGCAATAGAAACCATCATTTAATTTATTCTTTTAATACTTATTCATTTGATCATGAAAATCTACATCTTAGTGAGTGTATGGTATTAGGTAACAATGAGTAATTTCTGACTGCTTTAATATTTTCTACATCTTAGCTGTCTTGCTGGGAGAAATAAGGAAAAGTAGAATTTCAATTTTGTAGTGATACTGTGGTAGCATAGGAGAAAAATTGAGCTTTTTTGCATAGAATTTATGGCATGTCATTTACTAAATCAAGTATATCTGTGAGTATAAATATATATAATTAATTCATCACAGGTTCTTACATCGCAATGGCTAAGAGAACACAAGGTCCTAGGTTTTTGCATCAATTGCGAACTTCAGCTCTCCCACCAAACCACTTGCGAACTTCTACTGAAAAGGTCTCTAGGCTTGCAAAGTCTTCAGACAAATCTACAACACCTGCATGTCCATTGCAATCTCCTGCTAAAAAGGTTGCAGGAAAGTGTTCAGATAGACCAACAACATTTTCACGCCCATTACGGTCACCTCCTACAAAGCATTCAAATGCACAGACTTCCACAAATCGATCGACACATTCTCGTCGACCTGCTCTGCAATCATCAAGAACTCCATCTCCTCCTTTATCTCCACATATTATGAGATCGCCTTCACTTTCCCGTTCACCTCCACATATGAGGGAACTCCTATCATCCTCTACTCGGCACAGATCAACTCGTGCACATGAAGAGATAGCTGAATCTTCCCAAGTTGCTCATTCTCCTACTTTAGAAGAGAATAACTCTGGTGGTAAAACAAAAATTACAAATACTTCTCTTTAGAGATATATTTAAACTTTATTCAATGGTCTTGCAATTCATTCTATACTTATGGTCAATTCTTAGTTTGTTGTTACTTCTTATGTTATTTTGTTGTTTTAAAGCACCCAAGAAGCAACGACTCCTATCATCCTCTACTCGGCACAGATCAACTCGTGCGCCCCAAGAGATAGCTGAATCTTCCGAAGTTGCTCATCCTCCTACTTCAGAAGAGAATAACACTTGTGGTAAATATATAAAAAAAATATTACAGATACTTTACTTTTCTTTAGAGATATATCTAAACTTTATTTAATGGTCTTGCAATTCATTCTGTACATATGATCAATTCTTAGTTTGTTATTATTTCTTATGTTATTTTATTGTTCTAAAGCACCCAAGAAGCAACGACGTGGTGAGACTCGAGGTATGGGGATAGCCAAGAAGAAACGTTCTAGTAATCCGATAGAGATTGATATCCCAGAGCATTTGAAACGAGCCATAGGAGAGAATTGCCAATCTTACATCACAGAGATAGGCTGCATTGTTAGGCAAAATGCCCCATTACAAGTTAAGTACTGGAGTGAGATTAAAAGGGATGATGTTGATGCGCTAGTTCGTCTTGTCCGTGTAAGTACACAATCAATTACATAAAATGCTATATCTTTGTGTTCTCTGATGTTTTTTAGGAAAGTAGGTAAAAAAATTATGTACAACGAATGTTAATGAAATACTTATATGTCTAAACATTAAACAGCCTAGTAATTGATACACTTGCTGTAAACATGGCTCATTGCTTATAGTTTCAAAGTTGCGTTGTTTTTTTCTTCCTTGGGGTTAATAATCTTGGATTGTTGAGTAGAGACTATATATTGTTTGTTAACACTCATTTGTACAAGACGAGCAAATAGGTGCTAATGTGGTTCTGTGACTAGTTTCTTTCTATTGATTCTAACTTATGGTACGTAAATGCTTAGAAAGCTAGATGTTCATTCTAATTATAAAGCTCTAGTTATGTAGTTCTTTAAATTGCAATGTTTTAATGGTCTATTTTACTTCAAAGCAACCACTAGTAATGTACGTGGTTCTTTAAATTTCAAAGTTTTAATGGTCTGGTTAACTTTAAAGCAACCACTTCAATGATATAATGTATGTGAATGAGGAGAAATCCATTCTATATTAAATATGGGTCACATAATTATTTTAGTCGTTATAATTTTTAATTATGGGTCATATGTAATTGTAGGAAAAATTCAAATTGAGCAAGGAACCACACGTGGATGAGGCTATTGAGGATCACATGAAAAGAAGATATACCACGTGGCGATACAATATGCATAAGAAGTATCTGCAATATGAATCTGTGGAGGAGGCAATTGAGAACATACCTGAAAACGTGGGAGAAGATGATTGGTATTGGCTCATCGATTGGTGGAACAATGAGGAATTTTTGGTCAGTGAATTATTCTATTCCTAAGTTGTCCCTTTATTTATTAGGTGTTGGCTTTAGAATTGGACTTCTATTTCATTTTTATACATGTCAATTTTGCAATTTGTATGCAGAAACTTAGCCAAAAAAATACGAAAAATAGAGATAAGCTGACAATAACACATTGTGCTGGGACAAAAGCATTCAGTCGCATTAGATATGAAAATGTAAGTCTTTCATTTTATTTTTATCTGGCCTTACTCACATGTATAATTTTTTCTTTTTCATTTTACAAAGTAAAAATATGTATAATTGAAATTTGCATATGACATGTCTTGCTTTATTGTTGAATGAAATAGAAAAATCCTGAGACTGGAGAGGAACCTAACCGTATTGACATGTTCAAGCTGACAAGATTTAGAGAAAACAAGAAAACATGGGTTGGGGATGTTGCGGAAAATGCTTATGTAAGGTTTCCATACATCTTTTTAGTTTTTCTTGAAATAATACTTTGAATGTTTTAATATTGGTACAATTGGTTATCTAAATTAATTATTTCTTAGGGTGACATGACAATGCTAAAAACTCCTAAGCAAACAAATGAAGAACCAGAGAAAGCAATGTCTGATGATGCGATTTATGATACAGTTCTCACCAAAATTGTTGGTCCACCTCGGTCAGGATACATACGTGGGTTAGGAGCAGGCCCTAAACCTAAAAAATCAAAAGTAGCTTCAAACAACCATTCACAACTTCAAGAGGCTACACGGAGGGCAGATGAGGTAGAGAGACGATCCACCCAACTAGCAGAGGAGTTAGAGGCGATGAAGGCTAGTGCAACTCAACAAAATGAAGAACTAGAGGCAATGAAGGCCAATGCAGCTCAACAAAGTGAAGAGTTGGAGGTAGTTAAAGCAAAACAAACCAAGACGGATACATTTATAAGAAGATTACTGGAACAACTATCCTCTAGGAAATAAAGGTACGTAGTGTCATATTTATTTATGTAAGGTTGGTTAAACAAAAAAGAACAACAGAAGGGTGATAAGACGTTAATATGTATCCTATAGTATTGTATGTACTTTTTTTCTTTTACTATATCATGCATGTAAGTTTTCTAACTTCTTGTATATTTCTTTATGCTATTGCAGGTTTGTGAAGTGTGGTCCAAGGTCAACGTTTTAGCTTTGTATATAAATTTCTCACTTTGTCTTATCTTTTGGAAAGACTTGAGAAACACTTCTTCTACCTGCTTAGCATTTGGAAATATATCTTTATCCAAGTTTATTTTCATAGTTGGTATGAATTGGTGCAGATCCTTGTATACTGACTTTGCATTTACAGTTTAAGTTTAATTATGACGGAGATGAGATACATATTTTATTAGAGATTATTGCTAATATCAGTATATATTACTGTACAAATTTTGTTGATCATTATTGGAAAAAAAAATCTAAACTAAAAACCATTGTCATTTAGTGACCATATCATAACTTCCTGTGATCAAATCTTTTTGTCAAACAATGCTACTGAAACAATTTTTAAGTTTAGTGACCAGCGCTTTAATGACTATCCGTTGGTCACAAAATGTGGCATACGAGTTCTTTTCAATGACCGAAATTAGGGGTTCAGTGATGAACTTCTTGGTCACTAAAACATGTCTTATTAGTGGCCACAATAATTTGGTCACTAAGCGTAGCGCTTGAAAATTTTTCAATGACCAAGTAAGAGTTTTAGTTACCAAAAATATGGGTTTTAGTGATGAAATGTTTGGTCACTAAAACATGTCTTATTAGTGACCATAGAAATTTGGTCACTAAATTGATTTGATTTAGTGACCAACTTTGTAAAGTGGTCACTAAATACTTTTAGTGACGAGCCTATAGTAACCACTTAGTGACCATCATATTTTGGTCACTGAAGCTTATTAGTGACCAAATTTGCCATCTTTTGTGACCACTGCCATGGTCATTAATACCGGGTTTTGTTGTAGTGGGAGTGAGTAGGTGCATTTCAACTAATGCAAATCCAATTATATATATATATATATATATATATATATATCTAATTGATATTTCTCAAAAGAAAAACCATATCTGATTGAAACCATCCCGTGAGCTATATATTATTGTCGATGGGGTATAGTTTCCCACATTTATATGACCTAGTGACGTAAGGAGGGACGTATATAGGGCACATATATGATCCATAGTTTTCGTACGTTAGCTTCTATGTCTTTGTCTCTGGACTTGATTTGGGTCTCTAAATCTAAAAGAACAAATGTAGAGACATGTGAGTTGAGTTGTTCATAGCATGCAAAGTCTGTCAACATAATCATGTGAAAAGTCCCCCGATTCAAACTCCTATTGCGGCTACGTTGTTCTCTTCTCTTCTACCTCTTCTTTCCCACTCGTAAGTCTGAACAGTAAAATCATAGTGTACCCTAGAATTTAGATGTCATTTTAGATTCTAGACGAAGCTATTTTAACTGTTCAAAATATTTGTTACTGTACAATTTGAGAACTGGAATACTGGATGGTTCATCGTGAAAGGTCTATCATATTCACTTGTACGTACACTCTCAGTTTTCCACATCCCTTAAATCTTCTTCGATTAAGACTTGAGATCGAGTAACTAACACGTATATTGACTATGTGGACTCAAATTCTTACTTAATTGAAACGTACTCTTCTCGATAAACCTTATCGCAAAAAAACAAAACCAAATAAAGCATTACTAGCTAGTTTATACTTTCTTGTCCAGAAAGAAAAAGAAAAGAAAATGTGGGGGTCTCAGAAAATGATCCCTAGCTCTTTCTCACTCGCTCACTCTTCTTGCAGCTTCGAGGCCAAGAAGTCTCTATAAATAGGGACGGCCGAGCTAACAAGAACTTCACTCAGAAATCAATCACCTCTTGCATACCTTCCTACAAACTCTAAGCAACCAAGAGAAATCGAGATGGCATTCTCAAAGACTTTTCTTCTTGTCGCCCTTGCCTTTGCTGTTCTCCTCATCTCTGCTGAGGTCTCGGCTCACCGTGACCTAGCTGAGACTACCACTGCTACTCGTGAGTTTCAAATTTTCTTAATCATTCAACCAGGATTGAATTACATTCTATAATTTGACATTTTGACTGTATCATGTGTTTCCTTGCTTCGACTTTAACGTATAGATTTTTTCGAGTGTAGAGAAAGCCAACACTGATGGCTACCACGGACACGATCATGGATGGCACGGTGGACACGGAGGACATGGTGGACACGGAGGACATGGTGGCCATCACGGAGGGCATGAACCTCACGCTGTTGAGACTGAGAACTAGATGATGAAGATGATAACCCTTTGTACGTATGCATGCAGTGGTGTACATTGCAGGCGTACGTAGCTGATGCAAAGGGTTTTAATATGGAAGCAGTAGTAGCTTGTTTGGTTATGAATAATAAGTGTGTATTTGGTTGAGCAGTCCACAAAACTCTCAATCGATCATATCTTTGTAATTCGATCCTCGGATCTCTATGTCATGAACTATCTACGATCCACTTTATATTAGCTGATCAATTTATGCTATATGCATGACTATATATCTCTATATCAGATCGAGATTGGGAAAAAGATAAAATGTTTAGAGCATGCACACCTAATAACAATTTCAACAGAATATATCGCTGGCCATGCCCAGCTCCAAGCAAAAAAAAAAAGAGAATAATTCCACGTTCTTCCTAGCTTCAGCTTGTAACCCTTGTATAGCTTAAGCATGCGATTCAAACTCGGATATATTTTGTTTGTTGGTTCTCCCTGGATTTTGAGTTAGCGAATTTTCTGCATTCTTTCATGATTACTAAAAAATTAATAATGAAGGCCATATGAATAATAGAAAAGAAAATCCCGGTCTTTTGGGGATCCCCCAACGTCTTTCATAGTTCGTCTTTTGACCTAAATCTCAGGTCTGAGCCATATTTGATTTATGAACCAATTAGCTAATTCCTGGCCTGAAGATCGACCAACAAAACCCTCACACAGGGAAATGCATGCATAGACATGGATGCCTGCAACTAAAAACTCATCAAATCCTATGATCAAGACATCAAATCCTATGATCAGGACATCAAGTATATCCTTCTTGTAACTAAATCAATTAATATATAGTGTCGCAAGCATCGACCTGTCCGATATACAAGATACATAGAAGGAACATAGGCTCCTAAATGCGCTCCCTGGTTTATCTTTAATTTTCTACTAAAGATCTCCAAATTACTCAGTAGACTGACAAGCGGCATCAAACTGACCTAACAAACACTAACCGAAAGTCCCAAACCGATGATGCTTGGTTCACTTTCGAATTAGTATTTAAGGAGCATTCTTAATTAGCATACTCTCTATTTTGATTTATTATATTCCCATAAGTTATGTTAATTTAAGCATTCCTTACAAGTCATTTTATGTAATTTTACAACACATTTAAACTATTTTCTCTTCATTTAACCAATCATATGATTGTTGACGGAAACATTTGATGCTAGTTGAACCCACGAGCTAGTAGATGTTGCTTCTAAGCACCATCCACTATGCTACGAGGGAGACCAGCACCAATTATATAAATTAAGTTTTAGCTAAAATAAAGAAAGCTGGTGTAGATGTATATCAAAAGTGCTCGGCCTGTCAAAATAACTCTTTAGCTAATTCGGCAATTTTTTGTTTTTTGAAATATGGTTACCATTGCTAAAAAGTGGTTCAATGCACGTTAAGTTTATATAATTTTTTTTTTTTGAGTAATTTGAAACACACAGTTTTCATTGAGATAATTATGGTTAAATGAATTTCAAACAATAAAAATTGGTTAAATCAATTCTAAAGCATCCAATATGTAACATGAAGCTTATTGAGTGCTTGACCTATATATCCATACCTGACTGGTATATTGTAGTCGAATGCTAATCTAGATATGCAGCTAACCTATGTACGTGATACCATATGTCCACCATATTTGGTGCTCTATAGGAGCTATATATGAAAATTACCAATACCAAGTACTACCAAGTAACCAAAGTGCAGTGAGTCACTGTTGAATAAGAAAAACGTGCAGTGAGTGAGATAGAGACCACAGACCAATTCGTAAAACAAAATCCAGGCCCCGCTTATTTCCATACTTTGTGTCAAGTGACGCAGCGAGGGACGTATGCTGAGCAGTGTAATCTTGGTCGATATCCAAATCTCCTTCTTTGGTCGGAAAAAGCTAAAGGTATTTGATAAAAGAAAGAAACCACCAAACCCCGCTCCCTAATTACATGTCGTCGATGTCGACTAGAGAAAGAAATCAGAGATGGCCGTCGACAGTGTGAATTGGCCTCCCTATTCAAACTCTGCGGCCACATACATTTATCCAATGCCTTTTACTTGCCCTCTCTACTTTAAAGGTCATTGAGTACGTGTTTCCTTCTCTTGTGGTCTTGTAATTTCAACCTGTTGAAATCCTTCCCAGCTCTGTCTTTTGAAAGATCTTCTTTGTATATCACCGACGTGTTTGTTCTAAAACGTGGATGATATCATATTCATATGCATGGAAGATGATGAACCTTCTAGCTAGTGTTAAACAAATCCCAACAACTGCCTTGACTTAGAGTGATGCACAAAAGCTAATTTAGAGAATTTGTTACGCGGAGTATCGATGATGGATGGATCGATCACACCATTCTCACACGCATATATATATATATATATATATATATATATATATATATATATCCAACTGGTAATTTTTCCACCTTTTGTTTTCTGAAAAACGATTATTGGAGAATAATGTAGTCTATGATATATGGACGTGACACTGAAAAGTTATAGATAAAATTTACTTCTAATTATTCAGAGACATTTTGTGATAAATTTGAAGATAATGTGCAGAAATGTAAAGAGAAACGCAAAGATTCTTAGAACTACAATATTGTGACTGTACTAGAATATCGGAGAATGAGGTTAACTACAACAACTACATATAGCTAGCATGGACCAAAATATCGGACTTTAAGGAAATTTTAATAGTCCAATAATTGAAAATTTTAACGGAAATATTATAAATATATCGAGACTATGAAAATTTAAATATTAAATATGATTTTCAGATGAGTGGTAGAATGATTATATATTATACAAGTTGCAAATATTTAATCAAATAAAGTGCTAGCACAGTTGGCTTAGTCTAACTTGGGATACAAATTTACCGACCACCTTAATTTATTTGCTTGTGTATCTCTTCCATTGCCAGGGATCGAATCCCGTTGTTCACTGTCCACGTTTTTTTATAGAATTTAAGATGTCAATGACGTAAATGTCCTTACGACATAATTGTTATAAACCTAACATATGGTTAACATACAATAACTAAACCAGAAATACTCCTCAAGGAGTTTAATTAGCAGCTTGTTGGGATTTTTCAGAAGCTTCATTTGCGTGTATGTAGATCGCATGTCTCTTCTTGTTGTACTGGCCGATATTTAGTTGTATACAGGTTTTCTCTGCTACACACGTCCGCATTTATTACGGTGTGGATTTCAACTTTAGACTCACTTTTCAATCGAATGTAGATCACATGTCTCTTCTTGTTGTACTGGCTGGTATTTAGTTGTATACAGGCTTTCTCTGCTACACACGTCCGCATTTATTACGGTGCAGATTTCAATTTTAGACTCATTTTTCAATTGCATTTTTCTATGTTAGTATTTTTCTATGTGTAGCAGAGAAGGCCTATATGTATATATATAATTCTTTTCCAGAGTGAAGCTTCGTTCTGAAATTAAAGTATGAAGTTCCTTATTTTACTTATTTTTTCGTCATATTTCCACAACTCCATCGTTCAAATTATTGATATTAATGTATAGATCATTCATACAAAATTTCATCAAGATTGATAATCGTTTGGGTACTGAATTAGATCAAATCAATGAACGGACCATAAATTTGTCTGACCAAATTTTTTTTTTGTAAATAACGATTACGAAAACCCAAACGATCATCAAATTAGATGAGACTTTGTGAAAGTGATCTATGCATTGGGTTCTACAAACTGAACGGTGGAGATGTAGAAATATGACGAAAATGTGAATCAAATAAAGAACTTCATACTTTAATTTCAAAGCGAAGTTTTGCTCTAGATAGGAACTATATATATATATATATATATATATATATATATACTGTCATTCTTTGTTAAGGATGTTCTTATTTATTCTTACGGTGCAGATTTCCACTTTAGACTAACTTTTTCTTCGAATTTTTACATCTCCACTGTTTAGTCTTTAGGTACTAACATGTAGATTATCTATGCAAATTTTCAGCCCATTTGATAATTGTTAAGACACTCAAAATTGTGTTTTTCTATTATCACTACCAGAAATTTCAACTTGGGCGACGAAAAAAAATCGTCGCCCTGTTAAAAAATTTCGTCGCCTAAGTACTTAGGCGACGACACGTCGTCGGCCAAGACGTCGTCGCCAGAAGTGCGTCGGACAAGAACTTGGGCGACGAAAATTCATTCTGTCGTCGCCTAAGAGTAATTCTTAGGCGACGATACTAATTTCGTCGCCTAAAATCTACTTCTCGTCGCCCAAAAATATTCGTCGCCCAAGATTTGACACCTTGGCCGACGAAAATTTTTTTCGTCGCTTAAGATCTTATAAACTTGGGCGACGAAAATAAATATTTCGTCGCCTAAGATCACTACATCTTAGGCGACGATATTTTTTTTTCGTCGCCTAAGATGGTAAGTCCTTGACCGACGATTTAGAAATTTCGTCGCCTAAGATATATTTAAATTTTTTTCCTTTTTTTAGATGATATTTATCCTTTATTTTTTTCCTTTTTTTAGATGATGTTAATTTTTCTTTTTCTTCTGGTTCTTCGTGTTCCTGCATTTTCTTGTAGCCAAACCAATCTCATTCTCTATTCTATATGCTACGTTAAAATCATCTCACACACAAAACAAATCCAAATCCAAATCCATCCCAACACCAGAAATAGACAATTTGGAGTACTCGTAACCTTGAACACGTTTTGTTTCATTTTTCTCATCATTGCACTTTCCTATCCATAAAAAATGGCAACAGTAACTACAAAATATGAGCAAATTAAACTAGTTTCATAACTAGACAGAAATGGATTCGGCGTCGGATCGGGGAAGCGGAGTCGATCGAGAGACAGAGGATCACCGTTCAGAAACAGAAAAGCAGAGAGAGAGAGAGAGAGAGATCGGAAATATTGGGTGTTGGTTCCGAATTTCTGCCTTTTATAATGGCGTTCTTGGGCGACGATTCTATAAAAATCGTCGCCCTGTTTTTTGAAAATCGTCGGCCAAGATAATCTTGGGCGACGATTTTCGAAGTCGTCGCCTAAGATACTCTACTTGGGCGACGATTTTCTTCACGATAAATCTCGTCGCCCAAGATAAAGAAAATCGTCGGGCAAGAGTTATCTTGGCCGACGATTTTTGAAGTCGTCGCCTAAGATACTCTACTTGGGCGACGATGTTCTTCACTATAAACATCGTCGCCCAAGATAAAGAAAATCGTCGGCCAAGAGTTCTATCATAAAATTCAGAATATCGTGATTTTGGTGATCGGAGAAGAGGAACTGAAAACCGACCGTCAGATATGACCAGTATAACAAATTACGTGGGTGGGAAAAAATTCAGCTCCATCGGACAAAGACAAGGGCTCGATCCGTCCGGTCAATCTGCGCGGTCAAACCCCTAAACGGACGGAAACGGCTATTCGACCCTCCAAATCACGTAATCTGGCCGGAACTTCAACTGAGAATAGTTTCCAATCGACGAGACGCTTACGGGGCTATAAAAAAATTTTAAAAAATCCTGTACCCGGGATAGGCCTACCACTAGGTAGAAATAAGAGAAATTCGTTGACCGGAACAACCGGCACCGAAATTTTACTGGAATATCTTCATTTTTCACGGGTTGACGTATTTCACTGTTCCGGTCATATCTTATTTCACGACTTTTTTGCGTTTGAGGCCTCTACGTATACGTTGTCTTCAAAACGAAACTTAAACTCAACACTTGTATAAAAAAGTTATACAACATTAGTACATATAACATGAGTTTGGTGATCGGAGAAGAGGAACAAAAAACCGAAACGCCAGAAATGACCGGAATAACGAATTACGTGGGTGGGCAAAAATTCAGCTCCATCGGACAACGACAAGGGCTCGATCCGTCCGGTCAATCGGCGCGGTCAAACCCCTAAACAGACGGAAACGGCTATTCGACCCTCCAAATCACGTAATCTGGCCGGACCTTCAACTGAGAATAGTTTCCAATCGACGAGACGCTTACGAGGCTATAAAAATAAAAAACATTACCTTACAATTTAAATGTGCTTTATTTATTTTAATTATTCGGATTATCTTGGCCGACGAAATTAGGGTAATTCGTCGGCCAAGATAATACTTGGGCGACGATATTTATTAAATTCGTCGCCCAAGAGTAAAAAAAAAAATCCTGTACAATGAAATTTAAATGTGTTTTATTTTATTTTAATTATTCGGATTACTCTTGGCCGACGAAAGTAGGGTAATTCGTCGGCCAAGATAATACTTGGGCGACGATATTTGTTAAATTCGTCGCCCAAGAGTAAAAATAAAAAATCCTGTACAATGAAATTTAAATGTGTTTTATTTTATTTTAATTATTCGGATTAATCTTGGCCGACGAAATTCTTTTATTTCGTCGGCCAAGTAAAAATAAAAAAATAAAATACTTAGGCGACGATATATTTGAGTTTCGTCGCCTAAGGATTAAAAAACTTAGGCGACGATATAAATATCTTAGGCGACGAAATATTGTTTCGTCGCCCTAGTTTCTATATTAGGCGACGAAATTTAGCCTAAAGCGACGATTTTTTTTTCGTCGCCTAAAGTTGAACTTTAGGCGACGATTTTTTTTCCTTGGGCGACGATTTTTTTTTTCGTCGCCTAAGTTTTCTCTTAGGCGACGAAAAAAAAAATCGTCGCCCGGTTTTTTTTGTTTCGTCGCCCAAGACTCATTTTCTGGTAGTGTATAAATATGAACGGTTCAAATTCTACAAAATTCAGTTCGTCCATTGGTTTGATTGAGTTTGAGTGCCTTAATGATAATTAATTTGGCTGAAAATTTGCAGAAACGATCCACACATTAGTACTTAAAGACTAAACGGTAGAGATGTGAAAATACGATTAAAAAGTGAGTATAATATGGAAATTCGCACAATAAGGAATAACTAAGGATGTCCTTGGCTGAGAAAAAAAAAAATATATATATATATCCATTAATTTGTAAAAATTATTCATGACGGGACAGCGATCGACAAATCATCAACAACGGTGGACATGTGAGATGTTCATCAACATAATACAGTAACATACATATCACTCAAATGGTTTGAAGAGCCTAGCTACCATTATTTCAAACTTCTTTTACCATTACCATTATATATTACAGTCAACAAGCAAATGCAGTTAATGTTGGTCGGCAATGCATGAGGAGGACTTGGATAATAGCCTTGAAATTTTGCCATTTAGGACTGGACTCTCTCTCCCTGGAAATCTTCTGTACGTGGACTCCAATTCTTAATTACTTGATTGAATTGTACCAACCTACAATCGATCGATCCTTCTATCTATCCACCTTATCATCAGAACCAAATAATTAAAATCATTATTGATAAATAAGATACACGTATATTAATTCCAGATCAACGACAAAAGATATTAAAAACGTAGGCCTTACAAATCGACCTCCATCTCTGACTTTTTTCTCACTTGCTCTTCGATCTCCTCATCACTCTCACTTGCCGCTGCAAATTGTGTCTATAAATAGAGAGCGCAAAGCTACATTAAGTTCACCCCAAAATCAATCAGCTGTTCTTACATTACACTTCACAGATACAAACTGTAAGCAATCAACTGAGAAATGGCGTACTCAAAGACTATTCTGTTTCTTGTCTTTGCCGTTCTCCTCCTCACTGCTGAGGTCTCGGCTCATCGTGATCTATCTGAGACAACAGCTGCAACTACCGGTAAAAGTTTCGATCCGGACCGCTTTTCATAATTTTTTTTTTTTTTGAAAATTATTCCTGTAATAATCAATTTGTGAGTTATGCATGCATATATGTAAAGCGAGTCGTTGTGAGATATATATAATTGGTTCGTCGTCTTTTATTTTCCTTTCTAACCCTAAATTATATTTTGGAATGAAGATGGCAGAGGAGGATACAACAGAGGAGGCAATGGAGGAAACGGGGGCGGCAAGGGAGGAAACAGGGGCGGTAAGGGAGGAAACGGAGGAGGCAGGGGAGGAAACGGAGGGTACGAAGGGGGAAGCAATGGAGGAAACGGAGGAGGCAGGGGTGGAAACGGAGGGTACGAAGGAGGAAACGGAGGAGGCAGGGGAGGAAACGGAGGAGGCAGGGGAGGCAATGGAGGAGGCAGGGGAGGAAATGGAGGAAAGGGAGGACGTGGAGGGCATGGACCCGAAACCAAGAACTAGATGATATGATCCTGCTGATGTAAGAGTATTAGTATGAAAGCATGCACTAGCTAGCTTCTTTGCTGATCAATAAATTTGAATTATTGGTTGAGTGGTATAGGAAACCCTCAATCACATCTATGTAATTCGATCCTTGGATCTCTAGCTTGTTTTGTTCTACGTACTATCTATAATCCACTTACTTTGCTGAGTTTATGGTGTCAGTTATATTTAGTTATTAGCAATTCTTAACATATGATACAAACCCTAATAACAATTTCAAGTGAAGAATAGACAACGTACATCGCTTTCAATAAAAACATCAATAGATAAGGTCATGTACGTCCATAAAGGCTCTTGTTCTTGGTATATATCGTACGTTTCTTTTGATTGAATAAGGTACCTGAGGCTAAATCAGCTTCTATTATCCCATCCTAGCTAGTTCATTCTTTACGAATTCTATCCCATTATGTGGATTCTATCCTCATTAGCTTCCCTGCAGCCTCGTTGGTTCTGGCTAGAGGCGGTGGCGCGGTGGATTTGACATGTATTGGAGGAAACCCGGTTCAAAAATCTTCTCTGATTTGAAGCTGTTAATCATCACTTTCGTTTAACAAAACCTTTTTTAAGATCAAGGTACATACAAATAGATCGACATGGTTTTTTTTTTTCATTAATAGAAATTTCCAAACTGGTTTTGTCTCGCCAAAATATTTATATCGAGTTGTTTGGGTATATTCAAATCTAATTTTCACATATAGGCCTTCAAATCCAATGGAGTAAGACTACGTACGAAGGTCCAACTCTGACAAATGAAGGGCACTGATCGATAGTGACGATGAAACTTGGAAATTAGAAACTTAACCTACACGTACTCTGTAACCAGGACTATAGCTAGGAACCGACGCTATACATGTACACAGTATTATATATAATATGTCTCACTAGTTCTCCTTGGTTTTCATCACATTATTCCAAAGAAACCCTGGCTCCATCCATCACCAGGCGTTTCTCTTGCAAATTCCATCACCGATCTTTCCAAGCCTAAGATTACCAGACACCATGAGGTTCATGATCAATCCTTCATCTCTTCTCAACAAGCTTGGAAGAAGCTACTCCAAGAAGTCATACGAAAGGCTCATACGCGAAGATGACCAGGTCGAGAGGCCCAAGAAGAAGCATGGATCAACTCGAAAAGGTTCTATAGTTTTGGTTGTGGGCAAAGAGGAGAAGAAATACTCTGTTTCCCTCAAGTACTTCACACACCCAAAGCTCCAAGAACTCCTCAAGAAATACCGAGAATCTGTGTTTGATCCAAGATTTGGTGAGCCGATCGTGCTTGAATATTGTTCTACGGAGACCTTTAATCAGTTGCTCCATTATATCGCCAAGATTCAATAAAGAGCAGTAATATTTTGTCTTGAATGTTTTCCTTTGTATTAAAGAACATCAAGTACTGTTGGAGGAAGAAGTGCAAAGTTTACGTGCTTCACAAGGCGGCCGTTGAGGTTTGAAGAGTAGGAAAGAAGCTCCGTGCCGAGATTGAGTCCGGCAATATTATATTAGACAAGCCAGAGAACTACTCCGACCCGTGCATGTGTTTGCTCAAAAATCGTCTCGGCCGAAAAGAGAGGCCAAAGGTCTTGAGATCAATCGTTCTTTTTGGTTGTGCGTGGGCGTGCCAACTCGCGGCCTATTAGCCAAGCGAGGTTTTTGATTTAATTTATTGCGCTTGATCTGACTTATTTCAAGTGATTGTAGGCCGAGGAAGAAACTGTCTCGGCTTTTAGGTTCTCTTGTCTTTATTGCAAAGACTTTCGGCGTTTTCACCTATAATGACTCTATTTTTTTTGTTTTCTAATAAAGATTTGTGAGAAGTAATAAAGTGTGAAAAGTAACAAAATAAGAATATAAAGGCAAAAATTTAAATTGCATGAACGGTAAATTGCATAAAGTAATTACCAGAAATTAAAGTGCATGAATTTAAAGACACGAGAAATTGCATGAAACTAAAGTACGGAATGTAAAGAAATCGATAAAGTGCAGAACGTAAAGAAAGCGATAAAGTGCAGAAGGTAAAGAAAACGATGAGAAGAAGAAGAAAACTAGGCTAGAACATGAATGAAAATATTGATTTTGTAGAGAATTCGTAGAGAATTTGAAGTGTTTGAGATTGTATTGAAGTGTTGTTTGTGTTGGTCGAGGACCTTTTACAATGAGGTATATGTTTCTCATATATACTAGGGTCAATTACATATAAGTCCATTTTGAGACATTTTTTCCCACATAGGTCCATCCTAACATTTTTACCCATATAAGTCCACCTAAGCCTAAATAAGGTTTTGTATTAAGCATTGAAGTTCAACACAATTACAGATTGCCATAAAAAAAAAAGGATTCTCTCTCTTATATTTACAAAAATGTCACTAATGTAAAAAACCAACACCTACTATCTTCTCCGGCCAACCTCAGGCGAGATCTCTGGCCGACCTCCAGCGGGTCTCCGGCCGATCTCAACTATTAATCGATTTAATAGGTAAGATAGATAATCCTGATCTTAAAGCTGAGTATCTTAAAAAATTAAAAAAATTAATTACCCAAGAAAATACAATTAATCCTCCCTCACAAAAAATTAATGTCACTACAACTTTTGATAAATTTTCTACCAGTAAAAAAGAAATAACAATCTAAAATTTACAACATGAAATCAATACAATCAAGTGTCAAATTCATGCCCTTCAACAAACATATTTAGAACTTATGAATGACAACAATGAAATTAAACAAGAATTAAATTTACTTCAAATAAATAATCAATTTCTTAAATTACAGGATCCCCCTGAAAATCATTTTCTAGATGAGCCTCCAGTAAACAATGAAGCCAAAACTTCATTAAATAACACTAGTAGTACCATACGCTAAATCCAACTTAAAAAATGGTACACTACAGTCCAACTCAAAATAAAAGATTTCCAATTGACAATACCAGCCCTTATTGACTCTGGCGCAGATCTTAATTACATTCAAGAAGGCTTAATCCCTTCAAAATATTTTGAAAAAACAAAAGAATCTTTACGATAAGCTAATGGAACAAAAATGAATATTAAATATGAAATCCCGAAAGCACATATATGCCAGAACAATGTCTGTTTCAAAACACCGTTCGTTTTAGTAAAAAATTTAACTGATAAAATAATTTTAGGACTTCTTTTTATTACCTTGCTTTATCCCTTCAAAACTGAATATGATGTCATTATCACCTACCCTTTTAATGAATCAGTAAAATTTACTTTTCTTTCTAACCCTGAGATCCATACTCTAAAAGCATTCCAAGAAAATAATATTTCAAAAACCATTACTTCCATTCAAGAAAAAAAATAAACAAATAACCTTTCTTCAAGAAGAAATTAATTTTAAAAGAATCAAAAACCAACTCCAAAATTCTTCTCTTCAGCAAAAAATAAAAACTTTTGAAGAAAAAATTATCAAAGAAATATGTTCTGATATCCCTACTACCTTTTGGCATAGAAAAAAACATATTTCTCTTCCTTACATCAAAGAATTTAATGAAAAAAATATCCCAACTAAAACCCGTCAAATCTAAATGAGTCATGAAGTCATGAATTTCTGCAAAAACGAAATCAATGATCTACGTAAGAAAAATATTATCCGCCATAGTAAATCCCCTTGGTCTTGCCATACTTTCTATATTCAGAAAAATGTTGAACTCGAAAGAGAAACTCCTCGATTAGTCATTAACTATAAACTTCTTAACACGGTATTAGAATGGATCAGGTATCATATTCCCAACAAACAAGATCTCATCAATAGATTAAACAAATCTGTTATCTTTAACAAATTTGATATGAAATCAGGATTCTGAAAAATCCAAATCAGTGAAGCAGATAAATACAAAATTGCCTTCGTCACACCTTTTGGTCATTATGAATGTAATGTTATGTTATTTGACCTAAAGAATGCTCCTAGTGAATTCCAAAATATAATGAATGATATTTTCAACCCTTATAGTCATTTTTCCATTGTCTACATTGATGATGTCTTGATCTTTTCTCAATCAATCGACCAACGTTGGAAACACCTACACCAATTCTTTTCCATAATCAAGAATAATGGCTTAGTTGTTTCTGCTTCAAAGATCAAATTATTTCAAACCAATATTCGTTTCCTTGGATTCAACATTCACCAACTTCAAATTAAAGCCATCGATCGAGCAATACAATTTGTTGATAAATTCTCATACGTCATTTTAGATAAAAATCAATTACAAAGATTCTTAGGATTTTTAAATTATGTGGCTGATTTTTACAAAAATCTTCGCAAACACTGCAAACCTCTATTTGATAGACTACAAAAAAAATTCTTCGCCCTGGGCATCAATCCATATGTCCTTAGTGAAAGAAATTAAGAGTCATGTTAAAGCTCTACCTTGCTTAGGAATTCCTCTTCCTGACTCCTACAAGATAGTACAAACCGATGCCTCTGAAATTGGTTATGGAGGTATCCTTAAAAAATAAGTTTCTCCCAATCACCCAGAACAAATTGTCCGCTACCATTCCGAGATCTGGAACCCCGCTCAGTCAAATTATAGCACCATCAAGAAAGAAATTTTATCTATTGTTTTATGTATCAGTAAATTTCAAAATGATTTATTAAATCAAAGATTTTTTGTTAGAGTTGATTGTAAAAGTGCTAAAGATGTTTTAGAAAAAGATGTTCAAAACATTGCTAGCAAACAAATTTTTGCTCGTTGGCAAGCAATCCTAAGTATTTTTGATTTTGAAATTGCATTCATTAAAGGAAGTGACAGTCATATCCCAGATTTCCTAACCCGTGAATTTCTCTAGGGAACCAAACCATGAAGCCCAGCTCGTCCAAAGGGAGAAATCCCTGAAATTCAATAACAGAGTCGATCACCTTCCCCAATCAAAATAGAGTCACCTTCCACAATAAAAAAATGAGTTATCTTCCAGCCTAATTCCTTTTACAGGTCAGTCACTTATTTCAACAGATAATAGATATACTGCTCTTGGTAGCACCCTCAGTCAATTCAAACCTAATTACCAGTCATCCTTAGTTAACCAATATGACCCGTACAAATCAGATTCCTCATCCAACCCTTCAGTCATTTATAAAAAATCCTCTCCTTATTTCGAAAGAGCTGAACATTTTTTGTTCTATATTGAACCTTCTATCAGTCATCTAAAAAATCTCATTATTTTAGTCAAAAGTTACTTCGGCCCAAATTATCATTATATCTCTAGTAAACCATTAGCATTTTATAGAGACATTCTGTTTCAATCACAGTCTTTATCTATCAAGCCAATTCATGACCAAAAAGACCCATCTAAAATTCTATATCATTCCCTTTACATAATCTGCATAATCTCTTTAACCCAATGGGGTGATTCCCCCTCTACTCCCCACAAATTGGACACATTAACATTTACTTATCATGATTACATTGATACATGGAGTAGAATCTTTTTCCATCAAACTGAAGATTTTAGTCACTCTTGGTTTCTAAATTTTGATAGAAAATTCAATCGTCAATTCCCTATGTGGTTTGGAAATTGATGGAATGATCATGGGTGCCCCCATAGCCTTCTCCCAATAGACCTCCAAAATGCAGTCACTAAATTTGCTTCAGTCATGGCTTTCTCAGAATATGAGAAAAGATTTCCCCCACTCTTCATTTTATGGCCAAATATAAAATCTCTTGGATTTTTAAATGGCAATATAAGCTTGAATCTGAAGACCATATAGTCCTGAGACAACTTTTAGTAAAATGGTGGGATAAGTTCAAAACTGAAAGGGTTTTATCCTAATTTTATGAAGAATTTTTAGTTACCTCATCCAGTCCAGCACATTTGGCTTCTCAAAAGCCGGTATCCCCAACGTACTCTTTAGTTAAAACCCCAGATTCCTCAGTCAACAGTCAAAAAACCTCAGCCAACACTCAAGAATTCAATTTCTAGTCCATCCTCATCATCTAAAGCAGATGAGTTAAAAAAAATTAGCTAAGCAGTTGCTTTAACAGGCAGCCAATTTATCAGCTGAAGATGAAGAAGAAGAACACTCACCTTTAGAATCATCATCAGCCCATAGTTCGGCCCATAGTCACCAAGGCAGTAGTCCCAGACAACCAACCAGGTGGACCGATTATAAAGATAGTCAAGACTCATATGCTGATTTCCAGTAAAGTCAAAATATCAACAGAAATCAGTGGCAGACAGACCACTATTCATCAACAGTAAATCCAGTTGCCGACAGACTATTCATCAACAGTAAACTCATGGCAGACAAAGTACTATTCATGACCAACAATAAACCCGTGGCAGAAAAAATACTATTCATGAATAGTTAACTTTTTACTATTCACTTACTTTTGTATCTTCTATTTATAGAAGCATTTGGTTTCATTATAGTCAGGTTTTTATTTTCTCCTCTTCTCTTTTCCTTTCCCACTCTAGTAAACCTTAGTGTAGGGAGCCTCTGCTCTTATTTATGCATTGATTTAAATCAGTAAGTTTGTAAACTCTGTATTCAAATTCAAGTTCATCAATCAATATTCAAATATTCAAAATGTTTCTATAATTTGTAAACTCTGTATTTAAATGTATCTTCAAATGCTCTTCCCATATATATATATAGTTCCTTGCATGGATATGTAACTACGTACGTACGGTCTTGCATGTGGTACTGAAGACTAGCAATTTGTGAATATGGCCATTTGGGGTCCGAATAGTGCCTGCAAAGTATATCATGAAGTCTGATGATGACACCTTTGTCCGGGGGATGCTGCATGCATGCTGTGCTCAAGGTCAAGGAAGCAGGAAATAAAATAGAAGCCTCTATATATATGCATGGGTATGTGAAGCATCTATATAGTTAGGCCATGATCAGTACTGACTGTATTTTTTGGCATGGCCTTGCATATGCATGTGTTTAGTGCTTCTACATGTGAAGCTGTACGTTTGTTTCAACTGCTGGGATTCTATAATTGTTACTGATGAGTAGTTGATGAATCTTCTGGGTGGAGTTTCGCTACATGGATAATAAAAAATTCACAGATATATGATGGAGATTCTTAAACTTCTATTTACGGCGGGTACTTTGTGTCTAGCGACGTACATTATAATTTCTTACGTTATAGCTAGGAAACTTGGTCTGTATTGAATTTACACATTAGATTTGAGTTGGTCATACATACATAGAACCCAAAGGAATTACTGGATTTCTTACTTTTATTATGTTATATATGATTTTAATTGTTTGCCCTTTCTAATTTATTTACATAATTACATACTTAACATAATTTTTTTTATTAGATAAACAACGAATATGTTACAACAAGTCTGTTGTGATTAAGTCAAACTCACGATATCTTACTTACGATGAAAGACGTATGTCATTAAACCACACGGTACTGGGCTCCTTAACATAAATTGATATCAACTTTTTGGGTAAAGAAAAACTTATTTGACTAATTAAGTGACTTCTCTCGGGATAAAAACATTGCTTGTAAGCACCCTGCAGCTAAAGAAGCTTTCAGACAAACGTTTCTGTAACTAGCCCTTTGATATCCATTAATTTGTGAAAATGATTCATGATGGGAAAACTCCTTTTACCTCTTCTCTAATTTACTTGAAAGAGAATATATCCGTCAATTAATTAGTACATCACGTTTAGTGTTTGGTCGGCAATATTGAAAAGGCCTTCTGATAATCATTAGTCTGTTTTCATAAATTTCAGCCAGTTAATTTTTCCACATATATACATCGTTTGAAATCTTATCTCTATATGCATTTGTGATTAAGACTTGATCGAGATCATCCTAGCTTGTTATATTGCGGTCCTCCCTGGAAATCTTCTCTACGTGGACTCCAATTCTTACTTAATTGATTGTATTTTACTAAACTAGGATCTCTATCCTTCTAATTAACTATCCACCTTATCATCAAAACCAATTGATTAAAAGCATTATTGATAAACAAGTAACACTTACGTCCATACTTTCCACTCATTCTTGGATATTCCCACTCTCTCTTACAGCTTCTGTCTATAAATAGAGAGCACCAAGCTACATTAAGTTCACTACAAAATCAATAGACATATTTAATCTAAGCAATCAACTGAGAATTCGAAATGGCATACTCAAAGACTATTCTGCTTGTTGTCTTTGCCGTTCTCCTCATCACTGCTGAGGTCTCAGCTCATCGTGATCTATCTGAGACAACAGCTGCAACTACTGGTAAAATTAAGTTCGATCTTGGAGCATTTTCTTATAATGACATACATGTTATTCCTCTAATAATGAACTTGTGAGTTAACTGATCGAGGCATGCATGCTTATATAGAGCGAGTTAGTCTGAATTTTACAATATACACAAGTTAGTCCATCATCTTTTATTTTCCTTTTTGACCTTTAAAATATGTTCTTCGAATGAAGATGGCAGATCGGGATACAACAGAGGAAAGGGGGGAGGCAAGGGAGGAATATTTTCGGATGAAGATGGAAGAGGGGGATACAACAAGGGAAATGGAGGAAACGGAGGAGGCAAGGGAGGAAACGGAGGAGGCAAGGGAGGAGACGAAGGAGGCAAGGGAGGAAATGGAGGAGGCAAGGGAGGAGACGAAGGAGGCAAGGGAGGAAATGGAGGAGGCAAGGGAGGAAACGGAGGAAAGGGAGGAAACGGAGGGGGAGGGCATGGACCCGAAACCCAGAACTAGATGATGATCCTGATGCTGCTGCAACAGTATAAGCATGGAAGCATGCACTAGCTTGTTTGCTGATCAATAAATTTGTATTGGTTGAGTAGGATCTTGAAATCTCTCAATCATATATATCTCCATATTTCGATCCTCGGATCAACTTATTGTTATGTTGTGAGTACTATCTATAACTAATCTAGTTGAATTGCTAAGTTAATTTATAGAGTCTGTTATAGTTTTGGTTTGCTATATATGTACGCCAATATATATTTCAAACCCTAATAACAATTGTATAAGAAAAGCAACAAAAGATCGAGAAGGTTTACCTGACAAATGATCTTTTCTCTATACAAACAATACATGCATTATATTACAGTTCCGTAACCAGGACAAACGGCAGATATCAAGATGTTAGACTCCTAGAGGCAAACAAAAAACCAAAGGAAAAAAAAACAAACAAACAAACAAACAAACTTTCTTTGAGAACTATTTGTCGACGAAACCAGGCAGCTCATTTCTTTGTGAACTTCTTATACTTGAGCAAGAAAACACATATGGCCACACTACCTAGCTGCAACAAAGCATGCAATATTCTTCAAAGTTAAAAGTGATGGAAACGTGGATAAAACCACTTATTATTATGCACAAGATCGATAAGCTGGGAGATTATAAACACTATATATAGCTACGAGTCAATAAATTATATATACAAGCTTTTGCGATATATTTATCCTACGATTAAAGAATAAGGACGTCGACGTCCCCTGGATATTTTGGCTCTGTGTGTATCCACGACCCAAATGTAGTCTTCATTTCATCGATTTACAAATCTGTTTGGTAAAATGGGGAAGCCATCGGACGGGAAGCCATATATGACGATCGATTCAAACTCTTTTGTCTCCTCATCGAGTCATAATAAGGCTCTTACACTTACATGCAGGCATGTTTTGGCTTCTACCCTTTATTCCTAAAATGAATCCAATATGACTACCTTACATGCGAACAGTTCAAAAACCAAGGGACCAACAACTTCTTTGACTCATGGACTTAGGGTTTGTTAGTGACTTAGTGAAGAGCTATAAATATTAAGTAGGTTAACCTTGGACTAAAAATGTGTTTTTTTTTTTTTGGAATAGGGGGTCTGAAAATATATTTATGTACGTGAATCAAATGTTGCTAACCTGATGATTGTTAATAATTCTTACATATATATTTTTATCTATAATTTACTACGTACACATGCATAAATTTAGACCATCAAGTATCATATTTATTTTTCTTTACACCAAAATTTCACCATTTTTTTGTGTGGAGATACATCATCTCTTCGTCTCTGAATCCAATTTTTTTTTGTGAAGCCGTCACATTCATATGAAACCATATATGTATCGGTTTCATACCTAAGTAAAATCTTAATATATACTTTCCTTTTAAGAATAAAATCTTAATTTATACCTTTAAACGTATATTGTTCATGGAAGTACGTAAAGATTTTTTTTGTGTGTCTTTATTTGTAATTTGATATAACTTGACAAACTCAAGAAACACTAAAAAAAAGAAGAGCTCTAAGTGCCGATTTTGGAGGTATGAATAGAAATTCGCTTAAACAATCAATTAATTAAGTGACAAACCCTTATTCGGTCACTGCTTAGAGCAAGTTTCATTGCTGTTGCGCGCAACTAACTTCATGCTAGCATATAAGTAGGCATATAAGTTCTAACAAAATAATTTTAGTATCATATCGAGCCCTAAACTCCTATAAGTTGTAGTTAGCTAGCCTAACTGACATCGTTAGGGTTACGGATTTAAAACTTACCAACATATGTAATGGTGTAATGAGTTAAGAGATTTTTAATGAGTTTTTTTTTAAAGTAATATCATATTTATATTATCATGAGTCTCATTATAAGTGAACAACATATATACTACTTCATGCATGGCGTATAGAATTTACAAATGGGTTAACCCTTATAACGGGCATAATTGTGTAATATGTGATGTACGTACGTACGCCTTTGTCAAAAGGAGAAATTAAAAATCTTGTACATAGATACCGATACAGAAAAGAATTTACTCGTTACATAGATACAGATACTAAATTAAGATTACAATACAAAGCAGTATGTCTACTATATATCTAGTGAGGCTCATTGATATTTGTTAATCTCTTCATCTTTTGAATTAACCACCATATGTGGTCAAGTTGAAAAGAGCATAAACATGGAACCCTCATACTCAGGTTTGAATCACGCTGATGCGTGCTGACATGATCTATCAGTGCAGATTAGTCTTTGGGCCCAGAAAACCTTTGAAGATACCGTCGTTGATACTCTTAAAAAAAAAACTTTTGAATTCTCTTACAGCTTTGCGTCCGGCATTTTAATTAGTTCTCTCTTAGTCATAGTTAAAGAAAATAAACAAATACAAAAAAGGGACTAAGGACACTTTCCTTGGTTTTGATAGTGCTGGACTACTCATGATTTTAAGATTTGTTCTCATCGTTAATATCTGCCTTATCATGGAAACCCACTCGAGATCTCTTAAATTGAAATTTGCGGCCACACGACTTTTCCTTCTTTCTTTATACCCGACGAAACAATCCACTGAGAAATGATCGACACTTTGTTTCACTGTATCCATTGATCTTAATATGGCTACACGCATGCAATTATAGATAGATAGTTTCTCACTTCAGTTTCAAATTGTTGTTCTTGACGAATCGAAGCTAGCTTTTGTGTTTCTTAGTTTAACTTTGTCTTTTAATATACATTTGCAGATGGTATATATTATTGACCCTGTGGACTTCATTTCGTACTTAATATAGAGACGTACTCCTTTAAACCTTATCAGCAAAACCTAATGAAGCATTCTTTCATAAACAATTTGTTTATGCAGGCCATCTTTTTCAAAATGTAAAAAAGTTGTCTGAGTGTACAAATTCGATCTCCCTCCCATTCTCGATTCCTCACACTTCTCCCGCTCACTGATCTGCTCAATGGTGTCTATAAATAAAGACGGCCAAGCTACATTAAGTTCACTCCAAAATCAATCACTCCCTTACATACCTTCACACATAGACCCAAATTTGCAATCAACTAAGAAATGGCATTCTCAAAGAATCTTCTTCTTGTTAGCCTTCTGTTCGCTGTTCTCCTCATCTCTTCCGAGGTCGTCTCAGCTCATCGTCACCTAGCTGAGACTACTACTACTGGTGAGTTTCTTTCGTTCTTTGTTAGCTAATTATCTATTTGAATTACTTAATGTCGGATACTAATCAACTGTGAATTGAACGTTCTTCCTAGCTAGTTAAGGTGCATAGCAGATCTTAACAATGATAGTTGAAAACCAGGATATAGTAAAATTTCTATTTTCCATATTAATTTTAAAGTTTTGCTGCCAATGCAGAAAATTCAAACACTGATGTTAACGATCATGGACATGGTGGCCACGGAGGGCATGGAGGACACGGAGGACATGGAGGTCGTGGTGGCCATGGAGAAAATTCAAACACTGATGGTTTCCATGGCAACGATCATGGACATGGTGGCCACGGAAATGGAGGACACGGAGGACGTGGTGGCCATGGAGCCACTGCTCATGAGACTGAAACCACAAATTAGATAACTCTGTGGTGGCCATGGAGCCACTGCATGCAGCTGTGGGTGTACCTGGTGGCAGAGAGAGTATCAGACTATCTGTTACTGTAGCTTGTTTTCTGTATCAATAAATTTGTATTTGTTGAGTAGTCGATGAACTCTCAATCATATACGAAGTCTCTTTTTCAAGGTTTATCTCTGTAATTCCTCGGATTATCAATCTCCGTGTTATATACTATCTATAATCAACTGCTTCATGACTAAAAGTTGTTAATCAACTCATATATTATACGTACGTACGCGCATGAAATAAGCTACGATATATCCCTGTATATACGTCCAGCGTCCCCAATTACAGAAATAAGAGAGGCAGCGCGATCCTTAGCTTATCCTAAGATCAATAAGCATGAAAACAATTACAATATTCAATCTCAACGCTTGTCCTGTGATTATGAATAACAAAGTCTATTGAACTGAAAACCACATAAGACATAAACACCTTGTTTCATGTTTCAGCAAATACAAAAACACATAAACATTTATAAGAGTATAGAAACACGTACAAACCTTGGTTGTTCATGTTGAGAGCCATTAAGCAAAGTAAGTATTCTGCACAATTCTCCAGTTTGTCATTCACCGTGAGTGTGAAACTTGAAGACGTTAAATGAGCTTGTGTAGGGACCCCTTTATATATAGACCAGCTCACTTAGAGTCTCATCTCATAAGACAACTCTAGTAAAACCAATCTAAACATTTGTGATAACTGATAAATAGTATTTCATATTATCTTAAGTTTCTTGTATTTGGGTAACCAGATTATTAGCTAAATATCCAATTTAAATGTCATTCTATTAATCTCATTAACTTGTTTCACAAGATAGATACATTTGTTGGACTCTTGGAGATATGACAATATGCATACATTTGTTAGACTCTTAGAGATATGATTTAGTCCAGATCAGATTTTACTCCAACATAGTCCAGGCTCTATTGTTTTCATGGTTACTGCTAGTTTCTGCATGGAATGTAGAACTGAGATTACCTTCAGAGCTATTTTTGCAATCGGACCTAAACAATGATCATAATCGATCATCTCAAGTAAAACCCTTCCAATGCCACTTATTATTGAAGAACCAAAAATTAATTTTCGTAAGCCTCGTGTGAGACCCCGTAAAGTTATGGCTATATAAAAGTAAAGTTCCGATAACTTTTAGTAAACGATTTCTGTTGTGGACCTGCATTGCTCGATTCTGTTTAGGCTCGAAGGTTTTTATTCTCGAATTGGGCTTGGAACAGCCGAAACCATCTCGAGTAAGAAATGTGTTATTAGTGAAGTTGACTAGTTGAGGGAACCAATGTGATTTCATACATCAGGCATGAAGAACTTGATTAGACTAGAAGCTTCTCCCTTTCTCACGAACTCTCTCGAACTTAATCACCCTCTCTTTTCCACTACGTGTTGTTGTCGAATTCGCCACCGTGATCAGTGATCTTCGTCAAGAAGGCAAGGCTGATAGATATTCAGGGTTGGACGCTAAACTTTTGTTAAAGGGTCGACGATGTCGGAATCAATTCCTTCTATTCCTTGTTCCTGGGCTCGACACAAGAGGCCAGATCTCTTGGTAAGGTATATGTCTTTAAACCTATTTGGTGTTTAGGGTTTGATTATTAAGGATAAAGGAAGTAATTAAGTTTGATACCAGGTTTTGAATTTGGGTTTTGGTTTCGGTGACGACGGAAAGCTGGAATTGGATTTGGGAAGAAGCGAGGGAACTGAAATCGGAGAAGGGAACTGAAATCGGAGAAGGGAAGATGCCTTTGCAGTGTATAGTAGTAAAGTAAGAATGGAGATTGGCGTTGTATGATAATGTATTTCAGAAGTAGGTAAGATCCTTTTACCAAAGCAAACGGCATGGGTTCAGTCTTTAAAGTTTGGTACTGTTGATTTGTGTTTCTATTCTATTCAATGAAAACAGAGCATATGATGTTCAGTTGCTTTGGTCCAACAAACGAACCAAGAACAGAGTTTAAATAAAGGAATTACATGGTAAGTGGGTGATCACTTTGGATAAACACTGTTGGACTTGATTGTGTTTGCTATGGATATATTCTGGTGAAAGTATTATTAGGCTACTGTAGGTATGAACTGATCCCTTGCAATGAACGATATGGTTTTTGATCCATTGGTAATATGCTGCATCATATTCACAAGAATGACAAAATTGGAAACTAGTTTATTTTGAAAAGTATAATTGATATTGGTATCTGAGAGTTGTTGTTCTTTGTTGTGCTTAAGGACATATTGGTTTGGTTTAAATCATGATATGGATGGAAAGCTAATGAGACATAAGGTACTGCAGATGTTTAAAATATTGATACTATATATGAAGTTTCTTTGAATGAAACACTGTTGCTATATACTTCCAACGTGTTTATTGAAATAGCATTCATGGAAGTGGTGAATCAATTACATGGTAACTATTAATGATAAATAGAAATGTTCAAAGCAATTGGATAAGGATCAGATCGGGGTCAGATGCTCATTTGAGCTAGAGACAAAGATTAGTTAATTTGTAAGCAATCATTTGAGCTAGCGGCCGAAGCACCACGGGAGCGTTTCACTTCCATGGGTAACCTAATTAACAAGTTCGACAGCTATGAACTAATTCTCAACGAAATGGATGAGACAAACGCCTCTAAAGAGACTTACATGCCAGGGAAAAATAGAACAGTGGGGGCACTAAGTATACAGTCCCCTACTTATGATCCCTATTATCAAAGGCTCGAGGAAACATATCATAAGGACATCGGAACGGTTGAATTGACAGGCAAGCCACCAGCTCACAAACTGAAGAACTTGAAGATAATGCGCGGAGCCAGTCATTATTCAATCATTCGCATGGATCAAGCCAGAACACAAGTCATACACTTATGACGTGAAGAACGCCCATCTTATCTTTAATGACTTGATCGAGACAAAGTATGTGCGTTTAGAATAGGGCTGGGCATAAAGCCCGAACGAGAAAAAAATAAACCAGCAAAACCGACCCGAACTGGTCGGTCCGGGTCAGGCTTTTTCCCGGTCATAGTTGTTTTTTTGTTAGTCTGGTCGGGTCCTAGTAACAGCCGGGCCGGGCCCGGTCCTTGATATTAAGAAAAGTTTACGGCTTGAAAGCCCGGGTGTATTTATAGTTGTTAATCTACTCTCTCTCTCTTATCAAATAAAACTCAGTGAAAGATTTTATAATAAAGAAAATTGTGGCCCGTTCAATGAAGTAGACCCACTGCCCCTCATCAAGATCTATAATAATCAATTAATCATCCCATTTTATTCACCACAATCACTCACAGCCCGTCATCTATAATAAATCATTCATCTCATCCCATCTTATCCTAGTTTCATCTAGTTTCATCAAAATTGCAAAAGTCTTCTTCAAGCTTTGAAACACACAGGGACACAGGCTAGAGCTATGGCTTTGCTTCGTCAACCTCAAGCTCCTCTACCTTGTCTTCAAAACCCACTTCACCTCCCCAAACACAAACCCACAACTCTTTCTGTTTCCAGGTCTCTTTTCTCACTCTCTCTTTCCTTAACTCACAATCGCAAAAGTCTAGAGGTCAACGAAAATGATCATCTCCCTCTACCTCTCTCTTTATCTCTCTCTCTCTCTCTAAATTCATTGTGATCACTCATCTCTCTCTTTCTCTCTCAGTTCTCTGCGGACCCAACTGCGAAAGAGGGTCGAGTAACCTATAACGAGTCGACTCAGGCCGAACCCAGCTCCGGGGGTCTCCACCTCACTTTGTGATGGTCGGCAGTGAGAACAGATTTGGTGATGATTGATATAGGTGATAAGTGGTGAGATCAGATCTTGAAGATGAAAGAAACTCTTGAGATACGAACACGAGACTCCCTTTTTGCTTAGCTTGTAGTTCGTCGCCTCAACACATTTCCTCTCTTTCACCGGCATCGTCAAGTAGAGCGACAAATGCTTTGAGGCCCGAAAGACTAGCGGTAACAGCCGGGCTTTTGCCGGTCCGGGTTTTTGCCGGTCTTAGTGATTTTTTATGTAGAAACCGGCCCAGTGTAACAGTCACCGGTTCGGGCCCGGTCCCTTCAAAATTACACCCGGTCTGGGCCTATGCCCAGCCCTAGTTTAGAATCACAAGATTCTGCCGAAGGAAGAACTGAAGGACAAGAAATATTGTATCTTCCATAATGTCTACAACTATGACACTAAAGATTGTGTCAAACTACGAGACCAGATACAGACATAGGTGAACTCCGACGAGCTGAAATTTAAAACGCCAGGCAGCACAGCTTCTTTGGTGGATGTAGAACTTTTTCCACCTACAGTTGGCATGGTCGAGGTAAACTAGGCCGATCACCCGGATGATGACGGCTAACAATGAGCATTCAAGAGAAGCCGCGATGAAAGCGAGGGGCGTCCTTGACGGCCAAATCGCCAGTACACCTACAATATCAACCTTGCTCATGAGGTCCTAGACGACCTTATTGAGAATGGACTCGTCACTGTGGTTGGTGCCTTGCCCTATATTGAATACAAATAGGGCCGCTAACATTGCAAGTTTGTCATAATAGTTGGGGGCACAGAACCAGTGAATGTCAGCAGCTTAGGGATTAGGTCCAAGACTGGCTCGACCTCGGATACATCCGCTTTGAAGACAAGGGTGACTTCATGATCGCAACAACTGATATCGTATGGCCTCGTTTCGGCTAGCACAAAATAACGCTAGACCTATCTCTAAATGCAGGTCTACGCGAACCGTCGAGCTGAAACCGTAAACGGCCGGCGAACAACTATATCGTCTCGATTAACCAAAGGGGAAACCCTGATGACCCGGCACAACATTTGGTTGCCAAACTAGAGCGAGATCGCCCTTCGCGAAACAACAAGGGCAAAGCAGTTATGAAGGATGCTGGACTGTCTCCCGTTGAGAACTACCAGCTTATGAGTCCCAGGACCCGAGAAGAGTTGGAACATAGGATAGAGCGGCTCGAGACAATCGTCTACACACACTGACCGGAAAAAGCATCATTGCCCTTGGCCACAAGCGAGGTAGATGTATCCAATTCCGGTAGCGAACACTATGAAAACACTGCCTTGAGCTCCCGCAAGGGCATTTTGACCGACCTTTGTATCCCATCGACGTCCAAGTCGGCAATCAAGGATGGAGTGTGGTACACGCAGCAAGAAGGCAAAGCATTCACCGTTAGCAAGTCCAAGAAACGAAAGTTGCAGAAGAGGTACGGTAGCATCATGAGTGCCTTACGAGCTGTTGATGAAGACGCGGTATGCCCCTCATAGCTCGCTCAAACACCTGAGCGAATGTGGAGGGAGGCAGAGGGCTTGCAAGCATTGCTCCAAATGCCACTCGTACCACCCTTAAGGATTTGTGAACAAGTCGCAGACGATTCTAGCCTAAAGGCAAACGTCTCTTGCCAACTTACAGTTCCACCAAAACAGGAGTCTCCTCAGCAGCCAAGGCGCAGGCCGTCGTCAAACCCATAACTTGAAGTGAAGAGGGCACCACTGCAGCCACCAAGGCGCTAAGCGCCTCTAGACCTGGAACCCGAGGTCAAGAGTGAAACGTCTCAGCTACACAGGCCTAGGGCACACTCGACCCCAGAACTAGAACCCAAGATGGAACCGCGAGTCTCAGCTCTACAACGGTTGAAGAGGAATGACTACCAAAACCCCCTCTGCCGCAGCCATGGACAAACAGCCGGTCGAAGACAGGCAGTCCTCGTCTAAACCAGTATGGCGCCCGCAGCAGACGGAGGCTAAAACACCACCAGTTGCCGAAACCACATCGTCTAGCCCTAACCTCGCTGAGCAAATGGCCCAACGGTTCTGCAAGAATTTGCTGGACAACAAGGCACCCTCAGAACCTCGTGTCAACCTAGATGAAGACCAAGAAGAAGAACAAGGGGAATCATTCACCTGTAACATGGTAGAGGTCTCAAGATGGGTTTAGGAGGATGAGGTTGCCCATGAAGAAGGCGCATTCGCGGTGCTAGAGGGGAACACAGGGTCATTGAGACTTCGCTGATCTCAGTCCTTGAACCGTTCGCCTTTCAAGTAGGAATGGTGTTCTTCATATATGAGCGATACGCTCTCCCGCCAAACACCACATGCAATGTTGTTGACATTCTAGTGAGCAGCGAAAGCGTCAACAGTATAGCCCCAACTTATAGCAGCGAAATGGGGCCAGCTTTGGAACAGACTGAAGATGTCCCTTAAGTGGAAGTCACGCATAGCTTTAAACATAAGCAAACACTGACCTTTTCGAAACTGACCTTGGACATGGCTACTTACATGCGACCTTTATACTTTACGACTGAGGTTGAAGGAATAATGATCAACAAGGTTATGGTCGACACAGGCGCGGCGATCAACGTCATTACCACCCGAACCATGGGTATCCTTAGGCATCCAGCGCTCGCTAATTCAAACCACTTCCTTGACGGTCAAAAACTTCACCGGACAGGTATCCAGAACCCTAGGCCTGCTATTTTTACGAGTCAAGGTGGGGCCGGTATCTCGAGTTTATACTTTCTTTGTGGCCGAGTGCTCTGCTTCCTACAACGTCATCCTAGGTCACGATTGGATTCATATAAGTTTTTGTGTGCCTTCCTCCATGCATCAGGAACTCATGATTTATGATACTGAGAAAGATGAGGCGGTCATAATTAAAGTTGTCTTGTGTTCTTTCTCTATCTCCGCCAACTTCAATGACGCCTGATACTACAACATCGACCTAGGCCCATTGGACGTACTCGGCGTCGATCACAAAGGCCGCCCTTATGGGATCACGGCCTCTAACTTAACGTGATGGGGGCTCACCCAAGGGAAGGACAACTTACAACGTCCATATACCATCGCGGATCCCCCACAACCTTCAGATGGATAGTTCCTTCTCAGAGGAGGCACGTGAGGTCTGCGTCGATTATCACGATCTTAACAACGCAACGCCTAAGGAAATTTACCCTATGCCTATGGCCGACCTCCTCGTCAACGCAGTCGCAGGGCATGAAGTGTTGTCCTTCATGGACGGAACAACCGGATACCACCAAATCCCTGTTACTAAGGAAGACCGACACAAGACTGTCTTCTGCTGTCCAGGGTTCGCATGTGCGTTTAGGATCAAGAACGTGGGGGCAACATATCAATGCGTCATGGATCTCATTAGCCACGACATCTTGGGGAAGTTGATTGAAGTCTACATCGATGATGTGGTGGTTAAGACCAAGAAAAGGGAAAACCACGTTGAGGACCTCCAACAAGTTTTCAAACGGATGCGCCTACATAACCTAAAGATGAATCCAGCCAAATGTGTCTTCTTCGCTGAGGCTGGAGACTTCTTAGGTTTTTTGGTACATCAGTGAGGCATCGAGATCCCGAAAGACAAGGCACAAGCGGTGATAAACGTCTCGCCCCCTACAACCAAAAAGGAGCTCCAGCAGTTGCTTGAGCGAATCAACTTCCTTTGCCATTTCATTTCCAACGCGGCAGGAAAAGTCCAACCTTTCCCGCCCCTCCTCAAGCTCTAAAGGGCAACTGAGTTTGTATGGGAACCACAACACCAACAAGCCTTTGATTGTATTAAGGACTACCTGATGAACCTGCTAGTCTTGATTCCACCCCGCGAGGACTTCCCGCTAAAACTATATATCACAGCTGCTGACCTGTCCATTGGCGGATTCTTGGCACAAGATGACGAAAACGAGGTGGAGCATGCCGTCTATTACCTAAGCAGGGTTTTAACTAATTGTGAGACATGATACTCCTCCATGGAAAAGTTGTGCATCGCCTTATATTTTGCAGGTTGCAAGCTACATCAATATATGCTAGCCTTTACCACGGTGGTGATCGCCCAATTCAACTTGGTCAAGTACATGCTCTCTCGCCCTATCCTGAGGGGGCGTATTGGTAAGTGGATATTAGCTTTGTTTGAATTCTCGTTGCAATATGTTTGTACTTCATTATCCAACTTATTATCTCTATGTGAAGCTGATTATGAAGAATTAAATGAGTTGGCACACTTTCATTGGTCCTACAGATGTACACCAATCAGATTGTCTAAGGAAACCTAAATCAAGATGGATTGGTTG